>JAQJVL010000097.1:0-1459040 GCA_035578905.1 Stictocephala bisonia | reverse complement strand
GCCACCTTCTTTAACCACCTACCAGGACACCTCAAGAACCAGCCCTCCCACCGATTCGGGAAACAACTGACTCTGTGGCTCCAAGAAAGATATGTGGGCTGACCACTGTGGTAGAATTTACCAATGGCTCAATATTGTTTCTAACCAATCATAAAAGCACAATGTATATATTTTAATCAAAAATGACAAATGTACTAATATCTAAGTTATCTCAATAAAGTTTATTATCTATTGTCTATCGGTGGATCAGTTTTTTATCCATGAAATGAAATGAAATGAAATGAAATGAAATGAAATACGTCTTTATTTAACCAGGCGAAGTTGGGACTAGAAAGTCCCTTCTTCCACTTAACCTGAAGAACTTTGCTAACATGACTTTGCTAACATCTTTAAAGATAGTTGGCAATTCATGAATCTCAATACAGTTAATTTAAAATATTTTTCATTTTCATCATATTTATCTTCCATAGTAGGAGTTTTATATTTTTATTTTATTTTCTGCTTAGAAGTCATCCATTAAATGTAAATACTTTTTAGTTTATTACTATATTCATCTAATGCTTGTTTATTTTACTCTGACTTTTATCTAAAAGGCGTAAAATCTGTTTCATGTTGAATAAAGTTTCCTTAATTCTATTAATAAAAGCTTCATTAAGTCATAGATCATAAATGTAATTCTCCGCAGCCAAATGCATCTTCTAGCTTTTACCTCATTAAACAGCAATTTTTTTGGATTCACAACAAAGTTCTTCTAGATAGATAGATTCATCCTGACTTGAACTCTGAGATTCTGTGTGGTAAACGGAACCACAATCACTGTGCACGACTTTTCATTGTTTATTGGGTATTGGTGATTTTAACACATATCACAAGTTGTAATTCATTCACCAGTTGAAAAATGGAAGTTATTCCTTCCTGGATTTTTGTTCCAAATTTTGTTCCCTAGATACCGTCAATCCTTTCTTCAAGGAACTATACTGACAATCTCATTGTATCTTGCTGTTCTAGCGTTCTTAGTGGACATGCACATCTTAGTGAGACAGTGGTCAGCCCACATTCTTTATATTGTCTTCCTCCACTGACCAAAGTTCTATAGATACTGGCCCTGAAGTACAACCAGTATCCGACAGCAAGAAAGATTACAAAATGTTTCTGCCCTACTCCAAGAATGAATAAAACAGTACTGGGAGTAAGAACAAGTAAGGGAGCTTGATGGAGAGAAGAAAGACTATTCGGATTACTAGTGAAGAAGAAGAAGGTGACTTGCTATTTGTAAGTGGGAGTAATGATAAGCCGACAGAGTAATGTAACCAGTTGTCCATCAAAGAACCAACTCTGACCATTTTACATCGACAAGAGGGATTAGGTTTCCCTCTAAATATTTTTTTTTAAATTTTTATTTTCGACTGCAACCACCGTTTAAATTAAAGAATAACAAATACAACAACTAAATACATTATGAAAAGATAATACAAAAAAAAATAGTAAATATAATTAACTAACAAACAATAAATAAGACAGACAAACAAATATAATACATAATAAATTAAATAACAAAACAATGGATACTAACCTATAGCTTTGTCAAATGACCATTTACAGCAATAAATAAATTCAGATGGAAATATTTGACCGAAAGTAACTTAGTTATTATAATGGGACTAGAAAAATAATGCTAATCAAAATAAATTTGATTTGACAGTCCAGATTACCAGGGAGGCTGTACCTCATGAGGACTGGTGTGCACGAACACAACTTTGTGAGTTAAGAGTCATGCATGAACCCTGTGCACAAACACAACTTTGTGAGTCATAGTTACTCCAGTACTTTAGCCATGCTTGCTTGAATTTCTTCACTTTACTTTCAGAGCTCTGGGCAGAAATCACATTTGAAACCCATTTTCATTCAATAAAGTGGAATTCTTAGATATGAGACGCTGACATAACATTGTGAGTATTTTAATGCAAATATGAATGATAATATAATTGTAGAAAGAGTGTGGATGACCTGTGTAGTCTGGTTACTAACTTAGTTTGACTATACCTCAGAAAGAGCCATTTATTAATAGCCCAATAGCTACTCAGGGACCTTCAGCTTTGCGAAGAATCAGAACTACATAGTGCTGGTCTGATTTTCAGCTAATTGCAAAGCCCTTGATACTCAGTTCTTTCCCTTACACAACATCTAGACATTTATTAGCATCCAACATGGACATCCTAGAATTCTCTGGTAGTGTCCACACTAATAGCAACCAATGAGCAGATACCATGTCGGTATTAAGAGGAGCGAGCATAAAACCTATCGCCTACCTACAATCTCTATAACACTTTGTCGCCAAGTACCTGGGTTAGATCATTGCGCCACCAGTCGAATGAGAAATTCACAATAAAGGAACTTCAAATTGCAAACTTTCAATTTATATATCTTAAATCAAATCCTGACCAGCGCTTGCTGAAATTTATTTACTTTGACATCCAGAGTATTGGACAGAAATCACATTTTTAAAATCCATTACCATTAAATAAACTGGGATCAAACATTGACTATAAATAAACTAAAAGGCACTCTTTGAACTTATAATGTCAAGTAAATCATAGCCTGTATAATTTGAAAATGTAAACAAACTTATATTTTCTTTAAGGAGTCTATCATCAAGATATGAATGAATATGGATTTGGAGTGAGTGTTTTTGAGCAAAATGTAGTCTTTGTTACAAACTAAAGCTTAATTCCTTAGAAAGTGTTATTAATTAAGTTTGTAACGCAATGGCAACAGTCAGCAGTTACAAGATGATTACCTACTTTCAAAATATGATTGATTTGATTAGAAAAGGAGCATTCCGTACTATGGCAGTGAGCATTAAAATCTCCCAACATTAAGATGAAATGCCTCATGAAATCAACAAATTTGGAAGACTAGAGGTACTAAACCTATGATTATGCCTCATGATATTTAGATTTTCCAACAGCTCTTCTACGTAAATGTTGATAGTGGTAGGATTCTGTAAACTGTCTAGAATAAAATAGGCTGAAACGTGTTCGGATAAAAGTCAAGTTTCTGCGAGAGGCACAATGCTGGAGCTGGTACTAATCAGGGATTTAAAAAATCTCATTTTACTTAGTAAAAAAACTACAGACAAGAAAACTTTTTTTCTTACAATTATTTTGCCCCCTCAGATTATCATACCAGTCTCGACACTTATCTAGAAGAGCTGTTGGAAAATCTAAATTTCATGAGGCATCATCATAGGTTTAGCATCTCCAGTCTTCCAGGTGTGTTGATTTCATTCCATCTTAATGTTTGGAGATTTTAATGTTCACTGCTAAATTGTTCCTTTTTAACTGGATGCTAAATCAAAGTCACCTTGTTTAGTATGGTGAAGTCTGTCATTGTGCACCTGTGTTTGAAGCTTCCTCGGATTACTCATTGGAAACCAGAATATCTGGTTTTTGAGAAGCACAACCCAAAATGGCCACATAAAAATATCACCAGACCAAGCCCTGGGTCTGCAAACTATTTTAAAATCACATTCTACTACTGAGACATGGAAAGATGTAGCCATTTTAGTCCTGGTTTTAGTCTAGTTACAGTAACACTTAATATACCAAGGTTGTTAACGATGCTAAAAACGTCATTTTTTTGTAACTTTAAATATTGTTGAAACTAAACCTTTTCTTTACTGATGGCAAAGAAGTCTTCCCCTGTGCAATTTTACTCATAACCATTTTGGAGGTCCTACGCCTTTTCAGTTGATCTTCATTAAACTATTCTTTAGGTTGCTAATTGTGGCAACCTTTCTTGACTACAGTGAACCATCAGGGAGACCAGAGTTTCATTGATGGTCCATTTGTTCAACCGGCGCAATCGTGGCCAGTGAAAACTGGGAAGAGTAAACATCCAAACCTGATTGGTTTACTAATCTTAACAGGAAAATCCAGAGTAATCGCCTGTCGGCTGGCAATCTTTTTCCATATAGACTTTGAAAAACGGCATTGCTGCTGTTGTGCGATGGACAGTTTAATATAATGTACCAAGATTTTCAAATCTGGATTAAAAAAAAAAATCTTCCATGTTATGACTTGAAACAAGTTTGTTTGCAGGAGATATCATTAGGATAAAAGAAGGAATTTTTTGTAAGTATGAATTTTATTTTATTGTATGTTATTTCTATATATTATTAATATACTTCTACATTTACTGTATGTTATTTGTATATATTATTAATATACTTCTACATTGTTCTATTTTTCATTTTTATATTGTGTTTTAGTTTTTATTGAAAAATATTACCAAAATATTTTATAAATGTATTATTGTAATTTAATTAAATACTGTTATTTGTATATTTCAAGTGTTATATTTTTAAAGCAATGCCTTTTTTTATTAGATGTTGAAAATCAGTTATTTTAGCATGTAAAATTTGGATATTAAACACAAACTAGATACACATTTAAAGATTGGAAACACTAAACAGGCAAATGCTTTCAGAGGCCTATATTATTTTCTTTTGAAATGGATTTAAAGTAAATTTTGTTATTATTTTTGTTGTAATTTTAGATTGAAGAACAATTTTGTATCGTTGTAGTTTTAGCGCAGGAACAAGAAAACAAAATAAATATATATTCGGATTTATATCTGGTTTTATACCTAGTAATGTTAAATACACTTCGGAGTTCAAATTTCCCTCTACAAAGGATGACCCTACCACATGCCTCATTGTCTCCCCACATATCAGTCCAAGAATGTGATGTCTACTGATACTATATGTGTTTTCAGAGATCTAATTCAAATTCAAAATTCTTTATTGAATGCTTTTATACAGCTTACAGCCAATTACATAAAAGCACTAATTCTATATAACAATAAAATCATGCATATGAACAAATACAGCATTCAGCACAATATAACAGAAAGCTTATATGTATATAGTAGATAATAATTTATATAAATTAAATATATATTAGACTAGCTGAACCCGGCGGACGTTGTCTCGCCTTTCATTTTTCATTGACATACCAAAATAAAGCAATAAAAAGAATTATAGAAAAAACCATTATTTATTAAATGAGTGCAAGAGGGTAAACAATATTTTTGGTCTTTTTATTTGATATTATTTTATATATTCTAATCAAGTAAAAGTAGTGTGTGCTACACTCTCAAGGTGAAATGAAGAACTACAATAAATCAAAACATATACAGTACTGTTGTTGTGAGAACTTATGGCATGTGAAACTACATTAAACCACACAGTCATATGTTTTTTGTAAACAATTCAGATTCTCCATTTGAATAACATGGGATCTTTAGGAGCCCGTGGGGCGGAACCCTGTGGACGGATCTGCATCAAACTTCACAGAAACCATCTCGGGAGTATACAGGACAACATCCTAAAGTTTCATGGCGATCGGTTGGATGGTTTGGCAGCGCATAAACTTCAAACATACAAACATCCTCTTTTATAAATATAGATAGAATTGAAACTGATTTATAAATAATTTAAATATAGCTAATAATTAAATAAATTATCAGACAACCAACAAATAGCAGTCAAAGAACAGTAGAAAAGTAACCATGCAACCAGTAAACTGAAACAATTGACATAGGTGTTTAAAATTTATTTACTTTGCTATTCAATTTAGATCTAAATATACCAAAGGAATCATAAAAAATGTCAACTTCCCGGCAATGTAAATTATAAAGTCGACACATATTATTTAAAGGTGAGTAAAAGCCTAAGTTGGTTCTACAGAAAGGTATAAAAAATAAATCTGTATTGCGTGAGCCAAGGCGAGGAACAGTAAAGTTTATTTTTGACACTAAGTCATCGTTGTCTACGCTCCCATCCAATAATTTATAAATAAAAAGTAATGCATTTAATTTGCTTCTTTTAATCACACTAGAAAATTCAAAAATTTCCAGTAACTCAGAATAAGGAATTAAATTTGTATAAAACCCAAAAACTTTATAAAATAGGAATTTTAAACTTTTTTGAATGTTTTCGATCATGTCTGAAAGATAGTTAATGTGCGGATACCAAATCAATGCCCCATACTCAAGTTTAGATCGAACTAGAGAGAAAAATAACAATTTTTAAGATTTGGGATTTTTGAAATATATACTTGACCTTTTAATAAATCCTAATAATGAATATGAAGCCTTACATACTGCAAGAACATGATCGTTAAATGTAAACTTTGAATCAAATATTATTCCTAGATCTTTTATAGATAGTTTCCTATCCAAGATGTTGTCCTCCATTTTATAATCAAACATTATTTGAAACTTAGGTGTCCTCCTGGTATAGGAAACCACTGAGCACTTGGAAATGTTGAATTTCAAATGTTTTTTGCTCCAAATGATCAACGAATCTATGTCTTGTTGTAACTCATAACAGTCTTGCACACTATCATCAGATTTAAAGAGTTTAAAAAGTGTACAAACTCCTTTGTTGTTTGTTTGCATTTATCCTTACGGCCAATCAGAAATGTCGTTTTCATTTTTTATTTGAACTAAAATCTCTTATTGCTAAAACAAATACAACCTATGCTGTCTTTGCAAAGTCTGCTCTGGAAATAGGCACTTCAATTTGCTAAATTTGCTTACAAATCATATTAAGTCAGGTTATAAACAATTATATCAGGTCATATAAATGAAATGTTTTTTCTTGCTCTGCGGCACCCCCCAATCCTTTAACCTTAGATCGTGAACATCAGGTGAACCAATGTGTGCTCCCTACTGCTAGGTCCTTTTTTCGGCGCTGAGCAAGCCTTTTTTGTAAAAATCATAAAAAATACTAAATATGCTCCAAATGTAAATGTATATATTCTTTGATTTCAATAAGTTTATTGATGCCGCTATTTAGATTGCAGACCCACCCACCAACCCATACACGTACAGTGGCATTGACCCACCCGCTCGCCCATACACGTACAGTGGCATATTGTTTGTTTGCATTTGGCATATTGTATGTCGTTTTCATTTTTTATTTGAACTAAAATCTCTTATTGCTAAAACAAATACAACCTATGCTGTCTTTGCAAAGTCTGCTCTGGAAATAGGCACTTCAATTCGCTAAATTTGCTTACAAATCACATTGAGTCAGGTTATAAACAATTATATCAGGTCATATAAATGAAATGTTTTTTCTTGCTCTGCGGCACCTCCCAATCCTTTAACCCTAGATCGTGAACATCAGGTGAACCAATGTGTGCAATATATGTCAATATATGTCACAACAATATATGTCACAGTACGTGTTTCGATGGGAGGTTGGGTATATGTCACAGTACGTGTTTGGATGGTAGGGTGGATATATGTAATAGTACGTGTTCAGATGGGAGGGTGGGTATATGTCACAATACGTGTTCGGATGGGAGGGTGGGTATACGTGACAGTACGTATTAGGATGGGAGGGTGGTTATACGTCACAGTACGTGTTCGGATGGGAGGTTGGTTATATGTCACAGTACGTGTTCGGATGGGAGGGTGGGTATATGTTACGGTTCGTGTTTGGATGGGAGGGTATATGTTACGGTTCGTGTTTGGATAGGAGGGTGGGTATATGTCACAGTAAGTAATCGGTTGGGAGGGCGGGTATATGTCACAGTAAGTATTCGGTTGGGAGGGCGGGTATATGTCACAGTACGTGTTTGGATGGGTGGGTGGGTGAATTACTGCATGATTCGAAGGGTATCAGAAGATGTTTTTTAATAGTCTTCCTTCGTAATATAAAGTATTACTTACTTACTTTATAAAATTAAGTACGTATATGTAATGGGAAAATATAGCCTCTTCAGGGAATACAGTTTTAGCTGTAAAATTTAAAGTTTTAAGCAAACTAAAGAGAAATAATTTGAATATTTAAATAACAGTTTTTGCAAGGGTTTGGTAGTAAAAAAGTAAAACACTTTTAGAGTAACTTTGCGACTAAACGTTTTACTTTTGGACGCCCTTTTGGAGACCTTCAACCTCACATGGGCTTTTGGGGTATGAACTTTTTGCGGTAGTGGGACTCATGTATTTTGACTTTCAGAAAATATAAAAGTATATTGAGATTTGGAAAAAAATATGTTAATTTGCTTGTCCACTCTAGTTTATTTTGAAACAAAAAGTGTTTTTACAAAACAATTAGTTTGGTGTGATGAAATTCATTTTATTTTGACGTATCTAACACTTTAAAATACATAAGGATTTTGAGATAAGAAAACACTTTTAATTTAACACAGAACCATTAAAATATATTTGTGCTTACAGCATTTATTAAATATTATTCTTAACTCTCACTTTTCAAATTTTTGATTAAAATTAAATTACAGCCATATTGGCAATAAAAGTTAAATTAAGTTGTTTAAGAGCATTATATTTTGAAATAAAACAAGATATTGAATAAATTTAAAAATCAAAAATAATAGAATGGTATATGTAAATTATAAATCTTTAACATTTTAGCCCAGGTTTCAGAGATCTACTACCTCACTTTATGACTACTTGGTGGTGCGACTATAATAGACAGACACCACGGAAAGAGAAGTGCTCCACCCAAAGGCTTCTAATATAGCTAAACGGATTGTCAGCTTATCGAAATAAGCCTGCCATCGTTCTCACAAACATTTGCTTAACAAGCTGAATGAAATTAAACAGAGCCAACTGTCACCCCTAGAAGTCTCCGGAAATTTCCGGGCCCGGAGGAGATATTGATAGGGTGATTTCTTGTATCTTTCCAGAATTTCTGATACATGCTGGTAGCAAAATGAAACAATGGCTTCAAACTGTCTACAATAAGATGCTAGCTACAAGCAATTTGCCAAAAGAATTTAAGTGTTCAAAAGTAGTATCTGTGCTGAAGCCTGGCAAAGACCCTGAGCATGGAAAGTTATCGCTCTTCGTCTATTCTTAGCGCTTATTATAAGTTGTTGGAAAGACTGTTATTCAACAAAATATCACACATTCTTGATTCTAATGTTCCAGTTGAGCAGGCTGATTTTTGCCCTGGCCAAAGTTGTAGAAACCAGATCCTGGCTCTGTCATCATTTATTGAGAAAGGTTTGAAAACAAGTTAAAAACATTTGCAGCTTTTGTTGATCTCACAGTGGCTTATGACACAGTATGGAGTAAAGGTTTGTTATTAAAGTTCTAGTCTCCTTCCCTGTCACTTTCTTTGCGACTTCTGGAGTCAATGCTTAGTACCAGCTTGTTTATCTCGGTCGTAAAGAAACCTCCTTTAGACATCTGAAGGATGGTCTGCCACAGGGGTCCTTGCTCCAATTTTACTTAACGTGTATACTACTTACATCCCAATCACCAAGTCTAGAAAATTTATATATGCGGACGATATTGCTTTAGCTTATCAACACAAGGACTTCACAGCTACTGAAGAAACACTCACAAATGATCTTGCAACCCTCAAAGAATATTTTAGAATCTGGAAACTGAATCCTAACCCATCAAAAGCCAAAGTAGCCTGGTTCCACCTAAGTAATTGAAAATTGAAAATTAAACTTCTTTCTAAATGGTGTAAAACTCCACCACAATGATCATCCACAGTACCTGGGAGTAAGGTAAGATCAATCGCTGACGTTTAAAAACCATCTTCAAAAAACAGCAGCTAAAATTAAAAGTACCATCTTCAGGGACAAGTACCCAATTGTACAACTTCAGCTCAAGACTTAGGTGTGATTTTGGCTCTGGATCTAACGCTACCTGAACATGTGGACAACATCTGTGCTTTGGACTTCTTAATTCAAACCTAATGCTACATGGGCAACCCTTGGCTTCTGAATCTGAAAACTTTGTTTTATGCTTTTGTGAGACCTTGCCTTGAGTATTGTTTATGGCATGATCACCACATGATGCAACTTTATTACGGAAGATTGAGCACGTCCAGCAGATTTATCTTTTTGGTTGGCCTTCGAATGGTTTTTGATTACCGAGAGGCTCCTTTCCCTGAGTTGCAGGCTTTTCGTTTCGTTGGAATGTAGAAAATCTGTAAACGATGCAATTTTCTTATTTAGGATTCTTAACGTCCACATTGACACCTTAGACTTCCTTATACATTTTGTTGTCGCTGTTTGTTTTGTGTTTTTGATTTAAATTTGTTTTAAAAACTATTGATACAAATATTGGCGTTTAGTATACTAGGTACTGATAGCTGAGCACTGCTGTGCCATCGTAACTTTTCATGTATGTTCTATTATCAGCAAATAATTTAGGCATGTGTGCATGTGGTTTGAGCTGTTTGTGAAGTAGGTATTGCTTGTTTTTGACACAAGTCTCATTTGTCTTTCATCAACTACTGTTTTAAGCTTGGCAGTTTGTAGATGCCTTCTCCATGTCTTCTTTTATGAAACTTAACAGAAAATCAAACTGAAGTTTATTCAAACGGAAGAACTGTGCAAACTTAACCTCCTCCTAGTAAGTTGTTATTTTTGAAGTACCCTTCTTCTAGTCATCTTTTAAATATTGCATATTCTTCTAATCTTGGGGAGGACTTAACGTTTATTTGTCGTCGATTACTTCTGCTAGCAGTTATTTTAACAGACATTTAACATTCAGAATTACGTTGTCGTATTGTTATCCCCTGCCTTGGTCCTATTCAAACAAGGATCCAAGACACAAGAATCTTTTGACCGTCACCATAACCTTACAAGACCCTAAGTAAAGTGGAGCTATCCAGAGATTGGTACATTGTCTTTTTTTATCACATACGATCTATTTTTTTCTGCTGCAACTTATATCGTTCTGTGATCGTTCTAGTACTTTATATTTACTTATCATGTATATTTGCCTTTCATTCGTTTGCTTTTTCATTTTCATACTTGATTACAATGGCTCATTTATTTGCATCTTGTATGTATTGCTTGTTATAATTTAAATATGATTCTTGTCATTGTGTGTGGCATCTTGTACTTAAATTAATGGTGGTAAATGGTAATGTTGCACATAAATCGTCTTCTTGTAATTTATTAGTATGCATTCAGAATTAATATTACGCCTGGTTGTTTTATCTATTAGTATTTTTGCTTGCATGTAATTATTTCACCATTCGGTTATTTCTTTGTTGTCGTTTTAAGTTATAATTTGTGAAAATGGTTATGATCATTGAAACGAATAAATAGAAGACACAGAGAAGTATTAAACAGAGGTTACATCTTATAGTGAAATGAATGAGTGTCAAGTAGTTAGTTTTCCAGTTTTGCCATGCGGGCCTTGTCAGTTCTTCCCATATTATTCCCAAATATTCCAGAATAAACGTAATAATTATTAACATAGATTTTAAAAGATGTACGGAGTTTTAATGTACTTATGATCGTCACTTTGGCGTTCGTTGTGGCCACAAGGAAACGTCCTCTGTTTATTTTTTTCTCTGAGTAGTATTCTAGTTTAATATGTGTAGAAGAAATTGTCGAAATTCGGAAACAGAATATTTGACTTCAAAGTGAGTGAGGCAAAGAAAGTAATCCACTGCCATTCATAATTACATGATCTCTTTATGATGACATAAACTTTCTGTTGAAATAAAATTATGGAAATCTGTGGAATCTAATTTATTCATTGGTTTTGCTCTAACTTCTGTACAGCTAAAGTAATTACTTTAAATTATAATGAAATATGAGTGGGTAACGGTCACACATTATTGATTTCACATCTCCCATTCTTATTGTGGGTGGGTGGGTACTCTTTAGAACATATTTTAACTGTGTACTTGAACTTTGAAATGCAATAGAATATTAGCATAAACTTTCTATTATTATTAGTTAGCTATTTGTTAAGACTTCTTATTTAAAACTATTTAAGGACATAATAAATACAGTAAGAGGTTTTCTTCTACGAGAGGTATTTATACATATTACGTTTATAGAGAAATTTCTCAACGAGCTTGGCAACCCTGCCTCAATCATAATACAGTTATTATTTTTCATTTGGGATATCGGAAAGGAATCGAATTAGTAATATTAGTATTAGGTTTAGGTTATGTTGGTTGTTATTCCAGTGATTGAAGTGTTAAGTTTTGTTTGTTTTGCTCACTTCTGAATATTTTTAGCTATTTATGACTGTTCAAACTGTTTATAACTGTGTAACCTTAAGAAAATGTAATTAGAAATTTTGAGCACGTGAAATTCATGCATCATATTTTCAAATAACTTATGTCGTCTCATATGTAAGAATATCAGCCCAAAATCTCTAGATTTTTGGCCTAACCTAATGTTAGTGTGATACGTTTCACATAGGAACTATGGCTAACTCTCAAAGTGTTGCATTAGCCTCTCTAACAGCAACATATACAGATTCTGAAAATGAAGAAGATCATGAAGCTCGAGATAGTAATGTTAGTGATCATTCTTCTAAAGATATTGAAGAATCCCACACACCTCCGCTGCCCATGTCTTCATTAGATATAGGATTAGACAAGAAATCCAAATATGCAAAATTGGTATCATATAATGACGATTTAGTTATATCAGAAGATGAGAATGAAGAAGGAGAAAAACAAATGTCAACAGAAGACCTAACAGATAAAGATGACATTCAATTACCTCCTGAGCCTAGTGGTAGGTGTTCCAATGAACTTCAGGAAAAGATTAGTAAACTTCATGAAAAAATGGTCAGCAATGGTTTGGATATGAATAAAATAATCCAACAACGTAAAGATTTTAGAAATCCAAGTATATACGAGAAATTAATTCAGTTTTGCAGCATTAATGAGTTTGGAACAAACTATCCTCCAGAAATCTATGATCCAATAAGATGGGGACCAGAGTCTTATTATGAAGAATTAGCTAAAGTCCAAAAAGCAGAAATGGATAAGAGAGAAAAAGAAAGAAAAGAGAAAACAAAGGTAAGTTTTATTCTTGGTTATATTGATGTACATCCAAAAAAGCTACACTAATCCCTCAATAATCCAACACAATTCAGACCAGGTATGTGTTGGATTAGTGAAAAAGCCGGATTAGTGAAGTAAGTTTTTTATTGATTATGATAGGGTTTACTATGATTATTGATTATTGTGGATTTTTGCTATTGTTTGTAAAAAAACTGCTTATGTTTTAAATTCTTTTATTCAGGTAAGTCTGACATCAGATGGGTCATTCCATTGTCACGGGTGTGACATTCAGTTTTTTGGTTTCTTTTTAGGTGGTATAGCTGTCAAAAATTATCCAATGTAAATTAAAACTATATAAAGAGACTCAAGAATACTTGCTTAGTTTCTACATTCAATTTTCAGTTACCTAATGAAAAAAAACATAGGAGATTTTTGAGTTCAAACTATTGTCACGGGTGTGACAAATTTTGGAAGTGCTTCTTAACAATAAGTGCTACTAATGGAAAATTCTATGAATTATTTGCAGTAACTGAACTAAAATCAATTCAGGTTAATGAAACATGAACCCCTACATAAAATGCACTTGTTTAACAAATTTTCATTAATATCAGTTATTTATAATTAATTTTTATATGCTGTCACGGGTGTGTGACACAGTAAGAAAAATCAGTCAATTTCAGTGTTTTTACACAGCATTTAATTACAAAAAAACATTTAACCAATGGATCTCTAAACCACTCTCAAAAACATCAATATTTACATCAAACTCATAAAAAACTGTGTTATTCCTCACACATTTCAGTTTTGGTTGTGGTAAGACGCTGATTATCTTTTCAAACTGGATATATGACACGTCCTTTTGATCAACTTTGAATGTTTTGCCAGAGTCTCCTACACATCTCAAACACATTATTTTCACATCTCCATCATTATCCACAGTGCTTTCTGCAATAGCAACATAGCGATAGTTATTTACAGTATGTTTGCGTTGTAGGTCGAATTCAACAAACAGAAATGTTCCTGGAGTCACCAATTTAACAGCAGGCTGTATAATATCAGCAATTTGAGGTTGTCTCTGATCTTCAGTTTCACCTTCATCAGAATCTGACTGGTAGACTAATGAGTAAATACTAGGTCTATCGTTGAACACTACAACTTTTGTCAATGATTTTTTGCTAGGACTAAAAGGAAGCACTTTTTTCACTCTTTTTACCGCTTTTCCCAGTGACTGTGGCCTCTTAAACGATCCCAATGCTGGCACACAAGGGGATGTTTTGGGTAGATTATTGGTAACTTCAGCAACTCTCTTTCTTTCCCTATGTAGCCGTTGTCGGTTTCTTTCTTTTAGTTTATAATCATTGTGTACCTTGGTAGAGTGTAAAATTTTTGTCTTGAAATTATCTTGCCTCTTTCTGTCCCTAATCTTCTCTTTTTCCTTGTGGCTTTCATATTTCTCCTTATCTTCTTTTAATTTTTGCCTATGCTTCCTCATGCGCTCGGCAGACGTGGTCTTCGCCATTCTGAAAAAAATAAACAGCCTAAAGCCACATAGTTTTTTTTTTGCTGGTAAATTAAAAATAGGGCTTAATGGTATTGTAAAACCATAAGATATTCACAAAACTTAATACTGTAAAATGTAAACCCATGTGTCTATGTTGCCAGGAATCAACCGCTTACACTCTAGGCCTTTGCATTGCAACCCAAAGCAGCAACATTTTACAAACTCAGTTTAAAACAGTGACTGACATTAAATAGCTTCAAAATTTAATAAAAAAAGTAGGCCTAAGTCTAAGATTATCAAGGCCTAAGTTAGGCAAATGTTAAGGGCCAATAAGTTAAAGCACCTCCATAGGCTAAATTAGTGCTCACAAATGTATGCAGTTTTAGGTATTACACAAAACAAGGGCACAATTTTCCAAAATTGTAAATTAGATTGTAACATAGTCTTGTCTTATAGTAATTAAAGATAAACAATTAGTTTTAATGTTGTGTGATAGTCAAGTTATGCTTACCTTGAACTAACCTAGAAATTCCATAAGAAAACATTTATTTCAGAATTGTTAACGTTAAACCTGCAATACTCTCACAAACTGTCACCTTTTACCTTCGGTATCCTCTCCGCTGTCTTCAAGACTGGGGAGTCGTCACAGTCTTCCTTCTGGAAGGAGGGGGGGGGTTAGGGATAGGGATTTAGGTCCCTATCAGGTTTGGATCGTCGTAGAATTCTCTAAGATTGTAATATGGTTTTTTCAGTAGGTACAGTTTTAGTTTTTTGTGGAAAATTTCAGTGTCAGTAATTTTTTTAATATGTTCAGGTAGGTGGTTGAAAATTTTGGATCCTACGTATTGTGGAGTTTTGCTGGTTTTGTTTAGTCTGTGTTGTGGTAGGTCTATATTAGTACGTATTCTGATGTTGTATTCGTGACAGTTGGTTCTTTTGGTATGTGGGATTCGAGTTATGAATCGGGTTGTTTCGAGGATATAAAGAGAGGTTAATGTGAGGATTTGGTTGTGGATAAAATGTTCTCGGCAGTGTTCTTGATTTGGAAGCTGTTCTATGGTTCGAATTGCTTTTTTTTGTAGAATTCTTATGCCTTCTAATGTTGTTTCACTTGCGCCCCCCCAGGCTATTAGTCCGTATCGCAGATGAGACTCGAAGAGGGCGAAGTAAGCTATTTTTGCAGTTTTTTTGTCTGTGATGGATCTTATTCTTCTGATGGCATAGATTGCTGTGGATAATGTTCTCTGTAGTTTATCTGTATGGTCTTGCCAATTTAGATTACTATCTAGAGTGATACCTAGAAATTTAGTGGATTTTGATATATTGTGGTTGGATTCGATTATTTTGTTGTTAAGGGCAGTTCTTTGGATAGGTGCAAAATTCATGAAGATGGTTTTGGATTTGTTGATTTTGAGGTTTATAGGTTCGCAGAAGTTAATAGCTGCTTGTAGCGTTTCTTCCAGGGGGTTCGCGTTACCATTAGGGATTGATTTTGTTATTATAGTGGTATCGTCTGCAAACATTAAACAGGTGTTGTTGTTGGGTAGGTTTTTGGGCAAAGCGTTTATATATATGAGAAACATTAGGGGTCCAAGTATTGAACCCTGAGGGATTCCGAATTGTGTATTTTTTATTTTTGATTTAATTTTGGTTTCTCTGTTCCTGCATACTTCAGTGATTTCCACTAGTTGTCTTCTGTCTTCCAGATAGCTGATGATCCATTTGAGTACATTGTCTTGAATGTTCATATCTTCCATTTTGCTGATTAATATATTCCTGTCGAGGCTATCGAAGGCTTTCTGCAGGTCCAGGAAAATTGCTGGGGCATGGTGTTTGTTCTCCCATGTGTCTGTTATTGCGACACATAGTTGGTTTAATGCTGTGTTTATTGATTTTTTTTTCCTAAATCCATGTTGATTTTCTGAGAGTTGATTTGTATCTTCGATGTAAGACAATAACTCTGGTTGTAAACGATTTTTTCTATGTATTTAGATATAGTTGGGAGGATAGATATTGGTCTGTGGTTTTCGATTTGTTTGGGATCTCCTTTTTTATATTTAGGGTAAACTGTAGCAATTTTCATGTTTTTTGGAGCAGTGGCTTGCAGGAGAGAGGTGTTGATGATGTTGATCAATGGTTCGATGATTTCTTGTTGACAGTGTTTGAGAATTTTGTTGGGGATACCGTCTATACCCGTTGATGTTTTAGGTTTTAAGTTTTTAAAGACGTTTTCAAGTTCTTTTTTGGTGATCAGGGTAAAATTTTTAAGGGAATTTACATTTTTAGGGTCAGACTGGTTTGTTGGGGGGGTGCTAATGTTTTGTTTGTGAGGATTTGAGCCTACAGATATGAAATAGTCATTCATAATGTTGCTTATTTTAGATTGATCTGTGATATCTTTATTATTGATTTTCAAGGTCATGTTTACAATTTTATTCTGGTTGTTTTGTCGTTCACTGTTTATAATGTTCCACAGTGTTTTACTCTTGTTATCTGATCTTTCAATATCCTCTAATGTTTTTTGTGCTTTTTTCCTTTTGACTTCTTTGTCGTAGGTTCTTTTTAACTTTTTATATAGTGTTTTATCCTCGTCTAGTCCAGAGGCGTTGTATTTATCTTGGGCTGATGTTAGGGTTTTTTTAAGAGTAAGTAGGTTATTGTCCCAGAAGGGGCTTTTACGGTTGGTTTTGTTTATAGTATTTAAGGTGCTAGGCATGATAAGGTCCATTTCGTATTGAAGAATGTTGGTGAATCTGTCGTATTTTTCGTCGATTGTTTGGGCGTTGTATACCGTGTGCCAGTCTTCCTTGCCCAGTCTGTATTTGAGGAGGTCTAGATTTGTCGTAGTGAGTGATCTGGTGAATTTTTTAATAGTCTTTATTTGAGGAGGACTGCGCTTTCTGATGTTGACGCTGATACCAAGATGGTCAGATATATTATTTGAGTGGGTATTTACGTCTATGTCTTGGTCTATATTTGTTATACAGGTGTCTATACTCGTAGCAGATGTTGCTGTAATACGGGTATGTGGTATGTCAGCGGGGATTAGGTTGTGTTCTGAGAGGAAATTTTTTAGTTGTTTGATTTTAGAGTCATGGGAGTTCTTAAGGTCAAGGTTAATGTCTCCAATAATAATTATCCTTTTCCTTTTGTTGGTGTGCTCCTGGAGGAGTTGTTCGAATGAAGTGTAGAAATCTTCGGTATTTTGGTTCGGTGGCCGGTAAAGTGCAATTATTGTAAGGTATTTCTTTTTAATTTCGGTTTCTATAGCAGAAAACTCTGCTTGGAGTTCCTTGCTATACTGTGCTGTAGGTACTTCCTTGAAGTTGGTTGAGATGTGGTTTTTTTCATATATTGCAACTCCACCCCATCTATGAGCCTTCCTAGCAAAGTAGGTTATTGTTAATGTTTTGTCACGGGTGTGACAAAACATTAACAATTAATATAATTTGCAGTTTCTTTTAGTTATTTTAATAAAGCATAGCAATAGCCTAATTATAACCTAAAAGTAACTTCTGCATATTTCAAACATAACCCTACACCTAATATTTAGTAAAATTTAACTTTTTCATCTTTTCCTGTCACGGGTGTGACATTAATGTATCATTATCTTTAGATGCTAATAAGTAGTAAACAACTTACCTGAAAATGTTTAGAAAAATGGAAGTTTGTAGAATGTATCTCTTCTTCAAACATACATTGCCAATAACAATTAACAATCAGCTGTGGTTCTGTGAAAAAAATTACCAACCTGAAATAAAAAAAAATCCCAAAGTGCTGTGGATGTATGAAGGAAACTTTATGGTTTGATATCTCTTGAAAAAATTTTTTTTTGAAAAAATGTTTTCTGTGTGACTTTTTTACATCTTTTAGATTACAAACAAGTATAAACCCACTATTAAAAATGAATTTTATTTTTTTTACCCAAGGCTCACTTTTCATGGAATCGCCCAGATGAAGAAAATTAGCATAACGTACGAGTTAGCTAAGAGAAATAACATTCATGTATGATGTTGACAGAGTTGCTGCGTTTAAGAAAAAGGATAATAACAATAACTCCTCTTGTTCTATGAATGGTTGGCCTATTATATTATCGGTTAAATTAGAATGCTCTTTTCACTTAAAAAATGAAAATTTGTCATTCAAAATTGATTAACATGTCATCAGTTACGTTTTTGAAGAGAACAAGTTCAGTTGTGTCCTACAGAAATATTCTCAAGAGTGAGTTAAGTTTAACTGTTTCCAGGGTGTCCACATTTTGGATAGTCAGGGAAAACAAATTTGGTTATGGAAATCTGTCCCAGTGATGGATTTGAGGGGATTGTTTTATGCTCTAGTTGGCCGTAATATCAACTGTTGCATTTTTCTAGTTGTGTTGTACAATTAATTAAAGTGGTGGTCAATAGTGCAATGTTGTGTATAATTGATTTTATGCACAAATAGATTCACCATCCAATGTTAAATTTTGAGTCTCAAAATATGATTTATTTTTGTGGTCCATTGTGGAGCGCTAGTGTAGTCCCATGTAAATGTAATGCAGTTTAAACCAGTTGTGGTTGCAGGCCACACTAACTAACAAAATTACAGGCACAATATTCAAGGCCTATATGTTCTAGTAATATGCTCCAGTGTTGAAATAAGTATTTAAATGTAATAAGTCAACAAGTCTTTATTTGGCCATTCAGTGCAAACTGTACAATAGGCTACATCATTTCTACAACTAAAGTAACTAATTTAAATAACATGCACGAGCAACACACTAAAAAAAGTCAGACAATAAAGAAAATACATGCACAATCTATGCATAAATAAAAATACTTATAACAGTAATTCAGATGGACATACCTGTTAGTAGACTTGTGTAAGTACACACTGTTTAATTCTAGCGTTAGTACCTCTACATGTAGGCTACAAGACCTGCACGATTTGCTTCATGAAATTAATTGATAGTATAGAAAGGGTTTGTAATAAGCCAATTTTTTACAACTTTGGAGAATTCTGGTGGTGGTAGGTTTCTGATGGAATTTTCTGGAATGTTTGCTTATAGGTTTCCTTTTTGTAAGTGTTCATAATGATAATATTAGCAATGTAGCTTCGTAGGAATGTATTTGTACTTTTAATAAAATGTTAGTATAAAAAGGAGGAAAAAAGAAAGTGATGGAGAACTAGACCACTCCAGCCGTGTATGGAGGAGTCTGGTTTTTTTTTGTTTCTTTCTTTTATAATGTTTATTTGTGCTTTTTAATAGCAAGATTAATATCTCCAGAATAATCATATTAAAGTAATGCTTAAAATACAAGGTATTTAGACTAAAATGCATTTTTGAAAAATTGTAAGAGCCAGGGAAAATTATCCAAAATGGTCAGAGAAGGTCAGGGAAAATTGTGACAAAATTTGTGTATTTTTTAGTGGTTGTTATGGAGGAACGGTCAAAACCCATCAAGGAAATTTTTAGTGGACCTCTCAGGATTTGAACTCGTGAACCTCTGCATATGAAGCAGAAGTGCTAACCACTAAGCTTAGCAAGAGGCCTAACATGTTAAAATTTCTAACATCATTAAAAATAAAATTTGTATCGTTGGTAGGTTACCAATAGACAATTTAACAACAGTATAAAGTAACTTTAAACGCTAAATTAAAATTTACTGAAAAAAGTGAAAATTAAAATTGGGTAACAAGAGTAAACAAACTCTATTCCTCTCTAAACTCCAAAAGCGGGCTGTGAGGACTATTTATAATATGAACAGACGTCAATCGTGGAAAAAAATCTTTCGAAGTAACTTACAGGAATATTGACTTTACCATCCATTTACATCCTAGAAAGGTTGACATTTGTCAGTCAAAACTTTTCAAAATTTAACTTTTCACATAAAACTTCTTATTCTCTCCGTAATCGAAATATACTACCAATCCCCAAACACAAATCATCTTTTTTCAAAAACCAAAAGTATATAATGGGATTTGTTTTTTCAATAGACTTCCACTCTCTCTTAGGCTGAAGTCAGACGCATCAAAATTTATAAAACGTCTAAAAGGCCATTTGGTAAATCTTGCCTGTTACAGCGTTCGTGAGTTTTTGTCAGGAAGGTGATATACATATTATGGGTTTGTCACATCATATAGGTTAAGTGATGTAACATATTAAATCTTACGAGCTATGCTGTTTAGTTTTAGTTAATATCAAAATGACTTGGCTAATGCAAATTGTTATTGTTAATTTGGTCCAATAAAGATTTTGATTTTGGAACAGAACTGAAAGACATAAGAAGTTATAAGGTTGTGTATGGATAAAACTTTTCTTAACTACTGTGATAAAACCAGTTGCATGGTATGAAAATGTCAAATTCGCCCAAAATGTTGTTACGTTTACTCCTTCCTCCACTCTCAGGATTTTTCATCCTTTCCATGAAGTGTTGCTAAAATATCAAAATTCTATGTGCACTATTAAAAAACTTTCCAAGTAATAACAACTGTTTAAAATAAATTATATCATACAGGCCTAAAGTGGCCAGGTAGGCTACCTGATTTAAACCAAATTACAAATGTTTGGTGATTATATACCAGACAATGAGGATACGTTTGTGTATGCAAGTGAGAGGTGTATTTTTTGGGGCTGAAAAATAATTTTATTGTAAAACCAATTATGTATTTGTGCTAAGCACAACAAAATATGAAATTAAAAAAAAACTGTTGTACAAGAACGATTTTTTAAAATTTGATTTTATTACTATTTGATAAAAGTTTCTAAGTGTTTAAATTGTTTGGAAAAAAATGTCCCCGATTGAAATAAACCCTTCAATAGATCATACTATTATATTTCACTTCTTTCTTAACTAGATATTTGTAGCATAATTTTATGTACTTGTGTTCAAAATACTATTTCTGTTCTATATGAATATGTAACAAATAAATTTATCTATTGTTACATCAATTTTATGAAGGTTCTAGAAAGTATAATTACATATGGTATCTAATAGCATCTTGACGCTTCGCAAACTTGACTTTTGATGCTCACCATTGGAAGAATCAGGTCTTTATTATCTGGGAAAATACCTTTTATTCCGTAAAAAAAATGTTTTGTACTAAAAAATCTAAATGATAGAATTTGTTATTGTTGTTATATCTTCTTAAATTTGCGTGTTTTTTTCATAATCTTTTAAAATTTCATGTAGTTTTGTATGTTGAACAAGAATCAAAGACTATTTTGGTGTGCATCAATTATTTCTTGAGATATCCTGAAAAAACTACTTTTGCGGCAAATAACTACGGTGGCCATATGCACAAGATAAATAGAGCTATGACTAACCACAATAAAGAATTCGCTTGTCAAGAATAACAGTTAATGAAATTATATATTCATGGTAGAATCGTTATTTATATCAGATTGTATGTATGCAACTTTGATAAATATGTTAGTTATTAATTTATCAATATTATGCAATGAGCCCAATTGGATGCAGTATGGTCAATGTGGTTTAAGTTGGCTTTTCTTTGTACCCGAACATGTTTCATTCTTTGAGAATTAATTTTGCCTACTTCACTAAACCAAGCTGTTCCAGTTTTTTTCCTATCACTCTCTGACCATCATTCAAAACAAAATTGTTTAACTAGAATTTAATCCTATTAAATATGTCAGTTTTCATTGTACTTGCTGCTTTTTTATGTTTATTGCAACAATCCATTTAATTGTTCCTATTTTGTCCCTACTTTGGTTTTCATACAAGTTTACAAGTTGACTTGTTACCCTCTAGTGGGTTCAAATTTTTAGATATCCTATAGAACTTTAGTTTACAAATATTTGAAGACTGAATATGCATGTCAATGTATTCTTCGATTTTCTTGTTATTTCTAAGTCTGGAAGTTTGAAAGTCAGTATTTAGTGGACAGTATGTTTCTAATTACATATTTCTTTCTCTTATTTATTCAATGTTACATTTTCTGTATAAATAGTATCAGTCCCAAAGGGGTTTTTTTACTGAGTTACCGTGATTTTTTTTCATTAGGCCTACAAATGTTTTATGTTACTCTATAGTTGATCTTTTGCAACTTTATAAAGACCCAAATCATGTATGATTTTGCCAAGATATTTGAACAAAGGAATCCTCTTTATTTTCTTGTATTTTTCAAGAATATAGGAGCCGACTCAAGGCAAGTCATACATTCTGTATTTGAAATGGAATTTGTAGATTTACTTTATTTACTTATTACACGGCAAAACCATTTTACAATAATAATTACAATATAGTTGGTTGAATTCAAGCATACAATACAAAGATACATTAACACATTCGCTGCACATGGGATTGATAAATTAACACATTCGCTGCACATGGGATTGATACATTAACACATTCGCTGCACATGGGATTACGATTGGTCCTCATGTGCAAATGTAAAATTTGCAAAGCGTTATAGTAATTTTGAAATTATTTTTTTAAAGTAGTTTTTGCTTCTTAAAACATCAACATATTTTTTGCTAGGTGGAGTTTGTGGTAGGAACTGCAAAAAGAGTTGGAGGAACAAGTAGTAACCCAGGATCAGGAACTGATGATGACAGTAAGAGGAGAAAGTCCAAATGGGATCAAGTTGGGTTTGCTGCTGCGCAAATGATGCTCAAACCCATGACTATTTCTCAGCAGACAACACTCACAACATCTGCCACTGGAACCAAAGGGACAGTCATCTCTGCATTTGGATCTCTACCGAAAAAGCCAAGAATATAAAGTAAGTAAAGGGCGGAGCTTCGTGTGACCTAACTAAAACACTAAGTACTGCCTAAATTACATAATGCTTAAATCTGTGTTTTCAGACTCCTCCTAACCTCCGGGGGGTACAACTAAATCCCCTCAAAAATTACATAACACTGTCTTTAATCCCACTCCTCCTTTAATTGATTCTTAGGCCAGGGGCACACTACCGACTGTTGCATGTATGTACATACCACAATTCTCGGAATAGTTAGACCTTTAGAACAGCTCCAGTCAATGCTGTTCTCACTGTGTGGTACACTGTTATGACTAACGCAGACTCCTTGACTCCTCTGCTCAGTTATAAGCAGTAAATATATATCAAGTAACAACCTAAGTGGAATAGGCAGTTCAGTGCATAGAGTGCTTATTATGTAGCCTAGACGGATTATCCGTAGATGAATATAAACTGGCAGATAGTTTTGGGCTTATCCCATTTTAAGTACTGTACAGTAATAGGATTTTAAGTGAGTCGTTTTACTGGTTACACTATGAGTTGAAGATGTCCCAGAGTTTTTTAGTACAATTTCATGTTAGAACGTCCATTCAATGAACTGATTAGCTTGTTAAAATATGATATCACCAATTGAGGCCAAGGAGATTGGCCATTACTCCTTTAAAAAATACTGAGCATCGCCATCAGGTGAAGTCTCTATTGAAAATAATAATCATGTAATATTATGTATTGAAAAGCCAAACATTTGTAGTTGCATTGTAAAATATTTTATATAAGATTAATTTATATTCTAATAGCCTTAATGTATTTTAATAAATATAATGAATAATTTAATGCATATATTTTTGTAAAATATTTATTATTCATCAACTGAATAATAGTAAGAATAAGTTATTCAATAACTATTAAATAGGCGCACACAACTTACATATTTTTTATACTCAATACTCATACTTTATAGCCACTCACTTGTTTTTCAAATAAGCAAACACGCTTTTTTTATACTCTAAAAATCTATGCTCATGTTTTATAAATAAAGAGTGATGCAATCAATCATGAATGTTAAATATGCATTAAAGTATAAGTGTAACACATTTATAAGTGTGTACCACAACATATTTTACACATATAATACTGTATGGTAAATGAAATAAAATATAAAATGAATATAACATATGTATATATTCATGTAAAAAAATACAATTTATAGTATTTTTTGACATTTGTTGAAATGTTCAGGCGATTGTAAAATCCATTTTACTGATTCAATTTCAATAATAACATGTCCAGTGACGAATTCTGACATGTTTACAATAAAGAAAATTTACAAAACTGTTCCACTCCACTCCGGAATCGCATGCTACAGTCGTACTCAGCTAGATCCAAGTGGTATGCACGGAACAGGAGTACCACTAAGGGAGGGCAAAAAACTACTGTGACAAAACACGTTGATAGTGTGCACGGATGGGTGTTATTGCATTGATTCAAATGAGACTTGACTAGAGCTGTGCTAGTGGTCCAATTATTCCAAGAATTATGGTACGTACACTTGACTGAGATGTAGTACCATACCATTTGATCATAAATTGATGTTTAAATTTGTATTCATGGTAAATTTGCTAGATGGTTTATATGTGCACTGCAGCAATGTGTATTTGCACTTGCGAAAATAAATTGAATTGAATCATTAAACACAATAATACACAAATACATTTGTTTCTTATCTATTTTTTTAGACAGTGTAATGAAATGTAGATAGGAACACAATGTAACAAGAAGACAATCACTATTTATTAATATTGATCAGCACGGTGTTGACCTCACTAGACTAATGCACAAATTACTGATAGATGGATTCAGCGTCCGCTTGCTCATATACACCATCGCCACACGCCTGTCTGTACATGTCGCCACTCTTGCAGCACCACACTACTCTGCCAAGTCGTAACTCTACCAAGGTGTATCACTGAGTCATTTTTTTACCCACTTGCATGCATATTTGGTTTTATAATAAAATCATTTTTAGGACTTGGTTCTGTTTGTTTTTTTTTTTTTATGGTGGGAGATTATATTACTATCTTTAAAATCTGTTATAACAAATCTTATATTTTGAGGGGAAAGAGTAAATTTTGTGAATCAATTCAAACACATAGTTGAGGTTTAATAGTTACGTAATCGTGCTTAGGACACCCCTACCCTGTCATGTAACAGTGCATAACGCTACCGTAAACCTTCTACCCCTTCTAGGGCATTACGTAATTTTGGGACGGCTCCCAAGGGAAATCTCATAACTTAAACATAATTTTGTTCTCTAAATTTGTCAATCAAAAATATTGTAAAATTGAGTAAAACTGTTGCTGAAATTGATCTAAGTCCTTGTTTAGAGTTATTGGTGGTAAAATTACAGGAGAGTATCTAATAAAATGGAATATATTTGTATTGCCATTCCTGTGGAATATTTTATACAAAATGTGAAAACTGACCCACCTACTCATCTATAAACGTACAATGGTACTCACCCACCCGCTCACCCATACACCTACAGTGGTATTGAACCACCCACCCACTCATACACGTACAGTGGTACTGACCCACCTACACACCCATACACGTACAGTGGTATTCCATTTTATTAAATACGTACTGTACAGTAGTATTGACCCACTCGCTCACCCATACACGTATAGTAGTATTGACCCAACTACACACCCATACAAGTACAATGGTATTGACCCACTCGCCCACCCATACACATACAGTAGTATTGACCCACTCGCCCACCCATACACGTACAGTAGTATTGACCCACTCGCCCAACCATACACGTACAGTAGTATTGACCTACTCGCCCACCCATACACGTACAGTAGTATTGACCCAACTGTCCACCCATACACGTACAGTAGTATTAACCCACTCGTCCACCCATACACATACAGTAGTATTGACGCACTCGCCCACCCATACAAGTACAATGGTATTGACCCACCTGCCCACCCATACACATACAGTAGTATTGACCCAACCGCCCACCCATACACGTACAGTAGTATTAACCCACTCGCCCACCCATACACGTACAGTAGTATTAACCCACTCGTCCACCCATAAACATACAGTAGTATTGACGCACTCGCCCACCCATACAAGTACAATGGTATTGACCCACCTGCCCACCCATACACATACAGTAGTATTGACCCAACCGCCCACCTATACAAGTACAATGGTATTGTACAGTACGTATGGTAAAATGTTAAGATTCAATTAATAGACAGTATAATTTTAGACCTGTATCAAAGCTGTTTTACTACTGATTTTGTAAAATAACCATAGTTGGCTACTTGCTTCACTATTCCTTGATTTTTTTAAATCTTGTATTTTTTTGCCTTTTGCATTTAGCAAACTACAAATATTGAATTCGACCTAGTTTCTACTTAAAATTGTTTCTTTAACAAACAAAATATTTGTCATATTAACATATTAATACAATAACAGGTATTAGAGTATAAAAACTAAAATATCTTAACATTTTAACTTCAAAACTTTTAACAAATCTACTTTCCAGCGTGCAGAACATTGACTAGTTTTTTATTATTCAACGTTATAGAGTGAGGAGGGGAAATTTCAACCACAACAGTCCAATATTTAATCCAATTCCATGTGAACTTATCGATACATTGTCACCATTCATTTGTTGTAATCTTAAAAAAAATTATAAAATCCATTATATGAACAGCAATAATACAGATCATTTTTTAACAATAACTACATTTCTGTTGATCAAATTTGCAACATTCTGGGGAGTTACATTTTACCCCTCCTTCCCATTGGCTCAGTGTAGAATAAAGCGTAAATTGTTGCGGCCAAGTTTATTTTCATAAAATGCTTACTTCCTTCTTGAAATATAACACAAAATCTTCTTCCTAAAACTCTAGTGCTGACATCTTTTGTCGAACAACTTGTAATCTTCATAGTACATGTAAATTAAAATTCTGATCACTGAAGATGAAATAATGATTTAATGAAATAAGATGTCAAGTTTTCAGCAGAAATTGTCAGTATTAGATTCATAAGAACTTACCGTAGCATATTTTGAGCATTTGACAGAGGATGTAATGTTTATTTGATGTCAACTTAGTAGTCCAGGCGATTAACAATTGATTTTAATTAATTCAAGTTTGTTTACAAAATTGCAAGAGTTGTTATGAGGTTGAACACAACAGTTTTTAGAAAATTAATTGATAACTTGTATGTATTTTGTAATAATGTTTTTTTTTTAATTTTCAGAGCCGTCAGGAGAGGTATGTAATGCTAGCCTTGCTGGAATTCAAATAATTATTGTAAATACAATTTTCTATTCATGTATAGTTATTATTTTATTTAATGCTTTACTCTCTGTAAGTAACTTAGTAAGATTAATCTTGGAATTAGAAGGATTGTACTTACATGAAATAATTATAAATCAATAAATATTATAAAATAAAAAAGGTAGAATGGTAAAAAACATTTAAAAGAATCTTATAATTAAGCACAAATCAAACAGAAATGAGAAAAGTGGTTCTTTCTTGTAAGGACCTAACCAAGGTATAATACATCTATCGATATGTTGGCAATTTTGTCTATATTGTTTGGTACTTATATACTTATATTTTATTTTTAAGTTCCCTGATTGCCATTTCATTCCAGGTTGTATATAAGAACTTATTCTCCTTTATATAAACCAATATTACTTGATCAATTGTGTATCAGTACTTTAATTAGAAATTGAAATCAATTATTTAAATATTTTAAAATTTGTATAGATATTTGTAAATAAATAAACTTTTATTAATTATATGTGTTTCTTATCTACCCTAGATTACAGTAAACCTTGTTTTATCCGGACCCAAATTATCCGGTATACTCTATAACTCTTAGACCAAAAGTCTCAAATGAACCAACGTGGCCATGAAGCACTCTGGTTTTAGGAGCTACTAAAGTTGATGAAATCAGTTCTGTACGAGTTTCAACTTCACTAAGCTCCGGAAACTTCCACTCCATCCATAAGAGGAAATTTCCGGATTTGTGTACACCCGGTCCCTACTTCATATAATAGTGGCATACTCAAGGTGACTTCGGACCAAAGACTTATACAGTGTTAAACAAGTGTAATTATCGTTGAAACACCTGGCGATCCACATGACGAGACCCAAGTTTATCCTAGCTTTTGATACAACACAGTTTACGTGTTCAGAGAAGATTAACTTGGAGTCTACGAGGATGCCAAGATTGCGAACAGCACGCTCTTTGGATTCTACAGCTACTAATGTCATAAAAGAAGATTGACAGAGTAGTTTTATGTATAAACAAAACCACTACTATATTGCTAAGGAAATAAAAATGTTATATTAAATTAAATTTATCCATTTTCATTGACTAAAGGTATGTTCAGATTTTAAAAATCAATCTATGAGTCTATCGAACGTGTTTATATTGTCACTTGTTATATCATATTGTTTTTAATTAGTTATTTTTCTTCTATAAACTGTTAAGTTGAATCGGTCGGTAGCGTAATTGGCAAATAAAGCCCAGCTTCATAATTCGATCTCAATCAGAGCCATTAAACATTTTTAAAGAGATCAGCTGATAATCATCGACTGTTCATTTGTCATTGGGCTATTTATTATGACACATTCCTAGGAATAATTTGTAACAATGAATACATTTGCTCATATACACTTATTCAAAAACCATATTCACCCATATCTTGAAGCAGGCGCGGATACAGGGGAGGGGTCATGACCCACCCCAAAACCATAGAAATCTAAAAAATGTTAGGTTTTTCGGTTACGGTTGGACGTAGTGTTTTGAAGACAAAAACGTGACTTAGGAACGATATTGTGCGTTGTAAACCTTTGACGTTTACGTAATTGTTACACTTTGTATAAAATTCCCTCAGAAGTATTAATAATAATAATAATAAATTAAAAATGAATATTATCAGGAAAATTAGACAGTGGTTAGATTACAACAGGAAATGCGGTACAGGAAATGGAGTTGGTAAAATTTGAGTAGGGCATCCGGCGAGTGTGAGATCGGGAAGCAAGGGATCGGATGTCAAGGAAGCAGGGTCAGCACTGTACACAGGATGACCAAAATATTAAAATTGAGACTCACCAAAATTAGGCCGATGAACGCTGAGGCGGCGGAGATTCAGCAGAAGATCTGGAGTACCGCCCATCGCGAAAACGGGCCTATAGGGTGATCCGTAATAGGACCACGGAGAGTAATTGGGTGGTTCCGAAATTGTAGGCGTGTCCAGTGAGTGGCAGGGGGAATGGGACACTAGGGAGAGAGTTGGAAAAGAAAGGGGGTCTAAGGAGAGTTCGGCAAGAGAGAGGACTTCGGGAATTAGATCAATAGGGAGGACCAGCACCTAGTGGTCCAACTACCTAGACTTCGTCAACCCGCCCTGCAGAGCAAACACGGGACGATCTAGACGGAGGACTTGGAGCTACGGTCCGACCCCTGGCGATATCAACCCCCGGAGGACTTCACGAGCGGCCAACCTGAACCTGAGGGACGACCGGACTTGCAGCCGATCCGGAGGACCAGAGATACCACCTCAAGGGATCGCAAGCGACTCCACCCACCCCCAAGGGACTACAAGCAACTCCAGACCGAACCAGCCCACCTGACCCGGAGGGACAAGAGGACGCCGAATCCACTACGGCCAGTGGACACCCCATACCTGCGGTAGACGAGTCCAGGGGTATGTTAAAACTGTTGTGTTAAACACCTCCAAGGGTTGAGGGGAGCAAAATTTAAGTTGTAGGGGAAAAGGAATTTTGTAAGGTTCACTTACGTTTGCCTACACCAAAACGTATGCCGACAGGCAGTAAATTAGTCCGATGAAACGGTCATAATAATAATTATAATTGAATGATATAATAGAATTAACTGTTTGAGGGAATTTAGTCTGGATTGTAAATTTAAATTATAACTATATAAATACGTAATTCCATGTTATGATCATTGTCCCGTATGAATATTGATTTGAGTTAATGTAGATAGTCTATCTAGAGTAAATGAATAACTATTGCGTCGAATGTATATAAACAATAATTATTGGATAATTCTTGCGAGGGATAGAGTATAGCAACTAAGGCCATTTGAATGTTTGGCTTATCTCTTGGGAATGTTTGTAAAATGATGTAGTTAAATTGTACGGTAAATTGATTAAGTTGTCATAGTTAGTAAGGTTTATATATTAATGTTTGATTGATAATTTTGAGGGGAAATAGTTGATTAATTAATCTTGAGTATAGCTTGTTATTGAATATATGATTTCACTTGTTAATGTAGACGTTGGCACATATAAACTTAATTAGCTGATTATTAATGGGACGTGATATAATAATTTAGAGGATTGTGAGTAATAGTATAGGAGTTGTTGTCATGAGTTGTAAATAATATTCTTGAAAGTATTGATCCCCCGGGCTGTGTACTAAAGCCAAGGTTAATAATAAATTGATTGAAGAGTAATAAACGTATATTGATAATTCTATAATTTGTATTGTCTAAATATGGAATGAGAAGGGTAGCTTAAAGGAGGTGTATAGTATAAATTAGGATAAGATAGTTGTAATATTTTGGAAGGGGTTGTGAAGATGGAATGCTGTAAAAATAATAAATATGTGTTGTACTTTCACCAGTGTCAATAGTTATTCCAGGTCCTGGTTTCCTTCACTAGCTAAGCGAGTCATTAATTTCAAATGATTTCTCATTACTTATGATAGTCAGTTGTGATTAACCTTTAAACAATTTAAGTTCAGAGGAAGTAAAAGTTGTTTGGAGGAGAGAGTTTTACAGCGTCGTCGGAGATTCTCCTATAAAGCCACGATAAACAATCTTAATACAAATTGCTTTGCTCTAGTGTAGTGAATCTGTGCCCCGAGTGGTAAATATAATGTTAATGGTTGGCTATCTTGGTGATAGAACGTTTGCAAGTCGCATGTGCACACCCGTCTGGGCCGTCTGCGCCTGTTGATCAGTCATATATCAGTCTTCGTAGGTTGTACAGGTTGTTGTTAGCCTATTTCACCATCAACTCCTACAAGGAATAATGAAACCTTCAAGTGAAAAAACATTGTTACGCTTTTTTAAAAAAATTAAAAAGGCAGATCATACCAATCCTGCCGAAAATCCACCAAGCACAACGGATACAGACACAGTGACTGCTGCTTCCTTGCTTTGTATACCTACAACTTCAAACCACTCGGTGAGCATTTATTTATTAATACAAAATTGTTCTATTAATTAGCCTTAGATGTTATGTTATTTTTAGATTTTAACAACAGCTTTTACTTAGGTTACTCAGGTTTTACGGCAGGTAGCCAAGGGCGGCTGTCTGTGGGGTGCTGGACAAAGAGAGCACAGCCACGCTATTGGCCGTGATTTTGATTAAAAATATGTAGATCCATACATTTTGCATTTAAAAGCTGAAACATATTATAAACTAATTCTAATAATGCAGTTATTTTTATTATAAACTATAATAAAAATAAAATCATTTTTTAAATGGTTTTCATCCATCTTTTAGGTGGAATGAAATAAAATCAGGATAAAATTAAGAGATATTTCAGGACATTAATTTTATAATTACATGATAATGATATCTCAGGTCATGCTAGTGGCTAACACGTTGCATGTCAGATTAAGATAACTAACGTCGCCTACTAGTACTGTTTTCAAGTTTCTTCCAAGGTCAGTTACACATAAGTCGGTTTCGCCGTCGCGGCAAACTTTCCGTTTTGGTAGTGGCGCATTGAGTTATATGGGAACTTACACACAGGACGGTGACGTGACCTGGCGCCAATTTTGTGGTCGGCGTTTGATGTGCAGCCGCTGCTCGCCTCTACTTCCGATGGCAAATTTGCCATTGCCACCCAAGTACTGATGCGTAGGAACATGGGTCCTTGCACACAGAGCAATTGTTACCACTCGACCACCAGTAGTCAGTGTTGATCTTTGGAAGCTGAAGTAGTCACTTGGTTTGGTTCGTGGTTTTTATATATATTATAGCTTTCTCTTTGTGTTTATAACAAAAATAAAATCAACTCATCGTTTTTTTAAATACATTTATGACAGATTTCATACATGTCTTGGACTATAAATGTTCATATTTTTAAACCAAAAATAAGGGTGTTAATATATTTTTATTTTAGAAAGCAGTGACATATTATTTATTTTCTTCAGTTATACACAACAAATAGTACAATATTGTATACTATTTCTATTTTGCATTTACTGTAAAATCGTTTCAATAAATAAATTCAAGATTTTCTCAATAATTATTTTGTAGAACTATGATTATAAATAACAATGATGATGATTTTACACTGGTATAATTCTATAGTTTTTGGGAGAAAGTTAGATATGTTATTATGTTAAGTAAAACTCCTAAAAGTTATTTGACAAAAAATTTGATAATATAATAGTTATAATGACCACAACAGCTGTTATCATATTTTGTTGTTTCATATGGAAACAAGTATAATACTGTAATAATAATAAATGTCTTTATTTGTAAAAGTTTATAATATTTACAAAAGGGCAAATTTAGGCCCACTGGGCCCTCTCTTACAATTAAACCTAAATGAAAACGTTATTACAGACTAACAAAGACAAAGAGAAAAATATAAACATCCATTTAGACATTAGCAATAGGTTCCAACGATCTAATGATATTCTTAATAGGGACTAACAAAAAAAAAAAATGCTTAGGAAAACCTATTGTATTAAATTAAGACTACACAATTTAAATATTAATTTTATTTATGAGTACAGAAAAAAAGAAAGAGATTTATATATACATAATATGTTATCAAAACAGAATGAAAAATAAAATGCATTTATCATAAGTTTCAATGAATATTGAATATCATTCTTACACATATTCATACTGTTTTGTCCATCTGCGTACATGTGATGTCTACAGAATTTACATCCTTCACGTACAAGGAAGACAGTAAGGATCCAAGGATTTTAGTATGTACGGTAATTGAAAAAAAATATAAAAAAAATAATTAGCCTATGTTGCAAATAACAAATGTTCTTATTAAATTTCATGTACCCTAGGAAGCAGATTTTTTACTTCTAATCTCGTGGTATCGATAAAACAGTAAAACTAGAATGTATTGTATATTCATAGTACACTAATTACTAATCTAAACTTTAAAAAAATAACTGCCTGAAAATCATAATTCTCCAAGGAACAACAAACTAGCCGTAAGTCCATGAATCATGCAGTTTGCCCGCTCAGTGTGTAAAGTTACAAAACTTGTATGAGCGGCAGCGGTAACTTGCCCTGACGGCGAAAACTGCCCGTGTGTAACCGGCCTAACGAGAATTATTTTAATGAATTATTGATGATGGATTATTTGTTTTACATATTTTATCTAATCTAAGATACATATTTTAAAAATCTAATCTAAGAATCTATTAGTAAATAAAATACAAAAAGTGTTGATCAAAACGGCAAAATTTGAAACATCTACAAATGATTGTATTTGAAAAACGTCTTTGTAACTTTTATCTACATATAGGGATGTCACGCAAGTGATAAACTTAAAGGAATTTTAGTGATTATTATTTATTTATTTTATTTATTTATTCATAAGACGCCGATCGTCAAGATATGGGCGAATATGGATTTCGAATGAGTGTGATGAGTGTAGATGAGCGAATGTAGTCATTGTTACAAACTAAGGCCGACTATTCCTTAGAAAGTGTCATTAATTAATAGCCCAATGACAAATGAACAGCCGGTGGTTATCAGCTGATCCTTCTCAAAATGTATTGACTGATTGGGATCGAACTGAGAACCTTTAGCACATGAAGCTGGGATTGAACCAACTACGCTACCGACCAATTGTATATTATTAGATACAATAGATACCAATATTAGATACAATAGTAAATGAGTTAGGCTTATTTGACAAATAATATTGAAACTTTTTGTCCAGGCCATTTTAAGAAATAAAGAAAGAGAATAATTAGATAACATAGGTCTAATTTATTCCTTATGGCAAACAAAGAGAATTATTAAAGGATTAATTATTTTACAAAATAGTATAAAACCTGTTAAAGTGACGAAAATTAGTTATTTTAAGATTCATGTGGTTTGTAAATATTGTTTAAATTATATAAATGCTGGGAGAATCTGTAGATATTGGAAGTTTGTGATTTTAGGTTATGGTGAACGTTTATATTTGTATAGTGATTTCATAAGATTGGGTTTCCGTTTGTATAGTAATTGATCTAAGATTTATTTTATTGTTAAATAATTCTAAATAAAATGCTTTTATTGGTTTTATATTTTATCAACAGTTCAACTAATTTACTCGTTTTTCAGTCTGAAGAAGTGGAAGTGGGGTATGCTTCCACTTCAACAACGAATTCTTCAAGTGAATCTACAAAGCAGTTCAGACTACAAAGTCATAATTCCCAATCCAGTGATATTGGGAAGTGTCAGTGATCATTCCAAAGCAGCGCTACTTGAGAAGCCATGGACACCTCCTTTAAATTACCAATTCCCTTATAATGAAGTAGTGAAGAAGGGGAAGCCTACAAAAAAATATGCCCAAAGAAGTCACTTCGAAAAATTTCACTGGCTTTTCCTTTCGGACAAAGACAAAGAGCTATATTGTAAATATTGTGTCCTTTTTACAACTGGAGATCAGGATGTGGGTATAAAAAAAACACACTTGAGGAAATTAGTAAAGGAACCGTTGACAAAATTTGACAACCTTTTAGGGGAGAAGGGTGATTTGGTAGTACAAAAAAAAAAAAAAAAAAAAAAAAAAAAAAAAAAAAAAAAAAAAAAAAACAATACCATATCAATGCTGTTAATGTAGAAAAGAAGTTTCTTCTAACATACCACAACCCTGCATTAGAGATATCAAATCAAATTAATTCACTGCGCATGTCACAAATTGAGGACAATAAAAAGCGTTTAATCCCTATTGTAAAAACAATTATTTTATGCGGCAGGCAAAATATTCCTTTAAGAGGTCATCGTGATGATAAAAACATAGAAAGCATTTTAAAGATGGATAAAGAACATAGTCTTCTTAATGAAAGAAATTTCAGAGAGTTGCTCCGTTTTGGGAATGATGCTGGAGACCGTGATTTGCGCAGGCACTTAGAGAGTGCTCGATGTAATGCAATATATATTAGTAAGCATACACAAAATTAACTGATTAGATGTTGTAAGGAAGAGATTCAAGCTACAATCTTAATGTGAGTTAAAAAAGCACAGTTTTTTTCTAAAATATTCGACGAGACTACTGATATTTCTAGCATTAGTCAATTGAGTTTATCTTTGAGATATAGCCATGAACATGTTCTGAAGGAAGATTTCATAACTTTTGTAAATGCCTATGATATGATTCGGGAGGTAGATATTAAATTAGAGGGAGAATGTCGCTTGACCGAAATTGTTTTAGGCCACCATTGTTGAGAATATAGCTAAAAATTTTGATTTAGATTTGAAGTTTTGCGTTAGTTTTGAAGTGGATACTTGTTCCGTAATGGCATCTGAAACAAAGGGGGCCATTCAAGAGTTAAAGAAAACAGCCACACATACCCAGCACTGTACATGCAACAATGAAATTTTAAATAATTCGTTGGCAAACTCTTCAAAAGTAGTAGAATGTAGAAATGCCTCTGGTACAATGAAAAAAATTGTGGCTTTTGCCAACGCCTCTCCAAAGAGACATGATGTTTTCAAAAGGGAAATGCTGCTGTTCAAAGCATCTGCAATACCCGTTGGGTTGAGAGGCATGAGGGGCACCTTCAATTCCAAGGGAAATCATTAAGATACACAATGTTCTTGAAGAAATATCTACATGGCGCAAGACAGGAAGGTTTTAAATATCTGATACCTTTACTCTCATGCAAGCTATCCGAAGTCCAGAATATCTGTTGTGTGCCTTAGTGACATTTTAGGAGTGACAGTGTCACTTAGTTGCCTCCTTCAAACACCTACACTAGATTTAAAAAAAGAGTACTGCAGCAATGGAAGACATTCTAAATGTACTAGAAGGAAAGCGAGACAAAGCTGTATCTATTTTTAGTAATCTCTACCATGAAGTACAAGAAGTAGCAGAGAAGTTGGATGTGGATTTAAAGATACCACGCCTTGTATCCTCGCAAACCAGCCGTTCAAATCATCTTGCTGAGTCATGTGTGGAATATTTTCATAAATCCTTTTACGTACCACTTTTAGATCACGTTATCACAGACCTAAAGGAGAGACTTTCATTCGAGGTACTGAATTTATTTCAGCTTCGTGTCATTTTGCCCAAATCCTAAATAACCTCAGATAATGAATTTACTTTGAAGGAAGTAGTAAATTCTTACAAGGACCTAATCGGGTCTTCCGCCAAGTCTGCAACACAAGAATTGTTACTGTGCTCTGAAGTGGAAGCAAGTAAAAACTAATAAGGATTGAGTTTTGGAAACTTTAGAAAACTGCAACATACAAATGTACCTTACAATTCATAAACTTCTACGAGTTCTTGCCACCTTCCTGTCAGTGCAGCAACAGCTGAGCACAGATTTTCTACACTTCGTGGTCTTAAGATATGGCTTCATGCTAAAACCGGAGAGGAAAGGCTTACTGGACTTGCTCTCATGTCTGTCCACCAAGAACTTAACTGGACTCCGAAGCAATCATACTTACATTTGCCAAAACGAATAGACCCCAAGAATTTGTATTTTAAACTTGATACTACTATACTTTTTTGTTTGTTACTAATGTAAACTTTGTAACTGTGTTATATGTTTAATCTTTACTTTTAATCTCTTTCTACTATGTTATTTCTGTGCATTGAAGTCCTTACTAGGCAAACCCGTGAAGACTGTACTAGGCACCTTGTATGTTTAGTTTTATTTTTTTATAATTTTAGTTGATTATATTGTGTAAATTCTTTAGATTTAGACTTATTATGATTATATATGGGTATATGATCAAAATTTATTCACTGTTATTGCTCTGCTGTGTAGGCTATTGCTTTAATATTGCTAGGTTAGCATATTCATTTATTTATTATAAAATTGTGTTAGGTTAAGATATTATCCACATTCTAAATTTATTGTATATTATTATTATTATTATTTACTTAGTTTTTAGGACAATTGTCAATGCATTTGTATTTAATGACAACCACAAATAAAGATTCTTGAATAACTAATTGTTATTGTTAGACACCGAAACATTTGCAAATTGAAATAGGGTTTGTTTGCACAATGTGTATACTAATGTTTACAATTTAAAATAGTTTTGCATTAACTTTCAACCTTTTCCTATTTTGTTTTTGTATTGTTATTTTTCTAAAACTGCTTTAAATCTCCATTATGTTACTGTCAATTGGTAATTTAGATTTATCTGATTGCAGTTAGCCTTTATCTTAGCTTTTATGGATATTTTCTTTCTAAATGTTCTAATTAATATTTTACTCTATAATCTACCTATATTAGTAATTCTATAAGTAAAATTTTAAATTATATGAATGTCAAATAATATTATGTACGGCCTAAAACTTTCAATATAACGCCAAACGTAATATTTCAACCCATTTAGTAGTTGTTTATGGCCGCAAACCCGTTCAATATTCCCGTATCCGAAACTATATTCTTCATTTATGAGCCCCCAAAATCCTAACCGTCTTGACAATTGGTGTCTTAATAATAAATTTGAAAAAAATATTACTCGCAATAGGGAAAGTGCTTAAATTATTTCATTTTGATAGGAAGGAAATCAGGCTTACCTTTTTAAATATTATTTTGGTAACTCCTTTATAAGGATACAAAAAAGCATACAACAATCATGGAGATATTTCAGGGCTACTGGCCTTACCTTTAGTCCATCACAGAAGAAGGTTTATGGAAGAGCCTTGAAACAAAATAAATATTAAATATACTCATTTAACTTTTATGTGTTTACAATTATGGATATGCAAACTCTTGAAATATGAAATTTTACCTTTTGTCATTTATGTCTTTGTTCTAAAGTCAAACTTGATAAAAATTGGCACTTATACAACAATAAATTAAAAATAGAAAGCTCAGGTTCCTTAACGGTAAGATAGTTGTGATTGTTATTAGAAACCCTAAATTAAAATGATGGTATATTGTTGTCAAAATTGAATTATTTATCTGGACAGAACACAATTTTTATTTCTACTGATAGCTCAGTTATATGTATATCTAATTAACTCTTCAGAGTGGTTTGACACTATTTCTTTATGTGGTTTATTAATGAAAAAGTAGCAAGACGGTACCTTCTGTGTTAAATTGGACGAGTGGTCAGAGGTGTTGTTAAGTGGTGAGGTACAACTTTGAGGATCGTCAGTTGGAATCCAACAGCACCTGGTATTTTTTTCACATAGTGGTGTAGGGAAGTTGAAGGGATCAGTGTTTTTATCATAGTTGCACTTAATAACACGCGTTTTGCAAATAAATATTTACTATAATAACAGAAGGAGGATATGTTTTCCTTGTTTTTTTTTTAATTTGCGTAAGTATACAGCACATTACATAAACAATAATAAATAACTCAACAACAAATGTAAAAGGACAGTAAAATAACTGGATATATAAACATAATTCATGAAAATTATAAAATGAAAATAAGGATGTATAAAAATAATTCCAGCTCTGAGGAGTAAAAAAAAGTTTATAACCTTGTGGATATCTTAGATTGATTATGATTTTTTTTTAAATATTGCTAAAAACCTTAATTGTTTTAAATATTCCAAGGTTTCATATCACTTATTTTAAAAAAATTATAACATTTCGGTACGGCCTTTAAAACAGTTAATTCCCAAGTTAACTTCAGAGCTTGCAATGTTATTTCTAATAAGCACCAAGAAGATGATCAACTCAGTCCTTTGTTAATAAATATGAATGACATGTATCGTCTTAAGGTTTTGTTTTATGTGTTACAAATCCTGCATCTTCAAAATGCAACACTTTTACTGTTATTCTAAGTACTAAATTATACATTTCCCGAAACCAACAGAGTAGAGCATTGCTCTGTAGATATTGGTGGTTTACTTCTTAGACAAATTATGTCCAAGGCACTGACATTTCCTTCTAATTAATCATTTAGCATCTCACAAACACAGTTGAGGGGAAACATTCCATTATTCGGCTGCCGTACATCATGGATGAGACTAACTGTCATAAGCTCCCTCCTGTGTTTTGTTGTAAAAAATATCTGTTATTGTGTTATTATTATTATTATTAATCACGTTATTTTCATTATTAATTGTTATTACAATACAAACAATGATGTATTTTAACGTTCTAAGCCTGTTTCCGTAATGTTGATAAAACCACAGTAAGTAACTCTACCTAGATAGCTCAGTGTACAGGAAAAGCGTATGCGCTGTTTAAGGAGTATGTAAGCAGCATGAACTACACGACCGTGAATTTAGGATACAACGTTGCCGCATTGAACAAGTATTAAACCTCAATTATTATTATCAGATGATATTTATTAATGTAATATTCGTTTTTAATTTGATTAGTTGATTGAGTTCAATCTGGCAACGCTGCCCAGTTGACTGCTGCTCGACGTATTTACACACTATGAATCGGACAGTTGACACACTACGAAAATCATTAGCGTTAACACTCTTTAGCATGGGATTGAGCTATCTGGTTAGAGTTAGTTATCTCTGATAAAACCAACCAATGGTAACTGCTATTGATAACATAATAGGCAGGTCTTGCTACAGCACAGCTAGCTTGTGGCCTATTGTCTACTCTAGTTTCTATGACGATTAAATGGAGTGGAACAGTGGTGGAAGATGAGTTTTCTCTTTCTCTTCCACCCTTCAGTGAATCTCTCACTAGTGCTTTTGGTATGTCGCAATATAAGCGGCTCAACAATAATTCTAGTTTTTTAGAGAAACCTTTTGAATTACCCTAGTTCCTACTCAATCTATAGGTAAAGCCTGACCAATTTGTTTTTTATGATTTTTCCACTAAACAAGGGCATTTTTGAATTTAATTGTTTTAAATTTAAAATGTTATAATATCAACAAATTTTGTAACGTAATGCCAGAAAAGACTGAATGTCTTGGTAAAGATGATTTCTTAGTATTGCAAGGTGGTTCTAATGATGTCAGCAAGAATGAAGGGAAGGACATCTTAATGACTCTCAAGGGGAGGATTGGAGCATTTAGTTGCACCAATGTCATTGTGTTCTCGATTCCTCATCGGTTCGATTTGGCAGAATGGTCTTGTGTCAATAACTTGATAAAGAAAACTAATAGTGACATTCAAAAGGTGTGTAACTTGTATCCAAATTGAAGTTTTATTGATATAAGTAATATAGGGAAACAATATCACACAACCCATGGCCTACACCTAAATAGACTGGGTAAAAGGTATGTTAGTGAACAGATTTTTGAGTGCATATCAAGTCATTTTTCAGATTCTATATTATCCTTGCCTGCACCACTAAATGGTTCTTTTTTAGAGTAAGAAAGTCTGAATCTGGGCCTAACCCAGCAAAGTATCATGATGTGCCTCTATATAGTATTAACTTAACACCTATTGATGACCAGACTGGGCTAAATTTTAATTTGAATAGAGAATATTATTCCAGGGGTTTAACATCTTTAGTAAGTTCCTTTGATAACAAATGCCATCAAGTAAGTAACAGCAATTCTTTTAAATCAAATAGTAATTTCCATCATTCCAACTTAAATTTTCTTCAAGTAAATGTTCAATGTATTAGAAATAAGATTATTGAATTGGAATATTTGTCTCATAGTTTAATATTGGATATATTATGTGTTAGTGAGCATTGGTTAACTACATGTGAAATGGATATCTATTGTCCTAAAGGTTTTCTAGTGGGAGATGCAATGTGTAGAATTTTACATAAAAATGGTGGTACTGCCATATTTGTAAGAGATTCCATTAAATTTGAGAAAGTGAATATGGCGGAATTCAGCTCAAAATTAGACTTTGAATGTAGCTGTATTAAGTTAACAGAGCATAATGTAATTGTAATGAGCATATATAGATCACCAAATGGTGATGTTAAAAATTTTTTTCAACTTTTTGAAACTGCCGTGAGGAAGGTTACTAGGAATAGGGTGCGGGTGGTTGTGTGTGGTGACTTTAATATTGAAATGGCTAACATTAACAATCGTGCAAGTGTAGATTTTCTTAATCTTTTAAGATCTTTAAACCTGACTTGCACAAATAAGAGTCCTACTCGCATAGATTCCTGTATAGACAACATCTTGGTTAACTTTTCTCATTTAATGTGTGAAATCAAGTTACTACCTGGTTCTATTGCGGATCATGAGCCAATATTTCTCAAATTAAAAGTTTTGCCTTTAAATGCAAATTTTGTAAATAAACGAGTCACACATAAAATTTATTTTCGGAAACAAACCGAAGCAATAATTTTGAACTTTGCTGATATTTTGGCAGAGCAAGTTTGGGATGTCTTTTCTGAGTATGAGTTTGGCCATATCAGCTTAGAGAACTTATGTCAGGAGTTCTTTATGAAAATTGTTGACCTATGGCATTTTTGCTCACCTGTTATTGCTAAGTCAAACAAAGCTGAATCTAATATGTTAAGGAAAAAACTAAGTGTAAATTGGTATAGTGACAGTTTAAGGCAAGATAAAAATACAATGATGGCCTATTATGATGTTTATAAAAATCTAAAATTGGTTCAGTCAGAGCATACTCAGGTTGCATATAGAGTGTATATTGGCTTTAAAAAAATTTACAGAGACAATCTTAGTAAGGCAAAAAAAGAGACGTACGAACACTACATCATCAACTTAGTTAATCAGTGCAAAGCTGCCTGGGACATCATTAAGCATGAACAAACTGGTTTACAGTTAAATGAATTAAAACTTTACCCAGAAGATCTTAATTCATACTTTTTGAACTCTGTACATGAATTGGTGAATCAATTTGATCATAATTCCGATGAAAAAAGTACTGCAATTAACCTCATGAATCCAGATTTACAGAAAACAGGCAACTTTAAATGGTCTGAAATCTTACCAAAGGATGTTATTCAGGTGGTTTCTAAGTTGTTGAATTCAAAATCTATGGATTATTTATGGCTCTCAAATAATATTATTAAAAAGGTTATTCACAGGATTTGTGAACCTCTAACCTATATATTCAATGAATGTTTAGACAAAGGTTATTTTCCTCAGTATTTAAAAGTTTCTAAAGTTATTCCTATTTTAAAAAAAGGTGATAAGAATTTGCCACATAATTATCGTCCGGTTTCAATTGTTCCTATTTTTTCAAAAATATTTGAATCTTTAATTCTTAATCAGGTTAATGCATTTTTTGAATCCCATAATCTACTAACTGATTGTCAGTTTGGATTCAGGAGGAATAGATCCACTACTCAAGCTGTGCAACGGGTTGTGGAGGGTGCATTGATGGCTTTTGAGAGAGGGGAGTCTGTCTCAGTGCTCATGTTTGATCTATCCAAGCCGTTTGATTGTATACCATTTGATATTTTGATTAGCAAACTTGAGTTTTATGGTATCATAGGTAAACAGTTGGACGTTTTTAAGTCATACCTAACGAATAGACAACAATTTGTTAACATTAAAGGTGAGTGTTCTTCACTTAGGGAAGTCAAGACAGGTGTACCACAGGGTTCTGTCCTTGGTCCTTTCCTGTTTGTCATTGCAGTTAATGACTTGCCATATAATATCCCAGTGCGTTCGGTCTTATATGCAGATGATACAACAATATTTAGCTCAGATAAAGACTTGGTACGATTGAGGAGTGTTATGGATACTGCTCAAGATTCTGTTCTTAATTGGTTTAAGTCAAAAATATTGGTTTGTAACGAAGAAAAAACTCAAAATTTATTTATTAGTTTAAATAATGATTGTCATAATAAATCAGTGAAACTGCTTGGTCTTCATTTGGATACAAAACTAAATTGGAATGTCCACATTACGGAGATTTGTAAGAAACTGTCCAGAGTTGTTTATCTGTTTTGGAAGCTTAAACCCTTGATTGATCCTGATTTTTTGCGTACAGCTTACTTTGGTATTTTCCAGTCCCACTTGCAATATGGATTAATTCTCTGGGGCCATTCTTCTGATGTAGACAGCATTCTTTTATTGCAGAAAAAAGTTGTTAGAATTCTGGCAGGTAAAAGTCCTAGGGATCACTGCAAACCACTTTTCATTCAACATAGAATACTTACAATCACTAACCTTTACATACTTACTGTGTTGCTTTATACAAAAAATAACCTACATGATTTTCTAACTAGGAACAACATACATGGACATCTAACGAGACAAAACACACTCCTGGACATACCTCAGCACAGATTGGCAAAATTTGGTAAGTGTTTCAAAATTTACAGTATAAAATTTTTTAACAAGCTGTCTGAGTCTGCTCGTACAGCTGATTTCTTTAGTTTTAGAATTTCTATTTTCAATTGGCTAATCAATAACCCTTTCTATAGCATTAGGGAATTTTTGCAAACCCCTGTGAATATAGAATTTAAGTAATCATTAGGCTAGTGAAAGACCGAATTGTTCATGACTACATATTTTGGTATGTTATTTATATTTTTAATTATTTACTTGTAGTTTTAACACTTATGTGCTTAACTTAATATAACATATTATGCATGTAACTCTCTTAGTTTTAACATAACAATTGACTATGCCTAATTCATGTGACTATGATCTCTGGCAATAAAGTTCTTGATTCTTGATTCTTGAACTAATGGACCAGTAGATTGGACCTTTAATAATAAATAATACTGTGTTCACAACAACTCATTATGATAAAAAACACGAACCTACAGTTGAAATAGAACAGTATGTTTTGGCCCACTCATGATAAGAAACACGAACCATACAGTTGAAATAGAACAGCATGTTTGGGCCCACTCAGGATAAGAAACATGAACCGTACAGTTGAAATAGAACAGCGTGATTTGGCCCGCTGATGATAAGAAACACGAACCCCACAGTTGAAATAGAACGGCATGTTTTGGCCTACTTATGATAAGAAACACAAACCGTACAGTTGAAACAGAACAGCGTGTTTTGGCCTACTGATAATAAGAATCATGAAACGTACAGTTGGAATTGAACAGCATGTTTTAGCTCGTTGATGATATGAAACATGAATCGTATAGTTGAAATAGAACAGCATGTTTTGGCTCGCTGATAGTAAGATTGCATGACCACTGTAGGGCTGTCTGGGCCTGTCGACTTCCCAGTGGTGGATTGGCAGTTTGGGAAGCAACCACCTTAAGGTATTGTTACTGGGACATAGCTGGAGCGGCTGTAGGCTATAGCTAAAGGGCTAAGGCGGTTGCTTACCATACAAACGGTCCAGATTCGATTCACGGTGGGACCTTAACAGTTTTTACACTTGTGCTGCCCCTATAGTTTGGAAGTCATGTGAAACCGGTGGTCCAATGAGCCTAAAAAACAAAAAAATGGGCTCGTCTGAGTAGGCAAGTGAATTGTGTCTAAATTGAGCAACTCTCCCTACTAAATGCCATAAGAAATTTAGTTATTTTACTGGGAAATGAACATATTTAAATTTCACTGTCCTAAAGTTCCCATTTAATCAAACATGCAGTTTTGTTTTCTTTTTGTTCACAACCCTTCTTGTAGAACTTTAAATATTTATATAACAATTAACAAAACCTGAAATACATTTTTCATACAATCCAATACCTTAATGGTGCATTTAAAATTTCTGTGTAGGAATAAATTTGCAATTGGTAATTGTATTAACATTTGTACAAGTATAACATTCTGTCACCAGGTGATCTCCAGTCTTTACTTTGTTCGCCTTGGAGTGATTTCTTAGATACTGGTGTTTCTTCAAGTGAAGTGTGTTTCTGGCCAGTGATTTTTTTGGAGACTGGATTTAGGGGGTGGACTAAACTGTTATTTTATATTTTATTCTTCATCCCTTTTCTGGCCCATCTTCCTTTCTTTAAAGAGACGAATTATGGAAGCTTTTTGCAAATTTCTATAGTTTATTTACGGCTGCTTTAGTATTGGGGCGTGCGGGTGGTGGGGTGGACACTGTTGCTACTGTGTTGAAGGAAGTGAAATCTACCACTCCATTACCAATCAGCTGGTTCGTCTACCAGACAGAGGTGCACAAATAGGGCTTTAGCAGAGTGTCTTGGCAAAGCCAAATCCTGAGCACAAAAGGGCTGAAGGCAGAGTTCCCAGGCGAGGCTGCAGGCTCCACCCCAGTGGCCTCCAAAGCTTCAATGATAATGTAATCGAGTTACTTTATATATTTAACACCACCAGCTGTTAGATAATAACAAATAACATGAACACTTTTGAAGTATGATAAGTGATGCTATTGAAATTTAATATTTAAAATAAACTAGAACATTACTGTTTATATGTTAATCCCGTAGCAAGGCACGGGCAAAGAGCTAGTAAATTAATAATTATTAAAATTTGTAAAAATAGTTTGGAGAATAACAATTCATATAATTTAACTTATAAAATAATAATTGGAAACATTTTCACAGACTACAAACAAAGGCAGTTTGTAATAAGAGATTAATAAAAGGGTGTTAATTTGTAGACTCTTCAAATGTAAAATGGAACTACTATAGAAGAGTAGGCTGCTGACTGTGTGGCTGATCAAGAGACACTGATACAGCCCTTATCAAGTGTGGCAACGCCGGAGAAATCCACCATAGCGAATCTTTAGGTATACTCTGTTTCACTTTGAGAATGCAGTACGGCTCTTATGGACAAACACAACGCTACTAGCTGGTGCAAAAATATAGAACACTGTCTGCTCACTGTCATATAGCATCCTCACGGTTTTGCTCGGATATTATATTACAGTATTTTTGTTTAAAAAAACATATGTCTAAAAATGTCTCATACAATTTAATTAGGCATTAAATAGTGTATAAATCAATCATCGTTAGTTAAAAATTTATTTAAAGAAAACAAATTATTAACTATAAAAGTCTGTAGATTTTTCGTATATGTTACTGATATATATATTCATTTCCAAGAAAACTGTTAGTAATAAAAAGACAAATATAGTAAAATAGAAAATAAATTATCAAGTATAATGCTGTAAATTAATGTCTACTTGAAGGAATCAAGTTTTCATTAGCCTATTCCAAGACAAAAAAACGAACGTTTATTTGTACAACCCATGTTTTATACCTAAATTACATTTAGGTTGAAATAATTAATTGATTTAATACAATTACATCTGTATATAATAATTTATGTTACGTTATTAGACGTATTTTAAAATAATATTCAAGAAATGTATAAATTGCGTTACAATAAATAATTAATTAGTTTTAGTACATATAATCTTTCAAACAAATAAAAACCAGCTCAATGTGTGTCCTATATTATCACTAACCCATTAATACCACAACTGAGGACAAGGCGGTTGAGTGACTCGTTTGGGCCTTCCCTCTTTTCGTCTTATCTGTTGATGCAAAGGAATAAACAAATATCCCCCAAGAAGGAAGTACTGTACAAGCGTACATTTAGTGTTGGGAGGAGGTTTGTGGTTATTGCTTGTGTTTTTCTGAATATCTTGAAAAAGTGATCGAGTGAATTCAATAATTATAATTTTAGTGATTCAGTGTGGTCTTTAACAATGGAAAAATAATTAAAAGTGGTGAGAGGAAAACAGTCTTAAATGTATATAAGTATATCGAAAAGTGTTACCCGTATAAAAATCATGTAAAAAAAACCAGTGAGGCTACATTAATTAGTGAAAGAACTAGGATTGAAGAATTATAAATTAAGAAAGGAAGGATATTGTGGACAGATTGTCACACCAAAAAATACCTCAAAAAAATAAAATATAAAACAAAAAATGACAGTTAAATTTTTATCTTAATTTTAACTATGTTTTTATCAAAATTAAATTAAAAAAAACTGCCTCCAGATGAGATATGTTGATAACAATTAACTAATTTAAAATTCCTTGTATGCTTAAATGAACAAACTAAAAAAATAATAATATTTATAAATATATTCAAAGAGAGAAATAAAATAAACAGCAATAAGTTAAGATCAACAACTTACTAAACTTTTGGAACGGGTGGGTTACTAAAAAATAAATGTGACTTATACACTATAAAACACCTACTGTATTGTAAATGATTTGACGTCCTGTTAAAATAACTGAAAAATAATAACTGGCTTTATGCCTGCAATTTTCACTGCCTAATATTATAAATTCAACTTTAAACAACATATTTTTAGCATAATAGGTTTTATATAAAAATAAATAATATTTCTCATGGATTCATATTTTAGCACCGATGGAATCGTGGATGGTTCAGAGTGAGGCCAACTCACCAACACAACGACAACTGCGCTCGCCGCACAGTCATCTTTCTTTGTCACTTATTACCGACTAAACTATGCATATTGATGAAAAAAGTTTCAAATAAAAAATAAAGTACCAGTTTTTATCTACAACTTTCCCGCTGACAAAACTTACCTGACCAAAAAATAAAAAACTTCTCACAGGTCGACTTTTCCATGTCTTTTCTCAAATATATGAACTAATTTTTAATTCTGTTATATTATTACAAATTAGTTTTATTATATAATCAATTCATACTAACACAGTAAGCACCCACTACTTCTGTATAAAGTTTATACAAAATTTCAAAATGCTCAATCAATATTTATTCACTTAAAATGCAGTGTAATTGAACCGTGGACTGTAAAAACTGAATCGGACGAGAACCGGTATGTTCAACGTGGTATCTCCAAGGGATATAAGTTTTTAAAGTATATGGTAATTTTTTAAAGTTATTAACTTATTTTTTTTTATTTTATACCGTTAATAACAGGAAATAAATATTTTCCCAACCATTTCCATGTGAAAATTTGATTTTATGATTACTTTTTTATCAGCGAGCCAACGTTTTTATACAGGTGCTGTACCTCAAAAACTCCCATTTGATTAGCATTGCTTATGGGCTTACCGTACTGCATTCTCAATATAAAATAGAGTATAGCTGATGACGAGCGCCTCTCAATACCAAAACGGTTTTAAAAGGACTATAATTAGGGCTTTGTTAATTCTTGAGCTAGCAGTTACTTTTTCCTAAAATGGCAGTAGATTATTTCATTCATTTGTTATAAAATTCTTAAAAAATAGTTATTTACTCTAAACTTCTATATTTGGTGTCAATATGTTCATAAAAATCTAGGCTATCATATAATATATAAAACATACTAAAAACAACAAACTATTTTTTTGGTACACGGTAAGTAACATTTATTTGGGACTTTGTTTTCATAAATCGCAAAAAGGTGGAAGGGCCTCCCTTGGAAACAATCTTGTAATAATAAAATTAAAAATGTGAGATAGCCAAAATATTCTAAATGTTATCTAGTTTTAGTAAATATACGCATTAAACCATAAAAAGCAAAAATAAATTTTCTGTGAGGTAAAAACTGCATTTAGTACACAACAATGAAAACCAGTTACCATGGAAAAAGTAGTTTTATAAAATTTGTTCAGTAATATTCACCTTCTACTGTACTGGTTCGCCCCCTTACTCTGTCTGATTAAGTTCCTCGCACAGATCAATAGTCTATGAGGAATGGGCAGAGTAAGGTAAAGAAGGAGGTTAGCCTCTCCTTTAAAAAAAATAAAAATCTAAGAGCAAACAGTGCTGAGCTAATTTTATTACAGACTGTCAATATGTAAACCAAATTTTAAATTCTTATCTAAAATACACCAAGAAATTCAGAATGGGAGTCCCATTTCTTATTTAATAAAAATTGTATTGGTACATTCAAATTTTTTTACTGTACAGGCAAAGTTTACAAATTTTGATTTCTTTAGATTTCGTAATAGATTTTTCCCTGCCAGAAAGCTATCAACATCTTGTATCAGGTACTGCATGTTTGTTTCTACTGTTGCTATAAAGGTATTAGGTAAGTACTTTAATAAAAGATATCTGCCACCACAGAAACAATAAAACTGTGCGCTAAAAGTGCATTCTGCCAGCTTAATAGTTAAAGCCTCAAGGCCAACCTTAAAAATAATTCATAGTTTTGTAAATGTTCACTTAGAAACAACATTATTTTTTTATATACCTCAATTTTAATTTGTTTGTATCCATTTTTTTCCTTCTCTAAAACGTTTCTTGTAAAGTTATTAATTAACTGAACTCCCTCTCTAGTCAACATCCTGCTCAAATGATGCAATACTTTCTTTATATTTGAAAGTGATGGGCATGTCTTTTTACTGTACTTTATATTTATTTATCTTATTTATTATTCCTGAACTTGGCAAACAAAACTATGACAGTAAAGCAACCTACAATGATGTGTATAATAATTTGGAAAAATTACCAGATAGCTAACATGGACACTAGGTTTTTGGAATGTGTATTGCAGGATGTTCTTATTAAAATGTTTTAGTAAACTGGATAGTAAGTAAATAAAGTTAAGAAAATATGTTTTTTAATTATGAATTTTGGAACAGTTAGACAGGAAGTTTTCAGGAAAAAATATTTTGGTGTACATACTGTAGGGAAAAACGAAATGAAACAATTTTTTATAAAATTATACTCGGAAAGCACAAAAATAAACGATATTCAGGAAATTATTTATTTGTTATCAACATCCTTTTGTGTACTGTATTATCGTATTGTAGTTTAGTTGCCATGACAACGAAACAGCTGGGAGAACAGAGCGCATTCTGAATGTTAGAAGCTGAAATACAATTTGTGACGTTTGCATCCGGGATAGAGTTGAGTTGACTTGTGTAGAAGATATAATAGAAATGGCTGCCGTGACTGGTGTTCGTTGTGCTAGTGATCAAAATTCTGGAACTACAAATCAAATAGTGGATCGTTTAAAGATACTTTATCCTATGGTGAATGAAGAAGAGACTCCTCTGCCTCGTTCGTGGAGCCCTAAGGATAAATACAATTATATTGGACTGTCTCAAAATAATTTAAGAGTACACTATAAAGGTAAGACGACATCCTTTGGTTATACGTATTTAGATTGTTTGTGTATTTCAGTTATTTATTTATGTATTTAAAATGCGTTTCTTATGCTGTTATTATTTAGAGAATATTTTATATAATTAAAAAAACACTTTAAATATTTATATGTTAGCTTTATAAGAGTAGAATTGTATTGTGTTTGGTAGCTGCCCGTTTCCAAACAAAGGAATCAGCTGATCGCCAAGTATGACGTTTCTGGAGGAAGGCTTCAACCAGCAATACTTTCAATCCACTGTTCTAAATAGGCATTTAGAAGCCTAATTACTATTATTTATATTGCCAATTGTATAACATTTTTCTTATTTCATTTAAAACTCAAAGACATCTTATTCAAGTAGGCCTAAATAAAAAATTTTTTAAGTAAATGGGGCTTTGGTGACTGAGAAAGATATAGGCCTACTGACATATTTATATGATATTAGGTATATTTATATTTCCTTTCTTTTTCACAGTAACAAACTGTACGATAACAATTATGTTTACAGCATCTCTCTTTTTTTAATTATTTCTTAGAATCCACATAAAATGAGTTAAAATGTTGAAAAAATAAGTTATTTTTTTATTTTGTGGGAATGAAGTTTTCTATAAGAAAACTGTAAAATTAAAAATGTTCACCAATAACACAGGGGTAATTATGTACTCTTAAGGCACCTCTGTAAATAGAGATTTCTTGTTGAAAATGTGGTGAAATATAAGTTAATAATTCGGTAATTATTTGATATAGGCCTAGCACATTATGCATTTTTCAACTTTTTTTCTCAAAACACGCATATAATGGGCTAACTTTGAAAGTACTAAAAAATTGTATGGGGGAAAAGCCAGGAAAACTATGGAAATGAGGAAAACTGAGCAATTTTGTTGTTCCTAGATCCATCATTATTGGTGTAAAAATGTTGAATGGGCACTCAAATTAAGCGGCATTGCGTCCTGATTAAATATGGGGTAGTTATGCACTTTCTTGCCACCTCTGAATATACGATTTCATGTTAAAAAAGTGGTGAAAAATGAGTTTATATCTCTTGAGGAGTTTGATTTCATCTGCGGAAAACTCGTTTTTACCGAAAACTCGAAAAACTAGTTTTTATCTAATAATGAAAAAACCATCTTTTTTAAAAATCGTTATTTTTCGACAAATTTGTTTTCCATTTCTCGTGTTTTTTTATGCTGAACTGGTTTTGTTATATATTTAACTGGTTTTGTAGTAAAATTATTTTTTCAGCTCGAAAAATGCACTTTTTACACATAACCTAACTTATCCCAATTGTCTATTTTCTCAACAATAATTAGTAATTTGCGTTAAATTCGAGTGTTTGGCCTCCGTGACGGCCTGCCGGCCGTCACTCCGGCGGGAATATAGGTGAATTTGGTTTTTGTGATAAATAGTTGTTGTATATAATGATCGCGTAATGGCCGCTAATCGCGATCTGCCGCGATAGTAGTTTTTCCGTTATTTCTCGAGAAATATTTGTAATAGACCAAAATAGTTTTCAAATTTGTATTCAGCGCAAAAAAATACATCAAAATAAAAAAAGATGATTAAAATACCATTTTAATTAACGGAAATATGACAAAAATACTAAAAGTTCTGACATTGGTTTTTTCGAATTTTTCGGTAAAATACGTTATTTCCGCGGAATGAAAAGCATATCTCGTGAAAATACAGCCAATTCTAGACCTATTTCAAGCAAAATGTTCCAAATTTGTTTGGTGGCAAGAAAGTGCATAATTACCAAATATGGCAAGGGTTTCACAATCGAAAAATTGTTGAGCGTGTTAGAGCCGGAAATGTGCTGGTTTCAGTATGGTTTTAGATTTGGTAAGGTTATGTTAGATTTTACGTTAAGTAAGTTAAGGTTATAGACAACATCTTTACTACAGTCCATCCAAAATTATTCCAAAATAAAATAATATTCACGCCTGAATCAGACCATAATGCTATCTACTTATCAGCAAAGATTAAAAGTAAATCTGAAAATATTGAAATATCACATCATGCATTCAGAAGGACAATTACAGATGAAAATATAACAAATTTTATTTATGAATTAAAACAGATTAATTGGTTATCTATATACTCTAAACAACTTATAGATGATAATGTACATGAATTTCAAAAAGTCTTTATGAATGCAGTTAACTATTCTTTTCCTTGGAAAAAGATTTATACAAATACGAGTAACATTAAAATAAATAATAGATGGTATTCTACCAGATTAAGAAATATGAAAAATGAATGTAAAAAGCTATATTTATTAAATAAAAATTCAACAAATGAAGCTAATAAAAATCTCTATAAATTTTTGAAAAAGGAATATAAAAAAAACATTAAGATCGCAAAAATAAATTATAATAACAATCGTATACAAAATAGTAAAAACAAATGTAAAACTATTTGGAGTATAGTGAAAGATTTGTCTGGAACTTATAAAAAGAACACAATTCCTAATCATCTTTCGGCAGATGGATTCAATAATCATTTCATAGAAATTGTTGAAACTCTCATTCTATCGATAACAATAGACAATTCACTAAATTCTACTCAACTCTTAAAAAATTTTACTCATTCAAGAAAAATCTTTAAATTTTATCATTTTACAGTTGAAAAGGTATATGAAAACATAAACACAATTAAAACTAGTTCAACTTATGATATTTACAATATGAATACTAAAATCTTAAAATTAGCTTCTGTTGATATATGTGAAGTACTTACATGCTTATATAACAAATGTATTGATTCAGGAATATATCCAAGTACATTTAAACAAGTAAAAGTTATTCCTATCTATAAAAATGGAGAAGTCACATACAAAAATTACAGGCCTATCTCTATTGTTCCAGCTATTTCAAAAATATTTGAATCACTACTGTTTGAACAAATTTACATTTATTTTGAAGATAATAATCTATTTACTGAAAAACAATACGGTTTTAGAAAAAAACACTGTACAATTGATGCTGTTCAAAGTATAACTTCTAACTGCATTCAAATTATTGAAAGTGGGAAAGTTGTTTGCTTAAGAATTTTTGATTACTCAAAAGCATTTGATAGTATAAACCATGAAATTCTTCTCCAAAAATTAAAATACTATGGATTTGATAGTAACTCACTAAAATTAATGAAATCATACTTGGAACATAGATTTCAATTTGTAGAAATTAATGGTCAAATTTCTGAAGGTAAAGAAATTAAATATGGTGTACCACAAGGATCTCCTTTGGGTCCATTACTTTTCAATATTTACATAAACGATATTCCGAAAAATATGAACTCCATAAATATTAAATGTTTCTTATATGCTGACGACGTTGGATTGGTATTTACATCAAATTGTTATGAGAAATTAGAAGAAGTGATTTCTTTTACTACAAAGAAATTTATCAATTGGTGCAATGCTAATAAATTAATTCTTAATCTAAACAAAACACATGACATAAATTTTACCTACTCAAATAATTTGAGACTGGACCTTAAAATAAATCCAATTAAATTTTTAGGAATTATCCTTGATCATAAGATATCTTGGAATGATCATGTGGATTATACCATAAAAAAATTGAACAAAGATATCTACTGTTTAAGAAGACTAAAGTACAATGTGAGTGAAGATATACTAATACAAATTTATTATGCGCATATTCATTCCATATTGAGTTATGGAATAATATTATGGGGACAGTCTTCAAATTCTGTTAAATTATTTAAAATTCAAAAAAGAGCAATTCGACTAATTTGTGGAGCACCTTTTAAAACTTCATGCAGACCTCTATTCAAAAAACTAAAAATAATGACTCTTCCTTCACTATTCATTTACAAAAGCTTATTATACACCAAAAACAACTTACATAAATTTCCTCAAAACAAAAAAAAAAACACAATTACGACACAAGACATTCAAATCAACTGAAAATTCAACAATGTAAATACTCAACAACACAAAAAAATCATGAGTTTATGGCTATTAAATTGTATAATAAATTGCCTTATAAATTAAGAAATATGGAAATGAAACAATTTAAAAAAATTATATGCAACTATTTATTAGAAGAATGTTTGTACAACATTGAAGATTTTTTTAAAAATTCAACTGTAATTTATATGTAGATTTAACTCAATTTTTATTATATTTATTATATTATATATTGTAATACCTCATTTGAGGTTTGATGCAATAAACATTATTAAAATTTGGAAAATGTTTTCTTTAACTAAAATACAGCATTGTGGGTAGGCCTACTCAAATTTTGCAGAACTTCGTCTTGATCATGATTAAGTAAAGTGCTTTGAAATCGGACTATTATTAAGAGTGTTAGCACCGGAAAATTGCCTACTATATGAATAAACTTATAGGTTAGGCTACGTTTTTCTTAGGTAAGATAACTTAGGTTACATTCTGTTATGTTAGGTTTAAGTTTACTGGCTTTTTGAATTATTTTTTGTTAACCTAACGTAATTTAACCTAACACAATCATACTGAAACCAGCACATTTCTGGCTCTTACACGCTTAATAATTGTCTGATTGCAAAACCCTTGCCATATTTATGATCAGGCTGCAATTCTGCTTAATTTGAGTATCCACAACAAAATCTTTACTCCAACAATGATGGATTTAGGAAAAAAACATTTTTATAGCTTTCTCCCAAAAAAAGCTTTTTAGTACTTTCAAAGTTAGCCCATGTTTTGAGAAAAAACACTTGAAAAATGCATTATGTGCTATATTGAATAATTACCCGTTAGATATTTAAAAGGCTCTTGGGTTGAATCCCCTCTGAAATGATTTCCACCAAACAGAAATATCACTGTCATTAATTAAGAGCTATCTGCCAATGTTCATGTAGCTCTATTAAATTGATTTATTTATACAAATGGCATACGCCAATAATACAATATAATTATTTTTGGTACATCTAATAAACTCTTCCTTGGTCTGTGGAAAATTTCCAGATTTCCTTAAAATATCAAAGGTGATTCCAATCCATAAAAAAAATGATAAAAAATCCAAAAAGAACTATCGACCAATATCTTTATTACCATCAATTTCAAAAATTTATGAAAAAATAGTTTACAGACGACTTTTATCATTCTTGGAAAACAATAAAAAATTGGATAGTAATCAGCATGGATATAGAAAAGAAAAATCAACAATATCAGCAGCGGTTCAATTCATAGATTCAATTATAAATTCAATTGATAAAGAAGATACTGTGATTGGAGTTTTTATGGACCTATCAAAAGCGTTTGATAGTGTTAACCATCCATTGCTTTTGTTTATTCTAAAAGAAGTTGGCGTAAGAGGTGTGGCACTACAATGGTTTGAATCGTATATTACTGGTAGGAAGCAGTTTGTAGAAATTTCCCATATAACAAAAACCAATACAATTGTAAAATATCGGTCTAAATTACAAAATATTGAGTTGGGAGTGCCACAAGGATCAAATCTTGGACCTCTGCTCTTTCTTTGTTATTTAAAACATGTAAATAGCTGTCTGGAGTTTTCACCCATGAGCAGCTTGGTTTTATATGCTGATGATGCAAATTTGAAAATATCCCACAAATCACTGACTCAATTAGAGACTATTGCAAATACTGAACTGGACAATATAAATTATTTTTTTAAATCTCGTAATTTAAGTTTAAATCTTGAAAAAACTAATTATGTACATTTCAGAACAAAACAAAACAGAAAACAAGTAAATTTGAGCATCGAAATAGAGCAAGTACAAATTGATAAAATTAATAGCATAAAGTTTTTGGGGTTATTAATTGATACTAACTTAAACTGGAATTTACACGTTGATCATATATTGAAAAAAGTTAGCTCAGGTTTATTTGCTCCGAAGAAAATGTCTTCATTATGTAGCACTGACATTTTAAAACAAATTTACTATGCATACATACATTCACATATAAAATATGGGATATGTTTGTATGGTGCCACATCAAATAATAATATGAATGAAATATTAAAGTTGCAGAAAAGATTAATGATCCACTTAAAATTTACTGAATCCGTAAAAAAATTCTTTTCTGAACTAAAAATCTTAACTGTATTTGGATTGTACATCTTTGAAACAATAATGCTTTTCAAATCCAGTCAAATAATCAAACAACAGGACAGTCAGCATAAATACAACACAAGAAATAAGCAAAATCTTGTCTCAGAGTGTCATCGCCTACAATTATTTAAACAAAAACCAATTTATGCTGGAAATAAATTCATGGGAAAACTTCCAGTTCAGCTTAAAAATGAGAAGAATGTTCAAAAATTCAAAAAACTACTTAAGGAGCATTTAACCCATTTAGCTTTATACTCTATAGAAGAGTTTGAAAACATTTAAGCTAAACTTGTTTGTAAGAACATTAGATATTGTATACGATCTATAATTTTGTTAATTACAGGATTAGATTGTGCTAAACATTAAATTTTAAATTGGATTATTTAAAAATACTTTTATTCTTAATTGTGACACTATTCAATGTACAAATTTTGTGCCTTAATGAATAAAGAAATTTGACTATTGACTATTGACTATTATTGAAAGGTTAACATTGTTATGCCTTTTCACTCTCTACCCTCACAGCAATTGAAACCTTGCTGTTTGTAGGCAGGTCGCTAAACAACCGCGACCGTAGCACTACTGCTCAAGTATGTTAATCAAATTTAGATAAATGAAGATGAGGATAAAATATATAATTAAAAGTCTCATTCATGTAATTTAGAAATAGGGCGCACCGAATTGGTGTTTGTGAAAACGGATATTGGCAAATTTCTCTACCTCCGTGCCCGACTGGTAATTCCACATTGGATTACTTATTTATTGTTGTCATGTAGTGGCTTCGTGCCTATCTACATCTGAAGAGACTAAAATAAAGTCGAAACAACAGTATGCACACTTCCGCCCTGAAAGATGGGTCGGTCGTATTTCACTTAGCGCAGGCACAATCTATTTAGAATTTCCTAACCACGCCGTTGCAAAAGGCCGTCAACACACGAGTCGTAACGTGCGACAGCTCTAGTGCTCGGAGAGGCTGGAGTCCGGTTTTGGAATTTTAATTAATTGGAGAATTGGCATAGGGTAAGACCCTCACCAACCTTTCAAAAGTAATGAACCTGTAAAATAGCGCTAGTGATATCCCTTCACTAATTACGCGTAATCTAAATTTGATTAACATACTTGAGCAGTAGTGCTACGGTCGCGGTTGTTTAGCGACCTGCCTACAAACAGCAAGGTTTCAATTGCTGTGAGGGTAGAGAGTGAAAAGGCATAACAATGTTAACCTTTCAATAATTAACAACCTCTCTAAATAATAATAAATAATCAAATACCACGGTCATACAATATAATGATAAACATTTTTGATGGCAAAAAACGTTTTTTATGATTACTCTATAGGTTACTGCAAATAAGTTTTAACTTACATTCTAAGTAGGTAACCAACACCATTTTCTAAATGAAGATGAAATGTACTAACTGTAAAGTGATGTAGTTATTTAAAATGCTACTTTTGACTTTGAACTGACAGCAGATCTTACTTATAGGCCCTACTTTTAGCTGAAGTGATTAGCCTTATTAACACCTGCTGATTTTCATTTATTCTTGCCTTAGGGATGGCCTGAAAGCTCGGAACCACGATTTGACATATTTCTCAATATATAGTTAGTTTTTTAAATAAATAGCTGGATTTCCTGGTCAGACTAATTCATCGTCCCTCATGTGAAAAAGAACACAACAAATTGTATTGGCGCCCATACCGTTAATAGTCATAAAAAAGTCATTAATGATTAGTATAAAAAATGATTGAGTTAACTAAAATGTAATTATGAGCTCTTTAGTTATTAATATAATTATCTTTTACTAAATTTTACCATTAATTGTATAAGTGTTAGCATACCATTCTATTGCCTTCGTTTTGCTTGATAGGTAAAGATTAAATAGGTATATTCAGTGTTTATGTTAGGTTTAGGACTAATTTTTAAAATTTTAAGGTATAACTAAGAAAGGCTTACCAGGTTTCCTATTGAATTCAGGTTTTGTTATCAGACTACGTTGAATTAAAGAAGTGCCAGTACATTATTTAATGATTACACACTTTTAGTCTTCACTATACTGTACTTAGAACATTTCTTTTATTCGCCTATGTTGTGCAGGGACATGTTGAAAAGGCCAGCAATATTGTATTTTATAATTGATTTTTTTTAAATTTATTATGTTTGATATGTTTGTAGTAAAACCAATTAATTAATTAGAAAAAAAACATTTCCATTACTAGAACCTACATTTTCCAGTGACAACCACGTCAAGGTAAACTACCTTGATTCTAAGAGGATGCCACATCACAGTATGGGTGAAAAGTCTGGTTATCTTGTAAATATTGTAGATATTGCCTTGACGCAGTGTCACTGGAAAATGTAGATTCTAGTTATGACACCGGCCGCTTAAGCCTAAGTTCTAAGATTTCCCATTACCATATTTTCATTACTTGTTAAATAGGACTATTATAAAATAAATAATATCTGATAAAAGAGATAGGTCTAAAATTTAAGTGTTTTGAGAAATTAATGTAGTTAACCATTTGTTACACAAAGTCATTTAGAAACTCATACCCACGTGGCTGGAGCTGGAAGGGACATGTAAATGCAGCAACGTTGCATTCAGTTTTGCTCGCTGAGCAGCCAGAGAAGGCCGCAATAACTGTTCCGGTGCATATGACACGTCAAAGATTAATAAAGTGATATAAAATCAATCAGTATACATACAGTTAAAATAAGTATAAAATTGACTTACTGACATCAGATACTTTGTCTCGAGTTCGTATTCCTTTTCAGTGTTGAGAAAAAGATACTTGATGACAACAAAAAACAGTGCAAATTGATTACAGAATTTTTCTATGCCATTGAACAGTTCTGAAACTTCTTATGTGTGGTCTGAATTAAAGTACATACACGTTTATTAAGTTCTAAAATAATCTGATCATTATTTTTATTACAATGAATTTCCAAACATCATAAATCATCCGAAACTACAAAATTGTGTATTTTCCCACTTTTAATAAAATTTTAAAATTGTGAAGTAAAAATACACTTCATACTTAAAATCGCAGAGATAGATGAGAAAAATGTTAATGGTAATTTAGTTTTCCACCGCCTTATACTTTCCATACGTTGATGTTCAAACTGTATCTATACCTTTTGATACGACAGTAGACAGTGGAGCCCGAGTTTTTAGTTTTAATGTTGCAATCTGCCTTAAATCAGTGATCTGTGTTTTTTCCCCCAGATCAGTGTTCTCTTTAGAAAGACTTGCAACATCAGATGCTACATGACCAATGAATCAGGGTGTCAAATGGCACTTTCAATTCACATCCAATAAGTAGATGCTTCACATTCACATTCATGAAAGCAGTAGGTATTTTGTCAAGTGTAAAACTGGGATTTACAAAATATATCTAAAACGACAAGGTTTAAAGTTATATAGTTTGAATAGGAGTGTCATCATTGATTTTTATCAAGTCTTCAGAGGCATGAACAACACTTAAACACACTGTTCTAGCATATTCCATACTTGGCACCTTTCATCTTAAGATAAAATCTTCCTGATTGTTTTTTTTGTTTTCTCCACATCTTACCTCCAGATTTAGTAAAAGGAATTTGGCTGGGTGCCGTAGCTTGTTTTAAAAAATTATAAAAAAATCCAATAATACTTAAAAAATCAATAACTATACTTAAATAAAGAGTTGAACACCAGTACCTTAAATAATGAAACTATATTACATAGCCTCTTTTCTGTGGCCAGAGGCAAAACGTGGTAATAGCTTCTAAGACCAGTTAAGTATCGTGTTGTGACCTAGCAACTCAACCATGGGGAAGGTGTAAAAAATACTCTTTCAGCTGCCCGTGCAGCTAAATGACACCAGCACGAGCGTTGCCCAGCCCGTTCCATGAGAAGATTGAGCGAGACACTGAAATGATAAGTAGCCAGAAGATTTTTTTCAGCCAATCCAGAGCTTGGGAAGTAAGACTATTAGGCCAAAGACCAAGAAGCTGTCTTATTGTAAATTGTCAAGTTCAATCTTGAATCTCAAAAAAAAAAAAAAATATATATATATATATAGGTTTCTTGTTAATAAAAAGTAGGCATAATAGGGACAATACTTGAAGGTTTGAAAAGGAATGATTTTGATGTACTGTGTGTGTGGCTTCCATATTGGAATATAAGACTTACTCTGATAAATATGGTTATTTGTGTGGATTTCTGTAACACCTAGCCCATACAATGTATTGAGAACCAAGAGAGATAAATGAAAGGCCAGTGGAACATTTTCTTAAACTTGCATACTGATTATGTACACTTTCAAGTATAGTACGTTTATAGTTATATATTTTACATCTATAATTTATGTTAGAAGATGAGAATCAGAAGTTCTAAATTAATATGGCACTGTTAAAACTGTGATGTATACAGATTTTTGAGCTGTTGTACTTGATAGTCATATTTTATTAAACCATATGACAGTAATTTTTTTCAGAAAAAAATTTAATTTAATTTGATTCATTAGACTCAAGTGTGAAATTGTAGTTGTACATATTCTATAGACAAGATTGAATGTCAAAGATGTTAACATGATTATTTATATAGAAGGATTTGTATATTGAAAAACCAGACACCATATGCAATCACAGCATGTATTATATAACATTACGTAACTTCTTGACTATATTTCACAAGCCGAAAGCCTCATTTCGCTTTAGGGTGGCTCTCTACGCTTGCTTACCCTTCCCTCTGTAGTTCTCTAAACCATTGCATCAATATTAAAGCTCACCCTTCTGCCGTTCCCTAGATAACAAAGTTTTATAATCTAGAAAATCCTATAATTCTACTTTGGGGGATGCATATTGGAAAATGCATAGTAATTTAAGTACCTAGGAATATTTTAATAAAGAAATTAGCCCAAAAGTAACTGCAAAGAAACAATTTTAATTGTAAGTTAAAATTAGTATACACACCCAATATTATTAATAACATAGCAACAATAAACATATGGTGTACAAACTGTAAATAGTTATTCCAATACAGTAGAACCTCTTTAATCCGAACCCCCGTAATCCGAACGTCCACTAATCCGAACGCCGCTGCAGGAGCCGTTTAACGTTGGCTGTTGAATGAACTACAACGGAATGCGCGCGAACTCTCCCCTCCCCCACTCACGACACTACAGTGTACATTACTGTTATCGCGCTCAGTCGCTCTCCGTTGTCACAGAGAACTACATGTGTTGTTTATTGGAACGAGTATAACGTGCTAGTTAGTCTTAGTGTTAGTTAGTCTTGTTAGTGTTAGTCTACTGTTTGGTACAGTACCTTGGTTATAGACTACGTACAGCATCAGTGTTAGGATTGTTTGTGATAACAGTGACAGAGTACAGTAAACTAAAATGTCATCAAAAATGTCCCTGAAACGAAAACATAACACTTTAAATATTGAAAAGAAAATAGAAATCATAGAAAGACTTAAGAAAGGTGAAAGTGGTGCGTCGTTAGCCAGACAGTATGGTGTAGGTAAGTCAACAATTACCGACATTAAAAACAAACAAGATGCCATAATGCAATACTCTAGTAAACAAGACAGTAATACTGTATTTATTGATATACACACCGTAATTGTTTCAACTGTAATGTACAGTACTGTTTATTCACTATGTTTACTACTGTATTAAATAAACACTGTATTTTACTTTATAAAGCATTTTTCACTTTTCCCGCAACATATGTTCTGTAATCCGAACTATTCCTTAGTCCGAACTACCCCCGGTCCCAATTAGTTCGGATTAAAGAGGTTCTACTGTACCTCCTCTCAATTTTTAGTTTGGCTAGTTATCTAGAGCTCAAAATTGTATGAACTTATGATAGGTTCAACTTTGGAAGAAAACTTTTCTTTGTTTATGGGTTTTGTAAATATATCACAAATATTTTCCTCTGAAGGCATATATTTAATTTTAATCTTATATTTCGCAACTATATCTTTTTTTTAATAAAGTGAGCTTTAATATCAATTGCTTTGATCTATTGGTGTTCTCATAGTTGTTAATCATCATAATTGATTATCTAAACACAGAGTCGCATTAGCAGATTCATTTTGGTCATAATCAGACACAAGGCCATTAATATGTATTACTTCAGTTGCACAATGTGCAGCTGCTTTATACTCTGCTTCTGCTGTTGATAAAGAAACTACTTGCTGTTTCTTTGAAGCCCATGAGATGAGATTACCAAAGTTATAAACTGCAAGTCCAGTAACACTTTCTGTCGGTTATGTCACCTCCCCAATCTTCATCTGCAAAGGTTGTAACACAATCTTCATTTGTTTTGTTTTCGAAATTTAGTGAATAATGTTTTGTGTGCTTGATATAGTGAAGAACACCATTAGCTGCACTCCATGTGGTTTTTGTAGGCTTATCTAGGTATCTTCCTAGAAAAGCCGTTGCATAACAGTTATCAGGTCTTGAAATCATGGCAAGATAATTCAGACTGCCAATCAGTTCACGATATGGTACATTAATTATTGGTTCCTCTTCATTTACTTGAAAGTTTACTTCCATCAGAGTTTCTTTACCTTTACACTAACTCATATTGAATTTGTCCAAAGTATTTTCTATCATCTTCCCTTGGTTTAAACTTACTATACCATTATGTCTTTTTACTTCAATACCAAGAAAGTTCTTTATCTCACCAAACTTCTTTGCATTGAACTCACGTTTCAGTTGATGTATTAAATTTTAGATTTTATCACCTCTTCCCGTAATTAAACAATCATCTACAAACAGAGTTAACCAAACATCTTCACCTGTGTACAAACAAACATCACGTATCGAACATTTAAAACTATTCTTTTCAGCAAATTCGCTAAAACAATTATTCCAACATCGAGGGGATTCCCTTAGATCATACAGTGCTCTATGTCATTTCAGAGCTTTTCCATCTGCAACTTCGACTCCTTCTGGCACTTTTATATAGATATCTTCTTCGAGAGAACCATTTAAGAAGACTGTTGGTACATCTAAACGTCTCGGTTGCCAGTCATTTTTAACTGCATGAGAAAAAATCATCCTAGCTGTTGTCATTCTAGCTACAGGAGCATACACATTTAAGGATGTTGGGTCTTGAAAACCTTTAGCTACTAATCTAGCCTTCTTGAAATTGTTCTGTTTAGTTCTGAAAATCCATTTTGAATCTATTGCTACTTTCCTTTTTGGTAAGTGTTTTTTCATGAGCATCTAACTCTTTTTTATAGCATTTTCCCATTCTGGTCCAGTTTCAATAGCTTCCTTATAAGTGAGTGGATCTTTGTTAGCACTAAGCAAACAAAATGCACTATAAATATAATTCTCATACCTTTTGGGAATATGTACTGATCTTTCACTTCTCCTTAGTTCGGGAATAGGTTTCAAGTTCTTGTCATGGTTTTCGGTTTCTAACACCTCATTTGGTTTTTCCTCAATTCTATCTTCACTATCCTCTGAGTAGATCATTTCTTCAGTTGGCTCTTCAGATTGTACAACTGTGTATTTGTAATTATTCTCATAAAAAACACATCACGAGATATAATAAATTTTATTATTGGATGGATTCCAAAGTCTATAGCCTGCTCCGGCATAGCCAACAAATTGCATTTCTGTAGCTCTTGGTTCAAGCTTATTTCTTTTGGGAAGAGTATATACCCAAACTTTCAATCCAAATATCCTCAATTTGTCAAGGTAATTTTTAGAGTTCTGATAATAGATATTAGCAGGAATGTTTCCTTGAAGTGCTTGTGTTTGTGATCTATTTAGCTGGTATATAGCACAACACACAGCTTCTCCGCAAATATGCTTTGTTAAGTTTGTATCTAGAAACATACATCTGACTTTGTCTAAAATTGTCCGATTTAATCTTTCAGGGACACAATTTTATTGAGGTGTGTATGTAGTTGTGTTTTCTAATTGAATACCATGATCCAAAAATATTTTTTTTAATGTTTGAAGAAAATTAAGCTCCGTTGTCTGATCTTATTCGGTAAACAAGAATATCTTAAGCTCTCAGCTGCTCTACATACAGAATTAATGTGATATTTCAACTTCAGATTTATTTTTAAGAATATAAACCTGTGAGAAATGAGAAAAATCATCCGTTATTGTTACATAGTACCTTTCACCATTAAGAGTTGGTGTAGACACAGGTCTCCATATACCAGTGTGTATCAGCTCACCAATTTGTCATGAACGAGGCTTCTCAATAGTTCTAAACACATTTCTGGTAGCTTTACCTTTTTTACAAGAATCATATGGATGTTTAGTATATGGAAGTCCTAGTAATTGTAATCCTCTTCTGTTCAGATGTCCAAGTCGAAGATGCCAAATGTCTTCCTTAGACATTGTTGACAAACCTACATTTGCGTTGTCTTCACCTGTAGCAAACCTCACAACAAAAAGATTATTTTAGGTGTTGCAAGTAAAAAGAATATTTTGTTTCTTTGTTATCTGTGCACAACCTTCATCAAAAATGTGTCAACAATTAAAGCTTCAGTTGTGATCTGCTTGGATATATTCCCATCATTTTTGCAATACACTGCCAGTTTACCTTGTTTCTTCGCTTTCATAGTTTGTCCATTAGCTACTTTCAACTCTATAGGAACTATTTCTTTAATATCCACCATATACTTCTCAGTTGATGAACATATCAAATTATTCGTAGCTCCTGAGTCTAAAATAAGACTCACATAACCTTCCTTTTCTTTATTTAAGACTGACGAGAAAGCAATGAAAGAAATTTTATCCTTATTTGATTCTTCTTCAACCACATGTTCTTTATGGTTACGCTGATTTTTCCATTTGTTTCCTTTACATTTATTCATACCTCTTCCTCTGATAATGTTGTTAAATTTAGTGGAACAATCTTTTTGAAAATGATAATGGCTTCCACATTTAAAATATTTATTAGTTCTGTTCACATTTGAACTCGCATTTACTCTAAATGAATAATTGTCCTCTGGTTTCGAATTCCTACTAATACAATCACCTGTATTACTCAGCTTAATTTCAACATCTAACAATTCACTTTTTACAAAATCAAGTGAAAGAACAGAGGTAGTTGTTTCTATGACTGTTATTACTGTAACATATTTCTCAGGCATTGTAAGTAATAAATTACATATCTTGTGTTCATCGAGTTTCGTCCCAGCTGACTAATCAAACTATCAAATTTAATGAAGTGATCTTGTAAACTTGTATTCTCTTGGCATTTTAGGTTGAGTAACTGTTTTCTCACATACAACTTTGACAGTGTACTTTTTCATTCAAAAAGGTTTTTAAGAGATTGCAACATTTCGTACGCTGTTTTGCAGTCCTTCAAATAGTCCAAGTGTCTATCTGTAATACACTAAACAATGACTGATCTTGCCTTTGCATCTTGTGCTAATATATCTTTCTTTTCTTGTGATTTATCCAGGTCTTCAGTTTTTTATTCATTTTGTTTTATTAGCCTCCAGAACTGTTATATTATAGAAATAATATAGGTTAAGTTACCTTTTTTTCCGTCAACAGTTCTTCTTTCATAAATGTGCAAGAATGAAAGAAGAAGGCACATTTATGAAAGAAGAACTGTTGACGGAAAAAAAGGTAACTTAACCTATATTATTTCTTCAGTTTTTACTCCATCAATCACAATATTTGTCACTCTTTTTTCATTTAATAAGCATTTCAGTCTAAATTTCCAATTAGAGAAATTATTATATGTTAGTTGAGGCATAGTATTTATGCTTGTCATTGTTATAATTACCACTGCAATACCTTCATCATCAATAAATATAACTGAAATAAACTCATAGCACAACTATAACCTATTGGAAAATGCATAGTAATTAAAATACAGTGGAGTATTTTAATAAAGAAATTAGCCCAAAAGTAACTGAAAAGAAACCAGTTTAATTGTAAGTCAACATTAATTTACACACTCATGATTATTAATACCATAGCATAAAGAAACATATGGTTTATAAACTTGTCAACAGTTATTCCAATAATGCAAAGTATTGCAATAGTATATCCTCTAGCGTATGTTATACCTTTTTGGGGTTATGAATGTCAAAGAACAGTTTTTTTATTCAAACTACAAAAATGGGCTGTTAGAACTATTTTTCTTTGCATAAGTTACAGTCTTGTAAGGAACCAAAGATCCTAACGTTACCATCTATTGACATAATGGAAACTTTAAATTTTGTCAAGCAGAATGTGTCCAATTTTACTACTTCAGTTACAATGTCATATGCTTTACGTAACCAGAATAAACTTACAATTCTAAAACATTCAACCTCTTTTTTCAAAAAATATCTGTTTTATAATGGCATTATACTATATAACTGTTTCCTCGTGTCTCTCAAATTAGAATCAAACCTTATCAAATTTAGAAAACAGATAAAAAATTACCTCATAAATCTGTCCTGTTACAGCGTCTGGAAATTTATTGATGCCTGTAGGCTATTGAAGTGACATAATTTATTTTTATGATACTTTGTATAGTTGTATATTTTTTTAGTAGTAGTATCAGAACCATTGTTAGTTCTATTTGACCTAGCTAATGCAAATGTTTTGTTAAATTTGGCTGAATAAACTGATTTGATTTGAAGTTATCATGTCAGAGTAGTAGAAATGAAATGTAAATTTCATAATGAATCCAAATAGTTGATCTTTTGTGTCATATTTATTTATTTTGTATTAGATTATTAAATTAAATAAATGCTAACTTTACTCTTATGGAGAGAAAGGATATATGTTGAGAGGCTGTCCGTAACCGCCAGTACTGGGTTTTCGCGAGATCATTTGTTAGTGGGTCTCTATGATACAAAATCAAATTCCCTCCAAATTTCATCTGAATCTGTTCAGTGGTTCCGAGATTTTGTGATGCATGATTGCATCGTATTTGGATTATATATTTATTAAAAAAGATTGTTGTCTGTACAATATAAATATTATTTAAATTAGTATTAAAATTTAAAAATTTAGCCAATTTGGAATAAGTATTTATATAAATATAAGTACAATATATCTTAAGTACAATTTCGAGACTTTTTCCAAGTAACTACTACTTAGAGCTATTCTGTCTGTTTGTATTAACAACAGAAATACCGACATGCTGAAGGAGCAAAGGCCAAGTCTGCAGCCTACATTAGACCTTGACAACCCATCAGTAGTGTAAAGTAGTGTGTTGAAAGAGTTGTAGTAAAGTCTAGTGTCATATAGCTCATAAAAAGATATTTTATTTGGAACATTTTTAATGGGATAGTTTTGGATTAAACTGGTCATTTAAAATCTAAAACAATATTTAAGGTGTCTATGTACAGAAAGGTAAGTTGTTTTGGAAATAGGCCTTGCAAAAATATTACATGGTCTCTCAGCACTGGGAGATTGACAGCCCTATAATAGTCATGCAATTATACTGTCGTCAAGCTAAAATATGGTGTTAGCCTATATCTCAATTGTAGGGTTAGTTCTTATTTTTATAATGATCACTAGGTATGATTATTGAACTAGTGACCATAAGTTGATATTATGCGTTTTTTATTAAAATTGTAAAAAATTACATTTAAAATTTCACTTAGTATTTAACTGTAAAAAACTTATAAGAAAATACTCAGTGTTTTACAAAAATCAACTTATGGTTCACTAGAACAGCTTTTCACATATCATTATTATTAACGGGATCATTGAAATAGTGTTTTTCTTGGAGCGAAACGGTCCCCTCAAGTAAGCACTTCCAGGTTCATATAATTGCTTCGACTGGAGTTGACTAACGATCAATCTGAGAATAGAGAAATATCAGCACAACCTGGCATTAGAAATTCTGAACCACTCGCCCACCCATTCACATACAATGGTATTGTCCCATCCGCCCTCCCATACACGTACTGTGGTATTGGCCCACCCATACATGTACTGTGGTATTAAAATACACGTACAGTGGAATTGATAAGTGTATGGGTGGGCGGGTGGGTAAAAACCACTGTACGTATGGGTGGGTCAATACCACTGTACATGTATGGGTGGGTGGGAGGGTAACTATGTATTGGTCTGTTTTATAAACTCTATCAAATAAATAATTTTTGTATTTCCTATTTTAATCACTTAATGTATCAGTTAAGTTGGATATTCATTCAATTCATTCATTCTTCACTCTTTCTTTTGGATACTGTAGTGAGATTGAATGCCACGAATTCCACATCGTTGAACTATCTCTATGAATAGGCCTATATTCTTCACAGTTTAAAATTTGAAAAGCCAGAAACGTACCTTCGACGATTCTAGTAATTGCTAGTTAAAGGGTTCATATATGTTTAGGGTTCACAATGTTTAGTCTTTTACAAAAGTCCCAATTCCGGTTTTTAATGTCGCTCATATTGTATGATATTCTTACTGCTGAAGAAGAACTGAGTTTTTCTCGACCCCTTTGGTTTCGATTGTCTGATTACATATTTTTGGTCTTCAGTTTTTTTGTAACTGACTCGCCTCCTTCTCAGATCTTGTGATTTAACTCAACAACCAATACAAGAGTGAAAAAATAGCTCTGATTACTAATTAAAAAACTGTATTTAAACCAACTTTTTATGAAATATTTCTGCTTTTATTAACACAGAGGTTCACTGGCTGAAATTGTCCCTCCTCTTTGTCCAGAATTATTAAAGTTCACATTTTTTTCTGCGTTTCTCAATGTTTTTAAAATTTTTGTTTTGTCTTAACACAATTTAGTCAGGTCCTGTAATATTAGATATGTGGAAAGGTACTTGTATGTTTAAAGAAAAAAATTTGTTAGTGATGTTGTATTCTGTAGGATTTTCTGATTTTATGAATAAAACTGTATGGGATGAAGAAAGGCTAGACTATACAAAAATGAGGCTCAACAGAATTTTACTATGATATATTATTATTCCTTCCAAAACTTTAAAAACTCACCAAATAGTACCCGTCTTTTTTTAGCTGGATCAACTTTGGCTGTTTGTTGCTTGTAAGCCATAAACTTTCTTTGTATTTGTCTTCACAAAGTTTTTATTTCGGATAATATATTCGTTTTTTTTTACTTTTTTCGGTTATTTTATATTGTAATTGTAGGTTGTCCTCTTTTTTCTTTATATGTTTTCAATTGTAACTATCTTTATTTTAGAAAAACTAGTCTGTAACTCTTTTTACGAATGTTCACTGTCATATAAATTGTAGCCCCCTGAAATTATATTACAATTCGGGGAAATCATAATTTAAAAATCGTACATTTCAAAGTTTATTTTGTAAGCAATATAAACTGTAAATGGTATATAATTTGAAATTAAGCTAGTTATGAATTGAAGCATCATAATTCATAAAGTTGTTAATAAAAGTACGTTTTATAAATGTCATGTGGGGTGCAAGGAGTTAAACAAACACAATAGATATACAAGAGCCCTCTAATTTTATATTAAGGTTACAAACTTTGAAAGAAAAAATATGGTGTGTAAGGGGCCGTCCCTAAATTATGTAACGCTAAAATCGGGCTGTTCAAACCCCCATCCCCTTCCGTGTAACGAACGGACTTGTAACGGTAAGACCTAACCCCCTCAATAATTACGTAACACTGTCACCAACCACCCTTTCCAATTTTTGTCATCAATTTTAATCCATATTAAGATTTATGATAGTCATTGTTTCGATTTTGTTTCGCTAATGGATGAAAATAAAAATTTAATAGTTTTTGTGAAAACGATCAAAAATTGTGTATGAATTTAAACAAATTGTCGAGTTTCAATAGTTACGTAACGCTGCTTAGAAACTCCCACCCTCCCCCGTAACGGTGTATAACGCTGCCGAAAACCTCCCTCCCTAAAGTCGTTGTAGTATTTAAAGACGGCTCCCAGTATAAATTGTGGTTGTAATCTAATACATAACAAAATTATCAACTTTTTTATATTTCTTCAGCATGATTTACTTAAAGGCAAAACACATATGGAATGTGTGATTTATGTGTCGATCAATCACTGCCTACACACAAGTGGTGTGGGGGAACATTTAGTAAGTCGGTATACACAATAACTACTGTTGATTCGCGAAATCAGGCCACGCATCACGTGACTGGTTTCTGCGATGTAGGAAACTAAGTGAGTTGAGGCGCTTGTGTCGGACCAGTCCTTGGCTTTCGTCCAACTGCTCGCTGACCACTATATCGTAGATCTGACTGAGTTCGTCAGCAGAACGAGTCTGCACACGTGAGTGTAATGTGCCTAGTTAATATCTACAAGCTGTTATGTTGTGATAAGTGATTAAATGGTTTAATCGTTAGTTTACCTCAGAAGAATTTGTAAAGTACAGTAATTTGTTAATATTTCTTGAGGAAAGAGTGTGTAAAATAGTTTCTAAGTATCATGGCAAACACTGTACCCTATCAAAGTTTAGGGGGGGACCGGGTGGCCTTGAGGCCCGTGATAGCGAAGTGAAGGTCTTATATAAGTCGGAACCCAACGACTGGTTACTGACCAACATCTACTGTGGCTGGTTTTTTTGTTTGCCCTCTTCCAGTCCAGGGCGTACAAAAAGTCAAATCAAACAATTTTCCGCCGTTGTTGACCTGAAATACAAACCACGGCTGCCTTTCCTAACGTTTAATGTAGTTTTAACATTCGAACGATTTAATTAAAATCTACGTAGTTAATTTAGCCTGGGACTGAAGTGTAGATAAAAGAGGTCAGTAAAATGCGAGATATGTTGTTGTTTGACCAATACTTCGTGGCTTGGATCCCACGAAAATGTGCCTTTCCTCGCCCTTTCAAGGACCATTCTTACATATGAGACGCCGACACAACGTTGTTGGTATTTTAAGGCGAATATGAATGGTTAAATATGAGTGTAGAATGAGTGTGGATGAGTGTAGTCTGGTTACTATCTGAGTTCAACTGTTCCTCAGAAAGGGCAATTTATTAATAGCCCAACAGCCAGGGCAACTAAGGGACCTACAGCTTTACGTGGAATCCGAACCTTGTAGTGCTGGTCTGATTTTCAGCTAATTGACAAGCCTGATACTCAGTTATCTACCCCACAAAACATCCGTACAATGATTACCACCCAACATGGACACCCCAGATTTCTCTAGTAGTGTACACGCCGATAGCAACCATTAAGCGGACGCCATGTCGGTATTAAGAGGACCGAGCATCCAACCTATCGCCTACAATCTCACAAACACTTTGTCCCCAAGTAGCTGGGTTACAGCACTGCACCACCAGTTAAGTAGTTACTATTATCATCCCCCCCTCTTCCCCCATAAGAGTAGGCCTAACACTGGGTTAATAGATAGATATAGGAGGTGATTTCAAGTGGATGTGGCGCATGTACTTAGATAGGTCGGTGGGTACTATTGGCGTTATTGTTACTTACTCAACGGCCACGAATGACGTTAACGAACTTGGAATCCTACCATCCGATCTGCTGACACGACTTTGTACCCTTCAGACCCGACTATAAAATAATTAACAACACAACGTACACAAATTAGCCTTAGAATCCGTTTAGAGGCGTGTTGACTGGAAGGAACTCTAAGGCGCGTGTTAAGTCGTGAAAATTCTTACCATGCAGCAAAACTATTGATTTGAAGAGAGAGAGAGAGAGAGAGACAGCGAGTAGACCATGTCAACCTTTCTTCTACTATACGATTCTAGTAGACTATTCGGTTCCAACTGAGATTTTAATTTTACATTTTTCATAACTAACCTATCTTGAGTGGCCTAACTTAAAGTTTGCAGTTTAGCTTTCTCAAAGTAGACTTTTCTCTGTATGAGTTTCATTTGCAACTAAACCAATGCGTTTTGTTCAAGGGCATTGTTAATGGATTAAGTGTTTTGCCATAAATTCTGCTTGGGTTATTTCTTATTCCAATAATTGTGGTGTGTATGTGTTGGCGTGCCGACCTTGAAGCGCTGAGTCAGTAACCTCCGCCGTGCTGTATCAACAAACACATTTTCGCTGACGTGTGAAATTCTACATAACCTGTTGTAAGACACCAAAGAGCGGAGCTCTACTGCTGCTGTGTAGGCCTACATTATAATTTTTGGATGGGATGATTAATGGTCACCCAGTCATAGCAATTAAATTATTTGTTGTTGTTATATGAAGGCTTTATATTTGTCTTCTCTTGCAAACCGTTTCTTTCCTTGCAAACGTTTTTTAGTTTTAAATTATAAATAACGAAACGTAAATTAAGAACTTAATTATTATGTTGAATTTATTCACGCAAGGTCTCTAACTAATTATTCTCGAATTAAGCGATAAACTGACGTTAATGCGGCAATCGTTTGATTAGTTATTTGGAAAATAAACTTACAATGTTGGTAATTATATAATGTAAAAAAGTTTATAATTTTACTTTAAAAAAAATTTAAAAACATGCTAATCCCTTCAGTTATGTGTAAAAACGTAGTTATAAAAATGAAATTTGCACTTTGAACGGTTTTAACTTTTAACTAAATCAGCTAAATTCGCCACTTCATAAGGCTACAAGTTCTAATATAGCAGTTAAACAAAATATTTTTGTTGTATTTTTACTAACTCAAGGGAAAGTTTATACACTAACTAATTTAAATTACTGTATACAATTGGGAAATAATTGACTCACCGAAAACCGATTGCACCACCTTAATTAACTTAACTGTTTTATAAATATTTCAATTCAGGCATAAAATATGGTAAAGAGAAATCTTCGCAAACTGGAATTTAATAGTTGTTAATTAAATGTAAATAAGAGACAATTTTACTTACATTTTGTAAAAAACAAAAATAACCTGATCTATACTCTATTTATTTTTTCATATTTTGTATTTATTTTTGTGTGTTATTGAGTATTTGGTCTATTTAATAACTTTTGACTTTCAACAGTAATCTTTAGTATCCAGCATGTAGTATTAAGTCTTTTCTGATTTAGTATGGGTTAAGGAAAAAAATTGTCTTACATGTAGGCTAAGTTAGTAAGTACACCTGAAGACGGAAAGAGTTTGTTATACCTGTCGAAACGTTGTGTTTGTTTCTTAAACACTCAAAGCATTGGAAATCTCCAAATATTATCTACATATCATAAAAAGACAATTATTATGAGTAAACCAATATTATACAACTATGTACTGATAATCTAGTTAATGTAATTATTGTTTCAATTTGGAACTCGATCACCATTGTTTTAAGTGAACAAGAATTTAAAACGGCATTTTTTTCACTAAAATCAGTAAAAATTTGTAAATTTAAATGATTTACGCTAACGAGATTGATGACTTCTAATTGACTGCCGCTTCTTAATTGTTTCCTAATTAATTTAATGTTAGTAATCACATTTGTATATACTATTGTATTACGCTCTATACAATACAGGTTATTTGTTTACGTCATTTGTTCTATTGAACTGTGGAAGAGGGACTTCAACATCTCTTCTATGTGTCTAAATACTGCACCGCCATTTCAGCCAAGTTCCTTGGATTTTGAAAGCTCCATCGTCCGAGCTGTCCATAGCTGCCAAAAATAGACAGGAATACAGCAATATGAACAAAGCTGTATTACGGTGAGAGAAATGCTACCAGAGCCGATTCCATGTAAATTAAATGGCAGTCCAGCGTTTCAGGTCATTGACCCCTGGCTTTAGTCATATTACGACTAAAATTTTCAACGAATAAGGTTTTTTTTGTCTTTTTGGGCAATTATATTCTCCATTATGTGTGCAATTATAAATTGACTATAGTATATTTCAAATTAAGTTAAACATTCTTACATAGAGACGCCGACACAACGTTGTTGGTATTTTAAGGCAATGTATACATTAAAAAATACTACACTTGTAGGGGCAAAAGTTAATTTTTAAGACGTTAAATTTTACTTTCACTCGATAGGAAAGGATATATATATATATACATATATATATATATATATATATATATATATATATATATATATATATATATATATATATATATATATATATATATATATATACATATATATATATATATATATATAATTTTTTTTAACGGGGATTGAAGAGATCCATAAGTGCAACGTTAGCCACAAATCTACAGTTTAGATCTAAGCTAGCTGATTTGTAAGTTTTTGCATAGATATGAACAAAAATGTGAATCAGGCACTTGCCTTACACTTAATGGCCAGGCCTCTTTTGTTAATACGACACGTTCGCGCTCTTGACGGAGGAACCCGCCCCTACGCAATGACAGGTTCTCAACCTTGACGCAGTGGCCGTTCTGCAGCAGGCCTCTTTTATCTGTGTGACAGGTTCGCGTTGTTGACGGAGGAACCCGCCCCTACGCAATGACAGGTTCTCAACCTTGACCCAGTGGCCGTTCTGCAGCAGGCCTCTTTTATCAGTTTGACAGGTTCGTGTTGTTGACGGAGGAACCCGCCCCTACGCAATGACAGGTTCTCAACCTTGACCCAGTGGCCGCGCTGCATCAGGCCTCTTTTGTCAATATGACAAGTTCACGTTGTTGACAGGAGCTACCCACGTGTACGTTGTGGGCCTATATGAACCACCCCGCCCGTCACAATTACACGCGCTCAACCTTGACTCAGTGGCCGTGCTGCAGCAGGCCTCTTTTGACAGTGTGACAAGCTCGCGTTGTGACAGGAGGTACCCACGTGTACGTTGTGGGCCTATATTGAACCACCCCGCCCCTCACAATGACACGCGCTCAACCTTGACCCAGTGGCCGTTCTGCAGCAGGCCTCTTTTGTCAATACTCCTTTATGCTTTTGCTTTGTTATTAGATTTACTTTGTTATCTTTTTCATTATATAATTATTTTAAGTTGAATATTAGTGATTTATTATATCTAAACATTTTTATTATGTGATCATTGTTATCATGTCTTGTAATGTTTAAATGATTACTAACTGAACTAATTTTAGATTGGTTTTCATTCAGTTACTTATTATGAAAACTAATTTTAGATTGGTTTTCATTCAGTTACTTATTATTAAAACTACCTAGTAATGCGTTGTGTCAACATAGTTTTTAGTTTATTTTATTTTTTATTTGTGTGTGTGTGTGTGTGTGTGCTAATTGGTGGTATTTAAAAGGAATTTCTCTTTGAGATGGCTTGAAACTAATTCTGAAAATTAACCCTAATCTACGTGTCAATGCAGGTGTGTGAATCTGTTCGTGTCATCATGAATTTTGTTCAAAATCACCTTTAAACTTTCAACATGTCGTGGTAACTGCCACATAATTATTACCTCATTTTAGTCGTACAATTTTAGTTCCGCTACATAATTTTGCAGTGGGCCCATAAATATCTGCAATAAATCCATTTAGTTGTAAAATATATGTAATTTTAACAATTTAATATTTGTTACAATTTATTCTTTAAATAGTCAGTGATATTGTTATGTTAAATAACTAGTTTATATTTGCTATGTTACTGTGTACAAATTAATTCTAAGACAGTATGGAAAATTCATTAATTACTGAAATTTACCATATCAATAGGCCTAAGTCAATTATTATTTTATTTTATCTCATTTTGTAAAAGTAATTTGGTACTACTCGGATACTAAACAGTTTGCAGTTGTACTGTTTCGCGTTGTGTGGTCGGATCAAACTGAAGGACACTAAAGAAATAAATCAAAATTATTTTTGTATTAAAAAAGTATTTTCACAAACCTTACATGTCGAATTGATTGGCCAGATAAATACATAGCTGACTAGTTTGTGTTGATTTTTCAAATGTTTCATAATTTAAGGTGAATTTGTAGCTTTTAGTAATGACTTTGTGACAGGTGTTGTTGACTTGCCTTTGACCCCTCGCGATTATCACAGTCCGACTCGGAGTTTAGCACAGTAGCAGAACTGTTAGACAGATAGTTACCTCTTGTTGTTTGTTCTCATGATGTAATAGTTATTCTAACTATTTGAATGATAGCATTTCATTGAAAACAAGCGAATCACAATTGCTTTTATAAATTTATCTAATTACTTTTGTAGCAGAGAAATGTGTAAAAAATTTTAAATTTTATGAAATGTAAAATTCTTAAAACAAAAGTATCATGTGGATTGTGATAAAGTATAAAACCGGACCTTATACACAAAGTTTTGTTTGTACATAACGTAAACAGATTATGTAATTATAAAACATTTATGGGTGGCAAATCCACATGGCCCACAGTCTCTGCAGACTTGACCCCTTACCATTCAAAAATACATAATTTAATTGTCCGTTGTTATCACAAAACTAAAGCATTCAACATTGGAGTGACCTTGGAATGTTGCATAAGTGAATTTAAAGTGATTATATATGCGTACGAACAAAATACTACGTCTTCGCAACCAGTCGATACGTAAGCTCCGACATTCTTCGTCCTTGGCGATGTAATTATTGTAGTGCCTAGCAAACTATTGTACAGTTAGTTGCCGAATGAATCATTGTTTTGTTTACTATTCTATGATTTTAAGATACTTTTAGGTCGATATTCACGGTATTTACTACTACATTTACACGAAACTTTTTGCAATACTTGTGGGAAAAAAGTGATTGCGATATTTACCAAAATGTTAACAAGATTGAATGTGATATTTGTGGCATTTCCGAGATTTTCTGCAATAATTACGATATTTTCTGCTGTTTTTGCGACACAGTATTTATGAGATGATTTTGCCTAATATTAATGAGGTTGACTGTGATATATACAACTCTACGAGGCTGTCACGTGATATTGGTGACATTTAATAATCGATCGCAATATTTACGAGATTTTCTGCAATATTTGCGAGATTGACTGAGGTATCTGTGAGGTTTACTGTGACTTTTCCGAGATTAACTGCAATATTTGTGACATTGATTGTGATATTTGCAACACTATTTTCTAAGTTGAACGTGATATTTGTGACATAGATCGCGATATTTACAAGATTTTCTGCAATATTTGCAAGTTTGACTGCGATATCTGTGAGGTTTACTATGACTTTTCCGAGATTAACTGCAATATTAGCGACATTGACTATGATATTTGCAACACTATTTTCTAGGTTCAACGTGATATTTGTGACATAGATCGTGATATTAACAAGATTTTCTGCAATTTTGGTAGATTATTTACGAAATTCACCTTGCTATGTACGAGATACAATATTCAATATTTTCCTTTCAATTAGATACTCTTCTTGATGAACCGTGAATGTCGACTACGTCACTTGACCCGTAAGTATAGTGACAGTATTTGGTATTCGTATTGGAGTTGGCGGAATCATTATTACGTCTTTTGTCGATTAAACGTTTTTGCTTTGAAGTCTTTTGCTAGTTCGTGTTTGACTCGGACTACCTTTAAATGTCATCGTAATATTTGACATAAAAATTAATAGGCCTCTATTGTTGTTGGAAGACAGCCTACCCCGACTTGAGATTGAATCTTATCTCAAACACTCTTCAATGCACGATCCAACATTTTTTTACCATCGGTGTAGTCTGTAAGGTGTTTTAACCAACGTTTATAAACGTGTTTAATAGATTTTTAGTAACAAGGCTGTACGAAAATTATTTGTTTTACTACCCAAACTACTATATACGGAGAAGAGTTTTTTATTTAAAATTGTTCAAATAACAATGTTAGAAAGTTAACTAACATTCAATTCGAGTGCAGTGGTTGTATATTCTTGCATTTAGACATACCATACATACAATCAAGTGCATTCCAGCCTAGTAAGGCTTCGTGCTCGTGTGCGTGTAACTTACTTCCATTTATTTATAATGTATGTTCAGTTAGCAGTTCCTGCTATGATACCTACATATATATTTGTTCTCTTTTTAAATGCATTTCTTTAGGTGGCCATATCCCTCCGCGAAAAACGCCAAAAACACGGGTTTCTAATTCAACGATTCTGTTTGTAATAATAACAGTATTGTAACAATTTAAGTGTCGTTTGAAAGGTGAAAATCTATTCTAGTGTATCGTAAGTTGGTTTTTACAAAAACTCAATAAAGAATTGAGTAGTTTAAAATTTTTTTTCACGATTAAATATGTAAAACTTTATATGTAATTCTTGATGATTTTACATTAAACACTCATAATATCAACTTATAGTCCACGAGAACCGGACCTCTAATAATCATAAAGTTTTTACTTTAACTCATAATAATAATAAAACACGAACCGCACAGTTAAAATAGAACAGCATGTTTTAGCTTGCTGATGTTAAAATGGCCCTGCTACTATAGGGCTGTCGACTTTCCAGCGGTGGTTTGACATTTTGAGAAACAATTTGTAAAGGAGTCACCGGAACGAAAGGCGCAGCAAAGACGTCTCCAATACGAAAAGGAAAGAAAACTTTGTTATACTTATGTAGCATTATGTAGCAAAACGGGTTATATATCAATATTAGAAGTAGAACACAATGTTTACTATCATAGTTACGTTTAACAGATTTTGCAATTTCTAACAAAAATGTTATCTATTCGGTGTCGGTTAACATCAAAAGGAACTTCTGCTACATATAACTTTGTTAGATCTAACAATGTTCTGTCAGTTCTTGGCTGTACGCATGTGTGTACGCGGTGTGCAGACTACGAACCAAGAATCTTTTCACTAAGATTTAAGCTCAGTCCTTCTTTTTTGGAGACGCGGGAAAAAGTGCTTGAGATTTTTTGTGTTACCAAGGACCTTGTTTTATTACATACATTGAAACCGTCTAGAATTGATCTTGTTGTAGAGTCTTGTCTTTGTATACCGGTATAGTCTAATGAGCTATTATTGAGGTACTATATGAATAGCAAAAGTAAATAATGTACTCTCACATCTTTGTTCTGTTAATAATTGGCCTACATAGTTTGGGCTATTAATAATCAAATTATCCCTGGTAGAAAGTCAAGGAATTTTTTTTTTATTTATTTTTTTTTTTATTTCAAATTGTATCTGGAGATGATGACTTAATATCCAGTGTTGATAAAATGGCTAACCATTTCAACACATTCTTTACGAGTAAAGTAAAGCCAGAAAATATGCTATTTATGCTATCGCTCTTGACCCTAAACTTGCTTTAACAGTGACCTGTTATTCTATATTTTTATAACCAACCACCGAGGAAAGTAATTACAATTTTTTATTCTCTCAAAATAAGCGACACTTTTGGAAAAAAATTGCGAGGGTAAGAAAATTGCAACAATTTTTCATATTCTTGTTTTATATTTTCAATTCATCTTATGCAATCTCTCAAATCATCAATTGTAAAACCCTCCACTAAAAAGGTACACCCGTTAACAGCAGCGACTACCGACCAATTTCAATAACCTCTACGTTCTCCAAAATGTTTAAAAAAATTATGATCCGACTGCCCATTTATATTTGGTGGAATCGCTCACACATGCTCACCACGAAACGATTGAGCTTCCAGAAAAACACATCCACAAATGAGGCCATACGTAGATTTATCTCAAAATTAACAAAGTTTGTATACATATCACTTGACAATCGCAAATATGTTTTTGGAGTGTTTTTGGTGTATTATAATTATTTACTCAAGCAAAGCTCTCTACTCAGTCAATCATTTATTTCTCTAAAGTAAGTTAGATTATTTAGGTACAAGAGGAGATGCTCTCAGTTGGATCGCAATCTTCCTTGTTGGTAGAACTCAAGCCATTAGAAATTCTGTTTCTCAATGTCAATTATTGTATTTTTGACCTAATGGAATTAATTGTTCTTAATATTGAGCACCGAATGATTTGGTCCTTGGACTGATTCTTTTCTTACCGTTTCTTAATTAATTACATTCACAGCTGGTTGTGAATAAAATGTTGATCTTTACTCGTTTGCTGACGATACTTTCTATTAGTACTGTGTTAGTAAAGCGCTTCTAACGTTCTGGAGATTGATATTTTTGTTCACTGCTATTTGTCATAATGGCTCTCACAGAATAATCTGCCCGTTAACATAGTTTATAGATTTCAATTTGCAGAAAAACTACGAAAGTTTGACGTAACCGTTGACAGTGAAATCGAATCGTGCGAATTTAAACTTATTTGGTTTAACTACTGATTCCGTCTTGATTTTAAGATAATATCGTGAAAGTGTCCAGTAATAGCAGTCCGTTCCTCACTCGTAGGGTTGCTATATTTTCTAACACAAATGTTCTCTTTGCAGCTTACTTTGACTGCTCATGTCCCAAAAGCTACGCAATTTGCGTAGTATTTGGTGGACTGATACTTCTATAACTAGTTATGTTTTCGGCTGCAAACGAAAGTATTTAAAATTCGTGCAGATGTTTTTACCAGTCTTTCTCACTTTTTTAGTTTGTTCCAGATTAGTGCGAAAACAATCCTCCTAATCTCGCAACTTTATGGTTTACAACTTAAGAAATGTGCATAAAATAATCATACCGATCATAATGCTACTGCACATCTACTTTTGCAGAAATATATAAAAACAGAATCAAATGTTTTTAAACGCAAATCTAAATTGAAGCTATTTTCAATTGTAAAGGAATGTTATAGTGTCATGAATACTTATGTGATAAAGATATTGTTTATTTAACAGTGCCATTTAATTGTTTCACTTACTGCTCATGAACCACGTATATTGTCAATGCTATGTAATCCCTAAATATTTTGAATGACAATATAAGAATATACGTAGTACTGATTGAAAGTCATTGGATTGACTGACCTTATCTAAAAACGTGTAACAAGGCCGCTGTCCATTTTACTGAAAATTCCTCTTATTACTATTGGAAACGAAAGGCTATAACTAGCGTTAAACTGGCCAAATGTAGGTACGGAAGGTGTTAGCTTTCTATTTGGGTCTGTATGGCGGAAGTAGGTCAGCTGGCCAAGCTGGAAGACTACTGCATTTGATCTTCTACTCCCCCCTCACGCTCCGGCTCTGGATCACCGATCACCGTTGCGCTTGCTGTTTTTGACCTCTTGAAGTTACGGAAGGTATTAGCGTACTATTTTGGGTCTGTATGAAGAAAGTAGGTCAGCTGGCCGCGCTGGAAGACTATTGCATTTGATCTTCTACTCCCCCCTCCCGCTCCGGCTCTGGATCACCGATTGGTTCTTGCTGTTTTTAACCTCTTGAGGTTTTGGAAGTGTTCTAGTTGGGTCTGTTTGTTTGAAAGAGTTAAGCTGGCAGCGATGGAGGTTTTCTGCTTTTGATCTTCTGCCCCCCCCCCCCCTAGTTGTGGCTCATCGATATGGCAGGACCGTTTGGCACTTAGTGTTTTTATCTAATCGAAGGCAGTTACGCTGTCCATTTTACTTTCCTCTGTATACAACCTCTTTACAATTATTATGTGCTTTGCGATAAAGTACGTATGTACACTTCAAATACTATGAATATAGGAAAAATATTTACATAAACATTCATTTAACTATGAAGTACAACACAGAGCAGAAATAAGCTGTCTCTCTGGTCTGTGACAATCATAAGATGTCTGACAAATGTTATTGCATGTTTTCATACTGGATTATCTGTTTATAAACATAATCAAGCAGGTGTAACTACCGTACAGTAGTTGTATGGTTACCAACAATCGTGCAGGGGACATGTCTAATATTGTTTAATTAATTCGTGTTTCACGTTCGACTCTTCCCCTATTGTTAATAGACGTTGATTGTAAATTATGTATTTTTTATTAATTTGTTATTACTGGTAGCTTCCGGAATAGTAATATAGTTGTCGTCTAAAACAGAAACATTTCAATACGACAGAGACAGTATAAGGAACATGGCGTGTATTGGCGAGTCTGGTTGAACTACAGGTTTCGACAATCTTCGATGACGATTTGAGAAAACTCGGCCTCAGTCAGATGTCTTTGTGATTGCTGTTCTATGATTGGCCAAGCGCTGATACTTGCAATGAATACAGATCTATGTGTATTATGAATACAGATGTATGTGTATCGATTGACACTTGTTTCCTCGAGCTGCTTTCTACTGCCTTAGTGGCTTAGTACGTTTAAATTATACTTAATGAGATTGCCAATGGGGCAGGGATGTGTGAGCCGTATGCACGTCGCCGTGACCCTTGGAGCTGTTGGTAATGGAAGCGTCCAGTGCTACATAGTGTAAATTGTGATGCTTTCACCCACGCACACTGTTTGGTTTTGCAATAGCCATCAGTGCCAATTAAAGCATCACTTTCTTCCGCTCATAAGCAACTAACAACTGACGTCATGGCGTCCTTCGTAACATCTTTCCTTTCCCTCTCGACCCTTGCCGACTTAGACCGGAAGTCTGTAACGGCAAGGTTGGCTCATCATTAGAAACAATAACTGGGATGTGTCTAAGGTCAGATATTTTGGAGCTCATGAACATTTGCTTTCAGAATTATATGTTAATTAGCGTAACATAGACTGAATTGTCGAAACTTTCAGACTCACGGTAGAGGTGCTAATACCATACATTTATTTATTCTTGTACTTCTTAATTTTAAATACGAGTTTCACGAATATTTTATTATAATGTGTATTCTAGTTATCAAATTCCTAGTTACAACACACTTCATGTAATGTCCGGTTAAAGCTAGGTTACTGTCATCAAATTACTACTTATGTCACACTTCATGTAATGGCCGGGTAAAGCTAGCTTACTGTCATCAAATTACTAGTTATGTCACACTTCATGTAATGGCCGGTTAAAGTCAACTTACTGTCATAAAATTACTAGTTATGTCACACTTCATGTAATAGCCAGTTAAAGTCAACTTACTGTCATCAAATTACTAGTTATGTCACACTTCATGTAATGGCCGGTTAAAGTCAACTTACTGTCATAAAATTACTAGTTATGTCACACTTCATGTAATAGCCAGTTAAAGTCAACTTACTGTCATCAAATTACTAGTTATGTCACACTTCATGTAATGGCCAGTTAAAGTCAACTTACTGTCATCAAAGTACTAGTTATGTCACACTTCATGTAATGGCCGGGTAAAGCTAGCTTACTGTCATCAAATTACTAGTTATGTCACACTTCATGTAATGGTCGGTTAAAGTCAACTTACTGTCATCAAAGTACTAGTTATGTCACACTTAATGTAATGGCCAGTTAAAGTCAACTTACTGTCATCAAAGTACTAGTTATGTCACACTTCATGTAATGGCCAGTTAAAGTCAACTTACTGTCATCAAAGTACTAGTTATGTCACACTTCATGTAATGGCCAGTTAAAGTCAACTTACTGTCATCAAAGTACTAGTTATGTCACACTTCATGTAATGGCCGGTTAAAGTCAACTTACTGTCATCAAATTACTAGTTATGTCACACTTCATGTAATGGCCGGTTAAAGTCAACTTACTGTCATCAAAGTACTAGTTATGTCACACTTCATGTAATGGCCGGTTAAAGCCAACTTACTGTCATCAAATTACTAGTTATATCACACTTCATGTAATGGCCGATTAAAGCCAACTTACTGTCATCAAATTACTAGTTATAACACACTTCATGTAATGGCTGGTTAAAGCTAGCTTACTGTCATCAAATTACTAGTTATGTCACACTTCATGTAATGGCCGGTTAAAGCCAACTTACTGTCATCAAATTACTATTTATAACTCACTTCATGTAATGGCCGGTTAAAGCCAACTTACTGTCATCAAATTACTAGTTATAACACACTTCATGTAATGGCCGGTTAAAGCCAACTTACTGTCATCAAATTACTAGTTATAACACACTTCATGTAATGGCCGGTTAAAGCCAACTTACTGTCATCAAATTACTAGTTGCAACACACTTCATGTAATGACTAGATAAAGCCAACTTACTGTCATCAAATTACTATTTATAACACACTTCATGTAATGGCTGGTTAAAGCCAGCTTACTGTCATCAAATTACTAGTTATGTCACACTTCATGTAATGGCCGGTTAAAGCCAACTTACTGTCATCAAATTACTAGTTATAACACACTTCATGTAATGGCCGGTTAAAGCCAACTTACTGTCATCAAATTACTAGTTATAACTCACTTCATGTAATGACTAGATAAAGCCAACTTACTGTCATCAAATTACTAGTTATGTCACACTTCATGTAATGGCCGGTTAAAACCAGCTTACTGTCATCAAATTACTAGTTATGTCACACTTCATGTAATGGCCGGTTAAAGCCAACTTACTGTCATCAAATTACTAGTTATGTCACACTTCATGTAATGGCCGGTTAAAGCCAACTTACTGTCATCAAATTACTAGTTAAGTTATAACTCACTTCATGTAATGGCCGGTTAAAGCCAACTTACTGTCATCAAATTACTATTTATAACACACTTCATGTAATGGCTGGTTAAAGCCAGCTTACTGTCATCAAATTACTAGTTATGTCACACTTCATGTAATGGCCGGTTAAAGCCGACTTACTGTCATCAAATTACTAGTTATGTCACACTTCATGTAATGGCTGGTTAAAGCCAACTTACTGTCATCAAATTACTATTTATACCACACTTCATGTAATGGCTGGTTAAAGCCAAGCTTACTGTCATCAAATTACTAGTTATGTCACACTTCATGTAATGGCCGGTTAAAGCCAACTTACTGTCATCAAATTACTAGTTATAACTCACTTCATGTAATGGCCGGTTAAAGCCAATATACTGTCATCAAATTACTAGTTATAACTCACTTCATGTAATGACTAGATAAAGCCAACTTACTGTCATCAAATTACTAGTTATGTCACACTTCATGTAATGGCCGGTTAAAACCAGCTTACTGTCATCAAATTACTAGTTATGTCACACTTCATGTAATGGCCGGTTAAAGCCAACTTACTGTCATCAAATTACTAGTTATGTCACACTTCATGTAATGGCCGGTTAAAGCCAACTTACTGTCATCAAATTACTAGTTAAGTTATAACTCACTTCATGTAATGGCCGGTTAAAGCCAACTTACTGTCATCAAATTACTATTTATAACACACTTCATGTAATGGCTGATTAAAGCCAGCTTACTGTCATCAAATTACTAGTTATGTCACACTTCATGTAATGGCCGATTAAAGCCAACTTACTGTCATCAAATTACTAGTTATAACACACTTCATGTAATGGCTGGTTAAAGCAAGCTTACTGTCATCAAATTACTAGTTATAACTCACTTCATGTAATGGCCGGTTATAGCCAACTTACTGTCATCAAATTACTATTTATAACACACTTCATGTAATGGCCGGTTAAAGCCAACTTACTGTCATCAAATTACTAGTTATGTCACACTTCATGTAATGGCTAGTTAAAGCCAACTTACTGTCATCAAATTACTAGTTATAACACACTTCATGTAATGGGCTGGTTAAAGCCAGCTTACTGTCATCAAATTACTAGTTATAACACACTTCATGTAATGGCCGGTTAAAGCCAACTTACTGTCATCAAATTACTAGTTATGTCACACTTCATGTAATGACTAGATAAAGCCAACTTACTGTCATCAAATTACTATTTATAACACACTTCATGTAATGGCTGGTTAAAGCCAACTTACTGTCATCAAATTACTAGTTGCAACACACTTCATGTAATGACTAGATAAAGCCAACTTACTGTCATCAAATTACTATTTATAACACACTTGATGTAATGGCTGGTTAAAGCCAGCTTACTGTCATCAAATTACTAGTTATGTAACACTTCATGTAATGGCCGGTTAAAGCCAACTTACTGTCATCAAATTACTAGTTATAACTCACTTCATGTAATTGCCGGTTAAAGCCAACTTACTGTCATCAAATTACTATTTATAACACACTTCATGTAATGGCTGGTTAAAGCCAGCTTACTGTCATCAAATTACTAGTTATGTCACACTTCATGTAATGGCCGGTTAAAGCCAACTTACTGTCATCAAATTACTAGTTAAGTTATAACTCACCTCATGTAATGGCTGGTTAAAGCCAACTTACTGTCATCAAATTACTATTTATAACACACTTCATGTAATGGCTGGTTGAAGCCAGCTTACTGTCATCAAATTACTAGTTATGTCACACTTCATGTAATGGCCGGTTAAAGCCAACTTACTGTCATCAAATTACTAGTTATGTCACACTTCATGTAATGGCCGGTTAAAGCCAACTTACTGTCATCAAATTACTATTTATACCACACTTCATGTAATGGCTGGTTAAAGCCAACTTACTGTCATCAAATTACTAGTTATGTCACACTTCATGTACTGGCCGGTTAAAGCCAACTTACTGTCATCAAATTACTAGTTATGTCACACTTAATGTAATGGCCGATTAAAGCCAACTTACTGTCATCAAATTACTAGTTATAACACACTTCATGTAATGGCTGGTTAAAGCAAGCTTACTGTCATCAAATTTCTAGTTATGTCACACTTAATGTAATGGCCGATTAAAGCTAACTTACTGTCATCAAATTACTAGTTATAACTCACTTCATGTAATGGCTGGTTAAAGCCAACTTACTGTCATCAAATTACTAGTTATGTCACACTTAATGTAATGGCCGATTAAAGCCAACTTACTGTCATCAAATTACTAGTTATAACTCACTTCATGTCATGGCCGGTTAAAGCCAACTTACTGTCATCAAATTACTATTTATAACACACTTCATGTAATGGCTGGTTAAAGCCAGCTTACTGTCATCAAATTACTAGTTATGTCACACTTCATGTAATGGCCGGTTAAAGCCAACTTACTGTCATCAAAATTACTAGTTATGTCACACTTAATGTAATGGCCGATTAAAGCCAACTTACTGTCATCAAATTACTAGTTATAACTCACTTCATGTAATGGCTGGTTAAAGCTAGCTTACTGTCATCAAATTACTAGTTATGTCACTCTTAATGTAATGGTCGGTTAAAGCCAGCTTACTGTCATCAAATTACTAGTTATGTCACACTTAATGTAATGGACGGTTAAAACCAGCTTACTGTTAACAAATTACTATTTATAACACACTTAATGTAATGGTCGGTTAAAGCTAGCTTACTGTCATCAAATTACTAGTTATGTCACACTTCATGTAATGGCCAGTTAAAGTCAACTTACTGTCATCAAAGTACTAGTTATGTCACACTTCATGTAATGGCCGGTTAAAGTCAACTTACTGTCATCAAATTACTAGTTATGTCACACTTTATGTAATGGCCGGTTAAAGCTAGCTTACTGTCATCAAATTACTAGTTATGTCACACTTCATGTAATGGCCGGTTAAAACCAGCTTACTGTCATCAAATTACTAGTTATAACACACTTCATGTAATAGCCGGTTAAAGCCAACCTACTATCATCAAATTACTAGTTATGTCACACTTCATGTAATGGCCGGTTAAAGTCAACTTACTGTCATCAAATTACTAGTTATAACACACTTCATGTAATAGCCGGTTAAAGCCAACCTACTATCATCAAATTACTAGTTATGTCACACTTCATGTAATGGCTGGTTAAAGCTAGCTTACTGTCATCAAATTACTAGTTATGTCACTCTTAATGTAATGGTCGGTTAAAGCCAGCTTACTGTCATCAAATTACTAGTTATGTCACACTTAATGTAATGGACGGTTAAAACCAGCTTACTGTTAACAAATTACTATTTATAACACACTTCATGTAATGGCCGGTTAAAGCCAGCTTACTGTCTTCAAATTACTAGTTATGTCAAAATTCATGTAATGGCCGGTTAAAGCTAGCTTACTGTCATCAAATTACTAGTTTTGTCACTCTTAATGTAATGGCCAGTGAAAGCTAGCTTACTGTCATCAAATTACTAGTTATGTCACACTTAATGTAATGGTCGGTTAAAGCCAGCTTACTGTCATCAAATTACTAGTTATATCACACTTAATGTAATGGTCGGTTAAAACCAGCTTACTGTCATCAAATTACTAGTTATAGCACACTTCATGTAATGGCCGGTTAAAGCCAACTTACTGTCATCAAATTACTAGTTATGTCATACTTAATGTAATGGCCGGTTAAAGCCAGCTTACTCTCATCAATTACTAGTTATAGCACACTTCATGTAATGGCCGGTTAAAGCCAACTTACTGTCATCAAATTACTAGTTATGTCACACTTAATGTAATGGCCGGTTAAAGCCAACTTACCGTCATCAAATTACTAGTTATAGCACACTTCATGTAATGGCCGGTTAAAGCCAACTTACTGTCATCAAATTACTAGTTATGTCACACTTAATGTAATGGCTGGTTAAAGCCAACTTACTGTCATCAAATTACCAGTTACATCACACTTCATGAAATTACTGGTTAATGCCAGCTTACTGTCATTAAATTACAAGTTATGTCACACTTCATGTAATGGCTTGTTAAAGCCAACTTACTGTCATCAAATTACTAGTTACAACACACTTCATGTAATGACCAGTTAAAGCCAACTTGCTGTTATCAAATTACTAGTTATGTCACACTTCATGTAATGACCAGTTAAAGCCTGCTTACTGTCATCAAATTACTAGTTGCAACACACTTCATGTAATGACCGGTTAAAGCCAGCTTACTGTCATCAAATTACTAGTTGCAACACACTTCATGTAATGACCAGTTAAAGCCAACTTACTGTCATCAAATTACTAGTTACAACACACTTCATGTAATGACCAGTTAAAGCCAACTTACTGTCATCAAATTACTAGTTGCAACACACTTCATGTAATGGCCAGTTAAAGCCAGCTTACTGTCATCAAATTACTAGTTACATCACACTTCATGAAATTACTGGTTAATGCCAGCTTACTGTCATCAAATTACTAGTTACATAACTCTTCATGAAATTGTCTGTTAAATCCAGCTTATTATCATCAAACCACTAGCCTATAAATTCACAGTACATGCTAGTGTAATAAATAAGGACAAAATGCACAAATACATTACAATACAAGTACAAAATGCACAAATATTATGGTGATCGATTTCGCTAAACCATGCTCACCTTCCTCAGACCAAAGGGATTCACAAAAGAATGATACTATAAGTTGTTAAAAAAGTTATAGTATCATCAAATTTTGCCTTGATCAGTTGTAAAAGCAACTGATAATTTATGTGTAAATATTCTGGAAAGGAAAATTCTGGAAAGGACTAATTGAACAGATCATTATACTTGGCTGAAGCAATGATTACAGATAGAATTCTATCTGTAGTCATTGGCTGAAGGCAACATCAAACAAAATTCAAAAAATTCAAAATTCAAAATAACTTTTTCCTTTTATGCAAATGTACAATGTTACAAAAATTGAACTGTATACATAGGAAAAAAAATACTCTTAAATTAACCATTTAACATGTGAAATACCAATACAACTAAAACACACAACTCCTTAAAGATTAACTTTAGAATTTAGATTTACAACTGGTCTACTAATACTGTTAAAGAAAAGAAAAAAGGTGGAAACTAGGACCGTTATGCGTGGGTTTTGCTGTATTGCTGAAATTGTTAGAGTATTGCTAGTTTAAATTTAGTAGAAAAAAAAGTGTATGGAAATAAGCCTACATAGGCAATGCTGCCCGTGCGTAGGCTTGAGTTGCTTATCAGTAGAATAATATTTTCACTAATTTATCCAGTGTATTTAAAATTGTAAAAGAATGTTGTTTATGTATTTTTTTTAACTAGTTCTGTATACCATCTCATTTTCTTTTTTAACTATTTGTTTTGAAAATTTGGCAATGTTAAGTAACTCTGCTATATTCAAAAATGCTTTATTACAGCACAAGCACAAGAGAAAAAAAAAGAAAGAAGGAAAAAAAAGTTAATATATGCCTACATGAGTCAAGGAGGGAGGCAGAGAGAACGCTGTGGCTGAAAAACTATAGTAGTAGTATAGAATCAGTCCGTAGTTGCGTGGTAAAGGATGTTCAGGTTGTGGCCATGTCTGTATTCGGCAGTGATAAGAGCCTCTGCCTCTTGTGTACTGATAAGAGACAACCACTGGTTAGCATTTGTCTTTAGAGAAGCTAATGATGGAGAAGAGAACAATACCAGGCCCACATTTTGACGATAGTTGGACAGATTTCTAAACAATGTATGACATGTATAGAATGGATTTGTTGATAGATAGGTTTTAGAGTCAAAAAACTTTACTAATAACTAAAGCTTCCGGTAACGACCGCATCAAGGTGTTATTTAAAGTATTTACCTCACCAAAGCATGGGCGAAACGTTGGGTGAGGTAAATACTGTGAATAACACCTTGACACGGTAACATTACCGGATGCATTAGTGACCGGCCGCTAAGCCTACGAAATAAGATCAAACAAACTTACCTAAAATCTATTATGTTAATGATTGTGATCTGTAATATAATTCTTTTTCAAACTATAGGATCAGAAATACATCGGTTAGTTGCCTCTCAAGAAATCTAACAATTATTAAGAGATGTGAATATTTGTTATAGGGCACGGCAAGACCCACAAGGATGCAGCCAGTGTCCGAGCTACACACTCCATCCCTCCGTCTTGCGGTCTCTACTACTTTGAGGTGAAGATTGTCAGCAAGGGCCGAGATGGCTACATGGGCATCGGTCTGTCTGCCCAAGGCGTTAACATGAACAGACTACCTGGTAAGTTTTACAATCTTTAAGGGAGGTAAGGACCTTTAAAAATTATTCTGTAATTATTAACAATAGAACCTCATATCATGTACCTCACTCGATAACATGAACCTCCTCTATTACACCTTTTTTTTAAGTGCTCCTGAACCTCCCATAACGCGTAATATTAAAAGAATCTTTATAACATGGATGTTTGGACCAGCTACCTCAATAACAGAAATTGTTGCTGTTCATGTCAGACTTGAAAGCTTAATGTCTGTATACTGCAATTGGGATATTAAGTTAAACAAACTTAACTTTATTACATTTTACTTTTTGTAAGTATTAATAATTATCATATTACATATCATATTATATTACATCATATCATATTAATAAATATCACACTTGTTACAAATCATAGGTAAAGAATTGTTCTAGTGGACCATAAGTTGGTTATTATAAAATATTAATTATTTTATCGTTGTTATACAGTTAATTAAGTGAAACTATAAATGCCATTCATGATGAGTTTAAATTTAAAAAACTCATAATATAACTTATGGCCCTCTAGATTGGATCTTTAATGGTCATAGAGAGTTTACTATAACCATCAGTTGACATTGTACAGCATGTTGTGACTTACTGATGGTTAAATTGCATGTTTACTTTAGGGATGTTGTCTTGTCAGCGGTGACTTGGCGGTTTGGGAAACGTCTGCCTAAAGTTATAAGGCTCAGCTTTAATGTGGGTTGGAGGCAGTCTTACAAATTAATTTTTTACAGAATGGTATTCTTTTACAGCAATAAAATCTTATTTTTTCTAGAACAATTAATTACACTTCATAAGCAAACCTTATCTAATGATTGATGGAAAATAAGCAAAATAGGCAGTTTTTAACTTGCTTAATCTCAATAAATTGTGTGAGACGTCTCAAAAGGTAGATGGTGTTGGATAACCTTGCAGTAATGAAATTAAAATCGATAAAATCCCCTATGTTTAAATTACTAGTTATAACACACTTCATGTAATGGCTGGTTAAAGCTAGCTTACTGTCATCAAATTACTAAGTTATGTCACACTTAATGTAATGGTCGGTTAAAGCCAGCTTACTGTCATCAAATTACTACCTTATGTCACACTTAATGTAATGGTCGGTTAAAACCAGGCTTACTGTCATCAAATTACTAGTTTATAACACACTTAATGTAATGGTCGGTTAAAGCTAGCTTACTGTCATCAAATTACTAGTTATGTTCACACTTAATGTATTGGCCAGTTAAAGCTAGCTTACTGTCATCAAATTACTAGTTATAACACACTTAATGTAATGGTCGGTTAAAGCCAGCTTACTGTCATCAAATTACTAGTTATGTCACAATTAATGTAATGGCCGGTTAAAACCAGCTTACTGTTAACAAATTACTAGTTATAACACACTTAATGTTATGGTCGGTTAAAGCTAGCTTACTGTCATCAAATTACTAGTTATGTTCACACTTCATGTAATGGCCAGTTAAGTCAACTTACTGTCATCAAAAGTACTAGTTATGTCACACTTTATGTAATGGCCGGTTAAAGCTAGCTTACTGTCATCAAATTACTAGTTATGTCACACTTCATGTAATGGCCGGTTAAAACCAGCTTACTGTCATAAAATTACTAGTTATAACACACTTCATGTAATAGCCGGTTAAAGCCAACTTACTGTCATCAAATTACTAGTTATAACTCACTTCATGTAATGGCCGGTTAAAGCCAATATACTGTCATCAAATTACTAGTTATAACTCACTTCATGTAATGACTAGATAAAGCCAACTTACTGTCATCAAATTACTAGTTATGTCACACTTCATGTAATGGCCGGTTAAAACCAGCTTACTGTCATCAAATTACTAGTTATGTCACACTTCATGTAATGGCCGGTTAAAGCCAACTTACTGTCATCAATTACTAGTTATGTCACACTTCATGTAATGGCCGGTTAAAGCCAACTTACTGTCATCAAATTACTAGTTAAGTTATAACTCACTTCATGTAATGGCGGTTAAAGCCACTTACTGTCATCAAATTACTATTTTATAACACACTTCATGTAATGGCTGGTTTAAGCCAACTTACTGTCATCAAATTACTAGTTATGTCAAACTTCATGTACTGGCCGGTTAAAGCCAACTTACTGTCATCAAATTACTAGTTATAACACACTTCATGTAATGGCTGGTTAAAGCAAGCTTACTGTCATCAAATTACTAGTTATAACTCACTTCATGTAATGGCCGGTTAAAGCCAACTTACTGTCATCAAATTACTATTTATAACACACTTAATGTAATGGCCGGTTAAAGCCAACTTACTGTCATCAAATTACTAGTTATGTCACACTTCATGTAATGGCCGGTTAAAGCCAACTTACTGTCATCAAATTACTAGTTATGTCACAATTCATGTAATGACTAGATAAAGCCAACTTACTGTCATCAAATTACTATTTATAACACACTTCATGTAATGGCTGGTTAAAGCCAGCTTACTGTCATCAAATTACTAGTTATAACTCACTTCATGTCATGGCCGGTTAAAGCCAACTTACTGTCATCAAATTACTAGTTATGTCACACTTAATGTAATGGCCGATTAAAGCCAACTTACTGTCATCAAATTACTAGTTATAACACACTTCATGTAATGGCTGGTTAAAGCCAACTTACTGTCATCAAATTAGTAGTTATGTCACACTTAATGTAATGGCCGAGTAAAGCCAACTTACTGTCATCAAATTACTAGTTATAACTCACTACATGTCATGGCCGGTTAAAGCCAACTTACTGTCATCAAATTACTATTTATAACACACTTCATGTAATGGCCGGTTAAAGCCAACTTACTGTCATCAAATTACTAGTTATGTCACACTTCATGTACTGGCCGGTTAAAGCCAACTTACTGTCATCAAATTACTAGTTATAACACACTTCATGTAATGGCTGGTTAAAGCAAGCTTACTGTCATCAAATTACTAGTTATAACTCACTTCATGTAATGGCCGGTTAAAGCCAACTTACTGTCATCAAATTACTATTTATAACACACCTTAATGTAATGGCCGGTTAAAGCCAACTTACTGTCATCAAATTACTAGTTATGTCACACTTCATGTAATGGCCCGGTTAAAGCCAACTTACTGTCATCAAAATTACTAGTTACTGTCACACCTTAATGTAATGGCCGATTTAAAGCCAACTTACTGTCATCAAATTACTAGTTATAACACACATTCATGTAATGGCTGGTTAAAGCCAACTTACTGTCATCAAATTAGTAGTTAAGCTCACACCTTAATGTAATGGCCGAGTAAAGCCAACTTACTGTCATCAAATTACTAGTTATAACTCACTTCATGTAATGGCGTGTTAAAGCCAACTTACTGTCATCAAATTACTAGTTATGTCATACTTAATGTAATGGCCGATTAAAGCCAACTTACTGTCATCAAATTACTAGTTATAACTCACTTCATGTCATGGCCGGTTAAAGCACACTTACTGTCATCAAATTACTATTTATAACACACTTCATGTAATGGCCGGTTAAAGCCAACTTACTGTCATCAAATTACTATTTATAACACACTTCATGTAATGGCCGGTTAAAGCCAACTTACTGTCATCAAATTACTAGTTATGTCACACTTCATGTAATGACTAGATAAAGCCAACTTACTGTCATCAAATTACTATTTATAACACACTTCATGTAATGGCTGGTTAAAGCCAGCTTACTGCATCAAATTACTAGTTATGTCACACTTCATGTAATGGGCCGGTTAAAGCCAACTTACTGTCATCAAATTACTAGTTATGTCACACTTAATGTAATGGCCGATTAAAGCCAACTTACTGTCATCAAATTACTAGTTATAACACACTTCATGTAATGGCTGGTTAAAGCTAGCTTACTGTCATCAAATTACTAGTTATGTCACACTTAATGTAATGGTCGGTATAAAGCCAGCTTACTGTCATCAAATTACTAACTTATGTCACACTTAATGTAATGTCGGTTTAAAACCAGCTTACTGTCATCAAATTACTAGTTATAACACACTTAATGTAATGGTCGGTTTAAAGCCTAGCTTACCTGTCATCCAAATTACTAGTTATGTCACACACGTAATGTAATGGCCAGTTAAAGCTAGCTTACTGTCATCAAATTACTAGTTATAACACACTTAATGTAATGGTCGGTTAAAGCCAGCTTTACTGTCCATCAAATTACTAGTTATGTCACAATTAATGTAATGGCCGGTTAAAAAACCAGCTTACTGTTAACAAATTAATAGTTATAACACACTTAATGTTAATGGTCGGTTAAAGCTAGCTTACTGTCATCAAATTACTAGTTATGTCACACTTCATGTAATGGCCCAGTTAAAGTCAACTTACTGTCATCAAAGTACTAGTTATGTCACACTTTATGTAATGGCCGGTTAAAGCTAGCTTACTGTCATCAAATTACTAGTTATGTCACACTTCATGTAATGGCCGGTTAAAACCAGCTTTACTGTCATAAAATTACTAGTTATAAAACACACTTCATGTAATAGCCGGTTAAAGCCAACTTACTGTCATCAAATTACTAGGTATAACTCACTTCATGTAATGGCCGGTTAAAGCCAATATACTGTCATCAAATTACTAGTTATAACTCACCTTCATGTAATGACTAGATAACAGCCAACCTTACTGTCATCAAATTACTAGTTATGTCACACTTCATGTAATGGCCGGTTAAAAACCAGCTTACTGTCATCAAATTACTAGTTATGTCTCACACTTCATGTAATGTGCCCGGTTTAAAGCCAACCTCACTGTCATCAAATTACTTAGTTATGTCACACTTCATGTAATGGCCGGTTTAAAGCCAACTTACTGTCATCAAATTACTAGTTAAGTTATAACTCACTTCATGTAATGGCCGGTTTAAAGCCAACTTACTGGTCATCAAATTACTATTTATAACACACTTCATGTAATGGCTGGTTAAAGCCAGCTTACTGTCATCAAATTACTAGTTATGTCACACCTTCATGTAATGGCCGGTTAAAGCCGAACTTACTGTCATCAAATTACTAGTTATGTCACACTTCATGTAATGGCCGGTTAAAGCCAACTTACTGTCATCAAATTACTATTTATACCACACTTCATGTAATGGCTGGTTTAAGCCAACTTACTGTCATCAAATTACTAGTTATGTCAAACTTCATGTACTGGCCGGTTTAAAAGCCAACTTACTGTCATCAAATTACTAGTTATAACACACTTCATGTAATGCGCTGGTTAAAGCAAGCTTACTGTCATCAAATTACTAGTTATAACTCACTTCATGTAATGGCCGGTTTAAAGCCAACATACTGTCATCAAATTACTATTTAGAACACACTTATGTAATGGCCGGTTTAAAGCCAACTTAACTGTCATCAAATTACTAGTTATGTCACACTTCATGTAAATGGCCGTTAAGCCAACTTACTGTCATCAAAATTACTCAGTTATGTCACACTTCATGTAATGACTAGATAAAGCCAACTTACTGTCATTCAAATTACTATTTATAACACACTTCATGTAATGGCTGGTTAAAGCCGCTTACTGTCATCAAATTACTAGTTATAAACTCACTTCATGTCATGGCCGGTTAAAGCCAACTTACTGTCATCAAATTACTAGTTATGTCAACACTTAATGTAATGGCCGATTAAAGCCAACTTACTGTCATCAAATTACTAGTTATAACACACTTCATGTAATGGCTGGTTAAAGCCAACTTACTGTCATCAAATTAGTAGTTATTTCACACTTAATGTAATGGCCGAGTAAAGCCAACTTACTGTCATCAAATTACTAGTTATAACTCACTTCATGTAATGGCCGGTTAAAGCCAACTTACTGTCATCAAATTACTTAGTTATGTCCACACTTAATGTAATGGCCGATTAAAGCCAACTTTACTGTCATCAAATTACTAGTTGTAACTCACTTCATGTCCATGGCCGGTTAAAGCCAACTTACTGTCATCAAATTACTATTTATAACACAACTTCATGTAATGGCCGGTTAAAGCCGACTTACTGTCATCAAATTACTGTTATGTCACACTTCATGTAATGGCCGGTTAAAGCCAACCTTACTGTCATCAAATTACTATTTATACCACACTTCATGTAATGGCTGGTTTAAAGCCAACTTACTGTCATCAAAATTACTAGTTATGTCACACTTCATGTACTGGCCGGTTAAAGCCAACTTACTGTCATCAAATTACTAGTTATAACACACTTCATGTGAATGGCTGGTTAAAGCAAGCTTACCTGTCATCAAATTACTAGTTATAACTCACTTCATGTAATAGGTCCGGTTATAAAGCCAACTTACTGTCATCAAATTACTATTTATAACACACTTAATGTAATGGGCCGTTAAGCCAACTTACTGTCATCAAATTACTTAGTTATGTCCACACTTCATGTAATGGGCCGGTTTAAAGCCAACTTACTGTCATCCAAATTACTAGTTATGTCACACTTAATGTAATGGCCGATTAAAGCCAACTTACTGTCATCCAAATACTAGTTATAACACACTTCATGTAATGGCTGGTTAAAGCCAACTTACTGTCATCAAATTAGTAGTTATGTCACACTTAATGTAATGGCCGAGTAAAGCCAACTTACTGTCATCAAATTACTAGTTATAACTCACTTCATGTAATGGCCGGTTAAAGCCAACTTACTGTCATCAAATTACTAGTTATGTCACACTTAATGTAATGGCCGATTAAAGCCAACTTACTGTCATCAAATTACTAGTTATAACTCACTTCATGTCATGGCCGGTTAAAGCCAACTTACTGTCATCAAATTACTATTTATAACACACTTCATGTAATGGCCGGTTAAAGCCAACTTACTGTCATCAAATTACTAGTTATGTCACACTTCATGTAATGACTAGATAAAGCCAACTTACTGTCATCAAATTACTATTTATAACACACTTCATGTAATGGCTGGTTAAAGCCAGCTTACTGTCATCAAATTACTAGTTATGTCACACTTCATGTAATGGCCGGTTAAAGCCAACTTACTGTCATCAAAATTACTAGTTATGTCACACTTAATGTAATGGCCGATTAAAGCCAACTTACTGTCATCAAATTACTAGTTATAACACACTTCATGTAATGGCTGGTTAAAGCTAGCTTACTGTCATCAAATTACTAGTTATGTCACACTTAATGTAATGGTCGGTTAAAGCCAGCTTACTGTCATCAAATTACTACTTATGTCACACTTAATGTAATGGTCGGTTAAAACCAGCTTACTGTCATCAAATTACTAGTTATAACACACTTAATGTAATGGTCGGTTAAAGCTAGCTTACTGTCATCAAATTACTAGTTATAACACACTTAATGTAATGGCCAGTTAAAGCTAGCTTACTGTCATCAAATTACTAGTTATAACACACTTAATGTAATGGTCGGTTAAAGCCAGCTTACTGTCATCAAATTACTAGTTATGTCACAATTAATGTAATGGCCGGTTAAAACCAGCTTACTGTTAACAAATTACTAGTTATAACACACTTAATGTTATGGTCGGTTAAAGCTAGATTACTGTCATCAAATTACTAGTTATGTCACACTTCATGTAATGGCCAGTTAAAGTCAACTTACTGTCATCAAAGTACTAGTTATGTCACACTTTATGTAATGGCCGGTTAAAGCTAGCTTACTGTCATCAAATTACTAGTTATGTCACACTTCATGTAATGGCCGGTTAAAACCAGCTTACTGTCATAAAATTACTAGTTATGTCACACTTCATGTAATGGCCGGTTAAAGCCAACCTACTATCATCAAATTACTAGTTATGTCACACTTCATGTAATGGCTGGTTAAAGCCCACTTACTGTCATCAAATTACTAGTTATAACACACCTCATCTAATGGCCGGTTAAAGCCAGCTTACTGTCTTCAAATTACTAGTTATGTCAAAATTCATGTAATGGCCGGTTAAAGCTAGCTTACTGTCATCAAATTACTAGTTATGTCACACTTAATGTAATGGCCAGTTAAAGTTAGCTTACTGTCATCAAATTACTAGTTATGTCACACTTAATGTAATGGCCAGTTAAAGCTAGCTTACTGTCATCAAATTACTAGTTATGTCACACTTAATGTAATGGCCAGTTAAAGCTAGCTTACTGTCATCAAATTACTAGTATGTCACTCTTAATGTAATGGCCAGTTAAAGATAGCTTACTGTCATCAAATTACTAGTTATGTCACACTTAATGTAATGGCTGAATAAAGCCAACTTACTGTCATCAAATTACTAGTTATAACACACTTCATGTAATGGCTGGTTAAAGCTAGCTTACTGTCATCAAATTACTAGTTATGTCACACTTAATGTAATGGTCGGTTAAAGCCAGCTTACTGTCATCAAATTACTACTTATGTCACACTTAATGTAATGGTCGGTTAAAACCAGCTTACTGTCATCAAATTACTAGTTATAACACACTTAATGTAATGGTCTGTTAAAGCTAGCTTACTGTCATCAAATTACTAGTTATGTCACACTTAATGTAATGGCCAGTTAAAGCTAGCTTACTGTCATCAAATTACTAGTTATAACACACTTAATGTAATGGTCGGTTAAAGCCAGCTTACTGTCATCAAATTACTAGTTATGTCACAATTAATGTAATGGCCGGTTAAAACCAGCTTACTGTTAACAAATTACTAGTTATAACACACTTAATGTTATGGTCGGTTAAAGCTAGCTTACTGTCATCAAATTACTAGTTATGTCACACTTCATGTAATGGCCAGTTAAAGTCAACTTACTTTTATCAAAGTACTAGTTATGTCACACTTTATGTAATGGCCGGTTAAAGCTAGCTTACTGTCATCAAATTACTAGTTATGTCACACTTCATGTAATGGCCGGTTAAAACCAGCTTACTGTCATAAAATTACTAGTTATAACACACTTCATGTAATAGCCGGTTAAAGCCAACCTACTATCATCAAATTACTAGTTATGTCACACTTCATGTAATGGCTGGTTAAAGCCCACTTACTGTCATCAAATTACTAGTTATAACACACCTCATCTAATGGCCGGTTAAAGCCAGCTTACTGTCTTCAAATTACTAGTTATGTCAAAATTCATGTAATGGCTGGTTAAAGCTAGCTTACTGTCATCAAATTACTAGTTATGTCACACTTAATGTAATGGCCAGTTAAAGTTAGCTTACTGTCATCAAATTACTAGTTATGTCACACTTAATGTAATGGCCAGTTAAAGCTAGCTTACTGTCATCAAATTACTAGTTATGTCACACTTAATGTAATGGCCAGTTAAAGCTAGCTTACTGTCATCAAATTACTAGTATGTCACTCTTAATGTAATGGCCAGTTAAAGATAGCTTACTGTCATCAAATTACTAGTTATGTCACACTTAATGTAATGGCTGAATAAAGCCAACTTACTGTCATCAAATTACTAGTTATAACACACTTCATGTAATGGCTGGTTAAAGCTAGCTTACTGTCATCAAATTACTAGTTATGTCACACTTAATGTAATGGTCGGTTAAAGCCAGCTTACTGTCATCAAATTACTAGTTATGTCACACTTAATGTAATGGTCGGTTAAAACCAGCTTACTGTCATCAAATTACTAGTTATAGCACACTTCATGTAATGGCCGGTTAAAGCCAACTTACTGTCATCAAATTACTATTTATGTCATACTTAATGTAATGGCCGGTTAAAGCCAGCTTACTCTCATCAATTACTAGTTATAGCACACTTCATGTAATGGCCGGTTAAAGCCAACTTACTGTCATCAAATTACTAGTTATGTCACACTTAATGTAATGGCCGGTTAAAGCCAACTTATTGTCATCAAATTACTAGTTATAGCACACTTCATGTAATGGCCGGTTAAAGCCAACTTACCATCATCAAATTACTATTTATGTCACACTTAATGTAATGGCCGGTTAAAGCCAGCTTACTCTCATCAAATTACTAGTTATAGCACACTTCATGTAATGGCCGGTTAAAGCCAACTTACTGTCATCAAATTACTAGTTATGTCACACTTAATGTAATGGCCGGTTAAAGCCAGCTTACTCTCATCAATTACTAGTTATAGCACACTTCATGTAATGGCCGGTTAAAGCCAACTTACTGTCATCAAATTACTAGTTATGTCACACTTAATGTAATGGCTGGTTAAAGCCAACTTATTGTCATCAAATTACTAGTTACATCACACTTCATGAAATTACTGGTTAATGCCAGCTTACTGTCATCAAATTACAAGTTATGTCACACTTCATGTAATGGCTTGTTAAAGCCAACTTACTGTCATCAAATTACTAGTTACAACACACTTCATGTAGTGACCGGTTAAAGCCAGCTTACTGTCATCAAATTACTAGTTATAACACACTTAATGTAATGGTCTGTTAAAGCTAGCTTACTGTCATCAAATTACTAGTTATGTCACACTTAATGTAATGGCCAGTTAAAGCTAGCTTACTGTCATCAAATTACTAGTTATAACACACTTAATGTAATGGTCGGTTAAATCCAGCTTATTATCATCAAACCACTAGCCTATAAATTCACAGTACATGCTAGTGTAATAAATAAGCACAAAATGCACAAATACATTACAATACAAGTACAAAATGCACAAATATTATGGTGATCGATTTCGGTAAACCACGCTCACCATCCTGAGACCAAAGGGATTCACAAAAGAATGATACTATAAGTTGTTAAAAAAGTTATAGTATCATCAAATTTTGCCTTGATCAGTTGTAAAAGCAACTGATAATTTATGTGTAAATATTCTGGAAAGGAAAATTCTGGAAAGGACTAATTGAACAGATCATTATACTTGGCTGAAGCAATGATTACAGATAGAATTCTATCTGTAGTCATTGGCTGAAGGCAACATCAAACAAACTTTACTAATAACTAAAGCTTCCGGTAACGACCGCATCAAGGTGTTATTTAAAGTATTTACCTCACCAAAGCATGGGCGAAACGTTGGGTGAGGTAAATACTGTGAATAACACCTTGACACGGTAACATTACCGGATGCATTAGTGACCGGCCGCTAAGCCTACGAAATACGATCAAACAAACTTACCTAAAATCTAGTATGTTAATGATTGTGATCTGTAATATAATTCTTTTTCAAACTATAGGATCAGAAATACATCGGTTAGTTGCCTCTCAAGAAATCTAACAATTATTAAGAGATGTGAATATTTGTTATAGGGCACGGCAAGACCCACAAGGATGCAGCCAGTGTCCGAGCTACACACTCCATCCCTCCGTCTTGCGGTCTCTACTACTTTGAGGTGAAGATTGTCAGCAAGGGCCGAGATGGCTACATGGGCATCGGTCTGTCTGCCCAAGGCGTTAACATGAACAGACTACCTGGTAAGTTTTACAATCTTTAAGGGAGGTAAGGACCTTTAAAAATTATTCTGTAATTATTAACAATAGAACCTCATATCATGTACCTCACTCGATAACATGAACCTCCTCTATTACACCTTTTTTTTAAGTGCTCCTGAACCTCCCATAACGCGTAATATTAAAAGAATCTTTATAACATGGATGTTTGGACCAGCTACCTCAATAACAGAAATTGTTGCTGTTCACTTCAGACTTGAAAGCTTAATGTCTGTATACTGCAATTGCGATATTAAGTTAAACAAACTTAACTTTATTACATTTTACTTTTTGTAAGTATTAATAATTATCATATTACATATCATATTATATTACATCATATCATATTAATAAATATCACACTTGTTACAAATCATAGGTAAAGAATTGTTCTAGTGGACCATAAGTTGGTTATTATAAAATATTAATTATTTTATCGTTGTTATACAGTTAATTAAGTGAAACTATAAATGCCATTCATGATGAGTTTAAATTTAAAAAACTCATAATATAACTTATGGCCCTCTAGATTGGATCTTTAATGGTCATAGAGAGTTTACTATAACCATCAGTTGACATTGTACAGCATGTTGTGACTTACTGATGGTTAAATTGCATGTTTACTTTAGGGATGTTGTCTTGTCAGCGGTGACTTGGCGGTTTGGGAAACCTGCCTAAAGTTATAAGACTCAGTTTTAATGTGGGTTGGAGGCAGTCTTACAAATTAATTTTTTACAGAATGGTATTCTTTTACAGCAATAAAATCTCATTTTTTCTAGAACAATTAATTACACTTCATAAGCAAACCTTATCTAATGATTGATGGAAAATAAGCAAAATAGGCAGTTTTTAACTTGCTTAATCTCAATAAATTGTGTGAGACGTCTCAAAAGGTAGATGGTGTTGGATAACCTTGCAGTAATGAAATTAAAATGATGTCCCCATGTCAAATTACTTACTATGTATGTGAATGCCTAAACATTTTATTGAATCAGATTTAAGATTTTGAACTTAACTTGAGGTATAGGTCTTAAACTGAAGAGAATCGATTGAGTTTTGGCTTCATTCAGAAGTAATCCGTTATTTTAAAACCATCTAGAGGCAAGAAAAAGGTTAGGGCCCATCCTGTTTTAGTTCCTCAAGATGTTTGAAATATTTATTTGAGCTGAAAAAAGTAATGTCATCTGCATATAAAATTGTAGTTGATGATAATCTATTTGGGAGATTATTTATTCTTATTAGAAAAAGAAGCATACCTAATACTGGGCCTTTATTGGATACACACACATACACAAAACAAATAGTTTGTGAAATGTACGAGGTAACTAGACAAGCAATTGTCTAGTGACCCCAAAATCTTTCACAAGAGTTTTTTTTTAATTTTTTTTATATTGTTTTCATTTCACTTATTAATGACTGAAGTCCTAGGCCTAGTGCTAGTCTGCCCCTTGTTATTTACTACTGTATATTGTGCCCTCTGTGGAGTAATAAATGTAGTTGAGTTCGACATGCACATTATAGAATATTGAGATCAGAGGTCAACGTCTCAACTTTGGCTTCTAATTTGTTCGAGCAATGTAGGCACTTCTGAAGTAAGAATCTTGAGGCATTTATGGGAGAGTTTAATTACACTACAAGTAATTGGAAGAGCCAGTAGCAGAGCAGGCTAAGGCGTCAGGACCTCGTTCCTGGGGTAGAGATAGTGGTGGTTCCAGTCCTGGCCTTGACTGTTATGTTTTTTATCATTAATATTTACCTTGTACTATACTGGTTTTGCTCCTTACTCTGATTAGTTCCATGCGATGCCATTATTCTGGGATATAAGTAAGGCATTTGATGTAGTTGATCACCAAATCCTACTCAATAAGCTTGAAAAATATGGAATTCGTGGTGTAGCACTCAACTGGTTTCGGTCCTATCTGACTGGCCGTGTACAGTGCGTCCAGATTCACAACAATGAAACATTATATATATCAAAGTTTTCAACAGTCAGAACTGGAGTACCTCAGGGATCAGTGTTAGGACCTCTATTATTTTTGTTGTACATTAATGATCTTCCTGATTTCCTAAAAAATGAACAAAACAGACTTTCTCTCACTGTTTCACTTTTTGCTGATGATACCTGTTTGATTTTCAATCACAACAACTACCACATCCTATCTCAGCAATTTCTCGCAACTTCAAATCAACTTCTCGAATGGTTCACTAAAAATAAATTATATCTAAATCTCTCAAAAACAGAACTCATAGAATTTCAATCTCAGACAACACAGAATATTCCCAGTAACTTTCTTCTCAGTAACAATCCTTTAAATAACGTCCTAAACACAAGATTTTTAGGGGTCCATATTGATTTTAGTCTAAAGTGGAACACTCACATAAATTATCTGGTAAAACAGCTTAATTCTACAATATTTGCCCTGAGGTGCCTCTCGTCATTTGCCTCCCAAGAAACTCTCAGGCTGGGCTACGTTGGATTGTTTGAGTCCAGAGTGTGCTATGGAATAATTTTCTGGGGATTTTGTAGTGCATCCACTTTTGAAAGAGTTTTCCGTCTCCAAAAGAGGGCTCTGAGAGTTGTCTGGGGATTGCAACAGTCGCAGAGCTGTAGGGATGTCTTCCGATCAAGTGGTACTCTCACCTTAACTTGCCTTCTAATTTATCATTCAGCAGTTTTTATTTTTAAAAATAAGAATGAATTTCCTGTCTTAGAACACTGTTATAACACAAGACACAAAAATAATCTGGTAATCAATAAATTTAGATTGTCGTTGTTCAAAAACTCACTATTTTACTTAGGACCAAAAATATTCAATTCTCTTCCACATCATATAAAAACCCAAAATAGCTTAAAATCATTTAAAACTATTTTAAAAGACTACTTGATCGGGAGAGCTTTTTTATAGCCTTCAAGAGGCTCTCGAGGGGGCCCCATTTTGAGGCATGCAGATCGAAATGTCAAATGGTAATTGATGTACATAGATTTTTATTTTTATTTTAATCATTATTGTGATTTACACTTTACTTTAATTATTTTAAATTTGTTGTTTATATTATGTATTTACTGACTTGCACAGAAAACTGTATAATGTTCAATTGTGTAAATAAATAAATTGAATTGAATTGAATTGAATTGAATTGAATGCGCAGATTAATAGTGTATGAGGAAAGGGCAGAGTAAGGTTTAAAAGGAAATCGTCATTTCCTTATGAAAAAAAAAAAAAAAAAAAAAACAATGACTGTCATACAACACAAATTTAATGTGAAATTCAGAAATATTATTGTGATTGATTTTGGTTAACTCCAAATTTGTCTTCCTCAGACCAATGGGTTTCACAAAACAATCAGTATATTGAAATCAGGACTTCTCCTGATATACCCATTTAGCAAGACCTTCTTCAGCTATTTGGAAGGTTGGCCAAGAACATACACTAAATAAACTTTCCCATTAAAAAAGGAAAAACATCTCGCCAGTACCAACTAAACATTTTTCTAGAGGTATTTGATAGTTGATCGAGTATACCATCTGTGTGCCTACAAAGACGGCTGATGGTTTATTAAACTTTCCTTAAAAAGATCAAGATTTACTGACTCGATTATTTGAATGTAGGGTAGGCAAATTCTATCTGTAGATTGTAAGTGGCCATTAATTTAGATCAATCCTGTGATCGCAGATTACAGGTAATTAACCTAAAATATATTCATCAAAAGTGATTCAGAAAAACAACACAAAAAAAACCTTAATTTTGTTTTATGTACGTTTCAGTGGATTTTTTTCTAACCAGACCAAGTCATACATATATTATAAACAAGGGGATCAGAAATATTTAACAAATCATAAACACAATATCAAAATAAAGTAGTTTACTCTTATCCCCCTCTAATTTCTACAAGTTCAGCATGACAGGATTTACACATTTTAACATGAATTTAATGCAAGGACACATGTAGACTTAAACACATCTGGTCATCTAGGAGGTCTAATGCATCTTAATTGTCTTTCACTTTAACACAATCTGGCGTTGTAATATGTTTCTTACAATGTCAGATCTCAATTCCTTGTACATTATTATTATGATGTGTTAGCAATAACAGCTGACAAAATAAAAACACTACTGTTGTTGCTATGTAAATAATCCAAGGCAGATCAGATAATGATAACACAAAAGTTTGTCAGCTGTTCATTTTGTTCTGACATCATCGATTAAAGTGAGGCAACAAAATAAAACCTAGAAGCTGGTTGATTCATATAGAAAAAAGTTAAAACTGCCACTGCATTCTGAAACCAAATTACGACTGTTTTAAGTTAACTGTAAAATGGTCGACAGATTGTATTTTATCATTTGTGCAGGTGAAAAAAATCAATGGCTTACAGTAGTTATAATAAAATTACCTAAAAACTTAGGAAAACTATGAAAACAATATTATGGTATTAAAATCAGGTCATTAATGCCAAAGAACTCTCATAATGGAGATTTCCTCCGGGTCAGTAATTTTTTTTTAATAACTATTCTAAATGAGACTGATACTATAATGGGGCGGGGTAGAAAACAACCTGCGTGTTATATTTAGCGCAAGTAAGGGTTCCAGGGACAGAGGGGAATCTTTCTACTGCTCCTGAGATGCCTTGCTACACAGGCTTGCCTAACTGCCGTCGTCAAGTGTTCAACTTCCGCAACAGTGTTTGGTTGAAAAAATAACCGTAACAAACTGTACAGCTTGTTTGAATGCTATTTATTGCTTACATTATTTTTTTATTGTATTATTGCTATTGTTTGTATAAATTGTTCATTTTATTAATGGTTATTTTAATGATGATTTAATTTAATCTTTCTAAGCTTGATTCTTTGGTGTCAATCAAACCAACCAATGGTCATAGCTGCTAATGACGTAAAATGGGCGGGACTTGTTATAGCACCGCCAGCACCTATTACTGTGGTTTCCATGACAACTTTAAATTTAACTACGTAGTGGGGGAAGTGTAGTTCTCTGTCTCACTTCCACCACTCTTTGCATCTCACACGCACAAGTGCGTTGAAAAGTTTTTTCTAAGCAGCCTATATATAGTTTTAATTTACAAACCTGTTGTCAGTAACCAAATGGTCACACTTCTCTGGTTATTTATTAGTTTTTTACTTTGATACAAAGGTAAGTTTGATCACGGACTGTATGAATTCTGAAGCTACGTCTTATCCTATATTCACGTTCACATAGGTTACCTCCGTATACCAACTGGTTTGTGTAATGCTGCAATTTGATTTGTTGGTATGGTCTGTAATGTCTATTTTATTCAATTTTTAATATGTTAAATAAATTTTTCATCAATTCTGATCTTATTATAGATTAGTTATGTGTGCTCAAGATCAACAAATAGGGTAAAAATGATATAAGGAAAAATAATAAATTTAAGATGGGGTAAAAATAAAAAAAAAAATGAAAGTTTCACAACATTGTTGTACTTAAGTTATTATTGGTTGAAATTACACGTGATAATTTAGATATGCTTGTATTACAAGTATAATAACAAGCATAATTTGTACATAGCTTCTATCGAAGCATAGTTTGTTTTGAGTAAATTAATAAGTAAAAAAAGTAATTATTTGAAAAAAACTTTATTGTTTGTATATTAGTAGCATATTTTTGTTATTATGTACTACAGTTGATGTATGTTGAAGCTAATTTTTGTATCGAATGCAATAAATATTAATGATTAATGAAAAAAGCTTATTTTATAGTTCGCTAGAAACCTATGTTTTAAAATAAATGCATTATATCTAAGCTTAAATCAACATTTGTTCCTGTTATATTATTTTTAAGTATAAATCAGACAAAATAAAAGATAGTAAACTTCTTAAAAATCTAAAAGAACTATGAGAACATTACAATAAACATCAATAGGTTAATATTGAATCAGTTATTTAGATTTATAGATAAATTAACATTTAAATACCTTGATATGTTAAAATAAGTCCTTCTTCCATTAATTTTTTAAACTTTTTTTCTGATTATTGGAAAATCGGATGATAATAATTATAAGCCAATATATTTACTACTGTATAAGGACCAGTAGTTTGCTTGGAATATATTTGTTTTTTCATAAATGGTTTTTGAATATTATATAATCAGAGCATATGTGTATTTTGACACATATATGTGTCTACCGTACTTGTCATGTGTCAGAATGGTAACTCTCTATGGCTGTCTTCTCTTCCTGGCCACTATAACACTTTCTCTTCCTTTATGTGCCAGCCCAATTTGTGCTGTTTTCTTTCACGGTTGATCCATAATTTGTTCTTATGTTTTCTGTTTTTCGTACAAATTCTTTCATAACTATTCTTTGAACAGAGTTTCAAGTGAATCATGAAATTTAGTGCGAAGTAAAGAAAGTAATAACATATAACTGAATCTAAAAAAACTCTTTAAAAATTTTATATTTACTGTGTTAAGTACTCTTCTGTTTACATCTCTATCGGTTGTTTTAAAATAAGATGTAATTTGTTTCCAATTAAAGGAAATAAATGAACTATCAATCTCTAAGTTCAACTATCAATTTTTAAAAAACTATACATTTGGCAAAAGAACTCAAGAATAGGATTCAATTCAATATAAAAGATTGGTAATCAAAAAACTTATCATCTAAGAACTTATACAAGTCTGGAAAAAACTAAAGAGATTTTCACCTAAAGTACCTTTTTCAGTGAAGATTAGAGAGAGATTTGTATCTTTGATAAAAAGAACATTCAGTTGTTCCCAATAAGATCGATTTTTTATTTTATTTTTTGTCTTCACTCTAGCAAGATAAACAATTTTAAAAATTATAGAATGTTGTTTTATTTGAAAAAGAATAAAATAGCTGATCTGGTTATTTTAATCTGTGACTGCTATTATCATTGGCTTTAGAAAAAAATAAACAATCAAAGCATTCGTTTAGAAACGCGTATGTGCTGCTATCTAACAGTGATTGTTTTCAAATAAGCAAATAGACGACTGTTTGGCATAATATTAGCTCAACTATTACCCTTGATTATATACACCTTAATAGATATTCCATGTGATAGGAATATTTGTGGCTGTAATTTTGTTAGATAGTGAGGCCCACAACCACAACTGGTTTAAACTGCATTACATTTACATGGGACTACACTAGCACTCCACAATGGACCACAAAAACAGCTGATATTTTGAGACTCAAAATGTAACATCGGATGGGAAATCTATTATTTGTGTATAAAATTAATGCCATTACTCACTCGAGAGCTACAGAGAGAGAGAGAGAGAGAGAGAGTGTGTGTACTGTAGAGAGACAGAGAGAGAGAGATGAAGAGAGATAGAGAGAGGCAGATCACTGGTGCTGCCTGTGAAAAACGAACATGAATTAATTTTACAGAATAGAAAAACCTGCTTGACAGGACCCATATGAGCGGGTATCCCATCGCTTAAATAGATAGTCTTCTGGTTCTATACTAAGTGCTAGTCCTGTAATTGGAACCTTTTTAGATTAATTAGTAGAAAATAAAATTTTACAATATTTTTATTATTGCTAAAATGTTACAATTCCTGTTTATTTTGCAACAATTTTTCCATGTAAAATCTTCTGTAACTTAGGTTGGGACAAACACTCGTACGGGTATCACGGAGACGATGGCCATTCCTTCTGCTCTTCCGGCACAGGACAACCTTACGGACCGACATTTACCACTGGAGATGTCATTGGCTGTGGCGTTAACCTCATAGATAACACGTGTTTTTATACAAAGAACGGACACAACTTAGGCATAGCTTTCACAGATCTTCCAGTAAGTATGGACTCTGTTTTATCTTCTATATAAACTGTTTCTTGGTCATCTGGTATTATTGTACAATATATTAATTGTATGGTGTGGTATCTTGAGTGTATGTTTAGGTAATTTTATCCACAACATCTCATCAATTTTACCTGTACCAATAGCAGTGTTGTTTTTCAGACGCTTGGAGAACTGAGAGAATGTGTTAAACATTGTAGCGGCAACTATATTTCTAAAAAAAAACAAGGTTGTTTTTAGCCACTATGCAGACGTTTATTTATTTATTACATTATAAATATTAGAATGTAATAAACCCCCGTCAGGGTTTATAACGCTTTTGAAAACCCCCTAAAAGCGTTATGTAGTTTCGGGACGGCCCCTAGCGTATCTTCAGTTACTTGTTTTGCTCATATTTACACTTTACCGTAGCTATTTAATGCGCTCTAAACAATAATCACTTTCAAAACCACTCCAAAACTAATTAACGACTTAAGAAGTTCTTTTCTTTATATTTTTAAGCAATGCTGAATACAGAGACTGATATTGAAGTTACCCAACACATGCTACTCTTAGTCATTATGAGACAAACAACACAATAGCTTACACACACAATGTTTTAGTTGCCACTAGTTGTTTTTCATTTTAAAAGTAGTTTTTAAATATTTTACTTCCCAACTCATCAATCTGATAATGTTTTTTTAAATAGGTAAGCACAATTGACCGCAAGCTGGATAGATGGTGCTTGTACTTTGAGCTAATAAATATTTGTACATTAAATAATAAACACCACCTATTTGTTCTATTGATTTCACAATTCCATATTTTACTAAACCTATAAAACCCTACAACAATTCATACATTTTCTTATCTTTAGTAAATAAGGGTTGTTTTAAGAAGTTAAAAATTGAAAGTTTTCTCTAAGATTAGTTCAATGGACTCAATTTCATTCCAACAGCCACTTAACCAAGGAAATCAGTTATAAGTTATGTATATGGCATATTGTTTCTTACAGGAAGTACCAGTATTTAGTTATTACATCAAGATTGCAAGCAATCATAAATTTATGTGAGCGTTTTATGTGAAACTGTTGTCTTAATTTACCAAAAATATCGTTACACGAAATCTTTAAATGGCAAGAAAACCTTTTTGTCATATAGGTTTTACCAGTCGACAATATTCATAACTAACCAAGGTAACTAATAAATCAACAAGAAATCTTGTGTACCAATTTTAGTTTTTTCCATAAAGCTCAAAATCCAAATCGTGGATTTTTTAAGACTAAGCATGTAATAGGTTGCCCATCTATGTGGACACTACTAGAGAAGTCTGGGGTGTCCATGTTGGATGGTAGTCTAGGTTCGGATGTTGTATAGGGAATAGAGCTGAGTGTCAGGTTTATCAGTTAGCTGAAAATCAGACCAACGGCATGTGGTTCGGATTCCATATAAGTCTGTAGGTCTCTCTTAATTGCCCTGGCTATTGAGCTATTAATAAATAGCTCTTTCTGAGAAACTAACAGTCGACACTTATTAACCCCTTATATTCGCCTATATCTTGGCAGTCAGCGTCTTATGAATGAATAATAATCAATAATTTATATAATAACAATCATGTTCACATATTATTAGATTACAGCTTAAAAGTATAAGATGTAATCTATACTTCAAACAAAATTACATTTTCATATATTTTTTTCTGTTTTGAATATAGGTGCAATTTGAGTTTCTTTTTTTCTACCTTCAGTCTCATTAAATTTATATTAAAAGATCACAGTAATATTAAATAAAAACTTATATTTTAAAATTTAAAGCTAGTATTCATTTATTTTCCATTTTTATCATTAAAGTGGTATCAAACTACAAAATGTAATATCTAACTTATTTGAACATTGATATATTAGTTGTATTTAATATGATAAACCTAGTTGTTAGTAAGAAATTGTTAGCTCTGATAATTAAAAACTTATTTTAAAATCACTAAAGTGTGTACATCTAAGTACTTAACAAATAAACAATATTTAAATTTAGTATTATTTAAATGTGAACCTCACACAGTGTTTTTCACTTAATGATGGGTTGACCCAGTGACAATTGACCCTGTAGACAAGCCAGGCCTGTCTGGCCTGGTGACCTGCAATTTTGTTCGTTGGACTTAACATATGTTGTCTGAAAATTATCTCCAAATAGGATAAACCATGGATGGCAGTTTGGCTGTGTACATAGTTTTTGTAATTAGATATAATGCTACAAATATAATCAACAATATGGGTATAATTTGTTCAACCATAATTCAGCGCTTTAAGGCCAGTAATTATTTTGGACATGTTTTTGAATTTAATAAAATTAACGTTTGTTTCATGTTAAACGTGCAAAACCAGGTTCCTGCCTTCAAGTTTGTATATAGGGTTAATTTAAGAGCCTCTTAAATAAGATCTTTCTCATTTTTTAGGTGGGACATTTTTATTCACTATTCATTAGTAAGACGCCGATCGTCAAGATGTGGGCGAATATGAGGGGCGAATGAGTTTAGACATACAAGTGTAGTCATTGTTACTAACTAACGTCAACTGTTCCTCAGAAAGAGCTATTTATTAATAGCCCTATAGTCAGGGAAACTTAAGGGACCTACAGCTGTACTTGGAATCCAAACCACCAAATATTGGTCTGATTTTCAGCTAACTGATAAGTCTGACACTCAGATCTCTTCCCTATACAGCATCCGAACCTTGACTACCATCCAACATGGACACCCCAAACTTCTCTAGTAGTGTCCATGTTGATGGCAACCATTGAGCGGATGCTGGGTTGGTATTAAGAGGATCGAGCATAAAACCTATCGCCTACAATCTCCTCAACACTTTGACCCCAGGTAGCTGGGTTACAGCACTGCATCAACAGCGCAGACCAAAACGGCACTCTTCTCTTTTTTTTAATATATGTTATTAACTTCTTTATTTTATTTAGCAATTTGTTACAATCAGTTTTCAACTACCTTCCTATAATGTTATGCTTTTGTTTATTTTTTCTAGCCAAATTTATACCCAACTGTCGGTTTGCAAACACCTGGCGAGGTGGTGGATGCAAATTTCGGCCAAGCTCCATTTGTGTTTGACATCGAAGACATGATGAAGGAGTTGAGATCTCGAACACGCCTCACCATTCACAACTACCCCGTTCCCTCCAGTCAGGGGGAATGGCAGGAAATTTTACACAAGTGAGTTTTTTTAGCAGTTTATTGTTTAATTTATTTGTAGAGAGATAATCTTTGCTGGGATTCACAGTATTGGATTGATGCGATGTAGCCTCTCTTCTGACAATTACGTTGAACACAAATATACTAAGTGTGCATTTAAAAAAATGGTTAAGAGATGACCATTAAAATTAAACTTAAAGATTTTGAAAATGAACTTGGAAAACCTCTTGTCATAAAACTAAGTCCACAATATTCTAAACCCCCTCATCTTTATGGTCTTCCTAAACTTCACAAAGATTTTATTCCCTTGAGACCCATAGTAAGTTTGATTGATTCACCTACATATAAATTATCAAAATTTTTGTTACCCATCCTAAATCCCTTATTTGGCAATTCTACATCTTGTTTAAAAAATTCAGAAAACTATTGAAAAAATAAACAAAATACAAATTCATTGTCATGATATTCTAGTCAGCTATGATGTAACTAGTTTATTTACAAATGTACCTATTCCAGAAGTGTTACGAATAACAAAGAATTTATTAGAACAAGATGATAATCTCAAAGAGCGAACAAAATTATCAGTTTGTTGTATATTAGAACTTCTGACTGTATGTGTTACAAACAACTACTTTCAATATGAAGAACAATTTTATAGCCAAATTTCAGGTTTACCTATGGGTGGAGTATTAAGTCCAATACTAAGTAACATTTTCATGGATAATTTTGAAAAGATTGCATTTGATAACTGGAATCCCAAACCAAAAATCTGGCTCAGATATGTTGATGACATTTTTTGCATATGGGAAGATCAAGCTGATATTCAAAACAAATTTTTAAATCATATAAATAACTTGAGACCAACTATAAAATTTACATTAGAAAATGAAAATAATGGAAAAATTCCTTTTCTAGATGTGTTAGTTTCAAAATCAACAGAAAATAAACTTATTACATCACTATACCATAAAAAAACGTTCAGTGGACAATACATGAATTATTTTTCAAATCACCCTCAACATGTGAAGATTGGAATGATTTAAAGTTTATTTAAGAAAATAGATAATTTAGTAACAAATGATGAAGATAAATTAAAGGCAGAACAAGATACTACAAAACTATTAATAAATAATAACTACCCTACAAACATAATTGAAAAGGCGAAATTAAAAAATAAAATTCAACCTAGAAGACATAATGAAAATACCAACTCTCTTACTACAGTTACAATTCCATAAATAAAAGGAGTTTCAGAAAAAATTAGAAAAATCAACTCAAAATTCAAAATCCGTACTTCTTTTAGTTCAACTAATAACCTTCGTAGTCATTTAATAAAATTAAAACCCAAGAACAAAATTCAAGAATCTAAAAATATAATTTACAAAATTGATTGTGAATTTAATATAACTTACATTGGCCAAACCTCTAGACCTATAAGTACAAGAGTCAAAGAACATATATACAACTACAAAACACAAAATAAAGAAAAATCAAAATTAGTAGAACACGCTATAAACGAAAATCATGACATAAAATTCGAATCATCCAGTATTATATTTAAAGAATCGTCATGGACCAAAAGGAATCAAATTGAAAGTGCCTGTATGTCTGTTATAAAAGAACAATGTATATCACAACCATCTATAAATTTTAGTAATATATACTTACCTTTGGTTAAAGAAGGAATCAAACATAAAATAATTAATTGTAAATCATATTTTCCAGTTTAGTATTATATTTAAATTACTTTCTACTAATCCATTTAAGTTTTTAATTCATTAAAAAATATCTATATTTTATCATATTTTTATATATTGTTTTAAACATATGTTTTTTCTGTTTACAAAAACTGATGATGCCTTAACCGGCGAAAGCGCTATTTAAATTAAAAAATTTGGAATAATTTTAAAAATGTGTTCTTCTTTAAACCCAATGATATAAAATGTTGGGACTTGAGAGATGAAAGAATTTTGCTAACATATTAAGTCGAAGAAAGAGTTTTGGTTACTAAAACACCACTGATTTTCCTTTGGCAAGGGCTTCAGAAATGTTAAAAATTTGTAAAGTAAAGGTTTGAGTAAAAATATAATAATGTGTTAAATACATTTACCATTATTAAAACTATCCTAAATATTTCTGTAAGCTCTTGTCACAGAAAACTTGCAAAGTATTAAAATGTTTGTATGAAGTTAGACTATTTTATGCATCTTATTATATTTGTATGAATTTGTTTGTTTAAAATTATAAAGCTCAAAAAATTAAACTCTTTATAATAAGCTCTAAGTTTCATTTGGATATCTGAAACAATTATAGAGATAATAATTATGTTGTACAAAATAAATGCAGACAGAAAAAATGTAAATAAGGCAGGACTATATATTAATATAGTCCTACCTAATTTAGATAATTATGAACATTGTTTTGACCTCCACAACTAAATCCTAAAGTTTGGTCGGAGAGGTTATAAGCAATAGTGTTACAACATTGTACAACTATTTTACCAAAGCTCAATCTAGAATGTCACTGCTACAGGAAAAAAATATTTAGTATAAATTCACGATGCCTGAAGGTAAACTGAATAGACAGATAAAAGAACTTGGCAACTGGAGTAGCTTCATTATTTTCTCTCACACCTTCCTGTAATGTCTATGTCACTGTCTTCAACATCTTTCTTGTACCTTCTAATGACTCTTCCTCTCTCTCACTCTCTCTCTCTCACTCACTGCCTTGACTCAGAACAACTCTCTCGGCAGATTGATAAACTTCAGTTCTGTCTAAAGGAAACAAGCTTACTTTCCCTCCATGTAGTCTGCTCTTCATATAGAGTTGTTTTTTTTTGTTAGAGTGTACCTTTTTAAATATGTAGTTTGCTTCTAAATGAGAACATTTTAAACTAAAATGATGTGCCTACTATTTTTAATTAATACAACATTTTATTTTCAGAATGGTTTCCACATATCTAGTGCACCATGGTTACTGTGCCACTGCAGAAGCTTTTGCTAATGGAACGGGTCAAGTTTTTGATGAAGAAATTACATCAATAAAAAACAGACAAAGTAAGTTCTTGTCTTTATGTACCATTAAAGTTTTTATTCAGATCTAAAATATTCAACTAAAAAGGTATTTGAACTGCATACAGACTACAGTGTCCTTGCTCTATTAGGATCGTAACTATTCGGAATCTGTCCTGCCGGGATCAGATTAAAATAAAGCAGTAAAATCTTCTTCAGCAGGGATATTTCTTCAGCAGTAAAATCAGGTCGAAATCGAGAGTGCCTGTAAATTTTGCACTACTAAATGCATGTCATCAGAGTGTATTGGATATTTCCTGTCTCTTCTGTATATATAGATTGTTGCCCTAGGAAGTATGGTGCCTCTACATCGGGAATAGTTTTTCTGAAGTACCACATTTTCCGTTCAATGTTATTTGTAGTAACTTTGTCAGTGTACAGTAATCTAGAGCAGCGATTCCCAACCAGTGTGCCGCGGCACACTGGTGTGCCGTGATATCGTGGTAGGTGTGCCGCGAAATTAGTGTTTGTAATTATGTATTTATTTCGTCATGGTTAAATAAAACCGTTGGAAAAATAGGCAATGTTTTTAGATTAAAATATGCATGTTTACAAAGTCAATCTACCAATTTTGACATCGATTGTATCGTCAATGGTGAGCGTTAGTTAAAGGCACTGTCTGTGGAGCAAGATCAACTGAATACGTCTGCGCGTGGCGGGTGGGCGGCAGGATCGATGGGCGGGACTGATGCCTGGCGACAGCATTGTCTCCGTAACTGGTTTCGCGGAAGTGGGAGGGGAGAGGTCATCGCCCCTCCACAACACAACACGAGACAGCCTCCTCCCTCGCTCAGTATGTGTTAGTTCTCAGTGCTGTTTGTTTTCGAGTTGAAATGGATCGTTTTGTGATTAAGTGTAATGCGATTAAGAGTAATTTACCTAGTACTAGTAGTGCGAGTTCAAGTTTAAATGAAAGTAGTGTCGATGTCAGCATTAATACTGGTGCGAGTTTGAGTGCAAATGAACGTAGTATTGATGTTAATATTAAGACAAATGTTTTGTCAGGTGGATCGATGAAACGCAAACGTAGTGACAATAATGACGGTGGTGACGTTGGCAAGTTTCGTCAATATCATGAAAGTTACTTGTCATTCGGTTTTACATCATCTGGTGGTGAACAGCCTAAACCTCAATGTCTAATTTGTGGCGATCAGTTGTCTAACGAAGCCATGGTACCAAGTAAGTTGAAAAGGCACCTTCTTACAAAACATTCATTTGCAGCAGAAAAACCTGTTGCATATTTTAAAAGACTATTATCAAATCAGACATCTCAGGCTTCTACATTTACAAAACTGTCATCTGTGTCGAGTAAAGCACAAGAAGCCAGCTACGCTGTGGCTGAATTGATTGCACAAAAAATGAAATCCCATACGACTGCTGAAACAACCATTCTTCCAGCTTGCTGTGAAATCGTTAAAATTATGTTTGGAGAACAATATGAAAAAGAGGTTAGAAAAATTCCGCTTTCTAACAATACAATAAAAAGACGTATTGAAGATATGTCTAAAGATGTTGAAACTCAAGTAAATGAAATACTCAAGGTTGCAGATTTCTTTGCTATTCAAGTGGACGAGTCGACAGATATAACAGGGAAACCCCAAGTTCTGGCTTTTGTTAGATTTATTTGTGAAAATAACTTAATCGAACAGTTTTTATTTTGCAAAGACCTTCCTGAACATACAACTGGACAGGACATTTTTCAGTTAGTGAACGATTATATTACCACTGCTGGATTGTCTTGGCAGTCTTGTTTAGGTGTTTGTACAGACGGGTGTCCTGCGATGGTGGGACATCTGACAGGCTTTCTGGCTTTAGTTAGGAAAGAAAATTCAGATATTACTTTCACGCATTGCTTTCTTCACAGAGAAGCACTTGCTGCTAAGTCCTTGGTACCTGAGTTGAATGATGTCTTGCAAACTGTTGTGAAAATGGTAAACTTCATTAAAAGTAGGCCTTTGAAAGCAAGACTATTTACTAATTTGTGTTCAGCTATGGATGCTGAGCATACCCAGCTATTGTTGCACACAGAAGTAAGATGGTTATCTCGTGGACGTGTACTTAAAAGATTTTATGAACTTAGAGATGAGTTATTAATATTTTTTACTTGTGAAGAGTCCAATTTTGCTCGTTTTCTCAGTGATGATACCTGGTGTACCAAAGTTGCGTTTTTAGCAGACATATTTGAAAAACTCTATGTTTTGAACAAAGGTATGCAGGGAAAGCGAGAAAATATTCTCACGTCTACGGACAAAATCAGTTCTTTCAAGCAGAAGCTTTCAATGTGGATTCAAAAAATTGAAAATCTAGCAGTGTGGGACATGTTTGATCTGTTAAAAGACTGCAGCATAAATTCAACTCTTTCTCAAATTTTTTTGAAAAGTCTTCGTCAGTTAGGGGATAACATCAACAATTATTTCCCCTCTCTTGATGTCTCTTCAATGGACTGGGTGAGAAACCCTTTCATTGACTGTGCTTATGAGTCTGCAATGTTTAATACTGATGAAGAAAGTGAATTGATTGACATCAAGAATGACCGTGGGCTCAAATTACAATACAGTAAATTAGTTGAAGAAGCAGAGGTGGAGTCAAAACAAAAGAAAACAAAGATAAATGTAGACATTTCATCCTTTTGGGTTCCTCTCATAAACGAATACCCTTTGATCTCAAAGAAAGCCATGAGAGCAATACTTCCCTTTTCGACCTCATACCTCTGTGAAGCGGCCTTTTCTTCAATGAACGCCATCAAGACAAAAAATCGTTCCCAACTAAAAACTTTGGAAGACGACTTGCGGGTTTGTTTGTCAACCATCCGACCCAGAAAGGAACATATAATGAAGGACCACCAAGCACAAATCTCCCACTAACTAAGACTAAATCTTTTGTCAAAGTTAAAATATAATATGCTTTTGTTGTATTGAAATGTATTATTATTATTATTATCCTGTTATTTCTTGTCGAACACTTAATTTTTGATGTTTATAATCGGAAAATAACAAAAATATTGATCGTTGTTAGTACATCTCTAATAGTAGTTCGTTCCGGAAATTAGTTAATTTAGTGTGCCGTGACAAAATGTGGATTTTAGTTAGTGTGCCGCACGATAAAAAGGTTGGGAATCGCTGATCTAGAGTCAGTGATTCAGCTGAATAGTAAATGTCATAGCCTAAATTTTAGAATTAGGTTATCAACTTCATTTCAAGAATCGATATAATAACATAGTTCAAATCAGAATATAAGTTAATTATAGAAATTTATAAAGCATCTCATACACATAACTAAGGTGGATGGATACCTTTGGATACGCCGAGACTATACATAGTATAGTCATGGCGTATATGACGTATAGTCATGCACATGAAAGATCATCCACCTCTTAAGGACCACATACCTTGAATTTATACCGAATTAATGCTATGCAGATCATTTTTCTGCCATATTAATCCAAAAAGTCACCAGACAGCTGCAATGAAGATCTACAGTTTACACCTTTGATAGCAATCAAGTTCAAATGTACAAACCATGCACATGACATTCATTGTAGGTCTAGACTAGACAAAAGACTTTATTTTCATATTCATTAAGAACAGAATTTGCGTCAATACAATGATTTATTACAGAAAGATTAAATATTGTTTAAAGATTTAATTGTTATTCTTTAAAATGGTGGTAAATTATTCAAGGCTGTATATAGATTTTTCCAGCTGCCATTTCCGAATTTTCCTCTTCAAAACATGAGGTCTAAGGTTCTTCATTTCATCTGGAAGCATGTTTTATAGTCTGGCTCCAGCATATGAAGGTTTCTTTGCGAACTTGGCTATACTTCATTCTTGAAGCTGTTTTTATTGGAAGAGATTATATTTTTGATAATATAAAATGATCCAAACACTCCCAGTAATATTAATTTGTAATATTAAGCTGATTTTTATTTTTGATATTAAAAAAATTATGTATCTTGTGTGTAGTGTCTGATCATGGACATTTTGTTTCCGAAAGGTCTCACAAAATAAAAATTAATATTACTGGAGTGTTAAGTCCTTTCATACATTCAAATCATATGGCTATACTTCTTAAAATAATTTTAGAACAAATTGGAACTTTTACTATAAGAATATTTATTCTTTTTTTTTTCATATCCGGAAACCCGCTCCAGTTCACTCCTGGGTTCGGGCGTTCACCAAGCCTCTCCATTCTTGTTTGTTATTCCACATCTCTCTTCTCATCACCTCCCCCCACACAACCCCCCTCTTTATATTAAGATTTAATTATATCACGTTAATTCCTTCTTTGGATTTAATTAAATGTTGTTGTTTGAAGATGTTATAAACTAAAGTACCTATATGTATATAAATTGTAAAGTCATTTTTTAATAAGGAAATTATGACACATGTGCATTTCACGATAACCTATTGAAATTGATCCAATAGTTTTTGCTGACTATATTGTCCAAATAAGCTTTTGGCGTGTTTTGAATATATATATATATATATTATTTGAATATATATATATATATTATTTGTTCAATATGTATTAAAAAAATGTATTCAAAAACACGCCAAAAGCTTATTTGGACAATATAGTCAGAAAAAAACTATTGGATCAATAGGTTATCTTGAAATGCACATGTGTCATAATTTCCTTATTTAAAAATGACTTTATAATTTACCTTCCATAAGATGCTATGTTAAAATTGCATTGTAGTTCCTTTTTAACTAATGTCCCAAGCAATTCTTACTTGATTGTTTTAATGGGAGTAGTTACCATCATTACTCACTAATGGTTTTATATTCAGTAGTTAATTTTAAACTGTTTCCATCCTTCAATAAGACACTGTGTGATGTGTTATAAATTCAGACAATCTACTAGATAAAACCCAATTTTATAGTTCTTGTATTAAAAAAATAATTTCGTAAGCTTCTTTATAATTCTTGACATTTTATTTTTGACTTCTTTATCATATTTAATTAAATGATGCATATATATTTTTTTTACCTTTGGAAGATTTTTCTTTTGTTAAACGGCATTATTTCATCCAAGATATGAAAGCTTGCAGCCTAGCCATGGTATGCGTTTTATGAATTTTTACAAATTTAAACATCTCTGTTTCAGAATAGGATTTTAGAAATAGGAAAGAAGCTATCTTTTTCAATCAATTGAAAGGTAAATTTATAAACAGAAATTTTACAAATATTCCTGGTGCAACTAAAGATAAAACCTTCAATAATTGTCATGTTAATACTTTTAGAAAACAAAATTGATTTACTCTTGAATAATTTTGTTATATAGTTTTTAACAAATATACGGAAAACTCTTAATTATTTCATTGTAATAATTTACTTATGTTTGTTGCATTTAATTTTTTTTATTGAGGCTTTGATCATTAAGATGTTGTAGAATATGAATTATAAATTTGTTTGCTTGAATTAGTTTAGTGTTTGTTTTAAACTACGGCAAAGCTGTAAGTGTGTTTATAAATATACTTATAATTTTAACATGTTAATTTGTTAAATTAATAGTTTTTGCATTCAATTGTTTCAGGAATTTTAAAATTAGTATTAGCTGGAAGAATGGGAGAAGCAATTGAAACTACGAGTAGACTCTACCCAGGCCTTCTGGAACACAATCTCAACTTATTGTTCATGCTGAAATGTCGGCAGTTTGTAGAAATGGTCAATGGGTCGGACTCAGAAGTACGCTGCACTTCACGGTCTCACTTTTCACCCCCACCTCGTTCCACCACCCCTACACAAGCATCAGTCATCCAGTCAACAAAAGCTTTCAACGGAAACAGTAATAGGTGAGTTGTGTAGTGCTCCGCCTAAAAATGTATTGAAAAAATATAGATGTAGCTTTCATTTTAATGTGAAGCAATGTGATAATTGTTTACAAACTAATGTGATGTTCCGCTATGAACACTAAGGGATTTAAATTAAGGAATAAAATGATTACTTTGAAAATAACTTTATCTTTAAATATAATCTAGCTTTGATCCCTTGTTTTTAAAGTTACCTTTAATTACAATAGAGGCCAATTGGTTAAAGATGCCAATTCATTTATTATAAGTTTGCGGAAATACTGATTTTGTGTGAGGATTGATGAAACTAATCTAGTCTTTGTTACAAACTATGATTCAATTTTACTTATTCCTATCATGACTGTGTATCATTGATATAACCTAAACCTTTTTATCGAACCTAACGTAAACTAACCAATCGTAACAACAAAACCTTACAGAACCTAACATAAGCTAACCAATCCCAACATATCCTTTTAAAAGCAAAACTAATCTAACAATATCCAACCTAGGTCTAGCCTAAAATAACATTACTGAGACCGGCACATTTTTGGCCCTAATGTGTTTAATAATGGTCCAATTTTAAAACCTTTGTCATATTCGTAATCAGGACAGAATTCCGCACAAGTTGAGTTTCTACAATGATATATTCACAGGGAAAGATATTTTTCCTCATTTTCGTAATTTTCTCAGGTTTTCTGCTGAAAGAAAAAAAAAAAAAAACTATCATATTCTTGTTACTTATCTGCTATGAAAAGAAATTGTCAGCCGCAAAATCTTCAATGCCCTTGTTCAGTATCATGACCCATTTTATATATACTTCAATTTCTCTGCTAAAATCTTAAACCTATGTTATTATGAATTATTTAATTTACATTTAAAGATAACTAATCATTATGTACCTTCAGTTTGCTAAAATATTGAATTTTTCATGAATTATATTTTTAAGAACAAAATGTGATACTTGTGGTAAAAGAACCTTTCTCTTGCAACAAAAAATTCTCTTGTATGTTTTTGTAATACAACATTTTTATGTTGCTACCAGCAATCGAGTGAAGGATAGTGTGGAGGAAATGAATGTACAAAACTCCATCATCGGAATGAATGGAAACACTGACATTGAGCAGAATGGGCTCAAGATCAAACCTGAGGAAGACATCAACGATGATGTGGAAATGGAAACTCCACCTCCACCAGAGGAGAGGAACGGGCATACTAACGGTTACCAGAATGGAACTTCTCACCAAGATCCAGTAGAAGATATGGGTAAGGTCTTTATACCAGTTGCCATGTTTTGTTCTCTAGTGTGAACAAGAAAAGAGCGGAGGGTTTTTATTCATTTTATCAGGTCATTCAATTCTGCCAAAGGAGATTACAGTCTTATTTTTGTTGGTATTATTTGTGTAATTATGTGAATTCAAACCATATAATTTTTTTGTGGTTGAACCCATATTCAACATTTATATAGTTTGGTGTAAGTGGCTTAAGTTCAAAATAAGAAATCTGTACTACCAGCAAATTACTTGAACAAAAATAATGAAAGGAAAGGAAAGCAGCATACCTGATAAACTTGGTAGACTGGTACACTGTAGATAGACACAATCACATAACAAAGAATTGAATAGTGAAATATTTCAGAGCCACTGTGAAATATTTCATTATTCAATTCTTTGTTATGATTGTGTCTATCTACAGTGTACCAGTCTACCAAGTTTATCAGGGATGCTGCTTTCCTTTCCTTTCATTACTACTGAAATCCTAGGCCTAGTGCCCCAAATTTAACCTGATGAACGAAAATAAAAAAGGGTGCTCATAGTGATATCTGTAAAAACAGTATTGTATTGGAAAGGGAACAATACAACGAGCCCTAAAGGCCTTATTTTATGTATTATGTATATAAAACTGGACGTGGTCTAAACAGAAGGCCTAGATAGTGTTTAAAGAATTATAATATTGCACGTGTAGAAAATTTTGTCTTCACAGTGAATTTTAACAGAAGGAATAACATTTTCAGAAAATCATACTTTAAATAGGCCAGATTCTTTCTAACAATGTTTGATAATATCTTGGTTTCAGAAATAAACAGGTAGTGTTATGTTATTGAACCTACCTATGTTATTGAAGTACTCATAAATTCCGATTGGGCCGCCATTTACAATTGTTTCAATGTTGATAGGCGCTGTGAAATATTTATCAGTATAATTATCAATGCAATCAAAACTCAAAAAAATTGACAAATTCTCGTTCAACTCGCTTTATTAAAATGAAACCTTATATAGCAACAGAACTAATAGCTTCAATTAGATCACGAGATAAGTTGAGTAAAAAAGTTTTAAAATCAACCATTTAATTTCAATTTAAGAGAACAATTTTATGAACATAAACAAATTGTAAGCAAAGCAATAAAAAGTGCTAAAAGGAGTTATTGTCGGTAGAAAATAACGGAGTATAAAGATAATCCAAAATTATTTTGCGGAATCATAAATGAGTTGCCAGGCAGAGTGTGCAAGAAAAATCAGTTTCCTTTAAATAAATGCTTACCAGCGAATACTGTTGTTACAGATGATATAAAAGCGCATATAGTGAATGAATTTAATAACTTCTTTGTGGGCGTTAAACTAAATTTGACGGACGCTATAGACTTCAGTGGCAACCCAGTTGTTAATGACTCTGACTGCAGTAATGACGCCAGTTTTCACTTGACCCTGTGACTGTCCTTGACACAATATGACACATAAATTCTCTATGGAGAGAGTCCGCTTACCTGGCGATGATGGTGTTTCTACCACAATTATGAAACAAAATGCTTTAATTATCTCTAGGCCACTTACCTTATAAATCTAAGCTTGCATTATGGGATTTTCCAGGTTTTTTAAAACTGCAAAAGTGTTTCCTCTTTTAAAATCTAATGATGTTAAAAACAAAAATAATTTTTGCCCTATTTCTCTACTGAGCGTTTTTTCTAAGATTCTTGAACGAATGCATAAAGAAAAATTATCATCTTATTTTCATAAAAATAATATTTTATGTAGTAATCAGGATGGGTTTAGACAAGATTTTAACATTTATGAATGCCTTTTCTATCTTTGTAAACATCTTAAATATTCAATCTTTGAAAATTGCTGTGCAATGCTAATATTTCTTGATCTCAAAAAGGCATTTGACTCTGTTGATAGAGAAAAATTACTGTTTAATCACATGAATTTTCAGTACCACTGGCACTGAAAATTCATGTGATTATGTGATTCTTTTGTGTATGTAACTACTACTCTGGTGTTAGTGAACTTGTCTTTTTAGGTAAGTTTGCTCTGATGTCCTATCTCTCCAATTATTCCTGGCCTAGTGCCCTTTAACCTAACCTAAGAAAGTATCAATTTGTAATATTAATGGTGACGCATTACCTATTAATTATGGTGTTGTCCAAGGCAGCACTCTTGGGCCTATTTTATTTTTATTATATATAAATTATCTTTCAAAGTTAAATCTATTTGGCGAGCTGTTTTTATTCTCAGACGACATTAATTTTATTGAAGGGTGCATCTTGGGAAGAAACAAGATTAAAAGCATTATTTGATCTTGATCTCATGTTCCTCAAAAAGTGGCTAGACCAGAATACGCTTTCATTACACGTTGCAAAGACAAAGTTCATACCAATTTCCTTATCAAATATTACTGACAATCATTTGCGAGATGTAAAAATTCACATTCGTGGTGATCATTATAACAATAATTGCTCTTGTGAATCTATAGATAAAGTTTCATCGTATAAATATTTAGGCGTTACCTTTGATTATAGATTAAAATTGTCAGAAAATATTGATTTTTTTTGAATAATATCGAATAAAATTAGGAAATATATCTTCGCATTCAATCAGCTAAGTAGAATTTTGGACAAAAACATATCAAATTAGCTTATTATGCTTACATTCAGTCATTATTATTGTTTGGAATTATTGCTTGGGGGGGAGCATTGTTATCAACTATTCAGCCGTTATATATTTTTTTAAAACATACTTAAAATTGGTCTAAAAATACATCAAAGTTATTCAACTATTAATCTTTTTCATGAAAGCGGCATCTTCACAATCCGTCAGCTGTATGTAAAGTTTCTTTTGTTGCACATTTTTAAGCGTTTAGATTCTCTGTTTTCACCTGTTACACACTCATATAGCACAAGATTTTCAGAAAACATTGCCATAGTAACATTACGTTTAGTCAAATCAATTGAACTTACTAATTCCTTTTATGTTACTCATGTTTGTTACAGTAATATTTGTCACCACTTCGGTGAATTAAATATATTTAGCTGTTGATCTCTTACAATTTTCAAAAAATGAGTCGGCGATTTCTTATCACAGTTAAGAATTGAGGAGGCAGAGACAATAATCAGATCCAATTACTAGAGACTGACCTGAACCAATGTGAACTTTGAATACCCTCTCGCTGCCCATCCTCACTTACTTAGATGTGCAGTGTTCTTCAGCTCTTCTGTTTGTTTTGCAATTTTTTTAATTTTATTACTTTTATTTAAATTAATCTTTGATATATATTTATATTACTTTTTCTATTTCAAACAAACTTTATATCAAACTACCTTATATTCTTTCCCTCACCTTTAATGAATTGCATAATAAACTATTAAAATATTACTAACAATACTACCCTTTTTTATTATTTTCTTAACAAAAAAAGTGTAATGATCCCAAGTTACATACTATAACGCCATCGTACAGCTTTTTAGCAACTTGGGTCTGCGCACAGGCTTCCGCCCAAGCAGGCCTTTTCCCAATGGCTAATATATTAATTAGCCATGAAAATATGTTGTTATTTAGTTTCATTTATTTTATATTTTTATTCATGTTACGTATAATTTATTTTGTAAATAAGTATTGATAGAATTATATGTATTTCTTTTTGTTCTGTTCTGGGAAATAAATCAAATTTTCATTTCATTTTTTTAGTGATCACCTTATTGGTGATAATATTTTTTTTTTACATTTTCTAATGACTGAGTAAATTTTAATTAAATAATCTAATGTTGTGTACTAATTTGTTCATTACATTCCGTTTATCAAAATGAAATATATTTTTTATTTGAATAATTAATTTATACTTGTTATAACAGTAAAAACTGTAAATAAATGTTTTCTTGAAGGAAAAATGTAAAGGATCATATCCTGAGAATTAATAAGAGGTTACCAGTTCTCTATTTTTTGCAAGTATGTGGTTTTTTAGAGTGTTAGGATGTATTATGCTCAAGTGTATCACTCAGTCTGTGATCAGAAAATGGTCCATACCAAACACTTTACAGCATATAGACAACTGTCAGCTAGCTTGACTCCGTATGTGTTGTCAGTTATATAATCTTATTTGTATGTATCATTACTATTGCAAATGTTTAAGAATACATTTATTTTTTGTAAATTTATAAATAAAATGTTTACATTGTAGTATCATATATCAACTTAAATAAACAGGTTAATTCAGTTGTAGTAATTATTTTAATTGTGGACTGAACTCTTGTTATTTTTTAATTCATAAAAAACAGCTTGTCAACACAAGCCTCTGAGTACTGATATAATAACAGATATAATGACATTTTGAACTATCAATAATAATATTTTTGTATGGTAGACCACCATAAGTAATAAACTTCATATTATACTGGGCTCTCTTTTATAAAACTCAACATTATTTTATACTAATACTTGAGTATCAGCAAACTGTGAGCCTAACTGCAGTTTTCATTCAGTTTCTTACTCTGTACTATCTGTGTTAGTCAACAATTTTCTTTGCAAACTTTTAACTCTGCTTGTAGCATATTGTTTTAGATAACCTCTCAGATATGGTAAACCAATCTGAGGAGTTGTTTTTTTATTTGGCCCTTAGAAATTGTCTGTTCTCTTCCCTAACCTAGTTTTGTTTTAGTGTATGTTATTAATTTGTTTAAATTAAGCTTTTTAAAGTATCAGTCAGCTGCTGATAAAAAGGAGCCCATATTTTCATAAATTGCACAAATATATTCATTTGAATACCCATGTGCCACTAGGAAAAAAAATGTATAAAGATGTGTACTAATTTTTTTTTTTCTTTCAGACTAAAGAAACAAACCATTTGATTGATTGATAAAGAAATAAAATTATTTAACATTTTCTGCAAAAAAGATAGAATAGAACACAGTTGACTGTATATGACTCCCACAGAGAATATTTTAACTTTTACAAATATCGTACAAAACTAATCTTACAAACTTCTATAAAAGGAGAAAAAAGTAGAGAAAGAAATTTCTTTAACAATATTTATAATACAGTAGATTCGGTTATCCGAGGTAATTGGGACCGAGACCACCTCGGATAGGTAAAAACTCAAATAATAAGGAGGTTATGGTAAAAATAATGTTTTAAGCCATAAAAAAAGTACAAAACTAGTTAATTAAAAGAAAAAAACGCAAAATAGTGTAATTGTTGTTACACTCCGTAAAAAGGTAGAAACTCAGGTTGTCTTTTAAAAGTTGTATTACCACAGGATGGCAAGAATTTGGGAATAAGTATTTCATTTTATAACTTTACAACAGTCGGTAAATAACTACAATAATAGAATTTAATAGTAAAAGTCCAATGTAATATCCATAGGCAACATTGTGGATGGGAAATTTTCTGTAAAGTTACATTTGTTGACAACGAAAGCAGAGTATTCCTTCATTCGTGTTAACCCATCTCCCAGTATCATTGTCCCACTATACATTTTGTATTTCATCTATCTACGATTTACAGTAGTATTCACGTCTTAATTTTGAATGCAGGGTACCGTTCAGTCCAATTGCCAAACGAAATTATCGTATTTATCCTGTCGTTTAACACAATCTGCTTTACTCTCTTAATAGTGCAGGGAACCATTCAACATTTGGGAACAACATTATCGTATCAATACCACATTTGTCGAACACGTTGGCAACGAAAACACTGATTTATTCATAATTTCAATTTATAGGATAAGCAACTGTCAACCATTTACCACTCATATCAAAACACTTTAATAAAATATTGAACAATAAAAGTAACAACAATAAATTACAACAATACTGTGATGTAAAATCACCAAAGTCATCACACTAAAACAGTCACATTTAGTGCAAGGGCAGACTAAGCCGATGGTGTCAGGTGGTGATTTGTCATAAGTGAATCCATTTTGGTAGGAAAATTATTCCTATAGTAGGGTACAATATCATAAATATGTCTCGTGACGGCCCTGTAGCGCCTTAATCTAGTATCAACACTTGTTAGAAACACTGATTACTTGACAAACGATTATATGACGTGTCGTGCTATAGTTTTCCTTTTATTAATAGCTTTATGTTTATTTTTCATAGTCTGATGACTAGCTCGGTTATCCTGGAGGCTCGGTTAATCGGGGCTCGGATAACTGAGATTCTACTGTACATTAAAATTAAGACACCATGTAAACCTTCACTTTTAATCAAACCAGGCACCATGCATCCTTATTCAGTTACAAAGCAACGCAAATTAACTGAACCCTTTGGTAAGAACCAAATGTACTGATGACAAAGAATCTGACTAACTCTTAACAGAAATTTCTCATTATATTACCAGAATAAGATTAATACTTTATTACTATCCATTAATGTTGCCTGTTACATTTAAATAATACCTTCTTTTATTTTCAAATAAAAGCTGTGCAGTTGCAACTCATATCTCCTCTTTTACAAAGTACTGTATATTTTCTTCTATGAAATTTTTTTGCTGTAAACCAGTTTTAAAATCTAACCAACGTACTTTATAAAAACCAAGCACCATCTCAGTACTATCAATTTCACAACTATCATTATAAGTTGGTTCTCATTAATTCACACTAAAAACATGGTTATTTTTACATGACGAATGCAAACTTATGTTCTTTTAAATGTATGTAAATAGTTGATACAAGTTTAAGATAGCATAAGCATTAGCTACTTTTTTCAAAATAACTTGTATAATTTAATTTGAATAGAAAAGAGTGCTGAATTTGCTTTATTTTATTCAAGAATTAGTCATAAGAATTTTCTAGTTGATAAGAATCAGTCAGTTTGTTGTGTGCGTGTAGGCTTAGGTAGTGATAAGCCCGCCAGCTGTGCCTGACGCAGATGCCACGGAGAGCGGCTCAACGAACTTTAATATGTCTATTATTGGACTCTGACATAATTCTGTTTATTATATTTTGATAATACTGGCCACAATACTTGTAAGCGTGGTCAGTCACATTCCAAGAAATGTAAACTTATTTATGTATGTTTTTTTTTTATATCTTATAAACTTATTTATGTAAGTGATAATGTTATTATGTATGTTTTTGAGGGGAATAAATTCATTTATTCGTTTAATTGCTTTTTCAACCCCAATTCAAACATTTTTAATTGAGAATTAGTGGTCATAAGAAATGTAGTAACTTAGTACAATCCTCCCTAACATAAACGTATAAAATGAACAAGAATTTTGGCGTCAAAGTGGGGGAACGTGAATACAGTTTTAGTCTCTAGCTTAGACAATTCCATCTGTGCACAGGCTAAGATGTGTGGTTGTTGTATCAGACGTGGATCCACCACCCAGCCGACGGCAGCTGTGCGGAGGAAGCAAGACAGCAGTAGAGCGCATGCTGGAGTTTGGCCGCACGCTTTATCATATGAGTCAGCGCCTGATGCAGGAGCAAGGCAAAGATGAGAACAATAAGAAGATGCTTCAGGTATATGTCATATAATATAATGATATTTACTAAATTTTTTTTTCAAAAAATAAAGGAAGCATGACAAAATAGGCCTTAGTTCTATACAACCAATCAGTTGTTAAAACAACAACTGATAATGTTCATGCCAAGAAATGGGGTAATTGGATTGTAAATAATTCAAATCATGAGAAATTCAAATAATAAACCTTTAGTTGTGTTATAATCGTCTTTCTAATAAGCCTTGAAAATATTTAATAAGTTTTCTACATTGTGGTTTCCTAGACCACAGCCATGAGTAGACTGATAAATGTTTAGTTGACCTCTGAGGTATTAAGCAATAAATTCTGTCTAACCCCTCACTAGGGCATTTTAAGTCTGTTGTCATTTCTGGTTTGATTTGTTTCATTATTAGAACAAATAGAAATGGAGAAAGTGTACTCTTCTGTTGAGCCCCTCTTTTACTTTTACAAAGATGAGGTGTTACTCCCAATCTGGACACAGTTTTGGCATTCTTGGTTGAGCGTTTCTACAACAGACTCTCAGTTTCCTTTCTCTGTCCTAGGTACTCCAATATTTAGTTCCATGGGATGCTGTCATATGCCTTTTCAATCTTGTGGAAGACCATATATAATCTTTTAATTATTCATCTATGAGTAAAAATTAGTCCAGTAATTGAACGGCTACTTCTTAGGGCATACTGTTCCTCTTCGAGTTGATTCTGTATGGTTTTTTGTAATTTCCTTTCTATTATCTCTTCAATTATCTTCAGTCCATGGTATAGCAAGGTTATGTACAGTAAACTCCCGATTATCCACGAGCGGTTTATCCACATTGCAGATTATCCACGGTGGTAAATCTGAACAAATAGGAAATAAAATATCCGCCAAAATAAATTTTTAAAACAACATATACGAAAAAATCAAACAATTTGTTACGTTTTTAAGTAATGTAGGTTATTAAAAACAACTAGCTCTACGTGTTTTATTGTAATGTAATTCTAGCGTGGGCGTTGATGGCGGAGACTGTTGGATCTTAGAGAGAACAGAACCTTCCAAAATGTCATCAAAATGTAACGAGGTAGCCTCGCACAACCTTTTATCAGAGTGCCAGTATCTGCATAAGGCTACAGTACACGTTATGACAACAACTTGGTTCCACCGCATTGGCTAATGGCTGCAGCACGTCCCGACGAGCGCTGAGGAAGAGGAAGATCACGTTCAAAAACAAGTGAGTCATCACGCAGCACTAGGACATGTTGATGGACTTATACAATATCTTGAAGAACAAGACGATGCATCACTCTGTGACAAATTGTTGTTGAAGAAACTTCAATCACAGATAAAGAAGAAGTGTTTTAATAAGAAAAAAACAAAAGCGATTGACAGATTTTTTTGTGAAAAATACATAAACAAAATTTAATGTAAGTAATCAACATATGTAACGTACTGTAATTTTGTACTCATTTATCACATATTACTATGTTGTTATATTATAGTATAAACCAATTAAACGAACTTGAGTTGTTACTTAGTACTGTACCTACGACCATTTCTTAAATTTATTACGCATGTTACCACTATTATCGGCAATTTTGTGGCTTATCTGCGAATTTGATTATCCGCGGCAATCGCGCCAGTCAATTATGTGGTTTTCTGGGAGTTTATTGTATCTGTAATTGTTGCATTTTTGTAGTCCTTTTTAACATGTTAGCTGCCATCCTTAATATGAGTATTTTTGCTGTAAATTGCCAAACAATGTTATGCAAATTTTTAAAACAATGATGCATTATTTTGTTGTACTGTCATTTCTGAGTATAGAAATACTACATACATAGGCATTATATAAATATGTCGGGAGTATTGGCCCAACACAGTTTTTTTTAGTAGCTTACACGGCACATAAAAAACTCTGACAGGTATATCAGCCTGACACATTTTGAGGCAAATTTGTTTTCCTGGTTTTGCTACACTGATTGCATTGTTGCCAAAGGTACCGCCTCTTCTTCTTGATTGGTGCCAAGCTCCTTTATCCCCACCACTGCCACTTCACCGCCAGATCTTAATTTCTTGCCAACTATCGTTTTCCTCCCATTGTCATTTCTTACCGTATTTGTTTATAGTTCACTTGCAGTCTGAACTGTGGTGTGTAGTGATTGTTATGTTTGCACTGTTTTGTCTTAACCTTTTTATTGGTTCTGTAAATAATGTAAATACTTGTAATATAGATTGGTTGTAAATAATTAGTTTTCTTGACTGTAGTGTTACAGTATTGTAAATAGAAACATGGATGATAAAATATTAGGGAAATCAGAAATTGACCGCTTTCTTCAAATGCCTTCGGAAAGTGATCATTTGGGTAAAAGTGATGAAAACTGTGATGACACTGAAAATGACAATGATGATGTAGATCAGTGGTTCTCAACCTTTTCACCACTGAGGACCACTTGTATCTTTCAGAATTCTTGGCGGACCACTTAGATATTATTATTAACTAGCTGTACCCGCCTGCTACGCCGGTCATAATATTGAGTTTTGATTGTATCATTGAAATGTGCAGCAACCTTTCAGTTTACACAGTATCCAATTTACAACATCTGATGTTTTGTGTAGTTTACTACTGTACTCCATTATTTTTAATTTTGAAAGTTTTGCCTACCACAATTTTATTCTATTTGTTTTTATTTAACAGCTGTTAATCAAATAAATCAATCAATTAATATAGCTTCACAAGAAATCAAAATATAAAAATGTAAACAGTTTAAAAAAATTAACACATGGTTTAATTTAATTTTGACATATTTAAAACCCACAGCTGGTATTCTTTTTATATTTGACTTATTATACCTTCATGCATCCTGCTATTTGATTAACATTGAAACTTTAGAAGTCCAAGGGATGGAGCCCTGAGGGATTAACCCTTTTAGTGCTGTGACCTTGAACGGCCTCTATGGTGAAAAGTGCCAAGCAATTCTGAGCAAAAATGTAAGAGTTTACAACAAAAATCATATTAAATTTATTTTTGGTCATAAACCTTTGAAATAAGTTTTATTTTGTTTTATGATTATTATTGCACCTTTTGATTGTAAATTATTTAAAAATATTGTCTTCCAAGTATTTATAAACTAAAAAAACAGCTAAAAAATATAAAAATAAAAAATTTGACTTTGAGTCCATAAAAGTATATTTCAGTATTTTTTTTTTATTTTTTCCAGTAATACTGTCTTATAGTGCATCTAAAACTGAACAAAACCAGTATAACAAATATTACTTTCATGCAAACAATTCCCAATATTTTGCAAAATAAAAATATTTTACAATACAATAATTTACGGCAAAAACATATAAGTTATGGAAAAAGTTTATTCTCTGTATTCTTATAAAAAAAACAAAGTTATAAGAAGTAAATTACTATATTAGGAGCTTATTCTATACCTAAAATATGTTGTAACCATAGTAATCATAAAGAATAATATAGAAAATAAATCATTACATTACCTTATTGATTGTTCAATTCAGATATTCAGAGTGAAAAATCAAGTCTCCTTAATGAAGCATTGAATTTATAATTGTTTTTTTACACTAATCATCACAGTTTACTTTATTTCTATCCATTTTACAATAAAAATGATTATAACTTTGATTTGAAAACACACGCAAATACCGCTCGGTACAATGTAAACAAACAACTAGCGCAACTTTGTAAACTAATGAAACATCGATATATCGAAGAGTATATCGAAACATCGATCGAAACAAGTACTTCGACGCCTTTAGAAGCTTTCTGCATCGTTACTAGCCAGTTAATACAGTAAGGTAGTACTATAATAAATTAAATACGGATCGACACGCTCCGTGTCGACGGCATTTTTAGCACAGATTTGTATCGACACAGAGCGTGTCGTGTGGCACTAAAAGGGTTAAAGAAACATAGGACAGAAACCTTCCCTGGGGTATATGGAACAACTTCCCCAAGTTTCATGGCGATCGGCTAGACGGTTTGTAGCGCATAAAGGATAGACAACAAACATACATTGGATTTTATAGATATAGATATTTCCCAATTATAGGTAAAATGAGATGAACGCTGAAGTTTTACTAATGAATTTATTATTTATATTTTACAAAATAAAAAAATAAAATACATAGTGAAAGACAAAAGAAATATAAAAAACAAAATAAAAAGTCATAGATAGTGCCAAATTACGACGTTAATGACTCCATTGGTCTTGCTTCTCACTTGAAAGTTTCTCAATATTTGGCTCGAAAGAAGTTAACGCCAGTCTCATAGGAGCATTCAAATTTAGCAACCTATTTCTGTGTTTTTTCTTGATAAAACATAATGTTGAGAATGCTGCCTCACAGAGATAAGTGGAATGAAAAGGAAGAAGAAGTTTCAAAGCTTTTTCACTTAGCAGTGGACTTTCATCAAGTAATCCTATCCAAAAATCTGCAACATTTTCGCAGTGAGATTTTATCACTTTTAAATGATCATCGGATTAAATTTCAATAAGCTGTTCATTTTCCTGAATAGACAGATTATTATCGTGGGTAGCTAAAAAGGGATCAATCGCCCACAGTTTATTTTTCTTCACATCTGTATCAGCAGGGAAGTACTTCTCAAAGTAATCTTGAAGTGATTTAATGTAGGACTTAACCAGTGAATGTAAAACATCCTCATTTAAGCCTTCATTTTCAGAGATAAAATCTGAAAACAAGTTGAACATTTCAAACGATCCTTTTCCAGCTTCGGACTCCCATAGCAAAAATTTTTTCTTAAATGAATCAATTTTTTTCCAAAGGTCAAATGCGGTCTTAGATGGTCCCTGCAGGCCTAGATTCAATATGTTGAGCTGTTCAAAAATATCTGCCAAAAAAGCTAACTGGGCCATAAATTCTCCGTCACGCAGTGTTTCCGCTAAATCAGGGTTTTTCCATCAAGATACATACATACTTCTTCTCGAAGTTCATAAAATCTGCCTAAAACCCGGCCCCTGGACAGCCACCGAACTTCGGTATGTAGAAGGAGATTGGAATGAATGGATCCCATGTCCTCGCATAACAAAGCAAACAATCTCGAATTAAAAGCATTACTTTTTATAAATTTCACGGCCTTTACCACAGTAGTCAAAACCTTGTTTAGGTCGGGAATTAATCTTTTGGCAGCTAGCATTTTGCGATAAATAATACAGTGTTAAAACAATATCACTGTTTCCTTCTTTCCTTACTAAACTTGGCAAGCCTGTTTTGTGACCTGTCATTGCCACGGCACCATCAGTGCAAAGTCATACACAGTCTTTCCAAGAAAGATTTTTGAGTGTGAAATATCCGTCAATGGCTTTAAAAATGTCTTTTCCGGTTGTGTTACCTTGCAACTCAATCGAGGTCAGGAACTCCTCAGATAATTTTTTTTTCTTTATCTATGAATCGTATATAAACAAGAAGAATAGTTTTATTGGTATTATCTGTAGATTCATCAAGTTGTACAGCAAAAATCTTTGAGGAATGAATTTTCTTTAGAAGTTGGGTTTCAACATCTGATGCCATATCTTCAATTCTCCTACTAACGGTGTCATTGGAAAGAGGAATATTTTGCATTTGTTTAGCGTATTTATCACCTAAAATTGCTTTAGTTGCATCTACGATACATGGTAAAACTATAATTCCTCACCAACAGTAAAGGGTTTCTTGGTTTTTGCGATTCTAAGTGAAAGTTGATATGACGCCTTCAAAGTAGCTTTATCATAAGTTGAGTATGACTTAAGGATATTTTTTGACGATTTTAGTTCCGTCTCCTTCCTCTTAAAGAAATCTACATGTTTTCCGGAAAAATTTTTATGCTTTGTTTCAAAGTGTCTAGTTAATTTTGCCGACTTCATTGCCTCATTACTTAAAACCTCCGCACAAATTACACATTGAGGTAACTGAACATCAAATTCTTCAATAAATATAAATCCACATGCTATGTAGTTACGATTAGCAGCCTTTCTTTTAGGACCAGTTTGAGTTAATATTGTGCTATCACTGGCAATATTACTGGTAGAACATTCTGCTTTAACGTTCTCACTATCCGTCTTCTTAAAAAAACCCGAAAGTTTTATCTGTTTGCTCATTTTAGTAAACTACAATCACCAAGCAAAAAACACGCACGCTCGTCACTTGACAGTTGAGTCAGCACTGAGTCACTGAGTAGTGGCGCGATCAAAGACGCCTGTACGACGACAGCAGCCGAAACTAAACGAAGAGGCGTGTTTGCTCGTCTGGTTCTGGTCAACACAATACTGCAAACGTTTTGAGTTGAAAAAAAAAATAGGCAGACGCATTAATTTACGTCTCAAGAGCCAAGATTTAAATTGATTATTTTATGACTGTTCACTTCGCGGACCACATGAAAACCGTTCGTGGACCACAGGTGGTCCGCGGACCACAGGTTGAAAATCACTGATGTAGATGATACCGACATAGACCCTGATTTTATACCAAGTGATGGAAGTGAGTATGCACCTGTATCAGATATGGAAATTGATGAACCATCTGAAGATGAAACAGGTAAAATGATTACAGGTTGTAGAAGTATTACTACTAGTTCTCTTTCTACAACTAACAGTTCTCTCACACAGAAGGTTACTGGAAATGTTAGCTGGAAGTACTTTGCGGGTAAGCAAAAACAATTCATATTTACGACAGATTTTAAATTTAACTTTACTGAGCATAATGATTCAAAACCAATTAATTTGTATGAACAATATCTAAATGACGACATTTTACAACTTATGACAGAAGAAACTAATCGAAACGCTAGTCAAGTACTTGCTAGTGTAAGAATTAGCCGTAACAGCAGGCTGAATGACTGGAAGATTACTGACACAACAGAAATGAAACAATTTTTAGGCCTTCTAATATGGATGAGTTTGGTTCAAATGCCACGCTTGTCTGATTACTGGTCAACAAACTTGCTCTATTAACTTTATTGCTACCAAGGTAATGAGTAGGAACCGGTTCCAGTTCTTACGTTTTTGGCACTTCAACGACAGCAAAAATCTAAGACGTGACAGGCGTATTCAAAAATCTTACCACTGCTTAGCAAACGTAATGAACTCTTCTGTAGCCTAAAAAATGCAGACAAAGAAATTTTTGTGGACGAAACAATGATACCTTTCCGCGGAAGATTAGTTTTCAGACAGTATATACCAAGAAAGTACCACAAGTATGGTATAACAATTTTGAAACTGTATGACAGATCGGGGTTTACATATTGTGTGAAACTTTATATGGGCAAGGGAACGAACTCAAGGGAAAATATGTCTGTTGGAACAGCAGTTGTCCTTGAGCTAATGAAAAACCATTTGAAAAGAGGCCACATTTTATTTACAGATAATTACTATACATCTAAGAGTTGGCAAACTCTTTACTACTAAAGAAGACACATTTGGTCGGAAATATGAGGAAAAATAAGAAGAATCTGCCAAATAAAGAACTCATTGAAAAGGTTCCAAGAGGACAAATGATATGTTGGGAAAATGAAGATGGCACCGTAGTTACTAAGTGGCAAGACAAAAGAGAGGTAAGAATATTGTCATCATATCATGGACCAGAATATGTTGGAACTGGGACTCTGATCGTAACAGCATAACTGTACTGAAACCATACCTTATAACAAGGCCAAAGTAGGCATAGATGTTTCTGACCAAATGTCTTCTTATGGTACTGCTGTTCGAAAAACAATAAGGTGGTACCATAGATAGCCGAGGAGTACTTCTTGGTATAGCGGTAGTAAATAGCTGGTTGGCATACAAGGCCTATTTAAACACTAAGCCAGTACCTGCTGGTGCTCGAAGGAGAATCTATCACTCACTTCAAGGAGCAATTCACTAATGGCACACAAGACGTTTTTACTAATGGGAATATCGGAGGGCCACATAATTCCAGAGGTAAAGGAAATTGGTCATCACCATTTTGCATCCTCATTTTAAGTTGTCGTAGGAAGTAAGAAAAGAAGAATAAGGAAGATTTGCAAAAGATGTTACATAACAGCATTTCAAGAAAAAGGATGGGACAAGGCTATGAACATGTTTCAATGTATTGTGATAAGTGTCCGAACAATCCTTTTCTTTGTGAACCATATTTCAAGGAACTACATAAATAAATGTTAAATTTGTATGTCTTGAACTTATATTTGATTTGAATTTATATTTCTTTGTGTTTTGTTTATACTCTTTTCCTAAATGTTTCTTGTTGTTCTTGAATTGCACAGTATATTGTAAAATTAAATTTTACCAAGCGTACAAATTTATTTACTATTATGTAACAAAATCATAGTCTCTATAACAATTTAAGTATTTTAAATTACTATTTTAGGTAATTTTTATTTGTTGCAATATATAACGATACAATTATTTCTTTGAAACAACTTTTGTGATGAGAGTAATTACTTTCAGTATTCAATATGTATTATGTTATTTCAATACCAAAATTCACAAAATAAGTCTGATACTCCCGACAACTTGCTCGTAGAAACTGTCAAAATTTAAAGTTTTATGAACAACTTTGCAAAGAACCAAAAACTTTGAAATTCGCTCTGTAAATAGTATGATGTTTGCAGTACAATAAAAGTGTTAACGGTTTCTTTAACCCTCTCCCGTTTAAATTCCCGCCACGCGACCATCTCGCTGCTGGGCAGTATTATTTCTGGCCGCCCCACCGCTTGGATCACGTTTCCATAATCGTGTTTTTTAAAACGTAGTTTTGAACATAAATAGTACTTATATATCATTTTAAAGCTCATTTAACGTTATAAATTAATATCTAAATACACAACATAGTTAAATTTAATTATTATACATAGGCCTAATTTTTAGTTTTATTATATTTTTTAGACAATATTGTTTTTATAATATCAGCAAATATATACAATTATTGTAAAATAATTCTAAATATTTAAAATAAATGATTAATTATAAACAAGAAACATACCAGTCATTGTGATATTTCCACACCTCTTTTCTTGATGGTATTCTAAAAAACAATTGGTTTTGCAAAATGAAATGTCACATTTGTTACATCTCCAAACAGTCAATCAATCACATCAATCACAAACAATCACTGTATTTTGGCGGTAAACAAACACGCTAATACTGTACAATACTGTACGCTAATACGTACAATAATATTATTTAGTTTCTTATTTAGTCAGCTGGTGTTGATGTATAGTTCAATTCCAGTGTGCCCGTAAGGTAGCAGCACTAAACAGAGGGAAATATATTTTACTGCATTTATTTATACTGATTGATAAAAATAATGTTTCTCAGAGAGCAGTACATTATTGTTTAGGTAGAATAGAAAATCAATTCTACATGTAGACAGTACCGCAAAAGTTTCTTTGAGGCAATAACAGATCGCGTAAGCATCTGTAATTCGAGTGAAGGCGTTTGGAGGCGGTCCGTCAGTAGCACCACGCCAATCGAGGTGGTGCTTCGAGGCGGATTGACGGGAGAGGGTTAAGAAAGCAGGACCGGTCGAGTAACAGTAAAAAAACTAAAACCATGCTGAGCAACAATGTCGGGCGTACTGGACTGACACGGCAGCTAAAGTGTTAAATAAGACGATTATGATTCACATATTCCAATTTAGGCAAATTTTTTTTTCCTGCCGTATTGGCTTTTTAAGGATTACAATCCAATGCAGGCTGTGTGCTTCTGTTGCCTTTATCATATTGGCACTAATTTCGTCTATTCCACAGATTTTCTAATTTTCATTAACTTAACACTATTTTTGACTTTCAACCATATTATTTGTATTTCTTCTGACCAGCAAGTTTGTAGGATTTAACTATCCCAAACTCACTTATCCATACCACCGTACCGCCGAAATTTTCTTAAAATGTTGACTTGCTGTCAATAAAATACAGAGGCTGTGCACTAGCAAAGGTTTCTAAGGGCTGCAATAAGATAATTAAGGGATAAATACTTACTTTATTGTGCTCCATGAACTCCATTCTGTAGATGATGGCCTAAGAGGTGTGGTGGGATCAGTAGGAGGTTCGTTTAGAAGGTCTTTTGTATGGGGTGAGGCGGTAAGAATGTTGAAGCCATCTTTAAGAATACTATTTAGCTTTTGTAGGCCATGGTGGTAGGTGGTAACAAGAGGTAGGCTGGGTGGATTTTTTCGGACTGATGTTAATTAGAGGTTTGAGCCAATCTAATCTGGTTTTTTCAAGGTTTTGAGGATAACCTCTTTTTTCGAAAGCATTGGTTAGATGTTATATAATTCTAAAATCTAACCAATGCTTTCGAAAAAAGAGGTTATCCTCAATACCTTGTTAAAACCAGATTAGGTTGGCTCAAACCTCTAATTAACATCAGTCCGAAAAAATAACATCAGGTGAGTCTCTCCCTCTCTCCCCCCTCCCCTCTCCCCTTCCCTCCCCCTCTCCCCTTACCTCCCTCTCCCCTCCTCTCTCTCTCTCTCTCTCTCTCTCTCTCTCTCTCTCTCTCTCTCTCTCTCTCACTCTCTCCTCACTTGAAGCAAGTGCCAGTGGTACTGAAAATTTGTGTGATAATGTGATTCTTTTGTGTATGTTACTACAACTCTGGTGTCAGTGAACTTGTCTTCTAAGGTAAGTTTGCTGATGTCCTATCTCTCCTATGTACTAATTCCTGGTCTAGTGCCCTTTAACCTAACCTAAAAATAACTTTAAAAAAATAACTGTTCTTATTAATTTCTTGAAATAACTTTTTCTTAGCTGCTAATATTCGTAAAATTAATTTCTTGGTCACGTTGTAATCTTTGAACATAAATAGTAATGATATATTCCTTTTATATGTGTTAATAATACTGTGATTTTAAATTCATTTATATTGGTAATGATTTATTAAGTAATGCAGTGTGAAAACCAGTAGACCCTGCCACATTCAGCCGTACTGCTGCACTATCACTTCAGTACCTTTGAAACAAAGATTTTAACTTTCCGATTAACTTTTTCATAAGGTCTTTGGACCTTCATTACAAGCTTTAAAAATGTAATTTTGATGTTTGATTTTTTGGGATATCTTGACAATCGGCGTCTTATGAATAAATAAATAAATAAAAATAAAATTCCTTAGTGTCTGAGATATCATTATGAAGTTCTGTTATCTCAATCACTGTCGGAGTTATGGGTAAAGTTAAAAAATCCCTTGATTCATTATAGCTATACCTTTGTGAAAGCGAGTGGACAGCGACCCATTGCCGACATGGCAATGCCGCACTGTCTTTCTCGGCACTGGTCAGGTGTACCTTACTTCAATAAACAATTACAAAAACAAATAAATTTAAAATCACTGGATTTACCTATGCATATAAAAGTAACATATCAATACTTTGATGTTTAAAGGATTACAATGTGACCAAGTAATTCATTTTAAAATTACTGGAAGCCAAGAAATAGTTGTTTCAAGAAATTGATAGAACTTTTATTTTTCTTAAAAAGTTAAAATTGTGAAATTTATAACTATTACCAAACACATTCCTGTCAGCTAAATATTAAAGTACTAGCCGACAGCCCTTGCTTTGCTATGGAGTTATTCTCTACGCTTGCTTACCCTTCCCCCGTGGTTCCTTTTAAACCATCACGTCAATATAAAAGCTCAACCTGCCGCGTTCTTCTAGTCAGCAAGTTAAATGGCAGAGAAAACTTTATAAGCCTTTGGGAATTTCAACTCAGTTATCTCAATATCGTAAATTTCCCATATAGATTTTACATGTAATTGTATAGAGAACAAAAATATAGAAACATATAAAGTAATAAATTGTAAACTCTTAATGCATCAATATGATAAATAATGTCAACCACACAAAAATAAACATATTTATTTATTTTCAAAACAGCTGTTATTAATTTACTAAAATCAAACCAATGTCATCCTTGTGGAGCAATCTTTTAGGGGCGATTTCTATCCCTTAGGAGTAATTTATCAGGATGAAAATATAATTGTTAAAAATAACACAATTTAAAACCAATAAAAACTTTATTAGTGAAGCCTTTTGATAGTAAGGCTGTCATCGTCAGACACATCACAAATAATAAATATACAAAAAGTAAATAAATGTAATATAAGCTTATATAAACATATGTTTAAACATTTTTAACTTTCATGGCTAAATATATTTATTATTCTAAATGTTAGTTTTATTATGAATTTGAAAATGTTATAAATTGAATTTAAATTAATTTTGTTTATAGTTTTGAAAGTAAAATAAAATTTTGAATCGGTCCATCTTCTTGGTTTAATAAATTTTCAGAATTTGCTTTAATAATTTACCATGATTCCCATGCATTTAAATATCGTGGTGTTGTTATATGTTTTAATAATTTTAAATTTTTTTTGTAATACCATGGCCAGTGTTAATGCAGTAATTGGCAATTGCAGATTTTTCTTTTCGATTCATTCAAAATTCTATTTTACTTTCAAAACTATAAACAAAATTAATTTAAATGCAATTTATAATACTTTTTTACTTAATTTATAATATTTAGTCTACAACAAACATTAGTACCAAATTTCAGCGTAGGATTACAGGAAGTGGGAGAATTAGCGATGAGTGAGTGGGGGCTTTCTTTTTGATGTTCTCTACACATAACATACTCTGTATCTTTGAATGTGATACAGTAACAGGTATTTTACTAGAAAAAGTGTTTTAATGTATTTGAGGTTAATCTGTCTGTGGTCCTGTAGATAATTTAACCTATAATACATCAATCAAAAGTGATATAGAAAAACAACACCAAAATGACAACAACAACAAATTGTTAAGTTGATGCACAGGGAAAAAGTATTGTACTATTTTCATGGACCGAAGAAAATTAAAACAAGAATTAGAATGAATTTATGGGTAAGAATAATATTTTAAAACAACAACACTAATTGAGGCTCCATATAAAAAATAAATAGCCACCAAGAACATAATGATTGCCTTTGTTTCAGTTGAAGGTGGAAGACAATAGAGGCATGTTCATGAGGCAACAACTATTCTTTGTTTTAATTTTAGTAAATTGTTGGTATTTTACAGGGACGATAATTTCAAATGAAATATTTCAAGGTCTTTTAAGGACTGTATGTTGAACTTTGTTTTAGATTAAGTACCTTTGCTTAGTGTTAGTTTAATTTATCATCCAATTTTAAATTCAGTTCGCTGTGAAACAAAATTGAGTTTGTTGTATAGGATGCATTCAGTCTGCTGGCGTACTCCAATCCATGGAGCAGTCCTGTAGGCTGGCAGCTTGACCCTGTGCAGCGAGAGACAGTGTGTGCAGCACTAAACTCAGCCATCTTAGAGAGCAGCAGCCTTCCACGTCGAGCGCCACTAGAGGTTGCGGTAGCTCATGCACGAGAACTTGTGGCTACAATGTCTCGGGCTGGCCTCGGGTCCTGTGCATTCACCTGCGTCGACGATCTCCTTCAGCACTGAGCTCAGGTAAAGGGAAAAACTTCAGGTAGACAATGGACATATTTGTTGGATTGGGTTTAAAAAATTTTGAAATAGTGATCCCTCTGATTAAAGAGCTTGTTGAGACGAGAAAGTTAACATAAATAAAAGTGAAATCGGACCACCCAAACCAAAATGATGGTTAAGTAAAAGAAATGTTTGATAAGTGATTTACATCTCCTGTAAATATTTTACTCTGGGCCCATTTAAAATCTGTTGTTTATTCCTCTTAACCAGTATCATCACAAGATCTAACAAACAGAATTCTAGAACACGGTCATGTACATGAATGTTTTAGATCTATCAGAAATCTTAAAAATTATACACAACATTAAAAATATTAAACCTTATTTATTCAGTAGAATATTTTGTATCTGCTTTTTTGATAACAGAAAAAATTAATCTATTGAAACTGTGGTTATATTAAAAATAAAAAGAAAACCATGCTCTTTTATGAACGAGCAACTATTATTATACTATTTTGTATTATGTTGATAATACAAAATAAATGCACTATGTGGTCTAATAAAGATAGATTTTAAATGTCAGGTGGTAAAAATGAATGTGATTCCAATTAAAATTTATTTTCTTTTTCAGGACGATGTCCACCAACAGCAGACGTGTGCCTCATAGCAAAGACCAAATGAATTGTGATTATAACCCCAATAATCATCAAGGAGCCTTGAAAATTAAATAACGTCGCTGGATTATCTTCGTATTTTATTTTGTATTGGGAATACAATAAAGGAAATCATTTTGAAAAGATGTTTAAATTGTACATTTGCCATGCGAGTCACAAGTTGTTAGCTTCCTCAAATCACAGTTGCAATAGTCATTAGAGAGTGGTAAACGTCAGCAGTGGTCTGATATTCTATGTAATATTTATAATGTGTAGATATTTGAGCAAATAGATTGTGTACAAATGTATTAAATCCATGACCTGAGATGTTTTATTTTACTTAAACGCCAATAAGCATTGTTTCTCTTAAATTATTGTCGTTTTTGCAGTTTACTGTTTTTTATAGATTGAGTGATTTTTTAAAGATGATCTCATAGCTTTGTTTTTTTTAAATTACAGAGTTTATTTTGCAAGGGATTGGATGTCAGATTTATAAATTTATTGTTATAATATATTAACGATTTTTAGATCAATAAAATAATAAGAAAAAAGTTGGCTTTAATTTATTTATATCAACTGAATGTTTTGAATGTTTTCTGAAATCCCTTTATTTATTTGGTGGAGAAACCTTTCTTTGAAGTCATTGTCTTTTGTACTATTTAACTTAACATTAGTTTTAACAAAATATAATTGTTTGTAATAAACTAAATATCAAGTGTTTGGTGTTTTCCCCCTTCAAGATTGGCCACTCACATTAATAAGTCTATGACACATCACAAAGTCTATGACTGGTTCCATTTATAACATTATAATTTTAATGATTTGTTTTGTTATAGAAATTCTACTCACTACGTATATCTGAATTAGGTTTTCTGATAGTTAGCAATATGCTAAATTTAAATTTTGATTTTTTTAATTGTTTAGTAATTTAAATGTTTTTTACAAGTTATACACTATTTTTAAGTTTAATTATTTACCATCCTAGTTTAAATTTATTGATTTATTTAATGATTTATATGTCCTAGTTATCGCTTCTCAGCTTCTATTGGCTTAGTGCCCTTATGGCTAGTGGGTTCTTATGTTTCATCCAATTGCATAACTTTGTTAATTTCCAAATTATCAGAATTAATTCTAAGCTCTAGTTATTGCAACTTCAATTTTGCAGGTATAATATAATATCATAAATACCTGTATAATATAATACTGTAAAAACCAGTGATACTAGGTTTGATGCAGATATACCTACTCATAACAATGAAAGCAATTTTAATTCTCTACGTTATAAATGATAGCTTGGTGTTATTCGCCTCCATTATCTTAAAAAATTTCATAATGTATTGCCTCCGGATAACTGTCTAATTAAATTTAAAAAAATTACAATTTAATTCAGTTATGTACCTATAAACATATAGTAAACCTAAAGTGACCTCCTCTCTCACTCAACAAATACGTACTAACATTTTTCCACTCTCCCATCAGTTCAAATACATTGATGATGACCCTCCCACACATCAGTTCAAACACAGTAACAATAACTTATTTTTTATGACTGAAGTTATTGTTACCTGAGTACTCTTAACCCAGATAACAATGATATCAGTCACAAAAAATAAGTTTTCTCTGTTATTTATAAACCGATTTTTTAGATTGGCATATTGTTGAATTTGGCGTAACATATTCTACAAAAATTGTGTCTAAAGATTTTTGGGCAAAATGTGTAGTATTTTTTTTATATTTGACTGACATTTTTAGACGGCCGCTATTTTGAAACAATATTTTAGACATTCAGTATTTTTACATGAAATGTTTATTTTTAAGATCAGCTTCTATAAGAAAATTCAGTATTGTATGTCAATTGGTTTTTGAGATATACAGATTTTTGTAAAAAACATATACAGACACATAGACAGAAAACAAATCGAGATAGGACACTTGTTATATGGCATTATTTGCTTGTATTAACCTGACAAACAATCCTCTAAAACAGGGGTAGGACAAATTTTTTACAACTTAGGCCATATTTTAAACCTGGCATGGCCACAGTGGTCGTACATTATCGCTTTTATCCTCCTGAGTCCCTAAGTCCTTTTTAAAGGACACTAAAATAACTTGAGTTGAGTCCTGATTGAAGAATACTTAAAGTAGTCTTAGAGTCCTGATGTCCTTTTAAAAGTACAAAATATATTTGTTTCTTAAGTCCCAGCAGTTTTTACCTGTAACCCCAATAGATTTCTTTTGAAAGGACGTCAGTTTTGGGAAATTTTATCGCCCCAAAAAAAAGAATGTTCGGAAAGTTTGGCAGCCCTGTCTTTCTAGCAGACTTGCAGTATTGAAAGCACGTGGAGTTAAACTTTTTGCTACATAACCTACAAATTACTGGAGGGTTATATGTGTGAAGATGTCAAAAAAGCTGAAAAGACTGCTTCAAAAACACTTTCGTAAGTATAAAATAGATGCATTTTAGCTGAATCTTTTATATTTATACTAAATATAGTATAGTTGCTATAATATAACAGTATTATTATATAAATAATTATTATCACTTGTCATGGAGAAATGTACTAAGTTTGGTGTCCTCTAAAAAGGACACAGAGTTTCACCTATGTAAAGTATGATTTTTCACATGTCCGTTTAAATGGACAGTGGGTCTCAACATAGTAAAATAATGTCAATGTTCTATGATTCCTCTTTTTATCTAGTTATTATAATTTATATTGGAGGTCTAGACTTTGTTTTTACAATATATATTTACGTATATTTTTTTTCTAGTTCAAGATGAAGACCTTACTAATGTCCCGGATGATTTGGATGGCATGTCTGATGGAGACAATGATGTTGACACTATTGGGATGTTTGACCAACATGACATTTGCGGTGATACAGATGATAACTGACATATGACCCAACGACTGACCAATTATTTGGAGAAATCGATAATTATTCAAACACTGACAGTGATTTGATCCCTCAAATTATCGACCGTTATCACTATTACCCACCATTAGTAAGATATTTGAGAGGGCTGCTTTTATACGTGTAAATACATTTCTTGAAAGCAACAAGCTGATAGATAAATAACAACACGGTTTTCGAGCTGGAAAATCTGTTATTACTGCAGGCGTAAATTTGATTGAATCAATAATTGACACCATTGACAGAGGAGAAAATGCAGTTGGCATATTTATCGATCTGATGAAAGCTTTTGATAGTGTTGATCATTCAACTCTGATTCATATTCTCCAAAACCTGGGTATAAATGGCATAACACTAAAATGGTTTCAATCATACTTGAACAACAGAAGACAATATGTGGAAATTCCCTATATCAATAAAAATAATCAACTGGTTAATGTTAAATCATCACTAAAATCTGTTAATTATGGGGTTCCACAAGATCGATTCATGGTCCTATTCTTTTCATATGTTATATTAAAGGTCTCCCTTCAGTTTTGAATCATAAAAACAGTAAGTTATGTTTGTACGCAGATGATTCAAATCTAATAGTTAGTGAGAAAAATCTGCTAGAAACCAAAACACATGTCATTAATAACTTAGATAGATTACAGTATTTTTTAAATAATAATAACCTTCTATTAAATTTAGATAAAACAAATGTTATGACTTTTCAAACTAGACAAATGAGAAATAAAACTGATTTAGGCAATAGAAAATTAAAGAAAATTAAAAGTACAAAATTTTTGGGAATGATTTTAGATCATAAATTGTCATGGGATGATCATGTTAATTTCTTAATAAAAAGGATATCTTCTGGTTTATACCTTTTAAAGGTAATGTCTCGATTCTGTCCAATTGAAACTTTGAAAATGATATATTTTGCTCATATACACTGTCATATTTCTTTTGGTATCGTGCTGTATGGAGGAACCAGCCCAGCTTAAAAAATCTGAATGAAATTCTGTTACTTCAAAAAAAGCATTACGTATAGTTTTAAATTTAAATCATGATGCTTCGGTTAAAGAATTCTTTCCTAAACTTGGCATTTTAACAGTTTATGGAATGTATATTTTTGAAACCATAATGACAGTGATAAAATCTCAAGATAACATACCAACACTGGGTGACACTCATAGATATCAAACTAGCAACAGGAATATGTTTGCCATTCAAAATTATAGATTAGAATTTTCCAAAAAGAAACCAGTTTTATCTGGTATAAAATTTTATTACAGCATTCCAGAAAGAATACGTTCATTGTCTAATGTAAAATTTAAAAAGCAATTAAAAAAATATTTAATAGATAGTACCATACAGGTACAGTGGTAATGACCCACCCACCCATACAGGTACAGTGGTAATGACCCACCAACCCATACAGGCCCTATACTGTTTTGAAGAACTTTAATTTTATAAATTTTAAATGTACTTCTCTTTGGTAGTGTTTAATTTTATTTGACACTGTACATTTACTTTATGAAATTTACTTATAAATTATACTTACACCATTCTTTATCTTGTATAAATCTTTGTCCAAAATAATGAATAAAGATTTGTGATTGTGATAATCCAATAATTACAATCTCTCTCAAAGTAAAAAAGGTAACAAGATAAAAATAACTGGTGGCTAGGATTAGCTATATAATAAATCTCTATTTTAAATATATTATATGCAACCTACCACAATACATACAGTGCTTTATTATAATGTGTAAATCTAAAGAAAATGTGTCTATTCCAGATTGGCGTTACATCAAAATGTGACGAAGGACCTCCCAGGAAAAAGCTGGCTACTTATTCTAATAAGGAATACTCACTGCAACAAGAAACTGCTTCTTAAATTTCCACTCTTAATGTGAAGTTGTGGTGTAAACTTTAATAGTTATTTTTACTCACAGTTTTATGTTCTTTTAGTAGCCAACAACTTCATATGTAAAATAAAATATTTTATTATATTTTAAATAATAATTTAATCACCCATGTATGAATTTGTAATTAATAAACGTATGTTTCAAACACACCTAGCTGAGACCTCGTGTACTTTTAAAAGGACATCCTTTTAGGTACTAAAATAAATAAATTACATTTTTCAAATTTTTTTTAGCAATACCATTGAGTTTCAAATAAAATTTCAACATATGACTTTATTATGAAAAATTCTTTTTCTTCGGGACTCGACTACATTACAATTTTAAGTAATTTTAAAAGGACATCAGGTCTCAAGCACTACTTTGTCTATTACTTTCCAGGACTAAAATGTATTAATTTTAGTGTACTTTTAAAAGGACATGGGGTCTTTAGAACTACTATAATACAATTACACCCAGGACTTGGTAGGTTATTACACACACATATATCAAATAAATTAATGAATGACATTAAAGTATAATGTGTTTTATTATTTGTCAGTATATAGTTATCTCTGCATTTCAATTGACTAATATAAGCTCTCATTGTATGAAATTAGTTTGTGAATTAAATATACAAAACTTTTTGTGCACATACAAAAATTTAGTTAAATGAATATTTTAATACTTATCGACACCATGTCAAGCAGGCCACATTAGAGATGGGCAAGAACAGTTAATTTGCGGAACAGTCGGAACCGGAACAACTCCAGGAATTGAACTGTTCCGTAAAGCTGTTCCGGAACAGTTTATGAAGAACAGTCAGATTGTAACCAAGACCAGCTAGATTCATCCAACTCCTGAGTGTTCGGAATCGTTTGGAACCCTGAGTCTAAGGGTAAAAACATTTATCTGCAAAAAAACAAAACAATTATATTTCTAAAGTGGGTTAAATCAATCATATTTGGATAAATTCTTGCTTTTAATACATTTATAATTATACAAAACTGGTTGGACAAATGAGAATGCCAGACAATTCATTAATCATCCATTTATAAATTAATCATCCAAAAGACAAGAAAGTAACATTGTACAAATTAGTTCACATACTTAAATTCAATAAATATTTTAGAAAACTAATATAATAATGAACAGCTACAGAAAAACAAAAATAGTAGATAAAATAACAAAATCAAAACGTAAATTTACCATCAATAATATGGTAAAGTAAATTATAGTACTAAGACATACCATTATATCCTAAATAAAAAAAAAAAAACATGAAAGTACAGCAAATATAATAAAAAACTATACATTATTTTTATAATACAACATCAGGCCTATTATTTGCAGAATTCAGAATAGTTATAAAATACATATATACTTATATACAACTGTTTGGACAGAAGAAAAAGTCTATTGATAACCCAACAGACAAGAAAGTAAAATTGTAAAAATGAGTTCCCATGTTTAAATTCAATACATATTTTAGAAAACTAATATAATGATGAAGAGGTACATACAAACAAAAATAGTAGATAAAATAACAAAATCAAAACGTTAATTTACTATGAGTAATATGGTAAAGTGAATTATACTAAGAATTGGATTAGTTTAAACTATTCATTGTTTATTGGCCGGATGTGTGTCGAGTTAGTCTTCAACGAGTCCGTCTTCAGCAAACTGTTCCGGAACAGTCATTTCTATTTCTGGTGAACTGCGTATATGTGACTCAAACGAGTCCGTCTTCAGCAAACTGTTCCGGAACAGTCATTTCTATTTCTGGTGAACTGCGTATGTGTGATTCAAACGAGTCCGTCTTCAGCAAACTGTTCCGGAACAGTCATTTCTGGTGAACTGTTCCGGAACAGAACAACTAACTCTAGAGAACAGTTCCAATAAGACTGTTCCGTTCTTTTTGGCCCATCTCTAGGCCACATGGAATCATTTATCAGATCGCTTGAGGCTTGCGGGCAGCGAGTTGCCGAATCCTGCTCTAAAATATGTGACAGTTGAAGCTGGACACTCGGTATATTGCTCAATCACATGGGCCATGCAAATGTCGAGGATAACTCAAGTTGAAATTAATACGACTTGGTGTGTAAATGGCTGTGGCCCGTCATACTGGCCATGTTCATGTTATCATCGCGGAGGTCAGACCATATATTTATTGGATATAGTATTCTATATCCAAGCACAAAGGGTTAGGCTTTATTTGAGTTGTAAAACATACTTATTTTTAAAAAGTTGTATCGTATAATTTTTGTCAGCAATATAGAGCATCTATGATTTTGATGTTCAACCCTTTCAAATGCTGCCCTCTTGGAATGGATAGAATGAACAATTGGGGCAGCCTGCCAGGTCTCTGGGTAATTCTGTGTATTTTTCGTGTGTAAAACTGTTTCAGGATAGATTTTTCATGAAACCCAAAGCTTGGAACAGTTTTTACTCATGTCACTGTTTAGCAAAAATATATGTATTTCAGTGGTAAACAAGGATCAAAATATTAAAGAATCAACAGTTTATTTTGTTTTTCTTTTTTACTATAGGACCTCACCGAGAAGTTTTGGATAGCTTGGTGAGGCTTACATTTTGTAGACAAATAAGGAAAAAGAAATAAAAAGGAGTTATGCATTAAATTATAACCAAGTTTAACTTTAATAACTAACTTTTACAGTACTATATTAAAACTTGTTTAAAAAGTCATTATTTAAAACTAAACCTTTGCCGATTCAACGACGTCAGCTCATGTCATCATAAAAAAAGCTTTAAGAGCCAACGACCAATCTATAAACAGTAGGACAAAACGGCGGGCCGCCAATTGACTCTAGAAAAAAAGAAGAAAAAATCTAACTGTGCATCAAATTCATAACAAACTTATCGTACACCCAAAGATGATAAATTTGATAACGTATAACTTATGAATCATCATGAATTTTTTCTACTAATAAATTTTCTGCAACTTGGTCAAAAAAAGTAAAACTAAAAGTAGGTAATTAAAAGTAAGTTTGCTGATAGAAATCTGAAGTTAGGATCAATCCAGAAATATTTCTTAGAAATAACTTTCCACAATCGGAAAGGAAATGAAGATATTGATGAATTATGCATTATCAACCAATCAATATACAGTGGAATATAGTCCTGAATGGCTTAGTCAGTTTCTAACCATCACTCGTAAATCAACAAGACTTGGTTAATCAATTTTAGACCGAAAAAATCTTTTTAAAGTGATTATCAAATTTTTATCTCTTGAAGGAGATGGATACCGATAAGTATGAAGAAATTCTTAAATAGGCGTATAGGTTGAGTTTGGTATCATAAAAACAATGCCGCGTACCGGACCTTAAAAGGTGCAACCAATCCAAAAGGCAGCGTTTTTAATTTTACCTTAAGGAGGCGTTGGCTTGCCTAACGATAAGGTAACATTAATTTATTGTATTTAAATTAAAAATTAAGTACTTACAGTAAGTGTTCAAAATGCTGTCCAAGTGACAGTTGGCAATACCGCAATCTGTTGTAGAATCCAACAACAATTGTATTCGGATATATTTCACGAGTTTCTTCAGTGATGCGTTGAGTAAGTTTTTGTCTATTAACAGGCTTAGTTAAGAAAACCTTTTGTTTTATATAACCCCCAAAAAAAGTCAAGAAGATTTAAATCTGGTGATCTAGGTGGCTACTCTACTACCCAATGTCCTATTAATTGATTAGGAAATTCTCTGTCCAGCAGTGTTCATACTTATACAGCAAAATGAGGTTGCACACCATCCTGTTGATACCAAATTTCTAACTGTGGCCCAACAAAGTTCGTAAAGATGGTACAATTGGCATTTCTCAACATTAAATTGAATGAAGCCCCATTCAAATTTCCAAGATTACGAAAAGTTCTACAATATGATTGCCAACTATCCCATCCCACACTTCTATTTTCGGGTTTCTGTGTATGGCTTTCCTTCATTCAATGAGGTGTCTTCACTCCAATACCGACAGTTATTCCTATTTATATCTTTCGTGAAGTGTATATGTAGCTTCGTCTATAAATACAATATTAGCCAACAAATTTGTTTGCTGTACACTCCTATTCATCATTGTTTCACAGAACTCAACTCTTCAGTTGAAATCGTCTTCAGAATATTTTTACCTTCTGAACTAGCATGCACTGGCCTATGTTGAGAGCGGGGAAAAGCATCAAGAACTTTCCTAATTGGTTTTGGGCTTGATGATCTTTAACTTGAGCAGAAGCTAAAGTCTGGAAAGTAACCTTGACACCAACAAGCTGAATAAAAAATGGCTGAATCTTTAGCATCAAAGGTCAGGAAAAGGTTGTTCATTTCAGCCCAGTCAGCAAGCTTTCTGCCATTCTCATCGTCGGATGCTGATTATTGAAGTCCCCTACATAGAGGACAGTGTTCAAAACTTGACAAAATCCTATCGTCAGGCCACTGGATTTTGGGACGCTTATAAACATTTACTTTTGTAGTTTCTCACATTTAAGATTACCAAGACAAGATGTCAACGTCAGAGCTCATATAAGTAATTGACACGTTGTCCGTATCATTCTTTACGTAAGCTGCAATACCATACACTCAATGCCCAATGTAATCAACAAGTCTGTTTATAGGAATATTGCCTCTTGCACTATTATTATCTTCGATATGGGTCTGTTGGAGTACAAGGATACCAACATTATTTTCTAGAAGGACCCTACTGACGCACTCACTTTTTGCCTTGCTTAAACCCTCAGCGTTAAAATCGACTACGTTTAAAACAGAACCTATTATCTTGAAATGAGCATGGGCCGTCACAATTTATTTTTTGTGGTAGCTGCCGTAGCTGGGAGATCACAAAGTTGTGACGGTCCAGATACCAGGTTTGTTGCTCGTTTAGAACTACCCTAGTGATACAAGTAAAGCTTTAAAGATTTGTTGTGGACACGAACAGCTTCATCCCCCAATTTTAAGAAAAGTTTTAAATAGAAAAACTGACATTGAACAAGTGCAAGAAAGAGAATGGAAGATTAATAAGAAAATACTAAGTCCAATGAACATTTACATTCACACTTTTAGACTTAGAAATAATAAAGAAATAGAAGAATACATTAACATACATTCAGATCATTTACTGTCATTTAATAAACAGTGTTTGTAATAAGACAGTCAAAATATAAATTGATATAAAATAATAGCTTAAGTCAATAAAATTACAAATAATAGTAATTAATACTACTCCGCAAGGATAACTTAAATTAATTAATTCATAAGGATATCTTAAACTAAAAGCAATGTTCCAAAAATCTTTAGGATTATAAAACGTATGCAGTTGCAACCAATTCGTTAGTTTATCTTTAAATATTTTCAATTATACATCCTTGGCATTAACAGGCAACTCATTAAAAAATTGTCTATTGCCGCCCTAAATATAGTCCTAATGACCATTTTTTTGAATTGATAAATCCTTTGGGTTGCAGATGAATGACCCCAGAGAATAAGCCCATATGAGAAATGCAACTGAAAAAGTACAAAGTAGCATGTCCTTAAATAGTCCATGGAGATTTAAGTCACGACATGAAAAAACAAAGACTAAAATTTAAGGACAAATCAAAAGAATGGAATCTAGTAGGTTAACAAAAAAAAAAAAATGTAGTATTTACATTTAATTTTTTCTGTTTTAACCTTACTTCAATTTTATTTTGTACTGGTTGTTTGGTTCTGGTTGTTTGTACTGGTTCAATTGTTTTGAATTGGTTTTTGAGTAGATAATTACTTATTTTTAATTAGTTATAATTGTATTGACGCTTGTAATACATTTTGTGAAATGTTTCTATAATAAAATATTTATTTATTTATTTATTTATGATACCAGTAGCTGCAATAAAAGAAGATCTAAAAATGGCAGGCATAACACAAACAGACATTTTAAATAGGAACACTTTTAGAAAAAAGGTTTTTGATTGGACAGTTGACAGAGCGATAGAGGAATAAGAATATAAACACCTTGGTCTGATGTAAGAAATAGAATTCATTCTGAAAGAATGAAACAAGTTTGGGTACAAAGAAAGTTCAACCTATCAAATCAGCATTGATTATGCTTCGCGTGGTCCAACCATACATACATGATTTATAATGATAAAATGTAAAATTGCACATTTAATAACTTATAATGAAAAAAGTAAAAAAGGTGTAATTGGATTTGTGATGATAGGGATTTTAGTTTCTTAGCAAACAACCTTCAAACTCGGGTACACATCATTTCTGCGTAAACATTAGTTTTAGAATTGTCTAACAATTTTAAGTTTGTATATCATAAACATTAAAATAAAATATTAAGTGCACTAAGCTATTATGTAAGAATAAGAATATAGCAGTGCACTTAATATTAGCTTCTTATTTATTTTACTCCATTTTGCGAGATTTGTGTTTCCAGGAATGTTGGTTTCATTTCACTTTTTTTCCTAAAAATCTCTTTTTCCAGAATGTTGATAATATCACATAAAACTATCAGGTTTTGAGGATATCTCATAAATTATTTTTAATTCATTTGTGAATCCATTTGGTTTTGGGATTCTAAACAATATTTATCAACATTGATTATTATGTTATTCTATTTTTTATAATGTAGGTATTGAACTTAATATAAGTATAAACTTATAATGAAAGAATATTTACTTTTATAATTTATTTGATAAAACAATTTAAATGTAATTTGTATAGTTATTTCTAAGATAGTTTTAAGCATAAAAATGACCTGTTACTTAGAAAGAAGAGTGCATGTACATAAAATATTATAAGAAGTTCTAAAGAAGGTAAGAAAGAAAAAATAAATTTAAAAATCTTATTTCTCATTTAAGTAATGAAATGAATGGAAAATTAGTAGATTAAGATATGTTTAAAAATTTTAGTTCGGAAATATTGATTCTGGTTTACGCCTACATTTACGAAGTCAGGCCTTAAAACATCATGTTTCGGATCTGTTACTTCCATCTAGCGATAAAAAGTATAACCTTCATACAGTAGTTGTGTACGTGTCCAATAGATAGCATTGGTGTCGCTGAAGCAGACGCTTTCGAGTTTCGACGCGGGACAGTTATTCATCTCACTCGGCAACCAACAGCGGCAGCGCAGACAGTCGTGCTACTTGTCAACTGTGTTTGTGTTGGACCCGGCTCTGCTGGATATGGGCAGGTTCAGCTGAAATTTGAATTGTTTCTGTAATAAGTTCAAGTGGATGTTCGTTCAGTGTTCTCGTGGTTGTGAAGTGTTTGTGGTTGTAGCAGTGATGTTCTGTGGTAGTGAACGTGTTGTGAATCTGTGCCGGGCGGATCTATGATCGGTTGAGGGTGCGACACTCGGCAAGTGTCAGCCGAGTGTGGATCATATTAGTGAGTGTTTATTACAATCTTTCGCCACGTTCGTGAAAGCAGCAGGCCGCAAAATGGGGTGTGCTATGTCGGCAGAGGAAAGGGCTGCTCTTGCTCGGAGCAAACAGATTGAAAAGAATTTGAAAGAGGACGGTATTCAAGCGGCAAAGGATATTAAATTACTCTTGTTAGGTAAGATTTTATCTGTGTGTAAACTAGTGTAGACGATTTGCTGAATATAACCATATAACCCCCTCCCCGCATGTTGTATACAGATGTGGGAAATATTATTTACAGATGGCTTTGGCGTGCGGCGGGACGAATGGAGTGGGGAGAGAGGGCAGTTCAATACAGCTGGGTGGGGTCATGCGCACGTACATTTAGGATCTTGATCTAAATTTATCCAGCAGATTTTGAATTTTTTAAATCTATCAAATTGTATTATGAAATAATATTTATAGTTTAAAGTTATATTAATTTCTTGAAACTGATTATTTTAATAGTATTGATTGATAAACTAGGATGAACTAAATATTTTGATAGATTCTCTAGGTACATTTTGTCAGAACAAATTCTTCCCCAATTTCTTATTTTTTAAACACATTTCCTACAGAGGAAATTTACAGTTGAAAGTTGGTAAAGTGATTTAAAACTGCTTTGGTTTTCTCTATTATCTGCTGAAGACAAAATAAATGTTCAATTACATGTCTGGTAATGCTTAGGTTGGTGAACTGGAAAAATAGTTTTTAACATTGAAATTTTTTTACTATGTACTCATTCCAGTTAGCTATAGAACATTTACTAACATTTTATCATGATTCGATGAACCAGCTAAGAGAAGTGTGGGAACTAGGTAAAATTATGATTGGGAGTCCTTACTAAAATTTAACGAATAATTATTTATCCTAATTTAGTTTTTTAAATAAACCTTAGATACCTGTAGCAGTACTTGGTATCTGTAAATCATTGGTGAGATGTGATAATTGTAAATCCCGTTTTTATGGTTTGACTATGATGTTAAAATGATCGGGTGTTTTGTTTATGTTCAATCAGCTTATTTGCGATACTGAAAAGTATTTTACTGTGACCATTCCAACTTACGCACCCAATCAATTCACACTTTACGAACCTAGTTGTTATTATTATGTAAGTACCCATGTTCATGTTTTATATATTATCATTATGACATTATTATTATGGAAATAAAATTACTCGTAATTTCAAGTAGAGATACATACGAATATGTTAGGCTATTATGTAACGGGTACAGTTGAATGGCTAGCTTAATAAAATGAAGAGGAAATTAATTTCATTCAACCTGAAGGAGTAAAATTTTTGGCAAAAAAAGCTTGTCATAAGTTAAAAACTACCTGAACTAACCAAATAGCCAACTAAAAGATTATCAAACAATAAAAAGTAAATTATTTCATCATGATGAAATTGGACTATCATCAATACATCTCAAATATGGAAGTTTAGTAAAAATGACATTTTTTTATGTCATCTGGATTATGTCTGCAGATTAAAGTAAACTTATCCTATGTAGATATAATATTGTGGGACATGTTTTTATAAAATAAGTAATTTCAAAAAAACTTTATTAGGCTTCCTAACTAATTTTTTTAAAACTTATACCGGTATGTGAAATTTCACATTTGGTAACTGGTAACCCTGTTTACCACCAAAACAATGTTGGGAATGTTGTTCCTAAATAATAATACAAATTTTAAAAAAATACAGAATTGAAATAAAAATCATGAAACTATCAGTCTGCCTCAAGACCTTTAGATTTTGTGTATTCCATCACATTTTTTTAAATTTTACAGCACCCTTCTCTCATTTGTCTGCCTTTTATAACATTCTTATGTTTAGTGTCTTACAAAAATAATACTTAACAGCCAAGGAAATTTTGAACTGCCTTTTACATATGTGTGAAACTTTTGTTAGTCCATTTTTAGGTTTTTTAATTTTCAACTAACATTTTGAACGCAAAACTATTATAGGAAAGTGTTTAGTTATTTAGATGTGGCCTTTGACTGTATCTTGACCCCAAGGCTATCTGCTCAAGAATAGAAACCTCATATTAAGCTACCAATACAAGTATTTTTCTGTAAAGATGTGTTTGACTGTTTCATCCATGTGGAACTAATCCATCACAGAGCAGTTAATAAAAAAGATTGGACGACATAAATTTGTATAAAAGAGGCAATTTTACTAATCCAGATTGGTGGTTTCATTTTCCTGATGTCAGAGTATGAAATAAATATAAAAAGATACGGTACAGCAAACATATTAGGATTCCTTGGGGAAATACTTTGAGACTCTTACAACCCAATAAAATAATGCTAATGGTATAACAAGTTTGTGTGGTGACAGTTTTTTATTTATTTTTGTCATCAGCGAGAGTTCAAAATTCATGTAGTTGCATATAAGTTAGGTCTACAATATTTGAACTGGAAAAGTAGCATTTATGTTCTATTAGTGCTTTGAAGACAAATTACACATAAAATAAATCAGCTGTAACCTAGTACGATTATGTACAGTAACAACTAGTACCCACCCGCCCTCCCCTATATGTATAGTTGTATTGACCCACCCGCCCTCCCCTACACGTGCAGAGGTATTGACCCACCAGCCCTCCCCTACATGTATAGTTGTATTGACCCACCAGCCCTCCCCTACATGTGCAGAGGTATTGACCCACCCGCTTTCCCCTACATGTATAGTTGTATTGACCCACCCGCCCTCCCCTACATGTATAGTTGTATTGACCCACCAGCCCTCCCCTACACGTACCCAGCCGTGAATACCACAGTACCTGTATGGGTGGGCTGGTGGGTCATTACCACAGTACGTGTATGGGTGGGCTGGTGGGTCAATACCAGTATACGTATTTATTTTTTTGGTTTTGTTGCCAATGGTTTTTATAAAAGATCTTTATAAAAATTGGTTTTCAGCGAAATTAGGTAAAGCTCTGCTTCATAAGCTAAATATTCTCAGTTCGATTCCAATAAGAGTCATATCAAATTTTAAAAGCGATCAGCTGATATCCAGCGGTTGTTCATCCTATATATTAAAAAAATCGGGTCATTTAGTTAACTCACTTCCTGAACTTATTACTTGACCGATTTTAATGACATTGTTTTTATTCAAAAGATAATTTTGATTTCTAAGTCGTACGGACCTAGATTTCTTTTTAATTACCATAGGTTTTTGTCCTTCACGGCGTCAACGTTGCAAGTTATTCTTATGGAGATTAATTTTAATTGACCAGCTGGTAGCATAAACAAATGTTAAATGGTCCAAATAATTTGTTAGGTTAAACATAGAGAGCAGCATAATAAAATATTAAGTTAATTATAAAAGAGCGATTACGTGTCTGTCTGTGTGTATGTTATCATCAGCTGTTAAATAAAATGAACACATTTGAAATAGGCATGGTAATAACATTGGTTGTTTATAATTATCATACTGCAATGAGTGCAAATCAAGTGCAGTGAGTGAGCTACTATAAATGAAATTAAATAACGCGATTTTACTTAACACAGTTTAATTACTAACATTTGAAGTAAAAAATTACATGCCGAAGGCCGTAGTGCCAAGAGCGAGTAAGTGGCGAGGTTGGCACGCGAAGTGTGCAGGGGTGTCCCCTAGTTTGGCTATTAATTAATTACACTTTCTAAGGAATAGCCAGCCTTAGTTTGTAACATCTAAACTCATCATTTTCATTCTACATCCATATATACACATATCTTGGCTTTACGTCGATTTTGTTCCGTGCCTTTATCTGCCTTGCTATACAGGATATGTATTCAGTGGGACAGCTCCTGTTGAAGGTCGTGAGTGATGCAGGATCTGTGCCATTTGTAGCTTGAATTGCTTTCTTTGTGTCACCGTGATTGGAGATTGGCTTTGCGTCAACCGTGTTCCGTGCCTTTATCTACCACGTTATACAGGACATGTATTCAGTGGGACAGCTCCTGTTGAAGGTCGTGAGTGATGCAGGATCTGTGCCATTTGTAGCTTGAATTGCTTTCTTTGTGTCACCGTGATTGGAGCTTTCAGCTCCTGTTGAAGGTCGTGAGTGATGCAGGATCTGTGCCATTTGTAGCTTGAATTGCTTTCTTTGTGTCACCGTGATTGGAGATTGGCTTTGCGTCAACCGTGTTCCGTGCCTTTATCTACCACGCTATACAGGATATGTATTCAGTGGGACAGCTCCTGTTGAAGGTCGTGAATGATACAGGATCTGTGTCATTTGTAGCTTGAATTACTTGCTTTGTGTCGCCGTGATTGGAGATTGGCTTTGCGTCAACCGTGTTCCGTGCCTTACACCGTGTCACCGTGTACACGTACAGAGGTAATTGACCTACCCACCCACCCATACACGTACAGTGGTATTGACCCACCCACTCGCCCATACACGTGTTATACCACGTTATACAGGACATGTATTCAGTGGGACAGCTCCTGTTGAAGGTCGTGAGTGATGCAGGGATCTGTGCCATTTGTAGCTTGAATTGCTTTCTTTGTGTCACCGTGATTGGAGATTGGCTTTGCGTCAACCGTGTTCCGTGCCTTTATCTACCACGTTATACAGGACATGTATTCAGTGGGACAGCTCCTGTTGAAGGTCGTGAGTGATGCAGGATCTGTGCCATTTGTAGCTTGAATTGCTTTCTTTGTGTCACCGTGATTGGAGATTGGCTTTGCGTCAACCGTGTTCCGTGCCTTTATCTACCACGTTATACAGGACATGTATTCAGTGGGACAGCTCCTGTTGAAGGTCGTGAATGATATAGGATCTGTGTCATTTGTAGCTTGAATTACTTGCTTTGTGTCGCCGTGATTGGAGATTGGCTTAGTGTCGACCGTGTTCCGTACTTTTACCTGCCGCGCTCTACAATGGACTCTACGGATAGTTCACCCTACAGTTGTAACTGCCGTATTACTTCACCCGTATTTATGAACATTTTCCGTAGCCCATTCTATGCTGAATGTGGAGCAGGTTCTTATCTTGCAATACCACTACACCACAAATAATATTCTGCCCAAGTTAATTTGACTTGCAATTAATAACTGATTTCGGTTTGGAAACATTAATTTTTTTGTGAATTCATACATTTAATTGTAAATTAATAATGTTGTGTTAGCAAAGTTAACTATGATTATATCAAGTCTTCAAAGTAAAAGACACAAGCCCTTGTTAATTTTATTCTTTGCAATAGGATGCAGCAAGTCAAAATGGTTTTAATATATTAATAGTAAAATGAATACGAGAATATTGTGGGTTAAATATAATAATATTTGTATCAGATGAGCTGTTACTTACTCTAAAACAGCGTTGGAATAATTATCTTTAATGGAGCTACAAGGCCATTTCCGTCATACCTCATAATTACGGACAAGCTTAAATTCTCTATTGATGGTACGTTTCATCAAACAAATAGTTGTATTGGAATATAGATAGTTGTTGTGGTTATTTTCATGAAAATAGAAAAATAATTATCCTTCGAATAATTAACTATTCCATTCCCCTTCAAAGTAGAGCGACATCTTAGAGGACCGGTGTCATTATTTCTATAGTTTTTAAACAGTTATATTTTTGTGAACCTTTAAATATTATCGACGATTTTAAATTAAATAACTCTAAATAACAACGTATGGCCCATTTGATTGGACCTTTAATACTCATACAGAGTTCATTATAATAATAATCACGAATCGCACAGCTGAAATATATGAATGTTTTGTCGCACTGGCGGTTATAATTGTATGTACATTAAATTTGCATCCGAAATCTATAATTGTTCTAAATCTCATTAACGATCGGCGTCTAAAGAACTGTACGTGTATGGTTGGGTGGGCGGGGCATCTTGCAATGCAGTTGCTGTGACACAATGGTATGACAACAAAGTTGTCACATTAATCTCAACTCACAAGACCCAACATCCAGAATACAGCGTGCAAAGATGGTTCAAACCTGAAAAATAATTATTACGTTTATCCTTGAGGATTTGGGAGAAATGGGGAGGGACTGACAAGGTTCCGGCCCTGTCATCCATATGGCCAACTAGAGAAATAACTACTAGGACACATTAGCTTGACACAAATTTAGCGCACTATTGGGTGTGACCTCAGTTTCTTTCTTCTCTGTGGCCCCACAGAGTTTCTCACAATGATGTCTCTAAGAAAAGGTATCAAGGTTTTTTTAATTCTTTTGATTTTAAATAACTTGAGCACAGTATAAAACAACAAGTTACAAACTCAGGAAGCTTTTATTATCCAACAAGTGAGGCTTGTTATGGATGTGACAGTGTCAACCGTCATCTAGTGGAAGAGTGCACGATGCTGATGCACCATACTCTGAACGTCAGTAGGGACTGGGACGTTATTCTGGTCAATACAAACACATGACCTATTAGGCGATTGTATTTAATACGGAACATGTACAGGCGATGAATATAAATCTCCATGGGTAGAACAAACTTTACGGCGAAAACTTAGTCTGTTTCCTTTGGTTTTAATAAATCGCCGATAGATTGCTCTGCTCTGAGTACAGGCAGTGCGTGAGAGAGAGAGAGATAGTAAATAGGGTGAGAGAGACGAAGATAGTCAGCAGATGATGCGGCAAAAATACGTGGTTATACAGTCCCTTCCTCCCACTTTTTTTTGTAAAATTTACATTTAAAGTTTTTTTTTTTATTATGCCATTCATCATATAGGCAGATGATCTAACTTTTGAAGTATTGTGGGATTTGGGAGTTGGAACATAAGGTCCAAGGTATAAGAGTCAAGTTCCGAATTCTTTATGGGAAGATAGTCATGTGACATGTCTGTTAACACTGACTTTTCACCCTGAAAACAATGGTGTATTTAAAATTCAAAAGGGTTGTACCGTTTCCAAGATATCAGTTGGTTAAAGATGTAGAAGTCGACCTAACGTTTGTAATGAGAAAACAGTCATGTGACATGTCTATTAGCATGTCCTCTTCGCACTGAAGACAGTGGTGTATTTAAAATTCAAAAGGGTTACACCGTTTCCAAGATATCAGTAGGATAAAGATGCCAAGATGTCAGTAGGCTATGTTTTAAGCCAAAATTAAAACATGTTCGATAATTGATGTAACCAAGAATATCGATTCTTTTTACTTTGTAAAAGTTAAATATGTCAATAATAACGTCTTAAACAAAACTATATTTAAGGTAGTAAAGAAAATAACGGGAACACCCCGTAATGAAACCGTACAATCACCCATCAATTTTAACTAAACTTCAAACAAAAAAAAGTTACTGTCCTTTAGAACTTTATTTGCACAACTTTAATCAGTAAAATGTCTGTTTTAAACAAAATATTAGAAACGTTACAACCCTTTTACATTTTAAGTACATGATTGTTTTCAGGGTGAAAAGGTAATTTTAATAGACGGCTACATACAATTCACCTACGGTTTGAGTGTCGTTAAAAATATACAAATTTCCCAACTCCAAAACAGGTAGAAAACCGGGGTTGACGAAACATACAAATTCACCAACGGAATGCCGATGGCCCACCGCGGCGGTCAGGTTGACGATCCCACCCACAACTATTTCTTCACTTCCTTAACAATAGGACAAGTATGCATACCACCCCATCTCTTGGAATCTAATGAACTCCATGCTTGTTGAATGCAATGAAATTTAAGTAATTACAGAAGGTTTTAAAAAATAAAACAACAATAATATTCCCAGCAACAGTAAGAAAATATTCGAATTACTTAGATGCAAATGCATTACAATTACAAAAGTACCTGGTTACAGCTTTTTAAAAATATTTTTCTCACACATAAGTAAAAAAAAAACTAAATTTCCGATATCAGGTAGGTCTTCTGTGTCAGCTGATGAAGAAAATCATTTCTGCAGCATTTTATTTCTTTTCATTGTAATTCTCCCTATGTCAATTAAAAACCAATTTTTTTTATTGCTAAGCAAACTCAATCGATCACACAAATCAAATCTAGCAATACAAAAAGCTGGGGTTTCATTATTTTTATTCTTTTTACAAAAAATGTAATTATGTCTAAAACGTAAAGAATTAATTTTAATATTAGCTACTTCAACTATTATCGCGTCATATCTGTCGGGAAGGGAGCAAACCGTGCAAGTTTCATTTATTGATTCAGATGGATTTGAACGAGTGGCTTATTCAGAAGCGTGTCCTCTTCTGAGAGGTGTCCCACAGGGCTCGGTGCTTGGTCCGATCCTTTTCCTTCTCTTTGTTAATGACCTGTCCCAAGTTTCATCCAGCTCACGGGTTTGTCAGTTTGCTGATGACACTTCAGTTTCTGTGACATCACTAAACAGATCTGACTTGGAGGTTAGAGTATATGAAGTTTCAAATGCACTAAGTCAGTGGTTTCGAAATAATAATTTATACCTCAATAATAACAAAACTCAGATCCTGGATTTTCATATAAGTGACAGGAAGCAATCCGAATGTCTAACCTTCTTTGTTGACTGCGAACAAGTTACGCCTAGTGTGGTGACTAAGTTCTTGGGTGTTTACATTGATGACGGGTTGAAATTTGATCACCACATTGACTCCGTAAGTAAGCGTGTTAGTTCTAGAATTTTCCTTCTAAGAAGACTTTCAACTTTTGTTGATGATAGGATTCTTTTGCCAGCTTACTATGGACTAATATACCCCCTCTTATCATATTCTGTTGTCATATGGGGCCACGAATCTTCAAAAACTCATTTTTTATTTAAACTCAAAAAAAAAGCCATCAGAGCCGTTTTTAGAAAGCCCTACAGATATTCTTGTAAGCCAATTTTTAAAGAATACAATATTTTAACTTTTCCGTCCATTTACATTTTTCAGTGTATCATGTTTGTACGTAAGCACCCTGAACTCTTTGCATCTGTCACTTCTTCCAACCGGTATGGGCTTCGTGGTCGACTAAACATTTGTATTCCCCGACACAAGACAAGTTTTTTTGAAAATCATCTAAAATTAAATGCCACTAAACTCTATAACTCGCTTCCTGTACCTATCAAAGCAGAAAAGGACATAAACAAATTTGGCAGGGTTGTAAAGGGCATGTTGTTATCTCGTTGCTGTTATAGTGTGAGGGAGTTTTTAGATAATTAATTAGATAGTAATTAGGATAGGAATAAAATAGTAAAAATAATAGTGCTATAATTATTGTAAAAATAATGTAGACCAATTATTGTTTTGAAGTGGCTGTAATATAATCATTGTGATTAGTATTAGAATGATATTGTATGTGTTATACATGTAATTGGTGTGATATTTATCTAACGTAATTTATTAATACATATGGATGACGCTATTATGCAATTTTATAATTGTTAAAAATAAAGCAATTTTGATTTGATTTGATTTGATTCAACTTATTAAAAAAAACTAAACAGGACAATCACAAAATATTACATATTTATTTGTAAAAAACACATATTTATGATATACAAGAGAACTATTAGTACAAGTGAGTTACGAGAGGGCACAGTCACACCGTAAAAAGGATGTCTTTAAGTAAAGCACCACTATATGAACAACATAACCAAATTATTCTTATTAAGGACGGGATTTTATGTGTACATTTTTATATCTTTCTACATTTATTTCCGGAAACATACATTTAAAAAATGTTAACTATAATATTGTAACTGTGTTATAATTAATTGTAATGCATTTGTATCTTACTAATTCGTATAAAACATGTTCTTACTATTTTTGGAAAATTATTTTTGTTTTAGTCAAGAAGCATGGAGTTTATTAGATTCTAAAAGATGGGGTGGTACGCATGTTTTTTCTGTGGTAAAGGAAGTAAACAAATAGTTTTGGGGTGCGATCATCAACCTGACCGCCGCGGTGAGCAATCGGCATTCCGTTGGTGAATTTGTATGTTTTTCTTCAACTCCGTTTTTCTACCTGTTTGGGAGTTGGTGAATTTGTATATTTTGAACGACCCTCAAACCGTTGATGAATTTGTATGCGGCCTAATAGACAAGTCGCATGGCTGTCTTCTCATAAAGAATTCGGAACTTGACTCCTATGCCTTGTACCTCAGGTTACTTCCAATATTCCATAATACTTCAAAAGTTAGAGCATCTACCTATGTAGGCCTAATGATTGAAATAACTGGAAAAAAACTTGTAGACAAATTGTAGACAAAAAGTGGGATGGAAGGGACTCTATAACCACCCTGTATATAATTGGGTCGGATACTAAGCAACCTGCGTGTTATATTTAGTGCATGTAGGGGTTTCAACGGCAGAGGGGAATATTTCCACCGCTGAGCTGCCTTATTTCATGGCCGTGACTAACTTCCGCTTTCAAGTTTTCAATTTCCACAACAGTGTTTAGTTGAAAAAAAAAAAAAAAAACGAATGAACTGGTCAAGTTTGTTTAGTTGCTACTCTATTTATCGTTTAAATATTATTATTCATCATGTTATTTTTATTATTAACTGTTATTTGAGTAGTAAATAATGATTAAAGTTAATCGTGGTAAAGGTGACGTCAGATTGTTTCTTATCAAAGGCTGGCAACCAAGTGAAGTAACCGGAAGTGAATCACAGGAATGTCCTACCAATCTCTTAATGCATAATCGTTCTCAGCCAAGGACACAAGTAATAATAATGAATATGAACCCTAGTCATTGACCTTAGTTACCCCAAAGAATAGAATATCTGAAGATTTGGTCAGTAAATAAGTCATGACTTGTTTAGTACCCTGTTCTGTTCAATAGTACTGTATTATCGAATTCTAAATATATTTAGTGTATGTATTCATCATTAAGACGTCGTTCTTTAAGATATGGGTGAATAGGATGTAGCATTAGTGTAGTCATTGTTACCAAGGTTGACTGCTCATTAATTAAACATTGACTATTAACCCAATAGGTAACTAAGGGACCTTCAGATAAAAGTGGGATCCGAACCACGTAGTATTGGTCTGATTTTCATCTTACAAGTCTGATACTGAAAGTTCTCTTCCTTAGTTAACCCCTGGTCTTGGAAATTTTTAATTTTAATTTAACACTTAAGAGTTGCGTTAAAACCGTCTACTTTATTCACAACGTGAGATAATTCTGAAACTGTTGTTTACATACAACTCAGTTTTCACTTTCTCCCTTATGCGTTAGCATAAGTATTGTGATCGTAAAAAAGTTTTACAAGATGGTCTAAAAATCCATTTTAGGGTTGCCTGAACCCAAAAAAGTGGTTTTCGGAAAAAAAAAATGTTGGTACCTGTCTGTATGTGTGTCTGTCTGTATCTATTTGCAGTTCGTGTTGTGAATGTGCGTGCGCGCGCAGTTCGTTGGAGACCAAACGGATGGACAATTTTTATAAATTTTGGTATGTATGTGTATTTAGCAAATATCTCCATACCATTTTTAATTTTTTTGAAATTTTAGTTTTTTTTAATTTGCATGGGCAAAAACATAGAAAATAGAATTTTCTCATAAACGGCTCTGACGATTTTAAGTAAATTTTCAAGAAAGTTGTGAATTAAAATTTAAAATATTTTAGTAAAACCGCATCTCTCTAACTTGACTAGTTTTTTAGTTATAGCAAAAAAATGTTGGGGAATCAAACTGGTAATTTTCAAAGTTTTGATATTTAGTGTTTAATATGGGAGAAAGTTTGTGCCAATTCTTTGGAATCATTTATTTAATCTTTTTCAATAAAAGGGAGAGGACGATCTCTTCAACCTTACTCTACCCCTTCCCCATAGACTATTTTATGTGTATGGAACTTGTCAGACTAAGTAAGGGGAAGAACCAGTGCAGTACAAGTTGAATATTACCACAGAATAACAATTATTATTGATGAAAGCTAACAGCAAAGGCCAGGAATCGACCTTGCGCTATCTATAACTCAGAGTACAAAATTCGGACCTTTTCCGTTCATTCCTACCACTACTTAGGTTAGGTTATGTTATGTTAGGTTTAGTTATTTTATGTTAGGGTTGGTTATGTCAGATTAACCTAAGTCATGTTTGTGGGAGTGAATTAACGAAAAATATCCCAAAATTCTGACACCTAATACCACCGTGCCCATTGACTCTGCCAATTGCATTGAATGCTGTGTTCGTCACATACGCAATTTGCAACTGCAGCGTGTGTTCCTAAACTTCTTTTTTCCCCAACGCAATTGGCTTTAAAAAGTACTAAACTGATTAATTGTTCATCGCCATCGTTGGAAATCAGCTTTAAAAAGTAGCCCTAAGAGACTCAAGCAACTTTCCAAATCCATAGCTGGCACCAATTTGTGACTGGCGAGGTAGAAATAAAATATAAGTCGCTTTAGATTGTACAGTAACAAAAACCAAACTCGCTCTCGACTCTCCTCACGTCTTGTAGAACGACATACTAAGAGAGATTACTTACGTGTTGATCGGACAATCGGCGTCACTCGACCGTACACGTAATTATGTCGGTTTTTTACACAAAATACGACTAAAAATCGATTAAAACATTATTTATGATGCTTATTGAAGTGTTATATGACTTTAAAATATGTCCACTTCCACGTCGGCTTATACTTGAAATAAATTCAAGATGGGATTCGTCGAGTTTTTAAACTAATTAGTTTCGAAACGACGAATCTGTCTTCTCTTTAGATCTTTTCTTCAAGATAATATTAAAGTATTTCTCATCAAGTTCACATAAAAACATATTGTATAGTTTTGCTTTATGTATCTTCTGTTTCAAGTACGGTCAGTGGAAAAAAAGACATGTTGTATCCCGGTTTGGTATTGATGTTGATAGGTCGCCGAGGGAGAGTTCACGAAAAAACGTGGCACGCCTCTCATGTTTCGTAAGTGAAAAATGGTAACGGCCTTCGGCAAATCTCTTTTGGCTTTGTCAATGTAAAGCTGGTCACACTAATAGACCATGAGAGCGGTCAATTAATTGAGATAATTTTGGTCAAGGTCCAGAACCTTGGTAATTGAAACTGAACTGAGAGTAAAAACTAGCTGTTGATGGAGATCTACCTCAACCAGTACAGGGTAGGTGACATCGATCTATGAGAATGGCGTGATGTTGCAGAGTAAAGACACCCAGTGTAAGTGCGCCGAAGCCAACATGATTTACTGCCTCAGTTTGGACAAGCAGGCCTCGTAGTAAAGAAGTAAACTATAAAGTCGGCACTAGTGACGTAGTGCTGTGACCCCGCTACTTGTGTACAGAGTGTTGTGAAGATTGTAGCTGATAGGTTCTGAGCTCGCGTCAAATTAATGGTTGCCATCGACGTGGACACTACCAGAGATGGCTGGGATGGTAGTCAAGGATTAGATGTCGTATAGGGAAGAGAACTGAGTGTCAGGGTTGGCAGTTAGCTGAAAATCAGACTAAAACTACGTGGTTCGGATTCCACGTAAATCTGTAGGTTCCTTAGTTTTCTGGCTATTGGGCTATTATTAAATGGCTCTTTCTAAAGTACAGTCGACCTTGGTTAGTAACAATGACTACACTCTCCACACCATTCGCTCCTCTTATTCGCCTATACATTTACGATCGGAGTATCAACAATGAATAGTAATAATAATAATACCCCAATAGTTTATTATTATTATTATACGAATAATTTCTTGTCGTTGTCTTAGTAGGCTATTTGTCACTATCTTGACGTTAGTCGTATTAAACTAATAAAAAATGTGTAGCAGATTATCAAAGATAAAACATGCATATATGCCCTTTGTATAAGCAAAAATGGCTTTGTTACTCTTATGAGAGTAATCGGCTGGCTGCTTTAACAAATGTCCTTCATTTTTTTGTGTTGGCATAGCAGTATTTTAGGCAGATAGATATCTTTGATTAATTTTGATTTTCGCCATGGTTATCGAACAACATTAAATTTAGTGAGTAAAAAGTAGTATAAAAGCCAGACAATTTTGTTAGACTGAGGCCTATAAGTACTAAAAGACCTGAGACTTGCGTAATACAATAATGAGGGCGTAGGCTTAGTGATGTATTGCAATTATTAAAAACTCGTTGCGTTGTAGGTGTACAATGTACAATAAGATGGAAAGTCGACCCAACTGAGAAAATAACAGAGACTAAAAGTTATTTCAGTTTCTGTTAAAATCGCAGTGAGAAGAAGCGGCATTTTATAGTCTATGGAATACGCAACTTTACATTTATTTGTGTAACTTATTTTACGCAAAGCTTTTTGTCATTATCTGTCTACATTAACTTAAACCTTTTAGTTAATTCGATGGGATTGCTAATTAGGTTGACGATTTTTGTTGACATATGTTAAAAAAACTAATATTATGTTGCTATATGACCTTGCAACACGACTGTTCATCTTCGTTTGTTTGTTTGTCCCACCTCTACAGCTCAATAAATCGATCCATCGTGTTTAAATTTTATGGGTAGGTATCTCATAAAAAATGTGGATCTACGGGTGTGTTTTGTTTTATTAAAATTTACTTCAAACTATAAATATGTAGTAGTTATGATAAAGGAAACCCCTTATGACTTTGTATAGGCAAAACCTGCAGTGCTGATGTGTTATTGCGTCTATGTGGTTCACGGCGAGCACTACTGTCCGCCGTGTCCCCCTCCCCCCACGTCGACACGCTCCGATGGCAATCATGTTGATGCAACACACAGTGGACATTACGTCCTGATCAATATTTGATGGCGCCGATTTTTAAAACGGCCACCCACCACGTCTGCTGGATTCCCTCGTAATTCCGGCGCGTTACGACTTTTTTCGGACTTGTAATACGACGCGTTATGCGTAATTCGGAGGACTTTGTTAGAGTAAGCCAAACAGGGGCACTAGTTTTTATATTTCATTTGTATAGAATCATTATATTCATTTTCAGCTATTCGTAAATGTATGGACGAATGAGAGAAGAATTCATCTGCGGTTCAGGTCGCAGATTTAGCTTTTTCTAAATCCTTTATATATAAGTCGTTTTGTCAACGCAACTCCTCTCTTATTTCTTAACCAATTTAAATGGTTGAGGTGTCAACAAATTTGTCTCTGTTCGTAGTTGTGCAATAACGTCATAATTCTTCCATATTTTCACTCTGAAGGCTATGGAAAACCCTCAAAGTATGACTCTCCCATCCATCCATACAATTACGTTCGTAATGACCCTCCCACCCACTCAAAATCCTGGTCTGAGGATGGTAAACGTGCTGTACCGAAATCTATCACCGTAAAATTTGAATTTATATTACGTTATATTTTAGTTGTGTGACCGGTCACTTGTTGTAATTTCTCCACATACGTGTGTGACATTACTCGCCATGCACAGTGGTGTGAGTTACAAGACGGGAAGGAGGGGTCAGGGAAGGGCGAATTTGAGTGCCCGATCGACCGAGACACGCAGACCTACTGAGGGGTAGGTCTCTTGCAACAGTTGCAACACGTATTCCAAATAATTCTTGAAGCTCTTCTTCTTACTGGGTGTTATAATTTGAATGAAAAATAAAGCTGTACCATAACAATCTGAAATAACTAGGGAACACCCCTGCACGCTTCGCGTACCAAGCCCATCACTCACTGCACTCGTTACACCTCGACTTGTGCTTTTAGCTACAAATAACGGTAGGTGAACAGTATAACGTAAAATCACAATATTAAATTTATTTACAGTGTCTCCCTCACATTACTTGCGTTGCTATCTATTTATTATATTAATTCACTAATTTCAAACGTGTTCATTTAATTTGTTTTTATTTAACAACTGAAGATTAATCAGATAAATAAAATAACTACAATACCAGAGTAGAGCGAAGCCCTACAATCAAATGTGAATAAAACCATGCTTACAACCTTCCCTGGTTTAACATTATGAAATAATATGTAACCTCCTCAATATTACAAACACCATTGTTTGTATTCCAACAGCTGGCAAAACGTTTTGTAATAATTATTTACATTTGAACAGCTGTTACTTTTCGATTCATTTAAATCTGTCTCTATGTTATTCATATGGCCGAAAAACGTACTTTGAGGGCTTCCCACAATCTTCAGGGTGAAAATATTGAAGAATTAAGACGCTATTGCACAACTACGAACAGAGGCAAATTTGTTGACACCTAAACCGTTTCAATTGGTCACAAAAAACCCGGAGTTGCGCTGAGAAAAGAAAAACTGCTTCACGTATCTACTTACAAGGATAATGCTTATTTTTAATGTATAAGCATCTACATAGTAAAAAAATGTCAAATTGTAGGGAAAATTAATACAATGTTACGCTGTAGTTGATTTTAATTTTTGGCAATTTTTAAAATAGCTTCAAAGCTCTTTTATTCTTGTAAAAAAAATTGCTTGGTTTGACTAATATATTTTTATTGCAAAAATCACACATTAAATTTTATATTGTCATTATTTGTCAGTATTTTTAATTTTGACATACCTAGATTTGACAGGTAGATTTATATTAGTATTTTTTTAAATTTTGTTGCTTTACTTTTGATAAAGATCCACATGTAACACTTTTCCAAATAGATTTTTCTACTTTTTCATACGTGAGTGATTATGGTAGCTTTGTATGGAAGTATGTGAACAAATACAGCTCCAATTAAAATTGGTTTCAAAACATTTTCACAACATTTTTATATCCCACAGTTCATGTTTTGGTTAGGCTTGTTATTTTGTGACTTTAGAATAGTTGTCAACTTTGTATTGGATAAATTCATGTTTCTGTTTACATTTTGAGAGTTCTAAGTAAACATTATTTATTTTGAATCTAAATAATCTTTATTTTGAATTCAAATAATCTTTATTTTTCACTTGTAAAAGGAAAAAGGTTTGTGCAATACTTCTCATAAAACATAAATATAGTATGAACATGAATAGAATTGTTTATTTGTTTTGTTGATTCTTAACTGATTTATTCTTTCGAAGTAATTACTTCTCTTTCTAGACCATGTTTTTCGGGGTTTTCACATCACCTTCTGACCAACTATGTTGTCAAATATCTTATGGCTGAGTGTGTTCCTGTTTGACAGTTTGTGTCAAATGCTTTAAATCACATTTAACAACTGACTTGTTAATTTTAAAATTATCATTAAGTTAAATTAAATTATTAATGTAGTAAAGACGTGTATGCAGCGTTTTCTTGCGGAAAATCACAGTACAGTATTGCGTACAATTTTAAAATTATAAATTTGTTTACGCCTTTATGATTATTCAAGGAATTTAATTATATACTGTAGATTTAAATTTAGGAATTTTTTGAATTCATTTGTGGTAAATTGTCATATTTAACATTACCTTTATAGAGGCTATTACGGTTCAACAAGATTAAAAAAATAAGTAAATTCCATTCTGTGGATACTAACTGTTTCTTTTAATTGCGTACACTAATTAATAAGAGGCTGTCGGAAGCTGTTCGTCATGTTGGTTTTAATCCCATAAGAACAATGGTATTTACAATCCGGACATTACAATCACGCCTATCCAAAATAAACAGTTATTTTTTAACGTATTTTTCCTAAACAAATTGCTTTTGATCAAGAATGAAATTTTGCGTTGGAATCGCTTTGCAAATTTCTAATTAGTTTTATTGAAAAAATATAAAAAATAGTTGGTTTGAAGTTTTTATTTTCTCCTATTTGTCAAAACTAGGCGTATGTAATGAAAATATCAAAAGCTAACCAAATGCCCAATATGATGACACCTCACAAACAACTTTTGGTCAATAAATATCGAAAAAATATGGATTCGCAAATAACATTATAAATTACACAACACTTGGTATTTACACATTTCAATCACTAGATTTACATGCTCAGTATTTAATTGTTGAAATTAAACCATTTATAGTGATTAATGCCATTTAACCCTTTGAGGACCAACGAAAAAGTTTTGGAGATACGCAAGTATACATTTATTTATAAAATCTGTTCTAATAAAGATACAAGGGCACTTCTTTGACCAAACTGTTCGTAATTGAGTACTTTATCAGAGTAAATGTCAAAAAAAGTAATCTCATAATTTTAAAATATTTATATTTTGTCTAAAAAATTTTTATTTTGTTTTAAACATTTATTTATTTTTTGTTGTACGCTTACAGCTCATAAACAAAACATATTTAACGTGTGGGAAACTGTGTTATTGAAGTATAAATTTAATCACCTACAAACACACGAAAAATTATAACGGTCGGATTTAATACAAACAAATTATGATATGAAATATTATATTAAGACAGTTAGATTCGTATGTTAAAATTAATTCTCTGTCTATTATAGTTCTTTTCATTGACAGTATATTCAAACAGCTGGCTCCAGACGTAAAAAAAACATTCTCGAGCGTCTGCGTATCATACCAAAGACGTACAAGTTATAGTAAGCGGTAAATTGGAAGTCATTTGCAACAAACTTCGAATGACGGGATATCGTCATTCAGTCCTCAACGTGAAATTTAGTAATGACCATATTTCGTCATTTCTGTCCTCAAGGGAAAAAGCGTAAATGACGAAATATAATCATTCAGTCCCCAAAGGGTTTTAAAGCACACACCAATTTATAATCGTTCAGTATCCGTTTCCTATTTACTGTTTCTAATACTGTATACGTGTGACTTATGATTTTAATTTCTGTTTAAAAGAACACACGTTTTCTGTGAATATTTTTGAATGCAAACAAACAAAATAACTCGCATTTTTTTCTTGCCCATGGAATAGTTGATATACACTTTAAGTTTTTGTCATAATTTATTTTATTTTCGTAAATTTTCAACGCACCGCCTCGCTTACGCAGCGTATAAAATATAAATAGTATATGCCACTGTTATTTATTTTGTTGTACGAATTTTTCCTTTCTCTCCACCCACACAGATTATTTATTTGTTTAACCATTTACATTTGTAAATAAGTTATTTTATTTATAGAACATCAAATTAGTTATTAATTAATTGTGATATCTTTTGTTAAGAAACTAGTCTTGTTATACATTAGATTTTACATTTAAAAATCGTGACTCTTTTAGTTTAACAAATTTGGAATGACAATCTAAAAACGTGGAACCAAACAGGTAAAATGCACGATGGGAATATTATAGTGAACGAGGGTCTGACATAAAAATATTATAGTGAACGAGGGTCTGACATAAAAATATTGTAGTGAACGAGGGTCTGACATAAAAATATTATAGTGAACGAGGGTCTGACATAAACATTTATAGTGAACGAGGGTCTGACATAAAAATATTATAGTGAACGAGGGTCTGACATAAAAATATTATATTGAACGAGGGTCTGACATAAAAATATTATAGGGAACGAGGGTCTGACATAAAAATATTATAGTGAACGAGGGTCTGACATAAAAATGTTGTAGTGAACGAGGGTCTGACATAAAAATAAGTAACGCATTTTAAATTTTAGTACGTGGATGTATTTTATTTGTATTTTGTAATGTAGTCAATCAAGTACATTACCTACATGAGCTAATCCTCCCGAAACACAATGTACAGAGGCTTAATTACCCTGTCTGTGGTCGTTGTGAAGAGCTCGGGAATTAAACTCCCCTAAAAATGTCAATCAAATTAGATTAACAATTCTATGGTTGCTAAAATTATATAATTTATTTATGATTTATCAATTCTTAAAACGCCGATCGTCAAGATGTGGGTGAATTCGAAATCCACATTTCGAATGTGATGAGTGTAGATGTGCGAATGTAGTCTGTTACAAACTAAGGCTGACTATTCCTTAGAAAGTGTCAATTGTAGCCCAATTACAAATGAACAGCCGGTGGTCATCAGCTGATCACTTTCAACATTTGTAATGGCTGGTTGGGATCGAATTGAGAGACTTTAACTTAATCATCTGGTCCATCGCTACCGGCAAATAAGTTTGTCGACCACAATTATTTACAATACTTCGTGTCTTTGAATGTCATTTAAACGCTATGAGACGTTCTATTATACTTTCATATTTTTGAATATATTCTGAATAAAATGTATCATTCCTACAGGTAACAGATAACTAGCTGAAGAAATCTTTTAGAAAAAAACTGCGCTTGACTGCACTTTCATTTAATACTAGCACAGTACCCGTCCTTCGTACTGGGTTTACGTTGATTTATATTGTGCTTATTATGTTCAGTAGGCCTAATAGAAAACATGCACTTACTGGCATCTGTGTAATGCTAAAGTGCGTTGTGGTTAGGTTTGGTACGGTACTTCAGAACTCGGTATCTAGAAAAAAAAGACGGAACGTATAGCGCGCATATCCCATGAAATCACATAGGCGAAAAGGCAAAAATAAACACAATAATATTGTTCTAGTTCCCGTAATTACAATTTCAGCTGATAATTGGTAAATAACTTGATTACTACTTAGCTATGTAATTGGTAGATTTAGTCACCAGTATTTAATAGAATAAACAAATCAGCTGATTTCGTCCGTGTGACGTCACATGTTTACTACGCAACCAGTAGGCTATGATGACTAATTTATTTCTTCCCCAATTTTGTTGGTTTTATCTTAATAGGCTGTTAGTAATTTTAGGATGTGTTTTCGTTTTAATTAATAGTTAATTGGGAAAGAAAAAGTCTGAACTGACCGATTTAACGGTCCATTTTATAACCATGTTAATAAAATATTTATTCTTTTCAAAAGTTGTATATTAAACATATTTTAGTAGTTCTTTCGTATGTTGAAATTGTTAGTAATTATTTTAATGTTTGTGAATGTAAACAAAACTGCTACATTCACCAATTGTGAAATAAGCAAAGACAGATTTTTAGTTTTTTTTACAATTTTCTACTTACAATTTCTCGTGCTTTATATTGGAAGATTATTGCATAAAATTGTTAAATTGTGTTGTGTATTTTACAATTTGGTATTCCCGAGATTGCAAAACCGGACTTTTTTCGATTAGCTGTAATTTTACTAGAACTTAATGTAATTAACTTAAAGTAGCCTTAATGGTGTAAGTAAGGGGTGCTATTCAAGAGGACGAGTTTGGATCTGTTAAACGCATGACGTCAGCTTGGGGTATGCCGTTACTTGGTTTACAGCCTTTTACTCAACCAGCAGCTACACCGGGCATTCGAACCTAAACAATACTTTTTAATTGTTTTTCTGATATCAGTTAAGTGATCTAAGCAATGCGAGAATCATCAAAATCGGATTAATGTCACTTTGTAAATAAATATTAATAATAAACTCTACTTAAAGATGTGTACGTCTTCATTCTACCCCAGCGAACACGTTTCAAATGATAATGGGAAGGTCTATGGAGCGGGTACCCCAAGCTGACGTCACACCATACTTATTGCCGTAGGACTGTAATGGTTTATACATAGTCTATGCCTGTTTCAGGGGCTGGCGAGTCCGGCAAGAGCACCATAGTAAAGCAAATGAAGTGAGTATTTACTTACTACATATATGATTGTTGGTATGACTGTAAATTTTACTTTAAGCTAGGTACAAAGCCGCCAGATTTGTTTAAGAGTCTGCAGAGGATATCGGAGACTGTCGGCCATGTTGGTTTTAATCCCATAACAACAATGTTAATTTATAGCCGGACATACGATCACGCGTTTCCAAATTAAATAGTTATTTTTAAACGGATTTTCCAAACAAATTGAATTCGAATAAGAATGAAATTGCGCATTGGAATTGCTTTGCAAATTAGTTTCAAAAGAAAAAATATAACAACTATTTAGTTTGAAGGCTTTATTTTCACATATTTTTCAAAACCAGGCGTATTTATTCAAAATATACAAAGCAAACCCAATGCGCAATATGATAACGTTTAAAATGATACCTCATACACAACTTTTGGTCAATAAATAACGGGAAAATATGGATTCGCAAATAACATTGTTCTAAACGATTAAAACTAACATGGCCGACAGCCTCTGCAGACTCGTAATACAGTATGATTTATTGTTTGAATACACAATTTCTTCGTTCAGACAGTACTCAGTCAACATTAAAATTTAAATCATTCAGTTGTAACGGAACAAAATTTACTAGTGATTAGAAAATTTATATCGTTATTTGTTAATTTATAAGCCTGTCTAAACACATTTTAATAGAAGTACTGTTCTAACCAGTTTCGTTCACTTTTGTATAATAGAACAATGTTGTTAATAATGTTATGAGTAATATTACATAAACAAATTTAAATCCAAATTATTTCATCATATTGTATTACATTTTAGAATTACTAAGATATTGATGTTATTTTACTCACGATTAAAATCCAAGATATTTGGTGATATATTACATAAAACGATTTAAATTTAAGATATCTAACAATGTACTACTTAAACGATTTAAACTCAACATATTTGATGACATATTATATACACAATTTGAACTCATGATTTGTTAGTCTACTGTAGGTTATTTTCTTAACGTTCTATCTAACTCAGTTTTTGTAATTTTCTACTGTGGCAAGCCAAACTTTGTTTTAGTAGTTCAGCAAAAATCTTAATTTTTCGTTAAATTTTGAAACATTTAGCAGATTAATTTGTTTACTGTGACACTAAAAAGGATTGCAGACAATATCTGTTCGAAAGCCTCTTGTTGGTAACGATACTTAAATTTGGTTGACTTGCACTTACTTGACTTACTTCCTTTATGTCCGTGGTAGATCTCGGCTTACTTGACTTACTTTCTTGATTCCCGCGACAAAGGGTCCCTACCGTATACGGTGCTGTTCTGGGCCATCTGCTTTATTTCTCCCCAGGTCTCGCCTTCTTTAGTTTCATTTTCGGTGGACCTCCTCCAAGTGGATATGATGGAGATCTTCTTCTGCTACCTATAGTTGTTATACTATATGTAAATCAAACACATTGTAACTTATAAAGACCCATATGCATTTATTTATGAATACTTGTGAGGTTGTTAGTTATCGTTTCAGTAACTTTCTATATCTGATGGTGCCAAATCGCCAGGAAATCCTGGATATTCCCCAAGGAAGGGTGGCACTAAGTAAGAGCTTACGTTTCTTTAAAAAAGAAGGTGCTATCAAACGTCAGTTTAAAAAACTTACTTCGTCAACCAATTACTGGGAGAAATTACTGTGTGTGTGTTCAGATCTCAATTTGACTTTATTCACTTCTCATCATGGCCGTTTCCCTTTGTGAGAAATGCCAAAAACATGGGGTTCTATGTCAACGATTCAGTTCGTAATACCGATTGTACTGAAACACTTGAAGTGTCGTCTGATGGGTGAAGACATTTTCTAGTAGACCAAAGATGCTTTTTGAAAATATTTGTGTATTTTTATATATTTCTTTACATTCAAATATGCGGAATTTCGAATATAATAATTCTTGACGATTTTAACAGTATGCAGAGGATGTCGGCAATGTTGGTTTTTAATCCCACAAGGACAGTGCTATTTTCGAACCGGACTTACGATCTCGCGTATCCAAATTAAAAAGTAATTTTTAAACGGATTTTCCAAACAAATTGCATTTGATCAATAATGAAATATGCGCGTTGGAATGGCTTTGCAAATTTCTGATTAGTTTTATTGAAACAAATAAAACTACATGTAATAGTGTGCTAAATGTCTGTCGAGTAGTAATTTCCCAGTATCTCAGGCGCTGGCAGGGCCAACACCTTGTTAGTCCCTCCCTGGTTTCCTTGAAATCCTCAATGCTAACGCAGTAATTATTATTTCTGTTTTATAAAGATGTAGATTAGTCGGTTATAAAGCAATCCAGGTTAAGTGTTAGAGAGGGCTTCTTAGCCCTAATTTCGCCTTTTAAAACAATACGATCTTTTAGTCGGTGTCTGTATAAAACATTGCCAGGGAGGCGTTCGCTGCGGCCAAAGGATAGTACTGAAACATTTAAGAACACACACAAATTTAAATAAGTCCGGCATAGTTTACATAAAATGTACCTAAGTAGTTTATGTAGTTAATATTTGAACCTTGTATTTAATTTACACACACGCACGCACGCAAACGCACGTGCACGCACGCGCACACACACATATATATAACAAATAATTTACGTAGTGGGAATGTTTGTACCAGTATATATTTCATTTTTTCATTTTTTTCACTCTACAGGAGGTTTAGACTGCATCGCGTTTATTTACGTGGAACTACCCCAGCGCTCCACTACTGGACCCCAAAACAGCTAATTATTAGGGCCACAACATTTAGAATTTAATGAGAAACTATCTGTGTGTGCGTGTGCGTGTAACAAATGAAATTACGTTCTCCCTCAAATAGATCTAGCTGGTTCAACATGTTTTAAAACTATCAGCTGAAATGGATCAGGAACAGATGTTTTTTTAAGCATAGACGTGTGGAGATTAAGAGTTTATTAGTCATAAATATTGATTCTAAAACATTTCTGTATTCGAGCATACTTAAATACAGACTACGTAACTGGCCACGTGCCCATCTCCCAGTTAATGTACCAAACTTGACGACTGCAGTAAAGGAAAGTTATAACGGCAGAGAGCGCTACACCCACATGTGATCTCTCCGACTCATAAATAGTTGGTTTTACAGTTCGATAAAACACGGCTGACGATCGATGCCGGAGGAGGGAGGATTGGCCTGCAAAGGAGTCTATATAAAGGCATAGGCTACACGCCACTGTAAATTACATTGTCACGTAAGGATGTTCATGCAGGTGCTCTAAGGGAATTAGTTCTATATTTTAACACAAACGTCGCTAGGAGTAGAAAGGTCCTGTCTCACTAACACCCACACACAACGCGTTCTCCTCTCTTTTCTCCCCCTCACTGTCCCTGCATATTATTCAGCCAAATACTTAATAAATGTACAGATTTCAACTCAAACTTTGTACAGATGTCATTTATAGAAAAATAATTAGTTACTTTTTAATTTAATCTTTTTTAAGTTTTACCCTAGGTTATATTATTACTTACTTAACGTGATAGAAATATTTATGCCAGTAATTTGGTTAGTTAGTGAGGTCTGCTAATACAGCTGATTTAAACTGCATTAAATTTACATGGGACTACACTAGCGCTTCGCAACTGGACCTCAAAACAGCCGATAATTGAAATGCAACATTTAGCGTTGGATGAGAAATCTATTTGTGTGTTTATAAAATTGTTTTACTGTACACTAAGTTGGTCAGTACCTTTGCACACTGTGTTCTCCTCCATTTAAATAAAATATATCGCACGGTTTCTTGATGTTCTAAACTGGCCAAATTAGCCACTTTAGGATTTTTTTGTTGAGTTTTCCCTGAACACATTTATTTTTTATACGCAGACTAACTCTATAATTTAAAAAAATTCACTATTAATTTTCGATCACACATTCTTAAATGAAAACAGCTATCTGTCACAAACTTCGCAAAATCGGTTTTAACACAGAAAAGAAGGAAACAGAGGTCGCATCCAGTGTTAGTCTGTAGAGTAGTTATTACAGCAGTTTGACAAGCGATGGCAGGGCCAGAACCTTGTCAGTCCCTCCTATATCCCCCTAAAATTCTCAAGGATAAACGTAGTTAGTATTATTATAGATGTATGAACTCAAACATTAATTTGCACTGGTTGAATATTATAATAGAAATGCTTACGAAATCGATGGATTATTTTAATACTGAAATGTTTTGTCAGTATGTCCAGTTGTGGTCGACAGATTTGATGGCAGATATAGGTTAGTAATTTGTTCTAAAATTTGATGTAAAAACAAACATTCAAGGGTTTGGGGTTTATAAGGGTTGTTATCCATTATTGAGCACCTAACTACTGTAATAAACAAGTCTGGTTTGTGGATTATTTCCGGGTGTCCTAAAGGTAGCAAAAATCATCCCAATATACAAGTCAGGAGAGAGACAACTACAGCAAAATTATCGTCCTGTTGCCCTTAGTATTTTATCGAAGTTTTCAGAGAAGGTTGTTTATAAAAGACTCCTTTTGCACCTTGACAGATTAAACATCCTCATTTCACAGCAGTAAAATTTCGTTCGAATCTATCAACCTTTCATAAAATTTCTGTTTTTTTTTTTTTTTAAGTTGTCCTAACTCAATTGCAAGGCCGTGTTTTTGTGCGGTCTGAGTTTTCTGTAATCTTTCGAAGGCTTTCGATCGGGTAGATCACGATGTCCTTTGCAGTAAACTTGAGTCGTATGTTGTGCGTGGTGTGTGTACCACTTGCATGGTTTTCTTCTTACTTAGTTGAAGTTGGCGAGTGTATCAGGTCTCATTGTGTTGTGACAAGATATATGGTTCTTATTTGTTTGCCATGATGCAAACATCTGTTCTACGAAGTTAGGGAGTCGAGTGTAATATGTGGCCGTGTGATTACATAAGAAAGTCCACTGTAATACAAGTACTATGACAACTTGTCTCGAGTCTCGTTAACTATCCCAGAACTGGATGGCGCCCAACCCATTACGCGGAGAGTTTATTTGTTCTTTGTTGTAACAAGAATGGCAAACATGAAAGAACGTGATAAGTTGGTTGTTGTGAAAACTACAAAACTATTTCTTTTCAACTTTAGTAGAACATCATTTTACGCATTACAGAATATAGCCGTCTTAAATTCCAATTTATACTCATGGATTGTTGGGTTGTGAGACCTATGGAGAAGGGGGAATGAAGAGGGAAGCGGGAAAACGTGAGAAGTGGAGGTTTGCTGCTAATTTGAATTCTGCCAACCAATCTATGGATTGATCACTATAGAAGAAAGAAAAGATTTTTGTGTATGAAAATGCTAAATTAACCTATATAAGACTTCATTCAAAGAGCCTAACAATTGGAATTCGAAATTCAGTTATACCAGAGACTGAAGATGTCCAGTTATTTTGGTCATTCTAGATTTTTTAATTTTTGGATAAATGGATGCAGTACGGAGATATTGACCCACCTACTCATCCTTCCATACCTAAAGTGATGTTGACCCACCTACCCTCACATACACGCACAGGGGAACAACATGCTTTAACAAAAGACCAGTCCTTACAATACATTTACTGTTTTGTTTAATAGAACTTCATTTTAAGATTACAACTTCTAAATCGGCTTTGTAGTTTTTTCTGGCAGATTGCCGAAGAAAAACTTTCATCATATTAACATAGGAACGTTTAAATTTTTTTTTATAAATAAGGAAAACATATCGCGTGAAAAGGAAATTGCACGATGACTTCACTTCAAAAGCTTCTATTTGAAACAAAATAATCGACAATGATCCATCATTTTGTTGGTGGACTTAACAAGGACTATTATCATTACCACTAATCTTACGCGGGTGGGTGGTAGGGTCATCACCACTGTAATCCTACATGTGCGGGTGAGTAGCAGGGTTATCACCACTGTACATCTATGGGACACCACTGTATGGGAAGTGTGACAAACTTTAATAGAGTTTTCATTCTCCAGAAATGGTGTCTGAGAGTAATGAGTAATAGGAGAAGATTTGATTCCTGCAGGTCACTCTTTGGAAAGTTGGGAATCTTGACGCTGGGTGGTATTATTGGTTATGAAGCGTGTATTTTCGTGAGGCAGCATTCACATAACTTTATTACAAATGGCACATTTCATAAATACCCAACTAGAAATAGGAACATGCTTTCCATCTTGGAACATTCTACTTCTGTGTTTGAGAGAGGCCCATACCATATTTGTATTAGTATTTATAATAAATTGCCACTTAACATTAAGGTTGAGGAAAAGCTACCATTATTTAAAAAAAAGTAAAAACTCATTTTCTTGATAAGTGTTATTATAATTTAAGTGACTTGCTGTAGTTTGTTTCAATTTTAATTTATTTTTAGTTTTTTAGTATTAGTCATGACGTGTTTATTACATATCTGTATTTGTTTTAAACGAATAAAGATGAAATGAAATGAAATGGGTGGGTTGGAGGGCCATCGCCACTGCAATCCTACATGTGCGGGTTGGTAGGAGGGCCATCATCACTGTAGTCCTACATGTGCGGGTTGGTGAGAGGGTTATCACCGCTGAACGTTTATGGGTGGGTGAGAGTGAGAGTTATCACTGTACGTGTATGGGTAGGTGGGAGTTCCATTACCACTGTAGTCCTACATGTGCGGGTTGGTGAGAGGGTTATCACCGCTGAACGTTTATGGGTGGGTGAGAGTGAGAGTTATCACTGTACGTGTATGGGTAGGTGGGAGTTCCATTACCACTGTAGTCCTACATGTGCGGGTTGGTGAGAGGGTTATCACCGCTGAACGTTTATGGGTGGGTGAGAGTGAGAGTTATCACTGTACGTGTATGGGTAGGTGGGAGTTCCATTACCACTGTAGTCCTACATGTGCGGGTTGGTGAGAGGGTTATCACCGCTGAACGTTTATGGGTGGGTGAGAGTGAGAGTTATCACTGTACGTGTATGGGTAGGTGGGAGTTCCATTACCACTGTAGTCCTACATGTGCGGGTTGGTGAGAGGGTTATCACCGCTGAACGTTTATGGGTGGGTGAGAGTGAGAGTTATCACTGTACGTGTATGGGTAGGTGGGAGTTCCATTACCACTGTAGTCCTACATGTGCGGGTTGGTAGGAGGGCCATCATCACTGTACGTGAATGGGTGCGTGGGTGGATGGGATGTTTGAACCAGTGCTGTCAGCAGTTATGCCAGCGAACAATTAACTAATTCTCATAACTAAATTGTAAATTATGGGATGGCTTGATAAAAACTTGAAGTTGACCTCTTTCATCACTTTGTAAACGTATATTATAAACAAAAATGTTTATGGGAGAAAATTAAAAAACTTATGGAACCTCAAGATTTTGAATTACCGCACCATGTCTTGTAAGTAAGTTAACTAAAGTTGTTCAATGTGTTGGTAAATTCATTAAGAATGTATGAAAAAAGAGGGCGAGGTTTCAGGATTAGTTGTTAAATTCTTTTTTTAGACGACGAGTACATCGTGTGGGTTACTACTACTTGTCCCCTACCAACCAATGCTCCAAGGCGATGTGCGCGCTGCTATTTTCGCCCGGCCTTTATATTCCGTGACGTCATAGCGGGCCTGTTAACATTACCATGTTGATTTGTATATCCGCTGTTTTTATAGACTCGTGTGTTAGTTCCTATCGCGCAGTGCGTAATGTACGTCTCCATACTATGACGTAGACAGCCCTCAGTTACTCGGAGCGCTGGACAGTTTCTCGATGTAATTTATTTGGCCGTTGTACTACTACTATACATGAACATTTTCGTTGCTATTACCATTTATTTATAAGAAATTGTCATTGTTTAACTTTCTCAGCTTGTTAGATATGAGACACCGACCTCAACTTTGTGCGTATTTATAGAGAAAATCAATGATTTCATGGGTGTGGATGACCTGTGTAGTCTGGTCACTAACTCAGTTCGACTGTGCTTCAGAAAGGGCCATTTATTTATAGCCTAATAGCCATGGGAACCAAGGGATCTACAGCGTTATGTGGGATCCGAACCACGTAGTGTAAGTCTGATTTTTAGCAAGTTGACAAGCCTGATACTCAGTTCTCTCCTGTACACAACATCCGGACACTGATTACCACCCAACGTGGACAACACAGACTTCTATATTAGTGTGTACGTTGATGGAAACCATTGAGCGGACACCATGTCAGTATTAAGAAGACCGAGCATAGAGCCTATTGCCTACAATTTCCACAACTCTTTGTCCCCAAGTAGCTGCATTACAACATTGCATAACTATTATAGTGTTGATTGTAGTTAATCTACTCATTATTGTAACAAATGAACGGACAACTTTTGTTAAAATACTAGTTAATTGATTAAGTATTTCAGAAATGTTTTTGTCAAATATTTTTTCTCAGTTCACAAATCGTATTTTGGAACGTATGACTGAGTGGAATATAAATTAACACGTCCTCTTTGATTTGCACTCAGTGTTAATCTCGAGTGTCTCGTGCACGTTGTGTTTGTTGAGGTTATCAATTGGCGCCACATTTAATGAGGTCTAAACTTTGAGTTAATAGTTTTTGTTGCCACTCCAACCGTGACTCATCACTTGTTCTGTTACGACGGTTCCAGTCCACCAATCAGACTTGACTACTATGGAGAAGTTACGACCAAGCCGTACCTAGGAGGGGAGTTATACGTGTTGTACCCTCTACCCCGAAATGTTAAGTAAGACCCTAAAGACTATTTTAGAACATCGGTGGCAAAGACCTCCCGACTGGCAGCCCCATCCACCGAACCGTTGGGCTGGTCAATAATTACATGAGTGAGATATGCAGACGACACGATGGCGTGAGCATGCTGGACATCAGCGGTATAAGCAGAAACCACTACACGTCTCATGGACTGCACCTTCGTCCGTCGGGGAAGAAGCTTCTGGCCAGACTCATTGTCGAAAAATTGGCGTTGATGAATCCTCAGCGTCCGCCTGCCACTCTAGCCACATCACGCATCACTACTTCAGCCATCACTCCAGGATGCGAGAGTTATGCAGCTGCTGTTCGCCGATCCTCATTGACACAGCCTAAGACGACCATGATACCTCCATCCTCATCCATCAAGATAACATCAGACCAACAGACTGACGTACAATCAAAACATGTCTGTTTTTTAGGGCCCCCACTTTACAGCAACGGACTAAATTAAAAATAAATATACAACGACCATTTTCAAAACCTAAACCTCAAATTAGAATCTTGCATCAAAATGCACAATTTGCGACCAACAAATTAGATGAAATTCAACTTGTTTGTGAAGAATTACGAACAGATGTTCTTGTAATTACTGAAAATGGTTTTAACACGTCAAACATTGGCCTATGTCTTTTACCAAACTTCAAATTATCACATTCATTTTCCCGACAACTCTCTAAAGGAGGTGGAGTCGCTATTTTTTCAAGGTCAAATCTGATGTGTGAGTCTTTGGAGATTAACCTAGCCACGGAAAAGCACTTTGAAGTGGCTGGTGTTCGACTCCATACAAACAAATCAAAATTTTTCATAATTGGCATATATAGGTCCCCAGGAGGAAACGAAGATTTGTTCTTCTCAAAATTTGAATCACTACTGACTGACTTAACCAACAAAGACTATTATTTCATGGTATTGGGTGACTTCAACATAAATTCTCTTAACACTAACAACCGTTCCACAAAACGTTTTATTGATTTACTGAGGTCTTTTGGCCTTAAATTATCGATCTCCTCGCCAACGAGAGTAACGAACTCGACACAAACAACAATTGACAATGTCATAACCAACATTCCTGATGTTTCCGTATCTGTGGTCAACACAGCCTTATCTGACCACTATGGCCAAGAGGCCATCATTAGTGATACTCATTTTAAAAGGGAGCCTAAAATTACAAAAAAAATAAGAGACACAAGGCCCGATAATATAATACTTTTAAATGCTTCTCTCGCAAAAGAGGAGTGGTTATTCTTAAATTCCAACTTGTCTTTGGAAGATAAGTTCAATATGTTTAATGATTGTTTGACTTTTCATATTGACAGCTGTTGTCCTATGAAAACAATTAAAATTGGCAATGAAAAAGGATCAAACAAATGGATCACAAAAGGGATCCTGGTCTCAAGGGACCGGCTAAAATTTTTCTCAGAAATTTACAAAACAACGAACGATGAACATTTCAAATTATTTTTTAAGCAGTATAAAAATATTTACAGAAAAGTAATTCAAGCAGCCAAAGCATATGAGGTATCAAATAAAATTTTACAATCAAATAATGTCTCCAAAACAGCTTGGGGCATTATAAATAACAAGAGCAAACATAAAAAAGAGATGAAGCTGAACATCGGCGGCAGGTTAGTTAGCGATGCTTCTAGTCTGGCTGATGAATTCAATCGTTTCTTTGCTGCTGTTGTAGACAATAAGGCACATCTTCTCTCATTGGCTGAACGCATGCCTTCACGAAGGCCAAGTCCAGCACCATCAATGGTACTGAGTCTTGTTTCTGAGGAAGAAGTGTCTCAAATTATTAATGAGCTCCCAGCCAAAAAATCAAATGATTTAAATTTCATATCAATGGCTCTAATAAAGAAATGCTCCAAGCATCTCTCGAGGCCATTGTCACATTTAGTAAATTTGTCTTTTCAAACTGGAGTTTTTCCCTCACTCCTGAAAACAGCTAAAGTAATACCAATTTATAAAAAAGGAGATCCTTTTTCAATCAGTAACTATCGGCCAGTCTCTATTTTGCCAATATTGAGCAAAATATTTGAAAAACTTTTTCTAACAAGAATGTTAATTTTTTTAAATAAACACAACCAGCTCTCTGAGTACCAATTTGGATTCAGAAAGGGCAAATCAACTATAGACGCAGTGGTGAGTCTGATTGATATGGTTGTGGAGGGATTAGAATGTCGTGAATCCACCCTCGGTGTTTTTCTAGACTTATCAAAAGCGTTTGACTGTGTTGATCATAAGGTACTGCTAGCTAGATTGGAATCCCATGGTATTCGAGGCGTCCCTCTTGACTGGCTTAGTTCATACGTCAGCCAAAGAACTCAATTAGTTCAAATATCCAATCTTTCTTCTAAATTAATCAATCTGTGTTATGGTGTCCCTCAGGGATCAATTCTCAGCCCAGTCCTGTTCTTAGTCTATGTCAATGACATTGGGGCATCACTGCAACAGGGGAATATCGTACAGTATGCAGATGATACAACCCTGTTTTTTAGAGACAAGTCACCGGATCTTGTAGAACAACAAGCATTTTTAGAGTTGAATAAATGCATTCAACACTTCAAGAGCCTCAACCTAAAAACAAACAGTTCAAAATCAAACTTTTTAAATTTTTCCTTACGTCCTTGTGGCCTAGAAAGGAGCCCCAATGTGATGTTGGAAGACACTATGCTAGAAGAAGTTCACACGTTGAAATTCCTTGGAATACACCTGGATCAAGGGTTGACATGGAATGTCCATACTGACGTGGTGTGCGCTAAATTAACATCAGGCATATTTGTTTTGAGGTCTTTAGCCAGATACTGCCCTATTCAGGTCCTGTTGATGGCATATTATGGCTTGATATACCCTCACTTAGCTTATGGCGTAGTGTTATGGGGATCCTGTACGAACAATCAATTTCTTAGATTGTTCAGGCTACAGAAAAAGGCAATACGAATAATCGCAAAAGTCAACTTCAGAGACTCTTGCAGGCCAATTTTTAAAAATTTGAAGATCTTAACGTTACCCTGCCTCTACATTCTCGAAACAACAACTTTTTTCATCTCTAAATGCTCCTTGACTCAGGGGCGAGACATTCACGAATATAACACAAGAGGCAGAGACAACTACAGGACTGGGAGACACAGAACAGTAACGTTTGAGCACTTGCCCTCAGAAGCAGGTGTTCATCTTTACAACAGACTGCCCAATTCTATGAAAATCGCCACAAATCCGAAAGCCTTCAAAACTCGTCTTAAAGGCTTTTTAGCCTATCATGCATTTTATGCTGTGGACGAGTTTTTGTCAAACAACTGGGAGTCCATATAGTTGGTAAGCTGACACCGATGCTGGGAGTGGGATTAATTAATTGGAAGAGTGAATGTTTTCTAAATCTGTATGTATGAGTGAATTTTGTATGAGTGATTGATAACAAAATTATAGTTATTTTAAAACCATTCTGACTTTTGCAATGCATTTATGTATTTACTGCAATAAAAACTGATTTGATTTGATTTGATTTGAAAGAACAGAAGAACGAATTTTGTTATAATGTTGTACTGATTTCTAAAGATACAGCAACTTGTTGTAGTGAACTATTTGAGCCTATTTTTACTGTATGTTTATTTATTTTCACAGTCAACCAACTTACTGGAGAAAGAATTTCCTTACTTGAAATTAAAAGGTAATAAGCCTTAAACTTTTAATTCTTATGCGTGAAAGGCCAAGACATGATAAGTTTAAGCAAGAACATTTTGATGTCTCAAAAATACTCTTACTTTGTAGTCAAAATTCCCGAATGAAAAAATTCAAAATTCAAAACTTGAGTTTTTGACGTACATAGTTAAATATTCAAGAGTTAAATATGGCGTACAGTTTCGTCATTCGATACTAATATTTTGAAACGTTTTCGGGGAGGTCTCCTGTACCCCTAGGGGTTTATGCCATACCCCCAGTGCTTTAACCCCCCCCCCACATTGTCTCTAGGGGTACTGCCTTGGTTACGCTTTTTTATAGTTCGTGATGGAATTGTGCAATGTGTGCCAGAATATATAGCATCTCGTTAATCCGAACATTCATAATCCGAAAACTATCAAAGTGCTCCTAAGCATTAGCGTCTTTTGCAATACTGTCTACAGAGTAAACTATACATAAAAGTAATACTAATATACTATTTTATTTAATGTTTACTATTCAAACATTTCATGTAGTATGCCTTTTGTTCTGTTAATATTTTGTATAAATAGACAATTTCAGTTTTAACACTACACAGGTTTACTTGTTAGATAAGACTCGTTTTGATAATCCGAACGTTTCTGCAGTTCACACAACTAAAGTACACTGAAATACGTTTCGTGTACATCAATTTATGAGTTGTGTACACTCGTACATTAAATGAGTATTATTTTCCTCGTGGTTATTCTAGGAGTTCGCCTTCATAGAGCATAGTGGAGTGGATAGTTCCATTCATAATAGAACGCTCCACTACACGGTCGGACTGTTTGTGTAGTGTCTATAAATCATGGGGAGCCCCCCTCCACACTTGTCACCTAGGCGCACCTGGTAGTCCGGCTCAACCCTTGAATGGTCACGGAGTTTGCTGCGCACCCGGCTCGCGCACCCTCTATTGATCGGCCGCGCCCTCACTGATAACAACCCTATCATTGCCCTGCTTACGGCTTGAGTGCTTGCTCTCGGCTCGCACTCATCCAGTAATTACTTTCCTTTATTGCTCTGATTTCAACCATGCAAGAAAATATAGTGAAATCAATTTGTATCAAAGAACTTATGACACAAAATCTGATGACAATTGCTCTTGTGTCAGACGTTTATTCTGGATTCTACATTCATTCCTCTTATTATAATTATACAAATGACTTATTTAAAAGCCAAATCTGCTGTTAGACTGTCGTTGGGTTAAGAAACTTACGAATTTATTCTAATTTCCTTTGAAACTCCTGTAGTTAAAGAAAATTATGCAGTTACACTTTATGTAATAGGTGTGTTTTATTGTATGTAGTTTTGTAGCCATATTTTGGGCTTCTTGGTCAAAATCGGTTATATGCCCGCAAAAAGTTTTTTCTTAACATGACTGTTTTAGAGTTGAACGAGAAACATTCAATCCTAACCTAACCTATCCAAGCTGATCACGGGTGCTACCCAATCTACACCGGCCGGATTGGCACCAAATCACTGTTTGTTACCCCTCATACAGTCTTCTTACAAAATATAATCATTTTAGCGTTCTCATGGATGGAAAAAGTTTAGATTTTGCGGGCGTATAACCTATTTTAACCGGGTTTTTTATTGTATCCAGTTTGGTTGTCTCATTTCGCATGCAGTACGGAATTTAGTTTGGTTGCCTCATTTCGCATGCAGAATGGAACTTAGTTTTGTTGCCTCATTTCGCATGCAGAATGGAACTTAGTTTGGTTGCCTCATTTCGCATGCAGTATGGAATGTAGTTTTGTTGCCTTACTTCGGGCATTTAGTATTGCTGGTAGTATTGTATCTAGTTTTGTGCCACATTTCGGCCTCGTTTTATTATTTCATGTAGTTCCGTGCTCGCTGTATTGGAACAGCTTTTATTTGGTTGTAGTTATATTTTATTTCAGTCTCTCACGCCATCTCCCCTCTTCAGGTTGGACAATTCATGCATTTTCAGATATATGTATAGATAATGTGTTTTTCTTTTGTGCTCACTAGATTCACGTTTGCAGTTCAAAACTGGTGTGTAATTCACTATTATTTCCATAAACACTAAGCGCACGTTTAATCACGGTTCGTTTGTTCTTCACGTGCCTTCGTTTGGCTTCTTTGATAGTTTATCTTACTATATAAAAACGCCAAGACTTTACCGCGTGCCTCTACTCTTGTCTTTCAACCCTGAAGTTGGTTGGTAGCAGGTCTCCTTCACTCCTCTTCTCCGCGCTCCTTTTTAGCTGGTGATATACCTCACACCTCATATCTATGGAAATTCAACTAATGTAGTCCAGCCGGGGCCTCCCTTTGGGATTTTTACTCTACGTTTTTCTTCTATTCTTTTAAATAGCCCATCATGTCGCAGTACATGTCCATTAAACCGGACTCTCTGTCTTTAATTATTCTCATTAACTGTCTCTGTTCTTGAGCTCTCTCTAAAACTGTCTCATTCGTTCTCCTTGCTGTCCACCTCACTTCTTGTGTTCTTCTACAACACCAGTTCCAATGCCAACAGCACCTTTCTGTCACTCATAAATAGTCCAAGATACAATACTACAATTTAAATATAAGTAAGTTTCAGTAATTATTTTCTAACATTTAAAAGAACAATTTTTTGATGTCAACAAAGGTATATTTTTATTAAAGCTAGTTTTGCTCGGTCAATTCTATATTTTATCTCCTTAGTACTTCTTCCATCCCCTGTTATTTTACTTCCTAAATAAATAAATAACCGGTGCCACAGTGAAGTGTCCATAAGCTAGGTACACGTAGGTAGGGAAAATTTCCCCACAATTTTAACATATACTTTTCATTTACTCAATATAACAACTAAGAATGAACGACATTTTTTATTCTCAATGAACGATCTTTCAATAACATGTAATAACCGCCTAAACAAATATAACTCAACTTTATCAAACTATCTTTCAGTTTATCAAATTCAAAGTTGTGGTGCGTCTAGACGTTTGGTGTCCCGTTTATAACTTTCATTTACTATATTTTAAATGATTTACAAATTTATTTTAGAACCCTACTTCTGCACCTTTCCAGTATATTTTATTTTAATAATACATGTTCTAAATTATCATGTCAGCTAAGCATTTGTTTCTTTTTTCTCTACGTGTAATGTGAAAAGGTTCTTTAAATTCAGTTATTTACGGCCGCTCAAGGTCAACCGTCTGACATTTTGTGAACATTGGGCGTTAAAAATGCAATATTTATTTTACGGTCAGCAAAATAGCCGGGCTGCGGATGAGGGTTTAATATTTAAACAGCCCTGATGGTCGGCTCGTCAGCAAGTCTGTGAAAACTCAACATCTCTTTTATTATAAATAAACCGGCTATGGTAGCTATATTAATTTTATATCTTCTTTCATTAGATAAGAATTGAGAGAAATATTCACATTTTGTAAATATTAGAAATCGTTTCAATAGTTCCACAACAGGAGTAGCATCGGCTTATTTTGTACCCTCAAATAATAAGTCTGAGTGCACTAATTAATTATTAAGTTTTCAAAAATTTCTTTATCATGACTGCCTTCTGCCAAATTCTGTCTCATTGTAAGTAGTACATAATGCAATAATCGTATTCACATTAAATTACAATTTTTGTTAAATTTAAAATTAACAAATTAATTTTGTTAAATTAAATTCAACTAACGCTAACCAAGTCTGTGCAGTCAACGCTCTGTACTGGGCAACAATTAAATATAAATCCAGCCGTACATATCGCACCGTCACCGACGAGCGGACTCTGCGGTGGACCGGCGTGTCATTGTTCTTCCTTTGACATTTCCATCTATATCTCGTATATACTGGGTGTGCAACTGTGCATTAAGTCTGGGTACGGCTTAGTATTTAATAAACGATTGCAGATAACATCTATAAACATTTCTCAGTTTTGTATGGTTATGTAAACTATTTTCCTTGCTATTGCCATGACATGCCTACCATGGGGGGACGGCCCACAGAGGAAGTCATATGGATCTTTAATATAAGCTCAGGTCAAGTGATATATCATTTTAAAGAGCTCAGTTAGTAAAGTTGGACGCCGCCATCCGCGTCTCAATACGACGATCCAGTCAGAAATTACAGCGCATAATGTATACCTAATACACCCCGCCAATTTTGATTGGATACACCTTTTGAGGTGCGGGTTGCGTCGTGTTCAACTCTACCGAGTTCTTTAAAATTAGGTATCACTCGACCCATACTTACATTTAAGATTCTTTTACTTCCTCTGAGGGCCGTCCTCCTAAGGTAAGGTATGTTATGGCAACAGCCAAGGGAAAATAATTTACTTAGCCATATAACAATGTGTAGAGTTTATAGATGTTATCTGCTATATAAAGCCGTACCCAGACATTATAGGCACCCTGTATTTCCTGTAAATGTGGTAATCGCCAAACGCTCGCACCCTCCTTAGTTCAAACTGGTACAGCTTTTCCATCCACCTCAGTAGATTACTTAATTTAGTTAGAGAGGTAAGCAATGGTTAATTGTGGCGAGGTATTGTTAGCTTGGGAACCAGTTTTCTAATTGTTTCTCCTTCGTGTGCAGGTTAACTTCTGTATTGTTTGTACTCAGAAACCTGTTCTTCTCATTCGTTTTAACGTCCAATTTACAAGGCAGAAGATTTAGACCTAAACTCCAACAATAATACGCGTACAAGTATTGTTTAAATTAAAAACCCCAGAACAAAAGTCAACTGATATAATTGTTGATAGAAACGAGCATTGTGGACCAAGTTCGGTGGAGAATCATCACTCAGTAGTTACCATTATCGTGAATTACTAGAAAGAAGGGGGAGCCCATGTCCGATGGTAGTCAGGGTCTGGATGTTATATAGGGTAGAGAATTGAGTATCAGGTTTGGCGATTAGTTGAAAATCAGATCAACAATACATGGTTCGGATTCCAGGTAAAGCTGTAGGCTCCTTAGATGACTTGGCTATTGGGCTATTAATACTGTAAATGGCTTTTTATAGGCATAAGTGGAACTCATTAGTAACCAGACTACACAGGTCATTCCAAACTCGTGTAATTATTCATGTTTGCCATAAAATACGCACAACATTGTTTTGGTGTCTCATATCTAAGAATAGAAGAATTTAAGAACCAATATTTCAAAAGAGAATATGTAATAGACTTAAAATATTCATCACTAAACAAGTTACACACTGTTTACGTAGTTAATATATATCTTTACGTTAACGTGCATTCGGATATTCACACGCTTAAGATTCTCAGTTCGATCCCAATCAGAGACAATACATTTTGAGAAGGATCAGCTGATAACCACCGGCTGTTCATCTGTCATTGGGCTATTAATTAATGACACTTTCTAAGGAATAGTCGGCCTTAGTTTATAATAATGACTACATTCGTTCATCTACACTCATTTGAAATCCATATTCGCCCATATCTTGACGATCGGCGTCTTATGAATAAATAAATGGATAAAAATAAATAAATAAAAATACGCCAGTTCGATGACATTAATTGTAGACTTCACACGTTTTGAAGGAGACAATCTGACAGCTGATGACCTTCTGACCACTTTGTCACAATTTGTCGCTGAGAATTAAATTAATGACACTTTGTAAGGGAATAGTCTATGTTAGTTTTTAATAAGATTATATTCTTCTGTACACACTCATCACCTTGTCGATAGGAGCTCTATAAATAAATTCATATATCTGTAAATAAATAAATTGTCAGCATTAGTGGCAGGCATAGTGCAGTAACTTGTGGAGATAGTAGGCAATAGGTTCAGTACGCTCGGTTTTTCTTTAATTCCAACATGGCGTCCGCTTAATGATTGCTATCAATGTGGACGCTACAAGAGAAAGCTGGGGTGTCCGTGTTAACTGGTAGTCAGCTTCCGTATGTTGTGTAGGGAAGAAAAGTGGGTATAAGACTCGTCAAATAGCTCTTATCTGACCAATACAGCGTGGTTCGGATTCCACGTAAAGCTTTAGGTCCCGTAATTGCCCTGGCTAAAATTGATTAGTTCTTTATAAGAAACCATCGACCTTACTTTGTAACTATGACTACACTCATCAGTCTCATTCACTCCTAATATTCGCCCTTATATCTACGATCGGCGTCTAAATGATGGATAGTAACGATTTACCTTTCAATTTTAAATTTCCAATATAATGTAACACCTGTTTGTAATTCTGTTGTGTAGTGGGTGATTACGTTACCGAAAATCGACCCCGGACCATCCCGTCATTAACGTAACTCAATTTGCTCGCCGGTTTTCCTTATGGGACCAGGAACTCTATTGTACGCTCAGGAGTCCACTTGAGATAAGTGGCTAAGTGGTTCTTTTATTCTTCAAGTGGTTTCTGGTGCATTGCACTTAGCTTCATCAGTTGTTCAACTAAGAAATCGTACTTGTGTTAGTTGTCTACGTGTAAGTTAATTAAGAATATGTTTATTCGACACAGAACATTATTAGGGAAATAGTAATAGAGCATTTTTAGAGATTTATTATGGTTAAAATAACATATTTTCTTAAAACCAATCGTAATTGTCAGATTACCGAATTACAATGTATAATGTGATTCAGTGTGTACACCTCTCTGAGAAGTAACCGACCACAAACCATAATATCGTGTTACATTCAATCTAGTCTCGCGTGTCACGTTTGCCAAGTGTATTACTGAACCACGGCCCAGACTGGTCTGAATTACTCATGTATTAGACCGTATGTATAATGTGATTCAGTGTGTACACATATCTCAGAAGTGACCGACCACAAACCATAATATCGTGTTACATGCAATCTAGTCTCGCGTGTCAAGTGTATTACTGAACCACGGCCTAGACTGGTCTGAATTACTCATGTATTAGACCGTATGTATAATGTGATTCACTGTGTACACAATTCTCAGAAGTGACCGACCACAAACCATAATATCGTGTTACATGCAATCTAGTCTCGCGTGTCACGCGTGCCAAGTGTATTACTGAACCACGGCCAGGACTGGTCTGAATTAATTTCATGTATTAGGCCGTATGCTTAAGAAAATGAGTAGTATATTGTTTATATGAGAAATACAATTCTTGTACTATATTAATGTGTTGAGTGGTTTGAACTTATTCTTATGTTTTTATTTGTGAACGTTGGTTATTTAGAAAATATCTAGTTTTTTTTAACATTGTTTAAAACCTACCATATTTTTTACTTGATTCTATATTTTTGAACAGTTGATGTCTGTACTATTACGAAGTAGGCTTAGTCTTCTTCTGTTTCATAGTCATCTTGAAATTTTTAATAAGCTATATAAAGTGATTAAACACCGATTAAAGAGTAATTACTGCAATATAAACTATTTGGGAAAGCAAAGAATAAAGTACATTTATGGATTTTATCTATGTTGAGGAGGAGGAGGTGTTAGTTTGATTCTAATCTATTAATTAAACATTCATTTGCATGTTTTGGTCTACATTCCCCATTTACAAATGTTTACTTAGTATAAAAATATGATCATGGAAAATCTGTGTATAAAAATTAAATATTCAACATGAATTTCTGAGTCAATAATGGTTTGACAGTTAATTTTCGTCGTTCAAAATTTTTGACAGAGTTTGACAGAGCAAGATAAAATCTAAATATGAAAATAATATAATGTTACTTTATTCACTGTAAGACGTTTTAATCACCATCAAATAGTCATATGCATATGGAAAGAATAGTTGCACACACGGCAGTCCAATATACGGAGGTCCCGCCCGTCCATACACGTACAATGGTACTAACCCACCAGCCCACCCATATACGTACAATGGTACTAACCCACCCGCCCACCCATATACGTACAATGGTACTAACCCACCCGCCCACCCATACACGTACAATGGTACTAACCCACCAGTCCACCCATATACGTACAATGGTACTAACCCACCCGCCCACCCATATACGTACAATGGTACTAACCCACCAGCCACCCATATACGTACAATGGTACTAACCCACCTGCCCACCCATATACGTACAATGGTGCTAACCCACCCGCCCACTCATACACGTACAATGGTAATAACCCACCCACCCACCCATACACGTACAATGGTACTAACCCACCCGCCCACCCATACATGTACAATGGTACTAACCCACCCGCCCGCCCATACACGTACAATGGACTTCTTATTTACAAATTTTTATGTCCTCACCAGGAGTGTCACAAAAAAGATCTTATCCAGTTTTACTAAAACATTACCAGTGATTCATAGAATGTTCAGCAGTAATATAACTTATTACATACTCAAGATGTTTTGTCCTCGCCCTGGTCTGTGATCTGGAAGTTTCGAAAGGTAGAATGTTGGACGCCTTCGTTGTCGTCGTAAAACCTATTAGAGATTGATGGCATATTAAGAATCCATTAGTGACGTCATGAAGATCCATACAGAAGAAACAGCTGTTGGCAGTATACTTCAACTTTAGTACTTGATTTTTGCATTATGTAAAAACACACACAACATAAAATTTGTAACTGCAGTGACTTTGGTGTACGAGTGAATTACAAAGAATATTTCACAGACCTCCCCTCGTCAGGGTATCGATCGGAGCCATCTAGGTACCGGTACTTGGCTGTATTTGCACCTCCACACTACGCCACTGACCCAGTTCCACTGTAAGTAAACATTTGGAGAACTCAAGCCTATGTTTGGCTACACAGAACATTCGCCCCTCCCCTTGTCAGTCGAGTCGAAAGTTGGAGAGAGGATATCCCTGAGTCAATAAATAAGAAGGGAAGATCCCCGTGAGTTTAGTCCTCATAGTGGGAGGGAAAAGATCTTGTGACCAGTCCAAGAGTGGGAGGGAGGATGCCCTTGAGTACATAAACTGGAAGAGGATCACCTTGAGTCGAGTTCATACAGTGGGAGGGAGGACGCCCTTCAGACCAGTCCATAAAGTGGAGGGAGGATGCTCTTGAGTATATGAACTGGGGTAGAGAATCCCCGTGAGTCGAGTCCATAGAGTGGGACAGAGGGTCACCTTCAGACCAGACCATAAAGGGAGGATGTCCTTGAGTCGAATCCACAGTGGGATGGAGGATCTCCGTAATGTGAATCCAGAGAGTGGTAGGAAGGGTCACATTGAGTCAAATACATCGACTGGGAAGGAGAGCCTCCTTGAGTCGAGTCTACAGACTGGCAGGGAGGGCCACAGTTAATTCTACAACATTGGAGGGAGAGCCACCTTGAGTCCAGACTGTAGACTGGAAGGGAGGATCACTTTGAGTCGAGTCCCTAAAGTTAGGGGGTTGGACAGTGGTCGAAATCTTGCACAGATATATCTCAATAACCTAATAACATAAACCAGTTAGAACTGTTGTCAGTTAATGTACACTCTATATCTGTAGCGAAGAGTCGATAAATAGGCGAAAATCACGGGAAAAAATTTAATATACGAAGCCGCGGCCCGTGATTGTTACGAACTAAATATTTAGTTTATTGGAAGGGCTGGAAGAGTCGTATTTAATAAGTCATTGTTGCCATCGTTTCTTTTCTTATTGAGTAATGCATGCGTAGGACTTTTTTAAGATCACATAATTAAAAAAAGAACCTCCAAAATGATGTATGATATAATGTTTTAATCCGACAAGCTTGGCGGATCTTGTTTTGGTTGTCTCTCCAGTTCGGGGGAGACGGCGAAGCGGGCGGTTGGAAATAGACTCAGGTGAAAGTGACAACCTCTGGCACCTGTAGCAGTCACAGTAGATGACACAAACGTTGGCTCACTTCCAACGGCTCCCCCCGTGTTCCATTCCCATCTCTTCCATTCAACGGGAATAGTCTCAGGTGAAAGTGCCAGCTCTTGGCACCTGTAGCAGTCACAGTGTACGACATAAACGGTGGCCCCTTGCCAGCGTCTCCCCTCGTGTACATTCACATACAATTTACAAGTCACTTCCATTCAATGGAAGTAGTCTCAGGTGAAAGTGGCAGCCTTTGGCAGTCACAGTAAATGACATAAACGTTGGCCCGCTGCCAGCTGCTCCCCTCGTGTAGTACATTTCCATCACTACTATTCAACGGAAATAGTCTCAGATGAAAGTGACAGCCCTTAGCACTTGTGGCAGTCACAGTAAATGACATAAACGTTGGCCCGCGGCCAGCTGCTCCCCTCGTGTAGTACATTTCCATCACTACTATTCAACGGAAATAGTCTCAGATGAAAGTGACAGCCCTTAGCACTTGTGGCAGTCACAGTAGATGACATAAACGTTGGCCCGCTGCCAACGGCTCCCCTCGTGTAGTACATTCTCATCACTTCCATTCAACGAAAATAGTTTCAGGTCCCCTCGTGTAGTAAATTCCCATCACTGCCATTCAACGGTAATAGTCTCAGGTGAAAGTGACCGCCCTTGGCACCTATGGCAGTCACAGTAGATGACATAAACGTTGGCCCGCTGCCAACGGCTCTCCTCGTGTAGTACATTCTCATCACTTCCATTCAACGAAAATAGTTTCAGGTCCCCTCGTGTAGTAAATTCCTATCACTGCCATTCAACGGTAATAGTCTCAGGTGAAAGTGACCGCCCTTGGCACCTGTGGCAGTCACAGTAGATGACATAAACGTTGGCCCGCTGCCAACGGCTCCCCTCGTGTAGTACATTCTCATCACTTCCATTCAACGAAAATAGTTTCAGGTCCCCTCGTGTAGTAAATTCCCATCCTTCCATTCAACGGTAATAGTCTCAGGTGAAAGTGACAGCCCTTGGCACCTGTGGCAATCGCAGTAGATGACATAAACGTTGGCCCCCTGCCAGCGGCTCCCCTCGTGTACATTCCCATCACTTACATTGAACTAAAATAGTCTCAGGTGAAAGTGACCGCCCTTGGCACCTGTGGCAGCCACAGTGGATGACATAAACGCTGGCCAGCTGCCAGCGGCTCCCCTCGTGTACATTCCCATCACTTACATTGAACTAAAATAGTCTCAGGTGAAAGTGACAGCCCTTGGCACCTGTGGCAGCCACAGTGGATGACATAAACGCTGGCCAGCTGCCAGCGTCTCCCCTCGTGTACATTCCCATCACTTACATTGAACTAAAATAGTCTCAGGTGAAAGTGACAGCCCTTGGCACCTGTGGCAGCCACAGTGGATGACATAAACGTTGGCCTGCTGCCAGCTTCTCCCCTCGTGTAGTACATTCTCATCACTTCCATTCAACGGTACCTGTGGCAGTCACAGTGGATGATATAAACGTTGGCCCCCTGCCAGCAACTACCCGCTTCTATTCAAAGGAAATTTAAATTTCCTTCAAATATTTTTTCTCTTTATTTGTGACTTGTAGTAGAAAAAACTTGACTGCATCGAACCGAAGTCAGTTTTCTTATATGCGTTTAAATTTCATTTTAATTAACCTTTAATGTTATTTTTTTTAAATTAATTGTTATTGCTTGGATAAAAATATTAAAAATATCTAAATAATTATTTATCCACATTTAGTTTATCGTAGGAAATTTATACAAAATCACTTCAAATATATTGGGTAAATATCAAAAGTATATTCGAATTATTAAAAAAAGTATTGTACTTTTTTTGTAATTTCTAAAATAACACACTAGTAGTAATATTTACATGTTATATTTACCGCTTTTAGGGGTTTTAACAGCGAGATGAAACGTTTCACCGCTGTGCTGCTATAATTCACGGGTGACTTTAAAGTCCGCCTTTATAAGTGTTTAACCTCGGCAGAAGTTTTTAGTTGAAATAACTGTCATGAACTCTTCTAGTCCTTTAGTTGTTATTTTTTGTTTACATTCATATTATTTATTGTGTTAGTGCTATAACAATAGTTATTTGAACACTAAATAATCACGTAGTTGAATAGTTCTAAGCTTGATTCGTTAGTGGTAACCAAACCAATTAATAGTCATTGCTACTTATGACGTAATGGGCGGGGCTTGCTACTGCGCTGGCAGCCCGCCTCCCTCTGTCTTCGTAGTTACCATAATAATATTAAATTGAATATAACATTAGTTAAAAGTAGTTCTCTCTCTATCATTCCTATCAATCTATCCATCTTTCTTGTATTGTGCATTCAGAAGGTGTCACTTTCTTAGCGTCCTATCTATACATACAAACTATAATTGTATAAATATTTCATTCGAATAAAACAACAACAAAAGCAAATATATAATCTTCAAATTCACATCTATCACAACGTTCAATTACTAAATCCAATTCATCGTGTTTTACGTGTTACTTTATTCGTGACGAGTAATGTATATGCAGTCATTTCGTATTATTTGTGAATAATCGGTTTCTTGTATTGATATATAGTGGTACGGCTGTGTTGGTTCTAATGACAGATCAAGTAATGCAGGTATCGGCTTGCCGTATATACGAACTCTTGAAACGGGACCGCCATGGTGACCAGACACACAAATTTGTTTGCATCAAGAATCAAGCTATTTAGAGACCAAATACATTTTTGAAAATTAGCATGTGTTTGATTAATGGGTTTATAATGTTCAATCTAATAAAATAAATTTGTGCTAACCAACAGTTTACGTATAATAATATTTTAACAAGTAGCGAACCAATTAGAAAATTCAAATTACAACAAAAAGTTACTATGCGAAATTTTTAAAATTTTTCGGTCATAGAATTTCGTCAACGAAAACGTTTGAGGTTTCATAATATCAAAAGATTTTGATTCAAGGACAAATATTGTTGTTGTTGTGTGATTTGTTATAGTGGCAGATTTAAAATCATCGTGCATGAAGTTCGTATAATCGCCTAACGACTCGTTATTCGCTCTTTTCGTTTGACTTGATAACTTTACATATATTTTCAATATATCAATTTTCAATATTTAAACTATACATAAGCTTTGAATATATATCCTACGCAGAATGCGTGCTCGACGCTCCGTACTGTGACGGTAAGTGGAACGGGTGCCATTTTGGTGGTGACGGCCGGCTTCACCACTTGTATTACTTCCTCTGTGGTTTTAAATAATAGAGATATTCCACTCTGTGGCTATTGCCTGTTTCTTTCATTTACTTACACGAACTAAATTACTCGACGGTTTGAGATACTTAAATATATAAACTACTAGACACTATTCTAATAATCCACTCTTCAGGAAATGGAGCCACTATTGTATGGTTTTCAACCTAAATGTTATACTATAATACACTAAGGCCTCTCTGGAGTAGGGTTACCGGCCTTTACCGACGTAGATCGCTTCAGTCAAGGCCAAATGGACGTTACCGTTATTGTAACTGCTACCAGTTTTATGGGGAACAGTTTCATATTTTATTAAAAGCGTTGTGCGTTGTTAGCATAATCCACCCGGTTGTGAACCTCCCGGACTGGCGATTTCCTGTTCTCCGATGAACCGATTGACCCATTTCCTGCTGCACCTGTAGTAACGGTAGGTCAGTTTCCGGAACCGTTCCTATAATTTCCCCTTTTTGTAATTGTCACATTCGACTTGGGCGAGGATGTTTGTGCTTTATGATAGTTACTGTCTTACTGCGGGCCAATAATTATGTTTTATAATGATCCTAATGATGAACGAATGTAATCTATTACAAAATAATTATGGTTTATTAAGTATCTATCATTTGGTATTGGTATGATATATTTGGTATTCATCTATTTGTATTCAGTACCACCGTACGTGTATGGGTAGGCGGGGGTTTCTAGATAACGTAATTTTGTATGTGTTTAAAATAAGAACAGTTGTACGTAATAGTAGTTAATAAATCGTATTAGTTAATGACCAGGGTTAATATGTTGCCATCTGAAGTTGTTAGACCAATACTGCGTGGTTTGAATTCTACGTTAAACTGTGTTGACCTGGTTTCAGGATCAGTTACCAACAAGGACATCTACACTCAACGAATTGATTCGCTCATACCTTGGACGATCGTCGGCTTAAATAAGTAAAGAAGAACAATACGAACAATAAATATGCAAATACAAGAGTCCACAGTAGTGAGAAGAATTTCTTAATACATTTTGTGTACTTATATTAAAACTAGATAGCTAGTAATTTCACAGCTTTGTTGCTACGGCCGGATTAGGGAGTGAAGCTTCAACACAAATATTTGAAGTGTGATAGAACCCACTTCATCTCTGAGCAAACGAGATAAGCCCATCTCTCGGCACACTGTTGGTGTAACGCGGACCGGGAGTACAGAATAAACCACAGTTTTATTGTAGCTATGGTGGTGGATTATTGTACAGTTCCAACTGGAGAAATGTTGTCTTCTTTGTCTGAATACTTTGCTAATGCATAGTTAACAAGAAATGGCAGGCTCTGTTAGATTATTGAATTTTGTAGATTACATAAAATTTTGGAGGATGTTTGCACAGTACCAACCAGACAAATTGTGTCTACTTGTAAAGGCCTAATAGTTCACTAGGAATGACAGATAATTAAGGCTTGTGTAGCCTCTATTAGATTGTTTTATCCTGTAGATTACGTATATTTGTCAAAGACAGCAATACATTAGCGACATATACAGAGTTACAACCCACAGATGCTAACTAGTGTAAAATTAATATAATCATCCTATAATGTAACCATGGCCAAGTTAATTGTTTCTGCTAAACCTTTTGAGAAATGTAGCCTGTTGCGTTGGTAAGTGTGACATGATCGAAGCCGTGTGTATCGGCCTACCACTGGCTTGTAACACTTGTGGCTTGTAACAACCGTCAGTACAAGCTCACATCGCAGTCACCAAGCTTGTAATGTTATGTCCTTGACTCACGAAACTCTTAAGACTGTCTAACATTGATTCTGGTCAAACTACGGCTGCACGCATGAAAATTATGTGTTATTTAAAATCAGTTTTGGTTTCTAGGCTGTAGAAGCCTAAGTCAGTCATAAGAATCTACTTCCTGACTAATTGCTGTTACAGTTAGTTTATACTGTATTGATTAAACATTGTCTTATAAAGCTCCAAAACATTGTAAAAATAATAATATCTTTAAAATATCGGTTGCATTTTTTGGGTTGCACTTTGATAGTAATTTGAATAGCAATTCTCATATTGATAGAGTTTGTAAAATAGTTAGTTCTGGAATATATGTTTTACGAAGATTTAAATATTTTTGTGATAGAGTCTGTGAAAGAGTTAGTTCTGGAATATATGTTTTACGAAGATTTAAATATTTTTGTGATAGAGTCTGTGAAAGAGTTAGTTCTGGAATATATGTTTTACGAAGATTTAAATATTTTTGTGATAGAGCCTGTGAAAGAGTTAGTTCTGGAATATATGTTTTACGAAGATTTAAATATTTTTGTGATAGAGCCTGTGAAAGAGTTAGTTCTGGAATATATGTTTTACGAAGATTTAAATATTTTTGTGATAGAGCCTGTGAAAGAGTTAGTTCTGGAATACATGTTTTACGAAGATTAAAATATTTTTGTGATAGAGCCTGTGAAAGAGTTAGTTCTTGCAATTTCAGTATATGGAGCAACAAGAAAGAAAAATTTAAACAGTATTTTAAATTTATAAAAATTAGATCAGAACTATATTAAAATGGAATAATGTCCGAAAACCTAAAAATGTATCATGCAAAATCCATTTTATAGAATTAGTTATGTTGACAGTTTATGGTTTGAATATAATTGAAACTATTCTCATAGCCAAATAAAATTTGTCTCATAAGATGATAAAAACAAAATACGCATGATTATAATACAAAAAGAACAAATGTATGGATAGAAAATACTAATAATACAGAATTTTACAATAAATCGCCTTCATACATTGGAAAAATATGTTATACTCAACTACCACTAACTTAAGAAATATAGAACAATACCAACAATTTTAAGTAAAAACGTATACAGTATTTTGAAGAAAGGTTTCTACTCATGAGAATATCGAAGAGTATTTTTATTAAGTGTTTTTTAAAATTATAATAATGCTCTTTGTACATTTACTAGTAAATTATAATATTATAAATATATTGTAACGTAAAATACGTACAATTTGGTATGTTGTTTCACAGTTAATTAAATACAAACGTGAAAGATAATGTCTTATTTCATATTACTTCAAGTTTATCACTGTAATACTGTATTAAATTGATACAATTTATGAGTGATTCAACTATAATTGTTTTGTGGTAGCTGCCATAGCTGGAAGATCACAATCATGACATGACAGTCCAGCTACCAGGTTTGTTGCTCGTTTAGAAATACCCAGGGGATACGTAAAGATTTAAAGATTTGTTGTGGACGCGAACAACATCACACCACAACCGAAAACCACCTCTTCATACTACTTTCCATTTGAGCAGATCAAACTTCTCGCCCAATACTAGCTGGGCCATAACGTGGAACAGTTTTGATGGACGTAATAAGTTCCTTATTAACGATCCATAAATGCCTATAGGTGGGATGAACCTCCGTCGTAGGGAGTGGATACTGTTAAATCGGTTCCGAACTGGCGTTGGCAGATGAAATTACTGGAGGTATAAATGGGGATTGACAGTACATCAGTGATGTGATTGCAAGGAGTCCATCCAAACAATGAATCACATAATTACAGAGTGACCCCTGCTCTGTTTTACTGAGGGATTGGTCAGCATACATATAATCAGTGATGCAGGTGTTAGATGGCTCGATGGATTGGACTTATCTTTGTGACAGGAGATCACTTTACATTTTCTAATCAATGAATATACAATCATGACTTTGGATATTTATCTAAATATACATCGCAGCTTTATAATTAACAAATGGTAGCTGACCACAAATCATACGATATATACATTATATATCTGGTATTATTTTTTCTAAAGTTGAAAATATTAACTCTTTTCTTAGAAAACAATCAATTCACTATAGTTTTGGTTTAGCTTAAACGTATTAATTTATTTTATAATATTGGAAAATATCAAATCAAATTAACATAAATGGCAAAAGAATGTTACCTTCGATACTCAATATCCCCCCCCCCCCCGGATTTTGGTTCGCCCCGTTAGTTTTATGAAGAGCAGCCCTGTCGGTACTTCCTAAACCATTGCAGTTTTAATTCCTTTTATTCCTAAGTTCAAGCATACTTGTGCGAATCGATTCGCACACCTTCTTAGTTCCAGCTATGACTCCCTGATCCCCTTCTCCTTGATCTAGTTGTACTCAACCATGTGATAAATCACAACCTTCACATGTTATTGCATGCGGGCATCGCCATCGATTGTTGTGTCAGATCTCCAGTCTGATCCTCAACCTGCCATTTGACAGATATAAACAGCAACAAACAGCCACGTCAACAAGTAGCTAAATATCTTGATAGTTGAAAGAAAAAAGTTCGAGAAAGGAATGCCATAGAAAATCAGTAACTTTCTCAGACAAATGTTATCGAGTCGATGGTTCGCAAACTTGGATGTTAGTGTGTAACTGAATAATGACGATATTGTTTAAACGCGTGATGCAATAATCTTACTTTAATTGACGAATGAAGTTATACGAAGTAATTAAAAGGTTCTGTGTACGTTAAAGTATATTTAAAAGTTGAGAAAAAGAACTGAAAATATTACTTCAGGTTTCTTAATAACAATAAGGCGCTGCGCAATGGATGCCATCTGCCTAAACAGAACTAGGGAAGTCGAAAGTACCTGGGTCCGACTGTTATTCAGAGGAGTGATTTAGTATCATTTTTATCATAAAGCTGATTAAAAAGACCAATAATACGTGGTTCGGATTCCATTGTTTACTTATGGCATGTCCTTACTTGCTCTGGCTATTGCATAGTAATGAACGGTCCTTTCTAAGGACAGTCGACCGTTGACACTATCAAAAATTACTATCGATCTACTATCTACACTCAGTCGCAGCCATGATTACTAAGACCTTTAATGATAGTTAAATAAAACAAACATCATATTTTGAACGTTATACGGGTTATTCATAAGGCAGTATTATCACATTCACTTCTACATGCAATAATAAGTAACTTGTTGGATAAAGAGTGGCAATCCTAGAATTCTGATATGCAGTTTGAATTCCTTAGATCACATGGGGAGAATAAGAATAAGGAGTGTCAATCCTATAATCTGGTCTTTAATTATGATACGTAGTTTCAATTCCTGAAATCACTTGGTGAGAAGAAGAATAAGGAGTGTCAATCCTATAACCTCGCCCTTGATTATATGTAGTTTAAAAATTCCTGAGATCACACGGTAAGAAAAAGAATGAGTGTCAATCCTATAATCTAGTCTTTAATTATAATATGTATTCTAAATTCCTGAGACCACACGTGATAAGAAGATTAAGAAATGTCAATATTATAATCTGTCCCTTAATTATGTTATGTAGTTTGACTTCCTGAGATCACATGGTGAGAAGAAGAATAAGGAGTGTCAATTCTTGAATTTAGTCCTTAATTATGTTATCTAGTTTCGCTTAATGAGTTCGTCATTAGAAGAATGAGGAGTGATAATCCTAGAATGTTGTCTGTAATTATGTAATGTTATTTGTCCCTTGCTACATCGTGCCCGGCGAGTGAGAAAAATAAGACGTCTTGTTATGATAGAATATCCATACAATGTCTGAACTACTTAAGAAGTATAAACTGGAATTTCTTTTAGAAGAGGACCCCCACTCTAGATAGTTTAGGATAGGTTAGGTTTAGGTTAAAATGTGTCATTTTCTTCATTATAACATATACTGAATCACAGTTAATGTTTTGTTTTATTCCCCCTTGAGGGGCTATTCCTATAGACAAATGTTTAAAAGCGGGGGTCCTAATCTGTACCCCCGTGGTACATAGAAATGTGATGATCTTGCAGATCTGACGAAAGAGTTTGCAGTGAAGGAAATGCAAGTGTACTTACATCCTTATACAGTTAGTCACAGCTGGTCCAGCTGCTACACAGTCCTTATATGACTACATCTCTATTGGAACACGCCGGCTGTGATTGCTTCAGGAGTAGTTCTCCCGGGAGAAAAGTACATCATTTGGATAATGACAACCAATTTCCTCCCAGCTTTGCCGCGTATTCTTTGTTTTGGTACATGCTTCCTTGGCCGGTATTGGGCTTCACACCCGATCGTGGTGGATGTAGGGATAGCAAATATTTTCAAGATATCGATATATCGAATTACCGATATATCGGAAACCAAATATCGATCTAACAATAGTATCGAAAGGAAAATATCGATATATCGGGTAACCGATGTATCGAATTGTAAATGATTTATCTGTATAAAATTATTCATTAACTCTTATGTCATGACCAAAAATACACCCATGTTTTGCTGTCACTATAAAGAATATCCTACTGAATGTCAAAATTAAATACATTTATCTAAACGAAAAAAGTTTTGGTATGTGGGGTTGAAAAAAAAATAAAAATAAGTATACCTTTAATTATTATGTTATTTATAAAATAATAATCTAATAACATTCGTATAGTATCGCCGTCCGTTCCAGCCACTGGTTTACAATAAACTACATTTTAGTGCGTTAACCCAACTAAATAAAGTTACTTAATTATTTCGATGCATGCCACAATAGATTTTTTTCTCTAGTTTCTCTTGTGATTTGGATTTTTTTTTTTTTTTTTGCTTTATTAAGGACGTGTTATATGAAAAGAAAAGTCCCGGCTCTGTGACAAATAAGAGGTATACAACAACATAAAATTTGAAAAAAAAACATGTAGTAACTATAATTTGATTGAAATGTGGTTACTGTTGCGTAGCTTTTCGAAATTTTAAATTTGATATTCTGGCTATATATTGTAATACAAGAAGCGTAGTATAGCTCGCAAAGTGGCACCTTGTAAGTGTTATATAGAATTTAGGGATTAGTTTTAATCCAAGTCGGCACTGTGGCGCAGTGCTGTAACCCAGCTACTTAGGGACAAAGTGTAGTGGAGGACAATAGGTTCTATGCTCGGTCCTCATGATACCAACATGGTATCCGCTCAATGGTTTCCATCGATTAGAGAATCTGGGGTGTCTTGTTGAGTAGTCAGGGTCTTGATGGTGTGTATGGAAGAGAACTTAAAATCATGCTTGTCACTTAGCTGAAAATCACACCAATACTACGTTGTTCGGATTCCACGTAACTCCGTTGGTCCTTTAGTTCACCTTTAGTTGTAGGGTTGTTAAAAATTATTTTTTTTTCTAAGGAACAGTCGACCTTAGTTAGAGTAACAATGACTACGCTCGTACATGTGCATAATCATACACATTCGTCCCTCATATTCGCTCATATCCGGAAGATCGACGTCTTATCATTGAATTATGAATAAAAGACAAACACAGCCATTTTTCATATATCAATATATTTAGGACCGTTTAAAATATCCATTACTATAAGTTATTATAGATATTAGTTGATTAAAATGCTATCGGAGAAGTAAAACAATTGACTCTAGTTAAAAACTGACTGTCATTCCGTCAGTTAATTGACAAGCGTGTCATATTGCAAAGGTCGGAGTTTATCAACTGCTATTTATATACTTCAACTTTAATTACAGTGGCCGAGTTACGTTTACAGACTTATCGTCCTTTGTTGAGAGAAACTAATTAGGAAGTATCACGTTAGTGGCCAGGTATCACTCTGTCGTCTGTACGGGGTGAGTTTTAACCCCCAACTTGTTGAGTATACCATTGAATTTATATTAAACCACACTACATTTAGGGTGTTTCAATGTTATTAGGCATGACTTGGGGTTCAAGATCAAGAAGTCAACATAAACATTTTAAATAGGAACATGTCTGATGATAGACAACTAGAATTAAAAAAGGGCGTGTCGTTCTTTACTTGTTACTTATTTTGTTAGTTTATTTTAATGGTTATCATTATGTATTCTCCTAATTAATTCTTATTTGTCATGGCTAAAACAAATCCAAATTTATATTTTTATCGTGTTTTTAGGGTATTTTAAAAAGAAATAAGTTGTTTTCAGGAAATCTTTATTTGTTGGAATTTCAGGTGATTGCCAATGAAATAAAATAGCAAAATAATCAATAACTAAAGACGTCATTTTTAAATTCTGATAGCGATAACGTCTTTAGCTTCAAATGAGAGTATTCAATGATGTATCACATGACCACATTCATCAAAGAACAGTCGGCTCCTACAATGGATCCCAAGAGATCCCAATAGCATTGAAATGCTCAAAAGGTTGTGTAAGTTGATATTAATTTAATGCCATATTCCAAAATAAAATATATTATATACTGTGGAAGCAAGTTAAGGGGTAACTGACATAAAACTTGCCGTGTGTATAAACCCAATGCCGAAAGGCTACTGATAAAAATTCTTTTGTTTGGATATATCCAGAAACCTTGCATAAGTTGCACGGGCGTGGGAAGGTGCAGCTAATGGAATTATAAATGGAAATTGCAAATAATCAACTATGTGGCCGAAATTCAAACTATGGTTCACATAGTTATTGATAGCCCATTGTGTTTTCAGATGAGATTAGCTGGTCTTCATTCAATCGGAGAAGCAGGTGGAGTGGTTACAAAACCTGGACTTAGCTCTGTGATGGAAGATAGATATTTAAACATTAAGACTTTGTGCGTTAGATTTTATTTACTTTGGATATTTTTCAATATGGTCTATCCATTATTACTTTTTTCGTTATTTTTGGTTGCTGAAATTGAAAACTACTAATTAATATTTTGTCTGAACGATTTTTAAGTGTAAATACGTTCAAGTGCAACGGTTTATGTGAAGGCATGTCTAGCGCAGGTACAACACTAATTCTTGTACGAATGGGAAAAATGAACAAAAGGTGCCAAGTTTTTGTTGTATTTTCAAATAAAAAAGACCTTTCAAACACTGGGTAAATCTTTTTACTTGTGCGCTTATTTATATAAGTATGTAAAAAATGACATATTTGCCACTTCAGTTTTCTGATAGGTTTCATGCCGCTTGAATTCAAAACAATTTTACGCTGCATTCGTGTCGCTTTAGCAACGCTGTTCCGGGCGGTAACGCGTGTAACAATTACAGACTGCAGTTGTGGGAGGTCGGAATTGCTGTTTGTGTCAGCCGCTTGGAGGACTGCTAACACTTAAGTGGGTATCTTTAACATGAAAATTTATCGCACAAATTAACATAACATTATAACTGTCCACTATAAATCCAAGTAAATTTGGTCGTTATGTAGTGTAAATACGAGTAAATTGAGCGTTTTGTAGTGTATAAATACGTATAAATTGATTATCGTGCAGTAGAAATTGTTTATTGTGCAGTAGAAATACAAGTAAATTGAATGCTGGATAGAAATATATTTCCGAGCTTCTCAACGATAGTGGGACCTTGACACAAGTCCAATGGAGATTGAAAGACTTATCGACTAACCTTCTTCCAAATGAAACTTTCCTCTTATTCGGTCATCCAGTAAAGTTTTAAGAGGGACGACGGGCTGACGGCGCCATAAACCTAGTTAACCTACGGTTGGCCAGGGTCTCGAGGTAATCAGGGTTTTGATTGAATGAGCAGTGTTTTTGAAAATTTTACTTTTCTATTTTCTTGTCTCACAAATTCACCTTCGAATTCAATCCAGTTTATAAAAAGTTAACTATCTTATTTTATTTTTGGATTTGTATATCTTAGTTTTAATGGGGGGGGGGAGGGCTAGGCACCCGAATTTAATGCAAACTACGATTTTTTTAGTTTGTAGTCGATTGTGATAAGTTAGGTTATGTTTGGTTAGGTAAGTAAAATGTGAATTTTTTTAGGTCGAACAATTAACTATATTGAAAAATCAATATAATATATTCGTGTTCAGCATTAAAAAACAAGTAGGCCTACTGTAAAATGAAAAAAAAACTGTTTGAAAAATTCCGGTTTTTGAAAAAGTTGGTTTTTTTCACTATCACGTAAAAAAACTAGTTTTTTGGGTTTTCTGTAAAAACGAGTTTTTCCGCGGCTAGAAACAGCTCCTTAAAGAATTATGAACTCATATTTCACTACTTTTCAACAAGTAATCGCATTTTCAGAGACGTCTAGAAAGTGTTTAATTACCTGAATATGATATCTCTTGACAGTATACTTACATCTTCCGTATAATTAAAGTTATGAGTTTATGAAAACACAACGTAGCGTGGTCCACTGAACACTGCAGTATATACGATCTGCCTACATTAAGGGATCATACTTAATTCATACTATATTACTTCATATATGCCTACAAAACCACAAGTTCGAAACTGATTTTATGGTTCGGGACTTACAGACTTTTTTTTTTTGATTGTAATTTTATTTGAAATATTAAGTTTTGAAATGACGAAAAAGTCATCTCGAAATATTATTTAGTAGAACCAGAATCCTAAATCCCAATCCAGTAGCTTTTTTTTACAAAAATCTGTTGAACAATAAATAATTTTAATTTATATCCCTTACTTGAGTAGTTTTTGAACGCATAGTATATTTAATTTGCACTTTACACGAAGTGGGCACAAAGTTCGATATCAATAAATACATATAATGGCTATTTTTCAATAAAATTTAAACTATGTTTATGTTACTGTTTACAAAATTATTCTTTTCTCTCGTATAAATCACTCGATCTTAAAATAAATAAATAATAATACAGTAATAATAATGATATATCTTATTATTGATGATATATCCTGTTTGATGACTAGGTTGTCGATAACGCTTAATAAATCGTAACCCGTCAGAGCTGGGGTGTTATTATTTCACCTTTCTGTGATAAAACAATATAGCACCATAAGGTGGCAGGTTTACGGGGTGACAAACCCAATTCTAGGGTCATTTCTTGGGGTTAGTCTCCATAAAACATCAATACAGATCTTATGTCACTGATAGCCAATGAGACCAGAATTGCTTCAATCTAACTTTATTTACAATTACTCGTGATATATTATTGTTAATGTTATCTCGAACAATAAAGATTGATCGATAACTAATAACTAACCCAAAAACACAATAATTAGTTAGACCGGGTAAAGGAGTAGCTGTGCAGGGTAACTCAACAGTCCCACCCCCACTATTTTTTAATGAATAGAGATTAAATGATTTACATCGGAAACCAAATGAGGAGTTTTTTATGTACGACTTATTTTGATCCTTCTTTCGAAAATGGGGTAGATTATTCAAGATTTTATATAGGACCTTCTTGCTAATATAAGAAGAATGGCACAAACTAGAGTTATCGTATTGCTAGTTAAAGTTGCTGTTGTTTCCTGACACCCCCTGATTTAAGTTACATTTTTATGTGAATAAAACATTCACTCAACAGTTATTTTGAAAACTCACTTTAAAAAAAACATATTTATACTTTCAAATGAAATATTTGAGATTGATTTTGAGAAATATTTGTCGGCACTCGTGGCGCTGTGCTGTAACCCAGCTACTTGGAGGAAAAGAGTTTTGGAGATTGGAGGCGATAGGTTCTATGTTCGGCCCTCTTAATACCATTGAATACACTTTTATTCATTTTTAATACCGACTTGGCGTCCTCTCAATGGTAGTTTCCAGAATTTGTGTAGGGGAGAGAACTGAGTATCAGGCTTGTCAACTAGCTGAAAATTAGACCCAACACTATGTGGTTCTGATTCCACGTAAAACTGTAGGTTCCTTAGCTGGCCTGGCTATTGGGCTATAAATAAATGGCCCTTTCTGAGGAACAGTCCAACTCAGTTAGTAACCAGACAATACAGGTCATTCACACTGATCCTACACTTTGTAATAATTCATAATCGCCTTAAAATACGCACAAAGTTGTGTCGCCGTCGCTTATCTAAGACTGTAAGGTAAAGTTAATACGGACCCACTCAAGAAAGTGCAGAGTAGACAGCTCATTTGGGAATGGATCCTAGGAAATCCATACCCTCTAATATACATAAACGTGAAATTTAATAGTTCCCTCCGAAGGGAGTTAGTCGGGTGGCAGGTCATATTGAAGCGTTCATTAAACGTTTGTCCGTGGAGCCAATACACGGTGGCGATAGGGTGGGTTACAAAGGCAGGATTTGCGTGTTATTGCGTTTTATGGCTGCACCGTACTGAGGGGTAGGTGGCCCACTCATCACGCAACCCCCTCCCCTCCCCACATGCGAGGTTTAATTGATTATTCAGAGCTGTGCGGAGAGTCTTTGTCAATAACCGTATCTTCGGTTCTTATGGATAGTTCATATACAGACAAAACATTGAAACACACACATACATATCTATAAGTTAGATATATCGCTCATGGTATAGAGAAAATTATGCACATTCTTCATCTGAAACAGGCACTAGTCTCATCTTGTGTGTGGCGTTTTTATAATAATAAACGAGGAGTAACAAAGATAACCATTCTCCCTTTGTGTACTGGACTATAAACTAGTACGGTCTGACAACAGCGCTCAGTCCACGAACGCTCGACACGCTACTGACGGACAGACCACAAACTACAGAAAATGTAAAACCACTTAGCATTGAGACAATAATGTATATATGCAGTGTGTTTGTGATTGAAACTATCATCGCCAGGACAGGAACATGCTGGGTTTGTAATAGTCTTGACGAGGTGAATCAGTCTTACATGGTACAACTCACAAATAAATCGAATGTAGGCTCAATGATTTAACTGTCAGTTATACAATACCAATCTAGTCATACTGGGTGAAGTGTCGTTTCAAGGCTTTCAATTTCATACTAAGCGACGAATTGCAGTATTGACTTGAAAAGCACTCAATTATCCGTCAAATTAAACTTCCGTAGAAATACGCATTCTGCATACGGTAAGGTAAGAGAGATAAGAAGAAAAGTAGAAAAATACGTAAAATAAGTCTTGTTCTTGCAGTTACGCGGATATGAAGTGATTGATGGCGAGGAAGTAGTGATTCCCCGCGTAAAAAGGAAATAAAGGGATTTCAGAGGTAAAGCACCAACCAACCTGAGCGAAGCGAATCTGATAAAGTAGTCGGATTTAAATATAAATGCGGATTAAATAGGTGATGACAGAGCTAACAGCTTTTTTTTTTTTTTTTTTTTTTTTTTTTTTTTTTTTACTTCACTCGGCAGTTGACATGGGCCTACAGGCCTGTGCGTCAACTTTATTCAACGAGTGAAGTACCGACCGTTGGCTCAGTGGGGATTCGAACCTTGGACCTTGCCCTCCGCAGCCCGAAGCCTTAGCCACTGAGCCACCACGCCGGCTTTATTTTAGAGCTACTTCTCTGTGGGTTGTATTCCACCATAAATGAAAGCATCCATTTCCATGTTTCTTTAGCCTTATGTATGTGTTTAGTTTTTACTAACGATCTATTTTAGGTTAGTCGGAAGTGTAACTTTTTGAAAATGATTTTTTAATGTACACCGTTCCAACTCACTAAAATTTAAAATCATCAAGGGCAGGTCCTGCTGCAGCCCTCCATCAAACCTCTCTGTTTTGAGCCAGTCTCTATGTTGACTCATACTTCCCTCCGATCCGTACACTGTCCACCATCTGACATCTTTTTCCTATTCCTCTATTCCTCTTACTTTTCCATTTATAGTTGTTCTCAAGAGACTCACTCACCCTCTCCATATGGCCAAGCGATTCGCACGAGTCCCCATAACTGTTCTCTCATGTTCAAGCGACTCGTTACGAGTTGCGTGTTCCCTCATGTTCAAGCGACTCGTAACGAGTTGCGTGTTCCCTTATGATCAAGCGACTCTCCACGAGTACCATAACTTGTTAAGTAAAACCCTGAAAAATCTCCAAAAGAGGGACTCTGTTGACTGGCCCAAAGATGCAAAATCAGTTCGTCAAATCCTCGAGTTAAAATGTAGCCCGTGACTAGTGTGGAATTTTGAGCAAAGCAGATTTTTTTCAGATAAATATCATTATTCTGTAATATTATTAAGAAACAAAACAATTTCATTAAGTACAAAAATACAAAACACTTTCGATGTTCTTTATATTTTAATTGTAGGCTACTTTAACCAAGGTAGTGTTTTCACCTTTTTTATTATTTTTTAACACGTGATAGTTACATTATATTAAGTTATTTTATTTCAATGTTTCAAAATTGTGTATGTAATACATCAAGATACGAATACAAATTTAAAATTTCAAATAATGTCGTTTATAAGTATTTAAAGTTAAAGTAATTTTTGCACGTTATGTAAACGATGTAATTTGAGTATACAGATAGGCAAAGGGCCCCATTCAAAATGAAGCACACATTACAGTTTGGCCAGGAATAGAGACAGATGTTGAATATGGCCGAATAGACAGAAATAGAAGCGGGTTTATTTACAATAATATGTACTGACTTGTGATGAAGTTTATTTACACTGGTTTGTTGCTGTTGAGTCGACTGGGAGGAAATGTGTCATGTTAACTGGAACAGTAATGCCGCGACTGATCTGCGCAAAGAAACATTGTGATTTATGGCCTCACAATAATTTACTGTGTTCTTTTTATAATCTAATAATGTATTGGCTGAAGTTGCCGGCTATATGGAATATATTCTGCATGAAACCAAAGTTAAACGGATAAACAGGTTGTTTATAGAATGTTTCGTTAAAGTTATATTTTTGTTTTGTCATTTTGTAGTTGCTGTAATGGAAAATGTTCATTTCTTAGCAGATTTCAATGTTTTATTTTAATGTTTTTAAATATTATGTTTTAAATTATCATAATTAAAAAAACTAATATTGGCAATAGAAACATGCTGGCCGAAAGTCACTAAAGCCCACACTCAAACTGTTTAGTCAGAACAACATTTTTAATTTGTACTTTTTATTTATTTTGATCATTTAAAAAAATGGACGTATCTTGGTTTAGGGTATAATTATACATTATATTACTATATAATTGTAGTAGAGCTAATTAAAGAGACGATTTTAGTAAGTGTTAGTACAAAATATGAGGCTAAATGAAGCACGCTATTGATGTGATAGTTTCGGAAGTTAAGACTGTATAGGCTGTCGGCTGTGTTGGTTTTAAACCCATAAGAACAATGTTATTTTCGAGTACATATACTTTCGTTATTTATCGACCAAACGTTGTGTATTAGGTGTCATTTTAAACGTTATCATATTGCGCATTGGGTTTGTTTTTGATATTTTGAATACCAATACGCCTAGTTTTGAAAAATATGTGAAAAGAAAATTTTCAAAGTAAATATTTGTTATATTTTTCTATAAAAATAATTAGGAATTTCCAAAGTGATTCCAACGCAAAATTTCATTCTTGATTAAGTGCAATATTTTTTGGAAGAAATCCGTTTAAAAATAACTTTTTAATTTGGATACGCGTGATCGTATACCCGGTTCGAAAATAGCATTGTTGTTATGGGATTAAAATCAAGATGGCCGACAGCCTCTTAATAAGTAAACTAAACTGACTATCATGGTATCGTTTAAATTTCAAAACAATTAATGGAAAATTGTGGAAATTTAATTTAAATGTCTTGCAATAGTCCTTTCAGTTTTAAAAATATACGTACTGGTTTGGTACTTCAATATATATATGTATTAAATAACATTTGGAAGTATTTAACTATTTTATTTTCCTCTTGTCCGTGTACTGTTGATTAATCTTACACCCCTTCAAAGCGCCAATATAAGCTCCATAATAGACGATCCGCACAACGCAGGTGCGTCTACTACAAGCAAAGACCAAATATGTTTATGATTGACCCACCCACCCACTCATACACGTACGGTGGTATTGACCCACCCACCCGCCCATACAGTGGTATTGATATTGATTATGATATTGCTTGATATACCAAACATATATACTTACTTAATCTCTGCTTCAAGTGATGAGCCTTGTTCAGCCTTGTGGATGTAATGGCCTGTACATATCATATATTTAGTTGCTTATTTCAAATGTTCATGTCTTCGCTACTGTAAACAATGCATAATATATACAAAAGACATATTTGCCTAAGTACAACAACATGAACTTGAAATTTAAGTGCTTTTGATAATAAATGGTGTTTATGGAACTTCGTGTTATTCTTCATAAAAGTAATAAATGCTATAGGGGGACATTGTACTCCCTATAACCGTAATGTTAAATTTAGCATATGTATGCACCCTTTTCTCATGAACTATACAAGATAGGGATCTTTGTTTTTTATGGCTGTTCTTTAGTACTTAAAGAGCCCTGATTAGCAAAATAGTATTCATATAATTATTTTGTCTGTCAATTTTGAATTTTTTCAAAATTACCATAAACATTTTTTAATTTTCTATTTATACATTTTTAAAATTAAATTACTATAAAACATAAACTCATGATTTTGGTTATTAAAGTGCGAGATTGTGACAAGAACATGCAGTGAGAGAGTAGGGAAACACGTTGTATGTTCGTTAGTGAGACGGGCTCTTTGCTACTCCTAGCGACAGTTGCAGTGAAATCTAGAAGTAAATTCCTCGGAGCGCTCAATTGGGCGCCTGGATAAACACCCTCAAGGTGATTTGGGCGTCATTAGGGACAACTGAATTCCGCTCGCAGCGCTGACTGTACGTCTGACCGCCATCTACTCAAATACACACTCGAACCCTCCCCTTACCATGGGATGGTTAGGGTATAATTGTAGGAAGTCGTTTAAGCGCGATCCTGCGGGTGCGGATGCTGTGTCTCGCTATACGTGCGCGTAACCATTGGATTGTAATATAACATGCGAGTAAAAGTACAACCACAATTTGAGTATATAAAGTTATCAATGTTTTAAATTGGGTGATATTAAAGAGCATAAGATGCCAAACACGACATTGTATTTCTCGTCGTAATAAAATAAAAACAAACATATAACATTATTTATTTATAATCAAATTTGCAGTAAAATTACGTAATTTAAAATAACTTATGAACAAGACCTGTCCTTTGAGGGTCTGTTTTTTTTTTTTTTTTTTTTTTTTTTAATTTGGGAATAATCGGGGAAATAGTTTCTTAATTCTGCATGTACAAAGAAAGCACAAAATCGCATCTTTAAGCTGATGTATTTAACTATAAACATATTTTTAATGAAAGAACTACTTGGAAGTGATATAAAGTTATTGAAATCGGAAAAAATCGAAATTTTTTGACCAAACAGCCTTAAGACACTAAATTTTAGTAGACAGTAGTGCCAGCAAGAAAAGGAATGCCAATCGGTTAATCGTTATTTTTATATTTAGACTCATGAAATACTTGTTTTTCATTTCATGACAATTTACTTCGATTTTATGTCAATAAGAAAATTCAATAGCAATATTGTAGTTTCTCTCCAGGAATGCCGTATTACCTGTCGTAAACTGACTTTCTTCCTTTTTTCCAGGATTATTCACGAGAGCGGGTTCACGTCGGAAGACTTCAAACAGTATCGACCTGTAGTGTACAGTAACACCATCCAGTCCTTGGTCGCCATCCTGCGTGCCATGCCCACCCTCGGCATCGCCTTCGGCAACAACGAGAGAGAGGTCAGTTCTACTATACTCTACAACTACGATATATATTTGTTCTGCATTTAGAATATTTCTTTTCTTTTTCGGCCCAACTTAGGCAGTTGGCAATTCGCTTCACACGATTATTTATCATGTCCTTTGACATGAATCTGAAAGAATATTCATGATGAAATATCGTCCTCTTCCTTTAAATCCCTTTGATTCTGTTTGCGTGTACGTCAACTTTCAAGAGTTAAACTTCTTTAAGTACCACTGTATTAGCCGAGTAACTAACTACTATCAATTAAAGATATGCCAACATTTGTGCACTTTCAAGTTCAACTTGCGTTTCAACGTTCCTTTCAACTTTAATTTAACATGCGTAATCACACGAGCGATTATTTTGCGGTTACTGGCAACTGATGAGAGAGATTCCTAGGCTTGCACTATTGTGTCTCTAGTCACAAAAACGTGCTGTGTATATTGTCTTGTTGCTCTTGCTAATAAAAGACTTTGTTTTCAAAATGCATCAAAAGTTGATTTAAAATTTTATTTGATAATGTGTGTTGTTAAAGTTAGTAACATAATAATAACAATAAGAACAAATTATATAGAAATAATGCCACACTTCTTGGTTCTAACTGAATATTTGCGTATAGTAATTAAATAAATACAAAGCACAGCAATATAGCTAGCGAGTGTCAGCGTGATTCACTTGGACTAATTGGAGAAAGAATGCGTCGAGTTTAGCTGTTATTGGGCCTCCGATCACCTGTTACACATAGAAGCCACCTGTTGCCTAGAAGCCGTATTGCCTTGTTTGTTTTATCGTCGGAAAACCGCTCGGTATTAGATCTCCAACCATGCAGGGTTTCTTAAGTTGCCCTTCGTCCTACCGAATTCAAGATTTGCTAACCAACAAGTCCTGAATAGAAGAATCACCGACACATCACTACAATAGCGAAAAAAACACTTATAGTTGAGTCGGTATTGAAAGTATAAGGATAATGCATTTTTATTCATGCATGTGACGAGTCAACTAAGCGCAAGAGACGGTAGGATCTAAGGTTGGTCAAAGGTGCTCTTTTTAGCACGTCTATCTGCCCTTCATTCTTATCCCCTCCCCCCCCCCCAGTACCTTGTCGCTCATGGTAGAATTACTTCATCGGTTTTTATCAGTTTCTTGAAAAGATCTCTTCTTCTTAGAATGAAGAAGAGATCTAACACGCATTGACGTAAAATTTGGTTCTTCACGTAAACTTTTACTATGTTTAAATAATTAGTTGATTTCTTTATTCCTTTTGATAGATAAAAAATGAGAAAAACGAATGAGGTTTGCTTTTTTTGACAATCTATCGGGTTACGTTCGGACAGTCTAACATAGATAAGTTCGTTTTTATATTTTATAAATATCAATTAAGACAAATTATCACCAATTTACGTATACAGAAATACAAATTACTTAGCGTCAATTATAGTAAATTACCTGTCACACTAGATATTTAACACTTTTCAATCAAGATACTAAACCATTTGAATATTCGGTGATAAGTGAAATGGGACTGTAATTGCTTGTCCTCTGGTGATAACCTTCTATGTGTGCCCGGGTTATCGAGTAATCGTGCTGGTGGCCGCTTCACCACTTCCTTCTACTTCAGTCGTCTGACACTCGGTTGTCACAACCAACACAACGACTTTCAAGCGCCGTTTCCAAACTGTCAAGCTACCGTAGGGAACCCGTTACTTTAATGAATTCACGGGCACGTACCCATGATCACGGGTGTCGTCCTCGTTAGGTGTTGAATCTACCGTCTGCGGGCTGCTGCTCTAGTACTGGTAACGGCCCCCTTAAACACTGGGATCAAGTCTCTATATATGAACAATATGACTGTTACAGAACAATCAAGCGAGAAGAAAATGTTTTCAGCAATGAACGATTTCTCATCACGTTATGCTAAAGATGGATAATGCCATTCAGAAGATATTGGTCGAGGATGGATGGATCGTTACGTCATAGTGCTGGGGAAGATACCAGTTATGGACCATTTACACTGATTACTGTGATTATGTTTTGTAAGTTTGAAAACTTTAATTTGGGAGGGTGTGATTTTTTGCAGGGCATTGTTATTTAGCTGGGTGGGTGGGACTTTGGGAGGTGCTTAAAGCCCGTATTTTTAAGGTGGTGCTCAATATACCTGTGTTGGTAAGAAGAAAGGTGGTCATCGTCGTGTGTGGGAGTTGATTGAGTAGGCCATACAAGTTGATGGATGTGAAGGAAGGAGCCATCATGAGTGAAATGTATAAGGAGGAGGGGGTGAATTGGCAGCCAAGATTGATCTTACACCTCCCCTCAACACGTTATTGCAGTGAGGAAAGGTGTCGTCGCTGGTTATTTTATACTAAAACGTACTTTATACAATCGGGTTCTTAATAAAAACATAAAAGAACGTTTTTGTGTTGATCCTTATATCACAATCAGACTTTGCTATAAATTTTTTATTTACTACAATAAGTAGGTTTACTTATTTATTGGTTTGTATTGTAAGCTTAAAATTCTTCATTGTAGTACAGTAGTTGTTAGTTGAGTTGTAGTTGCAGTCGATGCTACTCCTTCCACTAGATTCAATTTTTAGTTACTGTAATTTTATTTTTATTTATTTATTTTTTATTTATTCATAAGACGCCGATCGTCAAGATATGGGCGAATATGGATTTCGAATGAGTGTGATGAGTGTAAATGAGCGAATGTAGTCATTGTTACAAACTAAGGCCGACTATTCCTTAGAAAGTGTCATTAATTAATAGCCCAATGACAAATGAACAGCCGGTGGTTATCAGCTGATCCTTCTCAAAATATGTTATGACTCTGATTGGAATCGAACTGACAACCTTTAGCTTATGAAGCTGGGATTGAACCAACTACGCTACCGAACGAAGCGTACAGTTGAAATAGAATTTTTGCTGCTTGGTGACGTAAAAATTGTACATGATCTATAGGGATTTCGACTTCCCAGTGGTGGCTTTTTAGTTTGGGAAACGGTCGTCTTAATCTGTCCAAACAAATTAACATCATGTTCATTAATTTCTAACAAATATAAAAAAAATCGAGTATAAGAATAAAAATATTATACAACTAAATAAAATACGTCAGGTTAGTTGTATTCAATTGTTTAATTTAATTTTAAAATTAGGTTTTGTAAAGCCAGGCCGTTTTTAAGATGAACTCACCTCAAGGTTGGTTAAAACAACCTATTCAGCAGCATCTATCTACGAAAATAAGATGGAACAAATTTGAAAAAAGAATACTTAGAGAATACATATTTAGAGGATATAAACAAATTAATACTTGAATAAAAATTTGAATTTATTTTTATTTTTTAATATGGCTGAACTGCCGTAATTTTAGTTCATAGGTGATTGTCTTAGAGGATGTTTTAACTAAATCTACCGGTGTAGTTATGATGAATTGCCAATTTGTGAGAAATCTTCTGTGTACAGTTGCAGCTCTACAGTAGTTTTACTAAACAGATTTACTGAAAGATGCCAGCATCAATCTGACTGCAGTAAGTAGTGTATTTACATACATAATGTATGCTATCAGTTGTCCCTGTCTGGCGTGAAGGTCTGTTGTGCACTATACTGTATGTCGCCCACATAAACAACCCTGCCCACGTCCTCCCCGTACTAGTTCACCATCATACGCTGTGTATAAGGCCAACTCGGCTACTACCACCTACTATTTATCAACTCGTGTCCTTATATAGGAAGTGGATTACTTGACTCAAAGGAAATGATTACACGACTTACGTCACTTCCTTGTGTTTTATTGGTACTGAGATATCACTGTTATCAAAGAACAGTCCTAGTTCTAAATATATATAGCGTATAGTTTCTAAACTGTCAACTGTAATAATATATTGATTACATTTATTTTAGTATATTTGTAAATTCAGTTAAGTCACTATAAGACGTTAAAGTTTGTTAGATGGAAACACATAACCGATACGTCTTGACCTAAGCGATTTAGGATTAAAATACGTAATGCATGATACTGTAAGTTGTACTAATCACCTGTACGAATAACCGACCATCCATTCACCCTACTCACACAGCAAACTTGTAGGCTTTACATGTGAAAGTATTAAAGAATCAGGTTTTATCAAACCTGAACGTCTAGCAACGTTTTTTGACTATACAAACATTTAGAAATATACAAACGTTCTTTCCAACTCAATTAAATACTTGCTAGTGAACAGTTTTCTTATAGTTAGTTGCTTTGTTTTTAGTAATAAGCTATTAATGGAAAAAGTATAAGATGTAAAATACTGTGTACTAAACAATAAAAGATTTATGCAACGAACTGTTCAACGGTATAAAGTCCCTTATACTTCGATTTAGACCACATCGGGTCACTAGAGCAATATGTCTCTAAAATAAACTTCTTAACGTAAAAAAAAAAAAAAAAAAAAAAAAAAAAAAAAAAAAAAACAACAACTGGTGTTATACATAGTACAATATGTTTCTGGTATCATATTATTACGATTACTCAGAAACATGTCCTTTTTGTTCTTGACTTCTAGTAAGCCAGTACACAATTTGTTTGGAAAATAATTAAAGACTCTTTAAGCCTACGGTTATTTTGTGCTCAACTAAAAGCAGACTTTACTGGGTTTAATTTATTTCCGAAAACTACGTTCATTTAAGTAACATATCATTAGTGAATTACAAATAAGTAGGATAATAAACATTCTGTGCGTGTCGTCACATATGGTTGGTGAATTGTAAACAAGTAGAAACATGAAGACTACGTGCATGTCCATTACATATCGTTCTTGATTTAATTATGAAGGGTATAGAACAGAGGTTTTCGGTTTTTTTGCTGATATTAGTTTTCGTACTAAAAAAATCACGAAAACGAGGAAACACTGAAACAATGGTAATTATGCACTTTCTTGCCACATCTGAAAATACGATTTCATGTTGAAAAAGTGGTGAAATATGAGTTTGTATCTCTTGAGGAGTTTGATTTTATCCGCGGAAAACTTGTTTTTTACCGAAAAATCGAAAAACTACTTTTTTATCTAATAATGAAAAAACCAACTTTTTTAGAATCGTTATTTTTTGAAAATTTTTTTCATTTCTCGTGTTTTTTTTTTTTTTTTCTGAAAACAAATATATAACTGGTTTTGTAGTAACATTATTTTTCAGCTCGATTTTTTACTGACATAACCAAACATAACCTAACTTATCCTAATTGTCTATTTTCTCAACAAATTTCGTAATTTGCGTTAAATTCGAGTGTTTGGCCTCCGTGACGGCCTGCCTGCCGTCACTCCGGCGGGAATGTAAGTGAATTCGGTTTTTGTGATAAATAGTTGTTGTATATTATGATCGCGTAGTGGCCGCTAATGGCGATCCGTCGCGATAGTAGTTTTTCCGTTATTTCTCGAGAAATATTTGTAATAGACCAAAATAGTTTTCAAATTTGTATTCAGCGCAAAAAACACATCAAAATAAAAAAATATGATTAAAATACCATTTGAATTAATGGAAATATGACAAAAATACTAAAGTTGTGGTTTTTCGAATTTTTTGGTAAAATACGTTATTTTCGCGGAATAAAAAGCTGAAAATACAGCCAATTCTAGACCCATTTCATGCAAAATGTTCCAAATTTGTTTGGTGGCAAGAAACTGCATATATACCGAAACAATATTTTTTTCCCGTAAATGTAACGATGCCGGAAATGTGTCCTAATCGCGAATATGGCAAGATTTTTACAAACGAACCGTTTTTAAGCACGTATACGAATACAATTGAAAACTGTCTAATGTCAGAGAGAACGTTGGCCTAGGCGAGGGAGGTTCGTGGGTGCCCATTTTCAGCTTGGAGCAACCAGAACGGATGCTGCAATTTGGAAGAGGGGCCGCAATTGAGTTGAGTTCCCAGCGCACTCCAACTAACAATGGGGGGGGCACTCACATTCCGTCCTGATTACATTCCTGCAGTGTAAGGGATGATGTGCGGAATCGATCGTAAACTGCTATTAGTTGATGGAAAACTGTCTTACAATTATCAAATACACGAAGTTGCTTTATCTCTTCGTCTGTTTTACAATTGGCAGCCGGTAGTGAATCTAGATACTTAAACATATTTAACTGTAAATAAATTATAAAAACGCTCAATTTAAAAAAAAATCAACCAGCGGTCCCATATAATAGTTCTCCGCCTATCAAATAAAACTTAAAATCTCACGATACGAATTATTATTACGGGCCGAATCATAGCAATAGAAAGCCATGTTTTAAGTTTTTTCGTAAAGCGAAACGGCCTCTCAATTACCGACCTATAAGATTAACGTATGGGCAAGATTTAGAGGGTTGAAAATACGTTTAATGTATACACTAAATTAATGTTTAAACATGCCAAATAGCCACATGTATTTGGCTTGAGTGCACAGTGTACGTAAGAGACATTCTTACAAACTGAAAACTTCGTAACATACTGATTTGTACATTGACATATATTCTTACGTAATATACTAGTGAACTTTTCCCGTTCTTAATTGGTTTCAGTTGTAAATACACCTGCAGACTATCCTCGGTCATTTTCACCTCTCTCGCCACGTTACAATGATCGAGTAACCTTAGACCGATCTGTGAAACCAAGCAGAACGTGGTTATTAGGAGCTGTTGCCTTAGGCACCGTGACTTCGTCGCTAGGCAACACAACGTCTTGGCACTCACACAAAACACGCAATTTGCCACGTTACGGTGCCCCAGTAACCTTAGGCCAATCTGTGAAACCGAGCAGAACGTGGTTATTAGCTGTTGCCTTAGGCACCGTGACTTCGTCGCTAGGCAACACAACGTCATGGCACTCACACAAAACACGCAATTTGCCACGTTACGGTGCTCCAGTAACCTTAGGCCGATCTGTGAAACCGAGCAGAACGTGGTTATTAGGAGCTGTTGCCTTAGGCACCGTGACTTCGTCGCTAGGCAACACAACGTCATGGCACTCACACAAAACACGCACATTACGGCTTATATCTATATTTAGATCGTCATACAGCACTGTGAAGGATTTATGAATTACTGTTTATTTGTTCATAATCTAATCTTAGTTTTAGTATGATCATTAACACTTTTTTAGAAAAAATACATTTCCTCGTCTGAAACCATCGGGGATTGATAAGTTTTCAACAAATGCTAATAAAATGTTCATGTAAAATATCTATTAATAGATCGTACATGAAAATTAATACATGACATGTTTTATTAAAGTGTTCCAGGTTTATTTCGTAGTCTTAAGATATCGCGAGTTCGTATTGTCAAATAGTTATTAAATATACTGTATTCAATAATTCCACAGCAATTTCAAATAAAGTTAATTACAAAGTTTATCAATTGAAACTATCAAGATAAGTTGACTCTTACAGACTTGTATTTTTTAAATGCCCATTGCAAGATAAGTAAATAAATATTGTGTTAAATATCCCATTGCAAATATTTTGTTAACATTCTGTTAAAACATATGTGTCAATAATTTTTATCGCGTTCGTTAAGTCTAGTTGATATTTTGCCATTGTAAAATAATGTTTAAGTTGCTAATTACAATCATATTAAAATAAATTATCAGATCAGTTGTGTAAACGAGATTGGTGAGAATACAATTTGTTCTCTTGCTCTTATTTAGGAACTAAGAAAACAAACTGTGCTAGATATTGTTTAAGGTGCAATTATCTCTAAAGATTTGCTTTTGTGGAATAGTATGTGGAAGAGAAAAGAGAGGAAGACGATCACGAAGATATTGGATGGTAGATGGAGGGGAAAAGAGGGAAAGACGAGAACGAAGATATGAAATAATGAAATAATAATTTATTTCCCAACAAAAATTATAATTATACAATTTCTTAAAATTTACGGGAAATGTCACTGACCACGTATCCAGTAGTGTGGCCAGCGTTACAAAAAGGAAAACTATATTGGATGGTAGATGGAGAGGGAAAGAGAGGAAGACGAGCACTAAGGTAGACGAAGGGGAAAATAAAGGAGGACAAGCACGAAAATATTGGGTGGTAGTTGGAGGAGAAAAGAGAGAAAGACGAGCACGAAGGTATTGGATGGTAGATGGAGAGCAAAAGAGAGGAAGACGAGCACAAAGATATTGGATGATAGTTGGAAGGGATGATAGAAGAAGATAAGCACGAACATATTTGATGGTAGTTGGAAGGGATAATAGAGAAAGATAAGCACGAAGATATTGAATGGTAGTTGGAGGTGATAATAGAGGAAGATAAGCACGAAGATATTGGATGGTAGTTAGAAGGGATAATAGAGGAAGATAAGCACGTAGATATTGGATGATAGTTGGAAGGGATAATACAGGAAGATAAGCACGTAGATATTGGATGGTAGATGAAAGGGATAATAGAGGAAGATAAGCACGAAGATATTTGATGGTAGATGAAAGGGATAATAGAGGAAGATAAGCACGAAGATATTTGATGGTAGTTGGAAGTGAAAATAGAGGAAGATAAGCACGAAGATATTGGATGGTAGATGAAAGGGATAATAGAGGAAGATAAGCACGAAGATATTGGATGGTAGTTGGAAGGGATAATAGAGGAAGATAAGCACGAAGATATTTGATGGTAGTTGGAAGGGATAATAGAGGAAGGTAAGCACGATGATATTGGATGGTAGTTGGAAGGGATAATAGAGGAAGATAAGCACGAAGATATTGGATGGTAGATGAAAGGGATAATAGAGGAAGATAAGCACGATGATATTGGATGGTAGATGGAGAATGCGTTACTAAAAAAGACTAGCAGAGGATAGATGGGTTGAAGGCTGTGTTGACGAAATCTTTCCTCTGTTATCTTGATTTTTGTGGTGATCTTTCGTCCTTTCGACTTTTTTTGAACAATTTGAAGAACGTCTCAATCAAGATATTTATATTCTAACCTCCTGTCTTGAGAGGTTTTTTAAAAGTAATTCGGTATTTTATACACTTCCAATTTTTGTGTTCGCTTTTCACATATCTCAAGAGTATCTTCGATATATATACGCGGGAATACTTTATTAGTAAGTTATAAAACAAGATAATTTGCAAGATGACGTCACATGGCTAGTGTGTCGTAACACCCGTGATACACTTCTCTCTCTGACTTTATTGCTATGCTTGCTTATCATTCTTTTTTTATAAAGCCTTTCGTTGTAACAGTATTATCGCGTGTGCTTGTTAAACAGAGGTTTGATTGTATTGTGTATGTTTATCGTACAGACATACAGTAGGCCTAAACGACGATAATTTCATACATCCCTGTCGACAATATACCAGAGATTTGCCAAGGCGATATAGAAGTGGTCAGATGTCTTTCCTTCCCAAAGTGATTGCTATTTCTGTTGAGTGACTAAGTGGCCCATATCCATCTTGTCAAACATCGATGGGCCAATTCCAGTTGTCACGCATTCCACAAATCCACCGTTCTGTTCTATTCCAGAACAATTCGATCCGACTCCAAAGATCTTGTAGCTTGATTACGTAGGAATTTGTTGCAAATATTATAAAAAAATCGTCCATTTAAATAATAATTAATGACCACCCTCGTATTTCCTTTCAACATTTTGAAATGTTATTTATAGTAAAATCACCTGTAAATAAATGAGTCAAGTGTAAATTGTTATACGTCGATATAAGCTGTAGTGTAACTGCAAACTACAGCGCTCGAGATCGCCATATGGTTTTGTGCCTAACGTGTCGGGTGGTGTTTGTTCTATTTACATTGATGTAGGCAAATATAGACATAATTCTATGATATACGGTGATGGTGGCATTTTGTACAAGGGATTACTCATAATTGTGCTTAATTAAAGAAGACTTAGTCGACCATAGAATGTAACAAAGACGGCATTGATGCATTCTACATATTTCACTTTCCATATTCTATTGTTCGATCGATTATATACAAAAATATTACTTTTTGTCGATACTGAATTCGCTTTTTAAAAGTAAAAGTGTTAATGAGGTTTTATATCAAATTTATGTAACTTATTACAAAGTACGTTATTGAGTAAAAACTGTAATTAAATCGCGGAATAACAGTAATAGTTGATACATTTGGTACATGACGATTGTTTGTAGTGTGGACATTTAACCATATGATAGATCTGGTTTGGCAGATGCCACAAGGAAACAAGGTACTGTATTTTCATTTTTTTCTACTGGCTTATTGTTCCATTTGCCGTGTTGGTATCGCAGTTGATTCCATATAATTATTTCATATAGTTAATAGTAAAATTTTTTAAAAGTTTCCAATTTGTTGAAAATGTTTTAACAATTGGAAGGAATGAAAGGAATAGTAGGCCGGGGAGAGACCAAAGCGGCTAGAGGGCCGTAGGCACCGCTCAGATCAGCGGTCGATGGTGTGGGTTTGAACGACAGTCGCTTTGTTCCCAGGGCGATGTTAGATCCGTTCTATTTCATCTGGCAGAGCCATTGTTCCACATATACTCCGTCACAATATCTCTGTCACGTTGTCAGTGTTGTGACGTTCATCTAGTAGTGCTTTTGTTCCCACATATTCAACGTCACAGCAAATTTTCGATACTGTCACGTTATCAGTATTTTAACGTTCATCTAGTAGTATAATTGTTACAAATATCCACCGTCACAATAGTTCTATCACGTTATCAATGATGTGCCTTTCTTCAGCCAGGAACTTTGTTCCCACATACCACCGCCACAATATCTGTATCACGTCATCAGTGCTGTACCTTTCTTCAGACAGGGCCGTCACAATATCTCTATCACGTTATCAGTGCTGTGCCATTCTTCAGCGAGGGGCTTTGTTCTCACATACCCACCGTCACAATATCTGTATCACGTCATCAGTGCTGTACCTTTCTTCAGCCAGGGGCTTTGTTCCCACATACCCACCGCCACAATATCTGTATCACGTCATCAGTGCTGTACCTTTCTTCAGCCAGGGGCTTTGTTCTCACATACCACCGCCACAATATCTGTATCACGTCATCAGTGCTGTACCTTTCTTCAGCCAGGGGCTTTGTTCTCACATACCACCGCCACAATATCTGTATCACGTCATCAGTGCTGTACCTTTCTTCAGCCAGGGGCTTTGTTCCCACATAACCACCGTCACAATATCTGTATCACGTCATCAGTGCTGTACCTTTCTTCAGCGAGGGGCTTTGTTCTCACAAACCCACCGTCACAATATCTGTATCACGTCATCAGTGCTGTACCTTTCTTCAGCGAGGGGCTTTGTTCTCACAAACCCACCGTCACAATATCTGTATCACGTCATCAGTGCTGTACCTTTCTTCAGCGAGGGGCTTTGTTCTCACAAACCCACCGTCACAATATCTGTATCACGTCATCAGTGCTGTACCTTTCTTCAGCCAGGGGCTTTGTTCTCACATACCCATCGTCACAATATCTGTATCACGTCATCAGTGCTGTACCTTTCTTCAGCGAGGGGCTTTGTTCTCACATACCCACCGTCACAATATCTGTATCACGTCATCAGTGCTGTACCTTTCTTCAGCGAGGGGGGCTTTGTTCTCACATACCCACCGTCACAATATCTGTATGTCGTCATCAGTGCTGTACCTTTCTTCAGCGAGGGGCTTTGTTCTCACATACCCACCGTCACAATATCTGTATCACGTCATCAGTTCTGTGCCTTTCTTCAGCGAGGGGCTTTGTTCTCACATACCCACCGCCACAATATCTGTATCACGTCATCAGTGCTGTACCTTTCTTCAGACAGGGCAATTACTCCCACATACCCACCGTCACAATATCTATAACGTTATCAGTGCTATACTTTTCTTTAGGCAGGGCCATTGTTTCTACATTTCCATTGTCACAATATTCCTGTCACGTTTTTGGTATTGTGATGTTAATCTGACAGGACCATTGTTCCCACATATCACGTTATTATATGTTATGATAATGATCATATCATATAAACGAGATATAATGATTTCCCTTTCAGGAGTGTGTAATGAGTGTTAATGTTACTTTTATTATAAATGGTGCAAATGTGAGTTATGTTACATTTGTTTCATTTTCATGCACGCTGATTGTTCACCATTTCTCCTGATTGCTCGTTCATCACTTCCGCCACGTCATGTGGTCTGCGGTATGTCCAAGAACTAATCACAATGCACATTATATCAGCTATATAGGCCAATGTACTCTGTGTTGAGATCTTGCAAGTTCTCTTTAAGTAACATAGATTAGTTTGTAACAGTTAGTAACGGTTACATCCCAGCCCTGTAACAGTTACCTGCCAGCCCTTTAACAGTTACCTGCCAGCCCTTTAACAGTGACTAACAGTTACCTGCCAGCCCTTTAACAGTGACTAACAGTTACTTCCCAGCCCTGTAATAGTTACTTCCCAGCCCTGTAACAGTTACTAACAGTTACCTCCCAGCCCTTTAACAGTCACTAACTGTTACTTCCCAGCCCTGTAACAGTTACTAACGGTTACCTCCCAGCCCTTTAACAGTTACTAACAGTTACTTCCCAGCCCTGTAACAGTTACTAACAGTTACCTCCCAGCCCTTTAACAGTGACTAACAGTTACTTCCCAGCCCTGTAACAGTTATCTGCCAGCCCTTTAACAATAATTAACGGTTACCTCCCAGCCCTTTAACAGTGATTAACAGTTACTTCCCAGCCCTGTAACAGTTACTAACAGTTACCTCCCAGCCCTTTAACAGTGACTAACAGTTACTTCCCAGCCCTGTAACAGTTACCTGCCAGCCCTTTAACAGTAATTAACGGTTACTTCCCAGCCCTGTAAAAGTTATTAACGGTTACATCTCAGCCCTGTAACAGTTAGTAACGGTTACCTCCAGCCCTGTAACAGTTACTAACAGTTACCTCCCAACCCTGTAACAGTTATCTCCCAACCCGCGTAACTGGAAGGAACGTGAAGTTCACCGCCTCCCAGATCCTAGATCATTGACCTTCTGACATGTGTTAACAATTAAACACTTGCCTTCACTTCCCAGCCTCCCACAGTTCTCTTTCAATTTCACAGACATACTCGTATCTCTAGAATATTATATTCCTTTTTTTTCTGTAAGAGTCACTTTTGTGATGTCATCGCTTCTTTGCCTACACATTTTATCACTCAGTGTACGATTAATTACATAAAAATCCAACTTTCTACTTTAAATGGATTAGTTATTTTTTTAACAGGTTAGTCTACTGGTTATCACATTAATTTGGTTCTCTGTGATTCCAAATCATTCTTATCCTTTTATTTAATGTTTCAAAACTAGGCCACGTTCACATTACAGTGATTGGTAGGCTACTGTAAATATAGAATAAATAGTTCACAACCGATTAAAAAAACTTTTTTTTTAACTTCACTCGTCAGTTTACATGCGCCAACAAGCATGTGCATGAAATTTATTCAACTAGTGAATTATCGACCGTTGGCTCAGTGGGCATTCGAACCTTGGACATTTTCCTCCACAGTCAGAAGCCACCACCATAGCCACTGAGCCACCACGCCGGCAAAATTTCCCTAATATACATTTTTCCAACTCAACCTAAAAACATAACCTAACTAAACCTATCCCAATCTAACCTACCCAACCTAACTTAACCTAACCCACTTTTTTGTTGAATAGATAAATTGGATGTCATATTCGTTTTAGGAGAAAATTTACATAAAATGAATATAATATACATCGCATTGGTGTAAAATCGTTTTTCCTTTTTGTGCAAAATCTGTATTTTTGGGAAAAAATTCATATGGATTCGAGTTCGTAGGGTTAATAATGACTACTATTAAAAATGGTGAAAATTTAATGGGACACCCCTATTGTTCACTGGCAAGTTAGGTACCGTAGCTTAAATTAACAGGTCCATTCTTAGTTGACATCAAGCCTAAGGTCTGATCCGTCGATTTCAGTATGGAATGTTATTTTACAATTTTTATTTTATATTCACTATAAGTCTAAAATTTCTTCCGTAACTTTTTTCACAACGTTATTTTACCGTTGAAACGAAATAAAATATGACGTACTCTATTTACCAAGTACGGTATAAGCAAGTAAAAATTACTGCATCTAGGAACGATGGTCTACATACTCTAGACCGTCTGGTCTAGTTGGCTCAGTAATAATAATGATATATAATAATAGTAAGTAAAGACTGATCTAATTTTTACCTTACTGTACCCAGGCCGCATAGACTATTGGTTTGTGCGTGAAACGTATCATATGGAGTTAGGAGGTGAACCAGTACAGTACAAGGCGAATATTACTGATAAAAACTTACTGTCAAGGCAAGGATTCAAACCTGCACTATCCCTAACCAATGAATATACATCTATAGATGTATAATCATTGATTTAACTTAGGTGCAAAGTCTTGACGCCTTAGACAGCTCGCCCACTGGTTCTCCCAATTCATTGTATAATCAATATAAAAATAGTAAATGTTGTCTTAATGCAGTGCCCATACCCTAAAAGTACTACAAAAATTAATTAAAAATAATTTGTGATGCGACCTGTTAATGAATTCTTGATCATTAGAGGTGAAAATGTGAAACAATTACTAAGTAACACAAAATATTAGTTTTATAATTTCAACTAAAAATATATAGAAATAATTAATTATAGATTTAGCATATAGGTCAATTAATATTGAGCCCAAATACAAATATGCATACACACGCAGACAGTCTTATTAAAATTTAATTCATAATTTAAAATAATTTCCATTCTCTATTCATTTTTATTTTTTAAGTTTGGCCCACAGTTTCCTTGTGGAATGCTATTTTACAATTTCCTTTTTATATTTATTTTATTGTATGATTGTATCCAAAAGAATCATATTGTTCATACAATTTATTGCACATTTTCGTGTATTGTATTTCGTATTTCAGCCTCCTGGACCAATGAACATGATCGTCAAACATCCTGTTTTAGCAGTATTCTATTCAATCGAAACGCATTATTTGTTAATGTTGAGTGCACTTATATTCATTAGGTTGGTCAGATCGCTATCTAATGCCTTGGCCGACTCTCTTAAGGGCGTTCGATCAAACATTGCTTTTTTAATATTTTGAATGAACGTGTTAGTTTTCTTATAAGTAATAAATGTGTATAGGGAAAAATAAAAAAAATTAAAGATGTTTGGCCGTCTGAAGTGGCTAATTTGGCCTTTCTAACTTGTTAAAATTACTGTGTGATATATAAAAGTACTAACCAACCTAATGTAAAGCGAACGGGAAAAAATAATCTTTTTTAAAAGTGTAACCAATTTATTTTTTTAAATAACATCTGTACAAATGTTGAGTAGAAATTTGTACAATTATCTTAGGCCTAGTTATAAAAGTTCATTCATACAGTATGCCAAGGAGGAAGTTTTCTACTGTACTTTTGTTCAATTTGTGGGACGGAGCAGTTGGTGACATTTGCTACTCCTATCGACAGTTGCGCGGCGCTGTCCGCGAAGAATTAGAACTAGATTCCTTGGAGCACTCAACTGGGCGCCTGACAAGAGTATGATGACGATTAGAAATTTGCTGAGTCTTGGGAGTACGATTCTTTGATTGTTGTATAAATTTCCTTTGTAATGCCACGGATGACGTGTGTTGACGAGTTTCTCTTGTTGCAGACGGACGCGAAGATGGTGTTCGACGTGATACAGAGGATGGAAGACACGGAGCCATTCTCTGAGGAGTTGCTGGCGGCGATGAAGCGCCTCTGGGCGGACGTTGGCGTCCAAGAGTGCTTCGGCCGATCCAACGAGTACCAGCTCAACGACTCTGCCAAATAGTGAGTCTATTACTGCTACTTATTAACGTTGCAATTAAATAGCAACTGAGACTTATTTGGGTAAAGAAGAAACTTTAGTTCAGTAAAACTTACCGTTTCTTTTTCGTGAAAACGCCTAGTCGGCTACTCACTATCATGTTACAAGAGAGTTCAGTAAGCCACCAGTATGTGTGTTCGTTTTATGTGTTTTTAGTGGGCCATCAACCCCGCATTGGAAGGGAATTAGGGTGAGTTAACACTTATGTCCTTACGCTTGGATGTGATTAGAGCATCCATGTTTAAAAGGAAGTTTAGTGAGTCATCAGTAGCCGTTTATCGTAGAATGCCTGGGATGGTCTACTAGTATTCATGTTTAAAAGGAAGTTCAGTTAAATGTTGTTTATCATACAATGCCTAGGGTGTGCTACTAGTATTCATATTTAAAGGAAGTTTAGTGAGTGATCAGTAGTCGTTTATCGTAGAATGCCTGGGGTGGTCTACTAGTATCCATGTTTAAAAGGAAGTTTAGTGAGTCATCAGTAGTCGTTTATCGTATATTGCGTGGGGTGGTCTACTAGTATTCATGTTTAAAAGGAAGTTTAGTGAGTCATCAGTCGTCGTTTATAGTAGAATGCCTGGGGTGGGCTACTAGTATTCATGTTTAAAAGGAAGTTTAGTGAGTCATCAGTCGTCGTTTATAGTAGAATGCCTGGGGTGGTCTACTAGTATCCATGTTTAAAAGGAAGTTTAGTGAGTCATCAGTAGTCGTTTATCGTAGAATGCCTGAGGTGGGCTACTAGTATTCATGTTTAAAAGGAAGTTTAGTGAGTCATCAGTAGTCGTTTATAGTAGAATGCCTGGGGTGGTCTACTAGTATCCATGTTTAAAAGGAAGTTTAGTGAGTCATCAGTAGTCGTTTATCGTATATTGCGTGGGGTGGTCTACTAGTATTCATGTTTAAAAGGAAGTTTAGTGAGTCATCAGTCGTCGTTTATAGTAGAATGCCTGGGGTGGGCTACTAGTATTCATGTTTAAAAGGAAGTTTAGTGAGTCATCAGTAGTCGTTTATCGTATATTGCGTGGGGTGGTCTACTAGTATTCATGTTTAAAAGGAAGTTTAGTGAGTCATCAGTCGTCGTTTATAGTAGAATGCCTGGGGTGGTCTACTAGTATCCATGTTTAAAAGGAAGTTTAGTGAGTCATCAGTAGTCGTTTATCGTATATTGCGTGGGGTGGTCTACTAGTATTCATGTTTAAAAGGAAGTTTAGTGAGTCATCAGTAGTCGTTTATCGTAGAATGCCTGAGGTGGGCTACTAGTATTCATGTTTAAAAGGAAGTTTAGTGAGTCATCAGTCGTCGTTTATAGTAGAATGCCTGGGGTGGTCTACTAGTATCCATGTTTAAAAGGAAGTTTAGTGAGTCATCAGTAGTCGTTTATCGTATATTGCGTGGGGTGGTCTACTAGTATTCATGTTTAAAAGGAAGTTTAGTGAGTCATCAGTCGTCGTTTATAGTAGAATGCCTGGGGTGGGCTACTAGTATTCATGTTTAAAAGGAAGTTTAGTGAGTCATCAGTCGTCGTTTATAGTAGAATGCCTGGGGTGGTCTACTAGTATCCATGTTTAAAAGGAAGTTTAGTGAGTCATCAGTAGTCGTTTATCGTAGAATGCCTGGGGTGGTCTACTAGTATTCATGTTTAAAAGGAAGTTTAGTGAGTCATCAGTCGTCGTTTATAGTAGAATGCCTGGGGTGGTCTACTAGTATCCATGTTTAAAAGGAAGTTTAGTGAGTCATCAGTAGTCGTTTATCGTATATTGCGTGGGGTGGTCTACTAGTATTCATGTTTAAAAGGAAGTTTAGTGAGTCATCAGTCGTCGTTTATAGTAGAATGCCTGGGGTGGGCTACTAGTATTCATGTTTAAAAGGAATTTTAGTGAGTCATCAGTAGTCGTTTATAGTAGAATGCCTGTGGTGGGCTACTAGTATCCATGTTTAATAGGAAGTTTAGTGAGTCATCAGTAGTCGTTTATAGTAGAATGCCTGTGGTGGGCTACTAGTATCCATGTTTAATAGGAAGTTTAGTGAGTCATCAGTAGTCGTTTATTGTATATTGCGTGGGGTGGTCTACTAGTATTAATGTTTAAAAGGAAGTTTAGTGAGTCATCAGTAGTCGTTTATCGTAGAATGCCTGTGGTGGGCTACTAGTATCCATGTTTAATAGGACGTTTAGTGAGTCATCAGTAGTCGTTTATCGTATATTGCGTGGGGTGGTCTACTAGTATTCATGTTTAAACGGAAGTTTAGGGAGTCATCAGTAGTCGTTAATCGTAGAATGCCTGAGGTGGGCTACTAGTATCCATGTTTAAAAGGAAGTTTAGTGAGTCATCAGTAGTCGTTTATAGTAGAATGCCTGAGGTGGGCTACTAGTATTCATGTTTAAAATGACGTTTAGTGAGTTGCCAGTAGTCGTTTATCGTAGAATGCCTGTGATGGGCTACTAGTATCCATGTTTAATAGGAAGTTTAGTGAGTCATCAGTAGTTGTTTATCGTATATTGCGTGGGGTGGTCTACTAGTATTCATGTTTAAAAGGAAGTTTAGTGAGTCATCAGTAGTCATTTATCGTAAAATGCCTGAGGTGGGCTACTAGTGTTCATGTTTAAAAGGAAGTTTAGTGAGTTATCAGTAGTCGTTTATCGTAGAATGCCTGGGGTGGGCTACTAGTATTCATGTTTAAAAGGAAGTTTAGTGAGTCTTCAGTAGTCGTTTATCGTAGAATGCCTGGGGTGGGCCACTAGTATTCATGTTTAAAAGGAATTTTAGTGATTCATCAGTAGTCGTTTATCGTAGTATGCCTGTGGTGGGCTACTAGTATCCATGTTTAATAGGAAGTTTAGTGAGTCATCAGTAGTCGTTTATTGTATATTGCTTGGGGTGGTCTACTAGTATTAATGTTTAAAAGGAAGTTTAGTGAGTCATCAGTAGTCGTTTATCGTAGAATGCCTGTGGTGGGCTACTAGTATCCATGTTTAATAGGAAGTTTAGTGAGTCATCAGTAGTCGTTTATCGTATATTGCGTGGGGTGGTCTACTAGTATTCATGTTTAAAAGGAAGTTTAGGGAGTCATCAGTAGTCGTTAATCGTAGAATGCCTGAGGTGGGCTACTAGTATCCATGTTTAAAAGGAAGTTCAGTTAAATGTTGTTTATCATACAATGTGGGTGAGTAGTAGGGTGGGCTACTAGTATTCATGTTTAAAAGGAAGTTTAGTGAGTCATCAGTAGTCGTTTATCGTAGAATGCCTGGGGTGGGCTACTAGTATTCATGTTTAAAAGGACGTTTAGTGAGTTGCCAGTAGTCGTTTATCGTAGAATGCCTGTGGTGGGCTACTAGTATCCATGTTTAATAGGAAGTTTAGTGAGTCATCAGTAGTTGTTTATCGTATATTGCGTGGGGTGGTCTACTAGTATTCATGTTTAAAAGGAAGTTTAGTGAGTCATCAGTAGTCATTTATCGTAAAATGCCTGAGGTGGGCTACTAGTATTCATGTTTAAAAGGAAGTTTAGTGAGTTATCAGTAGTCGTTTATCGTAGAATGCCTGGGGTGGGCTACTAGTATTCATGTTTAAAAGGAAGTTTAGTGAGTCTTCAGTAGTCGTTTATCGTAAAATGCCTGGGGTGGGCCACTAGTATTCATGTTTAAAAGGAATTTTAGTGATTCATCAGTAGTCGTTTATCGTAGTATGCCTGTGGTGGGCTACTAGTATCCATGTTTAATAGGAAGTTTAGTGAGTCATCAGTAGTCGTTTATCGTAGAATGCCTAGGGTGGGCTACTAGTATTCATGTTTAAAAGGAAGTTTAGTGAGTCATCAGTAGTCGTTTATCGTAGAATGCCTGGGGTGGGCTACTAGTATTCATGTTTAAAAGGAAGTTTAGTGAGTCATCAGCAGTCGTTTATCGTAGAATGCCTGGGGTGGGCTACTAGTATTCATGTTTAAAAGGAAGTTTAGTGAGTCACCAGTAGTTGTTTATCGTAGAATGTCTGAGGTGGGCTACTAGTATTCATATTTTGAAATACGTTTTGTGAGTAGATGTTTATCATTAAGTGCCTGGAGTGAGCTACTATTATTCATGTTAAAAAGGAAGTTCAGAGTTAAAATTTTGTGATTTTGGCTTATACAGTATTTGTCATCTTTGAAAACATGATCCTATAAACATGTTTTGCAAAATTCTTTGGTACACTTATTTTGCAGCACTCTTTTTTCTTGTATTCATGTGAATGGGTACAGTTACGTGAAATGTACACTTTGTATGCCTTAAGTAATTCAATATAATTTAACGCTGTCTAAAGTGTACCACAGAACCCATATTGAAGCCGGGATTCCCCACTCAAACCTAGGAACGAAGGTAGGCCATGCGGGCTCTTGGTTGGGCATGACAGTCGGCATACGTGTGCCGTCTCAGTCAAACGTTATCTTCTCAAATCCAGCAGTCTTGGTTACTGAAGCTCGCCTTACAGTAGACCTACCTAGAAGAGAAGACATTAGTTATTATGTGGATCTTCCATGACGTCACATGGACGAATTGACAGTTGGGTGGAACCCTTGATTATAACATTACTTACAAATAATGCAGTATATGTCATGTAATAGGCGTATTAGTGTCAATAATTTTGTTAGTTAGTGAGGTCTGCTACACAGCTGGTTTGAAAATCATTTCATTTACATGGGACTACTCTAGCGCTCCACAATGGACCACAAAAACAGCTGATAAGTTGGGACACAGAATTTAATATCGGATGGAAAATCTATAATCAACGGTGGAACAATAAATAAATTTAAAAAATACTGTTCTAATTCAGCTGACAGCTTCTATGTGATTAGTTTTCTCTAGCTGAAGTGTTTAGTAGAGTAATCAAATCAGGTGATTTTGCCCGTGTGACGTCACAGCTACAGCGCAGCTGAAAGTCTAGTTACTGTATTGAAGCTCTTTTATGACTGTCTACTGTTTTACCGGTTGTTTAATGTAAAAAATACACAAACTAAATCCGGGACACTAAAATCTTTGGTGCCGTATAGTGTGTTTTTTTAGGAAATCTTGTCTTTGATATTTATTTCCGACATGTGCTAAGTTCGAAACAAGGAGTTTCGGATTTCAGTTGTTTACCACGTTGTGAGTAAATGAACTGTTCTCATTCGTGGATCAAGAGTAAATCCAGTTTGTCTTGATACGTCGACTTGTTGTCGTATCACGTTTCTTGGACGTCACGGTCTGGAAGGGTTACTTGATACTCCCTGTTGCTCAATAACAATCTTGATACAGTTCATCGTGTACTCCGTCTCCTTGCCGTACAAACGTAGTCGAGGTCGTATATTCTAACTGAAACTCTATTGGACCAAACTCAATTCGTATTAGATTTCACATGACTATGAATAAAAATAACAAAATTTAAACCTACAACCAAGTTCGTTGTTTTGTGTGTAACTTTTTAGTTGTTTTATTTCATTGCCAATGGTTATGAGCAGCTTTTCATATTAATTTTGAACATTTAATATCCAAATACAATCACAAGAGACATCGATTGACTTCATCTTGCCGTCTTGGTTTTAAGCAGTAACGCAGCCGGTACAAAGGGAAGAGCGGAAGCTGTCTCCCGCCCACGGCACTTTCGTTAATCAGATCTCCACTCCCTCCCGCCAACTTCCTATCAATCTCCCTTAATACGTTCTCTCACCGCTTCTTTCTCACTTCAGAAGACAGTAGACTTTTATTTCATGTCAAATTGTACGTTTGTTTTGTGGAGGAGAGACAGAACAGTGGGGATGACCCTCCCACCCACCCATACACGTACGTTAAATTGACCCTCCCGCCCGCCCATACACGTACCTATCCTTAACTATGAATTCAGAACACTATTCAGAAACCATTTTCTCAAAATGTTAATTTAACCTAGCTTAATTATTATTGACTTTTTATATGGCTTCATTAATGAGACCTGAGATGAGGACAAGATCAAGGACGTGTTCCGGAAGGACTGTATGTGGCATCTCAATAGCCTCCTACGGGAAGTCACGGCCTCTCGACTGTGGAGGAATGAGAAGTCCCTGAAGGACAGGTCAGGAGGAGCGGTTTCATCTCTGATATCGCAATGATACGCAAACCGTCGGATATATTGTTGAATTTTAATTTTTCAACGGACTATTGTTTTTATATTTTATTGATTATTGTGTTCTTAAGACCTACCCAGTGTACACCTCTTTCACCAATCTTCCCTCTTCCTCCCTTTACCTTTCTCCCGCGCATGTGGAACTATGATCTAACAGAGAGTGAACACAGATAAAACAGAAACAGAGGTCGCTTCTTTATGGCCGCAGCGAACGATTCAGTGGCAGTAATAAAGAGATTACAACAATGCTTATATTTATAACACTGTTGTAATTATCAGGCTACTTCGTTTATCCTTGAGGATTTTGGGGAATAACAGGAGGACTGACAAAGGTGATGGCCCCACCGCCGATCACATTCCCCTCATGGAAGTCCGCTAAAATCTGTAATTAGTTTTTATAACGATGTGGACATGCTTGATGATTCGCACAGAGGTGACGCGTTATACCGTTGATTGGATACACTAATATAATCAAGAGTTATACTGAAAAAGTGACTGTGTTGAAGTATCACAGAGGGTGTTGTCACAGTATTGATCACGTGTTTCATGACAGAACCGCTTTGCGTCAACAGCTGTTATCTAGGCTGATGGTCTTGTGGGAAAACACCTTTGACGACAATGACGTACACTATGATGATAGTGCATCATTGGATAAGCGCGTCGTGCTCGGGATAATAATGGCAACGATATATCGAAAATATCGTTAAATATATTTCGATATATCGATATGTTAGTATCAGTATTTTCTTTCGATAATATTTGGTTCGATATATCGTGTAACTAAATATTGACGTTAACATGACATCGTTTTTTCAGTTTACAGTGAGCACTAGTAATCCAAATGACATTTAGACAATTCGATTTGTTATCAACATGAGTTTACCGAAATCGAATCGATTATGTTTATATGACAGACTTGTAGTGATTTAGGGACTGTTTATTTATGAAATTTGTTATAGGCCTATGAATCAAGAAAAAGAGTTCTTAGTGTTCCTTTTGCCTAAAGCTACTATTGAAGTCCATGATTGTAAGTTTCTTACAATGATAATAATTTTAAAATCTTATCGAAATGTCACGAATTTCTCAACTCCAGTTAATATTTAATCCTGTAATTCTTTTCGAGTGGTTTGTAGAATCCCCGTTATCGAGTGATAGCTTCTTCGGCAAGTTGTTTTTCGCTCGATAACAGATAGATAGGCGTCGTCTTGAACGTCACTCCGTGCTAACTGATCTGGAGGGAGGCTCATTCACGAGCCATACTAACTATTAGGGAATCAGCGTGAACACTACTAGAGAAGTCTGAAATGAAATGAAATGAAAATTGTTTTTATATGTACAAATGGCGAGGTTAGGACTACATTGTCCTCTCTTAACCATTAAAGTTAGTCTAGAGAGTAGGGGAACTGACTATCAGACTTGTCAATAATCAGACCATTACTACGTGGTTCGGATTCCACGTAACGATGTAGGTCTCTCAGTTTCTCCGGCTATTAGGCTATTATTAAATAGCCCTTTCTGAGCACAAGTCGAACTCAGTTGGTAACCAGACTACTGTTATCCACACTCATCCTAAAGCCGTATAATAATTCATATTCGCATTATATTGTTGGCACAACGGTTATGTTGGCGTCTTGTGTATCTGGGGATAATCTGAAGATATTTATTTTTTGTATTAGTTTCAATGGTAGAGCAGGTGGTTTTAATAATATATCATAGATACATCGCACATTTTTAACTGGCAATAGAATTTGGATTACGTGGACAAGCCGTTTTTACATATTTTGAAAAAGTCGTCGTCTCATAGTCTTATTTGTGTAAAAGATAACTATTTAATGTTAACAACTATAATTTTGACTGTAAATTATTAATGATGAGATATCGAATACGACACTGGCAGTTTGTGTATTAGTAGAGCATCTGTCGGTCGCGCCAATCTTAGATGACGGCCTGCTGCGTGATCACGCTCCCTGGATCGATCTCACAGCGCTCCTGTTGTAGTGGCAGGCCGCTCAACTAATACGACACTGGCAGTTTGTGAATTAAGAGGTAAATGGAGGTAACAAAAGACTATTATCTAGTAAGGTATTCGATCACATAAATCATTAGTTTAGTAAGGTAAATGTTTAACCAAAAATTGTTATTTACTAAGGTAAATGGATCACCAAACGATGTCGGCTTAGTAAGAGAACGGATCACACAAATCGTTGTTTAGAAATGTGCTATTAACGTAGAAGCAATATGTCTGCTATCAGGAGTTAAGTGTTACGTACGTGGGTGGCACAGTCGTTATTTAGTACACTTCGTGATGTCATTATCATACGACATGTTTTCGACTCAGTCTGTTATGACTGGATATTATTTCATGCATATTCATAGATCATTTCGTGTTGACACACAATTGCGGGTCATTACGTTCGGTTGCGAAAACAAACGTTGCCTACATCTTACAATCAGGTACCTACCGTTTGTAAGAAATCGCTTTTCTTATATGAGAAATAGTATGATTATGTACAGATCTGTCACAAAGAACCAGCCTGTTCACAAAGAACATAGATTATTCGACTTTCTCAGATCGAACGTAGTTCTACGTAATCTGCTGGTTGGTTTAAACCTATTTTATCTTTTACTGTAAAACGGAACTTATTTCCCTCAGGAGTGGTAGTGAAGAGTTGTCCGTTGTTACAAGTTGAACAAGGTCAGATCGTGGTGAGTTATAGATCGCCCGCATGATGTGTGCGGGAATACAGCGCTGTGTCGACGCCATCAATGGTCGACACAGCGTCCTGGTAGTGTGCAATCGTACTTCGGCAGGTCTCTCGACTCGTATCTGATATCTGGAGGCAAAACGGCAGATTCGATCATTCGATGAGCTATTCGATCAAGTTGTGGTGTAGGCCTACTATGCGCGGGCCCCATTGCCGAGCACATATCTCGCCTTCCCACAGCCTTTCATTCAGCTTCGCCGATATTTGTACAAGTGCGACTAGGTGTCTTTTTATTGTGTATTGTTTACTTAATTAAATTAAACATAGTAAAACCGCGTCGAGTGAATTTCAAATCCAGATTTTGTGGAGCCAACGAATGACACCAGTTCTACAGAAACTGAAGTGAATTGAGAAGATGGAAGGTCAGGAATTGATTTAATGTTGGAATTTATTCTATGATAGGCACACTGAAGAACTGACTTTGAGCAGAATAAAGTGTAACGATTATTCTAATAGCGATCGGCGGCATACAAGAGACCACTTTGTAGATACAAAAAAGTCTCCAAATGCAACGTTAGAAGTTAAAAAAATCTCCAACTTGCGAACCAGTTTTAGTAATGAGCTCTCATTCACGACGCAAAATCGAGGTTAAGGAGTACACAAATAATAGTGTTTTATTTGTATTAATTCATTATTTTAGATATTGAAAATAGGGTTGTTTTAAAAGTAGAATTAAAATTATAAAAAAATTAGAATAATTTAAAATTTAAATTTGATAAGTCAATATTTAAAACTCAACTACAATAATTACAGAGACGACCCATCAAATTCAAAATGTCAAACGGTTTGACAACTTAAAATGTCCTGGAACGTTAACATTCCTTTGGGAATTTTTTTAATGATGACTGATAGCTCTATTGCAGTTTTCTTTTTTTCATTTTTCACTGATAAGATTTTTTACCTTTTTTCAGTTTAATTGTTTTTGTTAAAGCTTTAATGTTCTTTTCTTTAGTCACATATATTTTATTATTACTGAAGATAAACGTACAGTGGTATTGACCCTCCCGCCCGCCCATACACGCACAGTGGTATTGACCCACCCGCCCATCCATACACGTACAGTGGTATTGACCCTCCTGCCCGCTCATACACGCACAGTGGTATTGACCCACCCGCCCATCCATACACGTACAGTGCTATTGACCCTCCCGCCCGCCCATACACGCACAGTGGTATTGACCCACCCGCCCATCCATACACGTACAGTGGTATTGACCCTCCTGCCCGCTCATACACGCACATTGGTATTGACCCACACGCACATCCATACACGTGGTATTGACCCTTCCGCCTATCCATACACGTACAGTGGTAATGACCCACCCGCCCATCCATACACGCACAGTGGTAATGACCCACCCGCCCATCCATACACGCACAGTGGTATTGACCCACCCGCACATCCATACACGTACAGTGGTATTAATCCACCCGCCCATCCTTACACGTACAGTGGTATTGACCCACCCGCCCATCCATACACGTACAGTGGTATTGACCACCCGCACATCCATACACGCACAGTGGTATTGACCCACCCGCCCATCCATACACGTACAGTGGTAATGGCTATAGTTAATGTTGCTTTATAACTAACTTAAATCAAGTTATGTAAATATGGACCAATGTCTATTGTACTAAATTGTTCTGAATGACAATAAACTATTCTGACGAAATCCAGTAATTGCTTTACGATTTTACGTGTTGTTAACCAAATAACTTTATCTGGAATTGTTGTTCTCATCACGTGTTTTTTCTCATCCGTCAATTTCGGGTTTGTCATCACAGCAGGTGAGATCAAGTAGGCCACCCTTATCTACAACTGATAACTCGGTGTCACTCGGCGACTGCCTGACCGGCTGGTTACTGTAAACTATATAAAAAATAACCATACAATAAGTAAAAATAGTAGGAAGTGAGTGACGAGATTCGTATCGTTTCAAGAGATGACAACGATATATCGATATGTAGGAAATATCGATAAATCTGTTGCGATATATCAATATATTAGTATCGATAGTTTCTTTCGAAAATATCGGCTATATCGATATATTGGTTCGGTTTATCATATCAATAAATATTGACCCCCCCTCTCTCTCTCCTCCCTATCTCTTATTTTATAAAACTTTTATTTTAAATGGTTTGCCTGAAGCATAAAAACAAAAAAATAATAATAAAAAATCTTGGAAGTAGGTTTTGTGAATTAAATTGTTTGATTATTAGTTTTTATAAGAAGCCTAATGACATATTTTAATGTGATAAACAAAAATAACAACGTTATTACATTATTCTTTTATAATTAACATAATAAATAAAGGTATAATTAGTTTTATTCTTTTGAGACATATCTTACATCAAATGCAACGCTTTCAAGGAAAATATATATTTTCACTTATACAGGAATAATGATTACCATATCCATGTCTTGCCACAATATAAACAGTGTATAATTTTATATTTTGTTCAATTTTTTTGTGTTATATTCGTATATATTTTCCAAATTATTCTTCCTGGACTCACAAGGCTTTAAAGTACAACTTCAATACGTACCATATTTTTTTAAAATAAATAAATACTTTTAAAAAGCCATATAAATTGATATTATAAACTCTAATAACGTGAATACCCGCACGGTCACACTTTGGACGCTAAAACAGTATAACAAACGGCCACTCCCATAAACGTGCCAAAACACTGAGAACGAGTAAAGAATTTGTTATAGGAAGGTACTGCGGGGCTTACTACTCCTCACTCTCAGTTATCTGAGAAAATGGCGAAATATAACTATTTGGCTATACCTGTGTTGTCAGCGCGCGTACTGCAGGGTTAAATGTTATTATAACTTTTAATTATTTTAATTATATTTGGAACAAAAAGTACCGTAATTGTAAATAGTTTTCACTGTGCATCAACTTGAAACTTTATTACTCCAAACTCTCTAGTGTATTCTGTTTTAATACGAGGTTGACAGAAATGTTTTCTATAAGTTTCATAAATTTAGGAATTTAAACTTTTCATGAAAAAAGTTCTGATCAATTTCCCGAATTACCGTTTTCCTGGCTTCTAGAAGTTACTTAGTCACGTTGTAATCCAAACTACGTGATTTAAATCAATTTAAAATCACTGTATTTACTCATATAAAAGTAATGTATCATAACTATACATTTCATAAGGATTACAACGTGACAAATTAATTAATTTTACAACCTTTAGAAACTAAGAAAATGTTTCAGGAAATTAATAAGAACCTTTTTTCTCGGAAAGCTAAAATTTTGAAATTTGTAATACTGAAATAGAAAACATTCTTGTCAACCGTGTATAAAATATATTGCAACACATTAACTTGATCTTGAGTAATAAAAGTAATAAAGTCGATGCACGTTTAAAGCTAGTCAAATTTCTTGTCCTTTTTTGTTCCACCCAGGATAACAATTATTCAAACTTATAATAACATTTTTATATGCATATGTAACAACGTACAATTAAACTAGGAAAACAATGGTGTGATTGTACTTGTCACAGGCTTCTTTGTAAACAACCTTCAAACTCGGGTACACATAATTTCTCCTCCGACAGTAAGTTGGGTCGGCGTTTCATTAGAAGTATATTTGCGGCATTAGACATTTTGTTTTTATTTGTTAATAGGTCACGCATATTTATTACAGTTGTATTAAATTTTCCAATTCGTCAACTAGACAATCTTGGCTCCCGGAAGACAGTCGACGGACGCCATGCGACATGAAAAATAAAATCGTTCTTGAACTGCCATTTCGATCGATTTTACGTCAGTAGGTGTCACGCTGGCGTCATTGCCGATGCGTGCACTCTACTTCATTGCGTGAAGTACGACAAACATATCAGGACCATCGATTGATAAACTACTGTGTCTTCAGATTGGACAAGATGAACCTTCGACGTTTTAAATATCCCTGTGATTAAAAATCATACAGATATGTATGGTGATTCTTGCTGGTTGAATGACCACATGAAATAACAAGGATCTTGTCGAGTGAGTATTTGAAATAGCTAATTATATTTTGACTTGAATAAGTTTAAACTGGTTTTCCGCAAATGTTGAAAGTGTACAGAATTTAATTTTTGTGTGTGAAAGTTTACCTTAATAGTACAAAGTATAGAGAGTGACGAAGACCATGTAGAGGTAGTTTCCATCGATTGATGACTTATCACCGTTAGTTACGGTGTTTCAAACATTTGTTGACCTAGATAAGTTTGTGATGTTGTCTATAGCAAATATTCCTAAGAAGTTGACACTACAACTATTCACAAATACATGACCTCAAATAACATCTGGTAAGGCTTGAAGGATCTACCATCCACTCACACAATTGAAAATATGGAAGATCCACCACTCAACTCCACCCACACAATTGAAACTATGGAAGATCGACCACTCAGCTCCACCCACACAATTGAAACTATGGAAGATCCACCATTCAGCTCCACTCACACAAGTTGAAGGATATACCATCCACTCATGTACTTAAAACGTAGAAGTATGTACACCTGGCTACATGCAAAACATTGAAGAACCTAAGAGGACTGAGCAAAGAACCTATCGACTACAATCTCAACAACACATTTTTCCAATACTTCCAAACAATCATTCCTGATAGTTGGAAATCAAGTTCCAGTTAGTTAGTCCTCAAAGTTGGGCCTTCATAAGTGTTTGTACAGAGTGATTGGCTGTGCTCTAGAATCTTACTCTAGAAATATTCATTATTAAGGTCTCCGTTTTTACTATAAACTCGTGTATTAATCCTGCTATCCTTTTTACACTATTATATATAGTTTAGTGCATCTGCTCAGGAATGAAGGATGCAGTTTATGTTGTTCATTGCTAATTATGGTTTACTTCAATGATTCACAAGTGCTGTGGACAGGTTTTTCTTAATTGGCCTGTGTATTTTTGTGATTATTTTATTGAGTCAAGATTTGTTTATATACCGTGAAAGAGTTTACAGAAAAACCATGTTGATCATTTGCACCACCCAGAGTACATAAAAGGCTAAATGAATCTTCCAGCATTTTAACAAGATTAGGATGACATACTTGTTAAATCATATAAAAAATGTATTTAATATTGTATTGCCTGTACTTACTAACTGGTTAAATTTGTTTTCAGTTTCCTGGACGACCTGGATCGTTTGGGTGCCAAAGACTACCAGCCAACTGAACAAGACATCCTGCGAACAAGAGTCAAGACCACGGGCATAGTCGAAGTTCACTTTTCATTTAAAAACCTTAATTTTAAGTGAGTATATAGATATACCTGACTAGTTGTTAAGCGAGCGAGTAACTTAGTATCGTAGTTTGCACTACAAAAAAAACTCAGTTTGAACACAAAGACTCCGTAACAGAAGGACTTTTTTGGTCTAGTCAAATAGTTTTGTTAAGTAGTTTCTGATTAAAAGTTAGACTGTTATATAAAATTGAAATATCATGCATACTACAATCGCTTTTTCTCAACTTATTATTGTATGCCTGTATAAAACTACAAAGGACTCTTCTTCGGTCTGAAGAAGGTGACTGTGGTTGACCGAAACTGAAATGGATTATCATAAATTAGTACTTCTGTTTCTTGTCATTTAATAAATTTGTGATGAGTGTCGTCCAATATTTTGTTTAGATTTTTATTCCATAGGTGTGTGATTGTCATTAATGAAGTGAACTTATAGTACATACATGTTTTTTCAGTTATTGAATACTATTAACTTATCTTAAGAAATCATCTAATGGTGTTTCAACACATTTTTAAAATTATACCTAATTTATAAACTTCTTAATGCTCTTACCAACGTAGTGGCTCAGTAGCTAAGCAGTAGCTTTGATCTGCAGAGGGCAAAAATCTAAGGTTTGAATTTCCACTGAGTCAATACTTGGTACTTCACTCATTTAATAATGTTCACACACAGGACTGGTAAGGCCATCTGAACTGGCGAGTGAAATTAGAAAAAAAGTGCTTAAAAAATTTTTTTTTAATTATGTTGCAAATTTTGTAAAGTATTAATGTCTGATTGAAACTACTTCAAATGATTAAGCGAATGTAATACCAATGGACTTGTTACATAATATATCAAGCAAAGTCTAAATTCATGCTCATAATGTTGGTTGGCAGTTTTGAACAGACCCCGAGAGAGCTTGTTCAAAGTGGGATAGGATTCATTGATTTTGCATGATGAAAAGCCTCGAAGAGCACTTACCCGGCATTGTCTTCTCACTCATTAAGCCCTTACTTTGGTCTTCTACGTGTAATCAGCCTTGGAGACAAAATGTCAAGGTCATTCTGGGTTCAAGACATTAGGTCATGCGTTCATGTGAAGATTTATTGAGCATTAAGATCATTTTGCACTATAACAAAGTGTCATTCAAGTACCTGTGTTTAGATAACTAATTAATAATAATATGATAATTACTAAACAGAATACACTAGTTTATTTATTGACCAGATAGAATATCCCTATCAGGTCAATAAGTGATCCAGACATTTGAACTGTGGGAATTCAAGTTTTTGATTTACAGAAATGATTGTCACTGGTCAAATGCTTCTGTAATTAGTTAGCAGTTTTTTTATTAATGTTGTTCTTGGAAAATATATGATACTTGCTGACAGCCCTTGTTTCGCTATGGGTTGCTTGTCTATGCTTGCTTGCTCCATGGTTCTCTCTAAACCATCACATCGATAGAAAAGCTCAGTCTGCTTCCGTTCTCCTAGAAATCAAAGTTTTACAGCCCAGAACCCCCTGTAGGTCTACTAGGGGATGCAAAGTACTGCACTGACACCAGAGTTAGTAGATTTTACCTTAAACAGTTCACAACGAAAACCAAATTAGCCAAGCTGTTATTTCATGTTTATGTTTTTTGTATCAGCTATATAAAATAAATTACTACATCAAATTAATACAAACGTTGCTCTTATAGAAAAAAGAAAATGTTAAGAGGCTGTTTATTCCCCTTGAGAAAGCAATTTTAAGAAATTCTTTTTTAATGGCTCTGAAACAAACGCTAACTTACCTCTTATAATTTCATTTAAATATGTTCTGTGGTTCCAATTTTTGTGATTTACATTATTTTTGGATTTTATATATTAATATATTACTGGCTTTATTATAATGTTGCACGAGATACATTTTAAGTATCAAGATCATACTGGTAACATTTTTTTTCTAATTTTGTTATTTACTTGCTTCATAACGGGTATTTCTTAACGACAACGAAGCAGTTTAATTATTAACTATGATTATATGAAAGTTTGTTGAAACCAAATGCTGCAGAACACAATCTTGATATAAATAAATATTATAACAAATTTGCATGCATAGCAAAATATTTTTAAAATATACTAATAACATAGGGGTCATAAATAAATAACTTTAATGGCATTTACAACAGGGTGATTGTAAATGCGTACTTAATTTGGTTTATAATAAATATCTGGTAAGGTTGGCAGTGAATTTTGGTTTCAGCTCTTCTACTGGCATTGAGTAAAAAGAATCAATAAATAATTATGATAAATGATATACAACAAAAGAGTGCAACGATAATAATTGTAACGTCAATTTAAACATAATAAATCAAATATCCAATAGCAGCAAATAACCTTCAAGCGTGAAGGTCATTTCAAGTTACACTATTGTCTTAACTATTAATTGTTATCTTTCTTGATAATTTACAAATCAATGTATTAAATGCTCGAGTTTTGAAGACACGTTAACCACAGAGAAAAAAGAAACAAAGGTTGCTTTCCTATGGCTGCAGCAAATGCCTTAGGTGCAGTTATATGTAGATTATAAACTAATATACGTCATTATACATCTGAAGTAATAATTACTAAGTTGATCCTTAAGAATTTGGGGGAAAGGGAGAGAACTGAACCAGACCACTGAAACTGAAGAGGCGCTGGCCCTGCCTGCTGTCCACTTTGCTAACTAGGATATTAACTACTCGACACACATCTAGCCATGCACATATATAGGATGCAACCTCTGTTTCTTTCTTCTTTGTGCATTTACCCATTTCATAAATATTATATAATTATGAAGACCCTATATTACTCTACCGAGTGATACGTAAAAGACGTAACAAACTGTTTTACAGTTCACCATATCATTAATTCCTGCCATATGTTTCACAGTCATAAATATTTTTTAGTCTATCTAATGTAATATACTATTTTATCTATACATCTCTTCCAAGCATTTAATAATATTGAGAATTTCTATCAACATTTTATGAAAAGAATTTTTATGTTATAAAAAAACAACTGCTGCAAAAGGTATACGATTCTAGATCATTATTATTATGAATACAGCCTTGATTATATTATTACTTACAAATGATACCTAATCTAATATGAATATATGTGCCAGTAATTTGGTTAGTTAGTGAGGTCTGCTACTATAGCTGGTTTAAACTGTATTCCATTTACATGGGACTACACTAGCGCTCCACAATGGACCACAAAACAGCTCATCATTTGAGACACAAAATGTAACATTGCATGGGAAATCTATTTGTATGATTTTGCTTTTAAAATCAATGGCTCTAATGAATATTGTTGCATGATTATTAAATGTTTTGTCGTATTAGTCATTTAATAGTTGGTCCAAATTGATACTATGAGTTTTGTAAGAATAAAAATTGTAATTTCTCATATACAACTGTATAAAGATGTTCAATTATTTAATTGTAGTCATTTCATGGTCCAATAGAAAATGACACCTCAAGTGTTGCAATATGATCAATATTATACACCGAATCCTTAAAACAGATAGAAACCCATTTTTTTACTTTATTTTTCGAAGCAAAACAGCTCCCTTAAGACAGTCAGTACACTTTTTAAGACTAAATTGTGATGACATCTGATTTTTCCTTTGTAAAAATTGCCTCAGAGAATGTGAGAAAGTGGTTTGGAAAACAATCATTATAAGGAACGGAATAATCGGCGTACATTTCTTTCAAAATTATACTTATAATAATTAATTCTGACATTTTGTTTCAGATTATTTGATGTTGGTGGCCAAAGGTCAGAACGAAAAAAATGGATTCACTGTTTTGAAGATGTGACGGCGATAATCTTTTGTGTAGCTATGTCAGAATACGACCAGGTCCTGCATGAAGATGAGACCACGGTGAGTTTTAGTCGAAAATTAAATAAAAAAGAAATAAATAAATAAAATTCAGTCAAAATCAAAGAAATAAAATTATAAAATGAAGATTAGAATTTCAGAATTTGGTTCTTTAATAATAATCATTTGACATTAAGTCTACTATTGCAAAAATCCCTCTTTGAATCGGAAAAGTGGCTAGGTACTATGCTAAGCATCGTCAGTTTGAATTCAGCGGAGGATGGCAACTTAATAGTGGCACTGGTCTTTGGCATACTGGTGTGGGGCCGACCTTAAATAAATGGTGTCCTGCTTTACTTATAGCAACAGGAGGAGACTACGTTTCTCTTGTTTCCTTGATCCAGCTGTGTTTATTTTTTTTATTTATTTAGAGTTTACATAAGTGTATTGGACATTTAAGGATATATAAATAACTGAACATATACAGTATAAATGGACAATAAAACAGCAAGACTTGTAAAAAAAGTTAGAAAAACAGATTAAAACTATACGATAAAAACTGGGATAATAATAACATAATTTCTGTTCTGAAGGGAACTCTGCAATTTTTTCCTTCTTTCTCCTTGAATGTTAAAGTTAAACAGAACAATTATAATTTATTGTGTTGAAATATTTTAAAACTAAGTTGTCTATTTTCTACCTACACAAGACGTTCACAGATGTTTTGTGTGTTTCTTCTGTTCGCCATTCACTTTATAAACAGTTTTATTTTTACTCCAAGTCTGCTGTTCCTTGATTTGGTGCGTCTAACAGTTTAACAATTGCTCCACTGAATTTAATGACTATTGCTTCGCACATAGTTAATACTCAAAAGCCTTAACATATTGACATAAGAATTACTACTTTTTTGACCATTAGCGCTCATTAAGGCATGAACATTCTTTGCATTTTTGATTGGAAATTAATGTAAATTGACATTAATTCCAAGTCCAAAAGGGAAAGTCAGATCCATGTCTTGGATTGTTGCTAATTTAATTCAGATATCATTACTAAACATACATTTTTTATAACTGTCAGGGACTTCATGATGTTGCTGTTACATTGGCATAGTCATACTTAAGTATCAAATTGCTAATTGAGTAAAATAAACATTAATATCTATTATATAACAGACTAGTATTGATGTTTAATCAATATAGCTGTAAGAAGAGCACTTTTAGGTAAAACCAGTATAATTTAGTTTTATATATTAACATTTTCGTATTAACACTTTGATAATCACAAGCCGTGACAGGTTTGGGTTTTTTATGTGTCTTGTGAGTAATTTAATTAGAGCGTGTAGTAATTCTTGACCTTTTTGAGTAATAGTTTAGTGAAACTAAAATAAAGGCTCCAAATCTTTTTGATCACTTGGATTATCCAAAACCTAATAATCCAAATAAAATCCAATAACATAAATGCAATGATTTTGTATTGATTTAAAATCACTGTATTTACTTAAACATATGAAAATTATGTATCATAACTATATATGTAATAAGGATTATAACAAGACCAAATAATTAATTTTATGACCTCTAGAAGTCAAGAAAACAATGTATCGTGTAAATAATATGAACTTTTTTTCTTGATACTATAAAATTCGAAACTTTATAAAACCTACAGGAAACATTTCTATCAATCACATATTAAAATATAAATGCACTATATGAATGTATTTTTGAGTAATAATGGTGTAAATTTGATGTACAGTGAAAACTTGTTAAAATTCCAGTACTTTTTGTGTTCCAACTAAGATAAAAATTAATACAAATTATAATACAAATTGTAAATTCATATGTTATAACGCAAAATTTAACAAGGAAAACAATGGTATGATTGGAGGTTTCATGGGTCTCTTAGTTTCTCAGAAAACAACCTTCAAACTCAGGTGCCCAGTAATGCTTTACTTTATGGGTAGTAAGCTAAATATATAGAAAAATAATACGAAATTAGGGTTTTAAAATATTTACAAATTTTCTAAAATGTTTGAAAGTAACAGTTGGAGCTGTAAGTATTTTATCTAGATTGTAATTCAATATATAGTTAATTTAGTGCGAGGGGAGCTGGAGTTAACAAGCTGTAGAGGCATTTGACCTTTGACCTCACTGAAAGGGGCACCTACTTGCTTCAGGCAGTTTGCTTTGTCCTATACACTTCCCCCTCTACAAACTAAATATCTCGTATGTTATTAATGTAAGCTTTGTCTTTGTAACACTTTATAGAACATGCCTTTAGTAAGATGATTAACTAATTATTGTTCACTTAGTTAATCATAACTATCTAATTATAATTAACTAATATTTTGTTGTGGTTGAACAATTTATGTACGTAATATACAATACAGATGTGTTTATTTCTCAATTTCAAGAATATATTATATTGAGCTACTATTGAAGGCTCTTAAGTTAAGTATTAAGTATCCTTAATATTCTTAAGTGTATTAAGTAATCCTTAATAATTTGTGTTAGATAAAAATATATTTACATTCGTAAAACTCAATGCAAGCCTAACTTTAGGCGGGTGTTAGAAAAAACTGCAACATATTTAATTAGATTCTGTTTTAAATTTAAGCGTTGTCCCAGATTTTTTGTATGTTAAAGTATGATATCCTTTAGAATTGTGAAATATCATGTACTGTAAGAGATATTTTAAATATTGCAATATTATAACATTTATTTTCAGTAATTATGGTTTTAAATTAAATCTCTTGAGTTTAATTTTAAATTTTTGGTCCTGAATTCCTGCCATAACAGATATTTGTAGATGTTATGTAAAAGTTGACTTGACCTGTTTTGTTAAGTGACTACTCCAGATTTCATACCTGACATTCCACCAACACAAACACAAGAAACACATAAAGGTTGGAACACAACTTTGTGTTGTGACTTATAAGTTTCTTCAGTTTGTGTTCTAGGTGGACTTACCTTATCTATAACTTTACTGATGCTCTATCTCTTCTTAAGGCTTGAAAAGTTGTATTGATCTATTTTCTATAGGTCATAGTTCATTTACATTTTAAGATGTATTTTGTCATTCAAGCTAGTTGTAATCCTAACAAACTATCTCTTAAGGTAAAATTAAAAAATAATACTACCTTGAGACTATTTTTATATCAGAGATTGAAATCACGTACAGTTCAATAATATATTCCATGATTTTTAAAAGTTTCAACCCTTAAAACTATCATACACTGTTGGCGCAGAAATTATGTGCACCCAATTTTCTTGGAAGTTTTTTCTAAGATAGTTTCTTAGAAGGATGTTTACTAAGAAACTAAGAGGCCTATGAAAAATCAAATCACGCCGTTGTTTTCCTTGTATAATTGTATGTTACAATATATGCATTTTAAGATTTTATTATAAGTTTTATAATTTTTACTAGTTTTCACTGTGCATCAAATTTACATTTTTACTGCGCAAAACCCTGTTATGTATCATATTTATATTTTTATATGTAGTTGACAAGATTGTTGTCTATTGGCTGTGTATCTTGGTTTCTAGAGATCGGAAAATTGATTACTTAGCCATGTTATAGTGCTTAGAAAATGTAGTTACAATATGCTTTGTTAACAATGAAAAAAATATTTGTAGCTAAAATATTCGTCATAGAGAAAGAATAAAAAAAATCCTAAGGAGTTAATTTATGTAAATTCCTAACAAGACAATTTGTACCTCTATTATGAGAACAATTGTACAAAATATTTGAGATAGTAAACATTTATAAAATGTATTAATTAAAAATCAGTTAGTTTTTACCTTCTCCCATGTGTGTTAGCATAGTGAAAGTATTGTGATCGTCTAAACAAATTTATTAAAAAGTTGGTTTAAAAATCCATGTTAAGGCCCCCTGAACCCAAAAGAGTGGTTTTTTTATGTTGGCGTCTGCCCATATATGTCTGTGCATTTTGCCAGAGACAAACGGATGGATTGATTTTTATAAGATTTGGTATGTAGGTGAATTTAGCCAATATCTCCAGACTGTTTTTCACTTTTTTGAAATTTTATTTTTTTTATTTTTATGGGAAAACGTACCAAAATTGAAGTTTCTCAAAAACGGCTCTAACAATTTTCATAAAATTTTCAGGAAATATGTGAATTACAATTAAAAATATTTTAGTAAAAACCGCATGTCCTTAACTTTAATAGTTTTTGAGTTATAAAAATTTTTTGTACGGGCAAAAACATTTTAAAAATGCAATTTTTTCAAGCGTTTTTCTAACAATTTTGATTAAATTTTCAGTAAAGATGAAAAGTAAAGGTGGTAAATAAATTACAATAAAAAAATAATTTAGTTACCACCCAGCCACAACTCAAGTTGTTGAAGGTTGTTTACTTAAAATCTGGCTATGTGATTAATTAATTAAACAGCTGTTTTTGAAGATTATTTTTTCTATACTTTTATTTAAATAAAATAACTGTTTTGTCTGTACATTCCTTAGAAACCTAGTTAATTAATTGAACATCTGTTTTTATTTAGGTGTGATTTTACATCCTTTAATTTTATTTCATATGCAACAATATATTCATATTTACCATTAACATGTGACTTGAAGCAAGCTTTCATATATTGTATTATATAGTTTAATGGTGAGATTTTTAGGACTGGCTGAGTGATTGATTACCGGTTTCGATTTTAAAATTAATTGTTAATTATAAAATAAATATAAACATTAGTGCGAGATTGATATTACTGTTCTGTACAGTGGATAGTTTACATCCTGATTTGCGCTGTTTATATCGTTTAATTGAATTAGTTAATATTAAAAATTATATATTCAATACTGAGGATGTTTTATAGTGCAAAAGTATAAACAATATGTTTTGTACACTTTTTAAACAATCTGACATAACAAAGGAAAAAGGGAGCAAGTTTGTGCCAGTTACCTGATACCATTTATTTAAATTACAGTAATTTAAGGTTTTTTATAAGTACAAATTATAATTTGTATAATTGTATATAAATTATAATTTACTCATGACTAGACACTATAGTGTCTAGTCATGAGTAAAAAGCAACTTAAAAATGAATTAAAGAAAAAGAATTAAATCACCCTTAAATTTTGTATCAAATGATGTACAAGTTGATTCATGTTTACTTATTTAACTATCTGACGCAAGAAAGCAAAATATGTGAAAGTACACTACTAATAGTATTTGTAATCTTCAGTCTGAAAATATTTTTTTAAGGAGAGGACAGTTCATCTAGCTGTTAACAATACGTCAAACTTTTTGATAGATACGTGTACACAGAAATACGCACACATACAAAGTACTGGTATTTCGTCCCTGTTTATGCCTCGTCACTTAAGTAGTTCTGCTAGAAAATTTGTTTTTTGACTATTCTGGCTGTTTGCAACCTGTTGTAGTACAATAAAAGCCAGCTGTGCTGCAGTGAATCATGTGCACAGTCGTACGTGTGCTGAAAGCACTCCAATAAACCCTCAGTCTACAGGGAAAAGCTTTTATCTCAGCATCAGTACTGGGAAGTTGAAGTTTTCAACATTTATATTATTTTACCGTATATGTACAGGGTGTCACATACAAGATGCTCGGGCTGTTAATTTAGAATTCTACACCTAATTAAGAGCAAAAAATTAATGATACATTTTTTAACTCTGCTCCGTTTAGTGTCAAATCTGTCTTTTTGAGTGATTTTATATTAATAACTCAAGACCGGTTTGATGAACTGACTTAAAATTTTGCACACTACTTTACATTAACATTATTAAACAGAAAAAATAACCATTGATTTATCTTAAGCCATTTTAAAATGTTAACAATTTTTGGTTTACAAGATATTTGGAGTTAAAAATTTTAAATGACAGATGATATCTCAGTGATTAATTTTTTGATTTTTTTCAGTGATTAATTTTAATTTGAAATGGACAAAATTTCAAGACAGCCAGTTAAACCGTTCTTGAGTTTTTAATTTTTTGTAAATTGTAAATAAGACAGAATTTCAAAAATATTTACTCTTCATTTTTTTATCGAAATAAGGTGTAGAATCTGAATATAACCAGCTAGGATACCTTTTATGTGCCCGCTGTATATACAGATTTAGTAAAAAAAGTCTGGAGACAGCGTAATATTTTTATTATTAATTGGGCTAGAGGATTGAACTTTACAAATTAAATTGGGAGGTAAAAACCAATTTTTTACTGTTCTTACTGACTCTCTACCTCTGATGAGGGTCGGCCCACAAGGAGTTGGTAGATAATTTTAAATGTAAGCATATGCACATAATTTTAAAGTGCTGGTCAAACAGAGAAAAATGCCACAAACAGCACTTCAAAATGATCATTTATTAAAAAATGACAGTTATGCAAAGATATGTTTAAATAATTCATAAAATTCAGCTGAATAGTATGGAAGTTACTGTAATTAGTTTAATTTCAGTACACTTGAAATTGTTTTGAGTGGTTTGTAACCATATGGACATAAAATCACTTACTAAGAATGTTATAACGTTACCCTAAAATTGTTACAAGGAAATAACTAACGCCTTATTCATACAGGGACCTTTTTAAATCAAGGTACCCAAATGCTCATCATTTTGATATTGCCATCTAATTTGGGAAATCCAACCAAAGCAAAATAGTAAGTAGGATAAGTAGTAAATCATACCTTAGTTTATTTTCCTGATTAAGCCAAATAAATCAATAGTTCATAACATTTAAAACAACTATATTTGATTATGGGTGGGCAGTGCTATATTATATTTGGTTCTCCTTTAAGGCCAGTGTTACATTCAAAATATTATAGTTTTATTTATGAAAATACAATTTTGAACTTGACTTTTTTTGAAAGAGCATACAAGTGTCTGGTGTCCCCTGAGACAGTTTTTCCCTAATTGTTGTGATTTATTTTTGTACACTAATAAATATTGTTCCAATTTACTATTCTCTTTTAAATAAACCAGAACAGTAAGAAAAAATCCGTCTCGAGGAGCACTTGTACTATAAAACATCTTAAAAATTGATTCAGGCATTACAAAATTTAAGTGGGAAACGTTTTCAAGTGAAGTAATGTTAACTGCAAAATACAGGCATCAGCTACTGACATCTGGCGCTGGCTGGTTTCAACATGAAACTAACCTGATCATCATTATCGGTTTAACACCTCCAGTCTCCCGGTTGTGCTGATCGGTTTAACACCTCCAGTCTCCCGGTTGTGCTGACCAACCTCTTCCATCTTCTCCTGTCCATGTATATTCTGTCATCCTCAATTTCTTGCAACTGTTGTCCTTTGAGTATCATGTATTCCTTTATAAAGTCCATCCATTTCTTTTGTGGTCTCCCAACTCTTCTCTTGCCATCAACATCTCTTTCCAACCATGTTTTTGCCACTCTTCCTTCCTCCATTCTTCTACATGTCCAAACCATCCTAACCTTGCCATTCTTATCTTTTGTTACAACTGTCCTGTTACACCCAAACTGGTCTCTTATGTCTGTATTTCTGATTCTATCTCGTTTGGTCTTCTGCAAAGATGTTCTTACAAATTTCATTTCAGATGTCTGGATTCTTCTACGGGTTTTTTTATTCAGGCTGCAAGTTTCTAGACTGTAAGTTAAAATAGGCATAATGTGTGTATTGAACATTGTTGATTTGGCTATTCTTGGTACTTTACTATCTCGTAACAAACTTCTGACTTGGTGGAAAAATGTGGCTGCTTTATTTAGTCTGTTGGTGACTTCAAGTGTATATGTACCATTACTAGTTAGAGTGCTTCCAAGATAGTTAAAGTAATCAACATTTTATTTTAGGGTGTGATTTCCTAGTTTTAAGGTTACTGGATTAAGATATTTCCAACTGTCATTACTACTGTTTTTTTCTTTGCTGACTGTAAGTTTGAACTCTAAACTTGCTGTTCAATAAATTGAGTTTTTCCTTGACATCCTGCTCTATGTAACCCCAAATCACCACATCATCTGCAAACACTAGGGCACTAAACTCTGATGTCATTTCTCTTTTTATTTGTTTCATTATTTCGTCCAATAACTAAAATGAATAGAAATGGAAAAAATGCACTCCCCTGTTGTACTCCTCTTTTAGTTTCAAACTAACCTGAATGTACATTAAATTCATGTCCAAACATTCAAATCAGGTTTACCCTTCTGTGTTTAAACTATGGGTTTCACATTTTATATGGCTTTTGTACTATTTCAAGCCAACTCCAGTACGTTGTTCAAACATTCAAATTGGGTTTATCCTTCTGTAGTTAAGTTATATTTTTCATATTTAATTAATATGCATTTGTACTTTTCCAAGCCAAGTCCACGCATGATATTATAAAAACTAAAGGTTTTGAAAACAAAATAAATTCTAAAATGAACACTTCAAACCAGTAGAAATTAAACTTCACATATTTGGCGTTAGGTTACTATTTCATTTCAATTTTGGTGTGTGCAATCTGTCTCCAAAATATTTAGCCTATGTTATAAATAAACAATTATAACAAATATCCCATGGAAAATCTATTTCTTTCTTTTTTATGACATTCTCATGAACTGCATTATATTTTAGCATAAATATAGAAAAAATTTGCTAATATTTATGGTATCGCATGCTCTGTAATACTAGGGTGGTAATGATGATACTAGTGACGATTTTTGCTGTAAAAAAACACAAAGTTTTGTGGTTAATAATAAAATCATTGATGGTTCACTTTACTTGGAAAGGACCTTCACTTTTCAAATTAATTATTTCGATTTCCTTCATGACTACAGCTGATATGTGTAATTCTCCTCATGTTGGGAGAAAGTGTTTTCGTCTGTACCATTTTAGTTCTGTGGCGTTTAATTCCAATCGATACGGCGTTGCAGTTATCTTGGTATGCGTGGCCTAGGTAGTCGCCGGAAAGGGAATGTTATTGATTGGAGAAGCGGGTTGTCATGGTGATGGCAGCTGAGCTAGCGCCGCTAACGCCATCTGTGAGTGAGACGGACAACTCGCGCGACACACCCATCTCATCATCACTCTGGGTGCTGAACCTTACTTTTGAGGTTATGTTATCATTTTGTATTGGCAAAGCAGGACTGCAACCTTAGCCGCTGTACCGTCTACCGTGTTTATGAATTTCCCAAAATTAAAATTAATAATTTTGTATGCAGAAACTATTACAATATGTCACTTACTTAATTCTAACAGCCTTCTCTATCCTTTAGTCCTCAGTTTTTCAACTAAATTGTTATTACATTTGTGCGTTAAAATAATTATTCCTAGGGGTTAGTCTGTGCCTTAATTAGTAACTGGGCTATAATAACTAATTTGAATCTGGTTTGAGTACATTTAATTGTTTTAGTTTTCACAGTATGAAATTAGATTTTGATTAACTTCGATTTTGTCGCATTAACATTGGGTATTTTATACCAGGAGAAAGAAAATTGGGAAATAATAACTAAGCACAGTAAATGCTTTTGCCGAGCGTTATTGAGACTATCGCAGCTCATGTGTTCGGGGCGTTAGCGGGCCTATCAAAGCTCGTATGTGTATACAAGTTCAAGCGTTGACAAGCAAATCGAAGCACATATGTGTTCATGCGTTCGCAAGCATATTGCAGCTCGTACGTTAATCGGTTGTTAGCTGACGTATCGCAGATCGTACATCAGTCGGTCGTCAGTGAGAATATCGTATATTAATCGGTCGTTAGCGAACATATCGCAGATTGTACATTAGTCGGTCGTTAGCGAACATATTGTACGTTCATCGGTCGTTAGTGAGCTATCGCAGCTCGTATGTTTTCGAGAGTTAGTGATCATTATGCAGCTCGTATGTAATCGGTCGTTAGCGAGCTACCGCAGCTCGTATGTTTTCGAGTTAGTGAGCATAATGCAGCTCGAATGCAATCGGTCGTTAGCAAGCTATCGCAGCTCGTATGTTTTCGAGAGTTAGTGATCATTATTCAGCTCGTATGTAATCAGTCGTTAGCGAGCTGTCGTAGCTCGTTTGTTTTCGAGAGTTAGTGGTCATTATGCAGCTCGTATGTAATCGGTCGTTAGCGAGCTATCGCAGCTCGTTTATTTTCGAGAGTTAGTGATCATTATGCAGCTCGTATGTAATCGGTTGTTAGCGAGCTATCGCAGCTCGTATGTTTTCGAGAGTTAGTGAGCATAATGCAGCTCGTATGCAATCTGTCGTTAGCGAGCTATCGCAGCTCGTTTGTTTTCGAGAGTTAGTGATCATTGTTCAGCTCGTATGTAATCGGTCGTTAGCGAGCTATCGCAGCTCATTTTTTTCGGACGTTAGTGAGCTTAATGCAGCTTGTACATAATCAGTCGTTATTGAATTATATCAGCCTTATTTGCTGTGCGTTAGAGGACAAATCGCTGCACGTATATGAGAATATGTGACGCTAGTCAATAATATGAGCTCCGAGCTAACTATCGTGTTCAAAAATAATTTCCTTTAACAATTATTTTATTTATAAATTTTAGATCTTAACCATCATTCTCTCAATTCATTTATATGTACTACATTAAATTTATACCTTACCTCAATAAACAATTTATTTTTAGATTACTTTTTAGTTAGAGGGCTGCTAAAACTAGATGTTTGCTTTCTATATATACCAAATTGTGAGAATCAAAGCAAAGACCTATACAAATATAGACATTGTATTGAAAATACAACACAACACAAACTTCAGGCTCTAAATACTAATTTTATCTTCATGTCAAATATCGATAAACCACTGCATTAATGGGAGGATGAGTGGGTCAGTACCACTATACATGTATAGGTGGGTTAGTGGATACCTCTGTACGTGTTAGGTGGGTTAGTGGATCAGTACCACCACTGTACGTGTAAAGGGTGAGCGAGTGGGACAATATCACTTTACGCATATGGGTAGGCGAGTGGATCAATACCACTCTACGTGTATTGTGGCACTATATATAAATGTGTACGAGTAGAGAAATTAACAAATTCTGTTTGCACAACATGATAGAATGATCATCTGGAAGGAATAGGATGGTAGGAAATTAAGTCAGTAAACTCAACAACTTAAAAGGAAGTTACACCAACCCGCAATAATAAACACTCGTAATAAGGGAAAAAATCACATTTTTATCTCCCCCAGATGAAGAAGATATATTCAAGTTAAAAAAATTGTAAAAATATTTTCTCATTATTTTAGAAATTTTCCACCTTGTTCGTCTCGGTACTGCAACCTAATTATGTAGTCTAGTTTTTAATTTAACAGATGTGCCCACATTTTAGCATGGACACTCATATTGTTCATGTACAAACGTTTTTCATGCTTTCCATGATCACTTTTATGAATTAAAAATACCCATTGGTTTTTTATGTTTAAAGAATCGGATGCAAGAGAGTTTGAAGCTGTTCGATTCAATCTGCAACAACAAGTGGTTCACGGACACATCTATTATCCTATTCTTGAACAAAAAGGATTTGTTTGAGGAGAAAATAAAGAAATCACCACTTACAATATGCTTTCCAGAATATGCGGGTATGTATTCTGTTAGCGTCAAGTCTCTATGTAAGAATTTTACATGAAATTCATAGCATAAATTACATTACAACATGTAGATAAAGATTTGTAGCTTTCTTAAACAAAGTTTAATTTCTTTAATTCTCTGATTGATGTTCAGAACAATGAAAATAATTAAGATCAAAGTTCAGTTAAATTAAACAGAGTTTAATTTTTCAAACAATTCATCTAGGATAGCAAGTTTTTTTTGACAATTCAAAAAATTCAAACAAATAATTATCAACGATATAAAGATAAGAAGTAGATACGTTTGTTTGCATACTCCTTTTATTAGCATATAACATTAAAAATGTATGAAATAATTTTAATTGTTTAAAGTTGTACTTATCAAAATGGCATTAAAACATATAATTTTAATCATAAAAACCTATTATTTCGGATAGTATTCACTGAAACGTCTTAACTAGGAAATAAAATGATTATATTGTAATTGATATTTTTCAACAGTTTTTTAATTATAGATGTAGTCTATGAAATGAATATTGGCCAAATATAAAATTTCTAAAATACACAACAGAAGCACATTTATATTGTAAAGAAGAAAATGTATGGAATGTTACTTTGTAATACATGCAGTGTCATGCTGACACAAATAATGCATTGTTTGCATGACCAGCTGCATGGCAGACATAGATCTGCAAATTTTACTATTTCAATAATGTTTTAGACATCTATATATTTAATCCTTTGGGGACTGAATGACTATATCATCATTTACGGTTTTTCCCTTGAGGACCGAAATGACGAAATATGGTTATTACTAAATTTTTTTGTTGAGGACCGAATGCTGATATCCCGTGGTTCGAAGTTGTTACATATAACATACAATTTACCGCTTACGATAACTTGTACGTCTTTGGGATGATATGCAGACGTTCGAGAATGTTTTTCTTAACCTCTGGAGCCAGTTGTTGGAATATAATGTCAATGAAAAGAACTAACAAAATAGACAGAGAGGTAATTTAAACAGACAAATCTGACAGCATTAACAAAATATTTCATGTTATAATTTTTTTTTATATTTAATCCAATTGTTATAATTTTTTGTAGGTAATAATGTTAAGAGTTCAATAACACAGTTTCCCACCTGTAAAATATTTTTTGTTTACGAGCTGTAAGCGTAAAAATAAAATAAATACATTTTTTAAACAAAACATACTTTTTTTGACAAAATATAAATATTTGAAAATTTATTATTAAATATTTTAAAAATATTTAAAAATGAAATTACTTTTTGGACATTTATTCTGATAAAGTACTCAATTACAAACATTCTGGTCAAAGAATTACCCTTGTATCTTTATTAGAACATATATTATAAATAAATGTATAAAGACGTGCGTTTGTCCAAAATTTTAGCCTAAATATTTTACATGTCGCACTTGAAAAGTGAGGAAAAAAGTTAGCACTTTTTTAGTCAGTCCTCAAAGGGTTAATTCCGTACAGGAATGAGTCCCCAAAAAATTTCACGGCTACGAAGAAGATTAGATAAGGCCTAAGGACAGAGGGAAAATAACAAAAGTGTAAAAAGTTACCTGGGCTCCACCCCACTAAAAACATCAAAATATTTCCTATAACTTAAGTTTTTTAATACAAGGTAGAAAAAAATACTGAATCACTTTCACAACTTTTGTATTACTTCACTTGTAAAAGTAAAATCTTGTACATGGTCATGGTTACAAAGAACATATTTTCTGACACCATTAGCGACATTTCATCTTTTCAAGGGGACGGCCCTTGAGGAGTTGAACGAAAATCTTCAACCTAAGCCTAGGTCGAGTTTTGTATCAAATTAAAGGTCTATTCAATAGAACTTAATTGCCACAAACCGGACTTTGAAAGGTCTGTCCTTTCCAGAGTAGCAATCATTTGAATTTCAAAGTAACTAATTTGAACAATATTATACCTCCGCTATTTAACGGTTTTAAGTAAATTATTCTGATCAAAAATTGTACTTTATGGAATAAAATTATTAAAAAATTAAACTAATTATGTATGGAAAAAAATAACGTTGTGAAAGCGTTTCCATATTTGTTTCCACCCTGTGCATATTTATATAACAGGTTTTTTTTATTTTTTAAAGACTGCTATTATTTGTGGTGTTGATTTTTAGTCTGTTTTGTTACATCATAAAAAACAGCCGTTAATTAAGAAACAATACTTAATATTATTGCTCTGTTACTTTTGATTGACTTGAAATTTCAGAGGGAATGAAAATGTTGTGTCATAGGGAAGCACCAAGAAAAGAATTCCATTTAAAATATCCTCTAAAACAACATTTGTAACTTATAGTAACAACGCTGGATTAGAAAAAAAAAAAACCATCTAAAGATTTGTTCAATTGTTTTGCTATTTCTATTGTATAGTTAACCTACCAATGTTATTTAAAGTATTTAAACTTCACTCGCCAGTTCACATATACTTGTGCGTGAACTTTATTAAACAAGTGAAGTACTGACCGTTAACTTTGCATCTTGTACCTTGCCCTCCACAGTCCAGTTGTGTTAATGTTTGAGGCACTATGTTGGCAATACGTTAAAGTAATGACAGATCGAGGCTAAGGTTTCACAAGCATGGTAAGTGAGTCTACTAACAGGAATTACCGAGGCCGGAAGCCGAGTTGATACACAAATTGTAAGAGAAAATCACTTACTTATTCCGTCGTACAGCTCCTGTGTGAATAGTATATTCAGAACATGTTTCACCGTAAGTACGGCATCCTCAGCTGGTCATCGAGTGAAGATCAATCCACCTAATAGGTTTAGTCACAAGATAAAATTACACAAACACAAAGTACATATACATAATTAATACATTTAAACTCGCACGGACGAACACTAACGACGGGCCAGTCATGACTGTAACGCATCACTTTGTCTGCAGTACTGGACGAGACAAGTCGTTATGCTAACCAGGCGTGTTCTTGTTGTTATCAGTTTGGCAGAGAATAGCTGATCTGTGGTGACTTGAGTTAAATCCATTAATAAGGCCATTGAATATTACATTTGAATTAAATTGTAGCTTATCATTTATGATGTATTCGTTAATATTGTTATTTTTAAATGCTTTGTAAATCTCGAATTCTTCAAGCGTGTCCATCTTTCTTCCTTTACTGCATACATGTAAGATATCCAAACTATTGTCCATTGCCTCAAGCGAATGATTGTGATCAAATAAATGTTGTCCGAATGTCGATTTTTGTTTATCTAATTTAGGGTTGGGTAGGTGTTCCTTGAATCTGGTAATAAATCTTCGTCCGGTTTGGCCAATATAAATACTTGGACATTCAGCGCATTTCAACTTGTAAATTCCAGTTTTTTCATACTTATTTAATTGGTTTTTATTCCTGTTAAGAACGTTTTTTGTTCTATTTGAAGTTTTAAAGGCTATTTTAATATTGTGTTCCTTCAACTGTTTATGCAGGCTATTTTGTATGTTATGACTGTATTCAACAGTGATATATCTAACAGGATTAATGGCTGTGCTATTATTAGGTGATATAACATCATTAGATTTTTTATTCTTGTGTTTAGCAATTAATTTGTCCACGATGCTACTATTATAACCATTAACAATGGCAATATGTTTTATTATGGCAACCTCTTTATTGTAATGTTCGATGCTCAACGGAACATTCAACAATCTATGCACCAAGGAGTTGTATGCCCCCATTTTCTGAGAGTGAGGATGGTATGAGCTTGCGTGTATGGTTTGATCATTTGTGGTGGGCTTTCTATAAATACTGAATTGTAAGTTATTATTGTTTTTATGTATGGTCAGTTCTACATTTTATTGTAGAACTGACCATACAACTATGTAAGTTCTACATTTTATTGAAAATAACAATATATCTCAAATAAATAAAGATCCTACGACATTATATCAACGGAGAATAAAGAAATTAATTAACAACAGTAAAACACTTTTAACTGATGACTTCATAAAGCGCCTCAAAGTAATGAACCCCCAAGCTCCCGTGTTACGTGGGCTGCCTAAGATCCATAAGGAAGGCGTCCCGGTCAGACCACTTGTTAATTATATTTCGGCACCTTCATACAATATTGCAAAACATCTCGAAACCCTATTAAAAACTCACATTAAACTGAATAAAAATTACAGTTTAAAGAACTCTTATGAGTTAATAAAAGATATGCAACATATAGAAGTAAAAGCACACCACACTATTGCATCTTTTGACGTAATGAATTTGTACACCAATGTACCAGTAGATGAGACCATAACTATTGTGTCGAAACATTTAGAAAAATCAGATCTTTTACCTGAAGCGATAAGTGAATTAATAGCCCTATTGAAAGAAGTGCTGAAACAAAATTACTTTACTTTCGATAACAAAATTTTCCACCAACCTGATGGCTTAGCGATGGGTTCTCCATTGTCCGGGTTTTTGTCTAATATTTATCTCAACCACATGGAAACAAATTACATCATGTCAGACCAAAATAAATACGCAGATAAAATAATATTTTACCGTAGATATGTGGATGACACTATCATAATATACAACGGGAACACTAGACAGCTCAACTTTCTTCATAAATATTTAAACAAATTAGCACCTAAGCTGAAATTTACCCTCGAAACTGAAAACAATAATAAACTAAACTTTTTAGACCTGACCATACATAAAAACAATAATAACTTACAATTCAGTATTTATAGAAAGCCCACCACAAATGATCAAACCATACACGCAAGCTCATACCATCCTCACTCTCAGAAAATGGGGGCATACAACTCCTTGGTGCATAGATTGTTGAATGTTCCGTTGAGCATCGAACATTACAATAAAGAGGTTGCCATAATAAAACATATTGCCATTGTTAATGGTTATAATAGTAGCATCGTGGACAAATTAATTGCTAAACACAAGAATAAAAAATCTAATGATGTTATATCACCTAATAATAGCACAGCCATTAATCCTGTTAGATATATCACTGTTGAATACAGTCATAACATACAAAATAGCCTGCATAAACAGTTGAAGGAACACAATATTAAAATAGCCTTTAAAACTTCAAATAGAACAAAAAACGTTCTTAACAGGAATAAAAACCAATTAAATAAGTATGAAAAAACTGGAATTTACAAGTTGAAATGCGCTGAATGTCCAAGTATTTATATTGGCCAAACCGGACGAAGATTTATTACCAGATTCAAGGAACACCTACCCAACCCTAAATTAGATAAACAAAAATCGACATTCGGACAACATTTATTTGATCACAATCATTCGCTTGAGGCAATGGACAATAGTTTGGATATCTTACATGTATGCAGTAAAGGAAGAAAGATGGACACGCTTGAAGAATTCGAGATTTACAAAGCATTTAAAAATAACAATATTAACGAATACATCATAAATGATAAGCTACAATTTAATTCAAATGTAATCTTCAATGGCCTTATTAATGGATTTAACTCAAGTCACCACAGATCAGCTATTCTCTGCCAAACTGATAACAACAAGAACACGCCTGGTTAGCACAACGACTTGTCTCGTCCAGTACTGCAGACAAAGTGATGCGTTACAGTCATGACTGGCCCGTCGTTAGTGTTCGTCCGTGCGAGTTTAAATGTATTAATTATGTATATGTACTTTGTGTTTGTGTAATTTTATCTTGTGACTAAACCTATTAGGTGGATTGATCTTCACTCGATGACCAGCTGAGGATGCCGTACTTACGGTGAAACATGTTCTGAATATACTATTCACACAGGAGCTGTACGACGGAATAAGTAAGTGATTTTCTCTTACAATTTGATTGAACAGCTCAGGGGCTAAATAATGTATATGAAATTTGATACACAAGCTTAGCGACTGACTTGTTTAGCAACGAAGCATGCAGGAATGTCCCCTAGAATGATTTTAAAATGGTACCTTATGACATTCTACACTTCAATTTCTTTATAACTTTTTAGTATTCAGTAAAAATTAACATAATTAAGACGATTTTACTCATTATTTATTGTATTTAGGAGAAGTACAATGCCGAGATATTTGTACAACTTTAGTGGTTGCTTTAGAATACCTCTACACTCTATACAAACATTGCAGTTTTGAAGTTAGCTGTAAAAATGTGATTATAAACTAACTTAATTGGAGCGTTACAGAGTTGGTTGAAGGTGAAGCTAAATAAAATAATTGGCGGGCACTTTTAGCTTTTGAAACTTTCAAATTGACAGGTCCCAGTAGCTCTTGATAATGTGTCTATCTTACTTGCACACAAAGCTCTTATTGCTAACATATGAACACTAGAGTGAACATGTTTGTGTGTAGGGTAGATGAGAGTGTAATGATTTTACAATATTGTTCAATGCACATTGGCTGGACTTAGAAAAATTTCAGCCAACGTAAGTAATTACTTGCTTAACACGTTCACTGCGGGACCAATATCAATAAAACTAGCCCCCCATGCTGAAAAACTATACTGTACTATTCCATCAACACAACCACTTAATATAATTAACACAACAAGAAAAAGCTTTACAGATATCGGATATTGGAACTACGCTAAACGAAACATTAGAGGCACCCAAATAACATAAAAACAACATAACCTTCCATCCCAGACCGATAATCAGCTCACACTGACAATTTTTTACTGGATAGGGTGATGAGCACATTACTGGGCCACGCCAACCGGTGATCGTTGTGCTATGATCTAGTACTAGGCCACCCACACTGACCGGGTTGATTGAAAAATCTTTTTAATCGGCTTACATGTTAGCGGTCCAAACTGAAGTGTTTGCCTGAGAAATACAAAAATTGTGGCCAAAGTAAAAATCACTGTAACTTGCTAAATGAAAATCTTTGTAACTTGCAAACAATTAGGTCAGGCCGTATATTTTACCCGAGACTGAGGGCAGTGAACATGTTAGTGGGCCAGACTGAAGTGTTTGCTCAAGAAATACAAAAATCCCGGCCAAAGTAAAAATAGTTGGGAACTTGCTCAAATGAAAATCTTTGTAATTTACTAAAAATCAGGCCAAGCCTATTATTTTACCCGAGACCATACGAGAATAATACATTTGTGGCCGGTGAATGTGTTAGCGGGCCAAATCAAAGCGCTTACCCTAAAACTACAAAACTCCGGCCAAAGTAAAAATCACAATAACTTGCTAAAATGACAATTTTTGGAACTTGCTAAAGCGTGCCTGACTTGAGTTTATCCAAGAGCGTTAGGGAAAGATTTTCTCAGCCAGTAAATATGTTAGCATGGCAAACTGAAGAGTTTGCCTGAGAAATACAGAAATCCCAGGAAATGTAGAAATCTGTGTTGTTTGCTAAAATCCAGTGTGATCAACCTGTTATGCTAAAATCACATATGTGTAGGGACAATCCACAAACAACAGGTTTATTTTGGAAACTAATACAATTTGTCTGTGACAGGAGCTCAAGAGTATGGCGAGGCAGCAGCTTACATCCAAGCCCAGTTTGAAGCTAAGAACAAATCTACGACCAAAGAAATCTACTGTCACATGACGTGTGCCACTGATACTAACAATATTCAGTTTGTGTTTGACGCAGTTACTGATGTCATTATAGCCAACAATCTACGTGGTTGCGGCCTTTATTAAACCTTTAGTGTCACTTCCAAACACTATTGGCCAAGAAACGTACATCACTCGTTCAACCCAGCTGAGAGGAGTGAAGAGACAGCTATATTGTGATACAATATGCAATCTTATTGTTATTCTTAAACAAATATCTAAACGGGGTAAGAATCAAGATAGGGAGTCAAAACCAAATTGTCAGAATGACCAAAATTGAAGAAATTATTTTTTTATTGTCTAGTGCTTGACCTTTCTTGGGGTTTAGTGTTTGACATAGCTCAGCCTTTTGCTAGTGTTGTTAGAAGATTTAGTTAAAATCTTCGGGACATTTATATTGTTTGTTGAATATAAAACACTATCGAACTAGCGTATTTTGACCATAATTCTGTCTTCGTAGCACAGCTCCACTGATGGTTCCATATTTTGCTGACGCATCACATTGATGCAAACTTCCCATTCACTGAGTCGCGCAAAAGATTAATTGTCGTTTTCAAATGTTTGCAAAGTATTTTGAGATTTTTGTTGTAAAATCTAAAATTTTTCCAACTTGTTGTACATTTTCATAGTTTAAATTAACGATCACTGTATTTAATTTCTATGCTTATAGGATGTTTCTGAAAACTTTGACATAAATTGATAACTGAACACTTTTGTATTCCTAGATCCATACAAGTGTATAACTGCAATATATCTATACATAGGTTCTTAAAATTTACATGTTTAAAATCTAACGTTCTTTACATTTTGACGTTGTCTACTAAACATTGTGTCTGGCATCTGCTTTTTAAAAGTCTTACATCGGTAACCCTGCCTATATTTTTATTCCTTGGTATTTTATTCTGAGACAATGTACAATTAAGTGTTTAATATATCAGCTTATTTTTGTTAGGTAGTGGTTGGTATTTAGATCCTAACGTAACGAAACGTGCCAGTTACACAAGTTGTAGATATTGTACCATATACTGTACTACTGTTATGTCTAATAAGGTTTTAGAAACACCCTGTATTCGATGTGGTTCACGTTTGTATTGAATAAATCATTCTACAATTAGTAGAGTTAGTGTACATTTCTGTGGTCGAGATGGTTCAGCATCTAAGTATTATCGTTCTGTAGGACCTTGTACATACTTACAATACGCCAGTTCAGTAGCTACCTTTGAACCGTGCTGATTGATAATTTATTTGTATAAATTAGTTCACATTAGGGCTACTATTTTAATAAAATCAAAGATAAATATAATAAAGTACCCTTTATTCATTTTTTATAAAAAATATATGACTAGTTTCGGCTCTTAGGCCATCTTCAGATAAATAATATAACCTAAAATAAAATAAAATAAAATAAACCTAAAATAAATAAAATAAATTTATTTTAGGTTATATTATTTATCTGAAGATGGCCTAAGAGCCGAAACTAGTCATATATTTTTTATAAAAAATGAATAAAGGGTACTTTATTATATTTATCTTTGATTTTATGATAATTTATTATATAATATTACTAACTACCGAGGTTGATGTGTCGCTGTTATTTGCCTACTACATCCCCTAGGTGTAAGCGTTGCGTCTTGGGACGCAAGTTTTGTTACGTTTTATATAAATTTTAAATTTCCAGTTTTTAAAATTTACATAAGAATATACCAGAAAACTGTAGTCTTTTAGCTATTCAAAAATATTTTATTTTTATCAAAATAAAATTGAGTCTATTACACAATTTTAAATTTAGTATATTTGTGAATCATTAGACTATACTATGTGGTATCAAGACTGCCATTCTGCATTTTGTAGAGGATCGCCCAGTTGTGGTTTTAGGTGCTTTTGTCAAGTAACAGAGCACAAATACTAAACTAATTTTGTTCTTTTTTTTGTTTTCTCGTTATTTCTTACGTTGAGATGTGCTGTTGAAAAGAAACTAGCTTTTCTCCTGAATGTCATGTAAAAAATTATTCTCTGATTTTGCTAAGAGCTTGTATTACTTTAGTTTGTTGTTGTAAATAAATATATGTGTTTTGGACCAATGAACTTAATAGATCTGCCACATCTCATATGTTATTTTTTTCACCGCTTTTCACTTATTGACCAGTGTTGTCTGTATTTTATGCTAGAGTGTTACACAACTTATGATTTCTTATTTATTAAAAGAATATGAGTTATTGAGCAATGTACACTTATTTGTATTGTATGAAATAGTACAATAATGATGTAAAATGATATATTTTAGAGACATCTAATTTGTTGTTCATAACACATTATATTAAAACAAATTTTATTCACACGTTATTCAGTTAATTATATATTCCACTGAAAGGCAAGTATATGTTCAAACTGGTCAAGAAAAATGTATTTAAATATGCCTAGTTCTACAGGAAATCAGCTACAAAAATGTCATTTTAAATGCTTGTTACAGAGACTTGAAATATAGTAACTACTAACTTTAAATCATATGTCGAGGCTAAATTTGACACAATTGCTTTGTAAAGGACCGTTGGTTTGTAAAAGTCATTGTGTTAAGTGTCAGTAAAAATAATTGTTTTAAGTTAATACTTGATCTATCATAATGTTATGTTAATGTCTGTAACTGATTCCTCTTATGTTACATTTTTATGGCTGAAATATTAGTATTTTATTCTTATAACATATTAAAGGTAAAATAGGCAATTGTTATTATTATTGGCTGGTCTTACTTTTCTTGAATTACATGAGATTCAGTTTTAAAAATGTCAACTTTTTGATTTTTTCAGAAGAGAATGAACATAAAGATTAATGTGAAATATCAATACTAATTGTTGTTTGTAAACAAATGTAAGTTTTTAGAGTCGGCTTGATTTAATTCAGGTAGCCAAAATCAATCTTTAATATTAAATTTTACAAAATACTGTATATGATAAATAATTCTTGTCGTTATTGTAATTTGAAATTTTAAAAGTAGGCAGTAACGTTGCATTTGCAGAAATCGAATGTGTTTGATAAATATTTCCTTAGAGTATCCGCTTTTGCAAGAAGGAAAGTTATTTAAAAATGTTGTAAGCAATTGTTTACAAAAATGGAATTGCAGATCTCAATCATGTGGGGTATTATTAACTTAGTACATTCCTAACAGCTTTTGTAAATGGGTTTTTTCTCAAACCTTTTCTTAGTTTTTGGAAATCACTACTTCTTTTTTGTGGTACTGAATAAAAAAAATTAAAATATTCACTCTAGAAATACTTCTCTGAACTTTGTAAATTGTTAAATCGTTACCGAAACTGTAAGAAGTGCCATTTCCTCAAATTTTTAGTTCAACCAGTATTTTGCTCTTTAAACTTGAAAATAATCAAACATGTGTCAAATTAAATTTTAATATTATCCTATTTTATATATATCTCTGTATAGTTTATTTTGTTCAAGTGATACTTTACTAAACATTTCTACTAATTAATGAATCTAGTCAAGTAGGAACCCTATCTGTAAACTTTGTAATTTTACCATTGAGTTTTATTTATTTGTTATTGCTAGCCGCTAAGAAGACCGTCAACGGGTATACTCTGTAGTCCAAACTGGACATTTTCGTTGTGTGCATGCGACGTTTACTTACACCGCTGTTATTTGAATTCTCACCTACATTCCTTCAAATGCTTCTTCAACATTTCAGAACATTGTGTCACATTTCTTTAAATATTACTAGATTTTAGGAAACTTATATAAATATCTTTAATAAATCGATAAAATGTTTATTTATGCGTGGCAGTAAGTTGTGAGTGGTGAGATTCGTATAACAGCTACAACCACCTAGGTGCGAACAGATGGATTTCTGGAATGTATTGTATGTATACTGGTTTCTGTAATGCTGCAAAAAACCCAAATAAAGCAACTGAAACATTACATTGTTTATATTTCTCTTACTTTTGATACAACCAAACGATTACGATATATAATTATTTAAAGTATTTTTATATACCTTATTTTTTGAAACGTCAAAAGTGAGTCTGTACAATAAGGAGTTAGTATATTAGGAGAGATAGGACATCAGCAAAGAAGACAAGTCCACTAACACCAGAGTAGTGGACAAACAAATACAATAATGGCATATTTTGCACAAATTTTCTGTGCCACTGGCACGTTCCACATTTAAGTTGATTTACCTACGTAATGAGTTTCTATCTCTACTCACATGAGTGAAGTGCCAGTGGCACAGAAAGTTAGTGCAAAATGTGTCATTATTTATTTGTTTACTATTACTCTGGTGTTAGTGGACTTGTCTTCTAAGGTAAGTTTGCTGATGTCCTATCTCTCCAATATACTAATTCTTGGCTTAGTGCTCTTTAACTGAAGCTAAAACAATAAGGAGTTAGTGCTATTTATATTGTAGTATGTACATTATGAAGGATTAATTATATTCCTAAAGTATAAATTTTCTCATGATATGAACAACTGAAAATAAAATTTGTCCGTAATTCTTAAGGTGGCCTTTTTGCTCAATGAATAACGCCAAAAACATGAGTTTCTATTTCAACGTTTCAGTCCGTGATAAAGATTGTATTGTAACACTTCAACTGTCATTTGATGGTAGTGTATCCAAATTTCCAATACCTTTTTTCCCAAAACATTGATTTCTCCAATATCACTATGTCCATAGATGTTTTTTCCCTACTTTTCCAATATTTGATGGTTTCCAATTAAATTATATATATATATATAACCATATATAGTATTCATAGCAACATCAATCATACCAAAACATAACTAAATTTTTGTAAATCAAAATTAATGTCATGGCCAAACAACTCAAAATTATTCAGTACGGAAAAACCATTTATTTACATTATGAAGGATTTCTTTACAATAAACATTCAAATGGAAAAAGTACAGTGAGATACTGGTGATGTAAATGACAAATGCATGTTCTGCACGTGCAACGATGATTTTTAGTTTATGATTCGTTTGAAGTAGAAGATTAAAAAAATTACGATAGGATAATAGTAATCTCCACTAGAGAAAACATACACATCTTGGCACAAAGTCGAACATGGTTCGTAGACTGGACCTTTAAAGAAGTACAGACTATTCATCAACTGTTCGTCATTATGGGATCAGTACAAGTCAACAATGGTGAAGCACGAAACATAGCCTTTCCGTTGGTGTATGCCCCTCCAGTCTCTAAACTTTTTTAACTGCATTACAAAATGTACAAGGAGATTTGGAAACAATTATTCTTCAGATAAATTTAGGCCAAGAAACAAAAGAACTTCCCCCCACAATGTCGCCAAATTGCAGATCAGAGGATATGTAATATTGTTTCCAGTTACAATACTTACGTTGAGATTGTAACTCAATACTTACAATATACTCGATTATTTGAATGCCGTCGGATATCACTTACATTTATGAGTATTTGGAATGTTATTGGTTTTTGAATATATATTTTTTGGAAAAATTTGTTTTGGAGTTTCATAGTTTGGAAATTTTGAAGTGGACATTTGATATTGAAAATTTAATTTTGAAACTTTTCATACCCAATCGTCATCTGATAAGTGAAGAACTGTTCTAGTTGACTAAAAGATGATTTTGGTAAAAACTTCAGTGTTTTTATGATTACTATACAGCTATGTGAACCTTCACATGTCATTCTCTACAGTTTTAAACTTATTAACTCATAATATCAACTTACTATCCATCAGAATGAACCTTTATTAATCGTACAGTGTTCACTATAATTCATTATAATAATATACGGGAACCATACAGTTGATATAGAGCAGCATGTTTTAGCTCGCTAGTGGTAAAATTGCATGTCTACTATACGGCTATAACGTTTAGTTGTCGACTTCCCAGCGGTGACTTAGCAATTCAGGAAACGGCCACCTTAAGTTAATAATCTAACTAAAAGTAGAAAAATAAATTTTAGCGAGTTTTAAGAATGAGTTTAACTCTTTAGAATACAAGCTTGAAATCAATTTAGTAAATATTGACAAACAGAAACGTAATAGAAGAAGTCTACTATGATGTTTCTGTTTGTCTTTTATACATTCTGTCACTATTTACAAGAATAAAGAACTTGTCTGCTGTCTACATTGATACATACATATACAGCGTATTGAAAAAGTATGGAACCACCATATTAAATGGGTCCAAATAAAAAATCAAGATGTAGTATATGGCCATAGAACGTTTTCTTCTATCCTTTGATGTACCGTCAACTGGGGCTACTATGGTCCACCACCAGAAAAAGTTATTAATTTTTGTACTGAACAAACAAAACAAGATGTATGGGAATTTTGGGTCTTAAACAATTGTTTATACTCTATTTGAGGTTATTTTGATGGTTTTCGCAGTTGAAACTTTTTCTATTGGCAACACAGGAGTTTTAAGCCTTTTTTTATGGGAAAATAGTTTACCTCCAAACTTTCTACTGTGGACGAATTCAGTTTTAAGATAATAATAAGGTAAGTATCAAAATATTACCTTTAATAACCTGTTACTAATGCGTAATCGTTTTTTTTTATTATATTTTTGTGTTAATGGTAAGTTTTTGCAAACAACCTAAAAGTGAGATTTTTCAGGCTACTTTGTTCCATACCTAGTTTGGCACTAAATAAGCACTTAATATTTAAGTAAAACCTTTTAAATGCCATATCTTTAAAATAATTGCTTTACTAACATGTTTTTATATGTAATTGTTGTAAAATATAATTCTACTTTTTTTCCAGTTGCAGATTGCACAATGACAAGTAACTACAAGAGCAAGCTTGGTTACAGACCCAAAATCTCTCAAATTAATGTTAAAAGTAGGAGATTTTGTTTTTGTCATGTATGAAAGGAGGCACTATCCGGGATTAGTAAAAAAGCAATTGGATTGTTTACCAATTAGAGAAGAAATATGCTCATAAGTAGATTGTGTGATCAAAACAAAAAAGTACTAGAAGTGGCCCGACTAAAAGGAAAATTACTGTGTACGACTGGGCTGATATAAAAAAAAAAAAATAAATAAAATAAAACCTCCAAAGCTCATGAAAAGAGGACACTTCAATGTGTCATAAATGGGTGACTATGAGTTGACACATTGAGAATTAACATTTTTTTATCATTTAATTCCTAGAAACATTAAGAAACATTTGTTCACGTTCTTTCAAATATAAAATTTTATGTTGTTAATAGAATTGTGAAAATATATATATATATATATATATATATATATATATATATAAAATAAATACTTCTTTTCCTGATTGTTAGCGTCTTTTCATTCCTATATACTTTTTCAAGGAGTTACTATATTCCAACATGTGTATTGAATTCAATTGGTTTAAAAATAAGTAGTGAGTGGACTAAAGCCCTGAGCAGGGGTTACTTTGTTCCAAAACTTATAAAATAGTTATATAAAACAGAAAATTGAATTATATTTTTGAAAACTTTTAAAATTGTTATACTATGTTGATTGGTTAATACTCAATTTGGATAGAAAAAGACCATTTAATGTATTTTTTAAATTTTACTATGACTACGTCAGTGAAAACACAAAAAAGTGGCTCACAGTAGCCCCAGTCGACGGTATAATGTATTTCTCAACCTAAAAGAGAGGGCCCATGAGGGATATCTTAAGGAGTTTTAAAGGAAGGCTATAAAAAAAGAAAACAACTATTCAAAGTAAAATTAAGAAAATACTTATCTGATGCTGCACTATACTCAGTTGAAGAATTCCACAACTTGAAAAACACTATTCAATAAAGAAGTAAACAAAATTAAATAAGAAAAAATAGAAAACAATTGAAATTTTCTTAAACATGTAACCATTTGACTACATTGAATCTGCAATATTTGTATATATTGTTAATTATATGCAATTGTAAAAATATATTAAAATGCCCATTATTTTGAAGCCTATTTTTTCTGACAAGGACGCCACAAGTTTCAGGTCAAAAGGGCCGACCTCTCAAAAATGGCAACTGGTTAATTTTTGTAAGTATTGATATTTGTATGAGAATTCGATAGAAGCCAATTATGAAGTTGGAATTTCTTTTACTAGATTTGTTATTTGGAAATAGTTTTATTATTTTTTGTTATTTAGGTTTTAGTTACAAATTGGGAGAACAGAGCCATTTCAATAAAATAAGAGATTATTTTCTCTTCAAGCAAGGCATATAAGAGAGTATGATATAGATCAGCGATTCCCAACCAGTGTGCCGCGGCACACTGGTGTGCCGTGATATCGTGGTAGGTGTGCCGCGAAATTAGTGTTTGTAATTATGTATTTATTTCGTCATGGTTAAATAAAACCGTTGGAAAAATAGGCAATGTTTTTAGATTAAAATATGCATGTTTACAAAGTCAATCTACCAATTTTGACATCGATTGTATCGTCAATGGTGAGCGTTAGTTAAAGGCACTGTCTGTGGAGCAAGATCAACTGAATACGTCTGCGCGTGGCGGGTGGGCGGCAGGATCGATGGGCGGGACTGATGCCTGGCGACAGCATTGTCTCCGTAACTGGTTTCGCGGAAGTGGGAGGGGAGAGGTCATCGCCCCTCCACAACACAACACGAGACAGCCTCCTCCCTCGCTCAGTATGTGTTAGTTCTCAGTGCTGTTTGTTTTCGAGTTGAAATGGATCGTTTTGTGATTAAGTGTAATGCGATTAAGAGTAATTTACCTAGTACTAGTAGTGCGAGTTCAAGTTTAAATGAAAGTAGTGTCGATGTCAGCATTAATACTGGTGCGAGTTTGGGTGCAAATGAACGTAGTATTGATGTTAATATTAAGACAAATATTTTGTCAGGTGGATCGATGAAACGCAAACGTAGTGACAATAATGACGGTGGTGACGTTGGCAAGTTTCGTCAATATCATGAAAGTTACTTGTCATTCGGTTTTACATCATCTGGTGGTGAACAGCCTAAACCTCAATGTCTAATTTGTGGCGATCAGTTGTCTAACGAAGCCATGGTACCAAGTAAGTTGAAAAGACACCTACTTACAAAACATTCATTTGCAGCAGAAAAACCTGTTGCATATTTTAAAAGACTATTATCAAATCAGACATCTCAGGCTTCTACATTTACAAAACTGTCATCTGTGTCGAGTAAAGCACTAATTTGTGTTCAGCTATGGATGCTGAGCATACCCAGCTATTGTTGCACACAGAAGTAAGATGGTTATCTCGTGGACGTGTACTTAAAAGATTTTATGAACTTAGAGATGAGTTATTAATATTTTTTACTTGTGAAGTCCAATTTTGCTCGTTTTCTCAGTGATGATACCTGGTGTACCAAAGTTGCGTTTTTAGCAGACATATTTGAAAAACTCTATGTTTTGAACAAAGGTATGCAGGGAAAGCGAGAAAATAATCTCACGTCTACGGACAAAATCATTTCTTCCAAGCAGAAGCTTTCAATGTGGATTCAAAAAATTGAAAATCTAGCAGTGTGGGACATGTTTGATCTGTTAAAAGACTGCAGCATAAATTCAACTCTTTCTCAATTTTTTTTGAAAAGTCTTCGTCAGTTAGGGGATAACATCAACAATTATTTCCCCTCTCTTGATGTCTCTTCAATGGACTGGGTGAGAAACCCTTTCATTGACTGTGCTTATGAGTCTGCAATGTTTAATACTGATGAAGAAAGTGAATTGATTGACATCAAGAATGACCGTGGGCTCAAATTACAATACAGTAAATTAGTTGAAGAAGCAGAGGTGGAGTCAAAACAAAAGAAAACAAAGATAAATGTAGACATTTCATCCTTTTGGGTTCCTCTCATAAACGAATACCCTTTGATCTCAAAGAAAGCCATGAGAGCAATACTTCCCTTTTCGACCTCATACCTCTGTGAAGCGGCCTTTTCTTCAATGAACGCCATCAAGACAAAAAATCGTTCCCAACTAAAAACTTTGGAAGACGACTTGCGGGTTTGTTTGTCAACCATCCGACCCAGAAAGGAACATATAATGAAGGACCACCAAGCACAAATCTCCCACTAACTAAGACTAAATCTTTTGTCAAAGTTAAAATATATGCTTTTGTTGTATTGAAATGTATTATTATTATTATTATCCTGTTATTTCTTGTCGAACACTTATTTTTTGATGTTTATAATCGGAAAATAACAAAATTATTGATCGTTGTTAGTACATCTCTAATAGTAGTTCGTTCCGGAAATTAGTTAATTTAGTGTGCCGTGACAAAATGTGGATTTTAGTTAGTGTGCCGCACGATAAAAAGGTTGGGAATCGCTGATATAGATAATAAAGTGAAATACATTCCAAAGATGTGCAATCTCTATGGGAAACCACTTCATGCTAGGCTGGGGCGGTCAACTAATTCGTACACGCTGTGACACACCGCTCCAAACTTTGCAATCTCTATGGGAAACCACTTCATGCTGGGCTGGGGCGGTCAACTAGTTCGTACACGCTGTGACACACCGCTCCAAACTTTGCAATCTCTATGGGAAACCACTTCATGCTAGGCTGGGGCGGTCAACTAGTTCGTACACGCTGTGACACACCGCTCCAAACTTTGCAATCTCTATGGGAAACCACTTCATGCTAGGCTGGGGCGGTCAACTAGTTCGTACATGCTGTGACACACCGCTCCAAACTTTGCAATCTCTATGGGAAACCACTTCATGCTACGCTGGGGCGGTCAACTAGTTCATACATGCTGTGACACACCGCTCCAAACTTTGCAATCTCTATGGGAAACCACTTCATGCTAGGCTGGGGCGGTCAACTAGTTCGTACATGCTGTGACACACCGCTCCAAACTTTGCAATCTCTATGGGAAACCACTTCATGCTAGGCTGGGGCGGTCAACTAGTTCGTACATGCTGTGACACACCGCTCCAAACTTAGCAATCCTCAACAGGTTATTAACAACACATACATCTTAAAACATTTCTTAAATTTAGTTAAGCCTATTTTATTCTATCTATAGTAAAAAAGATTCACAATTGATAAATTGGTGTTTGTACATGCAGCAATTTAAAAATTATGAAATCTGTTAAAATCTCAAAAATTCATTAGACACAAAGACATGGGATTTAAATAAATTATAAACAATATTTTTAGGTGTTTATATATATATAACTTAATGAGAACTACACATGATCAATGCTACTTCACAATATAGTCTTCTGGGTAATCAACAATTTTGGGGAAGTTGTCAATTTCTTCATCAGTGTAAGTGAGAAGGGACCTCGGTTGTGGCCTTGAGGTGGGGATCTGGTGAGTAATATTGCCTCTAATCTCCTCTGGTATTTCCTCTTCAGGAAAGATGTGCAGTTTCATCATTAAATGTTTTCTTGTCAGACTCCTTTCAATAGCTCTGTAAACTGCTTTTTTTATAATCTACAACAAATTATTATACATCTATATTAACCTGTGTTAAACCTTGAAAGCGTTTGTATCCTTTCCTTCTTAGATACATCTAAAATGTCCCAGAAGGAAAGGACACCCTTGTCCTTGAAAGAATGAACATAAAAAAGGTAAAGTAATGAAGGTAGAGAGAATGTAAAAAAGAGTGATCAAAGGGAATGTGCTGGAAAAGGTGGATGAATTTTGTTATCTAGAGAGTAAAATAACAAACTAGAGAACAATAAGAGAAGAGATAAGAAATACAATATGGAAGAGTGTACAGTTTTTTAATCCGGTCAAGAAAACATTACGAAATTGGGATATTGGAGAAGAATCAAAAATATTGATGAGCGAGATGTATTATCAATCAATCTCATTACTTGGAGCAGAAACATATAAATGGAAAAAAGGTGATTTAAGCAGATTACAATCAGCAGAAATGAGATTTTTAAGAGGAATTAGAGAAGATTAGCAGAAGAGCTAGAAGGAACAAAATAACCAGAGAAAAGATGAAAGTGATACCTCTATAAGAAAAAAGAAAGATGGATGGGGTATGTGAAGAGGATGGAAAATAATAGATTGCTGAGGCTAGCCCTGGAGAAAGAGGAAGGTGAGAGGACTAAGTGTGGAAAAATGTGGAGAGAAGAAGAGTGCAGAAAAGACAAGTTGAGGAACAGGAAAACCTGGAGCGATAGACAAAAATGCAGGAGGCTATGTAGGACGACCCTTGAAAACTATGGTGTAGGAAAGTCCATGGATGGCGATGATTGAGTTGCAAGTTCAATTTATAACTTAATATAACTACATACATCTGAGCTATAAGTAGAAACATAATCGTAAGATAAGTAAGGACAAATTGCAAGCGAATGGTGTTAAAGTGGTTTGGAAATTGTTCTAGAAAGCTACATCTGAATAAAGAACAAGGAATTGTGAGGGAAAGGAGTGACGGATGGATGAAATAATGATTGCAGGTTTTAGGAATGAAGTAGTTGAGGCTGCTCAGGAAATGTTGATTAATGTGATGATAAATGAGGCTAACGCCACACTATCTTAATGTTAAAGCATCCTCACACACCGTACACTTTAGTACGATGTTAATATCGACCAAGAAAGTGTTACAGCTGTGACATACACTAAAATCATTAATAAATATAAACAGAATCTTCATACACGTACAGTAACAGTGACCCATCTATATACGTACAGTGTTATTGGTAACTGTAATAATGGTAGTATATATTTATCACTTAACGTTTTTATTTGGGGAAATTTCAAGGTGATAGTCTAATGAGAATCCATTATGTGATTCCTAATACAAGATTAATTAAAGCCCTTGTTGCACTTAGTGATGCAATAGACATAAGCAGCTTGTTGCTCGAAATATTACTTTTGTTGTTTGATGTGAGTGCTTTAGATTAGGGAATCTGATGGTACAATTAATCAACAACAAAAGTCAATCACCAGGGCCTGATTACCAGCAGACACTAGTCGGAGAAAAGTCCCTCAACTGCATGATTGGCACTGCTTATTATCTTAACTATAAATGTGCAGTCATCCTTCAAAACAGGGAACAGAGACATAACATTACTTTATTTAGTCTGTATAGTTTAGAAATATTTGCTCTGTTAAATTTGTAATTTTGTTACTTTGCAGATTTCGTTGCTGTAAATTGGTTGATCATTTTTCTGTATGGAGACAACCATCCATATCCTTATATATTATTTTTTGTCTATACTTATTTACCCTGTTCAACCATCACTTGTGTTAATGAGCAAAAGACGCAAACTATATATTTTCTTGAGAATAGAATGATAGCATCTCTGCATTGAAAATAATATTTGATTCACTGAGCACTGAACAAAGACGATCATCTCCAATGATCATGAGACTGATTCGCTTGTATACCTAATATACTGATAATGATGATCCATCCCTAGCCTCCCTTTGGTTGTGCCATAGGTGACAGTGCCACTTGCAAAGTAAAATTAGTGAAAAGTGGGGAAAACAGACAGGTGTCAATGACCGAGTCCAAGGCCGCTACACCCCTTCTACTATGGATGGTAGAAGAATTGAGAGGATGTTGAAAAAAAAGGACAAAGCAAAAAGCTTGAGGTCACTGTCCTAAAAAAGAAGAATAGTGGAAGCCCTTGGCCTAAGCTGAGAAGCTTATGTCCAAGAAGGAAAGGCTGGTATTCTGGAAGCAAAACCATGGGATACAATTAAACTGACACAAAAAGTGAACTTAAGGTCTGACGAGCCTCCTGAAATAGTCAACAATGTTGAAATACACCTGGGGAAGAAGAGCTTATATGCAACACAGATAAGTTTTTGTTAATTAGTTTTTATTATTTTCTAATCAAATGTAGTTTTTTTGATAATTCAGTTATTGCATGCTAACTATAAAGTTTGTGATTAGTAATAAAGTTTTGGTTGTGTTATTGACCATAATGATTGTGCTCTTCTACTTTATACTGCCGGCATAGTGGCTCAGTGGCTAAAGCTTCAGACTGCGGAGGGCAAGGTTCAAGGTCCCACTGAGTCATTGAATTTCAGGCCTGCGCATGTGAAAGTTCATGCACAGGCCTGTAGGCCCATGTGAACTGGCGAGTGAAATTAAAAAAAAAATAAATACTGAATTATACACAAGCATTATATTATAAAATGATTTATTTTCTGATTTGCTGATATATTGTAATTTTGTGTTTAGTAATCTTGCTGTTTTGTAAGTCTCAAAGATCAAAAGAAATAAATAAACGGGACCCAAGAGGACATTGATATCAGAACCCCCCCCCCCTCCAAAGACATGGTCAATATATCCATAGTAAGAACAATGTGTAATTATTGTTGTAATGTGTTTCATAGTGTGAGCTTCGAAATTACAATAATCAAGTACAACATCATTTCCATACGAACTTCAACCTGACAACTCCAATTCAAAATCCATTCAGTAAAAACCATTCATTCTGATGACAGTCAAACTCAAACTACTGGTTGCTCTCATTTTACTGGAGGTTACAGACTTTTCAAAAGCTTCCAGCCAAAATAATGTTCAATTGTAATCCATAGTCAGTTAACCCTTCTATTCGATTTTTATTTTACCTGTTTGCCCCCTCAGATCATATTATTATGACGTATTTTCGGTAGTAAGCACAATTGAGTATTTGTTAGGTTTATGTCATAATTAAAATGTTATATAATGAATTTGAACACTAAATAAATATTTTATGTGATATAATAGAAAAAAAAACTTAAGTTAAAAAATTTTTTGTAAAATGGTATATCGTTAAAAATATAAACACTGCTATCACCAGATATTTTCTAATGTTGGAAGAATAATTTCATCATTACTAACACTTTCATCCTCACTTGATTCACCTTCTGATAAATCACGCTGCTACTGTTGTAAAAATGTTAGCTCACAGTAGTCCAAAACTCACAGATATTGAAGTACAATATCCGTAAGTTTTGAACTACTGTGAGCTAACATTTTTACACTACTGTCAAGTATCAACTAACGAAACATCGAACTGAAGGTAAGAATAAACAAGAAAGAATAACATCACTTGACATTTCAGTTGCCATGTCGATCTTTATTTCATATAGTTCTTGCATGATAGCAGCACGAATTGGGAACATCGATAACCAAACAAAACTTGTGTCATTGCCGTGTCGGACGCTGTCCGACATACGATTGGAACGGATAAATAACGATGTCGGACCGCATCCAACATACAAGTGGAAAGGGTTAAATATAGCAATAAAAGGGCTGAAAACAAATTCGAAATATACAATAAATGCAAAATTATCTCAGTTTGTGTGTTAAATATGTTTCCTCGCAATTCTTTGCGTTTTGATAGTACGTTTTGCATAATTCCACTCCTTTTTTACTATGCTATCGAGTTCCGTCCACCCGTGATCTATATTGCTGTTACCAGAAATCCCAATGTTAGATGGATATCCAAGAAGTTATCAAGTATTAGTTTTCAATTTTTTCTTGATGCCAGTTGTCGGCCATATTAGACGCTAAGTTTATCAAATCTCGCTCTCTCAAATTAATTAATTAATCAGTTGGATTAAATTTTCATTTCAAGGGTGAAATACAAAAACCTAGTTTAAATTCAAGCTTATAAAAAAATGTAACTGAATATAAAAAAATGGCCTCTTGCTAGTCTAATGGTTAGCACTTCTGACTTTAATGTAGAAGGTTGCGGGTTCAAATCCCCCGCGAGGTTGGGAGGTCCAACTAGATTTAGCTTGATGGGTTTGGACTGTTGTCCCATAACAACGTTTTTATAATCAATATAAAGTGCCACTGGCGTTGAAATAAAAAAAATAGAGCAAAATTACTGACACTTAGTCTGAATATAACATGTTGAAATCTTCCAATAATGGCCTCATGCCTGCTCTATTTTTCATAACATTGAATATCAGACAATGTAACAAAAAATCCCCTTTCCGTATTTAATGCAACTTCATTATCAATCAAATACATCAAAGTTATGCCCATTCATATCACCTAAACTACATTAAAAAAGGTTATTTGTTTGAAATACAGTAGTCCCTCTATAATCCGGCCCTGCGCCAATCCGGCCCCCCCAGTAATCCGGCCAGTTCTATCGTTATTGATAAAAGAACCAGAACCGGTTCTGGTTCCAGAAAACGAAAGGGGGAGATAGCTTTCATATTAGGAATGTTTAAGGAGTGAAAAGTGCTGATAAACAGAACAATGAAATGAAAATTCTGGCCAAAAGATAAACAAAATAACTTTGTCAGACCATAAGATAAACAAAATAACTTCGTCATAAAATATCTGCCCACAGTTGACCTATTTCCTTATCAGTACTATCAGCACTTGAAAGAACAGATAACATTAGAATTCCAAAGGCAGTAAAGAGGAAGTCCTTGCAGCCTTAGCCCCAACCTTGTTTATCCTGACCCTTTCTTATCCACTTTCTGCCTGATAAAAACACCTGATGGCAACATTCCATTCTGTTTACAATTCATATCACATTATGAATATGATTATGCTTCTAGTTTTATAGTGTATAATAATTAAAAGGTTTTTATAGTGAGTTAAATATATTAGTTTCTTTGTTTAGACATGTTATTAATAATGCAAAATATTGCATTAAAAAAATGATAGCAAATGTTATTGAAAAATACATTTTTAAGATAATATTCTGTCAGCACATGACAACTTTTAATCATTTTTTTATTTATTTTTTTTATATTTTATTTAATTATTTATTTTATTAATAGTTACATATTATTTTAACTATTTTTTTCATTTTTGCAAAGTTTTAAAGGATTAATATTTTCAATTGTTGTAAGCTTTTTTACTTGTTTTTGATGCATATGCAACAGTGTTATATAACACCGTTTCAACTGGTGGTACCATACTTTTCTTACTTTGAAACTATTGTACATCTTTATTGTAAAATTAGACTTATTTAGCTACACTATATATTATGTTATGTAATTTAAGCATGTTTTGCAATTGAACTCCAGTAATCCGGCTTTTTCACTACTCCACCACATACCTGGTCTGAATTGTGTCGGATTAATGAGGGACTACTGTAGTTAAAATATGTCCCGAGCCTGAAACTATTGAACATATGAGCATGATAAAGAAATAAACTGATTTTTGTATGACTTTTAGTAGCTAGAGATGCCAAATTAAGACACAGTTCCCCTGGCATGCTTAGACTAGTTCATTTTGGTTTGTAAGCTTGTTGGGCCACCTGCTTATTTTATATAATCACAGGTTGTTCGGCTGTGTGGCCAGCCACCACCCTTACCTAAGGCCACTCAATCCCATATATCTCAAATAGATTCAATTGGGTTTATCCCAACGGATAAAAATGTTATTATCATCCCTTCAAGTCCCTGTATTTCTTCACTTTTTAAGATTTATGTGGTTTTATGATTAATAATCTCTTATATCTGTTACAACTAGAGCACTTTTAGCTCTACTTTTATATTATCAATTAACATGTAAAACTTAGCGTACCATAGTCGGATCTTTCTCATGGAGCTCCCAAGCCATCGTCCATGTCGCTCCACCAGGATAGCCTGTGTGGTGGAAATAGGCTCGCCATCTCCATTCATCGCCTGGCAGTGCAATATGCCGACTGTTGATGACAACTACATGGTCTCCTGTATCTCCTACAACAGCCCACAATGTTACATCCTCCATGTTGGAAGATTATAGATTCATCTAATACATATGTGACACTTACATTAAAACCCTAACAACGTTCTATCAGCTGTCTTTTCTTCAAGTAATAACTAAGAATAGTCTAAGAAACTCTGAAGAGTGGTTCACTGTATCAGGATACAAAATTACCCAAAATCATGCTTTTTATAATCATAAGTAGCTGTAATTGTTGTTGTAGAAATTGTAAAAGGCAAAATAAATAAATGTTCCTCATTCATTTCAATTTAAATCTCTTCATATACACAAGTATAATGAATGAATGGTGTCATAGTTCTGTAATAACTGAATGAATAAATGATTTATTCCTTCAATAAATGTTTACAATTATCATACAACATAGTACAACTTAGGAATATTACTGGTCTACTTACTCTACTATTGAAATAGTCCTGTAATAAGTACAAATCATAAATTAATCAAACACTGTTGAGATTATTTCTTAATTTTAACATTGTTATAAATATTTATAATATTTTCAGGAAGCTTATTACTACATAATTTGATACCATTAAACTTTGAGCTTGTTTGGTAAAAACACAATCTATGTTGACTAGGAGCTGGGATACACACTTCCGTTTTTTTGAGAATGAGAAGAGTAATAATAGAATCTTTCCATTTTCAAAAATAAAAAATATATTAACTGAGAAAAATGAAAACTTGTTAAGATTTCATAATCTGATAAGCTCTAAAATATTTTCTCACACAACAAAAATGAATGTACAAAAAAATCATTAGACAATTCATGAGTAAAAAAAATTGGTCTTTTAAGAGAAAACTGAAAACAAAAATACTGAGGAAAGTAGACATACAAACGATAGACAATGAGGAGTTAAAATATGGAAATTGAGAGATCTACTTTCAGCTCCACACATTGCAGCTAAAATATCAAACAGAAGGTTTAGACAGACAAATGGTTAGAGGACCTGAAGACCAAACAAAATGTCCAAACCGAAAACGCCATATCTATTGGGTACAACATTATTTTAAAGAAAGAAGGCATTGTAAAGAAAATTCTTAAGAACAACCGAGAAGGCAGATGACCCATTGGAGGAGAACCAAGCTGATCTGGTAGGAAGAAGATACAGTAGAAACTCTATTTTCCATCAGGTGTCAGGACCGCAGCTGTGACGGATTGGAGAATAGACGGATTATTGAGTTTTCACCTACTCAAACTTATATCGCTGGAAATTTATTATTAGTGCTTACGCACATTAAAATTCGGTCATGTATAGTACATATTGATTAACAAAATGAGAATGAAAAGGTTAGAAAAAAAACATATTACAGAATGTATATACTTCAGGTCACGATTACGCTTTTATTACAGTAGGCATGGTTTTAATGTAAAACATAAGCTTGTATATTATGTAATGAGCACAAGCATTAATTGTCAACATTCTTAAAATTAAACTGCAGTACAATGTAGCATATTAAAGCCTAGATCCCACGCCCAGTGTTTTCGCAAACATCAGGCGGCCCAATGTCGGTATATGGATAACATGTCGCCTGTGTATCATCAGACAGGACCGTTCCAACGGCCGTGTAGGCGTCGCGGTTTAAAACCATCTCCAACCACAGGCCTTTGTAGCGCTACCTCTTTCCCCATGTTGTACGGGACCTTTTCAAAAAGCCCCGGGTGGCCTGTCCATATACGGACATCAGGCGTACACAGGCGAGCCGTTCCAACGACCTGTTATCTGGTAGATGGCAGACGAGGCCTTACGGATGGCAGGCTGTTGGTACTAGGCTTATGTGGGCTAGACGGCTGGAGGGGGAATTGTCGTCTTCCATACGGATGAGTCATACAGCAACTGTTATATCGTGGCGTGACTAACCCAGATACTGATGGATAACAGAACCTGTCGGAAAATAGTGACGGACAATCGGGTTTACACTGGACCTGCAGGAGTTATGTTGGCGTGGCAAATTACTACTTTGTATACCAACGATTACAGCAACAAGTAAGTACCATATGAGCAACGCGTTGTTTTTAAAACATGATTGTTTTCTATTCAAAATTCAATAATATATCTCCCCTCCCTAAATTCAATCTTCCAGTATTCAGACTTCCATACTACTAAATCTATAAATTAAGGCTTGATAGCTTAGATAAAAACTATACATGATTAGAATATTCATGTTGAACCAAGCATCAATAAGCTTTACACATTTAGGTTAGTTTAATAAAAGCATCTTCTCTATTGAAAACACTACCACAGATAGCCCCCACGTTCAAGATTTTCCCTACCTCAATATGTATACTTCATTCTTTTATTTTTCAACAAACATTCCATTACTACTTATCAAAAACAAATTAAATATTAAATCAAGATTGTAATAGAAATTAGAGAATTACATAATAACTAGCTGAGAGCCCTTGCTTAGCTACAGAGTGGTTATCTAAATTTGCTTACCCTTCCCTCCGTGGTTCTCTAAACCATGACATCAATATAAAAGCTCAGCCTGTTGCTGTTTTCCTTGATAACTAAGTTTTATAGTCTAGAAAAGCCTGTCTACTTTAGAGGGATATGCAAAATAGTGCAATCATGTCAGAGTTGGTAGAAATTACCTTAATCATTTCACACTAAAAACCAAATTAGCCGAGCTTTTGAGTCACGGTTATGGTGTTTGTACCAGCTGTTTCAAATAAATTATTAAATTAGTGACACTGTTACTCTAATGGAAAAAGAAACGGTTTAGGGCCTGTTTCCCCCCTTAGGAATGGAATTTCAGGAAATCCTTTCTTAGTGGATCTCTATGATACATAAGCTATCCTCTAAATTTCATCACAATCTGTTCAGTGGTTCCGGATATTTCGATTTCTTGATGAGTTTTTGGATTATATAAGTGCAAACATTTATAGCTCCGCAGTAACCTAACTCAACAAGCACATCAGCAATAATATTCTGAAGCAGCAAAATCAAGTTATAGTACTTATATAATAATAATAACTTTTATGACAAAGTAAGTTTTATTATTTACAGGAATAATCTTTCCTTGTTTGTTTATTTTTCTTACTCTCCAACTGAATATATCTCTGACCTAATGATGACATATATCATAATATAATATTTAAAATTTAATAAATTTGCTTAAAACATACTTACCCAATGGGTGATAAATTGGTTTATGGGTGCCTCTTAAATATTTTGCAATCCTTGGTGCTGATAGTAATGGGTTCTGCCATTTTGCATCAAACAAATGCCAAACTTGTGCAAATGTGTTCCATTGCTAAAAAATGTTGTTTTAACTTAAATGAAACTTGTATGTAATATCCTTGATTATATTATTACTTACAAACACATACCTTATGTAATAGGAATATTTGTGCCAGTAATTTGGTTAGTTAGTGAGGTCTGCTACTACAGCTGGTTTAAACTGCATTACATTTACATACATGGAACTACACTAGTGCTCCACAATGAACCACAAAGCAGCTGATAATCCATTTTAAACATTCTTGTCACATGTTTACATATACTTAAAGCTTGTATGTGTGATTGCTAAGAAAACTTTCCAAGTTTCAGGACTGTAAAATAAAACTGTTTTTCAAACTGACGTTCAAGTTAATAATTCTTAATTTGTTTATGGTTATTATTTTCTTGGTCTCAAAAGTGTGTATAGTTGTACAAAATCCAGCATTTGCTTTTTTATACAGGCTCTAACATTTAATTTGTCTTTATTCTGATTTTCTTTTAAATCAGTAGGTTGTTCTTGTTTTTCAAGGTTTTCAAGCTTTCCTTTTATATCTCTAAATACATGAGTAAAGAAATAGACATCTGCAAATGCAAGCTCCTCAATCTTCCCCTAGAGTTCCCAATACAAAGGTATTTCCTACAAAGGTTCCCAGTACAAACTCTTACTTCTCTCTGCAAAATGTTTCTTAACACTTTAGCTGCCGTGTCAGTCCAGTACGCCCGACGGCTCTTTGTCTCAGCTAGATGCCGTCGGGCCACTACGCCCGACATTGTTGCTAAGCAACCTTTTGGTTAATTTATTGTTACTCGACTGGTCCTGCTTTCTTAAAGAAACCGATCACACTTAATTGTACTGCAAGCATCATACTATTTACAGAGCGATTTTCTAAGTTTTTTTGGTTTTATACAAAGTTGTTCATAAAACTTTAAATTTTGGCATGTTCTACGGGCAAGTTGTCGGGAGTATAGGCTCGACAAACTTATTTATTAAATTTTGGTATTGAAATAACGTAATACATATTGAATACTGGATTACTTTCATCATGCAGTCAGTGTAGCCAAACCATGAAAACAAACTTACCTCATAAAGAAAGTGTCAGGCCAATATGCCCGACAGAGTTTTTTTATGTGCTGTATACGCTACTAAAAAAACTGTGTCGGGCCAATACTCCCGACATATTTATATACATATAATGCCTATGTATGTACTATTTCTATACTCAGAAATGGTGGCATAGTAAATATAATGCATCATTGTTTTAAATATTTGCATAAAAGTTTTTGGCAATTTAGAGCAAAAATACTCATTTTAAAGATGGCAGCTAACGTGTTAATACAAGATTTCCAACAAAATCAGGAAAAGAGTTGCTGACAAGATACAAACTAGCCTGACTCCTAGCTTTACCTCCACAATATTGGGTGTAGTTAAGTGTTAGCGAGGACGTTTACAGTTCTAACCTTACCCCTTAATAATTTTCATAACACTTTTCATTTAATTTCATTCGTATCACTTAATTTTCCTACTAAAAACTTAGAAAAGAAGGTAAATACTTAAGTAATTAATCAATTATTGTATCAGATAACTATTTTATCACACTCAAAAACATTTTCCTTCCTTAAATTAGAAGTTATATTGATTAATGTGATTATTAATGAGTCAAATGTCATTTCTATAACAAATAGTTTAGAAAGAAAATTTGCTCTGAATCGTATAGTTATATGATGTTCTTGTTAAAGAATTATAAACCTTTAACTCTCCAGGTATCTCCCCCTTCCGCAAAGTGGCAGAGACGCTACAGCGTCTATCAACGTAAGCCTTTTTTGTTTACGTGTTTAAATGGCTCATAGGTGTCCAAAACGCATTGCCGATTACATTAAATGAAAAAGCAGATTCTGAAGTATAATTTTATATAGTACTAGTGATAAGTCTATATAGCATGTTTCTTGCTCAAGGACAACAAAGAAATACTGGAAGAGACTTTACGAATCTAGTCGACTTGTCTCTCCTAAACTCTTACATTTTATACTCCAAAAACTCTGACAATCCCTTACCAAGAAAGGACTTATTATCAGAAGTTGTATGTAGCTTAGTAGAGCCCCATAGAAATCTACTTTATTATATATAGTAGTATTGACAAACTATACATTTTCTTGTTCACAATAACATTTAGAAAAAAATGGCTATCTCACTTTTGTTGTATCAATTTTCGACATGTACTCTAATTGGGCACTCTAAAAAAATCTTTTTTTGGAAAAAACATTTTTTATTTTGAACACAAGATTATTCACTCCAATTTTTGCTAAGTACTTCCACTATGTTATTATTATGTTGTGCATGTTATAAGCTTTAATTTGATATATAATATGACCTATTTTGATTACTAGAGACTTTTATACGAACCTTTTAGTCGCGGTATGCAAATTCATTCTAATTAGCCCGCCACTGAGTGTTTCTGACCGCCACTTGGAGGGTTAAAAATTACTTGGATGAAAGATAAATTTATAGGTTCAAAATACTTGTAACGATCTCTCTCTCTGATGAGTTACATTAATTTAGATTCTTTGATAACTTGATCAAAAATATTATTCAAATTAAATTTAATTCTCTTTAGTCTCAGGGTTAAATGTGGGTAAATTGGTGAGGCTGTAAAATTACAATAAATTGAAACTTGTTTTAAAAAAAAACTATTTTATTAACATCATTTTTTTACTTTACTTTATTTTAATTTTATAATTTCAATACACTAAAATGAATTTAATTATGGTTTTACAGATTTCAATATGATTAAATTATTTTATAGCTAAGACTTATCTGATTGTCCTTTCTGTCTTGATGAAAACCCACGTGGTTCTTTTGACCATACCGATTTTGTAGTGCAAATTTACAAAGTTTATATTAAATTTTAATCACAAACTATTTAATATTATTCAAAATGCACTTTTACTTTGTTTTGTCTAAAACTTTAAAAATAAAAAGAAACTACATGTCTCAACAAAAATTCACTACTCCACACAGGTAGTTCAAATACGTCGTTCTTCTAATTAAAATTCATGTTTATGGCCCCTGGACTATTATTTTGACAAACTAGGCTACTCTTACCTCCGTCAATAATCCAATAAAACACTTTATTAAGCTGACATGTTTCGTTGCTATCACAACATTTTCAAAGCTTGCAACTCGTCAATCACATAAAACTAAACATTAAAAACACAGAACACACGGTGACACGAACATAAAATACATTTAGATAGCGCTATCATCCCTACGCTATTTGACCTACGTATTTGCCGGGACAATCTTTACATGTTATCCTGTAGACCCCTGTTTTTTGTGTTTTGTCACCCATTCTCTTATTAACAGACGAGATGTTTCTTAGTCTATTGGTAGTGCGAAACGCTAACCAGTTAAGAAACATGGTATTGAGTTAGCGTTTCGCACTACCAATAGACTAAGAAACATCTCGTCTGTTAATAAGAGAATGGGTGACAAAACACAAAAAACAGGGGTCTACAGGATAACATGTAAAGATTGTCCCGGCAAATACGTAGGTCAAACAGGACGGGCATTTGAAACCCGCTATAATGAACACCGGCCAGTTCCAAAAATTGGAAAACAAAAGTCTACTTTTGCCCAACACCTTGTTGATTTTAACCATTCAATGTATGACATAAACGACGGCCTGGAAATTTTACATTTTTGTCACAAGGGTAGTAAGTTAGATACGCTGGAGGAATATGAGATTTATAAAATGCATAATGATGTACAGGAAAAACAACATATCCTCAATGAGAAGTTACAGTTCCAATCGCACCCCCTCTTCAATACAATTTTGCAAACAGGAAAATCAGCTGGCCACCGAGCTGATAATATTAGTGATAACGGCAGGAGGGCGGACGATCTGACATAACACTCCAGCCAGTCTTCTACCAACCAGTGCCGGGTCGGGATGATAGCGCTATCTAAATGTATTTTATGTTCGTGTCACCGTGTGTTCTGTGTTTTTAATGTTTAGTTTTATGTGATTGACGAGTTGCAAGCTTTGAAAATGTTGTGATAGCAACGAAACATGTCAGCTTAATAAAGTGTTTTATTGGATTATTGACGGAGGTAAGAGTAGCCTAGTTTGTGTTCTTCTAATCGTGCATCCTAGAGAGTGGGCTGACTGATTCGAACACCGGCGTCAGTTCCCCCTCTTACGTTATTTTCCGTTGGATATTCAATTTTCGCCTATCCCATATGCTTTGTCCCCGGTAGGTGCTGCTCCTTGTGTTCATCCTTTTAACTGAATACATCTTTTGGACTCGTCCTCTGCTTTGTCATAGTGACTCCCCTTTAGGTTGCCATGTGGTTTCGTCTTCTGAGAAATCAGTTCGAAAACAGACATGCCCCACCCTTCCAGACAATAATGGAAAGAATGTTGTTTACGCTTTTGAACGATTGCCTGGGCTAAATACTCCTTTATATTTGTTGGCTATTATTTACTTACAACGATTTCCGAATATTATTTGAATGTTCGTTGATTATTTTAATTAAATATTTCTATTTCTTCAATAAAATCATTTATCATTTATTTAATTTAATTAATTTATTCGTCAATTTGGTGGACCTGTTACATACTGTACTGAGAAACTTAAAACTTTTATACATACCCGGACTCGTTGATATGTGCTCATACCAACTAGATGACTTGATATGTTGGTAGTTTGATTTTTGAATAGTTCCTACTATGTAGAAACGTTATACCTAAAATCACAGAATAATTATTTACAAACATAGCAGGGAGTTTTTTGAAAAAAGAATTTTTCAAAAACTTTTTTTGTTTTACTTGTTTTTAATGCTAGACATGAATATATCATTGACTTTTGACTTTACGATAAAATTAATGTTCCGGCCCAAAAAATACACTTTTTACTTACCTAAACTAACTTATCCTAATCATCTATATACTAAAATATTCAAGATTTGCATTAAATTTGAGTGCCTGGCCTCCATGACAGCCTGCCGGCCACAGCAATATATGCAATTTTGTTTTTTGTGGCTAGTCATAGCTCCTATTACCATTGTGCATATTGTCACCATATGTGATTTGCCAAGAAATGTAGTTTTTCCATGATTTCTCGAGAAATAATTGTAGTAGACTAAAATAGTGTTCAAATTCAGCACAAGAAACTACATTGTATTTTAAAAAGAGATGAAAAATCGCAAAAAATAACAGAGATAAGTTTAGAATTTTTGTTTTTTTATAAAACGTTATTCCCGTGGAATAAAGTGTTTTCTCATAAAATATAAACCTGATTCTACCCACTAGTGATAAGTTAAAAAATTGAAGATGGACGAGGCGTCTAGAAAGTGCATTAATACCCACATGGTAACTTGCACATAAAAAAACAAACCTTCCATCTTGGAAGCAGCTAACTACAGTCAGATCAAAAAGTATAGATTATCGAGTTTGAACATCAACTGAGTGGAAAGCATAATGCGGAGGAAAACTAAATTACCATCAAAATTTTCGTCATCTATTTCTGCGATTACAAGTATAAATTTTATACTTTTACCTTTTCACAGTTTTTTAAAATCATATTTATAGTGGGGAAATATACGATTATTTACATGTTTGAAAATTTACTATAGTAAAAATAATTACCAGATCAATTTGCAACTCTAATAGCGTGTTGGTACTTTAGTTGAGACCACATATACAAAGTTTCAGAATTTTTCAGTGACATAAAAAAAAATTCTGTTATCAATTTTCTTGAGTAACTTTTTCTTGACACTGAAAAGGAATACGAACTTGAGACAAACGATGGTTTCGGGTGTCTGATATCAGTAAGTCAAATATATAATTATTTTTACTATACGAATACTGATTGATTCTATATCACTTTAATTATCTTTAAGGTGTCATGTGCACTTGACATTGCACCTGGCCGTTCAGCGAGTGAAACTGAATACAACGTTGTAACAGTTGGCAAGCCTTTTCCAACCAGTTGGTTGTGGGAGTTTCTAAATAACGTTGTGTAACGAATATTGGACTATATGAATTTCTTAAAATTCTTTAATGTTGGACCTATAAATCTCTTTTATAAGATATGTTAGCATTAAAAATCAATGAATTATCTGACAAAAATATTTCCCATCACCATTTTTTCATAAGAGTTTCAGACCTCAAGCTTTACTTGTTAATTTTATAAAAGAGGTAATAATAACATATCTAATTAAAGAGCTTTATAGGACCAAAATTTAAGTGTTTCGAGAAATTCATATAGTCCAGCATTCAAAAGTTAGGTATTTACAGTTACTCAAGTTGTTTAGAAACTCCCACCCACCTGGTTGGAAGGGGCATGCAAACTCGGCAACGTTGCATTCACTTGCCGAATGGCCAGTGAAGGCGGCAATTACACGGTCCGGTACACATGACACCTCAAAGATTAATAAAGTGATATAGAATCAATCAGTATTCATACATTAAAACTAAACATATATTCGACTTACTGACATCAGACACCCTAACCATCGTTTGTGAATGCAATTTAAAAAAATTATGAAAAGGTATAAAAACAAAATTTGCACTCATAAACGCAGAAATATATTTTGATGAAAATCTGTTTCTGCGTTCTGCACACTCATAGAGCAAAATTTTGATATTAATATAGTTTTCCTCCGCAATATATTTTCCACACAGTTGATGTTCAAACTTGAGAGTATCTATACTTTTTGATCCGACATTAAATTAGTTATTTAACTACCATGAATATAAAATTAAGTAATTTTGTCACTACACAATTTTAATGAAAATTTCAAACATTTCCATTTAACTCTACTTTTGTGGTGGCTTGCATATTTTTTTCCGTTACATTCGTGCTCTAAGTGGCGGCCTGCGTATTTCTGTCCAATAGGCAAATCCTTGGAAAACAATCATATTCTTGATTCTTAGTTGTGTATCTACTTTGAGACAAATAATGTAAGTCAACTTTTCGGCCTATGTTATTCTCTGGTACAATATGAGTACAGGGATATGTAACATAACTTGGTTTGTTACATTTAGAGATTTTTTATGAATTTAAAAGTTAACATCTGCAAAATGGTCAAAACCATCCTGGCAAGTGTGCCGAACATAGTTGCCATTAGACCTAGTTGAGTTAAATAGGATTGGCCTTGGTCTATAGACGAAATGTAATACTAGATTCGTTAATGTTTGTACTAGGCAAATAACAAGTTCCAAGAAAATATAGTTAACTTGAAATACAATTTGTGAGAAAATATTGTTGATTGTTTTGGATGTTTCTTTTTATCTACGCCAGAGGCATTTTTACTTTGTGTACATACATTGTTAGGGGACAACGGTCCAAAACCCATCAAACAAATTTCTGAGTGGACCTCCCAGGATTTGAACCCATGACCTTATACATATGAAGCAGACGTACTAACCAATAGATTAGCAAGAGACCCTTTTTAATGTTTTCTACTCTAACACACAATAAATTCAAACGTATACCTACTATTCACTAGGGTATTGTAACTGTACGAAATGAAAGACAGACAAACTTAAATACAATAACAGCAAATTTAACGTTTATAAGATATAGGTTATGTTGATCTCACATACTCTTTTTAAATTTTTGAATCTTTTTGACCCTTCTTATCTAATAGCTAGAGATGGGCGTTAAATATCGTATTAGGATCAGTATTACTAATACTGAGAAGTAAACTAATACCACGGTAACTGTTACCGAGATCACCCTAATATTTTGGTAACATGGCTAAAGTAATCCAACTGGACGGCGCGGAACGTAAACCAGACTGATAACGGCAATAAAACTAATTGTCAAAATATTGGTTTGGTATTAGGATTTGGAAGCAAATACTGGAATGGCGAGTAATATCCGCTGGATATATTAGTGAGCAAATGTTCTCAATTCTCATGATGAATAAAATGGGTAGGAAAATATTGTTGTATTCGTGTTGTGACATGAAACTTATTAAAAAACTATATTAAATGATAATATAAATTTTTATATTATCATTTAATATTTTTATATTGCTTTAAAACGTCACGTTAATAATAATGATTCATAACTTTTTAATATTTTAAACATTGTTTAGGCATGATATTATGCTTATTGAATTTTTAAATTTTTGTGCTATCATTTAATATTTTTAATTGGTTTAAAATGTAATATTAAAATAATATTACACGATAATGATTTGTACCTTTTTTACTATTTTTAAATACTGTTTAGGTATGATATTACGCTTATTGCATTTTTATTTTGTTGTTTTATCATTTAATTTTAAATTTGTTTTAAATGTGTTATTATTATTATGATTCATAACTTGTTTACTATTTTAAATATTGTTTAGGCCTATTATAACCATAAGCAACATTATAATAAAATTTTGTTCTTATATTGTGACACTGTGTTTATTATCCTTCGAGTATTCTTATAGGATATTCTTAAATAAACTACAGAATATTATCATTAAAATAAAATATTGTTAAATACTACTCATCTTTGTAATACGCTAGTTTACACGAATAATATATGCTTAGGCTACCGATTGTTTAAGTTAATATGTAAGCTATCTGGTAACGAAAAACTAACCTTCTAATATTTACACTGCACTAATATCGATCTCCAATATCGCCTGCAAGCAACGGCATTGCACTCCAGTAACAGTTACCAAAATAACAGGGTGAGTATTACTAATACCGACGTGCTCGATAACGATATAACCTAATACCAGAATATGACGATATTTCCCATCTCTACTAATAGCTTGGCTAGGATTTGACCAGGTAGGCATCGATGTACTGTTTATATCACTGTGATATTAAAGGACGTCATTAAATTGTTAATAGTTATTACACATAATTTTTGTATAAGAAACAGATTGTCCTGATTTATCTCTTTATTTTATTATTTTTAAGGAGAGGCCGATCTTATTTTTAACCTAACTCTGTCCATTCTTAATAGACTATTGATATATGCGAGGAATTTATTCAGACAGAGTAAGGAGGCGAAATAAAATATAGCAGAAGGTGAATGTTACTGATAAATTGTCCAGTCAAGGTCGAATTCGAACCAGCACTATCTCTAGCCCCAAAGTCCTGACGCCTTAGACCACTCGGCCACCGGCTCGCCCAAATTGTTTCCTGTTTGTTGTTTTCATGATTTATGTTAATTTTCTATTTTTTGTTAATACACTGTTATTACACGTAAAGTTAGGATTTCTCGGTACTAAATACCTACGTATTAAATGCGTCTTCTTGATAGGGGCCCATCAGGCACTACCTAACCCATAACGAGTTTTGGACCACGCATAGAATAACCATGACTAAAAGTCTTACCTACAGGATCGAAGGCAATATGTTGAGATACTAGCAGTTAATAAGGCTAGTTATCAATGGCATCACTCCTCCTCTGAGGCCTATGTGGACAGCGGGGTGCCCCAAGGTTAAATTCTGGGGCCAATCCAATTTCTCCTCTACGTTAACAATTTGCCCTTAAGTGTGCCCATTCCAAAGTTCACCTGTATGCTAATGACACCTCCTTCTCACTGTCCAGCTCTTGCTCAATTTCATTGGAGCAAAAGACTTTCGTGGAAGCAAACAACCTAATGCAGTGATGTATCGACAACTTACTCAAAGTAAACACTTCCAAAACTCATTTACTTAAGTTTAATATTAGCAACCCCATTGCAAACCCAGACTGTGCGCTTGGTATTCTATTGGAAGAAGAGCAAGTAAGTTCAACTGAGACAGTTAAATTTCTCGGTGGGACTGTAGACATAAACCTTAAATTTTATTCTCACATCGAGCAAGTTTCCCACCGCATAAGTTCAGGAATTTAAGTTTTGAGGAGTCTAGCAAACACATCCAGTTCCGACGTATTGCTTGCTGCCTATTATGGCCTGCTGTACCCCCATCTGGTGTACGCTGTGGCTTTTTGGGGGCGGCGAGAGCCAGAGAATAATGTATTTGTTTAGAATCCAAAAAAATGCAATTAGATTTTTTTTTCAAATGCACAGATCTTAGTCGTGTAAGGAGGTTTTCCGTTCTTCTAAATTACTTACATTCTCGTCAATCTATATTTTTGAAACCAAACCATTAGCTTTTCAAAATTCTCAAACCATCCACATTCACGTTATCCTTCCCGAAATTGCTTCAGTCTAACGATACCATCTCACTCTACAGCATTTTTTTAAAAATACCTTTTTTATAATGAAATCGTTCTCTATAACAGAATTCCATCCTATCTTAAGCGTGAGGTAGACCACTGTAAATTTAGAAGGAAATTAAAATCATTCTTAAGAGAAGGGAACTACTACAGCGTCCAGGATTTTTTGGCTGGTGGATCTTTGGACATGAGATAATGGTTTTTCTTGTTAATAACTAAAAGTATATTATTTATATATTAGTTTTAGTTATTTAAGTTATCAATTTTAGTTCATGAGTTGTTACTTGATATAACTTGACGAGCCAATGCTACGTACAGTAAATTGTCAATAAAGGCTAACAAATGGATTATGACTTACAAAAGCTGCTTGATAATTGTTTGTTTTTTGTTATATGATACCTATGTTGTTTAATGGAGTGAAGGAATGAATTTATTTCTCTGTATATTTACAAATCATTGTTACGCAGTATTTGTATTAAAGGTAACTGTTAGCATTTACTCTTATTAAACAACGCTCGTCATGTTTGTGTTTTCCGTAAGATGTTGAGGTGTTATTTTTTCCAACTAATCGAAAATGGAAATTGGCATTCTTGAGTAGTTAAAGAAAACTCTCTTATCTTCTCTTAGGTCACAAAAAATTGTATTGATCTCTTAAAGTAATCAAGTAAATACCTTTTCTGGAGAAGTAGATGAACCCATACACTTCTGTTATGTTTTCTTTTAAGTCCGTAACGAAGCAAATAAAGCACTGTAAATAAAATACGTCTATATTGATACATATCAAAGCTGCACCTGAGACCATATTGTAAAAGACACCCTTTAGAACGTTTGCCCGGTCTCATGTGATCTGAAAACAAATATCGTCCGTTCATCGATCGGCCAGACCGAGTCTCTCTAGAACTCTGTCCATGTGCTCATGTAAAATTATTCCACCTACTGAATAAAATTAAAACTTCTATATCTTGTTGAATGTTATTTTGTAGTCAATTAATATCAATGAGTATTGTAAAAATAACCTTTAAACAGAGAAATAACATGACATTATTACAACCCACCTTGCGAAAAATTATAAGAATGAACGTGTGAATAATATTTTTCCCGTCTTCCTTTTTTTGTGTAACATTTCGAGGGGGCTCCAGCCCACCAAGCCCCCCCCCCTTATATACGCCCTTGTCTAGTCAGTTTGTCTCCGTGAAGTATACATATCAAAAGATTGTGAGGCAGTACTGGTACTTGATTGACAGTATTCCATGTTTGAGAAGATCACTTCATTCACCAAAAAACAACACAATCCTAATCTCTTTTATCAATTACGATAGCATTTCACTAAGGGAGTCAAGGTCCCAACTACTTAGCAGAATTCTGTTTTTAACAGAATGTTTCAATTCAATACTTCGAAACATTAGCTGTCTTTAGTTTTACGAGTTATTCGTCATTAATAGTCAAACAACGATATTTATTTAGTGGCGTATCATGGTGAACGAAAACATTTTGTAAAAAAAAACTGAATAAAAATATATATTTTATTAGGGAGTGTATTTTACCTTTTATTTATTTATTCATAAGACGCCAATCGTCAAGATATGAGCGAATATGGATTTCGAATGAGTGTGATGAGTGTAGATGAGCGAATGTAGTCATTGTTACAAACTAAGGCCGACTATTCCTTAGAAAGTGTCATTAATTAATAGCCCAATGACAAATGAACAGCCGGTGATTATCAGCTGATCCTTCTCAAAATGTATACATAAATAAATGTTTATTTTGGCATGATTAAGATGATCGTGAAAAGAAACAAATCTTTTAAAGCTAATATGGAATTTAATAAATCTACCATACAGCTCTCCAAAACTTCCCCATCTCCAAGTTTAGGAGTTCTCTCAGCCGCAATATTTTTGCTGATGGCCCAACTGGATCCCCCCCATGAACTCCACAATGGGTGGCCCTGAATATATAGTTTTCCTTATTCAGCGCTGGTTAGAGTTTTGAGGTTTAAAGATATCCAGGCCCTTTTCATTTAACTTAATAAGTCAATAAGTCATTTATTCAGTTAAAGTGACAATACAATTGCATTAACCAAGTCAACAGTGAAATGCTGTGTTACAAAATTAAAAAAGAACTATCTGGTTACATAATAAGATGCTATTTATATTTCTTAACTAGCTAAATAACTAAATAAATCTAAGGTGCACAACATGTGCTGAGTTATATTCATATGAATAACTCCTATGAACCGCCAGCAAGAAACTCATGAACGCTGTAGTAAGATCTATCCACGAGAATGGCTCTAAACTTTTTTTTTGAATTTTGAAAGGTTTGACTCCAACTTGAGCTCGACAGGTAATTTATTAAAAAATTTGATGCCGTTATAAAAAAGGTGATTTTTGAAAAAAGACGTGCGATGCTGAGGAATTTTTAAGTCGGTACAGTTTCGGAGAAAGTGATTATGAACAGATGGACTTTGACTTGAAAATAATGAAAGGTTCTCCTTGACAAATATCAAACAAGATAATATGTAAATTGAGGGAAATCTCAACAGGTTACTGACACGGAATATTTCCCTACACGACCTTCGTCTACGGAGACCAAAAATTGCTCTCACAGCCCGTTTCTGGAGCCGGAAAAGGAACAAGGTTCTTGAGTTTTCAGCTCCCCATATAGATACAGCATAGTTTAAATGAGGATGAACTACACCATAGTAAGCGGAAAGCAATACCTCCACGCTGGCAAACCTAGAGAGGCGGTGCAAAATAAAAATACCTGAGCTAATCCGTCTACATACGAGTTCAATGTGAGAATGAAAATTAAGTGTGTTATCCAGATGGAGACCCAAAAATTTTACTGACTGAGAAGTTTCTATTTCATTTACACCCAACAAAATATTTATACCAATATTATTTTGTGTTCTGTATGAATTTATGTGGAAATCAAGAATTTTAGTTTTGTCTGCATTAAGTGTGAGCAAGTTTTCGTCAAACCATTGGAGCAAATTATTAGCCTCAATGAAGCCACGCATTTCAAGATCTTCCGTACTGGAGCCAGATACAGACTTTTCAAAGAGAACTCCGTGGTCAGTGGTCAGTGACTATCAGGTTGAACTTTTATTGGAATAACTTTTGGGAATAAAATGTTATATATATTATAATTTAATAGAGAAAATAACTTATTTTCTATGAAATTATTATTCTATCTTTGTTAGTAGCCTACTTTTTGAGGGTTTGGACAGTTTGATTTGAGATTAGTGGTCCTTGAAGAAAACATACGTGGACCAATGATTGATATGACACGACTGAGCGAGCACCAATGAGAAGATGAAAGCTAGATTATAATAACAATTCTAAGGGGCTTTGGTTGGTCTTCCTCTAGCTCTCTGTGATTTCACGATTTGTGCCCTGTGATGTTTTTTCTGTCCCTGTGAGTAGTTAGTTTTTTCACTTACCACTTCACTTTTTTCACTCAGTTCACTCCACTCAGAACACTAAAATCATTCCTGTCATTTCTGACTCCTGTCCAGTCCACATTTCAACTCTATACCTGATCACTGTAAGAGAAAGTGTGTAAGATTATGCGGAGCTAGGATTTGTTTTGCCACTATTATTTATTTATAAGGAACTGTATAGAATTTGTAGCAATTCAAAATGAACCGCTTTATCTTATTTTCAGTTTTTCTCACTTTTTTAATAGGAGTTTATTCTTCAGATGACTCATCAAAGAAGGGCCCCAAAGTCACAGCAAAGGTAAGGTTAGAATTTATTCATTATTCTAGGCCTATTAGTAATTATTAAAAAAAAATATTTATGGATAATTATGCACTTTCTTGCCTCCTCTGAAAATATGATGGTATTTATGCACTTTCTTGCCACCAAACACAATTGGAAAATTTTACTTGAAGTGGGTTTAGAATTGGCTGTACTTTCAAGATATATACTTTCGGTATTTATGCAGTTTCTTGCCACCAAACAAATTTGGAACATTTTGCTTGAAATGGGTCTAGAATTGGCTGTATTTTCACAAGATATGCTTTTTATTCCGTGGAAATAACGTATTTTACCGAAAATTCGAAAAAAAACCAATGTCACAACTTTTAGCATTTTTGTCATATTTCCGTTAATTTAAATGGTATTTTAATCATCTTTTTTATTTTGATGTGTTTTTTTGCGCTGAATACAAATTTGAAAACTCTTGGTCTATTACAAATATTTTTCGAGAAATAACAGAAAAACTACTATCTCGTCGGAGCGGCCATTATGCGATTATTATATACAACAACTATTAATCACAAAAACCGAATTCACTTATATATGTGACGGCCGTCACAGAGGCCAAACGCTCGAATTTAACGCCAATTACTAATTTTTGTTGAGAAAATAGACAATTAGGATAAGTTAGGTTGTTAGTAAAAAATGCATTTTTCGAGCTGAAAAAATAATTGTACTACAAAACCAGTTATATATTTGTGTTAACACGTGCACGACGACCGGCAGGAGGACTTTTTTGGGAAAACAGACCCCAAATGGGTAACATTTTCAAAAAACTCGTGACTCATTTTTTTGTTTTAAACTCTTGTATCCATGTTTACTATCACATAGCAACAACTGAAATGTATGAAAAAAATGCAAGGTATATTTTTGCATTTTTGTGTGTGTACCACCAGTGGTACATACGCATTCTAGTTATCATGTTTCACAAATGCGCGTAGTGTACCACCGGTGGTGCACTTCAAAATACGCTCCTAAAACACTTTCCGTATTGTATACCTTGTAATGGGATGGTTCTAATATTTTGCGGGTTGGCAGCCCTCATCTAGCAGACTGATTTTACCTCATCGCATGTTTTTTTTTTCTACATGAGGTAGCACGTGTGTTGTTGCTGGATTTTCGATGTTAGTTGAGCACGTTTTTGCTGTTACTGCTTGTTGGTGTTGTGTTTGTTCAATTGTTTGAAATGGATGAAGATGAAATTGTTGAAGCATTGGACGAACTGTAAGACTATGAACACTCAGGAAGTGAGTATGTGCCTAATGACAGCGACTACGTGGAATCTTCAGAAGACAGTTGAGAAGACATAACTGATGGTGATACTAATAATGTTAGTGATGAAGCAAATGGCCGAGAAAACCCTGATGCAACTGTGCAAGTTGTTGGTATAGAATTCCATAACCATGAATTGATAGCAATTCGTGACCAGCAACCTGTGCCTTTGCTAATTGACCACGATTATCAGCAGCCTGAAAATGCTACTGGTGATAATCAGCAGCCCGAAAATCCTGTATATGTATGGTCAGAGTGTCAATCGGGAGACAGGAAGTATCCATTCACTGGTCATGAAGGGCTGGTAAATGCTGTTGACATCAGGAACCCTTTGAAGGCGTTCAATCTATTTGTGAATGAAGATGTCGTAAATCTTATTGTAACTGAAACTAATACGTTTGCTGCACAGTATTTGGCCAATACGCAGTTGAGAAGACGTTCCCTCATGAGAAGCTGGCTCGATTGCACTCCTGAGGAAATCAAAACTTTTTTGGGAATTTTGATTGTGATGGGGATGAACCCTCTCCCTCAGCTTAGACTTTCTTGTCTGCTATCCCCATGTATGGCGTGAAAGTTTACAAGTTGTGTACTGTAAGTGGTTACACTTAAGAATTCAAAGTGTATGCTGGAAAGGAAGATCTAACGGGGAGAGGGGGGGAGGGCCATGCCCAAAAAATTGTTGTTAGTTTGATGGAAAATCTAATAAACGAAGGTCGAACTTTGTACGCTGACAACTTTTACTCCAGCGTTCCCCTAGCAGAGTTTTTACTGAACCATAAAACTTATTACTGCGGAAGCCTAAGGTCTGATAGAGTCGATAACGCCAAAGACATTGTCAGTAAAAAATTGAGAAAAGGACAAGTAATTGGGGCAGAATGTATGCAGGGCGTTAAAGTAATAAAATGGGCTGATAAGAGAAGAGTTCTAATGGTTACCACACGAGCAGAAGACTGTGTGAACCTGATTCCATCTGGAAAAAAATAACATAAAAGGAGAGGCAATCCTGAAGCCTTCTTGTGTGTTAGGATATAATTCAGCAAAAAAAGAGGTTGATATTTCTGACCAGCTCTCTTCGTACTATACTCCGTTGAGAAAATCAACCAAATGGTACAAGAAGGTTGCACTAGAGTTACTGCTTGGCACTGCAGTAATGAATGCTCTCATGATTTTCAACGCTCAATTTGAAAAAAAGAAACAGTGGGATATGTTGAAATTTCGAAGTGAAATTGCAATGAAGCTGGTTGATGGAAACCGGGTAGTTGTACCGGCACCTCAAGGTAATCTACCAGAACCTGCCTTACAACTCCAATCACCAAGGCGACGGGCCAGATTGTTGGCCACGAACTGAGTAGAATGGAAGGAATAGCAAGAGAATCTAGGAAGCGATGCCGATCCTGTTTTGAAAATCTCTCCAGTGAAGTTGGTGCTAAGAAAGCAAGAAAACGGGCTAAAAGAGTTATTACATACTGCAAAGACTGCCCTGAACAGCCAGCAATGTGCTTGGAGTGTTTCAACTCAAAACACTAATGTAAAACCATTCAGATTATGTTCACAGTAAAGTATTACACATTGTTCATTCATGAATAAAATTGGGTTTCATGTCAAATTTTCGATACTTATTTACCCTTTCCAAATGTGCGGAAATGTACCATGGGTGGTACACTATCAATGGCAGTTATTCTAATATGCGTAACACACATTTGAACTGCTGTAGAAACAGGCGTTTTATTTTAAACCTCAATAACAAATTCATTGTTCGGTGTGCCACCGGTGGTACACTACGCGCCAAAGTTATACTTGCCGTGTCCACCGGTGGTACACTCCCGCACTTCTTATAGTAGCAGTGTACCACCGGTGGTACACGTCGTCGTGAACGTGTTAAGCATAAAAAAACACGAGGAATTAAAAAAATTGTCGAAAAATAACGATTTTTAAAAAAGTTGGTTTTTTCATTATTAGATAAAAAACTAGTTTTTTTGATTTTTCGGTAAAAAACGAGTTTTCCGCGGATGAAATCAAACTCCTCGAGAGATATAAACTCATTTTTCACCACTTTTTTAACATGAAATCGTATTTTCAGAGGTGGCAAGAAAGTGCATAATTACCATACTTTCTATTCCGCGGAAATCACATTTTACCGAAAAATTTGAAAATACCAATTTTACAACTTTTAGTATTTTTGTCATATTTCTGTTAGTCAATGATATTTTATAAATTTTTTTTAATTTCGGTGTGTTTTTTTGCGCTGAATTCAAATTTGAAAACTATTTTTGTCTATTACAATTATTTCCTGAGACTTAATGGATAAATTACTTTCGTGATGAATCATGATTAGCGGATCATTATATAGAAGAACTACTATTCACCAGAATTTAATTCACCAATATTCCGGAGTGACAGCCGGCAGGCCATTGCGGAGAAGAAACACTCGAATGCAACACAAATAACAAATTTTTGTTGAGTTAATAGACATCAAGGATAAGTTAGGTTGTAATCAATATACTGCAAAACCAACTGTATATTTGTGTTCAACATAAAAAACGTGTGTAATAAAAAAAAAAAAATTGTCGAAAAATAACAAATTTTAAAAGTTAATTTTTTCACTATCAGATAAACTAGTTTTTCGATTTTTCGTTAAAAAATGAGTTTTTCACTGTTGAAAACAACCTCCTACAGAGATATACTCATATTTTACCAATATTTAAAAAAAAATCTTATTTTCAGAGGTGGGAAGAAAGTGCATAATTACCAAGTTTTTTTCTAAACACATAAAGAGGTGCAGGGTGGGGGTATACATAGGAAACGATATAATACAGCTAAATTAAAAACTCTAAGATAGCCAAAATATGCTAAATTTTACCTAGTTTTAGGAAATATACAGGTGTATCATCAGCGTACTTGTGAGTAACGATTAAAAATAATTAACAATTAAATTTAATTGTTACTTTTTCTATTAACTTTTTAACTTATTAGTTAGTTTTGGTAATGTTTAACTTCTAACTTTAACTAGTTGAAATTTTGGCTAACGGTTAAAGTAACTCAGTTAGTTTTTCAAATGTGATAAACGGTGCCATTTGGTCCGTGGAATATGGACTGGGGAGAAAGTATATAATATCTCGAAGTTTCATTGACTTAGCCTCTATAACTCGAATATTAGAGCCCACTACGTCGTATTCTACATAAGATATCATGTTGGTACACTGGTAAAAAAAAAAAAACTTTCATCAAAAATAACGATTTATTGCACAAAATTATCATGAATTACTGTATGGAAAATTAAAGTTGACAAAGCAATAATGTTTAAAAATACGAAATAATCATGTACGTAGATGTACTGTATGTAAATTCAGTTAGATTGCAGTACAGTACTGTAGTTCTGAACATTGTAAACTAAGCTTTGAAAAAGTCATCAATTTTTGTTTGTTTACTACCTTTCAATGAGATTCCATCCAGAGCCGTATCCAAATCATTTATACACTTCACTACACTTTCACTTAGGCCTTTTTCACACTTTCTTCCAAACAAATGCTTCAAAATCTCGATGGCAGCACGAGCTTCCTTCAGTGTAGGTTCTGGTTGGATAGGTTCCAGTTATTCGAGTTATCAAGGCCAAATCAAGTCAAAGACCGATTGTTTTCCTCACCCCCCAATTGTCACCGGCAAGCAAGGTCACTGATTTGGAGACGCACCCCCTTCCCTTTAGTCACATTATACTGCCTTATAAATTAAAAAAAAGGCGAACCAAATGGGTTTACCATTGTTGTGGGATTGGCCTGTCCCTGGGGTGATCATTTCACAAGTGATCATTTCATTAGTGTACGTTTAGGGATAAAGTTGAGATAGTCATTTAAATCAACATAGTGGGCCTAAGCTTGTTTACCTTTCATAAACTCTTATGCTGTATCAGTATAACTAATTAGGAAATTTAGTTGTGTTTTTACGTTAATGCTGTCAATACTTGATTAATTGATCATACAGAATTACATATCTAAATTGTCCGTACAAAAGTAATCGGGAAAACTATTTAAACCAAACCAACATTTCCTCAAATGTTTACTTTATTTTAAATTAGGCTTACTTGGTAAAATCAATCCATTATATGATACCACACAACAGAATAAACTATCTTCAAGATTGCAGGACACTTTTCAAGTAACAATTGCTATATTTAGTTCTGTTTTCATTATTTTGCTATCGGCACCTTTGAAAAGAAAAGATAATGATAATACTATCTTTAATATTAATATCAATAATATTATCAATGGTAATTAGTTGTGTATTTTATTTATGATTTAGATAGTTTTCATAATTTTGAATTTACTTATTTCAGTATTAATAAAACATGCACTCAGAATGGCAAATTCTTAAACATCTAATAAACGTAATTGCTGATCGAAAATAGTATGAATAGATCTGCTTGCACTCACTTATAGAGTGAGTATATTTTATTCAGTTTTTGTTTATGCTAATCAGTCCATACTTTCTTATCAGTGACCCCCTCCTTATCATCTCTAGTTGACAAAAACCACCTGAGTCAACATTTCTGGATAATATTTGGCCTTTCTTATTATGTGCTCCAATTTTTTTTAAAAAAGTGTTGTTATCGTGAATTTCCTATAGGATAGTTATTAATTTTTTAAAATATGGCTTAAAAGTGTAAAATTTTAATTTCAAAGACAAAGTCAGTTTTTGTTAACAATTTTAGAAATTAAATTAAATATTTAATTTTTAAGATTTCAGACAGTTGTATACAAAAGATTACTGTAGAAATTGCTATAGTCTAATTAATACTATTATATAATAATGTATAATAATTAGGCCCATTTATCTAAGAAATTATAAATAATAAAAGATCATACAGGTTAAGTATTTGTTTATGTATATTTTACTGTGCCAAAACTAACTTTTAACTTTCAATTTCAGTTAATTTTCTAATTCTTTAATCAGTTAGTTTCAATGTATCCTAACTTTTAACTTCAATAGTTACTTTTTTAGATTATTAACTTTAACTTTACTTAGTTTTAAAAAAATCATTAACTTTTTCAAGTATGATCAGTTATTTGGGAGTTAGCAGGACTTATACTAATACAACCATCTGTTCATGGTATATTTTTTGCCAAAATTGGTTACCATGGCAACGGTATTTTTAAAAATTTGCCAAAATTATAAGGTAATCACCATAAACTTGAAAATAGCACTACAATTTTTAGAAAAACATGCTCTATAAAATAAATATATTTTTAATTAGGCTAGTAATGGAAATCTACATTTACAGCGATTATTTATGCCCATAAATGTACAGATTACCTAATGTTTCATGGGCTTCGTATTTTTTCACATATACACAAAACAACATATAATTCACTTAACAAGACATTAAAAACACTTTACAATAAATAAATATACATAATAGCTTAGTTATAACACAATAATTATGCTATGAAGAGAAAAAAAAGATAAACAACGCAATAATAGCGAAGTCAGACTGAGCTGTCACTTGGTAACTTGAAATTGTAATAATTCATTTTCGCCATTCTTCCGTCCCAGAAACGAAACAAAGACAAGAGGATGTTCAAATGAAGCCGATAGCTCTAATAGATTTATGATTACAAGAGATTAATCTGACAGATGCTAACCGACGGAATTTCCGTCGAGTTCCAATTCAGTAGCACCATAACCGACAGAAATTCCGTTGAGTTCCTGTTCGAGGGTTAAGCGCACCAGCGGAAATGTCCAGTTTCAGTAAGGTTATGTTTTGATTGGATAGGCCCAGGTTGGTTATGTTTAGGTTATGTTAGTTTTGGTTATGTCAGGTTTTGGTTAGGTAGGTAAGGTTTGGATTTGTAAGTTTATTTAGTCCTAGAGTATATTATTTTTTTGGAAGTAGGGCCTAGGCTGGTGTTAAGATTCGTGTTTGGTAACCCAACCTAATCTAACCTAACCAAAATTAACAACCTATCCAAATATCAAAACAGCAGAATATTACATTAGTTTTAATGTAATGATGGTAATACATTAACCCTCTCTGCGTCCCACGCCGGAATTCCGACGAATTAAAATAGCTTGTGTAGCGTCCGCGCCGGAATTCCAGCGAATTAAACACGTGCACAAACAAACAGCTGCTGAATGAGCTATTGACATCCGATTGAACTGATCAAGGTAGCATTGGACAGGGCGGAAACATACGAATATTTGGTGCTACGAATGATAATTTTATGTTCGTATCTCGGCAACACTGACCCCAAACATTCTCCCCACCTGTTGTCTGCCACATGATTAGTCTCGAAAAAAAAAAAATGACCGTGTTTGTGTTGTATGCAAAAAAGAAGCACATTTTGGTGCCCTGGATGTAATATTGGCATACACAAACACTGTTACCCTCTTTTGGACCATTTTTGGAGGCCTTCTGTAAGAGGAAGAAAAAGGAAGAGGCAATCCTCCACCAGCAGCTCTTCTGAATAAAATGTTTCAATGTGTACCGGGCTCAGTATATTGTAAATAATTTTCTTATTTTGTGTTTTTATGTAAATATGTAAATATTTCATTTTTCTGTGATAAATTTAGAACATAATGGCTATTATGGAAATTTGAATAATATAAAATAAGTGATTGTCATATAAGTGGAAAGTTTAGCGAACTTTTTTTGTTGTTGATATTTTTGGATTCATTGGGTGAAAACAAAAGTACAAATTTTGGTAAGTGCTTATTTTAACTTTTTCTTATGTAAAATTTATTACTGATTACAATGATATGCTATAGTACATATATATTTCCGTATTTATATTTTTTGTAAAATTTAAACTAAATGCTTGCTAAACGGCAAAACAAGGCTGGACGTTCAAGAAGTTTTTAATGGGACGCTGGGAGGGTTAATGTACTAATGTAATGATAGATCCAAATCTATCATTACATAAGTTAGATCATAATAGATGTAAGTTATCATCATTATAGAAATTTATAGTAAAAAAGTTGTATCTAGTTATAAACACAAAGAACAAAAAAGTTAAGATTCAATATTTGCAGTGACACCACTCTACAGAGACATTTGAAACTGGGCTGTATTACCAGAAAGCAAAAGGGAAAAGGGTATTTTTATGGGAATCGAATTTTTTGTAAATCACAAAATGTTAACGTAAGATAAGTTTCAAATTCAGTAAAGTAAACTTCATACCACGTGATGAAGAAAAACTTGGGTCTTTGCTGTTGGATTAATTCTTGCTTACAAACTTGGCAATATTCCTCATGTAAGTTAAAATAGCACAGTATTTGTGTTCACTGCATGTTTTATGGGTTGTGTCTTCTTAATTGTCGAACAACCCTTCATATTATGGAGCTATAATTACCATCTAATTACAAGTACATATACGTATACTTAGGTGGTAAATTGGCTGGGTTGTCACATTACATTTTAGGAGTGAAGTAAACTTTTAAATATACCATAATATACCCAAGGGAAGTACCTTTAATTTGGTGAATAACTTCTAACATTACGTTTTGGAGAAATTTCTGTCAAACGACTCAAACAGTGATTGCCATCTAATTTCAAGTTGTTGTAAGTCCTAAAAAATGAGTGAAGCAACTCACATTATACACCTGGTTAGTATAGTACCCTTCCTATGAATGCAAAGTTATTGTGACATATACATCTAACATTTTTATCATAAGTTGTAATAGTTTTTATCCTAATATCAAAGAGCACCAACTTTGTACTACTTTTCACCATGCTTCAAATTTACATTTTTACCACTAAAAAATCTGCCATGGTATTACATTAAGATTTTAATACATAATTGCCAAAAATGTTCTTTAGAATTTTTATAAATTTCAGAATTTTAACTTTGAAAGAAAAAAATTTCTTGTCAATTTCCTTAAGCAACTTTTTATTGGTTTACAGTGATCTTAAAATTAATTGCTTGGTCACATTGTTATCCTTATAAAATCAATGGTCTTGATACGTTACTTTTATATTCGTAAGCAAATACAGAGATTTAAAATTGACTATTAAGTAAGCAAAAATGTTATTTATACAATATAGTTATGCTGTTGTCTTCTTATACCCTTGATTATACTATTATTTACAAATAGATATCTTATGTAATAGGAATATTTGTGCCAATAATTTTGTTAGTTAGTGAGGCCCACAACCACAGCTGGTTTAAACTGCATTATTTGGGACTTGAAACGCTCCACAATAGACTAAAAACAGCTGATTATTAGGTACACAAAATTCAACATAGGATGAAGTATGAATTTACTTAATAGTTAATGGATTTATAAAAAAGGATTATAAAAAATTGTAAATAAAATAAAAATTACAAAAAATTTGAAATCTTAATATACTTTCAGTATTTCAATTAAACATGTTGAAGAACAATAATTTTTAGGATTTTTAAAACTATATTATTTAATTCCAAATTTAGTTGTTGATTGTATATGAAAAATGTTATCGGAACAACTAGTTAAATTTTTTATTTTAAAAACAAAAGAACGTCTATAGTGCAATGAACTAATGTATATTCAAAATGTACTTTTCCAGTAGAGACCCAGAACATTACCTATAGAGAGAGACTACTGGTAAGTTTAAAAGTAATGCCAGTTTAAATAATAGATTTTAAAAGAATTTTGCAGTAAAATAGCATTAATAAACAGAGCTAACATTTCTTGTTTGAATGTTATTTGTTAGAATTGGTTTGTTCATACAGTAGAGTCCCACTAATCCAAACTTTGGTAATCCGAAAAAGAAATCGACAAAAGATTTTGGAAAATTAAAAAGTAGTTACTGTAAGAATCACTACTTTAATATCTAAAAATCACAAGAAAATATTATTTTAGTACTTAACTGTTAATAAATTTTTCAAATGATACTTTGGATTGAAAAAAAAAAAAATTACTTTGTTTTAATGAAGAGTTCCTCTTCTTCGAATCTAAATTATGCCAGCGTCTCAACAACATGGTATCCAGTGGGGTCGCGTCGAGGTGTTTCTCAACCGCATTTGTGTGGGTTAGAACAAAACTGAGATATCTAAACACGCGAGTTCAATCTGTTAATACTAGACTGTCAGTGGGAATCGGGAACAGTTCTACATGTCTAAGGTAGCATCAGAACGCCAGAAATATGCACATGACTTCCGACACTGATACTGTGGCCTAGTGGCAAATGCAAAGACATCAAGTTACGTTGGCTCGGGATCAATATCAGCTAGTGACTCCAACTTTATGTCTTGAAAAACGGGGTTTAATCGTACGTCTCGGTGCATTTATTCTTTTATTAAAGGGGTCTCCTATTAACTCCTTCTTATTATCATATGCTCTTATTGTGTTCAAAACTAAAGTACTGTACTTCATTTTAGGCATATTATTTATATTATTTTTTATTAAAAGGGTGTTTTAACAAAATTTGTTTATTCCATAAATTCAGTAATCCGAAATGGGTTCGGTCCCAATTATTTCAAATTATCGGGACTCCAATGTAGTGGTAAATTTGTTAGAGATTTCCAACACTTCTTATCTCACGTATGAAACTCTTTTATATACTACTTAATTAACCTATATCGAAGTAGAAAACCCTTACAACTATTGTAATCTATTTAAACATGTGATTTTTAACGGTTTCTATGTTGATATTGATTAGTTAAGTAGTAAACAAAAATAGTTTTATAAGTAGGAAAGGTAGTGTAAGTAGCACCTGAAGACGACAGGAGTTTTATACATTGGGTTAGTTAAAAAAAAATAAAAAAAATAAAAAAAAACAGTTGAAGCGTTGGAATTCTCCAACATGTTTACCAATAAGAGATAAATTGGCATTTCACAATGCTATCGTACTTTTAAGGTATACATTTAATAGTTTAGCTCAATCTCATTTTCTCTGCGGTGACCACGGCACTGTAGCCAAGGCGATGCCAATCAGGCAGAACTATGGTTAAAGATGAAAGGTTGTCAAGTGGTTTAACAAGCAATGATTACTTTAACATCCTTCTTGGTTAAATCATCTCTACAGTCCACCAGGGACCCATTTGTTTATGGTAGCCTGGGAATTACCGTCTCTTATTATTTTCCTTTAATACTATAGATTGGAAAAAAAATTGATGCAATACTTAAATTTCCAAACATGAGTTGTGAGTTAAAACAATTTGTTATTATTATGTTAGGTTTGTTGCTAACACTTTGAATCCCTCGGATAACTAGTGTTGTAAATAATATCTCATATAGAAGAGGACTGAAAGTTTAAATAATTCTATGCTTTAATTATTTTCAATTGTATAAATATTAAATTATAAAAACTTCATATGTAAGGTTTAAATATACAGCAAAGTAAGAATCATGTCATTACCCAACTGTTGAAACATATTTTACAAATGTAGTTTATTTAAATTATTTTATTTGATTATTTATCAGTATTCATTAGAAGTAGTATTGATTATTGAAGCATCGCTCATTTTTGTCACGATTTAAAAAAATACCTTTAATTAATGTATACTGACCCACCAATTAATGTATACTGACCCACTAATTAAAGTATACTGACTCACCATTAAATGTATACTGACCCACCCATTAATGTATACTGACCCACCCATTAATGTTACTGACCCACCCATTAATGTATACTGACTCACCATTTAATGTATACTGACTCACCATTTAATGTATACTGACCCACCAATTAATGTATACTGACTCACCATTTAATGTATACTGACCCACCAATTAATATGTACTGACTCACCATTTAATATGTAGTGACCCACCAATTAATGTATACTGACCCACCAATTAACGTATACTGACCCACTAATTAATGTATACTGACCCACCAATTAAAGTATACTGACCCACCCATTAATGTATACTAACCCACCAATTAATGTATACTGACCCACCAATTAATGTATATTCACCCACCAATTAATGTATACTGACCTACCAATTAATTTATACTGACTCACCATTTAATGTATACTGACCCACCAATTAATTTATACTGACCCACCAATTAATATGTACTGACTCGCCATTTAATATGTAGTGACCCACCAATCAATGTATACTGACCCACCAATTAATGTATACTGACCCACTAATTAATATATACTGACCCACTTATTAATGTATACTGACCCACCAATTAATGTATACTGACCCACCCATTAATGTATACTGACCCACCCATTAATGTATACTGACTTACCATTTAATGTATACTGACTCACCATTTAATGTATACTGACCCACCAATTAATGTATACTGACTCACCATTTAATGTATACTGACCCACCAATTAATTTATACTGACCCACCAATTAATATGTACTGACTCACCATTTAATATGTAGTGACCCACCAATTAATGTATACTGACCCACCATTTAATGTATACTGACTCACCAATTAATGTATACTGACCTACCAATTAATTTATACTGACTCACCATTTAATGTATACTGACCCACCAATAAATATATGCTGACTCACCAATTAATGTATACTGACCTACCATTTAATGTATACTGACTCACCAATTAATGTATACTGACTCACCCATTCATGTTCGGTGGTATATATTATTATTAGAAGTCCAAGATAAACCTGTTTCATATTCTTACTAGTTATTTTGATGACATTTTTTTAAGGCTTCAGGTGTCTCAATGAAAAGATTACTCTTTTGATTAGAATTAACTTTATTCTCTTCTTCATAAGTTATCTTTTTTATATTGTAAAACCATTCAATAAAACTATTCATATAGGCTAAAAAAGCATCAACTGAGTATTTTAGTAATTTAATACTTAATTCATCACAATTGAATAATTTCTTTTAAGTGTCAGGTAAAAATATAAAAAGTGTTGGTCCTATTTATGTTATTTTGTAAAAATTGAGGTAATTGTCAGTGGGTGAGATTTTAAAAATATTTCTTGTATTATAATTATTTATTTGAAAATTGTCACTAATTTCTTTTGAGTTTTTTCTAATTTTTTATGAGTAATAAACATCCTATACAGTAGTTGATGTAACATTTTTTGTTTAATATTTTAACAAATGGCCACTGTAGTGCTGGTGCTATTTATTATTTTGAAATCTCACAAAGTCACATATTATTACTGTTATATGTAACATTGTTAAAAAACTCTTAACATCAATCCTCTAAACGTTTCTTCGATCGAACATACTGTAAGTCATAAGATACCGTTTTAAAACTGTTGGTTACAAAACTTTCATACATGTTCAATTTCCTCTTACAGGTATGGTTTGACATTTCCATCGGGGGCGATCCTGCTGAAAGAGTGGAAATTGGCCTTTTCGGAAAAACAGTCCCTAAGACAGTAACAAACTTCGTAGAGCTAGCTAAGAAAACCGCTCCTGAGGGCTACAAGCAGAGCAAGTTCCACAGAGTTATTAAGGATTTCATGATCCAGGGTGGAGACTTCACCAAAGGAGATGGAACCGGAGGTATGAAATTGATTGATTCATGAACATCCAAACCTTACAGTCATGCTACGGTTTGTGAAATTGAGTATTTACAGGAAGTGGGGACCAACATCTATTATTTGCAGTGAAAGCATTCAGTCTATAACCAGCTTGCACAACACATTTTGACTTTCTCCATGATCCTCCTCTCTCTTTCTACTGGTGTAGCCGAAACATAGCCAACACTTTTTCCTTTGCAGTTATTGGCTTGTTATTTGCGATTTTACTAAATTAAAACAACATTTTGTCTTAATAGCTTGTTTAAAAGTTTCCAAGTCATTTCAATAATTTTTTTTTACAACCCCATTAATGAAAGGAACATAAATGCTGTGTTGTACGGAGATATGGGTTTCAAATTACCCACCTGATATGTGTTGAATTTTTGTTGACGTTGTTTCCACTCTTAATACATAACAATTTGTACATCCATTTATATGTATTATTGTTGCAATTTATGTGTATCATTAGTGTGATATTGAAAGTGCTGGATAATAAATGTGAAGACTTTGTATTTCTGGTTATAGTTAGTATAGTCAATTAATAAGCACCGCTGCCATGAGCGCAACTGTATTTATAGTATTATTTTGTTTATTGTTTAGTTTGTAGTAATTAAGTTGGGCACCCAACAACAAACATTTATAGTTTGTTGGGACCCTATTTTGCATTATTTTAAATAAAGTACTTTGAATTTTAATTTGAAATCAATTTAGTTATGTCGATCCATTATTGAATAGTTGAAATAGTTACGTTTCTATCTGGAGGCAGTTTAAAAAGTCGTGTTTGCCTTACTGCCTTACAGCTAACAACTTTACTTTTGTATATTTTAACGAGGTTCATTATTAGAGGAGCCAAAATATAATTATTGATATGTTGGATCCCTGTTCTTGAAATGATAAAAAAATTATAGTAATAGTTAATTTTAAAATGTTATTTTTTCTTTTGTAATAGCTACTTGGTAATTTTATTAATACTTGTTATTTTTTATATATGATTTAGTTGAGATAATGAAAATACTTAACACTACTTTTTCTTAAGTATCTATAAAAATGTACTTCAAGTTGAATTGTTTGACATTTTCAAACTGGGTTTATAGAAGGGTATCACTTAAGTAAAAGCATCTACTTAATTCTAGCTTGCTTAGTCATTTGAGTATAATTGACACAGCTTTTAAGTAACTGAATTAAAATAAGGTTTTATTTAAAGGTAAATGTGAGGCGGAAAGTGAAAAGGGACCTCTTGTTGGCAAAGTAAAATGTTATGTATATACAAAACTACCGATTTTGGTCAAAATTATCGATATTCGGTTTTTTATCGATTATCAAACTCTGGTTTATATAGAACAGGCCTGAATCGGTTATAAAGTCGAGTCGAAGCATTAAAACATCGAATAACATTTATTTAGATGTCAGTGTTTTTGGCCTGAGAAAAGGGACCTCCTGTCGTTATGGCAAAATAACATAGGCTCGACAAGAGGTCCCTTTTCAAAAACGCGTTAGAAAAGAAACATTAAAATCTATCCTCCTCTTGAGTTCTAGCGTTGGTTTAGAGAACTGCGGCAAATGTTGCCTAAATGCAGGACAGTTTCTTGTGTGTTTAAAACCATCGTACAACGGGTACCTTTTCTAAAGCAGTATTGGCAGCATTTGAAACAGCTGTTTCACTACCAATCAGCTGTAACTGCATCACTTTTAGAATTGTACTCAAGTAGATCGACTTGCAGTTTTATTTGATATTGATAAGATTCCATTTAAAATAATTTAGAATAGATAAAAGTAATAAAAACGTCTTTAAAAGCAACTAATGTCCTGTCTGAGAAAAGGGACCTCTTGTCGTTATAGGAAATAACATGGGGCCAACAAGAGGTCCCTTTTCAAATTTTTAGCTTTGTGTTTCATTACTTGATAAAAAGGAGATTTTAATGAATTCTGCCGGTGTATTAAACAACTACAACTGTTATTCTGAAAAAAGAAGTGTTCAGCTTTGTTTTGATGTTTGATATATTTCTTAAATATGATCAATGTGTGTTCTATGTGAGTTTAAGTTTTAAAACGAGTTTTTCCCAAAATGCCGCTTACAATTTGTGAAACTTCAAATATTTATTAATTAAAGGAAAAAAATCGTAGAGATGTGAAATTGACACCAACTTGTTCATAATTTTATGTTTAGTTTAAAAATACCAACAACTCAAAATTAATAATTGCCGACGAGGTCCCTTTTCACTTTCCACCTCACAAGTAGTAAATTGACTTGGGAGAAAAAACAAATAAACAGTGTAAATAGATATAAATCATTTCAAATAGTATCGATAGTTATTGCTGTGTTTGTTTTATTTAAAGGTGATGGAAAATAATGTTTTTTTTGAAGGAACCAGTATCTATGGAGAGAGATTTGCCGACGAGAACTTCAAGCTGAAGCACTATGGAGCTGGATGGCTGTCTATGGCTAACGCCGGGAAGGACACTAATGGATCTCAGTTCTTCATAACCACCAAGAAAACACCGTGGCTGGATAACAGACACGTTGTCTTTGGAAAAATTCTCTCTGGAATGGCAAGTTTTAAAAACAAAAATAGTTTATGAAGTAGCTTAAAATTTAGTTAAAAATCACATTTAACTATCTGAGTCCCATATCAATCCATCAGAAATATATGCACGCAGCTATAACATTCCAAATGAATTTATATCGTTTGTCCTACTTTTTTACGTTATGTTCAGTAATTACCAATTTTCTTAAATTGGTAATTATTGTAATTTGGTCATTAAATAGAAATTAGTATAAATTTATCATGATTGTTTGTTATTCACAAAAATCACAATTAAATTATGATTGGTATAAACGTTAATTTACTCCTTAACAACACTAAATGCATTTAAATTTTTTTAAACAAATTTAGATTTGATTTCTTTTACATTTTTTCGGTTCATAGGAATACTGTAATAGTCAAAATGTGTTAAAATTACAACACTCATAACAGACTTTTCTATAACGGACTGCACTCTGCATGACTTATACTGATGGTTACTTTGTTAGCGGCCTCCACAATAAATAACGTCTTTATTTATTGACGTTATAGCACTGATGTTTTTATATCAAGAGGAGTCATTTTTTGCGTATGAATTGCTGCTTGACGATTCATTTAGGTTATACAGTATAATGTACAGAACCTGGACGTTATAAGGACTAATTTATAAAATCATAAAATTTTTAAAGGTTTGCCCCTCAACTGGGAAAACCAGGTTATTCTGGGGTTTTGGGCAATCATGAAAAAACTGCATTAAGCTGTGAATTTCTTAGTGAAGGTGTGAAATAATAGGATTTTTTAAATTAATCTCTGGTGATAAATATGATGAAAAAATCATGATAGAAAAATAGTTGTTATGTCTTATTACAGAGTTAAGAAATAGTTGACTATAAGTTATTTTCTGGCATTATATCTCTCTAAGAACTTAATAAGGACACCATGCTTCCAGCATTAGCATTCTTCTATTTTTGGACATGGTTGCTGATACAAGCTTTTTAGTTTGTTAGTGGTAGAGGGGGCAAGGGAGAGAGGGGCATTAATATCCTACCTATTATGTGAAAACGAGAAGGCCTGATATGATTGTGATAGCAGTAAATTATATATGCTGTAAAGTGATGTTGATTATGGCCACCAATTGCTAGAAACGATCATAGTATTATGTTGTATAATTAAAGTCCGAATTGATTATACAGGGTGTCCGGGCTAGAGGTATCAATAAATAAATATCTCCATCAGGGGTGTTCAATTTCTTGTTGTTGAAATTACAACTACAAATGGTAAGTAATAATACCAAGATTGTATGTGTAAAGTTTAACGGTCATATCTCACACACAATGCCAAAAAATTACCAGTTTAAGAAAATGCAGTCTTTCCATGTGACCAAGCTGATTCATCTCTGGCGGTAACAACAACTTAGCCATTAATGTGATTATCAGCCTAATGATGATGTTTACTGAGAAGTCAGTTGATTACAACACCATTGTTGGCCTTAAATTCGTATAATTGACTGTAGTTATTCTGCTGTCACGGTTGTCATTTTGCTGTAAGTTTCTTATGTTAAAAAAATGTGGACGCTACAACAAAAGGTACAGTGCTTGTTATGGCTTACAGAGTACAAATCTGTAACTCGTGTTCAACGTTGGGCTCGTCGTGATTACAACATTAATCCACAACTTCAAAGACAATCTTACTGTGGGATGGAACACTTCAAGCTAATGGAACTTTGATTTAAAAAACTGGAAAGCATGTAAAGAAGCAAGTAAGTGTATAAGCAATTAACAATGTGCACAATTTTTTAAATCAAACTCCACATACATCAATTAGATCATCTTCTAGATTACTGCAACAGTTCAGGACATTTTACGTAAAAGGCTAAAATTTCGTGCATATAAAATTCAGCTGCTTCACCAGATAATGCCAAATATCATCTTTTGAGACTACAATTTGCTAACGAAATTTTGGATTGCATTAATGAAAATCCCACATTTCTTCAAAATGTATTTTTCAGTGACGAGGCTACTTTCCACCTCAGTGGAATAATAAACCGACACAACTGTCATATTTGGGGATCAAGAAATCTGCATGCCTCAGTAATGCACTAAGACAATGATGTTTGGGATTTTCTTAATGAGCAATTCCCTGGTCATTGTATAGGTAGAAGAGGGCCTATTGCATGACCGGCAAGATCGCCAGATCTTACCCCTTTGGATTTCTTTGTATGGGGGTCAAAGATTTCGTGTACCAGGAAAGAGTGCAATGTTTACGGGAACTAAGGCATAGGATTGTGGCTGCAGTTGAGAGGATAATGCCAGATATGCTCGCAAACACATGGCAGGAGATTGAATACCGATTTGACTGTGTGAGAGCGACTTATGGTGATCACATTGAACTTTACTAAATGAGATAACAATCTTGGTTGTATTTGTAACAGGTTAGCATAGTTATTTTAAAATAAATATTACATTGTTATACCAAATGAGTTAAGATCTAAGATCTAAATGTAATAAAGATAATTTAGTCTAAGATCTAAATGTAATAAACCTGCATCTAGTTCTAGATCTAAGTGTAATACTAGGTATTTTTTAAGGAGAAATCTCTCGATAGAGCGGAAAGCTTAAATCAACCATATGTCACTGATAATGCAGGCCTAAGTTTGGCTGACCATACCTTCTCTAGCCCCAAGTTGCATAAATTAACAGAAAATCTAAAAATTATGTTTTTGAATGTTCAAGGTATGAAAGACAAGTCACTTTTGCTAGAATGTTTTTTAGTAAATCAATCAAATGTTTATATCATTTGCATCTCTGAACACTGGCTAAATGCCAATGAGGTTCTATATTCTTTTCCTAGTGGGTTTAGCCATATTAGTTCTTTTAGTCGAACTAATCATATCCGAGGTGGTACCCTGGTTTTTGTTAATAATGTGCTACAGGTCAATACCACTGTACGTGTATGGGTGGGTGGGTGGGTCAATACCACTGTACGTGTATGGGTGGGTGGGTGGGTCAATACCACTGTACGTGTATGGGTGGGTGGGTGGGTCAATACCACTGTACGTGTATGGGTGGGCGGGTGGGTCAATACCACTGTACGTGTATGGGCGGGTGGGTGTATCTAATGCTTTAGGCATTAGATGTGCTCAACTAACGTTTGTGCGTATAAAACTAAGGACCTCAACAAAGCATTGGAGCAAAATGAAATACTTTTTAAAATTTTTACAAAGTACTTAACACTTTAAAATTTTACTACACACAGGGCTAACACAGGCTCATTACCACTGTACGATTGGGTAAACATGCCTCTGCAGGATTGGGATTGTTTAAAACCCAGAATAACCCTTAAAGCCCTCTTCTGCAAATGAAAGACCCGCATAGTCACTTAGTGAATCAAACAAAATTTCAAATAGAAACGCAATAGAAACAGATAAATTCAAATAACAGTTTTTCTTTTCATTGCCAGTATTCAGGTATTTCATGTCTTTCAATAATTTCTGTACATTTATTTCTGTATGTAGGGTTAGGTTAGGTTAGGTTAGTACATATTGTGAACAGTATTTGAAGACAGTGAGAATACTACAATATTTCTCCGTTTTTAATGTTGATGCACAATGAATTCTTTTTGTTGGTTTTTATTTCGTGGCCACGTAGTAATTTTTTGCTTGATTTATAGCGTATCAATATTTAGAAGTAACTTGTGAAATTAATTGATACTACAATCCAGGAAGGAATAAGAGAATCAGACCCCACCCGTACACCCACCCGCGCCCCCATACACGTACAGTGGTATTGACCCACCCGCCTATCCAATACACGTACAGTGGTTATGACCCACCCATCCACCCATACACGTCCAGTGGTATGTGACCACCCGCCCACCCATACACGTGCAGTGGTTATGACCCACCCATACACTTGCAGTGGAAATTACCCACCCGCGCACCCATACACGTCCAGTGGTATTGACCCACCCACCCACCCTTACACGTCCAGTGGTATTGACCCATACAGGTACGGTGGTATTGACCCACCTGCCCACCCATACAGGTACGGTGGTATTGACCCATCCGCCCACACATACAGTACAGAGGTATCAACCCACCCGCCTACCCATACACGTACAGTGGTATTGACCCACCGGCCTACCCATACACGTACAGTGGTATTGCCTACCCACCCACCCACACATGTACAATGATACTGTCCTACCCACCCAACCATACACGTATAGTGATATTGTCCCACTCACCTACCCATACACACACAATGATACTGTCCTACCCACCCAACCATACACGTATAGTGATATTGTCCCACCCGCCACCCATACCCGTACAGTGATATTGACCCACCCGCCACCCATACCCGTCAAGTGATATTGACTTATGGTGATCACATTGAACTTTACTAAATGAGATAACAATCTTGGTTGTATTTGTAACAGGTTAGCATAGTTATTTTAAAATAAATATTACATTCTTATACCAAATGAGTTAAGATCTAAGATCTAAATGTAATAAAGATAATTTAGTCTGATCTAAATGTAATAAACCTGCATCTAGTTCTAGATCTAAGTGTAATACTAGGTATTTTTTAAGGAGAAATCTCTCGATAGAGCGGAAAGCTTAAATCAACCATATGTCACTGATAATGCAGGCCTAAGTTTGGCTGACCATACCTTCTCTAGCCCCAAGTTGCATAAATTAACAGAAAATCTAAAAATTATGTTTTTGAATGTTCAAGGTATGAAAGACAAGTCACTTTTGCTAGAAAGTTTTTTAGTAAATCATTCAAATGTTTATATCATTTGCATCTCTGAACACTGGCTAAATGCCAATGAGGTTCTATATTCTTTTCCTAGTGGGTTTAGCCATATTAGTTCTTTTAGTCGAACTAATCATATCCGAGGTGGTACCCTGGTTTTTGTTAATAATGTGCTACAGGCAAGGCCCTGTGATATCAGTACCTTCTGTCAGGAGTTTCATTTCGAGGCTCCAGCAGCATTTATAGACGATTTTAGAATCATAGTAGTCTCCTTGTATCACTCGACCGCAGGAAACGCTGAAATTTTCTTAAACACTCTTGAGAAATGTTTAACCTATGTAACACAACATTGGCCAAACTACACGGTTTGTTGTTGGAGGTGATTTAAATAAAAGCTTTGATATTACCACCAATAAAAAATCAGTCAAAGTCTTCCTTAATATTCTAAGACAATTTAATTGCTACTGTTTGTATAAAGTTCCTACTAGGGGACAGGACTGTTTGGACAATGTCTTTGTTAATTGTCCACTAGAAAAAATTTCTTCTGTAAACGTTTCTAGTTTTCCCTTCTCAGACCATGATTGTGTTATCGTTGAAATTAATATCCCTAAAGTTACTTCTGATAGAAGTAAAGATAGACCTGATTTTTATATGAAATTTACTATACCTGAAGAAAGTTTACAACACTTATTTTGTAGGTTGTCATCTTATGACTGGTCCAAACTGCTTAGTTCTAATCAAAGCGAAAATGCTGAGAACTTGTTTGATTCAATTTTTAGTATTTTAATTAATCATATAAATTGTGAAAAAAATTAACTTGAACAAATCCACTGATAAAGTGCGTAAGTTTGAATGGTATTCAAGCGACTTAGCTAGGTTGAAGGATAGGCTAGTTTTTCTTAGTAGCTTGACCAGGGGTACTGATGACATTGCATTGCGACAAACTTTTCGTGATCTTACTAAGTTCTACAAGGAATCGATTAGAAAAGCTAAATTATCATACAATGCCAACTGTATTGAAAAGAGTAAGAACAGGTGTAAAGCTGCCTGGAATATTATTAGGGACAACAACCATACCTCCAAAAATGAAATTAAGCATTATATAGCACCAGACATTTTTAATAACCATTTTGTGAACTCTATCGAACAGATTAAGAAAAATGTAAGCAAGCCAAGTAACTCTTCTAATGATTTATTGAAGAGAAATCTAATTACTCATGTAGGTTTCAATTTTAATCTTATAACACCTAATGACATCCTGAATGCAGTTAAGAGATTGAGTAGTTCTAATAGTTATGATGTATTTAACATATCAAATAACATTTTGAAGTTTATAATCTCAAGCATAGCCATTCCTCTTGCAACTTGTATTAACAGTTGCTTAAAGGAAGGTTTGTTTCCAGATCAGCTTAAAATCTCCCGGATTTGTCCTATCTTCAAAAAAGGGCCCAAAAACCAACCTGAGAGTTATCGTCCAATCTCGATTATTCCTACACTGTCAAAAATTATTGAAATATTGGTCTATGACCAAGTCAGCAGTTTTCTAGAAGTTAATAATTTTTTAAATATATCTCAATATGGTTTTAGAAGGGGTAACTCGACCTCTGACGCTATAGATAAGTTGATTAGAGAAATACTTGCAGCCTTTGAAAGCAAGTCATATGCTCAGGCCACTCTGTGTGACCTGAGCAAGGCTTTCGACTCTGTTAATCATGATGACCTTTTATTAAAACTAAATTACTATGGATTCAGTGGTCCTTCTTTAGAGTTTTTCCAATCATACCTTAAAAATCGACGGCAAGTTGTGTGTGTTGATGGTGCGTGCTCACAGGAGATTCAAAATAAGTATGGAGTTCCGCAAGGCTCAATACTTGGTCCATTATTGTTTTTGATCTGTATCAATGACCTCCCATTCTCAATTAATGCTTCCACAATACTTTATGCAGACAACACAACCTTTTTAAATGTCAATACTAATTTAGATGAACTTCAACTTTTGGTAAATAACACCTTAGTGCCTGGTTTAAAGCCAATGGTTTTCTGTTAAATGAAAATAAAACACAGTCAATTCTTTTTAGTTTGAGACCCATTAACACGCATAATTTGGAAGATGAATCACTACCATTTGTTAAATTTTTAGGGATATACATTGATAATAACTTGAATTGGGGGAAACATATTGATTATATATCCACCAGACTCTCTAGGGTCTTAGACCTTCTCAAGCGACTAAAACTTCATGTACAAAAGAATTATGTTAGGACAGCGTACTTTGCATATTTTCAGTCTGTAATTAAATATGGTCTCGTCCTTTGGGGAAACTGCTGTCGAGTTGATGAAATCCTTTTACTCCAAAAAAAAGCTGTTAGAATAATGGCTGATCTGGGTCCTCTCGATCACTGTAAACCAATATTTAAATAACTAGAAATACAGACTGTAGTAAATTTATACATATTCGACTTAGCTGTTTATGTCCTCAAAGATGTAAATAAATTAACATTTAATTATAATATTCATAACTACAATACTCGTTACAAAAACAATGTAGTGATAGGTCACAATAGGTTAAGCAAAACTCAGAATAGTCATAGTGTGTTATCCCTAAAGGTGTACAATACCCTGAGCCACCTTATGAAAGTATATCCAGAAAAGCAGTTTAAAAGGAAATTGTATACCTGGCTCTTGAATAATCAATTTTATAGTTTTAATGATTTTCTCTCAATGGATTTGATAGTGTTTTGAGGGTTGTAATATAGTGGTATATTTAATTTTTATTATTTAACAAACTTAATTATGTCAAGTTCAATGTAAACAGTGTGTCACATGTTTGTAATTTCATTGTTATACTGTGACTGAAAATTATTGTGGTTTCCTTTTAGATCATTTTAGGCTACATTGACTAGGTATTATTACTGTTTAATGACATTGTCAATGATGTAACCATCCTTACGGCAAATAAAAATGTTATTATTATTATTAGTTAGTTATTTCTTGATACCTCTAGCCTGGACACCCGAATTTAAGTTTGAGTTAATAGGCCTACTTTAATAATTGGTGTCTACTAGGCATGGTTGTCACAGAAATCCCCGAAAAAGCCTGTATTTTGATGAGAATTTACCAAAAAATTGTCAAGGGAAGTCTGGAATTGAAATCATAGGCAATTAAATCATTACACAGGAAGTGATAGACATTATAAGCCTTGATACTGTAATTTGAAAATCACTGTTAAAATTAGAAGTTTGAAAGTAATCGAGCTAAGCTTTGCTATATGTGAGCTTAAAGAAGTCTTGGCTATTTTAGCTCGAGCCCAGAAGAAAGTTCAATAATTTAGTGTATTGGTATTTTGGTAAAACTGTTCATAGCAATAATTTTGTCGATAAATTGTTAGCAATGTTCTTGTGAGCTGTATTTTTGTTCAATCAAGTGTCAATTCTTTTTAAAATACCACATCTCGTGACTTAAACTACACATGATGATATTGGCGATGGTATTCTTTCTTCTTGGGTGTAATGCCGCAACAAATAGTGAATGTGACATGTTAATGTACCATAAAAAAGTATCAACTGTTAACAATTTGTCAGGATTGTACCTTTAAGATTGTGTACTGTCATCATCTCTGTAATTGTATTACAATTTGCAGTTTATCCTCCGTTCTTAAACAAGAAAAGAACATTATTTATGTAAAAGGGAATTAATGTTTTAATCTTAAATTTTAATTAGTGCAATTTATTATTGATCCAAAGTATAATGCTGTCTCCATTTTTTTGTTGACGGGACCCTCCCTTCCACATCTGTTACATTCGTGAAATATCTAGTTTATGAATTCCTTGTTTCACGTTCGTCTCTAACTTAATAATTATTAGTATGGATTTTATTTTGGCTAAAAAATAGGAATCATATGCAATATTTATAGCATAATCTTTAATAAAATGATAAACTTGGGTTATATGAAGTTGTTACTTAATTGAAATAAATATAAAGAAAATGTAATGATTATAGTTTTTGTCATGAACAATATAAGGAAATTACAGTTACAATACAATTGGGATATACATGTTGTTTTTAGTACATTGAATGCAATTTAAAAAATAAAATAATATAAAATAAATAATAATCGCTGTGCCTTAATTGTTAAGCTTTTAATGCTACAGCTAGTGATGGCACCGATATATCGGAAATATCGATAAATATGTGTTGATTATATCGATATATATTAAAAATATTTGCCATCCCTAACTAAAGCATCGCCACAGTTTGGGATTTGGTAGAAAAGGGCAGGAATTGCTGTGAGCGACACTTCATATTTTGTCTAATATGCCGTAATTATTTAATTTTACTGACCGCAAACTTCGTATTCCTGTTCTAAAAGCTTCTGAGTATAAGTTTTTAGACTTAACCAAGAGAATTCTTTTTTTGTCACATGGTCTGTTTGTTGTTACTGCCGGTAGCAATAAGCAAAAAGTCCAAAGTCATTTCCTATAATAGTTATTTCATATCAAACTAAAAAAAAAGTTTGAAAATACTTTTTTTGTTAGTTGTGTGTAATTTATTATCTTTTGTATTTCGTGGAAAACATATCATATGGTTATTTCCCTTCTTATGTAGAATAAAATTATAAAAAAATTATAAATATGTTGTCAAATAAAGTTACTAAGATTTCTCCCCAGGTCTTTGCAGTTTTGGTCAAAATAGGGTAGCACTTCTGAGTCTGACATATGGCTGATGTGGTAGCACTAAAAGGGCCAAATATAGATGTGAATTGAAAATACAAAATAAATCTTGTGCGTCCAGACAATATGGTAATAATTGATTATTAAATTCATTTTAAATTAAATCAATTTCAAAGGACATAAATATCGTTAGGTTCAAATCGTAAATATAAACCAATTATCGTACCAGTAGCTGGAACGCCAAAATCTGTTTACAAAAGAAAGACTGATCATAGAATTATTTCAACTCAAAGCTTGTTTTTCAGCATAGCATATTTTTACTAAATACTGAATGCTGTGAGATGTAAATATCATCAATGATGTCTCACAAACTAAACTGCCGGCAGAGAAACGGTTCTTGGTCAGTTATGAAGTAGAAATCATGAATTATAACCTAGGTAGGTTCAGATTGGTGTTCAACAATTTTGAATTAGTAATTCATTTCTTAGGACTAACATAATTGTCTGTTGATTTCCACAACTAACAGCGCCAAAACCATTCTGTCTATGATATTTAAACTAATTGCATTTGGAATGTCAGTTCCTAAAAATGATAACTGAGAGCTGACTTTTCCGAAGGTTGAGTGGCATAACTTGTACTCAACACACATTGGTAATTAACCCTATGCAATTCAGTTTTTTTAACAAATAAAATTTATTTTATTTATGTTTCTCCCAATATGAGAGACGGAAGAGTGGTGCAAGGTTGTTTGTTTATTGTAGTCTACTTGAATTGCTTATAAGTAATGTTATCAGTTGCCTATCATCATTGGTCATCCACACACAGATGTTGATCATTGAGGATAAAATAGTTTGGTAATCAGTGAAGCAGGTTATCAACAAAAAAATTGTGTAGGACCAGTAGTGTGGTGAGGTGTTAAAAAGCTGTTAAACTACTTTTTTGTGTGATTGCTTGATTCTTGTTGAGTTTTTGTTAAAAAATTAAAATTGGGGTGAGTGGAAGATATATTTTGTATGTAGCTAATCGAGTACGTTGTGTCACATCAGACTGAATAAAATTCACTAAGATGAATGTCTCAAATTTTTTTTATTTGCATGACTTGTTTCTCAAAAAAAAAAAAAAAAAAAATAAATAAAATAAAATAATAGCTGAGAATACGAAAAAAATGTTCTTTTATAGTATTTAGAGACCAACGTAACACAATTCAACTATCCAATTATTTACGAGAAATCCTAATCAATGAAAAAAATTAAAGGCTTCTAGTTTCACAGTGAAACAGAAGCAATCTGTAGCATCACCCTATCTGTTGTACTACAACAATCTTCCTCTTCTGTTACAACACTTCATCAACCTCCACTGTGATATCGCTGAGTAACAAGGAATTATCTTACATTTTTTCTGGCTTAATTAGAGGCAATATTTTTCTAACTGTTCGTGTTTCTTAGGTTAAACCCACCTTGCATTAGACTACATAAATCCTTTAATAGTTTTTATTACCAGCAGTACTTATTGTTCAATATATTACCACCTTTTGTCAAAATGTTATCTATAAGTAGATTTAAATATGTTGTTTCCTATTTTCTTAAGAAACAAGCCTTTTACAACTGTGATGATTTTTTAACCTATGATATGACTCTTTGGACAGTTTAATAAAAATTCCAATGTTTTAGTTAGTATACATGTGACGAATCCTATTGTATATATATAATGTACTTAATGGATAATAAAGTTCTGATTCTGATTCTGATTCTAAACATATCAGTAAATTTGAAAAACTATGAAACTGAATTAACAGTTTAGACAAGTTCTCTTCATTCATAAGACTGATCTGGTGTCAATCCCCGTTTCTAGTAATTAAATCTGCCAAAACCAGTTAGAAAACAATTAAGCAAAGTCCAATCCATGTGAGGGAGTGGGGTATATAATGAATCCGGTTTTTTCTAGCCGCACCTCGTACATACAAGTTTCTTATCCACATAACTTGACCCACCCATACATGTACAGTGGTATTGAACCACCCACCCACCCATACACGTACAGTGTGGTATTGACCCACCCACATATACACGTACAGTGGTATTGACCCACCCGCCCACCCATACACGTACAGTGTGGTATTGACCCGCCCGCCCACCCATACATGTACAGTGTGGTATTGAACCACCCACCCACCCATACACGTACAGTGTGGTATTGACCCGCCCACCCACCCATACATGTACTAGTGGTATTGACCCACCCACATATACACGTACAGTGGTATTGACCCACCCGCCCACCTATACACGCACAGGGGTATTGATGGGATGCCTACCGGCAGAATTTTCTGGATGAACAGCGAGAAGAATCTAATTATGAATTTCTATTCTTTGTGTAAAGTTATCCAAGTTGTCTTTCACATAAACTAAGTTGGTATAAATACAGAGGCAAGGCACAGTGATTATTTTAAGGTTTTTAAAGTGTTCTCTGCAACTTTCCCTACTATTTAATCCTTTGATGATTATTATTGCTTTTTTCTGACATATAAACACTTTGGTTGCTCCAGGAGAGTTCCCCAATAGCCAAATGCCATGTAGAGCATTAGGTGTGCATGGGAAAAGCAAAATATGCCATTACTAAATTGTCATGACTTGCACTCCATTATTTTTCAGTGTTGAACAATAAAAGCAATTAAACTTTTGTGTGAGCAATAAGACTGACACCAATGGAACGAAGCAGCTTAGCGCTGATGTGGTGCCTGGCAACTGTTAGATGGGATCTGTATCTTCATAGTTATATTTAAGTGACATCTAGTTTATTCGGTCTGTTATAACAAGGGATTACAGCACCATATAAATGTGAACTTTGACAGAGTTTTTCACATGGGCTGATAAGTGCAGGTCTTGTATAGCCTTAGCCAGTTCTTTGGTCTACAATTTTGGTCTGTAGTCTCCAACGAGAGAGGCTAGTATAAAATAACATGTCATTAACTAACATAGAGTAAAAATAATCACAATTAAATTTTAAAACTGGTGTTCATTTGCAATTAGTACAGTAAAACCTGTCATATCCAGCCTAACGTGGTGCAAGTATAGGCCGGATAAATTAGAAGATGGATATGGAATTACCATAATAAAGGCGTGGTTTACGTGTAGCTAATGTATCGCGGTTATTGTGCTTTGAAGGAACTAGGTAATTACTGGATTGTTTATACCGACCGTAAGGGTTTTCTAAAATATTTACAGTACAAGTAAACGTCACGCAACACAAATTTATTACAATATAAGCACAAAATGCACAAATTTATTACAATACAAGTACAAAATGCATGAATATTATGGTGCGTTTTGTACTTGTATTGCAATATGTTTGTGCATTTTGTGCTTATATTGTAATAAATTTGTGTTGTGTGACGTTTACTTGTACTGTATATGTACCAACACTTATTATGCTAATTAAAAAACTAAAATATTTAGTAATAATTTTCAGAGTGGTTTGAACATGGGTGTGAGTGTGCAATGACATTGTCATATTCAGAATGGTTTGAACGTAAGTGTGCAATGATAGTGTCATATTTCGAGAAGGTTGAACGTGAGTGTGCAATGTAAGTGTCATCTTTTGAGTGGTTGGAATGTGAGTGTGCAGTGATAATGACATTTTCTTCAACTACTTAACTCTATCTTAATTTTAGTTTATGATAGTTTCCATTATTATAATTAATTTCATATTTCCTCACAAGGTTTTTAGTTTCATCATGTTTTTGTTCATGTTATAAAAAGTGTTAGTATTAAGAAATATTTCATTGATTGAATGAACTCGGCCATCACCCACAGGCAGTAGCCCATGTGGTGGCTTTCTCATATGGTTTGTAAATGTTTAAGAATCTTGGATATCAATAAATATTATTATTATTATTATTTTATAAAATAGCGCAATTTTTTAAACAAAAATAAAAACTAAAATACTGTTAGCCTGCTACTATCATATTTCGTAGAAAAGGTACTTTTTGGTTACATAACGGAAAGAAAAAAATTAATAGATTATTAATTTGATTTTATTTAAAAACATACAGTAAATAAAAAACAGCGATATATGAAAATACAGTATACTAGAAAAACTCGTACTGGAGTGGTGACATAGTCAATAGCAACTATTTGATCTACCGATACTCTAGAGAAATATTCCTAAAAATAGCGTAGGTAACGTTTGCTATGGGGAACTCCTCATTTTGCTCCTCACCCCACCTTTCCTAAGGTCAAGTGCTGGAAACTAATATTCCATCTCTTTGTCACCAAGCCACCCGGGCCGGTTATCAGAGGTTCTGGATATTACAGGCCGGATATGCTAGGTTTTACTGTATTAAGATATAAATACACAATTGATCAATCTGTTGAATATATCAACATAAAATAAAAATTTATCAAACAATAATTATACTGCACATGTATGAAACTACCAATTTATTTTTATTTATCATGTATAAATTAAAACTGTCTGTGTGTATGAGTCTATACAGTATAAGCATGTACAGTATTTATTAGAAACTAATATTGACTTATTTTAAGAAAACATCACTAATTAATTACATTTTTAAATAAAGAGCAGGATTCCAGCTGATGTCTTTAAAATATTGTTTGATTCTGATTGGAATCAGACTGGCTACCCTTAGAACACCAAGTTGGATTTTAACCAATTATACTACTAAGCTGTAATAAATTTTGTAAGTTCTATTAATTATCTGATGCTAGTGAACATCAACCTTAAGTAAACTATCTTTAAACCGCTGCATTAAGACCTGTTCTATCCCGTCTTATATGGTGCAAAAATAGGCAGGATATGGGTATATTATGACTTTATTACTGCAAATTCAGGTATTGCGGTTACTTTTTGTAGGCACTACATGACTAATTAATTATTTAATACTGCGCTGGAATTATTTTCCACTAAATATACTAGTTTTTACTAAAAAAGAATATGACAGCTTAATACTGAATTCAGTGTGAATTCCTAGGCATTTTTCTAGATATATGTTGAGATTTTTTTAAAAGCCTACAAATAGTGTAGTAATGTAACAATTTCATTAAATTAAATTAACCTGATGACATTTTGTTTTTAGAAAACCATTCGCAAAGTTGAGAGCTCCAAAACAGACAGCCGAGATAAGCCATTGAAAGACGTGGTCATCGTAGACAGTGGAGTTGAAGAAGTTGCGGAACCTTTCTCTGTTGAGAAGGCCGATGCTGAAGAGTAATCTTTGCATTTATTGAATATTTAAGAGCAATTTTTGAACAAATCTTTAGGTGTAGGGTATAACATACATGACAATGTGGAACAAAAACATCAATTTTTTACTATGTGTGATTTAGCTTGTAATTTGTATAATTTGCTCAATGATAATAAATACATTTATAAACATTGTTTATAGTCAATATGCACACATGAATTATAAACATTCTTCTCTCATACGAGCTGACTGCCGAACTTCGTTACGTAAAAGAAGCAAGGGTTTAAAGAACTATCTCTGAAATTGTACTAAAATGTAAATTAATTTATAGTAGGCTACCTCACACTGCTTGTGTTGCAACGTGACAACGGTGTTATGTTTTGATATAGAAATGGTTCTAACAGTTTCTAAATCAGATGTTTTATTATTGTGTTTTTACATAATAGGGCTATTTATATTTGTGTCATATTTATGTTTTTACGTGTCAGTTATTAGGAGTAAATTATTCTTTTAAATTAGTGCCAATGTGGAAACTATTCTTATGGAAAAAGAAACGTTGTAGGGTTGTTTCGTACCTCTTAGGAATGAAATTTTGAAAAATCCTTTCTTAGTGGGTCTCTATGATACAAAAGTTAATTTCCCTCCTCCAATTTCATCAACATCTGCTCAGTGGTTCTAGTGATTTTGTGATGAGTACATCGTTTTTGCATTATATAATAAGATTGAAGTTTCTTGATTTGAATAAGATTGAAATAAGAGGAATTAATTTGACAAATAAGTTAAAATGTCTTAAAATAAACTCTTAAAGGGTTGAGTAATTGTTTGTAATTGTTCAATTAACGCTTGATATTTTGTTTTTATATAAATTTAGTTTTTTCTAAAGTTATATTTTTTATATTTTAACAAGTTTATTTCAAGGTTGAAAAAATAAATATATGAGATACATTTTTATTCATCAAAATCAAATTCGTCCGGGTTAGTCATTGTGAAAATATTTACAACCCTACAGAATACAACTAGACTATGTAATAATAAAATAAAATTACTTATAACTTAAATAAATGAAACTGGAAAAAATATAAAGTAAACGGCAAATTATAAAAGTTGTTTACTCAAACAAGATTAGTAATTACTTTGGAACACACATCAAACAACAAGCGACTTAGTTCTGAGTGGCGCGTTGTCTGTCTGCATGTTCCCATATATACGAGCGGTAGTGGTAACTTAGAAAATGGTAGTAATTAATAAATACATCATATTTATTACAGTCGTTGCCTGGTAACCAGCTCATATGATTCATAACCGAATAACAATCTAAAAATAGTGTTGACCTTGAAGCGTAGAGATCGCTGCTGTGTATTTATTTTAATCAAAGTTTATAAATATTTCGACTAGCTTAAATATATGGTTCTGCTTTATGGGCAATTGTACACAGGCATATATATTCAGATTCTGCGTTTTAAGGGTTAATTTTACAAACCCAAAATTCTGGGCGCGCCAAGTTTAATAATGTTGTGATTTTGATGTGAACATCAGTTTAATAGCGAACTATAATTGATTACAAACAGTGTGAAAGGCTTTTTTTACGCTGCAATTATTGTGACATTATTGCAAAACTACATGATTGATTCAGGAAACTTTGTTATGAGTGTGTTCTTCGTTTTTTGATTTTATATATTGAGATCTGTTATTTACATACTTTTAAATATTGTTCTTGAAGAATACTGAAGTTAATTTTCATCAAAATAAACTAGTTTACAGTAATTCTTTCAATAAGTGATAAAAAACAAGTTGTAATTTTATCTTGTCATTTTCACTTAATACTGAACAAATTATAAAGTTACAATTAGACCATCCATGAGATGCAATCCACAAATATTGACTATAGTTCTCACATATCTAACCTCTCATGTCAATTAAGTATAAGACTTTGTGGCCAATCTGCCCTTCCCTCAGTTATATTTATTGCTTGGTGACCTGCTCTATCTACAGTTATTATGGGCTGATGAGAAGATGTGCATCTGACATTTCCGGAACAGGAGTAGTTCTGGCCGTTCCATACAGCTCACAAAACACATTTTTAGCAGTTCAAGTTCTGACTTTAGTTTTGAGTACGGCATCTTGTTCTGGTCATACCATTTGTCGCTGACCGAGTTTATCGTTCAGTACGTGACTTCTTAAAGGTTGTGTTATAATGTGTGTGATTAACAAACACATCAGAGGTGTTTGTGGAAATTTCAGGATAAATTTCATGTAAACTGAAACAGTTATTACAACAAGTTTAAATTTGTTTCTAATTACAATAAAACCGGATGTTGTTTAATTTACTATAATCAGTCACCTTTAGTTCTACAATATACTTTGAGCTCTCTAACTTTGGATGACTTCAGCTCTGGTCACCAATAATTTTAAGTGTCACCAAAGTATTTTAAAATATCTGTCCACAAGGGACACTTGTTACCATATCTTCTGTTCAGAAACAGACAGATGGAGGACCGAGACAGACAGATTGGCAATGTAAAGTTTCCAGTACAGGTGCAGTACACAAGAACAAAATAGTTATCTTTTCTTTAACCCTCGATCCGGCATTTTATGAAATTTCTTACAATTTTTTCGTCACCAAACTGGCATTGTACGAATTTTCGTACAATTGCAGCGTAGGAGATTTACCATATTTATAATGCGCAAAAATCTAGCTACTTCGATGTTTTTACACTGTATGTACTCAGCGTAAACAGACGATTCCAGTGGTATGCAACAACGCACACTGCACTCTATCGGCGTTATTTTAAAACGTAGTGAAAGTTGAAGAAGGAAGCCAGTCTCGCCATTTTTGTTGTTGTTTCGTCTGCCGGGCCTGATTTCAACTACAGTAAATAATTATCGTTTACAGTGTAATTATCACTTCTAGTGTGTTTAGAAGTGTATTATATTGTATTAGGGCATGTGTTTAGCTAAATTTTAGTATATAATAGAACTCTGTAGTGTTTATAGAAAATTTGTATCATATTTTTTAATGTTATAGTTACCGTGGTTACTAATTTTCAGGTTTTTGTATACGTTCCAGCTAAAAATTTATAAAAAATTATTTTTACTTACAAATATAAACTAACATATAATTTTATAAACCTATATAAACTATATATTTTCTGAAACTAGATAAAATTTAGAACATTTTGGCTACCTCACATTTCTTTTTTTATCATCACAACATTGATCATAGGGGGTGGTCCCCCCCTATTTTCCGCGATTTCTAAAAAAATTTACAAATATTTCATAACATAAAAAAAAATTTTATAGGTTATGAATGATGTATTATATGATAGCCCACATTCTTGTGAACAGTTTGATACCACACAATTGTACTTTTATTGTAATATAATATTTTTTATGAATTTTATAAAACATCACTGCAAAATCACCAAAAATGACCCGACATTTTGGGCAAAAATGACTGCCGCATCGAGGGTTAAACACTTTGAACTAGGATTGGGACATAAACAACTAACTTTGTTCAGTTCATCTGTTCACATGGCATGTAGGAATGCTCACCCATTCATATACATGTAGAAGGAAACAATATTGGAATGTGGATCTCTATTATAGTTAACACACGTTAACTTATATTTAACAGTCTGAGAAAGAAATCAAATTTTAATTTTAAAACTTCCGACTAAAATCATGCATACTTAAAATAACATTAAATGATATGCAAAAGGCATACATATAAAAAAAATTGGCTGTAATAGAAGGAAGTTCAGATGTTCTCAAATTAACAAGTAAGTAGCAAGATATTTTCTACTTGCATGGAAAACGCTGCATGATTTTTTGCTTGGTTAGCAACAATTCAAACACACAAGGACTTGAAATATCAGGTGTTGAGGATATTTTTTATAAGTCCTTTTTTTGTTAGCAGTACACTGTTCTGTTGCTTTTGTAGTTATTCATATCTGAGTGAAATGCCTTGAAATACTCTTCAACTTGAAAGCATATTACATTATTTCTGTATCAGATGAATACAATTTCTTTGTCCATAGGAATGAATTTCCATTGCAAAATAAGTTCTCATACTTGCAAAGTGTATTTATGCTTAATTTTAGAAAAATAATATAATTATTTTATAATAAACAAAATAATTACTGATGACCTTGGCCAACATCTTCTTCAGTTCTTAGTAAAAAATGAATGAATTTCCTTCAGAATGTGGTAAAAGAAACCTTAAAATCTTGCAATTGTTAAATTTTGTTCTGAAAAGACCAAAATCAAATAACAACGTGCAGTACATTTTGTAATCTTTAAAATAAATCATGTATACATTTACTACAATACATAACACATAATATGCTTCAATAAATACTGTACATTTTAAGACCGTCTTACAATAATAAATCCTAATTCTTCTATGAAACGTAATTTTCAATTAATAATATTAATAAAAATCGTCTTTGGTATTTAAAATATTTGATTTTTCACTTACAAACAGTAATTTAATAAAATAACAGTTTGTTGACAAAAATCTAATGATCTGCAATTTTTTATTGTATCAGGGTCTGGTCCTTATTGATTCAGATAATTGTAGATCTACTTTACTACTTTTTAACTATTAACTATAATAAATACTTAATTTTACCATGTTTATTCACAAGCTAATTTATGTTTATGTTTGTTTCTTCTTTGCAGAAATGATCCAGTTAAAGAAGACTTGTAAAAACTGAGGATGATATTGCTTGAAGAAAATGCAGTTTTCTGCTTACGCACATCTCCTTTTCTCCGTAAATTTTGTAATAAAATCTATTTATTGATTTATGTATTTTTTTTTTAATTATTTACCTACAGTACTTATATCTACTTGTTTGTATTTGTGAATGCTATCAACATGGATTAGTAGTCTTCTCCAGTGAATAATTTTGTTACACTCGAACATCCGATTTTCAACCTGGTGTTGACTACGGAACTACTTGTATTTGCAACTCCCTCGACTACTAGAAGACTAGTCGTCGTTTGTCCGTCCGTCTCCAAACCATTGTGTGATTTGAAGTCATCTCTCCTTTCCCGTTTGGCTACCAGACAGTGCTAGTTATAAGCAGCTGACACCTGCGTTTTGCAGTTGAGATTACTTAACTCGAAAACATTTCACGCTTACATTTTTTAACATACGTATTTCAAATTTTAATATGCCTTTTATGACTAGTGAGTGCTCTCGGAGATACATTTTTAAAAACATTTTTGGTTTATTTATTAAATATATATATTAATTTGAACAATATTTATTGGTATAAAAAAAGTAAATCAAGGAATAAACTTAAAATCTGATTGCAGGAGGCTCTACTGGACAATTCTCTTTTAAAAAAATAATGTTTAAAAGTGTACATTCATGAATAAGGCTGTAATCTTTATTTGCATTTAAAATTAGCCCTGAGCGTTAAATTCAGTATGGCGGTAGGTGTAGCAGACTGAAAAGTGGATGGAATGGCCAGCTTGACATATTTATGTATGAAAGATACATGAAAGGACCAATTATGTTGTGTGCATTGAAAGCAAGTGGGAACACTTGTTGGAGTTATATTGCAAAGAGTGCAATGGATTAGGGAGAGAGATAAAGATGCCATACTTCATAGTTCATGATCCATTTAAAATTTATTTTCCAAAAATAATATATATAATCCACCCTCTCCTCTAGTTTGTACTCCTCTCCACAGCAAGTTGCCCCCTCCCTTTATATTATTTTAATGATCTTATTTCACCAGACGTAGAATGAAAGGGTATCTTATAAATGATTATTATGTGTGAAAATATGAGAAAAAATATTCCAGATGCTACATATTTTGTAATACAATGAAGGACACTATTTGAAGTTACTAATTTCAGCTAGCCAGTCACAAATATTTGGTAAGTACATCTAATATTCAACCTTAATAACAATTAAATGTATTAAAATTATAACTTATGATTGAAGGAAGTTCAGATGTTCTCAAATTAACAAGTATCAAGATATTTTCTATCTAGCATGGAAAATACTGCATGATTTTTTGCTTGGTTAGCAACAATTCAAACATATGAGACTTATTTATCAGTTGTTGAGTTAGCAGTACACTGTTTTGTTGTTTTTGGTAGCAATTCATTTCTGAGTGAAATGCCTTGAAATACTCTTCAACATGAAAGCATATTACATTATTTCTGTATCAGACGGAAACAATTTGTTTGTATATAGGAATTAATTTTAATTGAAGAATATGTTTTCAAAATTGCAAAGTGTATTAAGCTTAATTTTAGAAAATAACCTTATTTTATAATAAACAAAATATTACTGGTGACCGTGGCCAATGTCTTCTTAAGTTCTTAGTCAAAAATGAATGAATTTCCTTCAGAATGTGGTAAGAGAAACCTTAAAATCTTCAGTTTTTTAATTTTGTTCTAAAACAAAATCAAATAACAACGTGCAATACATTTTGTGATCTTTAAAGATAAATTATGTATACATTTACTACAATACATAACACATAATATGCTTCAATAAATACTGTACATTTTAATACCGTCTTAAAATAATAAATCCTAATTCTTCTATGAAACATAATTTTCAATTAATAATATCAATAAAAATCATCATTGGTATTTAAAATAATTGATTTTTCACTTACAAACAGTAATTTAATAAAATAACTGTTTGTTGACAAAAATCTAATAATCTGATTTTTTTTATATCAGGGTCTGGTCCTTTATGATTCCGATAATAGTAGATCTACTTTACTAACTTAACGATGAACTGTAATAAATACTTAATTTTACCATGTTTATTCACAAGCTCTAAGTTTAATTTATGTTTGTTTCTTCTTTGCAGAAATGATCGAGTTAAAGAAGACTTGTAGAAACTGAGGATGGCATTGCTTGAAGAAAATGCAGTTTTCTGCGTACGCACATCTTGTTTTCCTCTCCACAAATTTTGTAATAAAATCTATTGATTTTTGTACTTATTTATTATTTACCCATAGTACCTATATGTACTTGTTTGTATTTGAGAATGCTATAAACATGGATTAGTAGTCTTCTCCAGTGAATAATTTTGTCAGACTCGAGCCTCCAACTTTCAACCTGGTGTTGACTACGGAACTAATTGCAACTCCCTCGAATATAAAAAAAACCAGCCGTCGTCTGTTCGTCCGTCCCAGAACCATTGTATGATTTGAAAAGTCGTCTCTCTTTTCCTGCTTTGCTACCAGGCAGCCGCCAGTTATCAGTAGCTGACGCCTGCGTTTTGTAGTTGAACATTACTTCACTCGAAATTGTTTCACGCTTACACTTTTTAACATGTGTATTTCAAATTGTAACGTGCCTTCAGAGGTAGATTTTCCAATAGTTTTGGTTTACTTATAAATTTATATGGATGAACAATATTTATTGGTATAAAAATGTAAATTAATGGATAAACTTAAAATCTGATCGCAGGAAGCTGTACTGGACATTCGCTTTAAAAAAAAAAATCATGTTTAAAATTGTGCATTCATGAATCAGGCTGTAGTCTTTATTTGTATTTAAAATTAGCTTTATCGAGCGTTACATTTAATATGGCGTCAGGTGTAGCAGACTCAAAAGTGGATGGAATGGTCAGCTTAACATCATATGTGTAAGATACATTAAGGATTCTATTTTAGTTATTACTTTTAGCTAGCCAGTCACAAATATTGGTAACTACGTATAATATTTGACTTTATTAATAATTAATTGTAATAAAATTAAACTTTTTATAATGGAATAAATCTTAGTTTTAAGCTTATCAAGGAAAATAATTGAATTATTATTATTAAATTTTGTGTGCCCTAACTTAGTTAAATACCTTTATTTTTTATACAAAGTTTTACGTGCTATGGATATAAAAGGCCTCTGCTAATAAAAATTAGAGACACTGGATCCATCATAATGTTACATCAAAACTGTAGAGGTAGGCTAACCAACGTTACACATGGTGTTCCAATAGACTATATCTTAATACATTTTTCTTTGATTTATACCCAGAAGAATATCTTTAACCTAAACACTTACAACATTAATTTGACGATTTTGTTAGTAAAATCAAAGAACTAGTCGTGATTTTCTGTTAAAAGTCTTAGCATTTGTGATCACGTAAATTATGTAGTGACTGATTCTTTTAGGCTTCATGAACAAAATTAAGAGACCATCTACAAATTTCAATGCAATTTAAAAAAAACATTTCTCGATTGTTCGAAGTAAATTGGAATACTGCTCTGGAATTCTGTACCCAATTACAGGAGTGAACAATTGGAAGTAAATTACATTATCGATATTTGATTATTTTACAATAACATTGTGAAGAAGTTTTTTCATTGCTAATTTATCACGGTGTAGATATTATTTATTTCATCTATTTATTAAGTTTTAAATTATGGCATTGATGGTCCTTTTTCTTAGTAATATTAATGTGTGTACTTTATCACAATGTTAGTTCATCTAGTACATCTTTATTGCTGTGTCAATAAAAACTGTATTGAACTTTTCTTGACAATTGGTGTCTTAAGAATTAATGAATCACATAATTTACCATTGTTCGAAGATTTGAGGCTAATTAATTTGTTCAATCTGTAACCGATAATTTTTATTAAACCATTGTTGTGATTTTACAGAACATAGCAACCATATGGTATAATTTTCAGATATTCAACGTTACTTTATAATCTGTACAGTTTATTTGTAGTTTTATTTTCATGGAGCAAAAATTATTTTTCTTCAGTTTAAATATAAGAAGATGAAATTTTTTATCGTAATATTCCAGCTTCTTTATGTTAATTAAGCTTGCTTAAATGTACTTAACTTTGGTTTTAAACCATAACCTTAGCATGGGGACTAATTTGAAACTTCGTGGAGTGGAGCCTTTAGGGGGATCAGAATTTCATTCACCCTCCCCGGTGAAGACTGTATTGGCAAATGGAGAATTTTTCACACTTCAGTGAGGACTTTTCCTTATACATTTTAAGATAAAGAAAACAAATCGAGATATTCTGAGTTAATGTTTTCAGGAACATAGACTTTCTCTGAATCTCTCTGATCTGATGAAGGTAAATTCATAATATTTGTGAATTTTATACTTATATTGTAATAAATTTGTTTTGTGTGAAGTTCACATGTGTTGGACAAATAGATTGGAAGATTTGTATCTATGTGGGTTTTACTATAATGCAATACTTACCACCGGCAGCAAGCAACACATTATAAAAGAGCCCAACATTCAGGAAGGGTGCACCATGACTGCGCCGCAAATTCAGACCTAATGACAGGGTCCAAAAAGGTTCATCCTGGAATGCATTTCTTATTCATAATTTTGTATATTACACTTTTTGAATTACTTGTGTATGATTATGATTTTTGTCTCTAAACTTTTTATATTTGGAATGTTGTTTAATGAATTTTCTGATTAAATTGTATATTTTTGTAAACTATTATTTAACTTAGTAATTTATAATCTCGTGTTGACTGTTGTATATTTGTAATTTTTGTATTTTAAAATTAATCATTTTGCTTACTTCTTCTAGTCAGTTTGTGTACTTTAGATATTTGTAGTTTTGTGAGTTAATTTGTAATTTTGTAGAGAATTAAAAATTTTTTGACTGATTAGCGGACATTTTTTACCCCCATTTGATTTGATATATATCAAAGAATTTTCGTTTTTGTTTTGTTTTGTAACCATAATAATTTAAGTTTGTAGGTATTTAATGGAATCTCATTTATTTTCTATCAGTTTGATTGTCATCAATACTACTTTATTAGTTTGAAATTACATAAATAAAATTATATAAATAGACGAGTGTTAAATTTTATATTCTATATTTTTCATACTTAAAACCGTTAGTTTTTAAATAAATAACTATTAAAAAGAATGTTATGCTATTACAAATAATCAAGTGTTATATGGTCATATTCGAAAATATCCCTTGCACAAATCGGAACTTTTTGGACATTTAAGTAGAACAATTAAATTCTTTAACATGTTCGTAAACATGCCTTGGGATAGGATGAAAATGAAAAGAATACCACTCCAGGACATTTTCAAGGAATTGAATCGTCAAAAAGAAGGCCGCTGCGGCACAGTACCGGTCCGTTTAGGGGGGGTCAATTTTAGTCGCGGCGCAGTGCCGATGTTCTTCCTGACTCTTGCGGCGCAATCCCGGTGCACCGTTCACCAAGACATACTGTAGTTAGATATAAAGAAATGTATGGTTAAATAAATTTAAAGGCTCCACTTCCACTACATTTCTAGATACAGAATAAAGTGTACACTCGAGTAAATTGTTTCAAGAATAAATAAAAATATTAAGGGTTTTGATCGGTGCCTCAATTTAATATGTAGATTGTGATCAGGTGCAACTTCTTCACAACCTTCTCAAAATGTATCTGATCCCAGCTCAGGTGTGTTGGGTCATATGTAGACCCAAAACAAGAAATAATGGTTCTAATGTAGACGTTCAGATACTTTCCCTTCTCAATGTGGTAAATTTAACATCTGGAAAACCTTTTGACCATAGACATTTTATCAAGAGAGGTTATAACTGAAAGTCGCCTCTCTCCACCTTGATTAATTATACATTCCTGTGTGTATTATGACTCATACTATGTAGCGGCCAAGTGACATTTTCAGCTGCCCTAGATGGATGATCAGATGTTGACTGGAAACAGAAACAGCTGATGGTTTACAGGGAGTAAGTAACACAAATCGGCTTATTGGTTATGTTACCACACCTCACCGGTCGCTGTTTGCTGGTAGCCGAGCGGTGTAAAACATTTAATTGATGAATGCTGGAACCTGCTCTACCAAGGCTGACCGGTCGCCGAGCCACTCTCCAAAAAGTGCACGACGATCCTCTTATCGCAGCTCGCCTTCAAAAACAAAGAACCCATCGCTGCTTAGTTCCAGAGCATCTCGGAGAGTAGACGGTGTAGGTACAGCGAAATGACGCAACTGTTGCATTGTGCTCTACATGGGCATGCTGTTGTACCATAACCTCAAATAAACTGTTTCTTTACGAGTTAACAACAGTAAACTGCAGGCCAGTTCCTTTAGCATTTGTGCAGTTACAACAGTGCAAATGGTGTAACACCTCTACATATATTGTTTGTCCTATATTATTCTCCAGAATTCATCTTTTTGGAAACAGCCATAGTATATTTATAAACTGAGAATAAAAATAGAGAAAGGATAGAAAAAAATACTTGCCTTACATACATAGTTGGTTTTTTTTTGTTTCGTGCGTAAATTTTTTTTAGTCAATTCTTTTTTTATGGATAGAAAATAAACATAGATTTCAAATGCTATTTTCTTGATTCCTCTTGAACTAAGCCGTTTTTTTTTCTATTAAAATTTACCAGTAGTTTAGGGGACGTTTAAAATATCACGAAATTAAAAATTGGCTAGAATTCGTTTGCGGAAAATTCCCATAACGGAATAAATATATTGTTACAATTTGGAATCGAACATTTTTGTGTGATGGTTCATCAGTTAAAATAATAACTACACACGTATTACTAACGCATGTAACGTAATTACACAATTCATAAATAGTTTTACAAACTATCACATAAAGTGTGGTGTGGTTGTGTGTTCAATAAAACTCCCAAGATGTAAAGAGATTGGCAGTTCATGATCATCCTGTAGGCCTATGTAGTGAAGGTTAGTTGATCTTTAAGTAATCATTTGCGAACAGTAGGGTAGGTGATATAATTACATTACGTGTATGTAATGAGGAAGTGTTGATTGTATGTAGTGTGTGGACGGCTGTATCATTAACAGGTCATTAATTCAAGATTTGGAATGGTTCATTAACAACTCGTGCATCCACGCATCTAATCACTGGTTTACCATAAAGAAATCGTGGAGCTAAGGTGTATTTATGGATTACCAACAAGCCATAAAATAATTGATATTGCACTTTACATTAATCAATACCGGTAAAACGCAGCAAATATGAACAGAAGAATAATTAATGCTAAACCTGAAATAAATTCCCGCAATATTAATTCTTGTTTTGTAGAAACACTATTAGTAAAAATGTTTAGTTATTAGTTCTGAGACAATAGGCTGTATCAGGAGGATAGTCTTTGTATTGTAAAGAGGCTGGGCTACTGACCAATAAGTAGTGTTTGTAAGGAGACTGGGCCGTTCATCAACAGGTCGTATTTGTAAGGAGGACGTGCCGTTCACCGACAAGTCGTGTTTGTAAGGAGGACGTGCCGTTCACCGACAAGTCGTGTTTGTAAGGAGACTGGGCCGTTCACCAACAGGTCGTATTTGTAAGGAGGACGTGCCGTTCATCGACAAGTCGTGTTTGTAAGGAGGCTGGGCCGTTCACCGACAAGTCGTGTTTGTAAGGAGGCTGGGCCGTTCACCAACAGGTCGTATTTGCAAGGAGGACGTGCCGTTCACCGACAAGTCGTGTTTTTAAGGAGGCTGGGCCGTTCACCAACAAGTCGTGTTTGTAAGGAGGACGTGCCGTTCACCGACAAGTCGTGTTTGTAAGGAGGCTGGGCCGTTCACCAACAAGTCGTGTTTGTAAGGAGGACGGGCCGTTCACCGACAAGTCGTGTTTGTAAGGAGGCTGGGCCGTTCACCAACAAGTCGTGTTTGTAAGGAGGACGTGCCGTTCACCGACAAGTCGTGTTTGTAAGGGGGCTGGGCCGTTCACCAACAAGTCGTGTTTGTAAGGAGGACGTGCCGTTCACCGACAAGTCGTGTTTGTAAGGGGGCTGGGCCGTTCACCAACAAGTCGTGTTTGTAAGGAGGACGTGCCGTTCACTGACAAGTCGTGATTGTAAGGACGCTGGGTTGTTCACCAACAAGTCGTGTTTGTAAGGAGGACGTGCCGTTCACCGACAAGTCGTGATTGTAAGGACGCTGGGTTGTTTACCAACAAGTAGTGTTTGTAAGGGGGACGTGCCGTTCACCGACAAGTCGTGATTGTAAGGACGCTTGTTTGTTTACCAACAAGTAGTGTTTGTAAGGGGGGATGTACTGTTCACCGATAAGTTGTGTTTGTAAAGAGGCTGGGCTACTGACCAACAAGTCGTGTTTGTAGGGGACTGGGCCGTTCACCAACAGGTCGTGTTTGTAAGGGAACTGGGCTGTTAACCGACAAGTCGTGTTTGTAAGGGGGCTGGGCTGTTAACCAACAAGTTGTGTTTGTAAGGAGTTCGGGCTGTTAACCGACAAGTCGTATTTGTAAGGAGGTTGGGCTGTTCACAAATAAGTCGTGTTTGTAAGGAAGCTGAGCTGTCCACCAACATGTCGTGTTTGTAAGGCGGCTGGGCTGTAAACCGACAAGTCGTATTTGTAAGGAGGTTGGGCTGTTCACAAATAAGTCGTGTTTGTAAGGAAGCTGGGCTGTCCACCAACATGTCGTGTTTGTAAGGCGACCGGTCTGTTCACCGACAAGTCGTGTTTGTAAGGGGACTATGCTGTTCACCGACAAGTCGTGTTTGTAAGAACAAGTGGTTAATTAACAAGACTCGAATGTAAAGTGGATCTGAGTTACGTCATTTAGGTAAGGAGATTGCTTATCACTTACAAAACGAATTGCTTCATTATAATGGGGATTTACTATGTAATTAGTTCTGTATAGTATTAACCCTAGATTATATAAAATACTAGTTTTTTAGTGATATACTTAGATTAGTACCATTTAAAATGTTATTTGAAGTTTCAACATTGTAATTAACTGTTGGCCTGTCAAATAGCGTAATTTGACTATAGAGAAGTGTGTTTGCATTTGTATATTTAAGGGGGGATTTAGTTTGTATCTTGACAATAATGAATATAATTACAAGAAGTTTTATTCAAATAAAAAGCGCGATGAGGGCTATCAGTGGTTCTCTCATTGCAAGCCCTTCGCCGTGGCTTCCATGGAAAAGATATTATTAACAATCTCTTCCCAATAGAAATCGATAAAGTACAATTTTTATTTTTTTCTTTTTACCTTCTTGTTATATTTTCTCAAGTAATTTGTTGATCGATTTTGGTCCTATATTTTGGGGAAGCCAGGTAGAAATTTCTGTTATGTGCGAGGTATGTCTTGTGTAAGTAAGTATAGAAATTCCATTTACGCAAAATCTTCTGTATTTGTTAACTTTTTGATCATGATTAAATATCAATCACAAATAACAAAATAATAATGTTTTCATATTCATGCATAAGCATGGGAAAATATAATACTATATTTGCTTGGTAAAAATATTTCAGTGATCATGTTTCGTAGGCCATAAGGATGGTCTAAATAAATAGCCTGTAACACAGAGAAAAAACAGAGGTCACTTTCTTGTTACCACAGCGATCGCCTCAGTGTCTGTTAGAGATTACAAGGACTGTTCATCTTTGTCTGTAGTAATAATTACTAAATGTATCCTTGTGGATTTGGGGGAATAAGGGAGGGACTGACAAGGTGCTGGTCATACCATCCTCACGGCAAACTGGATAAATAACTTCTCGACACACAATTAGCGTACTATTGGATGTAAGCACTATTTATTCCTTCTCTGTGTCTATAATTAAAAACAAAAATTGTTGATAAAAATGTTGAGGGTAAAAAGTACTTGATACGCCCTTTAATATGTATAGTGAAGTGTTTTTTGAAGGTATAAGTAAGTACCTTCAAAACATACATTCGTGGTCTCAAACAATATGGCTCAAATGTTACATAAGATACAAATTTTTTTAAATTATGAGTCCTAATCATTTGTTTGGCTTGAATTTTTTATTTACCAACACCCAAAAGTGTTTTGATTTGTTTATTAATCTCATAAACATTGAATTAAAGAGGAAATTATGATATTCAGCCCAGTCATAATATTTAGATTTATTAATCATTATTTAACATACGTTTTATGTGGCTGCTGTTTTGAATTTATAAATATTAAATATATTAGGAACGGAATTAATAAAATAAACAGCCCAAACAAATAACATTTTTTTTAATTTGTATGTAAGACATACTTAAGATCTCTTATGTCATAATCACACTTTCGGAAATGAAAGCACATTCCTTAAAATTGTAAAAATATTATTGCTCATTCCCATATAAAAAATAAATAAATAATCGCTATAACCTAGGCCTGCAATTTAATAAACTATAACTGTCAATTCCAACAACCCAGCTAGCAAAACATTGTAAATTGCGTACAATTGGCGTTCTATATTTATTTTATTTCTATCTAACATTATGTGCATTAGCTGTAATATTAAAAACTATAACATTAAAATATATTATTATCATCAAAACTATCACATACTATTTTATACGTGGTGTAAGACCAAGATAAAATAGTGTCATCTGCTAATTGACGCAAAATCTTAGTTATATCACTACCTGGATCCTCCTGAATGCCTAAGGCCCATAAAGATCGTCGGTGATATATAAAATAAGTGTCTCTGCGTGGCCAAGAGATTATCTACGTTAACACATTACTAAAGCTCAGAGAACGCCTTGAATGCGAGATCTTAACACTACTCGCAGCATTCACGCACTTTATATACAATTTTTCCGAAGGTGAATATTGAGTGGTCGCTTTTCCTTGACCGTTGACCATGGTGTATTACTCCCCCATAAAAAATAGAAAATTCATTCGTTCATTTCCAAGCTTCCTCTTTAACATATGTACTGCGTTTATTTCAAGGCCTTAATTTTGGAGTCAGAAAATAAATTCATAAGTATAATATAGTGTATATATTCTCGATTCTCACTACCTCTTCACACGAGTACATACGACATTGACGATATTTAGATCCTTCCACATACGACATTGACGATTTTATGATCATTCCACATACGACATTGACGATCTTATGATCATTCCACATACGACATTGACAATCTTATGATCATTCCACATACGACATTGAAGATCTTATGATCATTCCACATACGACATTGACAATCTTATGATCATTCCACATACGACATTGACAATCTTATGATCATTCCACATACGACATTGACGATCTTATGATTATTCCACATACGACATTGACAATCTTATGATTATTACACATACACATTTGACGATCTTATGATCATTTCACATACGACATTGACGATATTTAGATCCTTCCACATACGACATCGACGATTTTATGATCATTCCACATACGACATTGACGATCTTATGATCATTCCACATACGACATTGACAATCTTATGATCATTCCACATACGACATTGAAGATCTTATGATCATTCCACATACGACATTGACAATCTTATGATCACTCCACATACGACATTGAAGATCTTATGATCATTCCACATACAACATTGACGATCTTATGATATTCCACATACGACATTGACAATCTTATGATTATTACACATACACATTTGACGATCTTATGATCCTTTCACATACGACATTGACGATATTTAGATCCTTCCACATACGACATTGACGATTTTATGATCATTCCACATACGACATTGACGATCTTATGATCATTCCACATACGACATTGACAATCTTATGATCATTCCACATACGACATTAAAGATCTTATGATCATTCCACATACGACATTGACAATCTTATGATCACTCCACATACGACATTGAAGATCTTATGATCATTCCACATACAACATTGACGATCTTATGATATTCCACATACGACATTGACAATCTTATGATTATTACACATACACATTTGACGATCTTATGATCATTTCACATACGACATTGACGATATTTAGATCCTTCCACATACGACATCGAAGATCTTATGATCATTCCACATACGGCATTGACGATCTTATGATAAATCCACATATTCGACATTGACGATCTTATGATCATTCCACATACACATTTGACGATGTTATGATCATTTCACATACGACATTGACGATATTTAGATCCTTCCACATACGACATTGAAGATCTTATGATCATTCCACATACGACATTGACGATCTTATGATCAATCCACATATTCGACATTGCCGATCTTATGATCATTCCACATACAACATTGACGATCTTATGATCATTCCACATACGACATTGACGATCGTCAGATCCTTCTACATACGTACGACGGTGACAAAGAGACAACATAAATTTTGATATATCTACCTTTTAAGGATGACTTTTAGTTCTGTTTGTTACGTCTTATTCTCAACTGACTCACAGTCGCACATTCACCGAAGATAAATACAACCTTAACACCAGCAAAGCCAGAATAAAAAAAAGAATGATTCTAGGCTACACAAACGATCTGGATTTGTGACAATTTGTCTTGTAATGCCACAGAGAGGAAAGAAACAGAGGTCTCGTCCAATAGTGCGCTGAATGTGTGTGTCGAGTAGTTATTTTTCCAGCTTGTCAGTCCCACTCTTTATACTCGCAAATCCTCAAGGATAAACGTAGTAACTGTTACAACAGAAGTATGAAGATGCACATTAGGTGTATTCTAATAATAACTGCCCCTGAGGTGTTTGGTGTGGCTATAAGAACTCGACCTCTGTTTCTTTATTCTCTGTGGTAGTGCCCAATTCAAAAGAGCAGAACGTATTGAAATTTCTGTACGACATGATTAGGTTGATATTAATTAGGCCCTACACCTTGTTCAGGAAAAACATCTTTTTATCCACTTGCTTAACATTTGAGTTTTAATGAAATCTCTCTTGCGAGCTTCTAAAATGCTGAAGTAATGTTCTGCTGTAGCGGTCCTAACAGTGGTACTGTCCATCGATGAATGACTCACAACTTAATTTATTATAAATCAGTTTTCGTATTATATACTTAATGCTATGTTTTATTAGTATATCTTTTCCACTTAATGCTTACAGTTGCGATTTGGCAACAAACCTTTTTTTAATTTTATGTTGGTATGGAAACATCACTCCAGCCTTTGTTGCCTGTTGTTTCCTATTCGCAATATCCCGTGGATAAATTTTATCTGGGAGTGGTGGCAAAGCTGCTTGAATGAAGTTGCCTGGAAGCCATTTTGTTAGTTGACATCAGAACTTTTTCAGTGGATTGACTTGTTGAGTTTCAAAAAGAGTTTTTTCATAAAACAAGGTAAGTTATAGTGCTATAAAAATATTGGTTGTTTCTTTGATTACTAAGCTTCATTTTAGTATAGTTTTGAATCCTTTTATTTATAACATATTGATATTTTGACGTAAAATCAGTTTGTTACTTTTTTGCAAAAACAGGTAACTACGGAACACTTAATCTATTAGAACCTAATTTATGAAGTATCCCATTTGACTTATTATTTCATCCTACATTAGTTTTATAGAATGGTATTTATGCACGAGATTAATTCATATGTATTTTTCAGATGCGGTGGTCAAGTAGAGCATTCAAATGTGCCGGAATCCCTGAGAAAGAGCTGTTGTTTTCAAACTCCAGTGAAGAGAGCGAGGCAAATGATAGTGACAATGATCCAGACTTTAATCCTGCAACAGTTGAAATGCATAGGCTGGAGAGATTCCAGCAAGCAGCATTTATAAAGCATCTAAAAATAGAATTGTATTTCTTTATTCTTTAAATATTAAAATGAGATACTATTCATAAATACTTGTATATTAATTTAAATAACGCCAATTATTCATTAATGCTTCATGTTGTGTTTTTGCAACAAAACCCCAAAAATGTTATTATTACAACAAAATAATAATAATAAAAAAGTGTAACATGCTATTTGAGGTGGAAAAAGATTATTTTAGTGTAACAAAACTTTTTAATGCAAAACATAACACAGGCATTAAGAGGTTTAACTATTATCAAGAAGACCTGTCAGGGTGGAGGAGTGACCGCTGCTAGCAGCGCTGAACAGCTCACAACGGGGGAGGGGCAATTATTTACCTTGCTAACGAGAAGGTAATAAGAAAACTCAGTTTTTACCTCGTGATCAGAATCGTGTATATATATAAAATATATATATATAAATCGTTCATAGAGAAACTCCACATGACTATTTTTAACAATTCAGGATTTAAATTTGAATGTATTATTTATAGATAAGACAACAATCAGTAATCTTCTCGACCATTTAAAACAGATCGGTGGAGAGGTCTTCGGCGCCCCCTTAAAACAATTAACATTTATCATACTAACTAGCTTGTATTACATGTTAACATCATTCACTGTTGTAATACACTATCCTGGTATGTACAAAATAATAATAATATGCATACATTCTCAAATCTGAGGTACAAGACTGCCGCTAAGAGTAGTGAAGATCCTGACTCACTAACGAAATAGCAATGTATTCCCCTCCCCTCTCAGCCCCTCATTGTCCCCGTCTGCCCCACCCCACAAATTCGACAGACTCACCATAAATAACTCACTAATTTATAGTACACTCTAGCAACGAATTATATAGTGTATTACACCCCACCTAGTAGTCGTGATCGTAGGTGGGTGGGAGGGCCATCAGTAGTTATGACTGTGGGTGGGTGGAAGGGCCATCAGTAGTCGTGACTGTAAATGGGTAGAAGGGTCATCAGTAGTCGTGATCGTAGGTGGGCGAGAGGGCCATTATTAGTCATGACCGTGGGAGGGCCATCAGTAGTCATGACCGTGTATACATGACATTGTATTGTATATTTAAAGGTCTTTTTTTATACAATGCAAAAGTGCAAATCTGAGGTCAAAAGGATGACCCATACACAAAATACAGCGATTCAAAGAATGTATTGTCATAATACTAATTCTTCTCAGTTATACGGCTATTTATTGAACAATTTCAGGTCTTTGTTGCTGATTATGTTGTTGATTGTTAACAATCATAACATAGGACTGCGCTATAAAAATGACTATGCTATATACTAAGATAAAAATAAGAAACATTTATTAAAACACTTTTGACAGTAGGTTTAGCTAAAATAGTTTAAGAATAATATTATAATAGTTTGTTTCTTATTTTTTGTGAAATTTAATTTCTCATATTCAGTAAGATAAATTATAGCTCTACGCAGCAATAGACAACAACTATCTCACATTTGTCTTAAGCAGTGTTAGTTATATGACATTAAATTCTTTGAGACGCTGTATTTTCTGACTGGGTCATCCTTTTGACCTTAGGTTTGCACTCTTGTATTTTACAAACAAATACCTTTAAAATAAGGTATGACTTGAGGTAGGCTTACAATTAAAATTTTTAAGACTTCCTTCATAGGCCATCCATTTTTGGCTATGCAAAAAACAAGTAAAATATGTGTAAATGTTTGTTATATGGACATGTACATAAACGAAAAGTTTCATTACATTTGTTTTCAATGTTTTTGAAATTAATAAATATATTCCAGACTTTTGCCCAACCCTGTATTACTTACATGGATTTTGTGATTTTATTCAAAAATAATTTTAGATCGAACACCCTAGCCCAGTAGGCAGGGAAACTAAGAGACCTACATCTTTACGTAGAATCCGAACCAAGTAGTATTGGTCTAATTTTCAGCTAACTGACAAGCCTGATACCTACATTTCTACCTTCAACCAATCAAAAAATAAAATAATTTTACAAAATTTACAACTTTTTTAAATTGAGTAAAAATTCTGGGATGAACAAATTAGATGTAAAAATATATGGTCTACAAGCTCTTAAATTTTCATAAGGATTGGACTAGTAGTTTTCATATTAAACAATTTTTAAGTCAAATGTTGTCTTAAAAATGCCAAAAAAACAGGTACTTTTCTCACTAAAACCGTTTTAAGGATAAATAAAAATTTCATTAAAAAATTTTAAATTATATGTAAATACGCATAAATAAATTTGTGAAATGTTGATGTAACTTTCATGTTTTGAGGTGCACTGGTTACAACGCAGTAAACGCTCAAACTCGAGTATCTATACTTTTTGACCCGAGAGTAGTTCTCTCCCCTACACGACATCTGGAACCTTACTACCGCCCAACATGGACACCCCAAACTTTTCTAGTAGTATCCACACCGATAGCAACCATTGAGCGGATACCATGGAGGATCCTAGCATAGAACCTATCACCTACAATCTCCACAACACTTTGTTCCCAAGTAGCTGGGTTACATTACTCCACCACTTATGCCGACAGTGATTTAACTGAATGATTAATCTTTACGATTTCTGCTAATATTGGATCTTCAAGTTCATGGGATGTAACTGATTTTTTCCTCGAATGTGCAAATCAGCCATATTTTCGCGATAATCATAGAATCTGAATAGTATACCTAGATTTGTGACAGGAAAAACAACTTGTATGATCTTAAAGTACAAATGAAAACTTTGTTTTACACTTATTGAGTGACTGTGATCAGCCGCAAGTCGTCCCTCAGCGACACGATAACCTTGAGTGGTTCGGGTTTTTGGAGACGATGGGCAAATTGATGGGACCACTTTCCCGCCTGGATGTTCCCAGACTGGAGGTCCATTAACATAGTGACTCCGAGTCCACAAATCGGAGAGGAAATATAGCGGTCGCCGACAATTCGGTTTCCCCACAAACCTCGCCAGGGCGAGGGAAGCTGTGCAAAACAGTCGTATTAGTAGGGATGGCAAATATATTCAACGTATCGATATATCGAACTATCTATAGATCGCAAAACAAATATCAATCCAACGATAATATCGAAAGAAAAATATCGATATATCGGGTAACCGATTTATCGAATCATAAATATAGCGAATTTGGTTCTCCACAAACCTCGCCAGGGTGAGGGAGGCTGTGCAAAACAGTCGTGTAAGTAGGGATGGCAAATATATTCAACGTATCGATATATCGAACTATCGATAAATCGCAAACCAAATATTGATCTAACGATGATATCGAACAAAAATATCGATATATTGGGTAACCGATTTGTCAAATCGTAAATATAGCGGTCGCCGACAATTCGGTTTCTCCACAAACCTCACCAGAGCGAGGGAAGCTATGCTAAACTGTCGTGTAAGTAGAGATGGCAAATATATTTAACGTATCGATAAATGGTAAACCAAATATCGATCTAAAGATAATATCGAAAGAAAATTTCAATATATCGGGTAACCGATTTATCGAATCGTAAATATAGCGGTCGCCGACAATTCGGTTTCTCCACAAACCTCACCAGAGCGAGGGAAGCTGCGCAAAACAGTCATGTAAGAGATTAACTAGTAAATAGATATATTCGTCTCTAATACGTTGCACGGATTCAAAAATTTTAAAATACCTCTAGGACAATTAATTATACAGTTAAAATTAATTGATTTAATTTATTATAGGTTTACTCCGTTTGATATTGATCTATCGACTTTTTGTCATATAATTTAATCTAGAATAAAATAAGAAAAACTGGTGTATTCTTGTTAATGCCATTCTAAAATAATTGGAGCACGTCGCCGTTATTTACTTCAACTACTGAATTACACTGAACGATTTTATTAACTTGCTACTATTAAATGCTTCCTAGGAATTGTTCGACCGTTACTTACCTGATTGTAGTTTATCTTGTATTTAAAGCTTAAACTTTATGAATAAATCAACTTATCAATGTACTGAATGATAATAAAAGTTTGTTAAAATAAAACAAAAATCAATTTTTTGTGAAACTTGAAAGTAATATTTCTTACTTGATTGAAGATCAACTAAGAAATATTGATCTTAAATACTATAAAGATGAACCTATAAGCAGCAACAATGTGCCCAAATGAACACGACCTTTTTAAATTTAAAATTGTTTTTAATTTTTATAGGGCTTAGACATTTTAAAATTTTTATAAAAGCTCATTCTCGCACTTTTCAATCGTCACTTCTTTACTTCACTCTCTCCACCTCACGTTTCTTCCAATTTCCCTCTTCCTCAGCAATAAAAGTTCTTTTTTCACACTCAATATTGATAACCTCCCACCAGTAACTTTTTTTGGAGAGGCCGACCTCCTTTTTAACTATTCCCCATAGTATCGATCTGTCAGTGGAAGTTATCAGACAGAGTACAGTACAAGCTGAATACTACTGATAAAAACCCAAGTCAAGGTCGGTACCGGTTCGAAGGGCGTACCGGTATTGCGCACCGAAATCAGGATTGCGTCGATATTGAGCACTTGACCGAAAGGCTGCCTCCCTGACTCACACCTACCCTTCCGAGAAATCATAGGACTGGTTAAATTAAACAAAGATGAAAATAAACCTTTGATATAAAACAAAAGGTTTCAAGTTTTTCAACTCTTATTCCTGGCGAAAGTTGCTCAAGCTTTCCTTACTAGCCTACAACAATAAACATATTTACATATCTTATAAAACCACGAAAAGTAAGTAGTGACCTAAAAAAACTTAAACAATTCAAAATACGTTACAACGTCGTATGTGGTGAAACCACGACAAAAATACGTTACAACGTCGTATGTGGTGAAACCACGACAAAAACTTTGTGGGCGTTGGTAAAATATTCATAAAAAAAAAATTCAGGGCAGGTCATAATGTGTCTTGATGTTATCCAATGACCGTCTCCAGTTAAGGTAATAAAACAGGAGTATTTTATGGCTCTGTATGAGCTGCCATTTATTGCCGCCTTTTGATTTACAACTTTGGCTTTCTTCGCACTGTTTGTTCCATTCGTCTTTGAATACGATTAAGTTTCCATTAACATATAGCTGCTCTTAAACGTTCATTGCAATCCACTGGGATGCATTTGATGTCATAATAACTTGATCTTTCCCTTAGTTCTGTTTAAAAATCAAACAGTTAAAGCGATTTATAAAGATATAATCAAAAGAACTAATGGAATGCAGACACTTATAAAAATGTTAGAATATAAATGTTGTTTTCCATTGGATTCTTTCACATCGTAATATAAAAGGTAATAAACTAAATTAACAAGGGGTAACAAACAACCTACCCTATAAAACCAGTAAAACTCTGTTATTTGCGACAAGCTCGTTTCGTCTGCTACTGGATGTCTGACTACTGTATTTCCCTATCTCTTTTCGCTTCTTATAGATCAGTATTCATTAGCAATTGCAAGAACAGAGGCCAATCTAAGGTCATAGAATTGATTATACTTACAGTTTTTACTGTAGACTTTACCTGTTTGAGAGTCAATACAATTGGTCGGTAGCGTAGTTAAAGCCCAGCTTTATAAGCTAAAGATTCTCAGCTTGAACTCAATCAAAGTCACAGAGCCATGAAGCATTTTGAAAGGAGCCGATTGATAACCACCGGCTGTTCATTTGTCATTGGGCTATTAATTAATAACATTCATTAGAAATCCATATTCACCCATATCTTAACGATCACCGTCTTACAAATAAGTAAAACTAATTAAATACATTAGTTAAATTGATAGGCGTATTCAAACCACCTCTTATCAAAGCAAAGGAATAGTGTATACTGTGAGAATAATGGTCATAAAATTACGTTGATATCCATTCACTTTTAAACGTAAGTGTTTGGTAACTGTACACTTTCTATCCGCTTCTGAAAATACGATTTATGGTTGAAAAAGTGGGGAAATATGAGTTTATATCTCTAAGAACGTTGATTTAAACCACGGAAAATTGTATTTTTTTGCAGAAAATTTATAAAGTAGTTTTTATGATTTTTTATAGTAAAAAAAACCACTTTAAAAATTGTAATTTTTCAACGACGTTTTTCATTTAACATGTTTTTTATGTTGAACACGAATATATTTTGTAATTGGTGGGAATTTATGCAAATTTATTTGTTGTAGTTAATCATAAATACATATCCTATTACCATTGTACCACCATAGGTGGTTTGCCGCGAAAGTAGTGTTCCGTCATATATCGAGAAATAGTTGTCGAAAACCAAAACATTTATCAAAGTCTTAACATGACTTTGTTAAGTTTAAAAAAACTACATAAACTTGAAAAATTTCTGAAAAAATGACAATAAGTAAGGAAGACATAACAAAAAATAACATTTTCAATCATTTAGATTTTCTACTTTTGTATAAAACTTTATTTCCGCGGAATAAACATTTTTTTTTCCAAAAAGGCAGACCTGATTTTATCCACTGTGATACAGAATTCAAGATTGGGGAAGCGTCTAGAAACTTCATAAATACAAAGTATTTATTATTTTAAAAACCCAAGTCCCCCAGCATCGTGAGACTTAACTAGCGAACCCTGGCAACGAACGCTGGAACTCCATTCTCAAGGGGAAAAGCGTTCCGCACTGGTGTTCCTTGAGCGCCCTACTTATTCATTCTTTTAACTATTTTAACTTGTATAGATACTTTAATCACTCCAGCAGTAATGTAGTTGAGTGGTAATCTATAGATTATAAAAAGAGGATGTTACCAAAAATAAATAACAGTAAGTTTAACTAGTAATAACCCTTATAACTATACACAGAGCGAGTTTACACCCTCACTTGTGTCCACAGTTTATAAAATATTTGCTTTTTGTATATGAAATTGAACGAATACTAATCCACAATATATTTAGAGTGTTTCAATATAATTAGAGACCACTTGTGGTTCAAGATCTAGGAGTCAATTTAAACATTTTAAATGGGGACGGGGTTATGTTTCATGCCATTTAACACCGCCATTTCAAGCAGGAAAAGGTAGCGCAATCATAAATTAAAAATAATGTGATATTCACAAGTTTTTAATTATTTTGTTATTTTATTCAATTGGTCTTCGCTTATGTATTTTCATAATCAAAACTGCTTTGTAATTTAAGCAGTCGGCTACCCCCTCACTTGTTTTAACAGTTTAATTTGCTTTATGAATATGCCATTCCATCAACACTAGCCCACATTACACTTAAAGTGTTTCAATATTGTTAGGAAACACTTGGGGTCCAAGATCTAAGAGTCAAATTCAATTTTTAAACAAGAGTTTTAAGCTTTAACAATTTTAAGTTCTCCTAGACCTTGGACCTAAAGTGATTCCTAATAACACTGAAACACTCTAAATGACGTATGGGTTGATATAAATTTAATGGCACGTTAAAAAAAGGAATCTTTGATAAACAAGTGGAAACAAGTGAAGGGGTAACTGACTTAAAACCCACCCTGTATATTAATACAAAAGATAATAGTAGCACACAGCAACATTTCTCGCAAAAGTAGTTGACAAAAGCCACTTGGGGACAAAGTGTTGAGGAGATTGTAGGCGATAGGTTAGATGCTCGGTCCTCTTAATACCAACACGGCGTCTGCTCAATGGTTGCCATCGACGTAGACACTACTAGAGTAGTCTAGGGTGTCCATGTTGGATGGTAGTCAAGGTTCAGATGTTGTGAAGTGAACAGAGTGTTTGGCTTGTCAGTTGGCTGAAAATCAGACCAACAATATGTGATTCGGATTCCATGTAAATCTGTAGAGATCACTTAGTTGTCCTTGCTATTGGGCTATTAATAAATATCTCTTTCTAAGGAACAGTCGACTTTAGTAACAATGACTACTCTCGTTCATTTACACCCATCATTCATTCGCCCCTCATATTCGCTCATATCTTTACTACGATCGGCGTCTTATGACGAAACTCTCTTTAACTATACCAACAGTAAATAACTTAATATTTATTCCTCCCAAACAAATATTCAAAAGCCCACCCCTTTAATGAGCGTCTCGTATGTACATAAAGTGCATCTGCGTTACGCGTGGCTGTGTTATACGGGCAGTGAAGTGCGGGTGGGTGGGCCTGTAATTAACCACAGACCTACATATGTACTAGCATTGTTGAATAATTTACAAGATAATTGTCATTACGGAGAAAGTCAACATCTTTCGTCAAGGCCCTCCTCTAAATTTGAATTGCATCGACGTTGCTGTCGCTATTTTCAATTTAACTACTTCGAAGGCAATTTTAATTAGCCATGATACGATGGGTATGATATATATATATATATGTATATATATATATGTATATATATATAAATATATATATATATATATATATATATATATATATATATATATATATATATATATATATATATATAAATCAAACTTCCGTAAGCCTATGTTAGTGCAAAAAACTAGTAAAATTGTGAATAAACTCGCTTAAAAATATAAACAACATTGCATTTAAATATAAGAGTGTATTCATGTTTATTTAATTGCTAAAACTGTATACGGAAACGGGGCATTTCACTGACTACCTACATTTCACTAATGAAAACAAATGACAGTGATGAAAAATTGCTACCTTGACCAACATATTTGTGTGCACATTAATATCCAAATCACATCCTGTAAGTTTATTACTAGACCAGATGATTGTTTATCTATGAAAATAACTGTAAGTTACTTTATTTCATATAAAATCAAGTAAAGAGTCAATATTTGTCTATCTAACAACTAAATTAAAAAATAACGACTAACAGTTAATATCAGACTAAGCCAGGCAAAGAGTGGCCAAGCTTAGTTGTTAGTTTTATTTGTGAGCTTGATAAGAAAAAGCAATTCTTCATAAATATAAATTAATATGGTATAGGTTTACAAAGATACAAACAAGGCATATTCCTTGAATTTCATATAAAAAGTTAATTAGTTTTTCTTATATGCAGTTAATTGTTCGAAAGTTGATGAATGTATCTGCAATTAGCAAGTTAGAGGAAGAATCAGCTTTACTCCTTGTAAGGATTATTTGATTTACTTTTAAAACCAAGATTTTATCCGTTTATATGGACTGTACGTGTAGGGGTGGGCCAGTAAGTGTTAATTACCAGCCAAACCTAACACGTACAGTGGTGTTGACCCACCCACCCGTACAAGTGCTGTGGTAATTACACACCCACACATACACGTGCAGTTGTATTCACCCATACACGTACAGTACATGTAGGGTTGGTTTGCAACTAGGAAGCTCTGAGTGCAGCAGCAAAGAACCCTAGAGATAAAGGTTTAAACCTTTAAACCTTGACGATTCCTAGGTATATTATCGTAACTTTATAACCACTTTAAGAAGTTCTTTTTAGTATACGTACAGTGGTGTTGAGTACGAGCAGCGCGCACAAATTAGATTACGTGCTCGCTGGTACAGAGGTTATGACCTAACACTTACCCTTATACGTATAATGGTTATGACCCTCTATCCCACCCAAACGCATACATTGGTTATCACTTTTATATTCAGGAACATAATGAACTTTGACTGAAGAGAGCCCACAGATGGTCTGCGTGTATCAGCTTATCCAGAAGAACTCCTATGACTAAGCCTTTCGCTCACCGAAACCGCTCCAGTCAAAGATCAGGAGCGATAGTTTGCGTTGCAATCAAGACGGCATTGATGAAATTATGTAGTCGGGCAAGGGAAATCGTACCATCAGCTGTCGAAAGGAGAATGAATGAAGAAACAAGACAAAGAGATATGGTCGGCACTCAAGATGGCAGCGTGGGAGAGGGAAGATGGCGGCTAAACCGGTCGAGGTGCCCGGTCCAGTCGGAGCAGCCAGCGGGAGTGTCAGCTAACATATGACACGGTTCTTAGATCCACCGGCTCTAGATAAATTAAAAAGACCCTTCTCGACAGATTTACTTATTAAGACATGACTCTGATGGCGAAGTATTCCACATGGTCCGATATTGTGCAAGTCAACCGAGAGGTCAAAGTAAGGTCAGGGGATTTAGAACTGACCTCACTTCCAGATGGAGGTTGAACAATATACAAACGGCCTTCATATTAATTCATGGGACATAATTACAGAGTTTCAATATATTATACGAGGATTTTGAAAATGTTATTTAATAGTTCATAAAAGTTGACTTAAGCATTCGCAAGAGCTACTTACAGAAACAATGCTAACCGTTTGTTTATTTGATTAACTTTCAAAACAAAAGTGTTATCCGTGCCAACTGTTACAATAAGGATTGTAATAAACTTTGATTTGACTGAAGAGAGCCAATGGTGTACTGTAGCTGACGGACGGCTACCAAAAATACTGGGGATTATTTTAAAATTGCAAATTTTTATCATAAATTGAGCAAAAATGAACCATTGTTTGAATTCACATTGTTACGTGACGGAACTGGAACCTTAATCACAGAAATTGGCTTGCATTTTCAATGTTACATGATGGAATTGAATTAATCACGTAGATTGTCTCGCATTATCAATGTTACGTGACGGAATTGAAACCTTAATCACAGAAATTGGTTTGCATTCTCAATGTTACGTGACGGAATTGAAACCTTAATCACAGAAATTTGCTTGCATTCTCAATGTTACGTGACGGAACTGAAACCTTAAACACAGAAATTGGCTCGCATTCCCAATGTTACGTGACGGAATTGAAATCTTAATCACATAGATTGTCTCGCATTCTCAGTGTTACGTAACGGAACTGGAACCTTAACCACAGAGGTTGGCTCGCATTCACAATGTTACGTGACCGATTTGTAACTTTAATTACATAGATTCACTTACACTCATTCACAATTTTTCGTGATGGAACTGGAACCTTAACTATAAAGATTGGCTCACATTCACAATTTTACGTGTCGTTTGGGAATGTTATCCACAGAGATTGGCTCGCATTCTAATGTTACGTGAGGGAATTGAAACCTTAATCACAGATATTGGCTTGCATTCACAATTTTACGTCTCGTTTGGGAACCTTATCCACAGAGATTGGCTCGCATTCTAATGTTACTTGAGGGAATTGAAACCTTAATCACAGATATTGGCTTGCATTCATAATGTTACGTGACGGATCTTGAACTTTATTAACATAGATAGGTTCTCATTCACAATGTTACGTGACGGAACTGGAACCTTAACTATAAAGATTGGCTCACATTCACAATGTTACGTGGCGTTTGGGAATCTTATCCACAGAGATTGGTTATCATCCACATTGTTGCGTGAAGGCTGTGGTACATTAGCTAATAAATTACATCAATTGGTACTCATTAACAATTTTATGTGATGTCACTTAAACCTTAATCACATATATTGGTTCTAATTAACATGTGACGTGAGGAGTTATAACCTTAACCGTATAGATACATCAATTGTTTCCCATTGAACTGCGTAGACAATCACGAAATTCGTATTGCATACCACTCGTACAAAAAAATACGATTATAATAGAAAACACACTCAAGGCAGTAAGTATATAATTTTATTTTTTTAAACTAGCAAGCCTATTACATGGATATACTAATGACTAATATTATTACCGGTTCATACCATTGTTCATACCATTGTTTTATTCGAATACTACCTTTAAAATCTACGATTAATTATTTTTATTATTCGGCAATCTCTTTTCTCGTTTCCTTACTTTGGTGGAAATACGTTATGAAACGAATTTTTACTTTTCGTATGTCATTTACTTAGTTCAAGAAGAAAATTGTATAGCGAAAGAAAGTTTAGAAACTGGCCTGAGGAATCAATAAATATATTTAGAAAGCCACCGGTCTTCATGTCCAGACCGTACTGGCGTCTCTCTCAAATCTCTGGAAGTTTGCCCGCGTCGCTAATGAGGAGAAACTAAATCCATTTCTAAACCACTTTTAGTTTCATTTTATGACCAAAGATTTGTTATTGGGATATCAAATGAACTAGATAAGGGGACAGATACAGACAGATTTCACAGACCGTACGAAACTCCCACTTGTCCTACAATTTTGTTTATTATCCCTCCACGTTATTGGGGTTCAGTGTTAGAGAGGAATTTTCAGTCCTAACTTCGCAACTTTAATAAAGGCATTTTTCATTTCATTTCAAGTGCCTTAAGCGGGATTAGTAAAAAAGAACTAAATTTCTATTTGTTATTAATAAATGTCGTTTGTCTGTATGAACCTCTCCATTGACATAATATCCTAGATAGTCCAAATTAATTGACACATTTAAGATATGACACATTATGGGTTTAAAGAAATTCATTTCGCTAAAAATAATAATTTACCAGACAGTTAAACAAAATGATTCTTGTTATTCGAATCTCAAAAACATCATCTAAAAATAGTGTTTTATATAATAATATAGACATATATACACGTGACAATAATTTTAATTACTTCCAATATAAGATCATAAAGTAGGCAGGAAAACACATTAATAAAAAAAAAGTCTTTCCTTTTGTAAGTCGTCGCAATCCAGTGCGGGCTTGCTCAGTCACATCCTTAAGGGTAAAACGGTCTCAGGCAGGTCAGTGGAAAGTGTGTCCTTGATTTTGTGGCTTGTACGACGTCTATGTTTCTGTCAACATAACCTAGACAGTATATCTGTAGCAGGTTGGGTGGCGAGCCTCTTTGTTCATGATTGTGTGGTGTGTAGGATGTCGCTGCAACTTGAAGTAGACAGGATCTCGGTCGCAGTTTGGGTAGCGAAGCTGTTCATGATCGTGTGGTTTGTGAAATGTCGCTACAACTTGACGTTGACAGTATCTCGTTCGCAGGTTGGGTGACGAGGCTGTTCATGATCGTGTGGTTTGTGGAATATTGCTGCAAATTGACGTAGACAGTATCTCGTTCGCAGGTTGGGTGACGAGGCTGTTCACGATCGTGTGGTTTGTGGAATATCGCTGCAAATTGACGTAGACAGTATCTCGTTCGCAGGTTGGGTGACGAGGCTGTTCATGATCGTGTGGTGTGTGGAATGTCGCTACAACTTGACGTTGACAGTATCTCGTTCGCAGGTTGGGTGACGAGGCTGTTCATGATCGTGTGGTTTGTGGAATATCGCTGCAAATTGACGTAGACAGTGTCTCGGTCGCAGGTTGGGTGACGAGGCTGTTCATAATCGTGTGGTTTGTGGAATGTCACTGCAACTTGACGTAGACGGTGTCTCTGTCGCAGGTTGGGTGACGAGGCTGTTCATGATCGTGTGGTTTGTAGAATGTCGCTGCAACTTGACGTAGACAGTATCTCTTTCGCAGGATGGGTAACGAGGCTGTTTATGATCGTGTGGATTGTGGAATATCGCTGCAACTTGAAGTAGACTGTATCTCGTTCGCAGGTTGGGTGATGAGGCTGTTCATGATCGTGTGGTTTGTGGAATGTCGCTGCAACTTGACGTAGATGGTGTTTCTGTCGCAGGTTGGTTGACGAGGCTGTTCATGATCGTGTGGTTTGTGGAATATCGCTGCAACTTGAAGTAGACTGTATCTCGTTCGCAGGTTGGGTGACGAGGCTGTTCATGATCGTGTGGTTTGTAAAATGTCGCTGCAACTTGACGTAGACAGTATCTCTTTCGCAGGTTGGGCAACGAGGCTGTTTATGATCGTGTGGATTGTGGAATATCGCTGCAACTTGAAGTAGACTGTATCTCGTTCGCAGGTTGGGTGACGAGGCTGTTCATGATCGTGTGGTTTGTGGAATGTCACTGCAACTTGACGTAGATGGTGTCTCTGTCGCAGGTTGGGTGACGAGGCTGTTCACGATCGTGTGGTTTGTGGAATGTCGTTGCAACTTGACGTAGACAGTATCTCGGTCGCAGGTTGGGTGGCGAGGCTGTTCATGATCGTGTAGTCGAGTGGGTTGCCGATGCTTTATGCTCTTTTTATGAGCCAGTTTGGCCGCCCTGGTCAAGGGCAAGACTGCATAGCTAATTCTCACAGCCATTGACTTTTGTCGCTGCAGTACTGCAACAATAAAACTTGCATTGCATAGAAACTTCAGGTTTCATTGCAGTGTACTTACATTCTTCTGTCAGCCTTTCAAAGTAGTACTCATAAAGCGTATCCTCATTGATGGATGAATAAGCTTTTAATACAAAAATTAAAAAAGGGTTTATATTGCTGCACTTCTTCACAAAGATTCTACTTGATTTCAAGTAAAAATAGTATAGTATTTTAACTGTGCAATTACTGTATATTGGACACGAAATTATTTTCTTAGAAAATTGTATTCTTTGAAAGTTAAAAAAGAGTGGCTATTCTACAAAAAGATAAATAGCAAAACCTGTAGCAAAAATGATAAATATAAAACCGGTCGTGAACATTAAAAAAGTGAATGCTAGTCAAGGATGGATATCTTCCCGACAAAAGTTGAACGGCATTGAGCCAGTTTAGCCTTAGTCTGCCAGTCTTCACAGAAATTAGAGCAATACTACTAGTTAGTGGTGTGAAGAAAACTGTAATAGTCTCCAAGCTTCAAGAGGGAGGAAACCACCCTCCCTATTTTATGTCCAAAGGGGTTCTCTGCTGCCGGCCTCACCGTAGTGGAGGACCCAAGGTTGTACTGCCGAACATCCTGGTCCCCGATGGTCTTTAACTACTTTCACAACTCTCCCGTGGGTGGTCACTTAGGGATTTACAAGACCATCGCTAAGATTCGTCATGAGTTTATCTGGAAGGGTATGGATTGGAATATTGCTGAGAGGGTACCTTTGCTCCCTTAGCAATCCTAGTCAGAATGCAAAGTTGGGGTTGCTGTCATCTGAAGTGGTGGAACGTCTCTTTGAGAAGATTTTCATTGACTACGTGGGTCCTTTACCACGTAGCAAGTCAGGTAACTCTCACCTACTTGTTTGTGTTGATGCCTTCTCAAAGTTTTGTTGGCTTTTCCCCCTTCGTAGTGCTACGGCTCAGCTCACTATCCGTGCACTCAAGTCCCAGTTTTTTCAGCATTTGGTGTACCCACCACTATCGTCTCTGACAATGGATCACAGTTCTCATCTAAGGAGTTCCGGCGTTTCTGTTTTGGGCATGGCATCCAGCATGTGACTCCTTACTACCCACAGCATTCTCATGAAGAGCGGTTCAACCGTAATCTCAGATTCGCTCTCATTGCTTTTCATTCTTCCAAGCAGAACTCCTGGGATGAAAGACTTTCCTGGCTTCAGCTGGCTTTCAACTCTGCTAAACATGAGATTCACAATGCTGTGCCCTTTGAGCTTCTTCATGGGTTTGCTCCGAACAATCCCTTGTCCAATTTGTGGAAGCTTAGTGATCTTCTTCCAGCGCCTGGTACCTCTGATATCAAGGTGACATGGGAGGCTGCCAGACGTAATCTTGTTAAGGCTAGGGAGCGTGTGAGGAGGAGGTACAACCGAGGTCGAAGGCCCAATCCTTTCCAGGTGGGAGATTTGGTTTACTGTCAGACTCATCCGGTCAGTTCGGCCGTGGAGAAAAGTGCTGCCAAATTGTGCTTCAGGTGGTCTGGTTCTCTGGCATCCAGAGGTTTCTGTCACCTGTCACTCCCTTACAGGTTGATCCCCAGTCTGGCAGGATTTTCCGGAAGGCTCATGTTTCTCACTTGAAGCCTTACCTGAGTTTGGTTCCAGCTGCTTGGAACGGTAACACAGGGAGTGTCGGGGAGTCGGTAACAAAGAGAGACTGCTCACCTCTTGTTTCCCCTAACTATACTTGGTTTTCCAATTCCTCTCTTTTCTTGCTAGGCCTAGCGCTTCTGCAAGGGGTTATCTTTTGAGCCCCTTATTTGGAATTTTCTTGTCGTCCCTGTAATCACTTACAAGCAAGGTTTTGGTCTTCTGTGGTGCTGGAAGGAGGTCATCTGTTGTTGGGGCTTTGCCTTCTTTTGGGGAAGGAGGTTGTGCCGTAGTACAGAGTCGAGTCGTTTCGAATAGTCACCTTACTTGTTGTTTGTTTTAGTTTGTGTGTCTGTATTTCTTTTCGTTGTTCCTTATTTCTTGTTCGTGTTAGTTCTGTCTTGTTAGCCGTAATTGGACTGCTGCCGTTTGTCTTCGTCGGCATGGTTGGCTAGTTCTTTGGCTTTTGGCTCCAGGGTTCGGGAGGGGAGATGGTTCGTCATCTGCATTGCCTCCCAACTTGATGTCACCTGGAGACGTAGAGGAGGACCTACGGGCTGGGCCGTCCTTTTGGCCTTCTTTGTGGCCCAGAGTGAGCAGCCACATATTCCTCCCTTCCTCGCTGCACTGTTGACTGTTTCTAAAGGCAGATGACTTCAGCATGCAGGTGAAATCTTTCCATTTTCTCTTCACCCTCCCGGCCACCTATGTGAAGCCCTATTGGAGCCTCCTTGCAAGCCCCAATCCCTAGCACGAAGGAGGTTCAACGGGTTACCCGGACCTTTCGGCCAGGGAAGACACGCTGATTCTTTTATAGTAGCGCGCGTGCGTCCCAGGATATCTAAGGGCATCACAGACCTGTTATTGCTCAGTATTGTTTTGTTAAAGAAAAAAAAGCACACACACACACACACACACACACACACACACACACACACACACACACACACACACACACACACACACACACACACACACACACACACACACACACACACACACACGCACGCACGCACGCAAGCACGCACGCACACACGCACACACACACACACACACACACACACACACACACACACACACACACACACACACACACACACACACACACACACACACACACAAGAAGAATGTAAAATAAAAATAAAAACCAGTAAAGTGATTTTCTTTTGAAGTTCGTGGAATTGGGGTGGAACTTTTTACTATTGTGAACTTTTGTTAACGGGAGGGTTTTCGGCCCTTTATAGGAGAGACAGTTAGATTATATTTTTATACTTTTTAAATTACATTTTTGTCTGCTGTGATAGGCTTTTTTTGGTTAATGGGGTTCTCGGGGGCTTGCTATTATATTTCTTTTTCCCAAAAGGAACTGCCCAGTTTCGCCCGCTGGATTCGGTGTAGTTATTAATTGAATAGTTAGTTTTGAATGTTTAGTTTAGTTTTTTTAACTTTTCCAAATTGGCCTAACCTCAAAATTATTTTTGCGTTCCCGAGGCCCCGGACAGTAATGCCGTCTTTGATTGTTTTGTTTGTTATATTTATTGATCATTTTGTTAAGTTTATTTATTTATAGTTATTGTTAAATAATGTTTCCTCTATTCGTGTTTATTATTTGTGGAACCGGTATTCATTCACTTGTATTATTGTTTTCAAGTGTTCATTATGTTTCTAATTGTTCATGTTCTGTTAGTTGTTGTTTATAATGTAATTTATTTATTGTTATTCTTTTTTATAGTTAATGTGTTTGTTGAACATTTTTCATAAAAAAAGAAAAGAATAATATATATACTGTATTTGGATAGGCCTATACTTTTGTTCTGTTGAACTGGCAACAGCCCATTTTTCTATTTTCTATGTTTTTAAAATTTTTCAAAATTTAATTCTCTCTCTTTCTTAATTTAAACTGCATTTTGGACTTAACTTGTGCTTTTTTGTTCAGTGTCCTCCTGAGTCTGGTGCCATCGCACCCACCTTCGGTGGGCCTAGCTATTAATTGTGCGAGGGTGTGTTGCAATATGCACAGTTTTCTGTCTGCATTTCCGTCTGTATTCTACATTATTTTTTTCTCAGCAACCATAAAAGGTAGGTTGTTGAAATTTGGCTATATGCTATAGTAATAGTATTCTATTACAGAAACATTTTTTTAATTCTTCGGGAAATTTCAAAATGGCGGCTAGTTAAAAACTTTGACGTTAAATTCCATAAAAACTGCACTCTGTATAAAAAACACAAAAGTAGGAAATTTCTTTAAAAAATTGTTATAAAACTAACAATACCTTATTTATTTAAAACAAACAACATGCATATTTATAAAAAAATCATAATTTGTGGTATTTTCTTTAATCTAGTTGCACTTGAAGTTTTGTTCTTCTAGTTTAACTAGATTAAAGGAACTACCACAATTTATGCATTTCTTATTTTTTTTCTCAAAAAATAAAGTATTTATTCAATAATAAGATCGTTAGTTTTATAATCAAATTTCCTACAATATATTACTTTTGTGTTTTTTTTTTATACAGGGTGTAGTTTGTATGGAATGTAACGTCAACGTTTTTAACTAACCGCCATTTTGAAATTTTCCGACGAAAAAATGTATGTAATAGCATATTATTAGTATAGCATATGTGCCAAATTTAAACACTACCTTTTATGGTTGCCAAGGAAATATTATAATGTAAAACAAAGACTGACAGGCAGACACAAAACGGTGCATATTAGGACATATGTTTATAAAACCTATATGGTTTGTTTTGACCTCAGGAACAACCTCCGGAAGATTGTCCAAATCTCTAAATATTTCAGTTATACCCTGTATATAATTCTGCTTGTTTTTTTATTAACCATTGAATTCAAATTCCACATTAACGCTTATTTAAGGAAATGTGGCAGTGTAAAAGACCGAGATCTCACCTATAAATCATACCGATTACCACATGGCTGCGATATCAGTGTGGCGTTGGCTAATAAGCCAGCGGGAATGCAGATTGTAATTATAAGAGATTTAATTATTAATGACTATGAAACGGTAATTTGAAATGTCACCTACACCAAAAAACACTTAAGATTTTTGGATTATCGCGGATTGCCCAACTTTTGTCCCATGTTGGAGGGACTCCGTATTTGGAGTGGATGGAATAAGGATTCGAGTGCCTCGTAATATTCGGTGTGAAATATTTAAGCGATTCTGGTTATCCTAACGACTAAGTATATATTCACTTGGAGATGGACAGCTGTTCCACTGCCAGTTGGCTGGAGAGGCAACAAGGACTGCCATGGATCCATACATATGATGTATGAAGACTGTAGTTTATCACAGCTGTTTCATGTAATACGTAATGACCTGTTAATGCAAAGTGAAGTTTTTAAAAATATTTATTTATACTTTAAATAACTGTATAGTATATATAACTGGACACATAAAAGAGTATGTAAATATTACTAGAGTTAAAGTTATAAAAGGAAAACTAGGAGAGGATATATAAACAACAAACTGTAGAAACTTAGTAAATAGTAGAGTGTAAACAGTAGAAACTTCTTTATGCTATTAAAAATTGAAATGTGTAAAGTCGTATGTAGTTTTTAAGTACACATTTCTAAATTAGAATTGGAATAAATGTGTGTAGTTTATTTAACTAAAGTTATGGAAGAATTTCTGTAAAGTACATGAGATTATAAGTTGAAAATCATAGAATGATTCTGGAAAGTATACAGTGATATTTGAAATTGTATACATGTAGCCATAGAGAAAAAAAGATTAACCAAACTTCATAAAACATATAAATATACTGTGAGAAGTTTTCGAGTAATACAGGACGATCTGAAGTCCAGATTAAACTGATTGTACCATATTTTATATAGATAAAGGTATGTGTATAAAATATGTACATATTGGTTGTATATTATGTCTGGAAACACCCAAAACCTTTCTTTATCAATCCGCGCTCCCCAGGGTTAACAAGAAACTAATATATATTATTAATATATAATATTAATTAATGCTTAAGCTGATTCAAACGTTGAGCCCCCTTATTACTCATTTTTTTATTGGAACTTCACTCATAGTTCAGAGGCAAGTGAACTTTATCAGTGAAGTGCCGACCCTTAGCTCATTTAAGGATTCAACTCTTGGACCTAGCACTCCGTGCGTAGAAGCCTTAGCCCCTGAGCCACCACGTCGGCAAGTCTAGTGTCTCCATTGAATGGAACAGCTTTTAAATAAAGCCAAGGCTTAATTTGCTTATTTAAACATTTAATTCACTCTCATATTATGTGCAGATCAGAAATGCTGTTATTTCAGTTAATTTGAAGTGTTTAGTTTGTTTCGTAATACATTCCTATTATAATAATTAAAACAGTTTTTAAGTGAGAGAAAACATTTTTTATAACAATCCTTGTTCGATATAAGTCAGTTACAAAAACATATAACTTAAGATTTTGGTTTCGGGTGATTGTTTGGCCCATAATACCTCGGTAAATTATGCCAGTTCTGGCCAATACTCTGGAGACTGTTGTGATAAACTCTTCAACGTCAGTGATCTCAACGGTCGGTAGACCGAAAGTTGTGTATCGATGTATCGCTGAACGCATCTCGCATAGCAATCGATGGATTATATTGATTCGTTAATGGTTTCTCAACTTTTTGTACGCTCTGTTTGTTCTTTTTATCTCGCCAACAGCTTCAGTCCATCTAACTTATGTCAAACTCGTGTATCCTTAGACGATGTGCTTAGTTAAAACTGGATTATGTGCTTAAACCTGTTATGAATATTTGAAGAAGAAACAATTTAAATGCCATATGACAAAATTTAGTTCAGATTACATTTAAGAAAGTACGTCATAATGAAATATTTTAGCAATGCACGTTCACCATCCTCAGACCAAAGATGTTCACAAAAAAAATGTTAATTTCACAATTGCTATAAAACTATTAAACTGAGTAGAATAAAGATCTTAATTTTAATGAACTGACAAATGAACACATTAATCAAAGATAAATGTGTTTCAAAACACTTTTTGATTAATTCATTACCATAGCCATAACTTAGGTTAATCTGACATAACCAAACAAAACCTAACATAACCAAACCTGACACAATCCAAACAAACCTAACCAAACCTACGGCAACATAACCATACCTAACGTAACCTAACCAAACCAAACCTGACATAATCTAAACAGACCAGGTTAAATTGGTCATCATTTCACCATAGCCATAACTTAGGTTAATCTGACATAACCAAACCAAACCTAACTTAACTTAACATTAAATAACCCAACGTAACCAAACCTGACATAATCTAAACAAACCTAACCAAACCTACGGTAACATAACAAAACCTTACATAACCTAACCTAACCAAACCTGACATAATCTAAACAAACATAACCAAACCTAATATAACTTAATCAAACCTAAAATAACCTAACATAACATAACCTAATCAAAGTAGTGGTAGTGAGTTAACGGAAAAGGTCCAACACTTTATTTTTCAATAAAATTTCCACATACTTTAATTTCCTTAATCTTAATATTATATAATTTAAATACGATGTATAGCGAAATCTACGACACCACTGAATTAATTTTGATGGAATTTGGAAGGAAATTAGCTTTAGCATCGTAGGCACCCACTATAGTTTTTTTTTTTTAATTCGATTCATAAGGCGTAGAAACAGCATTTCCCATAAGATGAACATTGACATTAATTTAATTTAAGAATCTATTTCGAACAGCTGATATGAAAAACATACACATGGAAATTGTTAATTTGGCTTTAATTGTTAAATTATTAAGGTGATTCCTACTACTTCTGACATGATTGCACTACTTTGCATCCCTCTAAGAAGACTTATAGGATTTATAGACTATAAAACCTTTTTATCTAGGAGAATGGCAGCAGGCTGCGCTTTCGTATTGATGTGATAGTTTAGAGAAAACCACGGAGAGAATGGTAAGCAAGTGCAGAGAACCACCATGTAGTGAAACAAGGGCAGTCGACTGGTTTATTATATTTTGTTTACGTTGTTCAACAACCCTTCCATGACAAACACGTAACCTAAGTTAAATTCATAAAAGGTAGGAGAAGTTATTGAAGAGCGTCCAGAGGATACCAGTAGTAATAGACTGGAACAGCTGTTAACAGAATCAATTGGGGAGTGGTAAGACGTTATTAATAACAGGAATTTCCACTGCAATTCTTTGAAAATAACTATTGGAATTTCCTGTTAGTAGTGGAATGGCTATCGTATCCGCTCTTTGAACTCATCGTTACATTTTCATATAGTCTGTTTCTGCTCAGTTAAAACATTCTGTTTCTAATACTGACATGGCGTCCGCTCAATAGTTGCAATCGACGTGGACACTATTAAAGAAGTCTGGAGTGTCCATGTTGAGTGGAAAATAACTGAGTATCTGGCTTGTCAGCTGATAAATCAGACCAATACTACGTGGTTCGGATTCCACGAAAAACCGTAGGTTCCTTAGTTTCCTTCGTTATTGGGTTGTTAATAAACGGCTCTTTCTAAAGAACAGTCGACCTTAGTTAGTAACAATGGCTACACTCATTCCACTACAATCATTGGCCCATATCTCTACGGTCAGAGTTTAATTATGAATAATGAACATCAAAAAGACTATTGTAATGGTTCAAATTTACATAGTGGGCTGTAGGTCTACATGATTTTGAAGCACAATAGAAAACTAGATGTTTCAATCCTCATTATGAATTATATGGCTTCTTAGTAAGCTAAGACTCATGGGGCATGTTTCGCACTTAATAGTTACAACCAATTACTTTAATAACGATATTAAATTTATTGACTGTTCTCCAGTTTACTTTTAATCACATCTTTATTACTTATTTGATTATTATAGATGCGAAACAATTTTTACATAAATTTCATCCCATTAAATTAAGTTTTAAACTATTTAATTTATGTGGTAGTATTTAAATTGGTCGGTAACGTAGTCACTTTAAATTGTTCGGTAACGTAGTTGGATTAAATTGGTCGGTAGCGTAGTTGATTTAAATTGGTAGGTAGCGTAGTTGGTTTAAATTGGTCAGTAACGTAGTTGTTTTAAATTGGTCGGTAGCGTAGTTGGTTTTAATTGGTCGGTAGCGTAGTTGGTTTAAATTGGTCGGTAGCGTAGTTGGTTTTAATTGGTCGGTAACGTAGATTTTTAAATTGGTCGGTAGCATAGTTGGTTTAAATTGGTCGGTAGCGTAGTTGGTTTAAATTACTCGATAGCGTAGTTGGTTTTAATTGGTTGGTAGCGTAGTTGGTTTAAATTAGTTGGTAACGTAGATGTTTAAAATTGGTCGGTAGCATAGTTGGTTTAAATTGGTCGATAGCGTATTTGGTTTAAATTGCTTGGTAGCGTAGTTGGTTTTAATTGTTAGATAGCGTAGTTGGTTTAAATTGGTCGGTAACGTAGTTGTTTTAAATTGGTCGGTAGCGTAGTTGGTTTTAATTGGTCAGTAGCATAGTTGGTTTAAATTGCTCGGTAGAGTAGTTGGTTTTAATTGGTAGGTAGCGTAGTTGGTATAAATTAGTTGGTAGCGTAGTTTGTTTGAATTTCAGCTTCATGAGCTAAATGTTCTCAGTATAATCAAAATTACATTCATCACAAATTTTGAAAGAGGTGAGATGATAACCACCGGTTGTTCATTTGTCACTGGGCTATTGATTAACTAAATTTTTTAAAGGAATATTCTACCTTAGTTTATAACAAAGAATACATTCTCTCATCTACACTCATCACATTCATTCTAAATCCTCATTGGCCCAATCTTGACGATCGGCGTCTTATGAATAAATAGATATATGAAACTTTTACGTAGTAGTGTTATAAATCACCTGTCCAGACATGGCAATGTAATTAGATTTATAACACCATTCTTCAATGTTGCTGTAGTACAACGGATTGCAATATCAAAAAGTTGTTTTAAGATAAACTACAATAAATTGTTCTCTAATACAGCTATAAATTCTTTGAATTTTAATTAACTCGATGTAGAATATTAATCCTGGAGAACCTTTCCAGAATGTCCAGCCAATTACTACCAAGCAATAATTTACTCTTAGCTAATTACGTGTAATATTTAATTACTGCAGTTTAAGTGCTGTTTGAGAATACAAGTTGCAAGCGATAAATGGTCTGAGCGTGGATTCCTGAACCTCGGGGCACGTTTACGTGTCAACAGTGTACTTGCCACTCTCCACTGGTGTATTTTAATGGTTTAAGGGATATAAAATGAATAATCTCACAGTACTTACACCTTGAGAGAAGCTTTTATTCTAATTTCTGTTGGACAATTAATTATAAAAAAAATATTCTTGAATTTTATTAAACCTAGAAGTTTATGAACCATTTTTCAAACCTAATATGGATGGTTCTGTCTCTGGCTTGATTACCAAAATATTATCAAAATAATAATGGTATATGATTAAAAAAGGATCTTCTACCTATCCATGCATAACATTTATGGCCATCCTGTACACCTACCCATGTACAATTTGACTGTCATTCCACCCACCAATGTACAATGTTGATGGTTATTCCCATTCCACAAACATTCGGTTTTTGTAATATGCCTAGTTCATAGCTTATTACACCTATCTACACTTATTCACTGTTAATGTCATACAATAATTTGTATTAACACTTATGTGGCCAAAAAATTCGAATAACAATGCATTTATTTTGAAATTTCAATTAGTTTGGTTTTAAAAATTAGACTTCATTTCTAGTCCTGGTAGTCTGTCCGTACCGGGAGTCGCAGCGTGGGACTCCGTGGTACGTGGGGGTTATGACTCACTGATCGCTATTAGCCTTGCGTACACGCTGTTTAATCAATGCAAAACTGACTCAGACGGCTTACTATGCTCTGACATACGAGCCATGCCATATCCCGTCTTAAATCACACACTTGTGACTGTGCATGCAGTGTAGCACAGAGAAGAATGAAACAGAGATCGCATCCAGTAGTGAGCTGAATGTGTGTCGAGTAGTTATTTATCTGGTTTGTCATGTGGACTGCAGAGCCAGCACTTTGTCAGTCCCTCCCTTTACTCCCCCCCCCAAATCCTCAAGGATAAACGTAATAATAATAATTATATATGTATAAAGACGTTAATTAGTTGTAATTTATTAATAACTGCCACTTAGGCGTTCACTGAGTTTATAAGAAAGCGGCCTCTGTTTCTCTGTGACTGTAGTTAGCTTTTAACAAAAAGTTGGTCCAGAATTTTATTTTTTTTATTGTCGCTTTTAAGATCATCATAGGATTACTTTGGTCTACTGGATTGTCTTTTGGTGTTATTTGACTCCATCTCTTCCCAGAATTCCTTCATTCTCTGGAATCTCCTCTCTAGCTCTGTCTCTGAACACACTTTACTGCTGTAGCTATTTTATCTGTCTTGGGTGTGAATCTTATTTGGTGTCTTTTAACATTTTAATTTATGTTTTGGCTTATTGATTAGTTCTTCATTAGTTAAACAACCTTATCTCATGTCTTCCTGTATTTCTTTTAACCGTTATAATTTTGTCTCAATTATGATTTGTTTAGACAGTATGTCAGGCATCCTTACTATACATGTCCAAAGTACGCTATTCTTCTATTTCTCATGTAATATACTTGATTATATTTCATTGTATACTTTATCATCGGGTATTGGTATCTAATCTTCTTCTGTGTGATATTTTTTTAGGCAAGTTCTAATTTAAGTTCCTTACAAATTCAACGTTCTTTTATTAGCTTGTTGAATACAAATAATAGCTAAGTTTAAACTCAAGTGCCCAAGGAGGAGTTAAAACAGATTTTACTGACATGATATAGTGTTGGCTTCATTTAATGTATATTTTAAACTTGACTTGCAATTGCAAGTATATACAATAATACTAAATTTAAGTTGTACGTAGTTGGTCTCAACCTGCAGTCCACAATAAGGTCTCAATTAAACCAAAAGGTTGTAGAAAAAATGATTTTATTAACAATTCGTTAAATATTAAAACGGATGTATAGAATTCACTGTATATTTAATTTAGTATAAAATGTCTTTGTGAAAGCAAAGTATATTATATTTAAAGCTTTATAAGAGCCTTTGAGCTAAGTGACTGTAAAACATTATCGACATTTTAGCAGCCAGTTTCTCTAGATATTTATTATATTAAAATAAGATGGGTCGACATTTTTATTTACGACTTCTTTGAAGCAAAGCATTGACTGATCACTAGTCACTATGAAACTTTTCGTTATACTATAGGACTATTATTATGTTTCCATGATTCACTACTTACAAACTGTTTATGAACAAGTTAATACTGTACTACTTTAAAATATAAAATATTTTTCTGGTTTTAGTTCACCTAAAATATCTTGTGTTTCGCCGATAGTTTTGTAAAGTGTCTAGTGGTTGTCTTCCATTTTTTGTCAAACTTGAGTTGACTATGTTATCGAAGGTTTATATATAAACATCCAAAAAGACTAGACATATGGAATGAAAATTAACATTAACACAAAAAAAGTTATTAAACAGGACGAGAGGAAGGAGTATTAAACTAAAGGCGATACAGCAAGTTCGTAGTTTTAAGTGTCTAGGAAGTATGATTAAAGGAGACATGAGTTGAAAAAAGCAAACGAAAGTACGAATTTTTATGGAAAATGAAAGATTTAGACCATTGAATGATAAGATGACGAAACGATTTGTGAAATATTTTATTAAGAGTATTTTACCATGATCTCATTGGAAAGAAGACGAGAAGATATTGGAAGCAATGGAGATGTGGAAGGTTGGAGAAAATAGAATGGAGAAATAGAGTGCGAATTGAAGAAGTAATGAGGAGAGTAGGTGAACATAGCGAAATACTGAAAACTATAAGAAGAAGACAAATGAATTAGTTACACATGTGACGAAAGGATAGAGCCAGCTATAGAACAGCAATAGAAGGAAAAGTTAGAGGAAAGAATATGTCAGATTGAATTTGTTCTTATCAGCCTACTTAATAAAAAAGTAAATAAATATGATGCTTCTGATGCATTACTAATGTCGGCGCATAAATTATGTGCACCCGAGTTTGAAGGTTGTTTTCTAAGGAACTAAGAAACCTACGAAAAATCTAGTCACACCATTGTTTTTTTCGTTTAAATTTGCGTTATGACACATGTATTTTTAAATTTTATTAAAAGGTTTAATAATTTTTATCTCAGTTGGAACAAAAAAAGTACCGAAATTTTAACTAGTTTTCACTGTACATCAAGTCTACATCGTTATTACTAAAAAAACCCCTTAACATATCGTATTTATATTTCAATTACTGGTTGATAGCAATGTTTTCTGTAAGTTTCATAAATTTTAAAATTTTAACTTGTGGAGAAAAACAGTCCTAATAAATTACCTGAAACATTGTTTTCTTTGCTTTTGGATGTTGCAATGTTAATTACTTGGTCTTTTTGTAATCCTTATGACACGTATAGTTACGATACAGTACTTTCATATTTGTAACTAAATGCAGTGATTTTTAATCGATTTGCATAAATTTAAATCAAAATGGTTTGGTGGCTCAGTGGCTAAGACTTCGGACTGCAAAGAGCAAGGTTCAAGGTTCGATTCCTTACCGAGCCAACGGTCGCTATTTCACTCTTTGAATAAAGTTCACGCACAGGCATGCAGGCCCATGTGAACTGGCGAGTTAAGTTTTGGTAAAAAAAATATGAAAATAACTTGAAATTGATAAATTTAAATTGATTTAAATCATAATATAATCACTGCATCTACTTACACACAAGTGATGTATCGTAACTATACGTGTCATAAGGATTATAACAAAACCAAGTAATTAATAATGCAACATCTAAAAGCCAGGAAAACAACGTTTCAGGTAATTGATTAGAACTTTTTTCTAGTAAATTTAATTTATAAATTCAATAAAACTTATAGAAAACATTCCTATAAACCAGGAATAAAAATATAAATGCAATACAGTATCGGGTTTTTTAGTAATAACAATGTAAACTTGATGTACAGTGAAAACTAGTTTGAATTCCGGTACTTTTTCGTTCCAACTACAGAAAAATTATTGTAACTTATAATACAATTTTTTAAATTCATATTTCATAACGCACAATCAAACAAGGAAAATAATGGTATGATTTGAGTTTTCATAGGCCTCTTAGTTTTTTTAATAAACAATCTTCAAAATCGGGTGTACATAATTTCTGAGCTGACAGTAGATGGATTTTAAGCAATATCTTATTTTTAACGCCCAACTGAGAAAATTTAAGTGTATACGCACTTGTAAACGTGTTTGAATACACTAATACTGTATTGATTTATTTGAACGATTAATAGAAAACGACAAGGATCTATCAATCTACTCTTATATTCTACAAGTAACTCCACATGAGCAAGAGAAGGTATGTAACATTTCTTACATAAATGTTACGATTTTTTGAATAACTAAACAAAATTGAATGCAGAAAATTGAGAAGATTAATGTAATATAAATATTTAAAGATTTATTTACTCTTATAGAAATATTTGCTTGGTTTCCAAATAATGTTAAATTTGAAAGTGATCATCATCATTTTATTTAAAAATGTTAGTACACAATTTTTATTTTATAATAATCTTTATAAAATTATAGAGATTATTATAATTATGGTTAACCAGGTCTGTAAAAGTAGAAAATGTTACATAACTGGTTAACCTATCGGGTAATAAATAAATTGTAGGCTCCAACTGATACGGAATTGTATTATTTTCTAAAAAATATAAATAATTTTATTGTGATATGTATTATTTAAAATAGTAATACTTATTAAATTAACAAATAATGATCATAAAATTACAAGCAACAAAATCTGATAAAATATAGAAGAAAAGGTATCATTAACAGAATGAAAAAATAGAAAATTAAGGTAAAATATACAAACAAAATAAATAATGGAAACCCCTCTTTTGTACAACACAAAAGAACAAGATAATTATATACTATTTGCCTTCTTAGTGAAATTAAGCTTAAATCAGGCATTTTAGATTTTGATCTGTATTTTATTTCTAATGATGTTCTTCACAATGTTGCAAATTGCAAAATACAGAACAGCCAAAGATATTATAAGTAAACACTGAAAAATTTTAAAAGGTAAATAAAATATTAAAAAAAGAAAAATGTATGAATAGTAAAATAATGCAACTACTAATATTAAAAAATATTAATCATTTATTAATTACAGGATTAAATATCGTGGCTGAATAAATTTATAGGATGGTAAGATAATATCTTCTAATTTAAAATAAAAACCTTACTGTTAAAACAATTTACTTCAAATAAAATAAATTAAAAACTAAGTTAAAGTAATTGAAACAATAAATAATTATTATTGATTCAAAAAACAACTGCTGCATGCTACTTTAGTCAATAAACCTAGTTAAGAAGAACAAACGGTACTTGCAGTAAAACACAGCTGTCACTCAGAAGTCTATGGATGGTCCGACCACTTAGAATAACTCCACTGTACCGTAGAAAACAAATTCCAGCTGTCGTTAACTAGAGAACAGCTGCAATTACCTAGCAAAGAGTAAGCAATGGTTTCCAGCAGCTATCATCAACTGTTTTGTACTCTTGGGTTACTGAACAGTTGAACTCAAAACCTAGAGTCATGCCATTTAACGCTATTCTACTGGATTTCCAAACATTTTTTACATGAGTAGACTATATTATAATCTTAATATATTACAAAGCCCCTTCAACCGTATCAGGAACAGAGCAATTAAGAATTGTAAGGTCTAGAGACACTTAAAAAGTAAAGTGACACTAGATCAATGGACCATACTTTTATGATTCCTAACTTTTGGAAGTTCCAAACAGTTCGTTGTCTACGGTATAAGCCGTAGATAAGGAAAGTTACTAGAAAAAATGGACCACACTTTTATGATTCCTAACTGTTGGAAGTTGCAAACAGTGCGTTGTCTACGGTATGAATAAAAGGCACTTAGAGAAGGAAAATTAAACGTGAGAATGAACCGGATTTTGATAATTCATGAGAATTGGAAGTTACAAAAATTGTTTTGTCTAGGATATCAGGTAAAGGCACTTTAAAAATCAAAATGACACTACAAAATGGATAGTATTTTGATGATTTCTGAGAGTGGAAGTAAAAAAAATGCATGGGCTTGAATATTGAATATAAAAGTCAAAGCAGGTACTTTATCAAAACTAATCAAACAATTTTCTTATATTTTGAAATCAATTAAATCCATATTATCATCGTAAATAATTTTACTACCTAAATTTGATCCGCCTTTGTTTATGTGGTAAGAAGTGACGATAGTTCGTATTACGTGGAAACATTGGAGACCTTAACGTTGGGTTTTAAATAAGTCAGTCGATAGTAAATAACGGAGAGCTGATTCATTACTCGTCCAGCTTTCTATTGCTCCAGACACTTTCTCCCCCGCGGGCCTACGGGAAAGTTCCAGACGGGAGATGTGATATCTCCAGCCCGAACACATGTCTTCCGACCCCTAATGACTGATTATACCGGGAACATACGACTAATGTATGCTGTACATCTAGAGTAATCTTATCATCTTACATTCTGCAATGTACAACCACAAGTATTGCTTTCCTGTTGTTGGTATCAGAGTTGCACCGATAATTCAAATTCTCTCACATCTACCCACCCAAAAAAGTAAAAATTGCTTGTTAAAATTGGACAAAGTAAATTTAATTAGTTAATCAATTAGTAGTATGAAATCTATACTTGAATATTTAATATTCTTCTTTAATATCTCATAGGTAGGTGGGAAGGCGATCACCACCTTACGTGCATGGGTTGTTGGGAGACCTATTGTAAATAGAATATTTGATATAACCATAATTATTATTTAATATCTTAATGTTATCTTGGGGATGTCATTTTTTCAGTCACGCGTATTTCCTTAATGTAATGGTTATATTTTTATATTTTGCATGTACAGTATTAACTTGGTAATGAGTTGTACATATATTATTGATTGTAAATTGTATTTACGTAAACTCCAGAACAGTTGTTTTATGTTTACTTCCAAGTGTAATTAGATGATTTTGAAAGGGTAGGCGAGAGCAGTTGGACATTTTCTATCATTTCGTGATGAAACTCTACACGACTTGATAGAACCCATGACTTTTTACATCTTTTTACTAATATCAGATGTAATTTGAAATTCTATTAAAACTTGGGCTGTATTGTAAAAGTCGTGTAGAGTTTCGTCATGGATTGATGAAAAATGTCCATTTGTAAGATTCATTTTTAACTATGCACACAGTTTGTTGTTCTTTTTAATTTTTTAAATGCTCTGTCGTTGATTCATTATTAATTAAATGTTAATTAATATTGATTTTAACTCACTTATCAATCTATTGCTGTGTAAAGGTGTGTAGCTTGTGTACAGCTTGTTTTGAGGAACCTACTCGTACATTTGTATCCGAGTAGTTAGTCCTGTAACTTATATTAATTGTATAAAGTATTTTACAATTAATCAAATAGATGATAGAGTACAGAAAGCAATTATTACAATAGTTTTATTATTAATATTTATTCCATTATTTGATTAATAACGAATAATACAAGAAATTAATTGTTATTGATTATTTAATCACTAAAGGAATACAATAAACAAAGACTACCTTTTTATTGTAGCTCTCCAGCTTGTGATCCTAATATTTTTCAGCTTATGACAATTAGGAATTTGTCCAAGGAAATTTGTAATTGTTTTGTAACATTAAGAAAATATTGTATAAAAATATTTAAATAAATTGCATAATAATTGTATATTCATAATAAGTATTAAAAAGTTATGCTTCATATACAGATGGTCACGGGTTCAAATCCCGGGAGGTCCACGTCACATTTGCTTGGCGAGTTTGGACCGTTGTCCCTTAACAATGTTTGAAGACTAAGTTAAAAATGGCACTGGCATAAATAGTTGAGAGAAGTGACAAAATATGTAAACTAATTCGTTCATTCTTGCTGAAAAATTTAACTTTTTTTCAAAGATATATTGTTGACAGTAGAATAATAGTAATTGATAGCACTTCAAATCTGTGAAACTTTGGGGAACATAAAAATACGAAGCACTTTTAAAAATAAAACACCTATTAATTTTTAACTAATGATTTTAAATGTTCCAATGTCGTCTACAATCAACGCTTTTGTGAATAGGAAAGATATACTATTTGAAATAAGTGACTTTTCTGCATCGCCAAATTTAACCAGGACTTTTCATATCAAATAGCATAATTGAACATGTTTAACAATATATTGTACCACTTTGGTGTTGTAACTGTTAAAAATCCGTACATACGAGTAAAATGGATGCAGCAAACATAGTGGCTTTTAAATCAGTAGTAGTGTTACAATAAGAAGGGGGAGGGGTAGAAAAGTTACCCATGTAACGGGAAAATTATACTGTATCACTTGTTATAGAAATAAATATGTTGAAGAGACATAAATTCGGGAAGAGAAAAGTAAAGATGGAGCTGAAAAAGTGGGGTGAAGTGGACGGGGTGGCTTACACGAGCGTGGAGGGGGGGGGAGTCTGTCAGAACGTAATTGGTGAAATAGGCCTATAATTGGCGAGTTAGTTTATTTCAATTTCATTGTTCACGGGTTATTGCTTAAAATTGTAAATATTTCAACTTTATTTGTAAAAGGAACATAGAATAAAATCAGACAATTACATTTAAAATTTGAACGTTATTTAAACTATAAAAATAAATAAATAAATAAATAAATACATTAAAAATACAAAATTGTTCGTCAGTGCAAAAAGGCGTATTTCGGACATACCTAAGACTGACTAAAATTATAATTTAAGAACACATTTACAATCATAAAATAATCAAAATTGATGAATCTAAATTTGTCGATAATTGCTATTCTGAAAAACATTAAATTAGTTTTGAATCTTCGGAAATTGTAACAATTGAACTTAATTGGAGATCTTGAAATCTTCTTGAAAGTACATTCATGTCAATAAATAGCAACAACGTCATTTCTCAACCTTCTCAAAATTGTAAAACACTTTTATACCATTGATTAAAGACTACTACTACAAAAATTAGAAACGTAAAACCTCGTTTTTCCATTCATAACTATTTCTCCAAAACTATACGTTCAATTGACTTGAAATGTTGTAGATAAGTTTATCTTGGTCCCCAGAGGCTCACTATCAATCAATCGATCATTTTATTAATCAGAAATAGTGCAGGTACATTCCAGTGTTTCTAGAGCTCTCCAGCCTAATTTGGCTAATTAAGAGCTGTATTTATCAAACCTACATTTCTTTACACACTAATTAAGATATATATAAAACAAAAATAACTATAAATTAAATATGAATGACTTAAAGATTGCTAGACCGTTGATATGTGACTTCCATATAAATTTACTATGGAGGGTTAGTCCTAAATATATCTTCTGTGGTAAGTTCGAATTCATTCATAAACATTGTCGGGTTTACTTATAAATTATTATTTTTTGTAAAATTTAAACAGTTAGTTTTATTCATATTTACGTTGCAAGCTATTTATATTGAGTTATTGATACAAATCTATTAGTTGTAAAAAATTTCAATTTTTAAACTACTTAAATATTGATTTAAAAAAATAATGGATTTATCGTCAGCGTAGGTGGTAATATGTATGTCCAGAGTTTGTGAAATATCATTTGTGCAATGAATAAATAAAATTGGCCCCAAAACTGAACCCTGTGAATTCCAAATTCCAGCTCCAAATTTTGTGACTGCATCGTGTTACTAATTTTAAAATTATATTGGAATTTTCAATAAAATACAAAGAAAGAAAATAGGAAACAGTATATAGTGAGTATAGTGTCATAAAAATGGCGTAATGTTTTGCTACAAGTGTAATGTTTTGCTAAGACGTGTATGACTAAGGTCTCGGTGACTGTCTTGGACTTGCAGTTCACTAGCGAAGACCATTTCAATATCTGACTTCAAACAAGTCACAATCACGAGGAAAAACTTTGACCTATTTATTATTATTCAAATAAATATCAGAAGTAACTGGCAGATAATATTTTAACAGTGTTTTACTAACATAAAACCGAGGCCTTATCAGGTATAAAGGTTTTTTCTCTATACAATTACGTGTAAAATATATTTAGGAAATTACGATATTGAGAATACCGTGTTGAAATTCCCATGAATACTTCTATAAGTTTCTAGACCATACAGCTTTGTTGTCTAGAAGAACGGGAGCAAGTTGAGCTTTTATATTGATGTAATGGTTTAGAGGGAACCACGGGGAAGGATAAGAAGCGCAGATAATGACCCCGTAGCGAAGCAAGGTCTGTCGGCTAGTTAAGTATATGTTTTAAAAACTAATCAACTAACAAACAATGAGGACGTTAAAAACACTTAATAATAAATAAATAGAACGGTCAGTTTTTGTTATAACAGTGTGTTTTTTACATCCTATGACTTTCATACCTGTATATTGTAGTATAGTTTACAAAAACTGTTATAGTGAACGTTAAATAATCTTTACTATTTTGCTAGTCTTCACAGTCAGTTAATAAAACTATGAAGAGGTTTTATATATATATATATATATATATATATATATATATATATATATATATATATATATTATTATTACTATCCACTATCCATTTTTAAGACGTCGATCGATGGATTCATTAACAATTGAATTAATGTAATGATTGTTGATGAAAGTGTGTAGTCTTCTAACTAACGTCAACTGGTCCTTGGAGAGAGACATTTTAATAGGCCAATAGTCAAGGCAGATAAGGGACCTACAGCTTTCCGTGGAATTCGAACCACGTAATATTGATCTTATTTTCAGCTAATTGACAAGGCTGATGCTCAATTACCTCTACACAACATCCAAACCATGAATATCACCCAACATAGATAGCCCAAACTTCACTAGTAGTATCCACACCGATGGCAACCATTGAGTGGAAGCCATGTTGGTATTAAGAGGAACGAGAACCTGTCACTTACAATCTCCACAAAACTTTGTCCCCAAGTAGCTGGGTTACAGCACCGCCACTAGTGCCTACAATCTCCACAACACTTTGTCCCTAAGTAGCTGTGTTATAGCACTCCGCCACTAGCGCTTACAATCTCCACAACACTTTGTCCCCAAGTAGCTGGGTTACAGCACCGCCACTAGTGCCTATAATCTCCACAACACTTTGTCCCCAAGTAGCTGTGTTATAGCACTCCGCCACTAGCGCTTACAATCTCCACAACACTGTCCCCAAGTAGCTGGGTTACGGCTCTGCGCCACTAGCGCTTACAATCTCTACAACATTTTGTCCCCAAGTAGCTGGGTTATAGCACTCCGCCACTAGTACTGTCATATTATTATTATATAAAGTGTAAAAATGCGCGTTCACAGGACCTTTATGTCTTATAAAGGTTATAAATTAGAAGTAAGCCTAATCGGCAACAATTTCCACTTGAAACAAATTATTATTATAAGTAGTATTTAGCTTTATTTAAATTGGTTTGCCAATTGGTTAGGCCGTTTTACGTGACAAACTGTGTGATTAGCTCAACATTTGAGCACCGATAATCGACGGTCTCTAAATCGATGGTGCGAAATAACAATAATCGTTGGATACCACTTCAAAGTGGTTGATTTTGGTGGCACTTGTGGATGTTGCAATCTTTGGAGTCTTCAAGGGTCACTGTATATATTCTACCTTGACCTCTTATCAACATGTCAGTCGGTCCTAGTGGTGCAGTGTTGTGATCCACCTACTTGGGGACAAAGCATTGTGGAGATTGTAGGTGATAGGTTCTGTGCTCGGTTCTCTTAATGCCAACATGGCATCCGCTCAACGGTTGCTATCGGCTTGGACACTACTAGAGAAGTCTGGAGTGCCCATGCTGGTTGAATGTCTGGCTGTTGTATATGGGAGATAACTAAGTATCAGGCTTGTCAGTTAGATGCAACATACTTCGTAGTTCGGATTCCACGTAAAGCTGTAGGTCCCTTAGTTGCCCAGGCCATTGGGATTTTAATAAATGGCCTTTTCGAAACATAAGTCGAACTCAGTTAGTAGTCAGACTACACGGGTAATCCACACTCATATAATCAATCACATTCTCTTTAAAATACGCACAAAGTTGTTTCGGCGTTAATAATCCGTTGTCTGATGTTGGGTTGGGGAGAGTCAGGCTTATGAAGAGTAACCACTGGGATTCAGGCGCATTAGTACGTTTCATGCTTATTATAATTCTGTTGATATGACACCTACTATTATTCAGATATAGTAGGCCACCAACTTGATCTAGCTGATGGACTAAACCGGTTCAAGCTGGAAATAAGACTACACATAGTATTTTCCCTTATTTTATATTGCACTAATTCCATATCAAAATAGACTGTATTGTGTTATAGCCATAAATAAATATGAGTAATTTAAATTCAATATCTAGACGAAATCAGTATTCAAGAAGTATTATGCCCTACACTTAATTTGAGTGATTTCAACTTAGCTAGAGATTCGAACCTACGAGGATAGAGGAAAACCCCTGAGAATCTAGTTTACAAGAGTAAGAAAGTCTTTGAGAGCTGCTAGTACGGGGTTAGCTAGTAGCCATTGGTTCATATCTATGGGGATGAATGGTTGAGATGCGAGTCTACGAGGGTAGAGAAAGACCTCTAGGAGTCTAGTTTATGGGAGTAAGAAAGTGTCGTCGAGTGTGAGTATGGGGTTAGCTAGTAGCCATTGGTTTATATCTATGGGGATGAATGGTTGAGATGCGAGTCTACGAGGGTAGAGAAAGACCTCTAGGAGTCTAGTTTATGGGAGTAAGAAAGTGTCGTCGAGTGTGAGTATGGGGTTCGTTAGTAGCCATTGGTTCATATCTATGGGGATGAATGGTTGAGATGCGAGTCTACGAGGGTAGAGAAAGACCTCTAGGAGTCTAGTTTATGGGAGTAAGAAAGTGTCGTCGAGTGTGAGTATGGGGTTAGCTAGTAGCCATTGGTTTATATCTATGGGGATGAATGGTTGAGATGCGAGTCTACGAGGGTAGAGAAAGACCTCTAGGAGTCTAGTTTATGGGAGTAAGAAAGTGTCGTCGAGTGTGAGTATGGGGTTCGTTAGTAGCCATTGGTTCATATCTATGGGGATGAATGGTTGAGGTGCGAGTCTACGAGGGTAGAGAAAGACCTCTAGGAGTCTAGTTTATGGGAGTAAGAAAGTGTCGTCGAGTGTGAGTATGGGGTTCGTTAGTAGCCATTGGTTCATATCTATGGGGATGAATGGTTGAGGTGCGAGTCTACGAGGGTAGAGAAAGACCTCTAGGAGTCTAGTTTATGGGAGTAAGAAAGTGTCGTCGAGTGTGAGTATGGGGTTCGTTAGTAGCCATTGGTTCATATCTATGGGGATGAATGGTTGAGGTGTGAGTCTACGAGGGTAGAGAAAGACCTCTAGGAGTCTAGTTTATGGGAGTAAGAAAGTGTCGTCGAGTGTGAGTATGGGGTTTGTTAGTAGCCATTGGTTCATATCTATGGGGATGAATGGTTGAGGTGCGAGTCTACGAGGGTAGAGAAAGACCTCTAGGAGTCTAGTTTATGGGAGTAAGAAAGTGTCGTCGAGTGTGAGTATGGGGTTCGTTAGTAGCCATTGGTTCATATCTATGGGGATGAATGGTTGAGGTGCGAGTCTACGAGGGTAGAGAAAGACCTCTAGGAGTCTAGTTTATGGGAGTAAGAAAGTGTCGTCGAGTGAGTATGGGGTTCGTTAGTAGCCATTGGTACGTTTGTATAGGGATTGGGAAGAACGTTGAGACTGGAGTCTACAAGATTGTAGAAGGACCATCTTGACTAATATTTTTAAGGATAGAAGGCTGTAAAGCAATCATGCATGTGCATAGAAAATAACGAAACTACACATAAACACATAACGTTTATTTTAAAGCACAGTAATCGATTTAAAAGAGAAATTAAGCAATACCGCCGTAGTAAGATAAGCCAACTTCACTTTCATGTGTAAATATAATTACAACGTGGTGAAAGGCGTTAACACTGACTAGGCGATCCTCGGGCGGGAGGTAGTTAAATATCTAATATATTTCAACATTCCGACTGAAATGCTACTTGCTCATTATATAACAGCTTAATCATGACTACATACCACCCGCATATACCTTATTGCTAAACGATTCTCGTACGAATTTTGTGTAAAGAAAAACTTTAGTATAATTAGTTATACTGTAATTGGAGTTGAATAGAGGTAATAACATTGTTACACAGAGAAAGCAACACATACGTAAGCCAACTAGACAACATTTATTTGTTTTAAGGTAAACAAGAGTGAATATAGAACGATTAAGGATCATTTATGTTGTCTAATTAATTAAAATTATAGTGAGGAATCCCACTTATAAATATACCAATGACCAGAGTATCTGCAGTACTTGGGGTAGTTCGTCGTGGGATCCGAACCACGTGGTATTTGTCTGACTTTGTTGGATGTACTGATAAATGAATCTCGGCTCCCTTATAAGGTAAGTTCAATAAATGGTAAATCAACTCCGGCACCACACTTATTCAGTGGTGGCTGTAATAAGGATAATAATGACAACCATCAAGCGGACTTGAAAATACCAAGTAGATTTGTCATCGTCTTGACCAGTCCCATCACTTTCAATCAAACGCCTTACCTCCAATTAGATGGACTATAACACTACACTACTAGTTACGTAGTTTGCGAACAGAATTGTTTCAGATAGCTATTTCTCAATCTAAGTATTACGATTGTTAGTATCCTTGTATAATCTGAGTTAAATTTGATAACAAACTGGATTTTTGATCTCATAAAAAATAGTCTATTACTGATCTTGTATTCAAGTTTTAATGATTTACTAGGGGACACCCCTGCACGTACAATCGAATTTACGAAAAATCGGACGTGCTTAGTAGTGAACAACATAATGTTATATAGCCTTTGATTAAAACCATATAACAGTTTGGTTAGTAAAAACAATCTTGTAAGGGGGGCATTGAAAATGCTTCTAAATTGTAAGAGGGAGGACAAAATATTATTAATGCCTAAGTAAAATGTTTTAAGAGTAGTATGTATGAATAATGTTGTCATCAATGGCGGTTTAAAATAAATAAATGGTTCTGGCTTTTATTTTGAAATTGTATCACAAATCTAAATTTCTTACCATTACCTATTCTACTTTATTTTGCAAAATATTAGATTAGTTTCACTAAATAAATTTTGATGGCTCCTTTTTGATTGTGTAGTAATGGATTAATTACTGAATCTATAATTTTGACACTAATTTAAGTACTTATAATTGATGATAAAACATAGGTAATTAAATATTAATAATTATCATGAAGATTTAATCATTATCTTATTCGTATAATGATCAGCCTTTTTTTTATTATGCCTAATAAACTAAGACTGGGTTTCAGGTGATAAATCATTCTTCATTCTGATCCTCCCTATTCTTCCCCAAATTGCATTTACAAACTACCCTACAGACTAAGCAAATTAAGGAATTTTTCATACTTGAGGAAACTGTTTCATATTCATGGTGGCGCAGTGCTGTAACCCAGCTACTTGGGGAAAAAGTGTTTGGGAGATTGTAGGCGATAGGTTCCATGCTCGGTTCTCTTAATACCGACATGGCGTCCGCTCAATGGTTGTCATCAATATAGACACTACTATAAAAGTCTGGAGTGTCCGTGTTGAATGGTAGTCAAGGTTCGGGTGTGTGAAGGGAAGAGAACTAAGTGTCAAACTTGTCAGTTAGCTGAAAATCAGACCAACACTACGTGGTTCGGATTCCATCCACATAAAGCTGTATGTCCCATAGTTGCCCTGGCTATTGGGCTATTAATAAATAGTCCTTTCTGAGCTAAGTCGAACTCAGATAGTAACAATGGTTACACTCGTTCATCTACACTCATTCACCCCTTATATTCGCCCATATCTCTACGATCGGCGTCTTAGAGATGAATAATAATGAATATATTTTGCTTAAACAATTTTTAATAGACAGTAATATGTACAGCAATACTACAAATTTCACCAGACGCCTTACAAATACAAATTCAAGAACAAAAGTAGAATAATCAAAATTATGTCATAGTATTTGAATAAAAAAAAAAGTTTTTATCAATGCTTTAGAAATAAATTATTTAAATACATTCTTTATGTAGAAAACGAACTTTTTTAATAAAATATAATGTTGCTCATTGTAATGAAACAAAGCTAAAATGAACTATAATACTTTTGGTTGGGATCTCCCTTAATCCATTCCATAACATGCATTTATTGTCATACATATTATGAATACATATTCAGAGTTTTTTTTATTAAAATTGTTTTAAATTTTCTTTGAACAAAAGTGTTAGTTTTCTTGTAATTAATAAATGAGTTAAAGGGAACAAATTAAAAAAAATCATGTCAATAAAGCAATTAAAATTGGCTAATTTAGCCTATGTAGGTACATAGCCAAATAAGAGACCATGTGATATATTGTATAACAATTTTGAAAATATAGTGGGCATAAGGTGCTGACTAACCAAGTGTCAAGTCAAACTGAGGAAACATATTTTTAAATCGTAACCAATTATTTATTTACATAAATAACACCTTTACTATATTTGAATTAATATATGTACAGTTAATTAACTTTTAAAAGTATATCGAAAAAAGTTTTAAAAATGATGAAAGTACTTTTACAATGAAATTTCACTGATTGATTCAAGAATAAAATTTTATTCCAAAACATGCTGTTTTATGAAGGATACATAGAAGTCAGTATCGCGCAATAATATTATTATCAAAATACAATCAATATTTTCTTTAAAGCCTTAAAAACCATTTACATGCAATGGAAACCGTCAAAATTTGAGAAAATAATTGCATATATAAAAACTAAAATCTGATTGTAGTAATCTGGTTAGCTGGAAGATCCCAATCAACCAATTGGCTAATTTTAGCTTGGTTTCATTATTGATGAGCAAGCTCATATTTGGTTATTAAGAAAGGTCTTTTATTTATATTAATTATATTAAAATAATGGACAATATCACAATATCACACAGTGATAGTTTATTAAACAAATTCTACTTCGCTCATACACATAAACAAATTGGATAGCGACATTTTATCTTTTCAGGGAGACGGCCCACGAGGAGTTGAACGTAAATCTTCAACTTATGCCTGTGTCGTGTTTGCTATCAAATGAAAGGTCTATTCAAAAGAAACTAATTTATCAAATAACCACCCCTACACGTACAGTGGTAGTGACCCACCCACCCAACCCTACACGTACAGTGGTAGAGACCCACCCGCCCACCCCTACACGTACAGTGGTAGTGACCCACCCACCCAACCCTACACGTACAGTGTTAGTTACCCACCCGCCCACCCCTACACGTACCGTGGTACTGACCCACCCGCCCACACACAAACATTGTTATTGACCCACCCGCCCGCCCATACACGTACAGTGGTATTGACCCACCCACCCTCCCATAGACATACAGTGATATTGTAACCCGCCCACCCATACACGTACAATGGCATCGTTACCACTGTGCGTGTGTGGGTGGGTTTTATAACATTGATGAAAAACTGCCTATGGTTTTTTTTATAAATAGAATTATAAAATATCTAAAACCAGATTTTTATTGTCTTGAATTTATCACATGAAAATAATATCATATATAAAAATTAAAATCAGATTTTTGTACTATCCATACATAAAGAACTAAAATAACTATAAACTTGTTTAAAGACAATTGAATGAACACTGTAAAGAGACTTGTCAACAAGATATCATTTTACGATTTTTAAAATTTGTTTAGTGACATTTCTCTTTTGAGGAGCTAAAAAGCTCGATGCAGTAGTAAGAAAAAGGTGAATTTGTGTTTCGGAACAGGGAAGTGTAATCGTGGTCTGAGTGAGGACGCAGAGGGAAGGTGTTGCAGAAAATCTCAGAAAGATTTTGTTTGAAAATTATTATGGACATGGAAATGTAAGGATTTTATGATGGAGAAATATGGACAGGATTCTCTCTTTTTGAGGGCAAAAATAATCTGAGTGGCATTTTTCTTGAGTTGAAATATTGATATAGTTCTTGAATTCTCACGATCCCAAATGGGAACGGATTATACGAGGTTTGTTAAACATTGACCTGCATATTGTCTCATTTTAATCTTATCATGCTGATTTGCATCCTTATCCTAAACTACCAATGGACTAGACCCTATTACGTCAATGGATAAAAAAAGTAAATCATTGAACAAGCACTATTCTGCTATTTCTCCGTTTTTATTACGTCATTAAAGTTCGAGCAAAGAGAATATTAACAAACATAATTAACGTCTAGATTTTACAGAGATGATTTTACAGTCTCGACAGTAAAATATGCGTTTTTCTTCTCTTAGAACAGTTACTGACATAAATTAATTATTAATAAATAAATGCCTGATGTTTCAAAGCGCGAGGATGGTTAGTAAGGGACATGTAATTCCTTTAAGACTGAAATACCCTATAATTCGGCGTGTTTTTTTAAGTATATGATTTTGACTTGGTTTTAAAACCAAATAAGAATTTATTAAATCATTCTTCCTTACAATTATTTCTCATGAAAATACTGAAAACTACTTTCATACCATATCGAGACTGCAGATGTATGTAAACTTATTGTAAGAGTGATGGGTGTTCAACAAATAATAACTTGTATATATGTTGCCGGAAGGACGGCAAGCTGGTCATCTCGGATGATTTCACCTAGTTTTTAACGTGAACAATTGTAAATGAAATAACTTGTATATAGGAATAAATTAAATACTCCTTGTATATAGGAATAAATGAGACTTTAACTTGTAAAACAATTAACAAACAAGACTTTATTTAATAGAGCTTAAGAATTGGGGACATTATACATGAAATTTTTTCGTTAAATAAACGAAAACTGAAGGAAAAGAAATATATGGAATTTATAACACGGGGGAAATTAGAATATAAGATTATCAACAGTTTTCTTAGCCTCTTATATTTTTACTTCTTAAAATACAACTATTTATAAGAAATAAGAACGTATTTTCCCCAATACTTCTGGGGAACATGGTGAGTTCTTCGTAAAGTATAACAGAAAATTTACGACATCTGGATGTGGTTAATTAATTTTCAGTTGTGAGTGAGTAATACCATTGATTTTATACACACACATTACATTATTTTGATTGTGTTATATTGTAAGTATGTATAATCAAGAGTGATGTTAATCCCGCTGTGTAGGGTTGTTACTAACTTACCTCATTGGACTATCACTAACGCTCCTGAAGACAATGAACTGCAATCGTGATCATAGAGGTTGCTGGGTAAATTATAAATTAGTAATAAAGTAAGGAATATAAATAAAACTATTATAGTAAGCAATTTAAATGGTTTTAGTGTATTGAACTATCGATAAGTTAATGAAATATTTTAATTTCCACGCAGACGATAATTTCCCCCTTTTGGCCGTGGAAGGTCATCAGTGACCTCTGACCAGACAGAAAGGTCATCATGCTCTCCAGAGGTCACCGATGGCAGACCAGACGAGCCCAGGTCGTGAGCTAGGCTTACCAAGCATCTGGCGTAAGGTCAACCCGCACGCAGACTTGCACAGACTGCTAATTTATTTATGAAGAAGGTTTTAAAATAGACTGTAGCCAGATGAAAGGGCGCAGTAGATAACTACTATCGCTAAAGTATATATTTGCTGTATAGCAGGTCTGTTTGGGTCACATGAATGTTTATTTCTTATAACATTTTCTATTCAAAAACTGTAAATAACTATATTACAACTTTGAAATTTTCCTTCTGTACTTTCACAAGGTACTCCACTTAGCAAGCACCCAGGATGACTATATAATGTAAATATTATGATTTAATGATTCAAAAAGCTTATTCAGAAGTTCATTCATTTGTTATCAATTAAAAAAGGCGTAACTTGTATATAGGAATATATATTTATCAAATAACATCTTCCGAAGTATTGTAAATAATTCTTGATCGATATAGTACGAGATGACGTAAAATAAACCAAATGGCCTGAACAAGGACACGTAAGGTACGCACCCCATTTAAAAGTAAAAAGTATAATATCATCTAAATGAGGTGGACAGTCAAAGGAGATTACCACAACAGTTTAGCTCTTGCATTTAAAACAATCATAATTTTATTAGTATCATTGGATCTCTTTTATTGTATAATCACTTACTTTTCAATTTGTAGGGTACCTCAAGGGTCTGTGCTCAAACCACTTTTGTTTATTAGATGACATAACTTTCTACGTTGGATAGTAACACTAACGCACTTTAATTTTTAACTCCATTTCCATTTAAGTATATACAAGACTCAAGTCTGTTTTGTGATTTAATAGTACATTAATTTCTGTATTGCTTCAGTTTTAAATGTTATCTTTGAAAAGTAACACGATACAGTAGAACTTAAAATTACAAATAAACGGTTTCTTGTCTCTGTTTCTAAGATACTATTGTTTTATTCGGGATCCGTCCTGTGTACCTTACATAAATATCTTATTTAGATGAAAAATGGAGTAGTGAAATTATGTATTATATAATAGGAAAATAATCATCAATAATTTAGTAAATGTTTTATTTAAATTTTAATATTAACATAATTACATTCTTCTTTATTCATGCTTGTCCACAGATGTACTAAAAAACAGCAATAAAGAATTGAAATATGTTTATGATCTACATATACAGCAATATATTCCTCAGGCAATATATACTCAGACAAACATTCATCAGGAACACAATAGTGTCATAGTGTAATCGTTGGCATGACATTCATAACCGCAGATTGATGAGCATAAACAATTTAAAATGTACTTATTCCTGCGAGGCTGTCTTAGTATCTTCAGGACTTAATGTCATCTTCAGGAGAATAGTTGTCATACTTATTGAACTTTTTGCCAACTACCATCTTAAAACATGATAATATTACACAGTGTTTTGTAACGTGTTAAAATGAAGCAGAGCATTATCTTATTTACATACATTTAAGATGATCGAAGAAATATGGGTGAAATTACATTTACAAAGAATCAATATATAACTTTACAGTACATGGACTTTAATATTTTCCGCACACGCACACGCGCGCGCGCGCGCGCGCACACACACACACACACACACACACACACACACACACACACACACACACACACACACACACACACACACACACACACACACACACACACACACACACACACACACACACACACACACACACACACGCAGGCGAACACGCACATATTTGTGTTGCTTCCTTGATTTATGTACATTTTATATTTTGAAAAGCAAGAAAAGTATTTAATAAATTGCCTTATTTTTCAAATTGGCATTATTTCAAATTATATCCTGCTTGATTTAACTCTATTACTTTGTTTAGGATTATGGAAAACCTGAACTATAATAAATTCAAATTACGAAGGTTTTTGGAAGCTTAGAACTATGCGTTGGCTCAATTTTTTTCTGTTTACGCCAGTGGAATTTTTAACTTTATATTCAAACGTTATCGAGGGACAACGGTCCAAACCCCTGTGGCAAGTTCAAGTGGACCTTCCGGGATTTAAACCCGTGACTTTCTGGATTAAAAATTGCTAACCACTTGGCTAGCAATCGGCCTATATAACATACGTAATAAGTGAGCAATACATTTTATATTACTGGACACGTGAGTGTTAACCTTATAGATAACTATTGCGGAAGTAACAAATAAATAAAGACAGGTAAAGGAAGGGTTGAGACTGTAAATATATAAAATAATGTAGGCAAGTCATTTACTGTAGCTGTACAATGCATGCGCTGGTAGTTATATGACAATGATTAAATATTTATTACTTTAGAACAGATAAAATTTACTGTTACAACCGGATGTGATTGAAAATAGATGGACTAGTTAACTGAACACAGTAAACTTTATCTTATTAATGCTAAGACCTATATAATAATAGTAAATATTTATACCATTAAAAGGTTACAAACAATCTACAATAAAAAAACTAAAATAAAACCAGCCATTGAAACTAAATAAGGAACTATGTAAAAAGCACTGGTTATATCTACAAAATAATTGCATTAGGCAATCTGACGGTCTCCTGGGGCGCGAGCTAACATTCTTTCGGATTGCACTTATTCTAAATTTACCAATAAAAAAATATACATTACTTTCTAGGCTAAACCTATCTAAAACTATGACTAGTATACAGTCAAACCACTTAATTGTTAAATATATCAGATTTATACGTTATTATACAAATATACATAATAAAATGTGAAAATTAAGATACGCCATAAATATATTTCCTTATATCAATAATGCGTGAGGATGTGTTTTGTCAACGCAACTCTCCCTTTATTTCTTGACAAATTTAAAGAGTTGATGCGTCAAACAATTTGCTTCTGTTAGTAGTTGTGCAATAAGATCTTAATTCTTCAATATTTTTACCCTGAAGGGTGTGGAAAACCCTCAAAATACGTTTTTCGGCCATACGAATAACACGGGGAGAGATTTAAATGAATTTAAAAGTAACAGGTGTTCAAACGTAAATAATTATTTCCAAAAAATTTTAACAGCTGTTGGGATGTGAACAATGGTGTTTTTAATTTGTAGGAGGTTAGATATTTCATAATATTAAAACCAGGGAAGGTTGAAAGCATGGTTTTAATCACATTTTATTGTAGAGCTCCGCTCTGCTGAACTTGAAGGTTTCAATGGTAATCTAATACAGTTATTTTATTTGTTTAATTAATCTTCAGCTGTTAAGCAAAAACAAATGAAATGAACACGTTTGATATAGGCTAAGCAATATAATTGGGCGCTTAAACTAATAAATACTTAGCAACACAAGTAATGTGAGTGTGATGCTCTAAATGAATTTAATACTACACTCTGATTATACGTTATTCAGTTAACATACTGTACTATTATTTATAGTCAAAATTGACTGGGCGAAAGCCGAGGTGTAACGAGCGCAGTGAATGACAGGGTTAGCTCGCAAAGCGCACGGCTTTTTTCATTATATTATTTTATATAATTTTAAATTATATAAAAGCTGTGCTGTTTACTTGGAAAAAATACTCAAAAAAAGGTTATTAGATACTAATGAAAATAAAAATATTAAGGAACTTATTTCGTCCATCATAACTGTTCCACGCTACGGCTCAGCTAGTATTGGGAGAGACATTTGATTTGCTCAACTAGAAAGCAGTACGTATAGGTGGGTTTCGATTCTTTCTTTTGCAACTTTTTGAGTCAATGCTTAGTGCCAGGCTAATGAAATGTTATCTCGGTAGTGAATAATGCTCTTTTAGACAGCTGAAGGATAATCTGTTACAGGGGTGTGTACTGGCTCCAATTTTATTCAACGTGTATACCGCTGACATCCCAATCACAAAGTCTAAAAAAATTATAATGCTTTAGCTTATCAACACAACAACTGTTACTGAAGAAACATTCACAAATGCAACCCCCGATGAATATTTTGAATCCTTGAACCTAAATCGTAATCCATCATAAACCGTAGTCATGAGGGGTACTGCTTTCATTTAAGTAACCGATTAGTCCTTCCCATAAAAACAAGTAATACATTTTTTAATTTATCTAAGTATAAACCGTATTTTTTTACTTAATAACAATAAATATATGTCTGTTACTTATATTAATATTTTCGTGAGGTCGTCCAGTCCCTCCTTACTTCACATAAACTGCTCTAACTTGTGGAGAAACCTTTTCATATTTTATACATTTAATATTCTGTATGATATTAAATGTTCATACATTATATGAAATATAAGAAAGTAACATTGAATCATTCATTGTTTCATTGGTTGTTTATTAAAATATTTGGTGCCTATAAATATTCAGAAGATTTTGTTCACTTACGGCCTCTGTATAAAACCTTGAGTCACAATTATTCTTGTATGCTTATGTACCCTATTATTGTCCGTATTCCCACTTCCGATGAGGACCATTTTGAGTACTGAAAAAAAGGGCTTGTAGTATCCGACTGGCAATCGACTAGCCCGAATCGTTATAAACAATAAAAGAATTATTTTGCCTATTTTACTTGGTCGGACATTTAACCCGTTCGGGTTGAATGTCCGTTCCTCGCAGTTTGACGAGAGTAAAGTACCCCGACCAATTTATTCGGGCTAACTGTCCCAGAATCAGTTAAATCTTATGTTGAAAAGAGATGATTTTAACAAAGTTATATTGAATTCACTTTAAACGACACTATCTTATCCTTGAGGCAGTCAATGAAAAATATGAAAATTTACAAATTCTTTATTTAAAATATTTCTTAAAATTGAATTTTCGTCTATTCCTTCTCAGCTCCTTTTGTAACCTGTTTGAGTGCATTTTCAACTGAGTTTCTTGTGCATGGACACCTAAACAGTGTGTAGTCCACCTGTTTAACCGTTGGACATATAAGAGTACATGATGGTGGACAGTTGTTGCCTGTATGAAATGTAAGAACATTATTAAAATGAAATCCATAAAAATCGGAGCTATGCATTTACAACACACTATTTCAATTATTCCTTCGTTTTCAAGTAAAATAGCACACCTTTTGGATAAAAAGTTCATGCATGAATCTATTTAAGAGCAAACAAGACAGGAAAATTAAATGAAACTATTTAGAGATAAAAAGGGTTAATGCGTCGCATAACAGGGAGACGTGTAGAGAGAAACTACGATTAATTCAGTTGAGTGAGGCTCCACCTAGACTGTCGCTAGCACAAGGGTGCCTACGATTAAAAAGAGGTTGTCCACGTCTGGACCGTTGATTTACTAAAAATCTGATTCATTGGCGTCCTCAGTCGGATCATCACTACAGCATCAAATAAACAGACATATTTTTCTTAGGGTTTGTTTATCTCTACAGAACATTTTCAAGGAACTCCCACCTAACTAATGTACACCTTGACGACAACAAACGCACCACTCGTAATATATGTCGTACAAAAAGGACGTTTACAGACTAATCAGTCCCTAGAGTGAGGACATAGTTTCTTAATTACCATATTTTGTGTTGGTAGAAATACAAAACAAGTCAATGTCACTCTATATAAATACAAAACGTACGAACATTATGGTGATCCATATCGTGGACGATACACTTCATATCACGAAGAAATACCTCAATCGTGAAGATTGTTGGTAAACATAGTTTACTGAAATCGATTACCATGATATTTAGAACTGTATTTTGTAGTAGTATGCAGAGAGCAGAAAGAAACAGAGTTTGCATCTAATATTGCGCTAAATGTATGGAGTGGTAAATAAAGATTGATGTAATAATGTGCTGCCACTGAGGCGTTCGCTGCGATCATACGAAAGCGTTCTCTGTTTAATTTTTCTCTAATTACTTACTTACTTTAAATAACATATATTATATTTATGTTGTATAGCGTCAATGTTTTATGTTGTGTTAACGTCTTCTGAACAGCGTTCATTTGTTTAATTTCACTCCTAAAATTTGCAATTAGTTAATTATAAATTAAAATAAAACAATAATGTGTACAAAATCTCATATTACTTTTTGTTACCACTGCCGTTGACTGCGATATCAGCTAGGGGTTGTTTGTTTTGTATAAGGCCATTTTATAAGTTCACTTTAGTATCGTTTTGCATCACATTTATTTACTTGTTGTTGTAATGTCATTACTATTGTTTATTGTTTTTAGTGTCAGAATAGTTCAATTTATTTTGAAATTGTTTATATTCTATGTGCTTATATCATAGCCGCTGAATGTTTAAGACAACCTGGCTATTTTCTGTGGCTCACAGATTTTAAAAATTGTTGGGTAAATTTTGTCCATATCTCATGATTTTTTTATGAGCCGGCGTTAAATTATGGCCGTGAAATTGAATAAATTACCTTTAATGTTTATGTCGTTTATTTGTTAACGTATTTTCTTTTTGCTGTCGCATGATGGCTTGAATATGAATTTATTTGTTACTAATAAATTAATTTGCCTATTGTAGGTATAACACGAAATATAACGCATGACCACACTTTAGATTGCACTGATATTGTAACTTTATACATTTATGGTTTGCTTGGAAAATTATTCCGTCATGATTTTTTTGACCAAACATGCAACAATTTAGAAATTCGGATAACCTGGCTGAGTGTGCGTTTAGTCACATAGTCAATAATCATATACTGCTACCAGCATCCTTAGAAACCGGCCATTATTGTTATCGGAAAAACTAGGAAAACTATAGTGTGATGTCTATTTGTTATGCTATCACATCTGACCACTGGATCACGTACTCAAAAATATGAGTAATCGATATATCTATTGAAGGAAATGTACATTCTGGAACTCTTAGACCAATAACCTCACTGAACTAGCTTGGCCATGAAGCACTCTGCAAAAAAATTGCAAGTCAGTCACAGGACAACGAGCTAATAGGGTTGATAAATCCAGTTCTGCACGTGGTTGCACACTTCATCAACCTCCGGAAATTCCACTTCATCCAATCCATGGGAGGCATTTCTTCAAGACAGCCTCAACGGTAGCTTCTGCGTACACCCTTATTCCAAATAACAGTGGCATATCCAAGGTGACATCGAACCAAGGACTTGGGCAGTGTTGAACAAGCATGATTGTAATTGAAATACCTGACGATCCACACCCAAACTCCTCGATATTATTGCCCCAAATACCTAAGAGTATCAAAAGCTTTTGACACGACAAGGTTTACGTGTTCCGAGGGTATCAACTTGGAGCCAAGTTCATGGACTAGTGATATCAATATTACAAGTAAGTAATTTTACTGTCCGTTTGAAGTAAATTTGTTTTTGGTATGTTTTGAAAGATATAGTTTGATTAAGTTTTAATGTGTATTATTTATAGTGGTAGATGTGTCTCTAGTATATCTTTCTAGAGACAAGTACCGAGAGAGTATTAAGAAATAGTTTTTACGTACAAGAAGAAATAGTAAAAGATAATCTTCTTTATTATAAAAGCAAATATTGAAAATAAATGATCCGAAAGTAGAGATGGTAAACCCTATTTATTAATCTCGTTTGACTATTAAATTGTGTATTGTATAGGAATTTGATGTTAGATTTTGTACTCAAATTTGTACTTTCACAATTTGAATGCCAAATTGCTGTTGCATTCTTTACTAAGAATTAAAATACATATATGAATGACGAAATATCGCCTAGACGAATAAAATGTAACTGGCCACTGTGTGGCCGGTCCCTCAAGGTGAGATTTGGAGTCTTCTCACTAAAAGACCACCACTGACTGACTCACTCATCGCTGTAACTAAAAGAGTACCAAGCCTACGAGGCTGAAATTTTGTAGATTCAAAGTTCTTGTGTTGTAGATGTGCAATAAGAAGGGGTTTTGAAAAATTCTTAGTAAATCTAACATGGCAGCCTTTTTAGTGCCAAAAATGTTAAATGCGTTTCTCTAATTGGACTGTAGCGGCTAGACCTGATTTGAGACGATCTACAACTTTGGCCTTATGACTTTTTGTTCTATCTCACATCCTTCATCCTTATCTAGATTTTGAATTTGTGCTTGTAAATTAAATTGATTAATTTACGGCTTCTAAGAGTAGACTTACAGGTTTTTCTAGACTGTGAAACTTTATCTAGGAGAACATACTATATTCAATGGGAAAATATACAATTTAATCTGAACACCTGTATAGCCAGGTCATAGGACATGGCTAAACATGGCTAGACACACGATATTTCACTGATTCAGAGTCAATTACCGTCCTTTGCGGCCTCTAAAAGTAGACTTACAGATATCTCTAGACTTTGACACTTTTTTAATTTAAGAAAACAAACTGATTTTAATCGGAAAATTTACAATTTAATTTGACCAAATGCATAGTCAGTTCACAGGACATGGCTAAACATGTCGAGAAATCCGACATTTCACTGAATTAGAGTCAACTACAGTAATTTGTGCCCTCTAAAAGTAGATTTATATATTTGTCTAGATTTTGAAAACAAGGGTCTTTTAGATATCTATGTATATATATGCCATTTACCATTCATCACTATTTCTCCAAAACTATACGTCCGATTGACTTGAGATTTTGTACGTAGGTTTATTTGGCCCCTAGAAGCTCACTAAGAAAGGACATTCCTCTTCGTCCCACTAGCCTCCAAAATTCCCATGGTATTCTTATAGAGCTATATTAATTTATTGTTGTATTTGACTAAAAGCTGTTGAATAAAAACAAATTCAATAAAATTGTGTTAGGCTAAACTTTTAAAATAAAAAGTAATTGAATTCAGTAGTAAATTATACATAACATCAGCAGTTCTAAATTGGATATAAATTGGATAGTTTAAATTGAAAACTTGCTGCACTTTTTGATTATATAATCTAACTCAATATTAATACCGATGAAGCGGGTGGGCACAGCTAGTACAGCATTAGAATAAAGAAACATTTCATTGAAGAACTACAACTTCAGCGTTATTGGTAGGCATACAATTTTACTCGTTTCAGATTTCCTCGTGTATGAAATTTGGACATCTACTGAACTTTTAATTTTGTAAAAATTGCCTACATGTAACGGTTTATTAATTTGTTTTGATTGCCCAAGAATCCATAAAAATTGAATCCAATAATATAATTTTTAAAGATTTTTTCATTTATTTGGCAGGTTAGGTCCAATTGTTACATTATTGGCGATGTCTCTTGATCTTGCAGTATTTTTCTGGTTCAGATGCGCAATTTGTGCTACTAGTGTGGCATCATCAGTGACACTAAAAACTTGATTGAAGTATATAATTAAATTTAAATGTATATCTTTATATAAAATATATCCTCCACCAAAGCGAAGTGTCACTGTACAAATTTTAAATAATGTAAATATTTTATAAAAATTATTGCAACAAATAATTTTTAGACAAATTAGTGTCTAAAAGTGGGTTCCCACCCCAGGACACACTCACAGTCCATCGCCATCGCTTACTGTCTATCCTAACTGACAAATGATGTGGCCTGAATTTGGCAGGTCAGGTCCAATTGTTACATTATTGGCGATGTCTCTTGATCTTGCAGTATTTTTCTGGATCAGATGCGCAATTTGTGCTACTAGTGTGGCATCATCAGTAACACTAAAAACGTTATTGAAGTATATAATTAAATTTAAATATTTATTTTTATATAAAATATATCCTCCACCAAAGCGAAGTGTCACTGTACAAATTTTAAATAATGTAAATATTTTATAAAAATTATTGAAACAAATTTAACTATAACCCCAACCAGGTTTTTAGTGCCGTTGATAGTGTGAATTGATAGTGTTGACCTGTGGCGAAATGTGTATCTGAATCAGAAATGCGCATCTGCAGGACCAAAGACATTATCATTACGGTAGTAATATAACCGATAACGCTGTTCTTACTGCGTTACCATTTCATGCAAGGAACTAAACTACAAAATACATCCAGTTCATACGTTAAAAATTAGTTTACATTTATTCTTGAAACAATCAAGTGTAGATTGGATAATATATAGTTTTATACATTTTAGTTAGCTACTGTAGAAAACTGATACACATTTATATTTAATTATAACTATAAATATAACTGAGTTGTATACATTTTAGTTAGCTATTGTAGAGAAATAATACTGAGTTGTATACATTTTAATTAGCTATTGTCTACTCTTTAAAATTCCTGGTCATATCACTGTTTCGTAAGTAAAGATTTATTTAAGTGGAATGTGTTTTTGTGATATTTGTTGGTATTTGCGACTTATATATATATATATAATATATATTCCTGTTTATTATATATATATATATATATATATATATATATATATATATATATATATATATATTATAATATATTCCTGTTTAAAAATAGAGTATCAAATGAAACATTTTCAAAAACCGGGAATGACACAACGTATAAGGTTCTTTCATAAACCCAAACTTCAAAGTTTCTTGTGAGCTTCTGGGGAGATCGAAATAAAGAAGAAGAAGAAAAAACAAAACTTATAACCACAGTCTGATTCACTGACACAGTGAGAGGTGCTAAGTGGGTGGTACATCTTTATATTAGGTGAACTCGAAGAACATTAATATCATGACTACGAACAAGGATTGTAACCGTTTTCATGAGGGCAGCTGTGATACTTTAGTTCGTAAACTCTAAAGTTATCGAATAGTTAACAATATAGTTATATAGTTAAACACGTTATATTTAAGTGTAAATAAAACGTAACGGTATAATATGATCATTAAATTAACATATGTAAAGTATGGTTGTATAATGGACAGAAGATGAGCGTTCCACGCTGGAAATGATTTCTTAAAGAAACCCTCAACGTCCCCACGGTACGGTACAAAGTGTAGTAAAGCTATGTATCAGACGCCTGTATGTTTGTGAACACAACACTCAAAAAGTAGTGAATTGATTTAGTTAAAAAAATTACACAACGTTGCACTTATACAGGGTGTTCGGTAAAACTGTGAAAATAATTTGAGATGTTATTGTACACAAAAATGAGTAAAAAACTTCAAATGAAGCTATGTACTAAAACCTTTAGTTTTCCATCTATCTCTCTTAATGTGTTTTTTACATAAAAATTCGTAACTTTGCATCCACTGAAGGTACAATTCTGAAACTTCATGATTGTACTATCCTATAGTAGTTCTATTTTTAAGAAAAATATAAAAATAAATCATCACAAGTTTCAAAATGGCGGGCGTTTAATTTGTTCTAACAGATTTTTTTTGTAAGGAGAGGCCGATCTCCTTCTTAACCTTACTCTGCCCATTCCTCATTGATCTGTACGAGGAATTTATTCAGACAAAGTAAGGGGGCGAACCAGTACAGTAAACGGTGAATATTACTGATAAATGTGCAGTCCAGGCCGGATTCTAACCAGCGCTATCTCTAACCCAAGCTCAATGTCTTGACGCCTTAGGCCGGCCGCTCGGACACTGGCTCACCAAATATCTAAAAACTGACAAATTTTACAAACAAAATTTAAGAATGCTTTTTTAGTAAATCTTACTGAAATATTCACATTGTTTGTTTTCACAAAAACGGATAAAAACAGCTGAGTTATGCTACAAAACGTAAAACAATGTTTTAGAGCATTAACCAAAGGCTAGTGTGGTTTGTAATGTGTGTACTTTGAACAGCCGATTTCATGTCAATCTGCTATTTCATATGAACAGCTGTTTATTTATGCTATTAATATTAGGTTTTATTTCCATTTTCAATCCAATTCAATTCTTGCTTGTAACCTGTCGGCCTGTGTTACATTTTCTTTGATGATTAAAGCTTCCTATCTCTGCAAGTCGTTGATGGACCTTTGTAAAAGTTGTATGACAAGGTATAACACGATTTGTAAAACGTTCCTGATACAGTGTTCTCGCTTGAGTACTACTACAATAAGTCATGCCATACATCGAATGCATGTCTGCCATTTCTGAGTTGTACATTACATTATCTGCCATTAGATGTTGATAAAAGGAAAATATGAAAATAATAAAAAAGAACTATGTCATAAGAAAATAAATTAGAAACACTCACTAATTAAAACTAACAATACAATAAAAAAGACTTTACAGAAAACTTACAAAAAACGTGTACATGACAGTGTTCTTTTTGTTACTAATGAATAATGCCAACAATGGAAACCAAATATAATATTAATAGCATAAACAGCTAGCTGTTCATATGAAATAGCATACCTTACCTTACCTAGCTGGCCACTCAAACCCAAGTTGGTTTTTGGCCTCACCAACAGCTTGACGCCATCTTTGTCGGTCATCCATCATGTCCTCTGTAGCTCTTATGTGTCTCATGTCTTTTTGGACTTGGTCCCACCAGCGAAGTCTTGGTCGTCCTAAAGGTCTTCTTCCTCTTGGTATATCTTCCAAAGCTGCTCTTAAATTGGAGTTCCTGTTTCTTCTGTGAACATGGCCTGCCCATCTTAGTCTTTGACTTTTAATTGTTGCAATTATGTCTGGGTCTGTATAGAGTTCTCGTAATTCTCGGTTTTTTCTTATCCTCCACGTACCATTTTCTAATATGGGTCCAAAAATCCTCCTTAGAACTTTGTTTTCAAAGGTTATTAATTTCCTTACCGTTTGTTTGGACAGTACCCAAGTTTCCGATCCGTACATAACAACAGGAAGTATCATTGTTTTATATATTCTTAGTTTTGTTTTCTTAGAGAGTATTGTACTTTTTAGGAGGTTTTGAAGGGACCAGTAACACCTATTGCCACTGAGGATTCTTGAATTAATTTCTGTTTCCTCTGTATTATTTTCATTAATGATTACCCCTAGATACTTAAATTCTGTGCATTTTTTAAAGGAGTACGTTCCAACAACTAAAGAATTTTGGACTTGAGCTGTGTTTCTTCCAACAACTAAATATTTAGTTTTTTCTGTATTTATTAGTAGTCCTATTTTTTTGGCTTCTCTAATGAGGGTTTTTATTAATTCTTTTAGATCATTTTCACTTTCTGCCATGAGAACTACATCATCTGCATAAGCCAGAATATTCATTCTATTGCCTACTTCAAGGCCGAGGTGTTGTTGGTTGACTTCCTTTAAAGCTCCTTCTATAGCTAAATTGAACAACAAAGGTGAGAGCCCATCTCCTTGTCTTACTCCGGTGTTGACCATGAATTCTTGAGTGTACTCGTTATTAATGATTACTTTGCATTTAGACCCCTCTGTGCAATGCTTTGCTAGTGTAATAAGTTTTTCTGGTATGCCATGTTGTTGCATATATTTCCATAATTGTTTTCTATTAATACTGTCATATGCTTTACTAAAATCAACAAATAGCATATGCGCTGTCTTATTAAATTCCCAATATTTGGATAGTACTTGTTTTAGGATGAATATTTGATCTGTTGTGGATCTTTGGGATCTGAAGCCAGCTTGATAATCTCCAAGAATTTCTTCTGCATAATCTACTATTCTATTATTAATTATTTTGGACAATACTTTGTAGGCACAACTTATTAGTGATATTCCTCTATAGTTATTGCAGTCTAGCTTATCTCCTTTTTTATAAATTGGGACGACTACTGCAGCTTTCCATTCCTCAGGAATTTTTTCTGTTTCCCAGATATTCAAAATTAATTCATGTAGTTTTTCGATTAGTTTTCTTCCCCCTGCTTTGAGTAGTTCTGCTGGAATATTGTCCTCTCCTGGAGCTCTATTGTTTTTTAGAGATTTTACTACATAATCGACTTCTTCCATAGTAGGGGTGTTAATTCTTGGTTGAACGTTTTGGTACTGTTCTTCTTCATTGCTCAAATTTAGAGTTCTACTGTTTAAGAGCTCTTCAAAATAGTCTTTCCATATATTTAAAATCTCTTTTTGATTACAAATAACATGGCCCTCTTTATCTTTTACTCCTATAGATTTTACCTTACGTCCATTTTTAAAAAATCTAATAAAATCAAAAAAGTCTTTGGTGTTACACTTAATGCTATCTTTTTCCGCTTTCTCCAACTGCTCTTTGATAAATTTTCTCTTTGCTGCTCGTAATACTTTATTAACTTCTCTGTTAGTCTTTTCATAGTTTTCCTTTGTAATTATGGTTTCCTTATTGAGCAGAGCATTTTTTGCTTTAATTCTTTCACTTATTAGTCTCTGACAATCTTCATTAAACCAGGGTTTCTTGTTTTTTGTATTCTTTCTAAATCCTACAACTGTTTCTGTGGATTCCTTCACAGCCGTTTTGATGTCTTGCCAGATTCTCTCTACTGAGTCGTCCGGTTCTAGTTGTTCTAGAAGTCGGAACTTGTTGGATATTTCCAGCATAAAATCTTTTCTTATGTTGGGATCCTTTAACTTACTTATATTAATTTTTGGCACTATGGAGTGTTTTTCCCTCTTAACCAATTGAAGCTTTTGTCTAAACTTGGTAATGACCAGATAGTGATCTGTGCCACCCTCGGCTCCTCTCCTACTTCTTACATCTATTAAGCTGCTTTTATGCCTACTTTCAATTAAAACATGATCAATTTGATTTTTGGTTACACCATTAGGAGATACCCATGTTGCTTTATAAATATTTTTGCGAGGGAAGTGAGTGGACATGATATTTAAATTCTTCGAGCATGCAAAACTTATTAATCTTTGTCCATTATCATTAGATACATCATGTAAACTATTGCCTCCTGTGTACTGTTTCCACACTTCTTCATTCCCAACTTTCGCATTTGCATCTCCTAATAATAATTTTAAATCATAATTAGGTAAATTTGCCATCACTTGATCTAATGAATCATAAAATGAGTCCTTGGCATCATCATCAGCTTCCTCTGTTGGTGCATAAAAGGATATTATTGAGACATTCCTAAATTTTCCTTTCAGTCTTACGTAGCATATCCTTTCGCTGATTGGATTAAATGTCATTATAGCTCCCATCAGTTTCTTTGCTATAGCAATACCTACACCTGCTTGGTAACTTCCATTATCACAGCCACTGTAATATAGTGTATATACATTAGAGTTAATTATGCCATTAAAAGGCCATCTTGTCTCTTGGAGAGCGGCAACATCCAATTTATACTTTTCAAGTTCTTTGGTAACTATATCCACTTTTCCTGGCACAGCCAGGGTCCTAACATTCCAAGATCCGATTCTCAAGTCCATTGAACAAAGCTTAGGTCTGTTTCCATTTGGTCCAACCAATTCCGAGGCTAACTGTTGGTGTTTTTGAACAAAAGGATTTTTACAGGGTAAGGTTGTTAGCCTTACGCCAAACCCCCAACCTGGAGGACCAGGGTATCCCTTCTAGTCTGGCTCCTACCTCACGAAGACCTGTCCGGCAAGGGAGGCCCTACCAGTAGCAAAGCTACCGCCGGCATAGCTCTCGAGGTTGTCAGAGCACACAAGCCCCACCGCCACATCAAGGCAAGGATACCTTCGGGGGGTATGAAATAGCATATTGACATGAAATCAGCTGTTCAAAGTACACACATATTTAAAACCGCACTAGCCTTTGGTTAATGCTATAGACATTGTTTTTGTTTTGCAGCATAACTCAGCTGTTTTTTTTATCAGTTTTCGTTGAAACAAACACTGTGAATATTATAGCAAGATTTACTAAAAAACATTATTCTTGCACTTTGTTTGTAAAATTAGTCAGTTTTTAGATATAAACCTCCGCCATTTTGAAACGGGCGAAGATTTATTTTTTATATTTTTTTTAAAAATACAACTACTATATGGTAGTACAATCATGAAGTTTCAGAACTGTATCTTCAGTGGATGCAAAGTTATGAATTTTTATGTAAAAAACGCATAAAGAGAGATAAACGGAAAACTAAAGGTTTTAGGACATACCTTCATATGAAGTTTGTGCTCATTTTTATATGTACAATAACATCCAAAGTTATTGAAACAGTTTTACTGAACACCCTGTATATTTAATTCCTAAAATTGTAAACAGGAACAGTCTATTTTAAGCATTTCCCAACCTTCCTATATTTCACAAATGAAAATAAATGTCAGTGCTGAAAAAGTGCCACAGTGACCAGCTGATTTATGCGCATATTATCGAAATCATATCCTGTAAGTTACTTTATTTAAGATAAAATCAAATAAACAGTCAACTTTTATTTTTCTAGTAACTAAATTTAATAAAAGCGACTAATAATTAATCTCTGATCAAGCCATAGCAAGGCGAGACGAGGTTTCGCTAGTTTAAAATAAAATGGCATTTAACTGTAACGTAAATGTATAACATTTTAACTGTATAAGCGGATTGGTTTTAAATTGATTAATTAACTTAAAAAAATTAAAAACATGTTATATGTCACCCGAAACGTTATGCACGTTATGAAGGTCTTCTTATCAAAGTGATAGATTATCCCTTAATTTATAAGAGTTGTTTTAAATATTAACAAATAGTTTTTTTTCACAAAACACCTTATAACAAAACATGCTTATATTGTATAAGCAATATACAATATAAGCACAAAATGCTCAAAATATTACAATACAAGTACAAAATGCAATAAATACATATATAATACAGTAAAAGTACGAAACGCAGAAATATATAAAAATAAAAGCACAAAATCCACAAATATTTACAATATAAGTACAAAATTCACAAGATTCTTTTGTGAATCTCTCTGGTCTGAGGAAGGTGAGCGTGGTTCACCGAAATCGACCACCATAATATTTGTGCATTTTGTACTTTATTGTAATACGTTAGTGTTTTGTGACGTTTACTTGTACTGTAAATATTAACAATACAGCCGTTATACAGGTAAGTTATACCCTACACTTACATGTATTGTTATAGCTACTTATAACTACACAACAGCTAGTGTCTCTGACGTGACGATCTTGACGTACAGGGGCTGTTATTAACTTCGGTAACCTAGCTTTATGAAGGCTTGGTCACTCATACAGCTAGATAACCAAAGAAAGAAACAGCGCCATCCCTGATAACAGATCTCTCTTGACGCAACGGTCTTCTTCAAACATGAAACGTCGTCGGAGAAGAGTCTTCCGAGAGGTTCTTACGTTTTAGTGTACAAATGTTACTAAATAATTAAAATTATAAACTTTCGTAATAATTGTGCTCTAAAAAGTATAAATTATTATCACAATATATGAATTATTTTGTACAATAATAATAAACTTAAGTTAACATAAATATAAATAATCAATAAGGAAAGTAACGATTGTCTATTATATTAATTTGTGGGTTTCATATAAAATATTATTAGTTCTTAGAATGTAAATAAAATAGGACAAATATTATAACGTATTAAAATATAATTTTGCGTATAGCAAATCAAGGTAACAGATAAGCCATTTGTTGTGATAAAATGAATGTAGGTAATGCATTGCTACAAGAGTCCAAGGCTATAATTACTATAACAAATAGGCTGCTATAAAAAGCAATCATTCATATTTCACATATTGAATGATACACAATTTATTAAATAATAGTAACTAAACTATATTGATAAAGCATGTACATTGTGTACTGGATTTTATATCACAAAATATGTGTCTACGTAGATATTTCATTAAAAAAAATGAATGGAGCAATGTAAGAAAATTCTTCAACATTCACAAATTAATACAGGCTAAACATTTATAGTAAGGTAGTGTTTACATTCCACAAAAGTATTCTGTAATGAAAAATGAGATAAGATGAAACTTCAGAAAATTAAATGGAAGAGATGGTTATATTAAATAAAAGAAAGGTAATATTTTTGCAAAAAAGATATTGACCACATATATAAAATGTAAATAATTTTTGCATAACATGTAAAAAACGTTAAATTATTTGTTCAGTACAATGCTATACATTTTTAACGCTGATTTGTATTGAACAAAAATATTTGCACTAGTTTAGAAATTTGGAAAATATATTTCAGTACTGATGATATATTTATATGAGAAACCTTCAAAATTGCTCCAGCGGTCTTTACTGGAAAATTCATTTGTGACTGGAAAATGGGGTTTTATGAAAATAAGTATTTAAAGTAAAATTTCAAGAGAAAAAGTATTGGTGGACATAAAACCGTTTAAGATCTTCAATTTAAATCATATTTCATCTGGCCAGTAGTTTTTGCTTGTAGATTATTCTTAATTAACATGGGTTCTTATGGTAGGAAACACTAAAATCTTCCCTCTAAATTAGGAACATTTATTTTATGAACAGAAAATTAATGATGACAAGTATACAAATTAAGAGCTTCAATTTTCTTTCCCTTAAACAAAAACGCCAAAACATGGGTTTCTATTTCAACGATTATGTTCGTAATACTGATCGTATTTATTTATTTTTTTTTATATATTCATAAGACGCCAATCGTCAAGATATGGGCGAATATGGATTTCGAATGAGTGTGATGAGTGTAGATGAACGAATGTAGTCATTGTTAAAAACTAAGGCCGACTATTCCTTAGAAAGTGTCATTAATTTACAGCCCAATGACAAATGAACAGCCGGTTACTGTAACATTAGAAGGAACTTCAGTAGTGAACTTTGTAAAACATTGAGTAGCAGAATCAAGGTCCAATCTACTGGACCATAAATTAATATTATGAGTTTTTTATTTTAAATCGTCAAGAATGACATTTAACGATCATCCCAGCGGTGCCCTTTTGTGAAATGAACATCTAAAGTTAAACCACTGCAATAGTTCCAGTAGTACTCGTATTAACTATTGTATTGTCTGAACAAGACTCTGCATCGTATTCTAAACATTAGTTTAGTAATCAAATAGTATTGAGACTATAATCTAGGCTTTTTTTCAATATATAGTAATTGTAAATGCTTAAATATTCAAAATACGAATTACAAAGAAACTTTTATATATTATATACGTACATACATTATATACATACACCATATACATATATACATAATATACATACATACATTACATCCCTACATACATTATATACTTATAAACTACTCAACCGCAGTACAAAATTATAGAGCTTTCTTTATAAACATGTCTATCCAAGTCAAATTTTAAAATATTCGAACCTTTTAAGATTTACAAAATATGTAGATTGCCATCACAACTTTTTCTAGTTATTTTAGTAGTGAAAAACTATTTAAATAATAAACATAAATTACATTAAATATAACAACATATCACAACAGGTAAATATAACAACATATCACAACAGGTAAATATAACAACATATCACAACAGGTAAATATAACAACATATCACAACAGGTAAATTCTAAGTATTTATTCTCTTATTGTATCATTTGGTAGATTTAGTCATAAAACATACCTTAACCAGCATAATACGTGTTTGTAAATATGTAATACGAGTAAACGTCACACAACACAGTATAAGTGTAAATTGTACATTTCCCAGAGGGACAAAGGTCATGTAGTGGTGTTCACACGTGATTCGTGATTTTTTTTTTTGGTTAATTTCAGTAATCGCCATTTTTGTGATTCCAGCCAATCGCCACAAATCACGTGCCAGTATACAAGCACAGTAGTTGAACATCAGTTTCATTCTTTTGTGAATCTCTCTGGTCTGAGGAAGGTAAACGTGGTTTGCCGAAATTGATCACTATAATACTTGGGCATTTTGTACTTATTTTGTATTGTGTGACGTTCACTTGTATTTGATTAAATCATAAGTGGACCCATATAAATAACCATCAATTCATATTTAATGTATTTACATAATTGTTTTATTTGATCATTTTATTCTTTATAAAACGTAAAAGTAATGTAAGTGTGTTATAATTAGTAAAACTGCTTTTAATTTACAAAATACTTGCCCATATAATTATTTTATTACAAGGATCAATATACATCAGTCACTTAGCCATAAATTAGTATACCTGACAACTTTTAATAGTGACAAAATTAAATTGTAATCACATGTTCCTGATGCTTGTGTTGATGAGATATGAAAGGCAACAATTAATAAAAATTTCATAATAGGACCAATAATTAATAGTAATAATTTCCTTTTCTCAATAATATATAGTATTTACTAATATTTCAAACAGGAATCACATGTTAAAAAAATTTTCAAACCAATAAGAAATATTTCCAACAATGCTTAGTATAAGAAATGTTTGCTTCATTAACTGGCTAAGTTTGTAATTGGTACATAGATTATAACTTAAATATTTGACAGTTTAATGATTAAAATGCAACGATCCCTGCATTAGTTAAAATATAAGTTAATTTACGATATAACGTAACTAATAAATAAATAAAAATAAAAAAAAAATAACTCTTGGTTACACACGTGACTATTATTTTTAAGTAATTCCAAATGTTTCAATACAAAGCGTATAATTTTTCTTAACTCAATATTTTTTTTAGTAAATAAATTATTTGTTACAATAAACGCTTGAAATAATCTCCAATTTTTTTTACTAAATAGATATTTTCAACAAATTAATTTAGTACAAAGTCACGATTTACTTTCCTCAATTTATCTCATAATATACCTGTATTACTTATCATACATTTTTTTCAATGTTTTAGCGTCACGATAAGGATCTTTGAGGGCATGTTGTAAATTTAAATGAATTACAAGTAGTAATAAAATAATTATTTACGTTATTGCTTTGAATAAAATATTTTGCTATGGAAATGAAAAACGGAAATGCTTGGAGTAAATTTGTCTATTATTCACCGATTACCTTGGTACGTAGGAAATTATTTCTGATGACTGAAAGAATGGTTTTGAAACACTGTTTACAAAAATAAAGCTTACGGATCACGGGCATTGTTGCAGGCGTAAAAATACGAAAAGGGGCGAAATACCGTTACAACGACGACGTGGCACTGGATTGCCTACCAAGCGCCGTTGTATTTGGAGTGGGCGCCTGGCTTCTATTACGGGGACAAATATCTGGTGCGTTCCGCAGAATAACTGACAATCTATAATTATAAATTGTTGCATACTTTTTACCAGTTTTTTATTTGAATGTAGCTTTTAAACGTCCATTTTTTTAAAGTCTGTTTGCAAGAAAATTTTAAAAAATTATAGAATTAATTTTTAACTGTTCCAGTAAAACAGTAATAAGGAATAACAATTTTCCTAAAGGAATAAAAATTAACTTAGAGTCACTTTCTTTAACATTTATGACTGCATTGTAGAGCGGACCAAATAGTCTTAGCATTGCTACGTAAACAAACGATTTTTATTCTATAAAAAGGTAAAATAAATAATTTAAAATAACATTAAACATGTATATAAGTAGAATTAAGTTACTTTATACTATAATACATTTTTTAACCACTTTGCTATTTAAATAAATCCAGCCAGATTGTGTTTGTAGCTAAACAGACCGAAACACAAAACATCAATAGTAATACGACAGTATACTGACAGAAAGTAGCGAGACTCCGTTATCAAATTGGCGACAAGCACGGCACTAGCGATCTTAGTGGTGAGAGTAGTGGCGTGTATTTCTGCACTATTTACATCCACAGATGTTATATGTAAATGTTAAATAACATGTCTATAATCTGTCATGGCACTTTTTCTATTGTTATTATTCCACTTTTTTATGCAATATAGTTGTACGCTCCTGCCATTAGGAGCGCTAGTGTCACGATATCTCCACAGCACTGCAATGGAAGTGTCATTACTGTATGTTATTATACTGAGGTAATAATGTATACAAAACCTTTAAAGCAATTACTTCCAAATAAATAAATTTTAATTAAAATAAATTATGAATTCATTCAAACATAACGCGATTAAGCGGTGGTGCAATGAAATTATTGATATTCATAAAAAAAATTAAAGCCAATTATTCAGCTAATAAGCAGAACAATTCCGAATTGTTTAAAGAATAAACATCACAAATCCAAACACCGTAAAACCAGCGTGCGTGAAAAAGAACGAAACCGGACACTTACTCTGTGAAAATCCAGAATTAGCGACGATCGGTTCAGTGACTCCCACCAGCGCACCTGTGACGGTTATCGTTCATAAAGTGCATCTTCTTATTGGCCGGTCCGCGTATGTAAAGGCATTATATCATACGTTCCAGAGGATATATTATCGGTAAATGGCGGGCGTCTAAAAATGTAAATGCATTTGCATTCGTGGAGCGGGGGACAGAGATGCACGAGCAGGTTTTGAAGGTCACCTTGACCCCCTCCACTCGTAGTGTGTGGGAACGAGTTTGGTTTGCATTTACTCGTGTGCACCGAGTATTGGTGCGGTCTGCGAAACGTCTGGGAACGGAATGGATGATCCTAGTGGCTCGGCAGGACGGGAGCTATTGGGCACATAAGATCCTTCAGGACTCGGTGGGCGAGTACAGGATACTCTATAAGTAATTAAGGACGAAACGGTATTCACGATAACGTGTGAGGTGCCTAATTGAATAACATCCTTAATTATTATTTAGGGTTCTAATTATACATTAAAAAACTTAATGACTGTGTTAACATTAGCATGAAGATTGACATGTGTAACATTGTTCTAAACATATTTCTGACGGTTTAACCACTGATGTCTATACATAACGACATAAGTCAGTGAATCAATAGTAAAAAAATAACAACAAACTCACCCCATATTTTTAAAATTGTTAAGTTGTAACAAAAATATTAAGCCTACTAAAATATCACTGATTAGAATAAAACTTTATGAAAATGTACAGCTGTTCTTTTATTTTTACAATTAATATTAATTAACTCTTAAGAAAAACATTATATAATTTTAATTATCTCTAATTTTATTTTATATCTCATATCTAATGAATACAATTAAAATATATATTATTATAAAATGGTTAGATCCATGATACAAGTGTAACATTCATTAAAGTTAACTGTTATTTTAAGTATTCTAAAATAAACATAAAGTGTATATACATTATTAAATAAATCTACAGTGTAAACAGACGTGATATTAAAACGGATGTTAAAATATACAAAAATAAAATCTTTAAATAACATAAAATTTAAATATTTGTTGGCTTGTTTATACTTTCAAAAATAAAACAAATAATATAATGCACTAAAATACTTTAATTTTATCCAAACTTGTGGGAAAGAAAAAAATATACATATATTTGTAGAATAATATACATTACCCACTTACTACGTGTTTGGTACCTATAATGTTATTAAAGAGAATAGATTCAAATAGGCATTGTAATTGACTGTTTGCTAGTGAGACGTATGGATCTAAATAAAAAAGAAATGTTCTTGTAATATAATATATGACTTCCCATTAGTCATAATATACAATATTTACTATGGCAACATAATTCAAAATGTCTACTACAGAAAAATGCAAATTTTTGAAAGTAAATTTATGGATATTGTACACACATGATTGTGTTTGTGACAATGATATTCCTTGTTCAAATACTACATGGGATAATTGTTAGCACAAACTAAATAAATACACACAAATAAACAACACGTTACGTCCTCAGAACGATCCAACGGTATTTGTTATTTGTGATATGCTGTAATTAAATAGAAATTTGTTCAAGATTCGTGAGGAGTTTCTTATTGGAAGTATAATGTGGAGGAATTTTTGTTCATTACCTAAGGTTTGACCCACAATTTAATGGCAGCTTTAATTTTGAACTATTATAATATTAATTTTGACACTACCTTTGAGATAAGGCTTTTATCTTCGATAGTCAAATGTACACGGAAAACAATCAGCAAATAATGAAATAACTAGTGATTTATATTTAGTTTAATAAATCGATAGGAGTGAAATACTTTTGTGATTAAATACTGGACCAATTGATATCTGGACAAGGTAATATCTCCGATAACAGATACATAACCTAAAACTACCCTTGTGCAGCTTGTGGCCCACTTCACTCCAGACCACCCCTCAACTACACACCATATAATAGAACTGGCAACAATTAAGTAATTTAGCAAGATTTCTCTCTCCTTACCTGGGCAATCGGTCGCTTCGCTCCGTTCGGCTTCAGCTTGGCCTGGGACTGGAAGACTTGCCGGGCTGCATTCCGTCCGGCCCCGCTCTACCTGCCTCCATTATTCCGGTTTTGGCGCGAGAGGGGCGCGGGGTCCTTCCTTTTGTCTTGCCGTCCCTTCTTCCCGCTGGCTGGCGTTGGGGTACGAGAGACCCGCTTCGTCTGAAACGGCAACGTTGCGAATCAACACTGAACTGAGTTCGCCAATTCCACAGCTACATCTAAACTTGAGTACTTTCTATTGGTGTGGAAATAGGGAAAGTGACGAGGGTTGTGTCCAACGGGGTCTTTGGTCAATTCAAAACACTTTCTCAGTAGAATCGTCTGCCGAGGATACAATTAATTATTCATAATACCAGTGGCAGGTGGGGGTAACTTGTATCACAACATTTGATACATTGAAGTTGATACAAATATACCTACATAACACCATAATCAATGCTGAAACACCAGCTACTTGGGGATGACATTTTGTGCAGATTGTAGTTCTTTGCTAGGACCTCTTAATACCGACAAATCGTCCACTCAATGGTTGCCATCGTGGTACACTACTAAAAGCCTGGGGTATCCATGTAGGGTGGTAGTCAGGGTCCGCATGTTGTGTAGGGAAGAGAACTGAGTATGGTGCTTATCAATTAGATGAAATTCAAACTAATACTACGTGGTTCAGATTATACGTAAAGCTGTAGATTCCTTAGTTGCCCTGGCTATAAATAGATGGCTATGGAACTGTTATAGATGGGTTCTGAGATGTGTATGGACAGAAAAAACGTACCTCTTAAAGAGGGACGAATTCCTTCAGCACTAAAGATGGCAGGGCCGTAGTCAACGTTATCTGATATACGTTTGTAACAGCTGTGTAATTAACAATGGCAGCGGATATGTACATTTTATAACAAATCTAATCTAACCACCGATCACATCACACCTAATATTGTCTTGTTAACGTCATAAAAATTAACACAAAAATTATACGAGTCTAACATGAAATTTCACTTTCGGTTTAATTAAAAACACTTGTCCTTCACACTGATGATGGTCACGTGCTGATGCGTTCAGTAATGAAGAGTTGTAGTCACAGAGGAAGTGGCGTAGCCTTGCACATCCGGCTTGTGACCTTGCGTGACGTCACACGGTTTATACATGTAGACTGTACTCCCACCCGGAGCAGTTAGTGAAATGGGTCGAAAAATACTTTGGCTGCAGAGTATTGTTATAACAAGATGAATATGTCATAACATAACGAGCTGGGCTATTGCTAATATATGTGTAGTGGCAGAGAAAAAAGAAATAGAGGTCACTTTCTTATGGCCACAGCGAATACCTTAGTGGCAGTTAGAACTGACAAGGTGCTGGCCCTGTAAACTGAATAAGTAATTAATACACACGTGCAGCGTACTATGGGATGCGACCTCTGTTTCATTCTTATATGTGGTGTAGTCATTGTTGTAACTCATTTCGAAGTGTCAGATCAATGGGGGTGTACACAAGTTTACCTAGTTGGCGATGGGTGTAAAACATATTACATAATATTTTATTTGTTTAATAAAAATGTAAACAATAAGTAAATAACTGACGTTATTATACTCATGCATTGGCAATTAATTATTCGCTCATATTATGACTATTGTATAAATGAGAATTTTATTCGTTTTTATGTACGATAAAATGATATGTATATTGTTCTGCAACCCTCACAAAATTGAATAAGAATACTGACGTTGCGCGTTGGGTTTCAGCCAATTTATTTCGTGTGGCCAAGACCGCAGACTAAATGCGTTTCAAATCCATCAGTTGCGGGTTGTTTTTATACGGTTTTTTTACCATTTAAGCCACTGGTCGACCAGTCATAAAATACGAAACCATATTCGTTCAGACTTGAGGTCTTTGTACATTACAGTTATTATCTCGAACGGATGTATGTTGATTGCGATAAACGATAAAGGTTATGCACTTATGTAATTCATAAAGGTAATTGTCTTTCAAATAATGAAGATGAAACCTGGAATTACTAAATCAATATTATTAATTAGATGACGATTTAATGTAATGGGCGTTAAGCATGGTACTATTATTGTTTTTACGTAATATAATTTATGAAAAGGAATGTTATATTCTCAGCGACTCTGATAACATAATTGACCAAAGCAGTAAAATACATTAGTAAAACATTTGACAAATCAAGCACTAATATTTCTTTTTTATTATTATTATTACAGAAGATTATTTATTAGCTTCTTTTTACTGTTTACAATTTTAAAAAATTAAATAAAATTAATTTGAATTGCTTATCAATTTTTAATCTACGAAAAGCTAACATTTACAAAATTGCACATGCAACAAAAAATTAAATTGAAAAATTTTAAATGTCAAAGGCAACTGTAGTTCTCCATTTAAAAACTGTATATTAAACAAATGACTTCTTCAACAATATTGTATAATTAAATGTGAGTCAAAGCAGATCTTGTGGAGAAAAGGTTCAAATTGGCGGAACACTATTTAGCCTACCCTCAAATATGTTTCCAGGTGAGATCTAAGCAAACTTTCTTTAATATGTTACAGTGATCAGTTACTTTAAAATCTCGACTACGGTCAAAAACATTCATGATTCACATAATTGAATATGAACATTATATATTTGTGCAGTTTTGTATAACGTTATACATGTCAAGATAAATGGCGCATGAGGCATTAATATGAACCAAGGAACGTAAAACACATCCAATAACTCCCTAAAAAACATCCAACTTTAAAACCACTCCACCACATTATAATTCTATGGTCCATTTATACAGGGGGTCATAAAAAAGGTATCCAGCTGTTAATTTTCGGATTTAACACCAATTAAAAAGCAAACAATGAAGGATAACTTTTTTCGAATTCTGTACAGTTTGGTGCTTGTTTTTTTCTCTCTCTGAAAAACACCAATAACTCAAGAACGGTTTGACCGACTGACTTTTGGACACTTTCACGTTTACGTTATAAAATAGCAAAAAAAAAAAAAAAAAAAAACATTCAGTTATCTTTAGTGATTTTTAAAATGACAAAAGTTTAAAAATGAATTTTATTCAACAGATTTTTTTAATTTCGAAGAATTGGGTAAACTTTCAAGTCAGTCAGTCAAACCGTCCATGAGTTATTGGTGTTTTTGTAAAAAACACAAAAAAGACAGATCCACTCTAAAGAGTAGAATTCGAAAAAAGTATCCCTCAACTCTAATTTAGGTGCAGAGTCGGAATATTAATATCCAGGACACCTTGTTTGTGACACTCTGTAAATTGAGTCTGTAAAGGCTGGTAATAAACCATAGCAAATACTATCTATAATTATTATTAAGTGTTATGTAACTATTTCCCCTTGCTGTTACCATGACGTGTCTACCACAGGGGGACGGCCCACAGAGTAATCACACAAATATTAAACGTAATCATAGGTCGGGTGATACAACATTTTAAAGAGCTCAGTTAGTAGAGTTAAACGACACAACCCGCATCTCAAAAGGTGTATCCAATCAGAATTGGCGGGGTGTATTAGGTATACATTATGCGCTGTAATTTCTGACTGGATCGTCGTATTCAGACGTGGATGGCGGCGTTCAAATTTACTAACTGAGCTCTTTAAAACGATATATCACTAGACCTGAGCTTATATTAAAGATTCATATGACTTTCTCTGTGGGCCGTCCCCCCCATGGTAGGCATGTCATGGCAATATCAAGGGAAATAGTTTACATAGCCATATACAACTGAGAAATGTTTATAGGTGGCATCTGCTATAGTTCATTTAATGTTAAGCCGAATCAAGACTTTATAGACTTACTCGTATTGAGCACTATAGCGGTGCGCCTCGATTGTTACAAAACCAAGAAGGATTTTTATGAACAGTCAAAATATAACACTCTTATATGAATTCTTGATGTTGAACACTTTTTTTTGTGTTCAAGCGCTGATCTAAAAAAAAAGGCACTACTTTATCGTTCGTCTTTGCTGCGGTCTCTAGACAAGGTTTCGTGAATAAATGATGGCCACTCAGCCCGATACACGTACGTCGTCCGCCTCTGTACACCGCCAGGACGTGTCAGTCCTCAGTACTCGCCCACCTTACACGTACACAGTGTTGTGTGAGTCAGGCCCACTCTCCATTAGGCAAGAGTGAGAGGACACTAGTGGCCGTGACGTAAGAGACGCCATCTTGATCACGTGGCCGGTGAAAGTGCAGATCATCCGAGTCTCAGCTCCGCCAAGAACTGATCTTTATTACAGAACCCGGTCATCAATTTTATAACTGAATAAGGAAATATAAGGAAGAAGCTAAATTATATTTCCTTATTATAATTTAGTTTTATTAATAATGCATTAACTTGTGTTAAATACCATGGATTTTATAAGAACTCACATAGATTTCTTATCCAATGTTGAATTTGGTATCTCAAATTATCAGCTGTTTTATGGTCCGTTGTGGAGCGCTAGTGTAGTCCCTTGTAAATGTAACGCAGTTTAAATCAGCTATGGTGCAGACCTCACCAACTAACAAAATTATTTGCACAAATATTCCTATTACCATAAGAAATCTAATGTGGATTTGGATATTTGATCGTACCGCCAAATTCAACGGTATGTCAATATAAAACATCGGTTGACAAACAGCAGAGAAAACGTATGTATTTTTGTGACTGAAAACATTCTAATATGAGTACTCTTTCCCCTGATAACAATGTTCTATCTGTGCTAAGGTTTTAGTTCGATCCCAATCAGAGTCAATACATTTTGAGAAGGATCAGCTGATAATCACCGGCTGTTCATTTGTCATTGGGCTATTAATTAATGACACTTTCTAAGGAATAGTCGGCCTTAGTTTGTAACAATGACTACATTCGCTCATCTACACTCATCACATACATTCGAAATCCATATTCGCCCATATCTTGACGATCGGCGTCTTATGAATAAATAAATAAATAAATAAATGTTTTCAGTCACGAAAAATAAGTTATCTCATAAATAAAAATTTGTCACCCGATTTTTTAAATTGGTATAACGTTGAATTTGGCATGATGTGGACTATAAATATTGTGATTTTTTTGGTAAAATGTATAATTTTTTATATTAAACTTTGAAAGTTTTAGACAGCCGCCATTTTAAACTAATAATTTTAGGCATAGAGCCTTTTTACATAAAATAGTTCTTTTAGAGAGAACTTTCATAACAAATTTCAATATTATATGTAAATCGGTTTTCGAGATATCAAAATGTTTGTAAGAACACATACAGGCACACATACAGAAAACGAATTGAGAAAAGACACATGCTATATGGCCAAGAATTATTTTTGAAAATTATCTAAATAATGTGTTTTTATAATTAATGTGTTGAGAAAAACAAAAATTCTTTGTGGAGATATGGCTAATTTGGGTTATTTATGTACATCAATCATTAAGAAGTTTAAAATTGTAGAATTATCTTTGGCTGAAAGAGTAGATATATGACTCATACATACAAGATATTTACTATATAAATATATAATATATAACACCTCATTGCTAGAGTTTACTGTAAATGAGAAAGTTATGTACTTTTTACAATTTGAGGGGTGGGGCCGCAAAGGTGAGAGGGGGGGGGGAACACGTAGTGTGTGCATTAGTGAGCCAGGCTCTATGTTACTCATAGCAACAGTCGTGATAAAATCTAGAACTAAATTCCATAGAGCATTCAACTGGGTACTTGGACTCAACGTGACTTAGGAATACAGGCGTGATATAAGAGAAAATGTGTGTGGAGGCTGGCTCTCCGGGAGTAGACCCAGGTCGAGCCAAGGTCTAAGATCAATGGGAATTGTGATCTTCCCAAATAAGAATGAAGTTTTCTCTTCCTCGATTTGTGGTATGGTGTTGTATACTGAATAAGCTGTACATTTTGCAAATTTATTAAATAACCATAATAGCTGCTGACTTCCAAGATTAAACCAACATATGGTTGCAGACAAATACGTAAGCTTTATTAGCTGAGAGATTGGGTAAAAATGGTAATGAAGGTAGTCAGATAGTCAGATCTCGCGCCGCCACGACATCCGACTTCGTCAAAGACCTTGACTAGCACGGATTTTGAACAGGCGTCCGCCCAGACCTCATAAATATTCAGTCTGTATCCGTGGCCACTCCGGCCAATCTACGGGCGGACAGCTGCTGCTGCTTCTTGGGAAATCGTTTGAACTGGGAAACCATTATAATCCATAGGCATATTAATGTATAGTTTCTCCTAAAATTACATTTACTTTAATTCTATTTATTATTAGGTCTCCCTAAGAGTGTACATCTGCATTAAAACTTTAAAAAATGGCTGTTCACTACACCTCAAAGTGAGATGGTAAACACACGCAATAAATAGCAGTGGACCTAACACACTCCATTGAGATAATCCAGGGCAAATTGCAATAATTTCACTTAACAAATGGATAACTAGTACAAATCTACACAACACAAATTGCAAAAGAGTAAAAGTTACAACACATTTAGGCCAGCATTTACAAAACCTCTGCGTAATTTGTAAATTACAAGTTATGGTCTAATGTGTTCCCCTTTTTAAACCATAATTTTTCTTTCAGTTTACTACTATCTGACAATCATTACGATACATTAAATTCAACGATAAAAAGTATTTAATATAACTAGTTAACACACATTGATGATGGTTCATAATCTTAATAAAAAGATGCACTCACCCATTATTGAGTTTCCGAAAATTAAGTACAGATTTTGATGAAATTTTGAGGGAAGTTAGCTTTTGTATCGGAGAGACCCATTAAGAATGGATTTCATGAAATTCCATTCCTAAGGGGTAGATCAAGCCCCTCAAATTTTCCTTTTTCACATAAGAATAATATTAGCATTAATTTCTTTTAATAATTTATTTCAATGAGTTGATACAAAAACATAAACATGACAGAAAATCTACTGATTTTTGGTTTTCATTGTGAAACGATTGAAGGTAATTTTTACAACCTCTGACATTTATATCCCTACAGTAGACTTAACCCTTTGGATCCCAGGCGACGATGACATCGTCGCCAGAAGTGTGTACTAAGAATCCCAGGCGACGATGACATCGTCGCCGAAAAACTGTCGAAAAATCCCAGGCGACGATCTCATCGTCGCCACGTGTTAATTTAAATATTAAATTTCCGCGGGTTTTTTTCCCGCGGATTTCGACTAGTATTGGTATTAGAGTATACGTTGAAGTCAAATATACTAATTTCACAAGAAAACTACGAACCGTATGTGTCTTGATTTTATTCTCCACTGAGCAAACACGAGGCGCTCAGCTGACTTTTGGCGCGCGATTGTTGCGGTCACTGTTTACTTCTAAATCGCTACTGTATGGTTCTGTTACGTTGTTTACTTTGTGTTTAGTGTAATGGATAGAGTTTGTTTGTGTTATTATGCGTTGTTTTTCTAATTTTTAGTGTAAATGGATAAGTTTATAGTTTTATTTCACTTAGTAAGCTGGTGTTTTGTCGAAATGGATCGTGAAAACATCGCCGATTGACAAAGTGAAGTTGATAGGCAGCTAAATTACGATCTATCTAATGAGGAACTATTTTCTGATTCATCAGCTATATTTGACGACGACAGTGATGAAGACTCCACGTATTATCCTGATGACAGTGGACGTAGTAGTGCTCCGGTTTTCCGGTTTTTACAAATTGTAGCTTGTACTTATTACAGTAAAACTTTTTTTTTTCAGCTTGTATGATACATATCAGTATCAAATTTTGTTACAGTATACAAAAATATATTTGGAACAAAATAAAAGTACTGCCCACGGATAATTTTTTTTCTTCTGCCCATAAAATGATGATAACTTTTAAAAATTTTTGAAAAAAATTATTTTTTTTTTAATTTACATACATATACAAAAAAAGTCAACATGTAATGGCTTTTGTACATTGTTTTGGCTAGATAATATTATAAAAAACATTTTAGTATAAAAAACTTCAATATAGCATGTGTAATAGAGGATTTATGAATATTTTCCCAAATGCTTGTATTTTTGTCATTTTTGGCCTGGGATTCTTCGCACAGTTTTTGAAAAACTGGTCTGGGATTTTTTGCAAAAAAAATATTTTTTGGTCCTGGGATCCAAAGGGTTAAGGGTTGTTTAGACTATGAAACTTTAATATCCAAGAGAACAATGAATTGTATTGATGTGATGATTTACAGAGAACCACAGAGGAAAAGGAGGAGAACCATCCCGTAGCGAGGCAAAGGCTGTCGGCTAGTTAATTTTAAAACAGTTCCTAACTGAGGTAAATTATTTTTAGAGACAGGCTAATTTCGCAAACATTCTAATCCTATAAAATTACTATTAAACCTAGTAGTTAGATAAAGTTTAATTTATCATAAAATAGGTCTTCCAATTGTTCGATTTAAATTATCAATAAGTGAAAATAAGGCATTTATCAAGTACAATAATATGTAATACTAAGAATCCATCAAATGTAATAAGACAGTTTTCAATACATTTACTGTAACAACGTATAAGTAACATTTTTATAAAGTAAATTTTAATGGTTTATTTAACCGTATAAACAGCTGTGGCACGTAACTGTGAATTAGTTTGAACGGTTGTACACAAGAAAGCTAAACCAAACATGTAATAGTTATTTGTTAAACATAACCACTGCACGAGTCTGTTGCTGTAATTTCCATAAAACATACATGAAACGTTTAAACATCAATAAAAAGATATAAATCTTCTTGTGAAATTGCCTTGTTTCTCCCAGGAGTCTCCCCTATGTCATAGGGGAGAGGGGTTATTCGCTTCCTTTAGATTATAAAAATACAAAGAATGGCCAAACATCCCAAAAAGGTCACAGTTTTTTCGAAACGTTAAAAATCTTCCGATATTTGCATTGGCCAAATCGTAAAACGAGGCGGAACACGATGTATTTCCGGCCACGTGGTGGAACAATAGCAGTTCTACTGTGGCTCTCGCGTGACGTTTTGGCACGGCCTCACTCGTCACGTGACCGCAAAGTTGATAGCTTCCCGTCATACCTCACCCCTAAACGTACAAGCTTAAACGTGCATGCTTATCAAAGAAGAATTGAAAACGTAGCTTCTTACTTTCATCATGAGCTCAAATGTAACACATTTGAAATATACTACTTCTCTATAATCGCTAGTAGTCACTTGGTGGTGGGTGGGACTGAGGGTAATAGTAGTTGAATACTAAAACCGAACCATTCGAATGAAAACTCTTTAAGCACTACCTCAGTACCTATAAGGTGACAATAAGCACATAACTATAAATTTCTGCTTTCACTTTCAAATGAGACGACAAGTGAGAGTAATTCAGTAGTTTGCGTGCAGCTAAACGTCAGCCAGAGAAGGATTACGGCTTCTCTAGTGCCACTAAGTCTTCTGGGAAACTACACAGCCTTGACCGTTGCAAATAAGTGCAATAATAACTGTGGATTGTTCTTGCCTTGACCGAAATGTGGCAGTGGCAGCCCCGTAAATACATCAACATTGCCTTTTGTTGCAGAGCTGCAGGATCCATACATGCATTCGTCAGTGACAGGTGTATTTTCATAAAGAACAAACTAATAAAATTCTTTATCAGACATTTCAAAATTTATTTCTCATACTCTTAATCACATTAAACCAATGGGGTAATGACCGTTGCTACAGTAATGGTTTATCTCTTACTGCCACGTCCAATTAAAAATATCGACAATAATTCGGTATATTTAGTTAAACATTTTCTACTAAAGTTACATTTACTTAAATTATATTTATTATTAAGTCTTCGTATTACTATTAACCTATTCTAAAACTTTCAAAAATGGCCGTTTACTACGCCTCAAAGTGAGATGGTAAACATATGCAATAAAAAAGCAAGGGACCTAAGATACCCCAATGAGGTATTCCAGGCCTCTTGGAATAGTTATTGCAATAGTTGAACTTTCACTCAACAAAATGGATGACTTGTACAAATCCAAACAGCACAAATTGCAGAAGAATGCCAGTTACAAAACTTCTAGCAAGTCAGTAAAACTAATGAACGAAAGCCAGAAATTCGTATATTTTATGAGTATTTCTTTCGTTCTGATGACTATTCATCGAAAATAAATACAACAGGAGGGATATTTATAGATATAAAGAGGGGGTTCATTAGTATTTGCTTCGTGACAAGTAAATTTTAACACAGGAAAATTAAAGTACAAAGAAACCAATACAGAGTTTGGAGATAAATACAACCTATAACATAACCTCTTGACATACTTAACGCAATTGTAGTTTGTACTATATCAGCGTCAAATAATGATGTCGCAATTAACCCATTCGACCAAGGTTTAACTATAGAAAGTAAACCCAACACGCGGCTGTCGTATGACGTAAAGTGTTATGTCAGTTACACAATATGAATGTATCGGCTACACGCATGCGCACAGCACACCTGACCGTGGTTGGTTGATCGATCAGCCAAATACCGATACGTGATCTGTGTAACCTAAACCAAAGCTCGATTTTCAAAGCTAACTATGATTAGGGAATCTTAAGTTTGTTAACCCCTATATGCGGGGCATCCCTCAATTTTGCATCTTTAAACTTGAATTCATGTAAATTGGCATTTATTTTACGTACAAACGTGACCCAGGAAATCAGAAACTCGGTCAATGGAAATCCGCTGATTTCTTAAACTAATAATTATTACTGCATTGTTTTACCAGTTTTCTTAGTATTAGTTTTAATAGTACAGCTTGTACTAGTATATTTTGTTTTAAAACAGCAAAACCAACGTTAAGCCAAAAGAAAGTTAACTGCTGTATATGCTTCAAAAATAACGTAACTTTAAATTAAAATGATGTAGAAATAAAGTTAAACATATAATTAAGTGAGTTTATTGACAAAACATAATATTACAATAGATATAGACCTGGGATTTAAGAGTGTTTGGTAAAAAATTATTTTTGACATTTTCTTAAATTAAAAGGGTTCAGACTTCTTAAAAGTAATAAATGTGTTGAGGGAACAAATCCAAACGAATTCTATAAGGAGATATGGCTGCATAAAGTGAATACTTGTAGGTAAATAACTCACTAAGAAACTGCGCGATGTACCTTATTGAAAAGTTAAAAATATACTGATAAAAATGTACCAACATCCTTGAGTAACGTATACCTATCGAACGACCATTTAGCAATATATAAACACTCAATTACGAGAGATTACTACAAATGGGAGTTACGTAATTATTATAATTTGCGTGATGGGACCAGTGAGGGAGAGAGGGGAGGGAAACATGTATGTGTGTTAGTGAGCCAGGCACTTTGCTACTCCTAGCGACAGTTTCGTGAAACGTAGAACTGCATTCCTCGGAGAGCTCAACTGGGTGCCTGTATGAAAACCCTTAACACAATCGATTGTGCTGTGATGAGAGAGGGGAAGTCTGTTTGTCGACAACTTACCTCGTGGCGATGTCGTCCAATAACATGTTTACACTTTCTGTCCCGGTCTCTCCACTCTCTAATGTCTACAGCTCTCTACTCTTACTCACAATGACGATGGCAGACACGAACTCTTGGTACATACAACCAATTCGTACCAAATTGTAAGCTTTTCTAAATGCACACGTAAAGGACAAAAGTGCAAAATAGTATACTGTAGTAACTTTAGTATCCACATACAATTTCCGATTGGTTTTTATCATTTCTTTGAATACATTACTAACCACTAATCAAACATATCCCAGCACAATATTATTTTCTCCACGTAGTCTTCTCATAAGTAAATAATGCATTTATACATGAAGTTAGTACCAAAGAGAATAAAAAAACAAAGGTCGTAGGCCTGTACAATAGCGCGCTAAATGGGCGTCGATTTATAGAAACTTTTGACGTCGACTAAGTTCTCTAATTCTCCACAGTTGTCAGTCCCTCTTCTTATTCCCCCTCCAAATCCTGAAGGATAAATTTATCAATATTTAGTGCTAATTTTTAAAGATTTACATTAAGGGTAACTGTCAATAAGCGCTCGCTGCGGCCTCTGTCAATAAGAAAGCAACCTCTGTTCTTTCTCTGTGGTATAATTAAGAAGTCATCTTATCTAACAATTGACTTGGGACCAACGGCTTGACGTGACTTTCAAACCATGAAATACTTAGATAATTTGAACGACTCTACCCCGTAAATAATATTCGCCGACATACTTTGGCGGAAAGGTCATAATTAGCCAGGTGAGCCTGGAAGATCGTTAAGATTAATCAATTTATGTGGTATCAATGTGTTGTCAGTAGATACAACGAGTGTGTATCTAATCTATTTATGTGGTATCAATGTGTTGTCAGTAGAAACAACGAGTGTGTATCTATAGTTGTGGACAGGGTATCTCTGAACCAGGAAAAGGCGAGCGACTTACTCGGCTATTGTGGGGTGGCCCGCCCGGCCGACCCTAATTAATGTCGCTTCGCTGCGCTCAACGAAAACCAGTACTAGGTACCCAATACCAAAAAGTAAGTTAAATTATTTTCAAAAATTATTAAAATCCATTATCATATTATATTTAGTTTTTAAATGCTGATTATTTTCATACTAATTTGATGTAAATCGGCCAATTTTGACCAATTTGTACCGCAAACTAGTTTTTCTTTTTAAAACTAATTAATGAACAGTGAAAATTAAATACAATTTATGTCTGAGTGTGAGCATATGGAGGAATAATAAATGCCCCAGGTTTGATTGTAATAACTTTTTTATTGCTTCATAACCAAAATAAATAGCCGGTTTGAACACAAATTTGAAAACATAATTGTAATATAATCTGTAACTTAATTTATTGTACAATATTTCTACTGATTCTAAGTTAGATTTATGAAAATGCAAAGACACACAGTATTACAAAAAACAACATGACAGAAATTAAAACATAAAGCACAGTGTGAAAGTGGTTGCTAAAATTTAACTAATACTAATTGGCCTACCGGTTCTGAAATTAACATAAAAATAAGCAACATAAAAAACTGTTGCTATAAAATATTGTAAAAAATATTGTAAACAACACCTTATAAAGGACGGGCCAGTTCATCATCGGAGTATTCTGCACTATCCTCGCTGCAGATGCTGTCTTGAGAGTCAGTTGAGTCGTCCGCCAAGCTGATGACAAGTCTGTCTTGGACGTCGTCGCTGATGGCGTCCACCTCCCACATAAACTCTTCTGCCTTCCTGACGTGGGCGACGAATGATTTCCAATCATTAGACGTTACTTTGTTCAAAGCGTCATCCAACAAAGCCTCCACGGATTTTAACCTGTAGTCAGTGTTGGTTCTTGCGACTTCATTCTTCACCTTGGCCCACACCAGTTCGATAGGGTTAAGCTTACAATGATAAGGTGGAAGTCGCAGGACTGTATGGCCACAATCTTCAGCCATTTTATCTACTTTATATATTGTAGCAGCTAAGCGCAAGTGAGCTGGAATTCGAGTTAAAAGATCTGCTTTGACATCACTTTGGTTAAAAAACACTCCATGGCTCGTTAGAAAGTCCTGGATATCCTTTTTTCTCCAACTCATGTTCGGAATCTTAAATAGAGTTTCACTGTGGTAGGAGGCGTTGTCCATGACAATGACACTGTCTGGGGGCAGCAAGTGAAGGATGCCCTCGAACCAATCCTGAAAGGCTTTGCTGTTCATTTCATCGTGGTGATTTGCGTTCTCTATCTTTGCTGTTTTTTTGGCTTTGAACACCCAACGAGCGTCAATGTCGCCTGACGGGTTGGTCGGATCTCTCAAAAACCCATCTTCACTGCCAATGTGAACCATTATAAGGCGCCCCCCTCGTCCCGGCAAGTCTCGCAGCCCTGTTGTCTCACCGTTCATGTGCGCTTGTCTTGCTGATTTTATATATCGAGGTGTCCACGCCTTTTTTGTAGTATGGCCAGCATTGCACCAAGACTCGTCCAGATAAAATATTTTTTTCCCTTCCTCTCTAAATCTTTTTACTTCTATCAAATATTTCCTCCTCCACTGCACGATGTCTTCACGCACAATAAGGTAAGACTGTCTTTGTCGCCTTTCAAACTTGAAGCCCAGGTCGTTGAGAAGTCGTCTTGTGGTTCGATCAGTGACATTTGGTAGGTCGGGATCTTCATTGATCATTTGTGCGACAGTCTTTGAAGTAGGCGGTGTGTTTTGCCTGTAAAGCTCATGCACCTTCCTTCTGATGGCAGTTTTTTGGAAGTCAGTGTAGGTTTTCATATGAGTTTGTTGCCCCTGCCGATTTGGTCGTTTTTTCCCCGGGGTAACCAACGGTCCGTTGTCAAATTCTTTTTTCAGTTGTTCAATAGTAGTTCTGCTGGCACCAGTTAAAACTCGAACTCTATCCACGATGTTCCTCTTGCTCATTTCCGGATTTTCCATACGAAGCACTCCGTAAACGTGTAAAATAATTCGCCGTTCACCACTTGAATATGGATTATGAGTTCGACTCGTTATATACTTTTCGGGAGACGTAGGTGTCGGTTCTGCCATAGTTGTTCACACGACAACAGAAAGCCACTAACTAGCCAAAAAGGATTTTGTCGCCAAAGATAAGGGTTGTTTGGTTCACTCGCTATAATGTGTCGCGTTCCAATGAGTCACCACAAGCCTGAGTCACATTACAAAGTGTCAAGATTGGTTACTCATCCCAAGTCCAAATACTCTCCAAGTCGTTAACCGATTACTATGCGTTAATCCGGAAATGAGCAAGAGGAACATCGTGGATGCAGTTAGAGTTTTAACTGGTGCCAGCAGAAGGAAAGTACACGAACTTTATTGTAACAACAAAACCACAATTTTGAATTATTTTGTAAATATTGTACAATAAATAAAGTTAGAGAGTATATTATTTATGTTTTGAATTTTTTCTTGAAACCGGCTATTTATTTTGGTTATGAAGCAATAAAAAAACTATTACAATCATACATAGGGCATTTTTGTCCCTCCATATGCTCACGCTTTGATATAAATTATATTTAATTTTCACTAATCATTAAAAATTAGTTTAAAAAAGAAAAACTAGTTTGGCAGTACAAATTGGTCAAAATTGGCCGATTTACATCAAATTAGTATAAAAATAATCGACATTTAAAAACAAAACATAATATGATAATGAATATTAATCATTTTTGTAAATAATTTAACTTACTTTTTGGTATTGGGTACCTAGTACTTGTTTTCACTGAGTGCAGCGAAGCGACATTAATTAGGGTTGGCCGGGCGGGCCACCCCACAATAGCCGAGGTAAGTCACTCGCCTTTTCCTGGTTCAGAGATACCCTGTCCACAACTATAATCTATTTATGTGGTAACAATGTGTTGTCAGTAGATACAACTAGTGTGTATCTAATCTATTTATGTGGTATCAATGTGTTGTCAGTAGAAACAACGAGTGTGTATCTAATCTATTTATGTGGTATCAATGTGTTGTCAGTAGATACGAGTGTGTATCTAATCTATTTATGTGGTATCAATGTGTTGTCAGTAGATACGAGTGTGTATCTAATCTATTTATGTGGTAACAATGTGTTGTCAGTAGATACAACGAGTGTGTATCTAATCTATTTATGTGGTATCAATGTGTTGTCAGTAGATACAACGAGTGTGTATCTAATCTATTTATGTGGTATCAATGTGTTGTCAGTAGATACAACGAGTGTGTATCTAATCTATTTATGTGGTATCAATGTGTTGTCAGTAGATACAACGAGTGTGTATCTAATCTATTTATGTGGTATCAATGTGTTGTCAGTAGATACAACGAGTGTGTATCTAATCTATTTATGTGGTATCAATGTGTTGTCAATAGATATAACGAGTGTGTATCTAATCTATTTATGTGGTATCAATGTGTTGTCAGTAGATACAACGAGTGTGTATCTAATCAAACTAAGAGTAGAAGTGGTATAGGTAGAACCAGGGTAGTTTGAAAGACGTCTTGAATTAGACACAACGCTATGTTTGCTGAAGATATTTAAGAGTACTGTCTTAGAAATCAAAGTCACGTGTAGTATATTTTGCTTGTTACAAATATTTTAATAACATGCAATAAATGCTCTGTGTTAAAAGAAAACATTATTGGTTAACTTATTTGTTAAATTGCAGCAAACTTACCGACAATGTCTCACAATCGGAATGTATCCACCGACAGACCATAATCCTGCAATCAAAAACTACAGTTAACATAGCCGCAAACATATAACCACTTAGATCCATAAAAAATAAATCATAAATGCTATTAATAATAAATCATAAAAATAATCGACACTAGTGGTGCAGTGCTGTAACCCAGCTACTTGGGGACAAAGTGGTGTGGGCATAATAGTCGATATGTTTTATACTCGATCGTTTTAATACCGACATTGCCCAGTGGTTGCCATCGACGTGGATACTACTAAAGTGTTGGGTGGTAGTTAGGTCCTTAGTACCAGGCTTGTTAGTTATCTGAAAAGCAGACCAATACTACGTGTTGCAGATTCCACGTAAAGATGTAGGTCCCTTAGATAAACTGTCTATTGGGATATTAATAATAAATAGCTCTGTCTGAGGAACGGTTGGCCTCAGAAACAGTAACAACATTCGGTAATTATTATATATAGCATTTTGCTGTTAAGTGAACATTCGAATGAGTTATTCTTTTATTTTTACACTACTACATTATTTATCCTGAGATTCAGAAACTAAACTTCAGACTAACGTCACAACGTAAACTGCGATAAAAACTGACATTTCGCATTTTAAAGGAAACAGAACAAGTTTTAAGAATGAAAACAGACAATTACCAATTAAAAGCAGCCACCTAGCACGTTCTCCTTGAAATGTTATGGCACGTTTAAAAACAACATTTCACGTCAGTGCTGAACTGCTGGAGTCAGGTGCCAGCGAAACGAGACCGTGGTTTTTGTAACTTCCACTTTTTATAGCCCATAATTCTTCTCTGTCCTTTTCGACGGACTGTTCTCCGCCCCTCAATAGTTGGAGAACCATGATTTATTCATTATTTATAAAGTAAGGCCACTTTGGCGGTGAAACACTTTATGTTAGTTCGCAATTTGTTTTTTACAAGATATTGAACATTTATTACTTTAGCATACAGATATACCTTATTTATAACACGTTAAAAGAAGTATTGTTTTTTATTATTTTTAGCTTTTGGTTTTAGGTATGTATCTATGATAAGTTCGTAAAGTGAAATACAGTAAAGTTTATTTATTCTTAAGTTGCTGATCATCACGATATAGACGAATATGGATTTCGAATGAGTGTAGATGAGCGATTTAGTCATTGTTAGAATATAAGGCCGACCAGTCCTTAGAAATGTCATTAATTAATATCCTAATAAAAATTGAACAGTAAAATGAAACTTTGTCTACATCAAATCTACTTTGGAACTCTTAAGCCAAACCTTTACTGTTGCGAACTATTTGATTTTCTGTTTGTACTATTGTAAAATACATTTTTAATAAGAAGTTTTCCAACAGGTTCCTACTTTTAGGAGTAATGTTCCAACAAGCAACTCCAGAAAAAAAAAATTAAAAATATCTCTAGAGAATTATGTGAAGTCACTTACTAAAACAATGCTAACTAGAACAGCTGATGCGCGCGAGATCTTTGGCTAAAATAATGATAAAACATAAACACCTTTTCAGCTGCAATATAAATAGTTCATAGAAATAATTTAAATAAGAAAAACACAGTAGAACCCACGGTAACTAGAACCGTGGTAGAACCTCTTTAATCCGAATGCCACCACGAGAAAGTAAAAACTGCGAATGTACATATCTTTATTAATTCGGAAGAAAATGTCTTGACTTTTTTCAATAATTTATGTTATAGTAAGTATTGGTCATTTTCCAGTTTTTATATAAATATTTACCGGGTTCAGTTTCTCATTTTTATCATAAAAGTAACATTATCAAATACATTTTATAAGAAGTATATATTTTATTTACTGTAGTTAATGTTTATATTATGTGTAAAACAATACAATCTTTTACAATGTAAATCGTTTCTCTCTTTTCTTTAAATCTTAAGTATGATCTATTTTAGCCATATTTAAAAATTTTTGTGAAAATCATAATATGTTCTGTAATCTGAATGATTTGATAATCCGAGACCCCTCGGTTTTAATTTGTTAGGATTGAAGAGGTTCTACTGTAAATAAGTTACTGTTTTTGTTTGTTTTTTTTACGCTAGAGTAAAAAAATATTCGCTAATATTCACATCGTTTACGAGTTATTTCCATCGAACATGTTTTATACATGAAATCATCTTATCTTAAAGCTAAGCGATAAATTTTCTGACGAATTAATTTCCTTGCCATGGATTAAAAATCATATTTTAGCAATTTTTTTAAAAAGTCAACTCAATGAATTGAAATCGTTCGTTAATCAAGTGCGAATGATAATAAATCATGGCATAATAGTTAATTATCACCCACATGACAATCAACACTACGATTGTTTTTTTGTGACTATCTACCTATATTTTTTTAGAGTTCAAACTTAAAAATATGTGTTCTAGATAACGTTTAATGTATATGTCAAAACGTATATATAGAGATTTCACAGTGAAACAATTCATAGATTAGTAATCTATTTCGAACCAATAGGTACTATTAAACAAAATGAACGAATATCAAGCAACCGAAATATTTTATGGCATTCATAGTTCTATGGCGATCGTTAAGGAAAGTCCAGTTCAATTATGTATTAGCAATGTAAACACCAGAGTAAAAACATTTTATATAAAATCTTCGCTAAAATATTACCATAGTCGATCGATTACGAAATGCCACAAGGAAGCAGGTTCGCATTTAGTTTCAATTAGTAACCCCAAGATGACGTAATCAGCAATTCAAGTGACAGTAAAGTTTGTAGGTCAGCCGGATTGATGTGCGAGGTTAGCGTCCTTGTGACGGTTGGCTGTTGGTACAACTGCTCCTGTCAACGCGCCAACCGACTGTCGCCACAGCCACGTAGACCACGTCATCGCAACCACATATGGCGCAACACTGTACTATAATAGTTGTACACCAGTATTCACTTAACTAGAAGATGCGTGGAGTTGTTGGAACTCAGTTGGATCTTGAAAGAACTGGATAAAATAAGGAGTTAACCTTATACAAAAGAATCGTAGTCAACACTGGTTTTCGAATATAACGAACAGTTCGTCATGTTATAAAGATTGAATATCTACATCAAACGAGCAAATATCCATATAGTACTAGTTGAAAAAAGAAATTTCGATAAAGGATCGACAACTAGTAGGAGATACCTTTACAGTACTGCATTGCCAAAATGATAAATTGGAATTCAATAATAAGACAGTCAGTAATGCTGGTTAAATTTCGGGACACTAAAAAGCGAAACAAATTATTTTTTAATCAAGTATTTCTCGTTCCTTCAGCTCCAACTCTAAGACATTATAGATGTAAAGAGATGGAGAACGATTAAGAAATAAAAGGAGATCTACGTAGACAACATGTTCGCAGGAATAAATTTACATTATTATAACAGAAGTAACCTAACCAAATCTGGAGAGACAGACCTTTCGAAAACCGACGTCAGAGTTTCATATCTGAAGGTCGAGGATTGAGTTACTGCGACAGAAGACAGTTGAAGGGCTTCTGCTACTAACAAACCGACAAAACTGTTTCTGCCAACTTGATGTTACTAAAACGTAAGACATAACTTGTAATCTTGACTCAAGTTACTCCTAAATTCACGTCAATAAAGAAGTCTTTCTATTATATTCCTAATATTTAAACTATTGAATGATACCCAGACAGTCAATTGAAAATTTGTTATGATTTCGAAAACCGATAGTCGATTATGAAGTTTTTCATAACTACAATATAAAATCATTCTAAACAATGTAGAGATCATGCACCTTTATAAAGATTTAATTTTTATAAACTTGCACAGTTTAAAAACTAGGTTTCCATAGTTAAAATTACGAGGCTTGTAATATTTCACTCTTCGGTGGGATACAAGTCTGTCCACATAACCGGAAACTTGAATAGTTGTAGACTCCCTATTTTACTCCAGCAGATTTCCCAATAAAGTCGAACTATTTTGACGCGAGGATGTAAAAAACTATAAATATAAACGTCTTCGTCACTTTTTATTTTTTATTTATTTATTTTTTTTTTTGAAGGACACTAGTGTAATCTTAGTTGGATTTGAATCTTTCATAGGCAATCCATCTAACCGGAACTTTAATCGATATATCGATAAATATACATCCACAACTTTAATTAATGATAATTGTTGCAGGCCTATTAGGGGATGAACTGTGAATAATTTCTATTGTAATTAGAAAGCAATTAATTTAAAATAAGTTGTGAGGTAAATTTAAATGATAATGCGTCTGGAAACGGTTAAGAAAATATGTGTAACCATACATTTGGCATCATAACAATCACTTCGTACAGACGAACGAAATTTGGGTTAACCATAAAAAAGTAACGAGTCCCCCCCCCCCAAACTATGACTATGATTGCTGGACATCTTTTACTTGCGTTGTCGATGGGCATATCCTTTCAGTACTTTTGAAATGTCTACTCTAAACCTAAGTTAGAAGTTGAGAGATAAAGCGGCATTTCCTCTTACAGTGTAGGTAGTTATTGTCCCTGCCGTGGAAAGGGACAAGGGGTCCAGACAAAGACTTGAGGTTCAGCCAACTTTCTCTTAAGAAAAGAAGTGACCCTCTCTGGGTGGCTTCTTGGAAGATCTCTCCACAAAAACCAAACTACTCAGAAGGACCAAGTGTCCGAAATTCAAAAATAGACGTATGGTAATAGCTTTTAGGTGACCTGTCTTACAGGTAAATTGGTTTCAAGGGAGAAGGTACACACTTAAAACACCTACATTTTTCTAGATACTCAAATTAAAAGATCCACATAAAATCATTTATTGTGATGTAAATTAAAAGGCTCTTTTCCGTTAATTCACCACCACTACTATTTTGACTTATTCTGCTACTTCAACATCATACGTAAATCAAAGAGGGACAACATCAAACCGGAACGAACATTACAAAATGTGTTCAACATTTAACAAATGTGAATAAACGGAAACAACAATAGGGCTGTTGGTGAATAACGGAAAAGGACCAATTAAAATCTACTTTAGATAACAAAAATCTACTACTTTCTGTATAAACATAGCAGTTAAACGTTAATTCAATAACGTTTGAGGTTGACATCAACATAATACTGTGTAATAGCGCCATTCACTATCATAAAATAAAAACGGTTAGTAAGAAATCACAAATGAAAGTCTACCGGGGTTTTCCAGTTGCACCGGGCCAGGGCCAGTTAAATTGACGTAATGTAACAGATAGTTTATTGGCGTAACAAATTTATTTATTTGTTAGCAAATACATTAATGTAGTACAGTAACATGCATAACAACATATCTTACACATCATTAAATAAAATAGAATAATTACTTTTTTCTTTAGTGTCAATATTAATATTGTTCTGTGGATTCGAAAATAAATATTTAATTTAGGATTTTTCAATGATCTTCTATTAATTTTCATACTGTAAAAGATGTACTGGTTTATATTGTCAAATCTACTATTATTATTTATTAATAACATTTATTGAAACTTCATTTTATATTGATTTTGAAATTACCTCTTGTCTCTTCAGTATTATCACAAGTGATTTTATAATCAGTTTTGTTAAATAAATTTCTTAAAAGAATTATTAAACTTTGTATAATACGTTAGTCAATTAAGTGATAAGTATTATAGTTGAGATTATTATGCTAAACTAAAGAAATGATAGTTTAACTTTTAAAGGCTTATGTTATCGACGTGTTAACCAGAGAAAATGAAAATCTGCCGCAAACATTTCTTATAAGAACTACATACGGCTATCCTTTGGTTTGGTTATCATTATAAAAAACTTTCTCTGTTTTAGAAAGTTGCATTATTGAATTTAAATCTTGTTCACAATTAACTCTAAGTGAATTTTACTTTGTTATCGGCAACAGTCATGTACACCAATCATACATCAGTACATGTCATTGTTTCACTGAAGGGAACGTTTGGTTGAAATTTACTGTCATTGCCAAAGAAAATACGGAGATGGAAGTGTCATGTCTAGGGGGGAGACGGAATTTCGATCCGTGAGGTCAGGTACAGACCGCCATAAATATTCCTACTAATCCCTTTGCCGCTCAGGCGGCGTTTCGATCCGCGAACCAAAAAGTGAAAGTTTGAGGGGTGGCGAGAGTGAGGGATAAGGAGGGACAAACTTTCAAAAATACACTTTAACTTCCTTTAAAATAAGTTGTAACATAACTTTCATCTTAAAACTTTAAAACTGTTTAGCAGAGAAAGTGAATTGACAAACATTAACAATATAAACAATTTATTTTACTGTACATGTATTAGTAATCAACACCCGGTTTTATGTTAAAGAGTCTGCAGAGGCTTCCGGCCATATTGGTTTTAGTCCCATAAGAACAATCCATTTTTTAAAGTTAATAATTGACCAAAAGTTGAGTATGAGGTGTCATTTTAAACGTTTCATATTGTGCATTCGGTTTGCTTTTGATATTTTGAATACATACACCTAACTTGGAAAAATAGGTGGAATATTAAAACTTCAAACCTAAATTTTGTCATATTAATTTATATAAAACTAATAAGGAATTCGTAATACAATTCCAATGTGCAATTTCATTCTTGATCAATTGCAGTTTGTTGGAAACAAATCCGTTTAAAAATAACTGTTTAATTTGGATGTGCGTGATCGTATGTCCGGTTCTAAATTAAGATTGTTCTCATGGGATTAAAACCAACATAGCCGAAAGCCTCTGCAGACTCTTAAGTACTTGAAATTGGAGTAAGCTGCATTCCATAGACTGATAAATATGACTCTTCAAATCCCTATTCATTATACTGAAAACTAGTGAAAGTGAAAAACCACCATTATAGATTATTAAATTGTATACCAATTAAATTAACATATGAAGTGATTTTTCAATTTTGTGGAAAAATTATACACAATCCTCATTATAACTCATTAATCATTTCTGTTACAGCGTTACACATTCTTTCGTATTTGTAGTGGAAAATGTACATTCTGCTTCAGGAGAAATTTACTTTATGAATTTATGTTTACTTCATGAATTTAGTTGCAATACAACGTAGGTTGTTTAAAAAAAGGTTTATGGGGCCGATTATCATTATTATTAAATTCAACCATTAGATTAAAAATTCAAAATAATTCAAAACGTTTTATAGCCATTGAAATATTCAATAATGAAATTAGTAAACGAATCACACTAGAAGTAATCAGGATCTGTTTCATACATCAAGCAACTGTAATGAGAGTCAATAATATTGCAGAATCAGTATACCTAATGCAAATATATATGACTTTGTTACCACCGATTGACCAGCGGCATGTTACCACCCGGTTGTTTACCCTAAAATTCCCTATCCACTACTGCATTCCCTCCCTGTTCGGCAGTCTCACTTTTTATCCTTATCGCGGATCGAAACGCCGCCTAGAGGAGCAACCAGTAAGGTTGACACTTTTATGACGGTCCTTACCTGACCTCACGGATCGAAACTCCTACACCCTGTCTAGGGGAGGCTAAGCATTATACCTGAAGAGATCCAGCTTTGACCGCCGGTGGAACTGGACATTCTAGGGACAGAAGATTATTTCTACCCTATGAAATTCCTTCAAGCGCTGGTGCAACTAGACATCAGCCTGTGAACCAACTTCTATCAATGCTTATCATTATCTAACTAAATTATTGCAATTGTTAGGCATTCAAAAACAAATACAATAATAATTCATATTCTATTGGATTTTTTAATTAATTGGTTTTATAAATAGATGTATAAGTTAAAAGAAATTACATTTGTTCCACCACAATCCTTTTTGTGTTTTCCTCTACGGGTTTCGAAGTTCTCACTTCATCTTCAGGTGGCAGGTAGTACAAATTCACTTACATACTAAAAACTAACTTTAAATTTCCTACTCTAAAACATCACCTAATCCATCCTAAACTACTTCTACACCGATGAACGTGAATATTTTAATTGTTACTACCTGAGATAAAGTGAGAACTAAAAAACACAAGATCTTTTGGAGGAACAAAAAAAGGTAATTTCTCCTTTAAATATAAATACAAACCCTTTAAACCTAAAATATAAACCTAGACCTTAAAATTTGAAATAAAAATTTAATGCACAAATATAAAAAATTGTTTCACCTAAAGAACGATATTTACAGTTCACTTGTAAACATAATATATAAAACAATAATGTAAAAACAAAGTTTACTATTAGATATATTCCAAAACTAACGATATCAGATGTTATGATGACGTAATTTCTTGTGGCAGTATCGTAAAATATATAATACTGTAACAGATGTTAAACTCGCTCCACTGTCTGCCGAGAAGCGTGTTGGGCTGAGGTCAAAACACTAGTTTTTACAACATTGTTTTATAGTGTAAAGAGAAAACTTAAACAGAGCTAAGTTGACACAACAGTCCGCAATGTCGTAATAACTCTGAAGAAGCAAGATCTTTTTGACTTCCCTAGCAAGTCTAGTCTCATCCCTCAAACACCCCGGCCGTGCATTATAGAGCATGTCCCCGTTAAAAGTTGAGCGTTTTACAAAAAGTTTTAGAACGATAATGCTGTTCCCCACAAAAATTTTTATAGTGGTGTTAAGTTTGTGTAGTGTTAAACAGTGATAAGTTTGTATGGACCAACTCAACTGTTTGAGAAAAAAGTGATTAACACGAAAAATCACGTCATTTTCCAATCATCACCGAACTATTTTGTAATTTTCTTAAAAAAAACTGTTTTTTTTCTTTTACGATCCACAAACTAGAGGAAAGTTGTCATGATCAAGTACTCCTTCATATCCGCCAGCGGGAACACGCTCGTGGTATCCACAGCGTTGGTGAATGGAGAACAGTGCTGCTAAAAAAGGGCAGACGTAAAATCGTAGCATGGTTTACGACCGGTTGGGGTCCTAATTACATGAGTCGTAAAGTGCGTGGCCTCCAGCGTGGACCAAAAGCGGCCCGGTGTTTAACACGATGTTATGGCTAGCCGGAGGAATGTTATGTGCAAATTGGCCTTTATGTTGTGCGGGCTTTGAAATACCGCGGCCAGACTTCTTCCATTGTGCAGGAAAGCACACGTAATTGTCGTATGTACTGGACAACGACCGCTCGTAAAATCAAGAAGCCTCTATTACATTGGCTAAAATTACTTCTCAACTTTTTTAGTCAAGTTCAAATATGGTGCTGTCTTATGGCGGGTTCGAAATTAAACATCTTATAAAGTAATGTAGATGTCAGGCTAAAGAGACTATCGTTAGCTTAAAAAGCAAATAAAATGCTTCAAAAATGACAACCTCGTTCAGTAGTTGATAAAAGAAGAAATTGGAACATAACAAATGTTTTACTCTCAGAGTACTCTGGCGTAACTAAAGGTTTTACAATTTAGATATATGTTAACGAAAAAAAGTTAATATAAAAAACCACACCAAACTGAACTAAAATGTAGGTAGGATAAACGGTTCTATTACTGTACACTTGTACAGGATTCGTGTTGCATCAAAATCTATTAGGGGATAAGTAATTTGCCTTTTTTACACTTTCAAAATACATTCATTATACAGACATTACAGTTGCTCCTTTTCTGAGCATAATTTAGAAGGAAATGCTGAAAATACTAAACACACATATAGAAAGTTTTCAATATTAAAAAAAACTACGGCGTATTTGAATTTACTTGAAAAAACTCAATTTTTAAGGACTTAAGAGCTAATCAGGTTCACAACTATGAACAGAAACTGCTCGTAGGTTCAAGCCTATAAACTTAATCGTGTCTCATAAGGTGCTTAACAAGTTGCGACAGCTATTGCTTGCGTAAATGGTTATGTGAGGAAATACTACTTCGATAAACTAAGTTGGTCGGACCAACTGGTGAAATCTCCCCTACTGTCTGAATGTGAAGGATGAATATTGTAGATACAGGCACACGCCTAGAGTATGATAAACCGACATCTTATTTTTCCTATTTTTTTTAGACTTAAGCACAATTATATTCTTGTTTCTGATCCTCAAACGATCTCAGTTAGTAACTAGACACATGTTATTCGCAGTCATCTGGATTTTTAGACCTTCATATATTTTGATTAAGGTATAGTGCGTGTGTGTGTGACGAAATGTAGGAGAATTCTTCACAGAACTGACGCAAACTTGTAATGTATTGTAAGCTTACTAATCTATCCAGTTATATAAGCATTTTTATTAAATTCTAAAGTTAATCACAAAGTTATAGTTCGTAGGTAAACGCATAAAATCATTTAGTTGTTGAATGTGTTTCTTTATTTCTTGGCCTTTGACAGTCAACTACGGTAGAACGATATGAGCTATACTACAATTAGTATTAAATTATACAATGCTCAAACCAATGTGTACTAATTGTCTATGTCTTGTTATTTATCACTGGCCATAAAAAGTTGGCACAAATTCTAAAAAATATTAAATCACGCATTTTCATCTTAATATACCTCGGTAATAAAAAAAATAAGCCAACAAACATATTGAAATCTTCAATCCTAGTCAATGATGTAAAAATATTAAAAAAATAAGTGTTATCTTTTATTTAAAATTATATAAGAACATATTCATACAAAAGAAAGAACGTTTAATACAAGAAAAATACATTAAGTTCAAGTATAATGATGATCGATCCGTTAAACATTTACAAATCTCAGACCACAGGAATTTACTGATAAAATCCCGCAGGTCTGAGGATGGTGAATATGGTTCATCGATATCATTCACCATAAACGCTTAACTTTCTTGTACTTACTTTGTATCAACGCTGTGTTGTGTGACATTACATTTGGAACTTCTACCACCGCGTAATAAGCTAATTAAGGAACTAAAATACAAATACTGACGGACCATATTCTGGCCAAAAATTATTAATTTTCGACAAAAAGTTCATATGTTGTTTAAAAAATACTCTAAAATAAATTCTCATCTATTGTCCCCCTGAAAAAGTTAGAAGCTGAATAACTAAAAAAAATCCAAAAATTAACTTTACAAATCAAAACGATATACATGGTTGAAATAAAACCAATCAAATAGTAATAAACCAACGTATTTGTAAACACCCTACATTTTATGAATAACCATTGACTTTACATATTCTAGGGAAGTGTTTGACATTAAAATAGGTCAGGCATGTTTCCAATTTCAAAATAGAATTTATTTTAAAAATAAATGAGACGTACATAACCCATATATGAACTGGATTTTTAATTAATAATATTTTTTGTAATATTTCTTTAAATTATAAGTAGAAGTTGATGAATATTTTTTACCTGAAAGATCAATTATCTAGATTAATTACAAATTAACGTAACGTCGATAAACGAACTTTGAATATAGATTATGGCGTATAGGTGATTCTCAAGTCTGAACCATAGGTGTTTAATATAAGTAGCCATGATCTGAACATGAATTTCATAAACGGGTAAATCTTATCGATTAGTTGAACTGTATATTTTTTATTTTAAGGTGGCAGTTCCCCAAACTGCCGAGCCACCGCTGGAAAAGTGGGACGTCGGCAGTCATACAGTCAGCAGGATGAAACATGCCGCTTTATTTCATGTTATTGTTATGAAAAATATATGACTTAAATGTTCATAGCATTGTTCATATTTTTGCAATTTAATTTAAATAGTTAAGAATTAAATGTAAAGTTTAACATATTTAACTATAAACTTTACACAAACTCACATTCTTACAAAAACCACCAACTTAGGGTTCACAACAGTTGTTCATCTATAAAACGTCACTTCAAATGTTACGATAAGATAATTTTTTGTGGAAAGAAACGTTAAAAAAATCCCGTGTTTTTGCGTTTTTCGTGGAGCGAAACGGCCCCCTTAAATTCTTTAGGCGTTTGTAAATGCAATTCGTGTTCACAGAATCCAAAAGGTGCAACACGATTCTTGGAACGAATCTTAATAAATCAGTCCACATATCTTATAGAATCTTGGACTTAACGAACGAAGGCCGAGTGATCCATAAAAACCCACTCCGCCACCTCGAGAATAGAACCTGTAGTCCTCGACACGTTCCAGTAAGGTTCCAGCCATAAATTGCAATTCCAGCTTCATTTACTTTATCAGAGCATAAATGTGACCGAAAGGAAGGCGTAGCGAGGCCAGTCGCTGAAGCCAAATCGCTGAGTGCCTACAGCTAATCGCGCTGACGTCATGGGACCCAAGGCCAGTTGAACGAACCGAACATTGTTTTCGTGACCTTGAAGTTCAGCTGAGCAAGCCGGATGCGTTTTAAGATGACGCTGCGGTCCATTCGGCATCCATGGGTCCGATTTATCACGGACAATAATGTCAAATATTTCTCATTCTAGCTTCAAGAAAATTATGGAAAAATTACTTTTAAATTTAAAACAAAATACAATTCCATCATTAGCCTACATAAAGACAACATCGATCTATTTGGTGATAAACAATGTACTTTATTTTGTATTTTAACGAATTTTAATTTAACCCCATTTTTTACTTTTTTTCACATATTCAAACAGCTGTCAACTAAATTTCCAAAGTTGAAATACCCAAAACTGCCTCTATAGCATTCGTCAGACCTTGACTTCAACCCTATAGAGTATAGAAGGTTAGTAAAATACCACACTCGACTTTCTAAATTGATAAATCTTGGCTGCAACCCACCCAACCTTGTCGACTAATATTAATAGTACACATAACCCGTCTTCAATAATAAGGAAATGTTTAACAAAATCAGCTTAAATAATAAAAACGAAGGGAAAATAGAAGTAAAATGTTTGCTTTTGTTCTAGACTCAATCATTTCAAATAATGGCAGGTGTTTGTAATAAAACTACTGTAATGTCATACTAAAGACATAATTGAGATTATTATGTACAAATATTCAGTAAAATTCAGTGCGGTTGCCTGGGCAATGCCTGAGTGAACTTGGCAATTATCATAACATCATCAACTTAGGCCAACTTTATCAAAACCCAGTAACTATGACTAACTGTAACTGTGACCATCACCAGATCTTTCAAAATATTGTACGACCTTGGTTATAAATCAACGGGCACCTCTTCGGGGGGGGGGGGGGGGGGCTGATGTCATAAACAATTCTGGCGACTTTCGACCGGTATGAATCTATACTCCATAATTTCCAATTTTGAAATTAAAGGAAACATCTTCACCGATAAACCTTTAAATAATTTGTTTATTAGCACTTTTTAAAATTTAAATTACGAAATAATGCTTAAATGTTTTCTTGTTTATTCCAATGGCTGGTGTTTTAATTTTGACAAATTAAAAAAGTTACTATACTTTTAACAATTAACTGATCCCCGGAAATCTACAGCATTAACTGGTTTTTTGTAGGTCCTTTTGAGACCCCAGCTAAAGAAAAATTAAAATGAATCTGTTTATTAACACATATTACTAAAAATAAATTTTAAAAAAATATGTGTTCTGTATCAAAATGAAGCAGAATGGGTGTTGTAGCTGAGCGTGTTGTATTTTTTATAAATTTTAAAAATCAGTGTTGCAAAAATAGTCTATTTTATGAAGTTTGAAATTGGCAACAATTTTTTTAATTTGTATTTACTTACTTCGAATTATTTTTATGTTTTATTTGTTTTACAAGTGTATGTAGCTACCAGAATCAACTAAAGCTCTTATTTACCATTATTAACAAATGTAACATTTTTACTGTCTATTAAATAAGTAGGCATATTATATTTATTTTTTATAAACATATATTGCACGTAAAGTTGTTTATTACGTGCAATTTTAGGGATAGTTGTTACCAACTAATGACATATCATGCAATATTGTTTATCTGAAAAGTAAAAAAGGAATATCTATTGGGGTCTCACTTCTTTACTTCACTTCCGTAACTGATACTATCTTACTTGACTCTATCCAATAACATCAAACCCTTATTTAAATAAGTAACTAATATAAATACATTTTAAAATTATTAAAAGCTTGTAGTACTAACTTATTTTCTATAGTTTAATAATTTATATTTACTTTACACTGTTATAAGAATATGTCTTCTTTTTAAATAATGTAATAGTCAATATCTAACGAATTATTTCCTTTAGTATATGATATACATTTTTGTTATTTTATTGTAGTAATCATTTTACACATTTATATGTTACCATTTTTTAAGTTTATCTGTCTGATTAAATCATAATATAATGTTTATTTAATTAGTTTTACGCACAGGCAAAAGGCCTGTAAAACTTCTTTCCGCTATGTTTAATGCTTAACTTCAACTTAGGTAAACTTGAATAGGAAAATAAATTGATTTTCTTTCTTTCTCAAAAGAACCTACGTGACCAGTTGAGGGTTAATCAACATGCTCATGTCACATATATGAAAATAAAAAACACAAAATATGCTATGAAATCAATGTTTCCATAAACAATAACTAAGACATGATATATCAGTTGATATAATTTTATAGGAATGAATATGTAAAATATGGATCGTTCGTTTAACGAGGTTTTATGGAGAATGGATCCAAGATGGCCGCCAACTCGAGCTCACCACATACAAGTTGCCGTTTAACTAAGATAGTTTTAAGTCATCTTTTAATTAGTTAGTTTCACTTTCTGTGACAAAATTGGCATGTAAAATACTGAATGAACAGCAAAATATGTTTGGACATTTCCGACTCAGAAAGTAAGGACCATGTGATTGAATATAGAAAATTTTATTTGCTCATGACCACTATCTGTTGGCTATCCAACGAAGCAATCTGTCATTACTGAAATTATAAAACAAAAATAAAAACTTGTTTGGAATTAGTATTATTTTATTTAGGTAATTTTAATTTACCTATTTAACACGTTTTATTTATCACGTACAATTTAATCAAGTTTTTGTGCAAATTACATCATCATCATCATTTTCGGAATGAAACGGAATTTTAATTTCTCCCAGAAAAGGGAATTTTAATGATAATAATCTTGAGTAAAGATAAGATTATAAATTAATCATCTGCCACATCATACAAACTGAGGCAAAACATGTTCTACAAATGTTAATAAATGTGTTCAGAAGTAATGTTTAGGGATATTTTTTTCAAAAGGACGACCTCCTCTTTGACCTTACTCCACTCATTCCTCATAGACTATTGATCTGAGTGGGGAACTTATCAGGATTCTAACCTAGCTCAGGTAAAGTCCCGACGCCTTAGCCGGAGCCGCTGACACAATGTCACTTATATTTCCCATGATATTAGCAAGATACTAGTGACATTCAAAGGACATTGAAGATACCTGTTATGGAAACAAATAAGAGACACGATGCATCTTTATAGTTCATTTGAGTGGAAAATGTCGTCGGAAGATGAAGGGTTGTTGATGCTATGCGTAGTTACGAGAAGAAGACGCAGTAAGATAATTCTGGATCCACCCTAATTGGAAAGATAATCTTTTGAACAGTTAAGTTGTCTTTAACAAAACAACAACTCGAATGCTCAGAAAAGTTTCAAAAATTAGTACTGACCAGAAATAAATACGTTCTGCGCATGCGCAGACTCCTCTAGCCTCTTGGGAGACATGTCACTCCAAACACCGACCGATCGTTTCGCTAGACACGGGCTAGTGATACGAGTCTGCCACACCGGTGTGAATAGTTCCACAAGATAAGCATGTCACTGACAAGAAAGCGTCAGTGACATTGTGTCAGTGACACCGGTATGTAACCAGCCTTAGACCTCTCGGCCACCGGCTCCCCTACCAGCCTAGAATATGACAATGTAAGTCCTTGTTGCGGAGAATGTTTCTCATAGATATAGACATTACAAAATATATAAATACAGTCGCACTTTGCATTTTTATATAACTAACTACCTTAAACAGTGGATTCCATCATTTCCTTGTAAGGAACATACATTACAGAGGGAAATAGACTTAAACAGAATGCATGACTGGCAATCGGAGAGGAATTTACTACTTTCCTTTTAAGGAAATATCATCTTAATTTAAATTGCGTTTTTTATTTAATATAATTGAGACTACAAGCACTGTCATTAAATAATGAATATTTTGTAGAATATGAAAACTGTTGCAAAAAGCATTATTTCAGATGTTTCCCGAGATTTAGTTTTAAAATATTAAAATATCATTGCATTAAACGTTTAAAATGAGATATTTACATTATAAGTTATCAAATGCATACTTATTCGCAAACACCGATCGACTTGAGTAACTACCACTTTACGACCATGCCACGATGACTTCGAATGTAGTAATAGGATAACATAATTTTTTTAATATTCGTAAAGAGAAACTTATTCTTGTAGAAAAACATTCGTCTAATCCCCCATAATAGTAGAATCATAAACAAATGATTAATTAAAATTTGACATGTAGACTGAAACAGACTGACCGTTCTTACAAATCTTAGGCTATTCTGCATTTTACCTTTCAGCCAACTGGCTGATCTGCACCCCCCTCCCCCCATACATGGAGATGGAGGAAACAATATTCCATTGAATATACTTAATTCATCTGGATGTGGACATTTTATTACACACAGAACCTGCCTCTATACACAAACGGTTATTGTCGACAAATCCAAAATTCCTTAAGAAATATAAGTCCTTTTACAACTCTCCCAAATTCTCTTCATGAAAGATCTACCTAAGCTACCTTATAAGAATGTTTTTTTGTGGTTCGTCCAATTTCCCTTCATGGACGGTTCTTGGCGATCAACCCAAACTCCCCCTTAGACATGTCTTTATAACCCACCCAATACATCTCTTCATGGACGGTTCTTGGCGACAAACTCCCTTATAGACCCTCTTTATGACCCATCCAACATCCCTTCATGAACGGTTCTTTGCGACAAATGAACTCCTTATTAGACATGTCTTTATGACCAATCCAGCTTCCCTTCATGTACAGTTCTTGGCGACAAACAAAATCTCTTATAGACATTTCTTTATGACCCATCAAACTTCCATCATTAAAGGTTCTTGGTTCTGTGCGAGCAATCAGTTCTTTAGGTTGTTCCAACTACAGAAAAAGGCAATACGAGAACAATCGCAAAAGTTAATTTCAGAAATGTTGACTGGCCAATTTAAAACAAATTGAAAATCTCAAACGTTACCATAGCTCTACATTAAAAAAAAAGTTTTTTCATCTCTACACGTTCCTTGACTAAGAGCCAAGACATACAAGAATATAACATTGGAGGCAGTGACAACTACAGGACTGGGAGACACAGAGAGTAGCGTTTGAGGAACACTTGCCCTTGGAAGAATTATTCATCTCTACAACAGACTGCCCAATTCTATGAAAATCACAACCTGAAATCCTTCAAAATTCGTCTTAAAGGATTTTTAGCGTACCATGCATTTTATGATGTGGACATGTTTTTGGCGAACTGGGAGACCGTATAGTTGGTAAGCTGACGCCGGTTCTGGGAGAGGAACTAATTGGAAGAGTGAATGTTTTCTAAATTTTTACGCATGAATAAATGTTGTACAGAGATATATTAATAACATTATTATTAATTTTTTGAATATTTGACTTTTGATTTATTTATTGTCATTTATTACGGAAAATAACGATCATAATAATTCCATGATAATACAGTATTTAACTTGTCCTTTTTAAGCTGTTATACCGTTTTACTATTCAGGCATAACAAATAGCCTACAACTAAACTTATATAGATTATAAATTTAGTTCTATTAACGTACAATTTATTTTTAATAATTTTGTTTCATTCCCTATCAATGTTGTATATCAGCCCCATTGACTTTAGAATTGTATTATAGTCCTTACGTATGAATCAGGCAGTTTTAATTTAATATATTTTTAAAGAATTCTTTGTAATTAGGAAAGTTATTAATTTATGCAAATTTTTTTAACGTAAAGGTGTAACACACATAAGAATATTTTCTCAGAATTTTCCAACTAGAATAGTTTTTGAATACAGTCTTATATTTTCACCGTGCTCCATGCTGATTTTTGTATCAAAATGAGCATAACATATTTATAGTAAATGAAACTTAACTTTATTTCACTTTTCAATAAAAATAAAACACAATAATTTCTAGCCTAGGTATATTAGAAAAACGTAAAGACAATTATGTCATCCGTAATTAATTGAAAAATATCTGATTATGTCAGGCTTAATGTGATAATAATTTGAATGCTAGGCTTATTTATAACTACTCCTGGTATTCACTATGACTGGACCTATCTTTAGTAAACTTAGTTAAAGAATTGAGCATTGGTGAGTTCCATTTGTATCACATAGAAGTCATTCAACAAATAAATTTACCAACAACTACAAATTTGCTTGAGGGGGTTTGACCGTCGTCCTATAACAACGTTTGTAGCGTAAGTTAAAAATGAAACTGGCCTAAATAGAAAATTGCCTTAAAAAACATTTTAAAAACGCGTAATTTATTTTTTCAGTTCCATGGGACAAATCCAACGTTAGTTACGCAAGCTCCTCATTTTTCCTTGTCCCACCAACCACTGGCGGTCTGGCACGTACCTGCCAACTGCCACGCTGTAACCACGTGCTCGCTGAATACCCCGCCCAGAACATCAGTTCGTAGAAAATTTGTATTTAAAAGTACTTTAAATTATAAATACAAAAATCGTACTTTATACAACGTATATTTCATCGTTTTAATGAGTAGTCTAAACTTGAATAAAGTGAAACGTGACAGTTCTAAACAATGCCGATACTCACTATAGCAAAAATATTATAATTTGATGATTATTTCAAAACTTTTCAAACTTTCAGTAGTAAAAAGTAATCTTTATAATAAGTAATTTTCTTTAGTTTGAGCTTCCAAAAATGATATGTTTGAATACGAATAATTCTAAATATTACAAGTAAAACAACTAATAAATATAAGTTTTACTTAAAAAAATTATATTTAAATGGACCGACGCTAAAATTATCATTCTTGAAGGTATTTTTATTAAAAAATTACTAGAATCTGATAGTTTTAAAGTAATAAATCACTCTAATTATTAAATAATTTTTAACTGGTAAAGCTTTTACAAAATAAAATTTTCCCTTCAGTAACATTGAAAACGATAAAATTATAATAATACAGTATTTTGGAGACTAGTAAATAGTCTAGAAGTTAGTTTCAGCATTCATCGTGTTATCCATACGTTAAGTTGTAGCCGTAGGTTGTGTTATCTATATGTTAAAAAAATCGATACGAAATGATGAAATATGCTGTATCAGTTATCTAGAAATATATATTATGAGCCACTATTATGGATCGATAAATTCCTAAATATTGGCAGGTAGTGTAGAAAGTAGTTACCTGCAAGTGTCGAAGCTGGGAGGCGAGGAGCGACGAGAGATCGACAGCAGCAAGCTCGCGACTGGCCGGCCGCGCCTCGTCGCCACCAGAGGGGCAGAGGGGGGGGCCAAGACCGCCCCTCACACGCTGCTTTTTTGCAACGCTTTTCGGCGCGCGGCACATAATGAGAGAACTGTTCCCTCCATAATGCATCAGCGTCCACGTCAACAAGTGCTCTCGGTTCGCGAGAATTTTGGCGCGACTGAGTAAGAATTTTTACAAAAACCGCACAGATCTACGACTTCCTTCATATTGACCGTTAAAGTCTCCAACATGTTACGTCACTATCCAGTTTAATAGACTTGTATGAAACGGTTATTATAATTTTTTGAGTAACTATTTATGACATATTAGCTCCCCTGTTTTAACTACAATAAAAAAGTCCAATATCGACTTTTTCGATTTCTTCCGACCGTTGCAGTTTCCGCATTCAAATTATAACGTTCTTAAAAGTCATAGCCGGATGCGAATAAAACATGCATATAATCTACTACGAACAACTATGTAACTGTTTTCGATATAAAAAATCGTAATAACATTTCAAAATGTTAATTTATAGTTATAATTTAAATTATAAAGAAATATAAAAATAAAATAAAGACGCTCATAATATTTCATGCGGTTTTGGCGTGTATTCGGACATTCACAGGCGTCCATATTTATGTCAATAGATGTATTTATGTGAGTAATAGTACAGCTTTTAAACCTAAAATATGTTAAAGCTAAAACGGTATGTTTGAGGAGTTTGAAACTGTTTTTAAATGGAAGTTTTCACTAAGTAATGAGAAAAAGAGTTATCACGAGAGTCGTGTGTTGTCGTTCTCTTATGATATAATGTATTGTTTATTTGTTCTGGTGGTAGGTAAGGTGTACTAATAAAATTGCTATATACTGGCAAGGAAAAGCTGGACACACTCATTAGGTTAATGGTCACCTCTTATGACACATCACTTACAGTTGAGATCTGTCAACCTTTAACACTAACCCTCGAGTTTATTGGGTTTATTTTTTTGAGTACTCCTCAAGTAGCTGGTCACCGCATATGAACAGGCCGCAAATATCAAACAACCAGGGAACGCCATACAAGCAGTTATAAATAGATTAAACTAATGTACATCTGTATACAGTACTAATTAGTTGTTTATTCTTGAGGATTTGGGAGGGATGAGGCAGGGACTGACAGAGTGCTGGGTCTGCCATCGCATGGCAAACTGGAGAACTATCAACTCGACACATATTTAGCGCACTTTTGGATACGACCTCTGTTTCTCTTATCTGTGGTTAACACAGTACTACATATCTTTAATTAGGTTCAATGACTAATATTAGCAATCTAACACCTGTGCTGATCCATACAAAAAAGCAATAAATAATTGAGTGCCAGTACACTATAATTTGACCAATTATTTTCAAAAGTAAAATTTTGACGTTACTATTCTGACTTCTTGATAAATATATTATCATACATAGGCCGATTAGAAAACGAATTTTTCAACGCACTTGTGAGCGTGATATTTAAAGAGTGGTGCAGGTGAAACAGAGAACTACTCTAGCCAAACTGTGTTCTCATACATTTAAACGTTGTCATGGCAACCAGAGTGGTAGCCGCGTGCTGACAGCGCAATAGTAAGCCCCGCCCATTTCACGTCATTAGCAGTACTGACCATTGGTTGGTTTGATTAACCAATTATTTGTTTATTGTAATTATATGTTTATTATTTATTGTAATTATTTGTTAATCATAACCGTGAAGCAAAGCAGCTCAGCGGTGGAAATATTCCCCTCTGCTGCTGAAACCCCTACATGCGCTAAATATAACATGCATGTCATTTCCTATCCGGCCCAGTTATAGTACTAAGATACTAAATAAAATAAATCGTCACAATCATGACTCTTTCTCATGGAAAATAAAATCAAAAACACACCGTGTGAAAACAACCACGATTAAGTGAGGTTAAAACCTGAACTACATAAAACTATGTAAAATTGGTCATCAACTAACCACCCTGAGGCAGTACTAGAACCTGTTGTTAATGGATGGAAATAGAACTGTCTTGTTACCGAACACGTAAACAGGACGCCGGAAGCATTTCTAGGTACATTTGAGGTCCTCAGAAAATTGTCTATTGGTCTAGAGTACAAATAGAAATTTGTTATTTCTTTGATATATTTTTTATTAAAGAATAAATATGGCAATTGAAAAGGAGGATAATATAGTTAAGTGTCAATAATTAATCCATTTTTTAAAGAAAATTTCAAATTAGTAAAAAGAAATTACAAATTTCTTAGCAGACGAATAATCGTTAGATTCTATTTGTGAGATGTGCAATACACAAATAATGTTTAAAATGTATTCAGTTAGTTCATATCTATAAATAACGTATATTAGTGATATAAAAATAACAATATGATAATTTTGTAGATTTAAGATAGTTTGGTTTTAAAATTAAATGTTAATTCTTTTGCTCTCTTCTGAATTGCACCTTAAAGCTAAGTGTTATTTTATCATGTGTATTTTGTTTTACTTGCTCATTGTCTATGGACGTCCCTTCAAAAGTAGGTGTTCATGTCTCATCGTCATTTTGCAATAATAATGAGAATCTGTTGGTAATGCAGAAACAAGAGACAAGTTATGAGGTACCACTCGTTAGTGTAAAAAATAGCTTTAACCTTTTTTTATTTAATTAACATGATCGTTTAGAATTCACCTACATGAAAGTCTAGACGTAAGCTACAGTAATCATAGTTTTCTCAGCACGTAATATATGTATACATATTAACATGCTTTTCTAGTAAAGGGTTTCCAACCCGTGCTATTTACAATGAATACAACTCTCTAGTAATACAATGAATAGAGATTTGTACTCATTGCTATTTGCTACAAACACTTCTAAGTCCAGACCTTCCCACCCACTCATCTTACGCGTCGTGCCTAAGATAACTGTAATTTCCTGGGAAGTAAAGATATGTTGTGTGGTGCCTATTTGTCTTGCGATGTATCCCTTCGAAGATCTATGGAATTCGTATGGATAAAAGATTTGAAAAGGATAACCTAGGCAGATTTGTAGAGAAGGATTTTCCCACCACTCTAAAGGGTAATGGGGTAGTCTTACCATCTTGATTTAGTTAATTATTTTTATCCACAATGGATCTATGTACTGATAACAGATGCAAGATGCACTCAGAGTGCATTACGTGGTTGAATGCTCTAAGAAGAATCTGCAAGATTCTGGTCCTTATTATCTACTATTTGCTATTATTTAGAACTCTCTTAACTTTCAGTGTTTAGCAAACTCAATATATTGAGAATGGTTAGTCCACTTTTTACTCCAACCAAGATGCACTAAAGGCTTTGATCGTAAAAAAAGAGTTGCCTCTTCTTCAAGCAACAAGTTGTAGACTAAACCAAGTTACATATTTATTGTTTGCTACAGCTTAGAGTAATTTCTTGTTATTTTAGTTCTTGTTTTAGAAGTTTACTTTGTGAAGTTGGTTAATATGTTGATGAGCTGATTATATAAACCGAAGGAGCTAAGCCTAACCTACCCCATGTTGACGTAACCTATCCTAACCTAACCTCTCTAATCATATTCTGTTCTAACCTATCATATATTATATAACCTAACCGAACATATCCTATCCTATATTATCCTAACATAACCTAACCTATCCTATGTTATCCTAACTTACCTATTCTATCATATCTTATACTAGCCTAACCTAACCCATCCTGTTCTGTCACATTCTGATCAAACCAACCTTCCATTATCTCTCCAGTATATAACTGTACTGTATACATAACTTTATGTTTTAATTATGAATATTTAAAATTAGCTTTTAATTTTTTAAATAATTGTAATATGACTTGAGTTGTTTTGTAAAACAGCATTGTTTGTTGAAAACCGCTCCAAAATAAAGACCTTATTTATTTATTTATCTTAACCTAAAGTATCATATTCTAACTAACCTAACCCAAATTCTGAGTTTCGCAAATGGTATTGAGCTACATCTTTTTCACTTCGTCAAATTTACGTTCACACTCTCAAATATTGGTTGAATTAACACGAACAAAACTTAATTAACTATAAATACTATTCTTCTAGCTGTTTATTTTTAATTTTTAAAATTATTTGCAGATAGTTTGTTCAATCGGGACATATTCTCAACTTTTAACATCAATGCAACAAAATAAAATTAGAGAATATCAGTTTGGAAATAAATAAATGACAATTTGGATTATTAAATACAGTCAAGATCCCCAACAGTTTAAATCTATCAATACATGTTATAAAGCAATTATTTAAAAAGGCGAGCTTTTAGTGCTAAATTTAATTGACACTTTATAGATCATATCATATTTAGGGCAAAAAGAAGAGGCTTCAGTAGTAATTTCCACGTATGGTTTTGTCACTTTCATAAAGTTTCATAATCTTGATCAATCATGTTGCCAACATTATCCAGTTCCATAAACTATATGGCTGGTGTGTTTGAAAGTACTTACCAGATTAGCGGGTAAATAAAAATACACTTCAATATAGATTCTTCAATTTAAAATGGTTAGTCAAACACTTGTACAAATAAGGCACATTTTGTTTGTTGTAGCATTTGACATACATTTCCAATGTTAGACCTATTTAAATTCTAAAGATTTATTGATAGTCAAGAATAAAGTTTCTAAAAACGTTATATGAGAACTTTTTTATCCTCTACGCGTTTTAATAAGAGGATTTGAAATTACTTTTATCTATTGATCTAACGGCTAGTAAAAATAATGTGATTTATTCAGTGTTTAAATCAACGATTCATTAAATATAGTTTTTGGATTATATTTATTTTGAGAAATGGACTTGAAATAAATAAATTTAATCAAAGGCGCAGCAAACAATAAAACTAACCTTTAAATTAAGGACAGTACATCCTTTTATGGAAGAATCCACACGGTCACTGTATTAAATAAAGGACCAATATTATCTCCGCCATATATCAGAGAGCTTTTTTAGTTAGTATAATGAAAAGCATCAAATGTATTTATTTAGTTGTCAATTATGTATTCATTATATTAATAACAATATTTATAAGTATTGACATCCAAGGTAGTTTGGTTTAATGTTCTTACTAACTATTTTGATTATATTTTTTAGGCTTCAGGTGACTCAGAACAGAAATTATTATTTATTTATCTTCTCTTCCGTTTTTGTTAATTTTTGTTCTCTTCTTCACTAGTTATATTTTTTCATATTGTAAAATTCTTGAATGAATATAATTTTGGTGACTGGTTGAGTCTGTAAGCAAATACCAAATGAAATATATAGTGAATTGCTTTTAATGTTTTAATATTACATAAACATTAAATTCCATAAAAGGCATGTATTCCTGAAATTGTTCTAATTACTTCCTTTCTTAGTGAAATGTTGGTCTATGTTTAAACCAAGGAAATTTGTGCTGTATCATATGTGAGTGTATTTATTATTAATTTTTATATTATTTTTAGTCTCTACCTTATTTTTTTGTACAATTTAAAAAGAAATCAAAATTGTTTCCTCAATATTTAAAATTAAGTTTAAAAATCTTTAACGTTTGGTTGATCCACCTTTGACATGTATTTATATAATTGATTTTCGTCTTGACGATATTTTCAAATTTGATATTCATCTGAATATAAGCATAAAGTATTACATTTTTTTTTACATATAACCCTGTGTTTTTATATTGCAGATAAATAAAAGTGGTCCCAGTTTTTATCCTTGAGGGACACCATATCGGATTTTTTTGTAGATCTAAATGCAAATGTCTTAATTTATTGATTTGAATTTGTAATATCACTACACATTGAAATCAGTTTTTGGTATATCATTAAAACCATTATACAATGTATTTGTTTACGCTAAGAATTTGTTAGTGGTAGTGACGACCATTGAAGCCATGCATGAAAAATTTGAATTTATTTATTGATGTAGGATGGTAAACACTATCAAATGCCTTTGATAGAACAATAAAGATTCAAATTGTGTATTCATCTTTATTGACAGAATCAACCACATAGTTATAAAAAAAGGCAGCTGCTGTTCTTACTGATTTGCTATTACAAAATCCACGTTGAATGGAGTCTTAAAAGTAATTTTTGTACAACAGTCATAAATTGATAATAGGCAACTTTTCCACAAATGTTTGAGACTGTCGGCAGTAGAGAGGCTGCAACACTCGTATACGATAGTATTCAGTACGTTTGCTACCTCAAGTGTCACCCACTTTGCAGATTTATCCTGGGCAAAGTGAACCCACCTATTATATATTGACGCAGAAATAGACCTGCCGTGAAACAAGCTGGTTACAAAATGGCCAAAGGATTATGCACTGCAACAAATTATTAGCATGTGATTCCAGTCAGTTAACTTTCCCCACTTAGTCCAGTGTCCAGTTAAATCAACGGTCCTGGAGGACAGCCTGGAAGGTGGTATGAATTATTCATCCACTCTCAGGACTGCTGATTACTAATTAAGTTACACTTGGTAGTTTTGTCTTTTATGACATTTACAATATTTATTAGCTGCCATTAAGCAAATAATCAGGTAATAATGAAAAGCCGGCTGTGAATGCTGGAGTAAAAACTGGTGTTATACTTAACATCCTCTTTCTTACATTTAGGACCTATCTTTGTCCACAGACGTTTTTTGGGCTGGTTCGAAACGGAATCTGATAGAATCACTTAGAACGGGTATAAATAATTGCATACAAGCCGTGAACCAATTTTGATTCTTGGAATTTTTATAATTTCTTTTTTCTTCATTTTTTATCTTACAACTGTTGTTAAGATAAGGAGATAACATTAAAAAAATCTATATTACTTTATTATGCACAAATAATTAAATTGAACATTTAATCTACATACAGTACACTAGTTAAATGGTTATAAAAAAAATTGTAGATCGTATTATTTACCGTTCGGAATTGGTCTCATGTAAAACAGATTCAACCACTTAAGCATCCTGTTACTGTGCATATCTATGCAATTTAGTTTTTTATACAGTTTATTAAGATAGCTCTTTGTCTTAAAATATGGTAATAATCTGTATCACGCACGCCTTAAAGAACCCCCACGTAATGGACACAACCTGCTCTATCCACGCTCAACGATAATAGTATCGGTAACGCTTTAAACGTAAATTATCAAATTACTTTCCCTGAATACTATATACCTCTAATATTTTTAAAATAGTCCGTTCATTTAATTTACATAGTAGAGCTTTAAATAAAACACGCACTTTGCGTTTTTAGAGGAGATTTCTGAAGCATCTTACAGCAGCTACTTTTAAAGTGTTGTTTTTTACACTAACACGTTATTTAAATAGAACAGTGTAAATATAACATTATTTAAAAAGAACAGTTTAAATAGAACGTTATTTAAATAGAACAGTTTAAATAGAACGTTATTTAAATATAATATTAAGTAAAATCTTAAATAGGACGTTATTTAAATAAAATATTAAATAAAATCTATAAAATGAACGCTTCACTGTAATTCATAACAAAGAATCGATTCCAAATGAAATATTCGAGTAATCGATTCAATATATAGGACCGTTCAGCAGATTGTCTAATACTCGATTTCTCCATTCTTAGTTTATCGTAGAGTATAAATCAAGTGGTAGATATATGTCTGATTTTGACGAGCTTGAGAATAGTTTCTACGCAGGGTGGGGCTCAGGCTATCACAATAACGTAGTCTCTCAAGTGCCCATAACGATGTTGACCACTCAGTGGTCGCCATTTAAATGTAAGAGTGCTCAGTTCATAGCCCACTCACCTCTAAGATAGCTGGCTTATAACACGATCATTTAGTGCCTGTTTTTAAAAGAACTAGATAAGGGGCATTATCAGATTTTTTGGCATGGCCTGAATTAGTTTAGCAAGTAAATAGACGTCAAACGGAATATCAAGTGACATGTGGATATATTATATAAGCAAGTGACATGTGGATATAAGCAAGTGACATGTGGATATATATAAGCAAGTGACATGTGGATATATATAAGCAAGTGTCATGTGGATATATATAAGCAAGTGACATGTGGATATATATAAGCAAGTGACATTTGGATATAAGCAAGTGACATGTGGATATAAGCAAGTGACATGTGGATATAAGCAAGTGACATGTGGATATAAGCAAGTGACATGTGGATATACATAAGCAAGTGACATGTGGATATATATAAGCAAGTGCATGTGGATATATATAAGCAAGTGACATGTGGATATATATAAGCAAGTGACATTTGGATATAAGCAAGTGACATGTGGATATAAGCAAGTGACATGTGGATATAAGCAAGTGACATGTAGATATAAGCAAGTGACATGTGGATATAAGCAAGTGACATGTGGATATAAGCAAGTGACATGTGAATATAAGCAAGTGCTAAATCCACCTATATCTGTTTAATCCTTACCTACATACCAGATGGCGCTCTGTATTTAGTTCTACCAATATACGCCTATATAGTATGGGTTTTTTTGCCAACTATTCTACCATTTATATTAATTTATATTTGGAAAATGGCACAGAAGTCATGTTATATCATTACAAGTATAATGTGATCTCCTGTCTTAAGCTGAATCCAATCCATCAAGCCATTAAAAAGACTCTTTTGGGGGTTGATGTTTGCGTTCACATCAGATACTTAAAGCTGTACGTACCCCTTGGGTAGTTCTAAACGATAAACGAGAGAACATATCTGGCTGCTGGAATTACAAGAATCTGTGATCTACCAGCTATGGCAGCTACCACACAAAATAAAAAAGGCCCTTTTGAGGACCAAGCCAATAAAAAAAAATTAATAAAAAACACAGTTCTACCAATAACCACTAGGCTCAAGACGGCGCTCGTTGAACACCCTTGTCACTTTCTTGTAGGTCCAAACCACGTGACCAATATCAAAGTTACCTTGTAGATCTAAGTTCATTTGGAATTCTAGACCCCCCGTTTTTTGAAAATGGGGACATTTTCAAAAATGAAAATGTTGAAGGCACTTCCCTAATTTACTGAGGGTGGACGATTATTTATGTACTCTGAATTAAACAAAACTTGATTGGCTTGATCCAATAAATCAATATAAATGGCCTACTTGTATTTTGTTTACTTTTCTAAGCGTCCGGCCTAAATTAAACAGCCGGTCTGTCAGGTGACAGCAAGTGGTTGTACATTGCTTAAGATCTGGGACTACTGGACCATTTCCGTTCTGAATGGATTCTGGTCACAATAATACAGGCGTGGCCCACCTAACCTGATCCGAGGAGACAGACACAAAAGGACGCATGCGCACGGGCCGGGTGTGGTCACCTCGCCCTCGATCAGCTGATTTAGTTTTTACTTATATACAGCGATTTGAGTCGTCATTGCAATAAAAACATTGTTTTAATTTAGCCCTCTAACATTGAAATACGAAGTGTCTTGTAGTTCTCCACCTGACAATAGTTTTGCTTGGTGATAAAGAATGTATCCTTTTTACAAAATGTTGTTCTCTCCACTAGGAAAATAGTACTAAACAACCCTTTAAGAGGATAAATGCAGTGCAGAAAGAAGCACCAAATGGCATAAAACTTAAATTAAATTAAATTAAAGATCTTGAAGACATATTTGAAAACAAAATCAGGGAACAAAAAGATGGACCGGAGAAATAAAACAGGCATATGAAGAAAGATTAAGAGATTTTGGAAAGAGGAGAAGAAAAAGGAAAATTCAATAATCCTCGTGATCAAGTTCCAGCCAAGACCACGTCTATCAACCAGATTAATCCTACTTACATATAACGAGCAAAAGTGTTTCGTTTCATATCTGCATAACATGGGAATAAGTGAGCAAATCGTAAGAATTGGGCAAAAAATGTATATTCTTTAAGATTAAATTTTGTGCCCATGTTAAAAGTCAAAATCTCTTAAATTTCTGTAGCTTTTAACATTTTGTAAGAGTCGAACAAAATCATATAACATATTAAATCCTTTTGAATTATCCTAAATACTCTACAATATGGTTTGTATTCCAAAAGATGTTAATTCTAAAAATATTACTAGAGTTGATATATTTTATTCCCAAGTAAAATGATACGTTCTTAAAGATAATAAGCTTACCACAGGAGAAAAATAACGACGTTGAAAACTAAAATTAGATAGAGATGTTGACCATTTTTCCGTAAAATGTTTTTTACAAAATAGTCCTAAAAATTGACATTTTTAGCCAAATTGATCTCTAACTGTTACAAAACATTTATTGACATCTATGGCATATGGATGGTCATTGGTTATTGATCCTATGACCTATTGACATCTATTCTTTAGTTTAAAGTTTATTTATTTATATTTAATTGAACCCATTGGTATCAATAAAAGCCTAGTTATATAGGTAAACCTACGTTACACCGATCTAAAGTCTTAAGTATGCACAGGTCACACGAGCTAGTCATAGATGTAAAACTGAAGGGTGGAAGTTGAGCCGACCAAAATTCTCGTATGAAAGGTGTCATTGGATTAGGGCTCTGGAGCTATCAGTCAATTTTGATGCATTCTCCATAAGAGCAATGTTAAAATGGTATCATTGGTAAAAATTAGTCAGAGATTTCCAATGTTTTAATTGTTTAAGTAACAAACACAACGTTTCGACAGGTATAACAAACTCCTGTTGTCGTAAATAACTTTCAAGCAACAGATAAAAGAATAAGCCAATTTTTAGCGTAATTTTTCCCTTTAAATTATGTTAGATATGCCGTTTTGTAGATTACTATAATGAAGAAATAAAAAACCCAATTATCAATCAACATTAGGCCTTATAATACCAAGATATGGAAATTATGCAAAATGACAGTCGATGTAAAAATCAAGATTGCTTCACTTAACTTGAGCATGATTTTGTGATTTATTTGTTATGTACAAATAATAAACAAGTAAAATGTTACTGACCCTGCCACTAACTGAAACACGTACTGTGGGATAAAGGTATTCAAGAATTTGTCAAAATTTTATTTTTAAAATCGTCTATGACCAGTTGCTTTAGAGGACTACCAGAGAAAAATATTCATAGTTGCTTATGAAATTCTAAAGAAATATGCAATTGTCAATGTTAAAACTTTAACCACCTACCACCAAACACACATAACTTAAGACGCCTTGTACAACACGATATCGGTGAAGGTTCCGTGTCGATCATGTCGACAGAGAAGGAAACTCGTACCACGACCTGTAAATTGTTGCTGTTTGACAGTTGCCGAATTTGGCCGCTAGGCGGCGCGGCGGGCGAGCTCCAGACGGACGCCGGCATTGGCCACCAAGGTCAGCCACCACACAAAATGCCTGTTTAGAACAACCGCGCGCTCGAAATCGTGATCGCCCAGCAGTCTAAAATAACTACAGCTTCTATACCTTGTTTGACGAAAGAAGAACAAGATTCAATGCTGGACCAAATCTCCTGAGGTCCTCCCTCAAAGGAAGAGGTTTATATCTTGTAACATTTCATGGTTACAGAAAAAACCCTACAGAAAATTTAGGGTTCAATTATGAAAATTAGAAACGGATGGGATTCATCCAATTGGTCTAGTATAAACAACATAAATCAAGAACATAGATTTTACAAGAATTAAACTTTTTATTTACACATTATTGAATCATGAATTATTCTAAAAGTATTTTTTCAGTCCACCATTTATAAGCTATACTTAGGTACGAGTTACTAGAGAAATTAAGATAGTATTCTTCATCTAATTTAAAGAAACTAACAACGATTTGTATAAAATGTTCATTCAACTTATCAGATATAATATTCAATTTAATAATTTTCAAACAGAATAAATATTGGCATCCTACATTAGCCTAGAGAGTAGAGTAAGGCCTAAGAACAGGTTTACAGTCAGGAGCTCTTTGAGAAAAGTTACATAATTTCTCGGCCTTTTATGTATTAATTGAAACACTGGTCAAAGGCTCTCTAAGAGGGGTTTAAGCACACAAAAGATATCTTCCGCAAGAAAAAGCGTTGAGCTATCAGCAAATGTATTAATGTTCGTTGATACACAATAGAACAGGTCATTCATATCAAAATAAAAGTAGAGGGCCCAATACGAACTAATAACCTAGAATGTGTCTTTTCCGAGATATTTATTCAATTTTCTTGATGAGAATATAGTGATGAACAGTGTCGAAAGAACAAAAAAGATAAAATAGTTTAAGATTAGTGGACTTCAAAAACACCTAATACAACCTCAAGAAGGGACTCCACCGCTGGAACGGTAGGAAGACTTCCGCATTATAATTCCTATTGAGCTGGTACCATGAGAGAACGTATTTCGAGATAAATAATACTGTTTTCTCAAAAGTTTTCCAAAATACATGTAATATTGGTATAGGTTTGTAATTATACAGCTCACAATAAAAACCTTTTTTTTTGAAAATAGGGACTATTTTACTAACTTACAGACCAAAGCAGCCATCAAACATATAGATGGGAGAGAAATTAAAATGTGACTTACAGGTTTTAACAGGTCGGTGACATACCATACCACACACATTCTTACTATCAGATTCCTTAAAGCTATTTACAATCTTAGTTAATTAAAGCTATTAACATTTATCTATTTTATTCTACCGATAAAGTGAGGTAAATTATGAAATAAGACTGAACTAATAATTTATGAATTTATGGGTTCAGCAGGTATATTAAACAATATTTCATCACCAGAGTTTACAAGAAAAACATTGAAATCATCAGCTGTTGAAAGTCAGATAAAGTAGGCCTACCTGCCTACGTGGATAATTTCTATTAATAACATTTCAAGCTGACTTACTTGGGTTTTCAGCATGATTGAAAGCATATACAGCAGTCTGAGTCTTGGCCTCTTTACTCATCACGATATTCCGGCTGATATCCAGTTGCACCGGCGGTCAAAGGAATTTCCACGGGTCAAAACATTCCTCCGTCCGAAAAGTGTCCAGATGCACCGGTGGTCAAAATCTACCCACCTCACTTATCCCCGCTGCAAATTCCTTCGACCGCCGGAGCCGGTGCAATTGGAAGGCCCCTTCCTTCCCCACCCCACTACATTTCTTCAAACATAGTTTATAAGTGTTTAACAATTTCGCAATGGAATATTCTATCAAACACTTGCCGATGTTTCGTGGCACATACTAATGGTAGACCATAGCAGGTTCTAACTAATAAATATGGTAACTATGTATTTAATGTTTAATTTTGTGTTTATCCGTGGCAACACTAACATCTAACCTAACCTAACCTAACCTAACCTAACCTAACCTAACCTAACCTAACCTAACCTAACCTAACCTAACCTAACCTAACCTAACCTAACCTAACCGACTCATGACTCATGTCATAACAAAGGGTGTGGAATTTGGCACGGTCAGCTTGGGGTTACTGTACTAGGAATCCGGCCTGGTTGGACTTTCCCGGCTCATGTCATAAACAAGGGCCTCTGGTGCAATTGGAACACCCCCCAAAAGGGGCTCCGGTGCATCTGGACACATCAGTTTGGGGCCGATCCCTGACCCCGGTGCAATTGGAAATCTCCCCGATATTCCCTCTCGCCTTTGCTTACGAAGAGGCCAAACACTACTTTGCCTTTCTTTAGAAAGATCTTTACAAATAAAATCATATTCCTTTCACAGGCCAATCTAGGGTTAAACCAAGAATCCAAGATTTAGGATTAGGGTTATCATGCTTAGAATTAGCTATAACCTTCCTTATATTTAAATTTTAAAAATCATTTCGATTTAGGATAACCTGTCCCTATGCTATCAATGTAGGAAAACTTGTCTAAAGAGTGTTTTACAAATCAAATTATTGTATCAAATTGTATTACAAAAATACAAATTTGAAGATAATGGATGGATTTAGTTGAGATTGGTCTTATGAATATTATGTTTTTCTTTCAGTCTTCCAATTTGACAGTTTGGATTCAAATAAGTATATTCTTTTCAGCACACCACAAACTGGAATGTAGAATCACCACGTTCTAGATCTTTCAGTCTAAGATTATTATACACTCTGTCCCTCCAGTCAAGAGATCTCCTTCGTCTCGTACACCAAGACACGAGAGCTGTCCTACTGTTGTGTCACGGCTAGCTCGTGGCTTCATGTCACGCTCCAGTCGCCTCCATGATTGATGTTGGGTCCTGGTTGGACACGCCGTTTACCCACCGGTCTGGATCACTTAATTCAATCTCTTCCCGAACCCACGAGCCTATTCTCTGATCAAATCCGTCATTTATCTTAAACTACGTGATGGAACGCTGGTGCACTCTACTTTAGTCACTTCTTCAGCTCAGAGTTTTATGATCATGTTATTCCAAATTTGTTATTTCATGATAGATACTAATTTCATATAGAAATATTGATACACAGTTAGCAGAGAAAATAAATAATCTTTTGCAGATTCAATAAAGTTATTGAAACATGCGAATTTGAAAAAGAGTCAAAATATTTTAATAAGCTATAAATATGACAAGCACTAACCAAAAGTTCTCTTAGACCTGTTTAAGGTGGTGAAATCGGTTTTCGGTAAGTTAATTATTTCCCAATTTTGTAATAAAAACTAGATAATGTACCTTCCCTTGAGACAGAAAAAAATACGTAAAAAATTGTTTAACCACTACATTAGAACTTGTGGCCTTTTGAAGTGGTGAATTTTGCTGATTTTAAACCAGTGTTAAGACAAAACCGTTCAAAGTACAAATTAAATTTGTTATAACTATGTTTTTTACACATAACTGAAGGAATTAAGAACTTTTTCATTTACAAAGAATAGAAAAATATTTACAAGATTAAGTTGAAAAATACTCTTTTTAACCTTTAAAATTACAAGTATTTGCACAATTTAAAAAAAATGAAAAACATCTTAATCCCTTCAGTTATGTTAAAAAAACGTAGTTAAACAAAATTAAATTTGTACTTCGAAGAGTTTTGTCTTAATGCTGATTTAAAATCAGCTAAATTCACCACTTCATAAGGCCATAAGATCTAATGTAGTGGTTACACAATTTTTTTATTTATAGTTCCTGTCTCAAGTGACTCAGACGCCAGGTACTCTGCACACGTTGAGATAATCGCTGGCGATATCTGAGTGTGCTTACTAAAGACAATAGTCAGAATTGCATAGAACATTCTGAAAACATTGAATGAACTTGTACAATTATTATCATTACAGGAGTTTGGTTATGTCGCAATGCCATCTTATTGAACGTGATTTAATCAATTTGTAATTTACAAAATCAAGGATTTATACGAACGATTATCGTCTTTTACTGTTTTGACGCACTCTTCATAAAATCAAGTAATTATTTAAATAGCCTACTTCTGTAAACTATGCTTATTAAATGAGTAAGACAGGTGTACTTTGTGAAGCCTGAATAGTTTTCGTTTCATTAAGAATAAGTTTGAAACATACTCTGAAGTGGTGACTATTAGGTTATGTTAGGTTTAACGTAGATACATTGTTAAAATTATTCAGTTTGGTTAATTGTGAAACAGACCAGCAAACAGTGAAATGCTAGAGTGACGGGCAGTTATAGGATATTAAAAAAAAAATTAGTTTGGTCAAAGTTTGGGTTGTTTAGATTGGATGAGATTGTTTAGTTTTTAATATCAGCATAATTTTTTTATTTTCTAAAGACGTTGGATTATGGCAAGTACAGTTAGAATATAGAGCGTTGCATCAGAGACTTTAATGGGTGTATTAAGGAAAGCATCCTAACTGTAGTTCACACTACAAGGAAAGCATCCTAACTGTAGGGTACACTGAAAGGAAAACATCCTAACTGTAGTGTACACTGCAAGGAAAGCATCCTAACTGTAGTGTACACTGAAAGGAATGCATCCTAACTGTAGTGCACACTGCAAGGAAAGCATCCTAACTGTAGTGCACACTGAAAGAAATGCATCCTAACTGTAGTGCACATTTCAAGGAAAGCATCCTAACTGTAGTGCACACTGAAAGGAAAGCATCCTAACTGTAGTGTACACTGAAAGGAAAACATCCTAACTGTAGTGTACACTGAAAGGAAAGCATCCTAACTGTAGTGCACACTGAAAGGAATGCATCCTAACTGTAGTGCACACTGAAAGGAAAGCATCCTTACTGTAGTGTACACTGAAAGGAAAACATCCTAACTGTAGTGTACACTGAAAGGAAAGCATCCTAACTGTAGTACACACTGAAAGGAATGCATCCTAACTGTAGTGCACACTGCAAGGAAATCATCCTAACTGTAGTGCACACTGCAAGGAAAGCATCCTAACTGTAGTGCACGCTGCAAGGAAAGCATCCTAACTGTAGTGCACACTGCAAGGAAAGCATCCTAACTGTAGTGCACACTGCAAGGAAAGCATCCTAACTGTAGTGCACGCTGCAAGGAAATCATCCTAACTGTAGTGCACACTGCAAGGAAATCATCCTAACTGTAGTGCACACTGCAAGGAAAGCATCCTAACTGTAGTGCACACTGCAAGGAAATCATCCTAACTGTAGTGCACACTGCAAGGAAATCATCCTAACTGTAGTGCACACTGCAAGGAAATCATCCTAACTGTAGTGCACACTGCAAGGAAAGCATCCTAACTGTAGTGCACACTGCAAGGAAATCATCCTAACTGTAGTGCACACTGCAAGGAAAGCATCCTAACTGTAGTGCACACTGCAAGGAAATCATCCTAACTGTAGTGCACACTGCAAGGAAATCATCCTAACTGTAGTGCACACTGCAAGGAAAGCATCCTAACTGTAGTGCACGCTGCAAGGAAAACATCCTAACTGTAGTGCACATTGCAAGGAAATCATCCTAACTGTAGTGCACACTGCAAGGAAAGCATCCTAACTGTAGTGCACACTGCAAGGAAATCATCCTAACTGTAGTGCACACTGCAAGGAAATCATCCTAACTGTAGTGCACACTGCAATGAAATCATCCTAACTGTAGTGCACACTGCAAGGAAAGCATCCTAACTGTAGTGCACACTGCAAGGAAATCATCCTAACTGTAGTGCACACTGCAAGGAAATCATCCTAACTGTAGTGCACACTGCAAGGAAATCATCCTAACTGTAGTGCACACTGCAAGGAAAGCATACTAACTGTAGTGCACACTGCAAGGAAAGCATCCTAACTGTAGTGCACGCTGCAAGGAAAACATCCTAACTGTAGTGCACATTGCAAGGAAAGCATCCTAACTGTAGTGCACACTGCAAGGAAAGCATCCTAACGGTAGTGCACATTGAAAGGAAAGCATCCTAACGGTAGTGCACACTGCAAGGCTTTAGGTATTACAATAGCACTGTTTTTGTAAAAGGCATATAAAAAAATAAGGACAATTAACAAAAATGACTGCAAGATACATAACATCGAAAATCACTCGTATATGTCGTAGAAATAAATTTGTTAGCATTTTCAGACCGATATACGTACTCTCTTTATAAATATTCCATATTTACTGGACTAGTGCTATTTATGTACATAGGATCGGTAATATTGACAGAAATACTATATACATTTTAATAATGAAATCACCCGTTTAATGTATCCTCTTTACTTAAAGCAACAATTACTGTTAAAAAATTACAACAGCAACAATTTTTATATTAAAAAAAAAAAAAAAAAAAAAATACAAACTGAGGAATGTGCTTTTGCGTTCTGGTTATATATTTGATAGAATGGTCTCCTGAACATGAAAAATAGGAATTAGTTTAGTGACCTCCTTATTTGGATTTACGCCAAAATACCAGAAAATAATTGGTAAAAAAACGCAAAAATTATATATACATATATCAATAAATAATCATAGGAATTTTGACTTTAATTCGAAAGTTCACTGTATACATTGTGATTACTATTTAAGTTAGTTATTACATAGTCCTATGTCATGTATTTTGCTAGTAATATACTAAGATATTTATCTGTTAAGATATGTTAATGTAATGAATAATTCCGAACACAATGTTAGCGAGCTAGAAAACAATCAATAAAGAAAAACACTTCACATGCAAATTAGTGAGTGGTGTTATGTTAAACCTGGTTTATGTTAGTCACGATGTATATATTTTGAACATAACCTATTTACGGACTGCATAAACAAAGTAAAGTAGATATTTACTTAATAAGTAATAATTATAATTTATTTCCTCAAAAATTCTACTTAGTAACAACGATTATGTACAATCATAATTATTAATTTTTTTTGTAAATGCAAGTCTTATAAACATGCAATATTTGGTAGGTAATGTCCTCGAAGGCAAGCCTGTTTGGAGGTACTTATCATATTTGTCGTCTGTCTGTCCGTCCCCAAGCCATTGTGTGATTTTAACAGTCCTGGCAGTTGACTCTCCTTCCCCGCTTGGCTACCAGACAGCGTCAGTTATCAGTAGCTGACGCCCATATTTTTCAATTGAATATTACTTCACTTGAAAATGTTTTAACATAAGTATTTCAAATTTAACATGCTTTAGAATATAAGTGTAACTAGTGCCTCCTGTGATATTTTATCGAACCGATTTTGTTTGGCTTAAAAAATGTTAATTTGGAACAATAGTTACTTCTATTTAAAAAGTTGGGATAAAATAAAAGTTTGCTCTTAGGGGGGGGGGGGGTTGTCATCTTTCTACAAAAGTTAAGTATAACATTTTACTTAAATAGATAAAGCTTTAAACTTGATTTGGATTTAACATCGCCCTAATGGTGAATCAAATCCTATATGGTGGCATGTGTATAAGACTCTTAACTTTCGGCACGACTCCTTGGATACATTCACGCACAGGCCTGCAGGCCCATGTGAACTGACAAGTGAAGTTTAACAAAATGATTTTGAGATTGATAAATAATCCAACAGCCCTAACTTCACATAAGAAATTCATGTTATTTAATATTAATGACTAAATTAATATTAAAAAGTGTACAAAACACATGCAAGTGGCTAATAACATAATTATCACTGATTTATTTGCGTCGAGTATAGTTTTTATCCAGAATAGATTATACAAACTAGAGTTTTTATTAACTGACAAAGTGAATAGATTTATTTATTCATTAGTTTTCAAGACTTTCAACCTCAATGCAGAACGTAACTGCATTTCTTATTCCAACAACAATAACATAATGGCAGTTTTTCTGATTCGAAACAATTAGATTTGCTTTTGAATATTCACAAATGCACCAATTATTTTTAACTTAAAGATGACATGTACTAAGTTTATATACTCCTGGCCGCCTTCATAAAATTATGTGGGTTCTTGAGAATACACACATCGACTAAACGGTTTAACGTGGCTTTCCCAAATACCGATGCTATGAAGGTATAATTTAAGTTTGAAATAATACGCTTAGTAAAAAATGAAAAACCCGAATTAATTTATATATTTTACTAAAAATGGGGACATTTATTTTTGTAAAATACTATATTTTAATGTTTAACGGTATTTGTGATCTTTGCAAGAGTTTTGTTTTAAGTTCAGCATACCATGTCAATTATAGAACGAAATCAGACTTTGGTAATCTTTCTTTAAATGAATTATGATTGGGAAGTGATTTATGTCCATAAAAAAAGATTGAATACATAATTTACTTTGTCACTATGATTTCAGTTATAAAGCTTTTATCTTGCTTTTTTTAAGTCTTTCTTTTTACACTTACTTTATTCATTATCCGTAGATTATTGATCTATGTGGGAAACTTAAGAGACAGATAAAGGGAGAGAAGTACAGTAGGCTACAATATTGAATGAATATTACTGATAAAACTGAGGTCAAGGTCAGGATTAGAACCTGCGTTATCTCTGATGCGTTATATGGGCTATCCTTCCGGCAAAAATATACAAAGATTTGATACACAATGCAACACTTCTTGATAATATAGCCTAGCAGTTTTGTGTAATTTTTCAATAAATAATTGTCGCAGGGAAAATTGGTTTTCATAATCATGTTTAGCGTAAATTAACACTAACAATATTCAAAAAGAGCGTGTCAAATAAGATTACTTTTGAAACACTTAAAAGAGGATTGGGAGTACGTAACGGATTTGAAAACAGCTGTAAATTTTTGGATTTTTCTACTAAAAAAAGTAAAAAAGCTTTTGCTATCATTTTAAAGGGCCACATATAAGAAGTCGGCACTAATGGCGTAGTGCTGTAATCCTGCTACTTGGGGACAGAGTATTGAGGAGATTGTAAGTTAGGTTCTATACTCGGTCCTCTACCGACATGGCGTCCCCTAAATAGTTGCCATCGACGTGGATACTACTAGAAAAGTCTGGGGTGTCCATGTTGAATGGTAGTCAGGGACCGGCAGTTGTGTAGGAAAGAGAACTGAGTATAAGACTCGTCAGTTAGCTGGTAATCAGACCAATACTACGCGGTTCAAATTTAAAATAAATCTGTAGGTCCCTTTGTTGCCTTGGCTTTCAGGCTATTAATGATTGGCTCTTCCTAAGGAACAGTCGACCTTAGTTAGTAACAATGACTACACTCGTTCATATACACTCATCACACTCATTCGTCACTTATTTTCACACATATATCTACGATCGGTGTCTTCATTATGACTAATGAGGACTATAATAAACAAATCAATGTCATGTTTTGGAAAATCGAGATAAAACATTTCTCCATAGTTCCAATGAGAGGAAGGCACGGGAAGAGCTGTGGCCACGACATTATTTATCACGAAGCTAGAGCCGGCGACCCCGGCGTCACGATTTTCTATCCATTTACTGCACTGACCTTTCCTGCTCTATTGTCGACTGAGTGTACCCATGTGTTGGATGGATCAACGTCATTCATAGGCTCGTAAAATGTCTGGAGCAGAAAGTAGGAAATCTTATGTTCTACTGCTTTACGGCTTGAAGTCAAGGGGAAAATGCTCCTGATGCGGGTTTAACACTAAATAAAGCGTTTTACTTTGGAACAATACTTGTTAAAAACTTAAGAAATCACAAAATTAAGTGATACAACTTTGGGTTCTCGTTGTTTTCATCAATGTCTACTATTTAAAACAGGATTTAAATAATTATAACTGATTGAGCTTTTATTTGTTTGATTACTATTTTTTAATGCCTTTATGAGATTCCTGTTAGTGAGGATTTATATTTAAATGCTTTTTAACTGCTTCTCAAACCCCTAATTGTAGGATAAAGCTAAAAACAATGTCATCTACTCAACATGTCTAAAGGCCTACTTAAAAAGATTTTAGTGAGTTTGGTTTGTATTAAATAATGCAAGAAAAAAACCAACAAGGGTACTTACACTAGTAAAATGTATCAGACAAATATTCCTTCATTTTAGGCGTTCGGATCTGAGGATGGTCGACATGGTTCACTGTAACCAGTCACCATAATATTTGTACTTTTACTTAAACTGTATTAAAACTTGGGTTGTGTAACTTTCATTCATTTATATTTCTACCATCATCCAATATGTATGCCACAGAAAAAACAAATCTGCTTCATATATGGTTTTATTTATGATGAGTAGCCTGTAGTTGAAAACCAGATTAACATAAAATAACAAGGAGGAAAAACACACAAAGAACTACAAACTGAATGAAAATGGATTGAAGAATATTAAAGTTTGGAAAAAATACGTACGTAAATCATAATAAACTGTTGTGTACAGACAAAAATTCCATATTACGTCTATAAGTGGGTGGGAGGGTCAGTGCCACTTTGGTGGTCTATGGGTGGCAGAGAGGAACTACAAATTTGTACGTGTATCAACACAGATAAAGAAATAGACAGAATAAAATCTCTTTTTATTCTGTGGTGTCGGCCACCAGTATTCGTACAGTAGGTGGGTGGGAGGAAGGTCCACTGCACGTGTCTAGGTGGGTGGGAAATTAAACAATTATGTAAAACACTTGATGTTATAGGCCTTTGGGCGTAATCACTTTTGCTTCTAGCAATGCAAGCCAGACAGTATTTCTCTAATAAAAAAATAAGCTATAGCTAATGTACGTTTTTCGTTTACTAAGAAGGGCTTTCAGTTATTTGGGAAGACCTGAGTGTAGTTCATAACTGACCATTAAAAGAAAAAAAAAAAAAAATGAAATAAAAATACAGTTATTAGTAAAAACATCGCAAGTACTGGTTTCGATGTTTTTATGACTATCGTTAATGATTATAAGTATAATGTATAACAGTATAACAATTTAAGTGAAAAACTCCAGTTAAAAACATCTAATAATACTTTTTCATAAATCATCTGTTAAAGATTTTGATGGTAAGTAATTTTAACTACTTCAAAAATATAAAAGATAGTTCAGCAATTTATCTTTTATGAATATAAATGCCCCAAATGAAAGACAGTGAATTTACTAATGTGAAACATTTAGTATTTTATTTGATAATTTTGGTGAACGGTTACGGAACTGTAGCCAGGTATCTTAGTATCTTGATACACTTGAAACTAGAATAACTAACGTAAGATATGGCAACTTTGCTCAATTATTAACATTATGTGTGAAATCTCTACCAAGTTATAGGCAACCCTAACGATAAGAAAATACTTTTTGGATATTAGTCAAACCCGGATCAAATTTCTGAATTGAAACTACACCAAGATCGAAGAGAGTTTCCTTGATTTCTTTAATTTCACTAAAAATCATAACTCTATTCGTGATTTGGATGCAGAATCACTCACGAAATGAAATAAATAAATTGTTGCCCAAGGTCGGCTAAGAAATATACCTTGCGATATTTCCGTCATAAGAGCATTTTCTGCAACGTTCGATGGCGAGATCGGCGAGGGGTCACGAGCTAAACGGGTTTGGGTGTGTAGTGTAGACCAAGGTGAAAGCGGCCAGTCTGGGTGGGGTGAAAGTGGTAAGGTTTATACCACCACCAGCCCACCGGCTCAACCAATCATACGGAACAAAGGGACTATACAATGGGCTTCGTTTGTTTGATAGCTACTGATTACAAACCGAACCTAGACAAAGGAGTGTGTTGTGATTTTCTATTTTCAACTTCCTCATTGATAAGAATACAAAATATTTTGACGAAAAACTCAGTGTCATGGCTGCCAATCATGTACACAATAAATTTTAAAATTTGAAGTAGTATGAAAATAATGGATTATTAAAAAATTGAGTCTTATTATTTTAATAAATTTTCTGTTAATTTTTTGTACAGCATAATTAATTAGTAGTGAATCAGTGACTTAGGCCTACAACTAGAACTATACATAATAGCACATATCATCGAACTACTAAAATAATCGAATGAAAATAAAACGTTAATATTACAATCGTATGAGTATACAATACAGTATATCAATTAGCATTGAAACATCTATGTTCCAAATACATGTTATATTTCTATTAATAGAAAATGAAATTTAGTGGGTAGGTTATGTATTCATGTTGTATGTTTGATGGGTGGGAAGATTATCTTGCTTGTCGTATGATTTGGGTTGTAGGTTATCTTACCGCACGAGTGTGGTAGTTGGGTAGGTCAATTTATAAGGTTTGCAAGATGGGATGGAAAGCGTATACTGTTTCTTGTGTGATATAGGTGAGTGGGGTATCTTACCTCAGTTGTGTGGAGGTTATGTAGGTAAACTTTTTCGTGTTTATTATGGGTGGGAAATTATCTTGTGTATCGTGTAATTTGGGTGAGTAGGTTTAATGGCTAAGTTATCAAATGTCGTGTGTGAAGGGTGGGCTCATTTTCCTGTGACTCGTCTGATTTCGGTGGGTAGGATATCATACTCCACGAGTGTGGTGGTCAGGTAGGTGTCTGTGGGATGACATAGAGCAAGGAAAAGAAGCTTTTTATTATTATAACTACAGAGGGGAACAATGTAACAATGAACTATAACACTTAATGTAAGTAACTAGATGCATCACCTCCCTTTGAGGGAAAAGATTCTTTCTCACCCATATGCATAGTAATGCCGTGGATATGTTAACTATGAATCAATAGAAAGGTAGTGTGATAAATCGACTATTGTTGTAAGCCCAGTGGATGAACCAAAGACATCTAACTACACCATAGAGAAGAAAGAACCAGAGGTATCTGTCTTAAGGCCGCAGCGAACATCTCAGTGGGAGTTGCAAATAGATTACAAATAACGTACATCTGTAGTAATAATTACTACTTTTATCCTTGAGGATTTGAGGGAATTAGATGAAGGACTGACAAGGTGCGAGCCCTGCCATCTGCATGGCAAACTGTAGAAGTGGCTAACTTGACACATATTTAGCACCACTTTTGGATGTAACCTCTGCTTTTTTCTTCTCTGTAGCTACATGAACTTAATTACGTTGGTAAAGATACCAATAGTAATTTAATTTAAACTATAGCTAAAAGTTATTAAAAACCAACATCATTTCGTATCTTATGATCAAATGTCATTTAATTTTTTACATACTGAAACTGTCCAAAATCGGCCTATTTTAAACATTATTCACTGAAGAATTTGGAAAATATTAGACACTTGGTGTAAAAAAGCACTGTAAAATTTTATATTAAAATAGTTAAATATTGATTACCAAATGAAATGAAAGTATTTTCAATATTTTTTTCTGAGATTAAAACGATTTAGTGCTTCAATTAAAACAATATTTATTGACATGGCATTAACTCTCGGAGCATTGGGGTATTTCACACACTCAAAGCATTAGAAATCTCCAACAAATTGACTTATCGCCACCGGAATCCCTGGTACTACTTTTTGTCTAGTGCAGCCGAGCGGCACTAATAGGGTTGATCCAACTGGCCTCACAATATCGGCCCCTTTCGGCCAGTTCATAGTGAACAAACGTTTGCCCCCACCTGTTTGTCAGTTTTATTTGTAATTTTAAATAAAAAATCACTCTACCGAGACACCTCCTCAAGTATTCTATTCCAGACACTGCTCGAACTCCGTGGCATATCCAGCGGTGTAGTTGCTCACGTCCAACAGATCCTTTATGCGCTGGAGATTTTTATGACTTGCAACACCATAATTATTACCAGTTTGGAGATTACCATAATCGACTTTCGAAACATATAGTATCGCAACCGATTCAGCCTTTCTCGTGCAGTATCTGATGTAGTTTACGCCACGGACTTATACTTACCTCAGACTCGCCAATAACCATTCGGTTTTATGCACGTCCATTGAAACTGTAACATAAACATGAGCATTTTAAGTTGCAATTGTAACAAAATCGTTAAATTACATGGTGCATATGTTTTCTGTAAATTTACCTGCTGTAAAGGCCTACGAGTTGATTTAAAAAAAGCTAGATATTTTAGAAGTACTCGAAATCACAAATACATGCAATGTTTAATTTAAAATAAACTTTGTATCAAAAAACTTACCATATTCACTCTTTTGCTAAAAATTTTACCTATTTTAAATTAAATGTTTAGAGCTATATTCTTTTTATTCCCACACATTAGATGAATGAGCGATCATATTGATTGTTATATCACATTAAAATTTTTGCTATAGTTAAAATCTACCAAATACGGTGCATTATTCATTATTCATCTCTAAGACGCCGATCGTAGAGATATGGGCGAATATGAGGAGTAAATGAGTGTGATGAGTGTAGATGAACGAGTGTAGTCATTGTTACTATCTGAGTTCGACTTAGCTCAGAAAGGACTAGTTATTAATAACCCAATAGCCAGACCAACTATGGGACGTACAGTTTTACGTGGAATCCGAACCACGTAGTGTTGGTCGATTTTCAGCTAACTGACAAGTCTGACACTCAGTTCTCTTCCTTACACAACATCTGAACCTTGATTACCATTCAACACGTACACTCCAGACTTCTCTAGTAGTGTCTACGTTGATGACAACCATTGAGAGGACGCCGTGTCAGAATTAAGAAAACCGTGCATGGAACCTATTGCCTACAATCTCCCAAACACTTTGTCCCCAAGTAGCTGGGTTACAGCACTGCGCCACCAGTGCAAAATATTACGCCTACGTTATTAGGTTTTAAAAGTGTTTATTAAAGATTTATAGGATCATTATTATCGATTAAACGTAAATGGCTATTTACATAAGTCTGTATTGAACTCATAACATATAACGGTGGCCTACACACCTACAATCAAATAGGCTAATAGCAATTAATGTATTCATGGCAGACAGTTTCCCACACTTTACGATAAAACAGGCAATATTAGTCCACACACTATAGGATCAAGTAGCTAGTGGTGGCATACATACTTTACGATAAAACAGGCAATAGTAGTCCACACACTATAGGATCAAGTAGCTAGTGGTGGCATACATACTTTACGATAAAACAGGCAACAGTAGTACACACACTATAGGATCAAGTAGTTATTGGTGGCATACATACTTTACGATAAAACAGGCAATAGTAGTCCACACACTATAGGATCAAGTAGCTAGTGGTGGCATACATACTTTACGATAAAACAGGCAATAGTAGTCCACACACTATAGGATCAAGTAGCTAGTGGTGGCATACATACTTTACGATAAAACAGGCAACAGTAGTACACACACTATAGGATCAAGTAGCTAGTGGTGGCACGCACACTTTACGATAAAATAGGCAATAGTAGTCCTCACACTATAGGATCAAGTAGCTAATGGTGCACACACACTTTACGATAAAATAGGCAATAGTAGTCCACACACTATAGGATCAAGTAGCTAATGGTGCACACACACTTTACGATAAAATAGGCAATAGTAGTCCTCACACTATAGGATCAAGTAGCTAATGGTGGCATACATACTTTATGTTAAAACAGGTAACAGTAGTTCACACATTATAGGATCAAGTAGCTAATGGTGCACGCACACTTTACGATAAACAGGCAACAGTAGTACACACACTATAGGATCAAGTAGTTAGTGGTGGCACGCACACTTTACGATAAAACAGGCAACAGTATTACACACACTATAGGATCAAGTAGCTAGTGGTGGCACGCACACTTTACGATAAACAGGCAACAGTAGTCCACACACTATAGGATCAAGTAGCTAGTGGTGGTATGCACACTTTACGATAAAATAGGCAATAGTAGTCCTCACACTATAGGATCAAGTAGCTAATGGTGCACACACACTTTACGATAAAATAGGCAATAGTAGTCCACACACTATAGGATCAAGTAGCTAATGGTGCACACACACTTTACGATAAAATAGGCAATATTAGTCCACACACTATAGGATCAAGTAGCTAGTGGTGGCATACATACTTTACGATAAAACAGGCAATAGTAGTCCACACACTATAGGATCAAGTAGCTAGTGGTGGCATACATACTTTACGATAAAACAGGCAACAGTAGTACACACACTATAGGATCAAGTAGTTAGTGGTGGCACGCACACTTTACGATAAAACAGGCAACAGTATTACACACACTATAGGATCAAGTAGCTAGTGGTGGCACGCACACTTTACGATAAACAGGCGACAGTAGTCCACACACTATAGGATCAAGTAGCTAGTGGTGGCACGCACACTTTACGATAAAACAGCTAACAGTTGTCCACAGACTATAGGATTAAGTAGCTAGTGGTGGCACACACACTTTACGATAAAACAGGCAACTGTAGTCACACACTATAGGATCAAGTAGCTAGTGGTGGCACGCACACTTTACGATAAAACAGGCAATAGTAGTCCACACACTATAGGATCAAGTAGCTAGTGGTGGCATACATACTTTACGATAAAACAGGCAATATTAGTCCACACACTATAGGATCAAGTAGCTAGTGGTGGCACGCACACTTTACGATAAAACAGGCAATAGTAGTCCACACACTATAGGATCAAGTAGTTAGTGGTGGCACGCACACTTTACAATAAAACAGCCAACAGTTGTCCACAGACTATAGGATCAAGCAGCCAGTGGTGGTACGCACACTTTACGATAAACAGGCAACAGTAGTCCACACACTATAGGATCAAGTAGCTAATGTTGACACACATACTTTACGATAAACAGGCAACAGTAGTCCACACACTATAGGATCAAGTAGCTAGTGGTGCACGCACACTTTACGATAAACAGGCAACAGTAGTCCACACACTATAGGATCAAGTAGCTAGTGGTGCACGCACACTTTACGATAAACAGGCAACAGTAGTCCACACACTATAGGATCAAGTAGCTAGTGGTGCACGCACACTTTACGATAAAACAGGCAACAGTAGTACACACACTATAGGATCAAGTAGCTAGTGGTGCACGCACACTTTACGATAAAACAGGCAACAGTAGTCCACACACTATAGGATCAAGTAGCTAGTGGTGCACGCACACTTTACGATAAACAGGCAACAGTAGTCCACACATTATAGGATCAAGTAGCTAATGGTGCACGCACACTTTACGATAAACAGGCAACAGTAATCCACACACTATAGGATCAAGTAGCTAGTGGTGCACGCACACTTTACGATAAAACAGGCAACAGTAGTACACACACTATAGGATCAAGTAGCTAGTGGTGCACGCACACTTTACGATAAACAGGCAACAGTAGTCCACACACTATAGGATCAAGTAGCTAGTGGTGCACGCACACTTTACGATAAACAGGCAACAGTAGTCCACACACTATAGGATCAAGTAGCTAATGGTGGCATATATACTTTACGATAAAACAGGCAACAGTAGTCAAATGGGCTAATATTGCACCACACATAGTACGATCACCTCTTTTCAGCGATTGACTAAGGAGTAAACTAGTTAATGAAGGGGATCTCCTTTAATCAATCCAATAAAACACTCTTTTGACGTTTTCTCCGTTTATTATTTACATGACAATGAAAAAACCAGTTTTGTTAAACTTGTTGCAGTTATACGATCTTTACAATGGACTTACGTGGTACAGTATACATATGCATTTCTGAATAAATGTTTATCCCAATGAATAAGCAGTTCGAGAGGAAATTGGAGTTTCTTTATCCACTTGTACTTTCCAACAAGTTGTAACTTAACCAGGATTTACTTAGCACGTATTATTTGAAGCCAACGAGATGAATTGATGAATAAAGTTGACCGTAAAACAGGGTATTGACTTCTACGTGGAGAGGATCAGTTGAATTGCGGGTCAATCTGAAACACTAAATATAACTCGGGCTGGTACAAACACATGAATTCATGTAAACCTTAGTGAACGGTCGTTGGACTGGCGGGAGCAGTAGCCGACCCCGGGCTGTCTGATCTAGTCTGCAACTCTGTGGGTGTCATATAAAAACCGGCATTACAGTCTTAGGCAGGTATAATATCTACGTGTTTTTACGAGGCCAGAAAGAAACTTTCACTATTGCACTCGTAGGTGCAGCAATATTTGCATTTACATAGAATAGTAAAGTTTGTTTAAAAGTCTTAAGCAAGTTACAGGAAATCAAGAATAACCTTTTAAGATGTCTGAGAATAAAACTAAGATATAAGGAAAAGATTAGTAAAAAATACGTATATAAGACAGCAATTGTTATTAGTTAATAAGTTTAGTAAAGTTTAATAAGATAGTAAAGTTCAGACATTTATAAAGTTCTGTATATCTATTCTACCTGTATTTGTATTTTATGTATAGCATTTATCTTGATTGATATTAACACTTTTTTTACTATAGTCTTCCCATAGAGTATGAAAGCAACATTCAGCCAAATGCTTTCAAAGCACTTTTAAAAAGATCCTTATTTCCGAGGCCTTTTCTTATCCCACAACTGGAACACCAATGATTCGGCGGTCTGACAGTGGAAGACAGTAACCTATCTAACTTAAACCTATGGTGTGAATGTGAAAATGTACGAACTTAAAGTGTATGTAATAACGTGGAATAGCTTCTATACGAATGGCTTCTTTAACTAATATAATAATTTAATTGAAGTCCAACTATTACTGGAAATCTAAACGTTTCCTGTAAAATCTTTGTTCAATAAAAAAATATTCTATTCTATTATAGTTGAAGATTATTTTTCTAAAATAACATAATGATTTTTAGAATATATTTGTATAAAAATATAAACTCCATGAGTAAGAACAATGTTCTAGCCCTGCACTTTAAATCCGCCTGAAAACGCACAATTATGTTTGCATTTCAGAAATAGTCTTTCGCTAAACACCGCAAGAAGAATAAAATCAAATTTTGTTTGTCTTGGCAGTTCAATAAATACGAATAGTAGGTGTAATGAACCCAAATAAATGTTGACAAGGTTGTTCAAAAGGGAGCTGTAACAATTTGTTAGGATAAAATTTGAATTTGTTTATTTGTTCACCTAAACAGTTTCATGATCACCTTAAAGTAATCAACTTGCAAGTAAGTGAAGGGTAAACTTGAATCATACAAATAAGTGTGAACAATTAAAATAAGTGAAAAAAATTTTTCTTTATTCTTCTTCTTCTTTACTTGCTTCTCTTCTTTCTAAACATGAGAAAAATAATTATAATCCATGCTACCAAATTAATAAGATACTTTCTCTAAAACTTTAAGAACTAGAGTTATTCTTAAATAATTCAATTCAGCATGGTTTCAATTGAACTATTATACAACACAATGTATATGATCTAGTTAATTTCAATATACGCTACATGATCATAAAAAACAAAACTCTTATCAAATAAAGGCTATCAGTAGTGTACATAATAAAAATCATCAATTGAATTCGAGACAGATTGAAAATCGTCCAAGCTAAACTATTCTGTAAAATCATAGAAACTATAAAATGGACGTTCAGTAACTAAAATTTATTCCTGAAAACAGTTTATTGAAATCGTCATCTTAGGACTGACTAGAAGAAATTTGTCAAAATTGATTTTTTTGGAAACGTAATTTCTATGAGGTGGAAATGAATATAGGGATCATTGATAAGTGGTCTCCAAAAATTTATTGCGAGATTTGAAGTTTTTTTTTTTAACACGAATGAGTCAAAAGTATAGAAGCAGGAAATGCAGGAATTAAAAACTATTCCATAAAAAAAAAAAACGACAGTTTTTCATTCTAACCAACTATGGGGTAGGAGGGCCTCCTTCTGTGAGCGTGAAACATGCAATCACGTTTGGAGGTTCTCACTTGACCGTGTTTGTATGGCATATTTGTATTTTGCTTTACCATATTTGTATGGCATATGCAAGGTAGGAATAAATTATCCATAAAACTGAGAGAGCTTCCCAAGAGTAGACAAAGCCGGTATTAAACAGTAATAAAAACTACTAGTTCCACTAGTAAGACACATAATACATATAGATAAATTTTAAAATTTTAAAGTCAGTTAAATATGTTTTTATCATCATATAAAAATAGCCTGTTTTCATAAAACCATTGAAACAGAGTACTGTACTTTGTTTCATGAAACTGTTCAGCTTCTAATTAGAACTGTTAAAATCAGTCAAAGTACAAAAAACATAGTTGGGCTTTATAGATGTAGTAAAACTTTTATTTTGAAACATAAAAAGAGAATGGGTCCTAAAACAGACCCTTGTGGAACGCCCAATTTAACATTAAATCACTAGAATAATTGCTTTTGTAAGAAACAGGGATTTATCAACAAGAGGTTTTAATTTAGTACAAAAACTATCTTGATGATCTCATTATAAATAAAATTATTTTCATTTTTCATACTTTAAGGATTCTAAGCATGTTATTGGTAGGATGTTTAAGGATTTTATCATACTGTTAGTAAGTGGGTGGATAAACTTTTCTTAGAAGTCTACACTCATTGAGGAAAACGTATCCTGCTTCCGTAAAACACCACCTTCTGATCACGTACGTATCAATACATCCGGTTGTAACGTAGTTTTGGTCATAGAACTCATCTCCTGGAGGCTCAATGTGGTTTTGTCACTTAGAATATTTAGTAGCATACTTTACATATTCTTAGGCTTTCGTAAAGCCTAGCCCCCACTTACAAACATAATTCCAGGAACACTGTTTGCAAACTGTTTCCAGTGATTTAGGATTTTTTGTGAACAGTGTAGACGCAAATGAATGAAAAACATTCGTTTCTCTGTTGTTTCAAAACAGGTTGCAAACAGTTCACAAACACGAAGAAGAAACAACATAATCTTTTCAAAATGTTTGTCAACTGTTTGAAAGCATTGTTTCCAAGAGGGAACTAGGCTTAAGATAATTACAGAAAAAAACTATCGTTAAATAGAACTGAACAAAATTAAAACGGCACAAAATCTAAATATTACACTAACTGGAACTAAGATTTTAGAATTCATACAGTTAGCACCTTGAAATAGTGGCATCATTTATTAAATACGTTAAATGTTCATATGAGACTTTCCAAAAGATAAATGGCATAATTATTTTAGGTGGTGTTACTGTTACTTTTAGTGAAGTGTTTTTGCATATGCTCTTCTCAATATCAGTCTTTATATCATGTTGGTAAAGTCCCCTTCACGGAACCGTTCAGGGATAAATTCGAGTTTCTACCATTGATAATGGTTCTATTTCAACGGTAGATGTCTTTTTTTGTAGTAATAAAAACAATTACTTGTATAATGTTAGAACTCCTTACAATCATTACATTCTCCAAAATATTTCTTATTTCGGAGTTTTCCCGGATGTTTTCATGGTCTGGGACCGCAGTATGACTCACTCTGAAGGACTTTGATAGACGAGCTAGGAGACTTGATTACTGACCAGCTCACAGCCACAAGGTTCCCACAATCAGCTGACTGTGGCGGGCTTCTTTAGAAAAGGCGGGAACAGTAACGGAGCTGTGACGACGCCACGGAAATACCGATGACTAACCGTGGTTCGTAGACAGTCCTTACGTCATAGGTGATAATGACGGCATTACCTTTGGACCACCTGTGGCTGGGTTTGAATCGTAAATTCACAACATTGAGGTGCATAATTTCATTTCACTGCCTTAAGATTTAAGTGTGAAAAACAACATTCTACTTAATTTAAATTAAAAAATAATTTCTTGAACAGTAGCTCTAGTTTTGCATTTTTGAAAAATAGTTTTAACTATTTTTACAAACTGAGAATTGCCATAAGGCACTGCCCCGTATCAAACTAATCAACGTGGGTGTATTAGGTTTTCAATAAACCCCCAAAGACCACAACTTGTTTCGCGTAGATAAATGTATTTAATTTTTACATTCAGTAGGATATTCTAAAGAGTGACACCAATTTTGAGTGTATTTTTCGTCATAACATAAGAGTTACGGTATTGCATAGTTTTTAAAATATAAATCATTTGCAATTCGATGTATCGGTTACCCGATACTTGTATTATTACATTTACGCAAACACCCGGCTCAACACGTACAATGGTATTAACCCACCCACCCGCCCCTACATGAACAGTGTTATTAACCCACCCACCCGTCCCTACACGAATAGTGATATTAACCCACCCACCCTCCCCTACACGAACAGTGGTATTTTCGTGTAGGGGATAGTATTCAATGCACAGGTATCTTTAGGAGATTACAAAAGGAACTAACTTGCTTCCAAGAATACAAAGATGTTCTTTGGGAATAGATAGAATCTACTTTGTGGTAAGAAAAGTTTTATTTAAAAATTTCAAGCAAAAATTATTGACATAGTTCGGAGATTTTAAGAATTTGCTACCAGATATCAAACAAATACAATTTGTTGTGCAAATGGATGTCATCATGCTGCTTTTCATAGGAAAGAAAAAAGTTCCAATAATAACGGTGTTGAAATTCCAGAAACATAAATCCACCCCAGTTCCCAAAAGTATGTACGATATTCCACAAGAAAGTCAGAGGCAGAATTGGGAGACTGTTGGCGGTTGGCGATAGAATCAGGATCAGCTTTGGGAAAAACGAGGATTCAAGATATATAGTGACTGGCGCTGTTTAACATAACCGGTCTCCGACGGTGCCTCGGCTCCTTAATTAGACTTATTTCACGACTGAGTTTTATTGAAATCCGCTCCACAATTCATTTACTGCCAGTGGAAAATGCCACCTTTACAACATAGAAGTTGTATCGTGCGTATGATGATTTGTGGTGCGTACATATTGTGAGTGGACTTAAACACTGGTGCCTTTTGATGTTTTATGGCCGATGTAAAGCTGAAGGTTGACACAAGGAATACGATATTATGACTTTGAAACGTCGGGTTCGGGGAGGGGGGAAGGGTATTTTGTAAAATGAATATAGTAAATGTGTATGGATCAGTCGTATGGTAATTTTAAATTAAGTTTTCGTTCAAAATTGTCTAAATAATTTACTAAGATACTGCTAATGAAATTCGCTGTAAAGTTTCCCTGTAGATATATCTTTCAAACAGCTCTTCGCAAACGCAACATTCTTACCTTATAATCAGTCTAATTAGTTTTTGTACAAAAAAAAACAATATATGAGAATAATACTATTTAAGGAAATTCGAATTTCCTTCGAAAAGGACAGTATGGGGAAATTAAAAATCTGCTCCTTAAAATTTCTCTTTCATAACTTTCACTACTATGTTTGTTGGTTATCAGCAGTTGGGCTGACGAACATTTTATGTTTGGAGTTTTTTCTTAAATAATAAATTTCTTTTAAACTAATTTTTTTATCAAGAATGTTAAGTAATTATTGTTTTATTTATCATTTTAGTGTTTGTTTTTACCTAGTAAAAGTATCAGCAGATTGACAAAGGCACTTTGTAAAAATAGCGTTTGGGTAAGCTTAATTACTAAGACGTTCAATATTTATAAAATACATATGGATAATACATTTATATTTTTGTAAAACATTAGTTGATTATAAATTCGTTTAATTGATAAGTAATTGCTGTTAAAGAAATGAACGATATGTGATCACTAGCCGATCACTTTTAACATTTGAACTAAACAGTCGGGCATCATCAACTGCCCCGTTTTAACATTTTAAATTACCAGCTGACAATCACCTGATATCTTAAAATTTGTTATGAAAAGCCGGAGTTCCTAGCAGCACTAGGCATCTGTAAGAGTGCTTTTAAAACTAGTATTAAATCTCTACAGGCATAATGTAAATATTTTTATGTAATAACCCTTATTTAACCAAAATCAACCCCTTCAAAAGCACATATTTATACATTAAGATAGTAGATAGTTTTCTACGTTAGTATGGGTAAGTTAAGTATTATAGGATATAGTTTTATATGTAGGATAAGGTGGTAAGTAGCACCTGAAGATGACTAGAATTTCATACCTGTCGAAACGTTGTGTTAGTTTTAAAAACACTTGAATCTTTGGAAATCTCTAACAAATTTACCAATATGAAAAATTTGATGCCAACGAATCGTATACGTCTTCGAATTATGTTCTAAAGACTATAAGACTAATTGTATGTAAGATTAAATTTTTATTACTAAAAAAAATAATATTATTATTAGACTATTATGATCAATTGTAACACTTCATTTATGTAGTGAAACTAGCAAATGTTGATAAACTGTTTTAAATTTAGAAGACTCTAAAACGCTAAGACATAACTTACAAATGAAACTATCGGTATTTATCATGCTTGGACAGCCGCGATGCAGCCATGAAATATATATCGGCTTCCATATAACTTTATTTTATGTTGGTTTGCTTTTTCTAATACAAGCTTTCTTGCCATTCGATTGCGTAGATTTCTCGAATGCCATTTTAAAGTTTTTACGCGTCTCCCATTAAAGGGTGATGTTTATTTACTGAATCGATACACTTGTGCACTTTTAATTATGAGTGTAACTCAACCATGGTGGAAAACGAATAAAAAGCGTTATCTACGTACTCAGTACTCGCATGTACGCCACGTTACGATCTGTTAAGGATTGACGGGTTTACATTAGTTGTCTTCGCGTTGAACGGACATAACGAACCTCCAACAGCCTACGAATTCATAAATAGTTCTTTGTCTTCAGTAAGTTTACGTGAAATTAATCGGTCACTCTGCAGTCACTTGGACAAATTTGAAAACTTTACCTGAAATAGGTCGAGAATTTGCTATTTTTCAAGATGTACCGGTATGCATTTTATTTTACGAAAATTACATTTTTTACTGAAAAATGCGAAAAAACTAATGTCACAACTTTTAGTAATTTAGAAGTTTTCCCTTAGTTTAAACAATTTTTTATCGTTATTTTTTAAATTTGATGTGTTTTTACGCTGACACGAATTTGAAAACATTATATCTCGAGATATAACGGAAAAACTGCTTTCGCGGTGATTCGCTATTAGCGACCATGATGTGATTATTATAAACTATTAACCACAAAAAACATAATTCACCTATATTCCCATCGGAAGGGGACAACCTTATTAAATGCAAATCTAAAATATTTGTGAATTATGTATTAGGTTTTATTATGTTACGTTTGGTTTGGGAAGATTGGGTTTTATGTGTGAAAATCATATTTTTGTACGAAACCAACTACATACTCGTGTTCAGTGTAAAAAATATATTAGTTGAAAACATTCGAAATAATGGTTTTAATATATTAGTTTTCTTGTAAAAATAGACTAGAAAGTGTAGATCATTTTAAATTTATAGAAAAAAATCGTTATTTTGTAAAATTAGCCCGGCCCGAGTTATAGAACAAAGACTGAAATATGTGTACTGTATACAGAAGCATTACTTTATTTATTTGACTTGAAAAACAATCAAATAACAAAGATAGGAATCTGTACAGAGTTTAAAAATTGCGAAAACAATCAATACTTTATATAAGGGACTTGACAATAATCATGGACAAAGATATGAATTTTTATAGAATTTTATACATTGTATAAACAACCATTATTTTATGTAATTGTCTTAACTTAAATCATTGAATAAACACTAAAATGGGTAGAATATTTTAAAGATTGAACTAACTTTTATTACTGTACTTTATATATGCCTATTTGACTTGACAAAAGTATAGAACAAAGACAGAAATGTGTACAGTTTTTAAAACATTTTAGAAATAATCATTACTTTTTAAATTAATTGGCTAATTACTTTTTATTATTTACTTTTTAAATGTAATTAATCTAAATTCATAGAAGAAAGGTTGCATTGTGTAAACAATTATTATTTATACAATTAACTTGACAACATTCACAGGACAAAGACAGAAATTTGTGCAGAACAGTATTTTAAAGATTGTATCAAAATGGATAGTTTATGAAATATTAGGGGGACATCCCTCCACAAATTACGTGCCAACCCTGACGCTCGTTGCGCTCGATACATTTCAGCCTTGGGTCTCGGCATGTGACTTTTGACTACAAATAATAGTAGATTAACTGTATAACGTAAAATCACAATATTAAATTTATTTACAGTATTTCACTCACACTACTTGCGTTGCTACCTATTTATTAGTATAAATACCTAATGGTATTACTTAGCCTATTTCAAACGTGTTCATTTCATTTGTTTTTGTTTAATAGCTGAAGATTAAATTTTTAGTATAATTCTTGATTATATACACCTGCAATAGATATTCCATCTAATAGGAATATTTGTGCCTGTAATTTTGATAGTTAGTGAGGCCTGCAACCACAACTGGTTTAAACTGCATTATATGGGACTGCACTAGCGCCCCACAACGGACCATAAAAACAGCTGATAATTTGAGACTCACAATTTAGCATTGGATGAGAAATCTATTTGTGTATATAATTAATAGTGTAATATTATTAAATGGTTCCAAAGAATTGGCACAAACTTTCCTCCATATTAAACACTAAAAAATCAAAACTGATAATTACCAGTTTGATTCCCAAATATGTTTTTTGCCATAACTCAAGAACTAGAATTACGACATGCAATTTTCACTAAAATATCTTCCCTGAAAATTGTAATTAAAATCGCTAGAGCAGTTTTGAGAAAATTCCATTTTTGTATGTTTTTTGTCTGTACAAATAAAAAAAGTCAAAAAAGTCAAACATTTTTCTGGAGATATTGGCTAAATACACATACATACCAAATTTCATAAAAATGTATCAATACGTTTCGTCTCCAGTGAAGTGCACATAAACACAGACAGATACATAAGTGGACAGACATAAGTTTTGTGGGTTCAGGGGACACTAAAATGAATTTTTAGACCAACTTGTAAACATTTTTTTGGACAATCACAATACTTTCTCTATGCTAACGGATATGGGAGAAAGTAAAAAGGCATGAATAGTATAATGTAAAACATACAAAATAAACATGTTTATTTATTTACAAAATAGCTGTTATGAATTTACTAAAATCAACCCAATATTATCCTTATGAAACAATGTGTTACGGGCGGTTTGTACTCCTCAGGAGTACTTTATCTAGATGAAAATACTTTAATTGTACAATTTAAGACATAAAGAAACAGTGTGCAAAATATCAGTATCGACCTACATGAGATGTTGGAGAATTAGTAATGAGCGAGTGAGCCAGAGCGTTGCCTTTTGTATAATATATAAATAATATTATATATGTTTATTTAGATACTCAACAATAATATAAGAAAGACAAGAATATTTACAGTATTGTAGGGATTTTATAACAATCGTTACGTCAAATAATTGACAATAATTATAAATCAAAGACTGAAATACGTACAGCATTTTAAGGATTGTACATCATTGTTAAAAAAAATTAAAATATCTTTCTAGGAGCTAACAAACACTAACTAAACAACTTGACACTAATCATAGAAAACAATTTTTCAAGGGAAATGCTCCCATGAGCTTAGTCGTGCTGGGAGGGGGGAGAGGAAAATTCAAAAACTTTGTCGGAAATATTGTTGATAGAAAATTACTTTGTTGACATTGTAATGTTAATTCCTTTTAACTAAATGAAGAATTTATAAACAATAGAATGGAGTAAATGACAGATAAGAAAGAAACAGAGGTCACATCCAATAGTGCACTAAATGTGTGTCGTGTAGTTACTTCTCCAATTTGTCATGCGATGCCAGACCCAGCACTTTGTTAGTCCCTCTCTTTATACATCCAAATCTTCAAGGATAAACCTAGTAATCATTACTGCACTTGTATGAAGATGTCCATCAGTTGTAATCTATTTATAGCTGCCACTTAGGCGTTCGCTGCGGCCATAAGAAAGCGACCTCTGTTACTTTCTTCTTTGTGGCCCAGCTGGGTGTACAGCACTCTCCATTTCCATCATCTTAGGCGCGTAATGTTGCAAATCTACTATTATTCCGATGAGGAATAGATGTTAAGACTATCAACCGGCAACCAGAGATTGGGCTGCTTATTATACACGTCTAAACTAAAGAGACAATCTTTAACATAAGAACGGTTTTATGTCAAATTATTTTTCTCGCCAAGGATTAGGAAGAGTAGAAGTTTCAAAACGATGTTCCTCTATTTTTAGTTGATTTAAAACCAAAGAAGTAACTAAATTAACCTACGAAAATATCCTGAAAGAAGTAACGCCGCTTAAAAGGAAAAAAGTACTCAAACCTAAACAATAAAATTTCATAACAACTAGAAGTAATAAGGTTTAAAACGTTTTAAATGCTTTTCCTAATTTTAGCAAAAATCGTTACCAGGAAATAGAAAAGTTCCAAAACGCACTTCTGAACTTAAAAGTTTCAAAACAATCTGGAGGTTTGTGTCCTTTATTGATGAGTGTTTCGTACTTATCATTTCTCGAGATTTTATTCGCTTAACAAAGTTTTTACGTACAAAACTTTTTTGAAGCATGGAGTCAGTGAACCTTAAAAGTCCTAATATTACCAGAATCTTATTTATTATTACTCGTGTAAATCTCTAGACATTATAACATATGTATGGCTGTAATTTCCACAGAGAGAGCACGCCTCTCACGTGGCTGTTTTTACATACAAAACACTCAATTATAAAAGTCCTTTTCAGCCTGAAATGTTATGGATCGGTCAGCTGTTATGTGTGTATTATATTGGGTTTACTAACAACGAGATTTGAGAAAGAGAAATTATATAATTGACATTTCATAAATTAAAAAAACTTCAATTTTTGTAAACATTATGCAATGTGTAAAGTCAAACTATGGTTGTTAAACGTCCAGACCTCAAAACCATGAAAAGATTTCCCCCTCATTAATTTTAAGAGTGATAAAAATCGACCAGCGAATCCCCAGTGTATCCTGTAACGAGAAAAAAAAGAAGAAAAAAAAACATGAGGCCAAAGTGATCACTGCAACGGTTGACCACTTTCGAGACGTATGGGTTAGCTCAGTCGCCCACACGAGTCTGGAATGTTCCAAGCGACCTTGAACCGTTGAGGGTCATCTAGACTCCAGCTCCAGTGAACCAACGCAGCGGTAGACAAAGCCGCCTCATCATCGCACACCTGAGGAGAACCATTGAGCGGGTGTAACTAAAGTGATACTTGAGGATCCATTGAAAGTCATGATAGTTCCATGAAGTGACGAAACGTTTCAATACAACTTTTAAGTGTATTGAAGTTTAATATTACTGCTTGAATAGAAATAATAGCTATACAATTTTAATATTGTAAGTTAACATCTATGCCCGTAAATTTGTTAATACTTGTCACAATATTTCAACATTACTCTCCACTCATATGAGTACGAAATGAAGAAGTACTGAGTACGAGAGAGGTAAATAATGAAAACTTTAAGAAGACGAAAGAATTAGTTATGACTTGTCATGAGAGGTGAGAGCCTGTTGAGAACAGCTGTTGAAGGAAATGTTAGAGGGAAAAGAGTAAAGGGAGAAGAGGATATATGGTGGACAGTATAAGGTTTGGAGGAGAGCATGAAAACATAAGGATTGGTGGAAGGCTGCAGTAAGACACCCTTTATAATGACGATCCACTGATAAGACTAAATCATTCATTCGTGGCTAATTTAAACATTTATTCATCGCCAGTCGGTAACACAACTCCAGCAATTCTCACAAAACAAACTGCAAAATTTATGAAATTAAAGTTGAGTTAAATTCATCAACGTGCCTCCAGTAAAGCTGGATGTCACGCGGCTACTTTGATTCCATCACTTTTAATCGGTAATATACTATGATATACGATTGAGGCCTATCACAGCTCAATCATTCATAATCTAGGACGTTATGAGCTTTATTAAATCTAACAACAATCATTGAAGAAAAGTCAAATATCGGCTACGTTAGGTCCAACAACAGCCAAGTAATATACAGCGATCAGCATAGCATGCCTACGTTAGATCCATTAACAGCCAAGCAATGGCCGTACATTACAATGCTACTTTAGGTCTTGTTTCTATAGTCAATGTTAAAATCCAAAACAGTGAAGCAATAGGCTACGACTTTAAAATATATGGCTACGTTAAATGCACTAAAGTCAAACAATAAGTTACACAATAAATGGCTTGATTCAATAAAAATCAAACAACGCGACTTAATGCTTCGCTAATTCCACTGAGACCAAACAATAACGAGATTACACGCTACGTTAGATCCAACAACAGTAAAACAATAAAGCACGAGATTACACGCTACGTTAGATCCAACAACAGTAAAACAATAAAGCACGAGATTACACGCTACGTTAGATCCAACAACAGTAAAACAATAAAGCACGAGATTACACGCTACGTTAAATCCAACAACAGTAAAACAATAAAGCACGAGATTACACGCTACGTTAGATCCAACAACAGTAAAACAATAAACCACGAGATTACAAGGTACGTTAGATCCAACAACAGTAAAACAATAATGCACGAGATTACATGCTACATTAGATCCAACAACAGTAAAACAATAAACCACGAGATTACACGGTACGTTAGATCCAACAACAGTAAAACAGTAAAGCACGAGATTACACGCTTAATTAGATCCAACAACAGTCAAACAAAAAAACCACGAGATTACATGCTACGTTAGATCCAACAACAGTAAAACAATAAACCACGAGATTACACGGTACGTTAGATCCAACAACAGTAAAACAATAAAGCACGAGATTACACGCTACTTTAGATCCAACAACAGTCAAACAAAAAAAAACCACGAGATTACTCGGTACGTTAGATCTAACGACAGTAAAACAATGAAGCACGAGATTACACGCTACGTTAGACCCAACAATAGTAAAACAATAAACCACGAGATTACACGCTACGTTAGATCCAACAACAGTAAAACAATAAACCACGAGATTATACGCTACGTTAGACCCAACAACAGTAAAAATTAGCTATAACATTACACGGCTACGCCAATAAAAATAAGCCACGAGGTTGCACGAGTTCTCCAATCCAATTGGTGGAATATGGCTTGAAGCTTTTGGAAACCTATATGACCTATTTAGAACCAATTTACATATGACCTTATGTGGTGGGGCATTGGATAAGTGCATTTATATGTATATTAGAGCCTTCATGATAATTTGTGGCATTTTATGTCTATAAAAACGTGTAAAATGAATACATTTTAATGTACAATTTAAGAATAGCTATTCTTTTCTTCGTTTCATAGCTATTCATTTATGAAAACAGTGAAAAATGCAATTTTAGCTTATATAGTTATACAACATTTACTCTATAGCATTTTATTATTTGTTTGAATTCATGTTAGATTTAAGGTTTATTTATCAGAAGTTGATTAAATGAAATCATTGATTTTCTAGGGAGAATTCTTTAGTGACTACCAGTACTATTCAAAATTATTAGTGTTGTTTGAAATACTAATTAAAAAATTATAGACTCTTCTAAATTTAAATAGGTTTTCAACTTCTACTAGTTTCTTTATAAAAAATAATGTGTCGTATAGAGCATACAATTATAATTTATGTAAATATAGTAATACCTACATTAATTCATTTTTAATCATACAAATGAATGCTTAAGAACATTTAGTGTTATAGTGCCGTATTTAGAACATAATTCAAAGATATGTATGTGACGTTGTTTTAAAGTTATTTTTCGGCGTTGGATACTTTATACTTTATAAATTTGATGGACATTTCCAACGTTTCAAGTGTTTTTAAAACTAACACGACGTTTCGATAGGTTCAACAGTCCTGTCGTCTTCAGGTGCTACTTACTACCTTAACCTATATTCAAAACAAATTGTTTCAACTAACATTAGTAATTTAAGTAACGGCTTAAATCGGTATGATTGTAGAATATGGTTAAATGTCAAGAAAGTAACTATTCTTATTATGAAAAAAAATTATCAACACAATGTGAAATATAAAACAAATAAAAATAAAAATAATGAAATATGAAAGCATTAGCAGTCAACAATATTCAGAGCAGATTGTTAAATAGAATATATATTTAACTTATCTTACAGCGTGTGAATTTCTAACTCCACCAAGTACAACTATTTTTTAACGTACTACTGATATGGGCTAGTTAAGTAGTAAGTAAAAAAATATAGTTTTATATGTCGAACAAGGTTGTGAGTAGCACCTGAAGAGGACGGAAGTTTATACCTGTCGAAACGTTGTGTTAGTTTTTAAAACAATTGAAGTGTTCAAACTCTCCAACAAATTTTCATATATTCCGTATTGCTTTAAAAAATGTACTGTATGATAGATGGTTTCAAAGAGAAATAATGGAATATTGTAACAGTTCATAAAGAGAGGACAATCATGCGCATCTGCAGAGGAGCTGGACAAGAGAGGAGAGGAGCGAGGGGGAGGAGTTCGCGGAGGTGGGAGGCAGTTAACTTATGTAGCAACTCCAACCAGGCTATAAATTATGTTTAAACTTTCCCAATTCCGTTTCACCATGGCCTCGCGATCGCGAACCGGTCGGCCATAAATGTTCGACCATTGTTCGGAATACTCGGCAGAAACGAATACTCGGCTTTTACTTTCATCTGTTAATAAAGGCCGCCAATATTGTTTAATGAGTCGGTTAATTTTTGTAGCCGCGTACACTTACATTATGTTCACGCGGCAAGACGTGCTGGCGTCCCTTTATTGCCAGACAGACATTCAATCAACATCCCTAGTGATAGTTATTTCAACACGTCGTTATAGTATTTTTTGTCGACTTGTTCTTTACCAGCTAACGAAGTGATCTTTAATCTTTCAAGATAATCTTTTTCAATTTATAGATTTAATTTTGTCTTAATTAATTATACTTCTGCCTCTGTTTAGTCTAAAACCAACTGGGTATTTTCACAGAGAAGAAATAAATAGAGGTCTTTCCAATTGTGCACTGAGTAGTTATTTGTTCAGTTTGCCATGAAAATTGGCCGGTAGCGAAGTTGGTTAAAGCCCAGCTTCCAAGGCTAAAGGCTCTCAGTTCGATCCAAATTTGGAAAGAGACAATCTGATAACCACCGGCTGTTCATTTGTCATTGGGCTATTAATTAATGACACTTTCTAAGGAAAAATCGGCTTAGTTTGTAAATGACTACATTCGCTCTTCTACACTCATTCGAAATCAATATTCTTGACGATCGGCGTGTAAAGAATAAATAAATAAAATTAATAATAATAATAGCAAATAAATGGTAGAACCAGCAGCTTTCCAGTCACCTTCATTACTCCAAGCCCTAAAAGATAAACGAGTTAATTGGAAATACAGATATATTTTATATTTGCCACTGATGCGTTCGCTGCGGCAATAAGAAAGCGACCTGCTTCCTTTTCTGCGTGGTATTTATCAATTTTATGTTCTAACTGTTGCTAAGCTCGACCAAGAATATATTTTGACAGAACTTTAAGTCAGTGGACGTAGAGAAACTCCACTATAATTGTTAATATGAGTTCTGTGTTTTTAAGCAGTGGATGAATAACGGCCATCAGTCTATTAGATGTCCTCAACTAATCCAACGGAGTGGAGCCTCTTTTAATTCAACGATAATTCATTCTTCTGTAATCATTTAATGTAATGTTTTAATTATAGCATAGCTACTCTTTGTTACGGACATTAAAAGTTATGGGCCATTTGTAACCATTTAGACCCATTTCCACTTATAAATATCTGACGATGTTAATTTATGAGAAGAAGCTGTTTGTTTTCTAGTATATAAGATAACTTGAGATATTTATTTCTATTACTACGTTGGAAAATAGCATTTAACGTTGTTTTTTTTTAAATTACAATATGTGTTACATTATTTATAATATTGTCGTTTTTGTTTTGTTATAATGTTGGGTAATAAATAAAAATTCAGTAATTTTTAGGTTAGGATTTTTAATTTGCCACGGTTCCATGTTCACCTGATGCTTTGTTGTCTGGTTATGTCTTTTTCGTCAGTTTCTGTAAGGTCTGTGTTAGTTTTGTTAATTTTGAGTGAGGATAGTTTATTAGTTAGTCAAAGTATTCAGTGGTTTTTACAGAGGTCTTTATTATTCAGGGCCAAATTACCGTTTATTTTTAAAAGCGGAGACTTTCAGGTTAGTATCCAGTTAGGTTGGTTTCGAATGTCTTGTAGACGTTTCTTGTGTGTATATTTTTCTGTATTTTTTCCACTTCTAAAAGTTGATCCCTGTCATGTCTTGTTTTAGTCTGTATAATTAATTAAGAAATCTTTTACTTATATTTAACAGGTATTGTATGTTTCTTCAATTGCTTCACCACTCCAGTTCTTGTAGACCTAATTTTAGTACTCACAGACATTATTCTACAATAGATATTTCCGTCTCTTTTATAACGTGATAAACTTTTTAGCTATTTTGTATTTTGCTATCTTGTATTTTAAGGTATTTTTGCCAAGTTAGCAGCAAAGGTTAGTGTCACATTTGATGTGTCAAATTTAGGAATTTAATGTTAAGTCTAACATTTTGGGGGTTATTAAGTTTTAATTTTGTTTACTGCTGAGAAGTGGTTTGAATCAATACCAGCATCTTTTCAGATCTGTATCTTTTAAAATTTAAAGTATGTATATATTGTTACATGATCGATTTCATATTCTCCGAGGTATACATGGGGCGACCGCCGTTTTTTTTTTTTTTTTTTTTTTGAGCGCTGCTTTTTAAAACGTGCTCATATGATTTTTAATTTGAAGATTCTTCTATTAATTCTATTAAGTAGTTTCGTTACAAGAAAGGAATACTTACCTCTTATACTTTAGCGAGATAAAACCAGGATAGCATGCTGTCATCCTGGATGAACTTTGAGAGAGGAATAACCCCAAATAGTTAACCCTAGACAAGTTTTAAGGGCATCTAATATTTATTTTGAAGTTTGAACATGAAAATAATATACATTTCAAACTCAATGTACAATATCAATGTGAGAGGTACTGTCACGATAAAATATCTGAAAATTATGTCAAATTCAATGACATGAAAATCGACAGATTGCCGGAAGACATAGCATGATGAAGTCTTCATTGGTAGTTAAAAAATATTTGCGACTAATTCCCAGAGCTATAAAGAATCGGTACTGGCCTTCTTTCTCTTGTTCTGTCTCTTTCTTCATCTTTCTACCTCGTATTATACTTTCTTATGAACTAGCCAGATAGGCTGAGGAGGCCTTAATGGCCTATCACAAGTGCAGCCCCCTCCAGCACTTTCACGATCTTGATCCTGAACTCTCCAGACAGGCTGAAGAGGCTCTAGTAGCCCATAACATCTACATCTCCCGGCTGCACCTTTAGGATTCTGATCCTTGATCCTTAACCCTCCAAATAAGTTAAAGAGGCTCTAGTGGCCTACAACATCTGCAGCTCCCTGCTGCACCTTCACGATCCTGATCCCAGATCCTGAACTCTCCAGATTGTTTCTCATAACGCTACACGGTTATACGAATATACACGGTTTTATTTATACGGTCCCTTCGGCTCCTTTGCAATATACTTACATTCTTTATACACCTCCTTCACAATTTCACTGCTTGCATAAAATAAAAATCCCTTTTTATAAAACTGCTACTAAAACGTATGGGTCAGCACACGATTCCGTACCATATTTTTACTATTTCATTTTTTTAATCACCATACAATATGTAATATACCTCTTGATACCACTTTGTAATAAACACCAATAGACTAACTAACAACTAAAATGTATAAAAACATATTTTCTACGTTTGGGTGGGTGGGTAGGCCAGTACTATACTGGTGGGCAGTTGGGTTATTAGTTTTTACTTACAGTAAGCAGTATTTTGAATAAAAAAAATAATAAACTGAATGTAAAAAGTTTTGATCTGTTTATAGAAGTAGGCCTACTTGACAGGAGCTACAAAAAAAGTTAGCTTAAAGATCATTTGTCCAGCTAATTATTTGTAGTCAAGTACATTGCAGTAACTGACACTGCTAGGGACGAGGTGCAATGCAGACTTCGTTCTGTGTCTACTCGAGCGCGAAAAAGAGGCGCAGGTTGTGCTAAATGGCACTGACAATCACTTCCCACGCACTCGGAGTAGGCTGGTTAGCTACAGGCCCTCGGGCCAGATGGTTACAAAAACAACAGACAAACAACTCATGTTTAATTTTTTTGAGACGTTAATAACTTAGATTTCGTATTTTACCGCTTGACAAACCCAAAATATTTTTTTGAAAAATTATTAAAAGTGTGTCAGGATTATTATATTGTCAGGAGTAGGAATTTTGTTACATGAAAAACTTATTTTATAAAATTACAAAAATTTACGAAAACTTTACTCGTCAGTGCACATGGGCCTGCAGGCATGTGCGAGAACTTTATTCATCGAGTTAAGTACCTACCGCTAAATCAGTTGGAGATTCGAACCTTGGACCTAGCCCTCTGCAGTCCGAAGCCATAGCCACTGAGCCAACATGCCGGCTCGTTTTAAATACAAACTATAAAAGCTTCAAATTTTTCAAAAATTGTTATTAAAAAAAATTATCTAACATGTTTTGTACACTAATTTGTAATCAGTTAAGGTGTAACTTTACTATATTGATCGGTAAAAAACACTGTTTCTGTAACTAACCTAAATAAGCGTATCCATACGTCTCATTTACAAGAACTGTAGATTCACGTTAAAATAGGGTGACTGCACAGAAAAATTCCTCGTGACTGCAGAGAACGCCTTAGTGGCACAGTGGCAGTTAAAAATCAAACTTCTAGTGTGTTATTTTCCACTTTCTTCTGGATGACTCAATTCAGCTTGCATATAAATTAGACCTGAAGACTCGGCTTCTCTCTTCAAAAAGAGAACCACGTTCTATCTTCTGGTTTGGTCAGTTAAGTAGTTGTTGATCCTACTATTCCATACTTAGCATCAGTCATATTTTGTAACAGTTACTTATGCGAGTAGATATTTCTTCGTTCTCAAGTGATGCTTTTACAAAGTAGTCGAAAAACTCTAATAGTTTTGACTTATCTAATAGGAGAGGTTGGATCTAAAATCACCTTATATGTTCTGGTTTCATGAAAGCCAATGCTGGTCATCTATGAATATGTAGGCAAAGTTCTTATTTTCTTCGTACTCAAATACTAGTCCTGAACCTTTTTCCATGTATATCCATATGAAAAAACATAATAATCCGCCATTTATTTAAATCGTGGGACACACTTCTCTGAGGGCAGGCTCTGCAATCAAAATCTACAGTTACTGTACTGGAGGTCCATTCTCGTACATACTTGATTAGTTTACGGAAAATGTGTGCATACGTAGCCTCTTCTTTGTCAGGTAAGAGTGAAAATACCAAAGGTTTTTTTTTCATTGTCAGTGCTGCCATATCCACTCGAGTCGTGCAGGTTTGAGATCGTTGTTTACTTGCACTTTCAAAGTACAATATTCATTATCCATAAAGAAATCTTCTCGGCATTTGTAATTTTCTTTACCTTTTTCACACTAAAGAACAATGTTTATTTGTTACATTTCATAACATAATTTAGAGGGAAACTCATTCCATTATCTATCCTCTATAATTCATAATCCAAAATTATTTCGTCACGATTATTTCGCCTCCTTTTCCTTCCCTTACAATACATTCTCCTGCTGGAAAAGTTTCTCTTGGTGGGTGAGCTATCATTTCAGATACAGTCGTAGCCTTTATCATGGAGTTCTCTTGGGCCTCCGGCGTTGATTTTTGGAATTTGACTGACTTCTACTCGAATTCTTGTTTTGCTTCATGGAGTCTCTTATGTACTTCTATGCATGTGTCATCAGAAGACCCCTAGATTAGTTCTGTAACATTCAGCACGGTAGCTTCTTTACAATTAAAAAATCCACCGTTTGGATCTTTCTTTGAGGCATCGTCAGATGATCTTTCACCTTTTCTTCCTTTAAAATTGGATAGTTTTATCCGTCATAATACGTACCACTTTCAGTGAGTTGTTATGGTTAAAAGTTGTAACATGTACAAATACACCTGCTCACTAAAAAATTAAAGGTGCAAGTGAACGTGTAACATGTGACATGATAATAGGTGGGTTGGAATTTCTAGAACCAGGTAATTATCCGGTGATTGTCATATATTCCCCAGCACTACTTTGCCGGCTATACGTTGAACGATTTGGGAATTCCTTTGTAAACCCATTTGGTCTGCTATGTAAAATCACACTTATGAAAGTGATCATTAGATTATACGTACTATCTTGTAACTTGTTACATTTGATAACATTTGAGCATTGATTTTTGGAGACGGCATTGTCTATAAAGAGAATTTAATAGATCTGTTGGTTGTTATCATATTGCTAAACACATAACATTGAACATGTAAGTTTACTCTACTAATGTGTTGCGTTAATTTAAATTTTGGTTAATTTGATAATAAATTATGCAAATTAAATTTAATTCTCTTATCTCAGGGTTAATTTATGGGTAAATCGGTGAGGCTGTAAATTAAAATGAATAAAAACTCTTGTTTAAAAAATTTGTTTAATAATACATTCTTTTTTACTTTACTTTCTTTTTCAAAATTTCAATATACAAAAATGAATTTAACTTATTTATTGATTATTAAAAAACCTAAGATATTCAGTTAATAACTAAAACTTATCTTTAAAATTAGTTGTCTGTAGCACCACGTGGTCTTCATTTTCAGTTGAGGATAGCTCAAGATAATTCTCAGTTCGACATCAGATTTAAAAAGTTGTAACAATAAATATTGGTATACACTTTACTTAATGCATTATATTATTTTAATTAGTTTTAACTTAAACTGACACCCGCGATCACAGTTATATTCTTCCTACTACATCATTTTGGCTCTATGTGTTGCTTCTTCTATTATTTGAACAAAAGTGAACGAGCTTGGAACGTTTAGCGTGGGTTCCCCCTCCTCCGTGTTTGTCCGTTAGAACCGATAATATTGGGTTAGAGATTCAACTTCCGCCCATGTCATGCGGTTCTTACCCCGGTAAGTGGTGCCTCTAGTGATCATTCTTTTAACTAAATACGTCTCTCATCTACCTTGGACTTGACCAGTGCATGTCATAGTGACACCCCTCTGAGTTGCCATATAGACTCGTCTGACGACGAGACTGCACATGTTTGCCTTATCTGTCTCGAGAACAATGCTTAGGAATGTGTTTACGTCTTAAGACGACTCCCTTGGACTAAATATATCTGCCCACTTCCTTTTTCTTGCTGTTTATTAATTTACAACGATTTCCGAATATTATTTGAATGTTCGGTCATTGTTTTAATTAAATGTATCTATTTCTTTAATAAAATAATTTATAATTTATTTAATTTAATTTATTTAATCGTCAATTTGGTGGACCTGTTACAAACATAAGGTGTTAAAAATGTAAACTCTACTGGTTATTGTACATTTCTATGTACGAGTTAACTATGGGCCCGACTGTAACTGTTTTCTTTATGCATATAGAATGTAAAAGTCATTTTATGAATTAAGACACTTAGCTTACAAATCAGGTATTGCTGTAAAAGAATGACCAGGATTCAACAATCGCATCGATGACAACTCACTCTAGTCTGTTCCACACATATTTTAAATGTTTTTTTCATCTATGCTAGCATGCTAGTTGAAGATGAAGTTTCCGCCAAGTGTCTAGCCAATGGGTGTTTTGTAACGCCAAAATACGACCAGCGACATCTTGAAATCCTGATTTCTTGATAGAGTCTGCTTCAGAAGAATACGTTACCTATAATCTATTATGAAGAGTGATTTAGAAAGCAGAGGTTTTGGAGTAGTGTCGAGTTCCACTAGATGTTATGTAATGCCGAAATATGACAGGCAAGAAACATACCACACTCCTGATATATTAACGTAGTCAGATTGACAGGAGTGCGTTAAATAGAATTTTTTTAAAGTTATGCTTTATAAAGTTGACGTTTCAGAGTAGTGTAGTGTTCAACTGGATTTTATATAGCGGCAAAATACGACCACAACACCATGTGCTCCTGATTTCTTGATGCAGTCTGCTTCAGAAAAATACGTTACCTATATTCTATTGTAAGTAGTGATTTAGAAAGCTGAAGTTTCAGAGGAGTGTCGAGTTCCACTGTATGTTGTGTAAAGCCGAAATATACAATCCTGAACTCCTGATATCTCTCGTTGTAGTCTGCTTGAAAGGAATACGTATACAGTATAGTATACACGTGTTTGGGTGGGAGGGTGGGTCAGTAATAGTATAGTACGTGTATGGGTGGGAGGGTGGGTCAGTAATACTATACACGTGTATGGGTGGGAGGGTGGGTCAGTAATAGTATAGTACGTGTATGGGTGGGAGGGTGGGTCAGTAATATTATAGTACGTGTATGGGTAGGAGGGTGGGTCAGTAATAGTATACACGTGTTTGGGTGGGAGGGTGGGTCCCTCATTATTTGAGACGACATTGTGTGTCCATCACTGCTGACTTACAATTTGCCTTCCTTACAAAACTTCTCTAGGACCTCATCACTACGTTATCACTTCCTCACTAAATGTTATTGACATTTTGGGAATATTTTATTTAACGATAAGTGCCCATTTACTTATACTTTCTCTTTCTGAAGCGAGAGATACTTGTTCTTGCCCCTTCAGGAACAAAATTAACAATTACTCATATTTTAACGTATATATTTAGGAGGGACAATATTGTAAATAACCTATATATAACATTCTCAGCCATTTTCTTTTCTATTGATAGATTCAATATGAAAACATACTTAAATTTCACATTATTCAACATTGAATACTTCGTAAATCGTACATATTGATATATTTTCAGTTGTACATAACCTATTTTAAAATTAATAATTCTATACAATATATGTTTCTCCCAAAATCCAACCCTCTCATGTAACCTCTAATGTATTTAAAGAGATGCTTTAGAAAGCTGACGTTTCAGAGTAGTGTCGAGTTCCACTTGTTATTATGTAAAGCCAAAATACGACATCCTACATTCCTGACACCTTCATGTAGTCTTCTTAACAGAAATAGGTTACCAATAAATTATTGTAAGTAGTGATTTAGAAAGCTGACGTTTCAGAGAAGGGTCGAGTTCCACTGGATGTTATGTAACACCAAAATATGGCAGGCGACATTCTGCACTCCTGATACGTTGATATAGCTTTCCTGACATTGCGCAAATTATATTTGCAGATCATTTTCACTACCAATGAATTTCTGATGTGAATTTCATTTGAAACTAGGAACATTTTGATTTGATCGATAACTCCTTGACTTATAATGCTTTAGGATGATATAATATTTCTTCAGTTGATATCATGACACTGTTAACATTTAAAAAATATATTTAGTTGAAGTTTATTTTGTGGTCCTCCATTCTAGGTTCTGGGTTAAAATGTAGATAGTTAATATAGATACGTTTATTAGTTTAAGAACATAATTTTAGAACATGTTTGTTTAGATGTAATTTAGTTTTTAGCACTTAAAAAATATTTGGGTTTTACCAAATCGAAACGCCGTGATTGGTATTTTTCACGTAATGATGGCAAATGTCCAACAACCTTTGTCTTCCTCATTCTCATGTACCTTAATAAATTATTCAAAGTAAATAAATGGTTCAAAAAAAGAAACGTCCGACTGGAACATTGTAACCAATATAATGTACGAGTATACTGCTAATATATTTTTAAAGCAAAATAAAGCTATTTATCCCGATACTAAAATGGGAATAATGTAAATTAAAGAAACACAATTTGACCATTGACTATAGAAACAAGAAGACTGCCCACTCTTATGGGTCCCGTGACGATTTTCTTCTTTTTTTCTGTTTAGTCAGGAGGAAATCTTCGAAAGACACTAGCTCCAGCTAGAAGTGGGATACCCATCAAAACCACCTGACACTCCACCCTAGAATTGTGGAGCGTCAAGCCCAGTCTCACCTCCTGAGGACTCCCGCATATACGAACCAGCTCCGGCATCAGCTCATTCTCTGGGGTGTAATACCTGAAACATAGCGTTAGTATATAGCTGATATTTTGAAGTAAAGGCCCTGGCTCTACACCTGCAACAGAAAAAATGCATCGAAGCTCGTTGGGGATCGTTGTTCCGAACGAACCAGGGTTGTCGGGACATTTACGTAAGAGACTTATTTTCAGCTGTCTGGAGCTTCTTACTATTTGTTCAGCTGCAGAGTGCCTACCAAACAGAGCAGGCATACATTGTGCAAGCCCTGACAGTTTCCAGAAAAATGTTCAGCTTAGCACCAATAGGTAGCTTTGACTTACAGTTGATGAGGGGGTTGAGCATACCCCTCAGCTTCTTTGCCTCAGTAAACTTCCTTGCAGCGTATTATTAAACTAAGCCTGGAATCAAAAGTCACGCTAAGATATTTTACAGTACGCCTATAGGCTATGGGTCGGTCGTCTAGGGTGACCGGCGGCGGCTCAGCCCGATGCAATCTCCGTTTCATCCTGAAACATATGGCACTACGCTTATCTCTGTAAGTGGCAATCCTCTACTTCTCAGGCCATGGGGAGAGTGCGTCTATCTGCGTCTGCACCACTGTTGCTGCTTGAGCATAACCTGCTGCCACGCACTGCGACACATAAAAATATAGCGGTAACCAGGATTCAAGCAGCAGGATATTAGTATAAACCAAGTACACGACTGGACCCAGAACAGTATCCTGTGGAACGCCAGACTCTTATTAGCCTCAGAAAAGACAGCACACTGTCAACATATGTCTCGAATGTTCTACTAATGAGGTATGACTTCAGCAGGTGGACAGCTGCCACTAGAAGAGGAGGTTAGGCAAATTTGGAGAGCATGCTGTCGTGCCAGACCTTGTCAAACGCCTTGCTGACGTCGAGGAGAACTTGAACAGAGCACAGATTGAAGTTATGGTTATCTACCAACCTGTTTACAACCCTTAGCTATTGCATCGTTGAGTGACCACGCCAAAACCCAAACTGTTCTGGACGGATAAAGCTGTCCAGGAACGGAGATATCCGGGACAGAAGAAGTATCTAAAAAATTGTCGATATGGTAGGCAGGAGAAATATTGGCCTGAAGCTGAGGGAACAGTCGATTTTTCAGGCTTTGGGACCAGAACGACTTAACTGTCACTTAATAAATTTTTCATTTTCTTCTGCTACTTTCCCAGAACTTGCAATGGTAAGACCTATATTAAAAGCAGGAGATAAAACAAACAGTACGAACTACAGACCGATTTCTATTTTAACGGTTATATCTAAGGTTTTTGAGAAAGTTGTGTTAAGCCCCCTATGAAGTTTCCTGGACCAAATATTATTTTTGAAAATCAGCACAGGTTTGTCAAGAATAAATCTACATCCAGTGCAATGTTTGCCTTTATCAACAATACAGTTAGTGACTTGGATAGAGGAAAATATTCTGCGGGTCTGTTCTTTGACTTGAGTAGGGCTTTCGACACTATAAACCATGAACTGCTGGTTGGGAAAATGGAGGAGATAGGGATACGAGGCCTGGCCCTTGATTGGTTTAAATCTTACCTTGGTGGAAGGAGACAGTCTGTTCTGATCCCGTCGGCTGATGAGAGAGGGTATCTGCGACACTATATTTCACCTGAGCTTCATGCACTGAGTGGGGTGCCCCAGGGATCCATCCTTGGTCCTACTCTCTTTATTATATTTATGAACAACCTTCCAACAAGTACTCAATTGTCTAAACCTTGTCTGTATGCTGATGACACGTCCCTGTCGTTGTCTGGTTCTACGGTGGAAAGTCTTGAAGAGCAAATATTCATTGAATCGAATAGTTTACTTCAGAGGTTTGACAATAGTCTTCTTTTCCTAAATACACTGAAAACTCAATTTCTAAACTTCCAAATTACAGATAGGTCATCCTCAACATCCAGTTTTTTGTTAGATGATACTCCAATTTACTCCACTCAAAAAACAAAGTTTCTTGGTTTAATCACGGATAATAAGCTGAATTTTCATTTACATATTAACCATGTTATGAATAAAATTAGTTCCGGAATATTCGCCCTTCGCACTTTGGCTAAATCATCAAATAAAAATACCCTTCTAACAGCCCTTATGGACTGATTTTCTCCCACCTTGTTTATGCATTGCCTAACTGGGGTTGTGAGAGTCAAAGAACCCTTTACATTTTTCGTCATCAAAAGAAGGCGTTAAGGGTAATATTTTCTATTAACAGACTTCAATCCTGTAGAGAAATATTTAAATCTCGCAACATTCTGACGTTTCCATCTCTTTATATCTATGAAAGCCTATAATTTCTTAAACAAAATCTTTCAAAGTTCAGTAGTTCTCAAACACATAAATACGAAATCCGTCCTTCGCGCAACCTTCAAATACCAGCACACCGCACTGATTTCTTCAGAAAACATCTCTTCTTTAATGCAATAGCAATTTTCAACAAACTCCCAAAAACCATTCAAACCGAGTCAAACCACTTGAGCTTTAAAAACAAACTAAAATCTTTTTGATTAATAAGTGTTTTTACAGCGTCCGGGAGTTCATGACTGATGATGCTCAAGATTTTTGAAACACATAACAAGAGTTTAAATTTGAATTAAGTATTCATGATCATTTTCGAGTTATACATTATTATTATTATGTTGTTATTGTGTAAATTTTAATAGTGGAAAGTGATATAAATTAATGCACAAATGTTGTAAGACATGTTGATTTTGGTAGAATAAAAGAGTTATTGAGTTATTGAGCTCTTTTCTAGCAGATCGGGAAGTGGCGCAAAAACAGTGCCATGTTGAACACTGTAGCCAATCACATGATAAGCAGGGCCGGGGCTGCTTGAGTGCTAGTGCCTCCATTCAGTTCATCTACTTCTTTTCTCGGTTTAGCTCTCCCGACTGATTTCCAGCCTAATCCATAGTGAAAGGGTCGATGGCGTCGTCAGGAACTGCAACAAAAAAATTGTCATTAAACTGCTCCACCTTTTCAACGTGGTTATCACTGTAGACGTTGGCACAAGTTCGAAAATGCTCTTCCGGCTGAGTAGACCAAGTCATGCCGACCATGCAGTGAACCGGTTATCCTCTTCTAGCTGCGGATTGTCTTGGCTAGTCTCCAGGCACTGTCTTCAACAAGGTCTAACCCAGAGACGTAGTCATTCCACGACGTCATACTTTAACCACACAGCAGGTCTTTAACAATTTTACACTGGTGGTTGAACGCGCTCCTGTCGTCAGGGTGGCGATTCCACTCCCAAGCACGACTCATTCTCCTCTTCTTCAGATGTCCACGTCAAATAGACGCTAGGAGAGCTTATTTGGCAAGCCTCGACTCTACCCAGAACCCAGCGAAGTACTGCATCTGTGGTGATGAGAGGCTCACAGGCGTGCGCAGAAGTGGCTATATTTACTACAGCTATGACTGCGTCTCCTACCAGTGTCGCAGCACGCCCTCCAAGAGCCGCCCCACGCTCTCTTCTCTTATTAACTTCCAAATGCCTCGAATAGCATGGCAGCCACCTAGCCAACCCACTCATTCGACAACTCTAGGCAGCCCTTGTTTTCGTGGCTGTTGCTAAATTAGATGAGCCGAAAAAGAAGACGAAGATGAAACACCGCAAGAGGGGTCGTGGTGGAGACCCTGTAGATGGACCAGGCCACCTCGATGGAGGAGTTTCCGTCCGTAGTGTAAACTGTGCAACTCGCCCTGGACACGTCTAGCTCACTCAGCTCTGACCCATTTTACAGCAGAGGCCCAGCCCAAAACCTTAAAAAAGAGTGCCGTGGTGTGGCTGTGCCAAGTATACCTCATTATGATAGCAGTACGACTCCCCTGCCAGCACAACCTGGCTTTATCGGTGTGCCTACTGTCCTGAATTGGATTTTGTTAATAGTACCCATTATTCTAGGTCCAGACATGCCACCAACTAACTTCTTGCGGCCATCCTTACCTCAATAGATGTTATTCTTTCCAATGGACAGACGGCCTAAACTAGTTCTCTAGTGCATAGTTGGTGGCTTGACTACCATTTCAAACTATTTAGGGTTTCTAAGAAGTTGAGACGTAGGGAATCTCCTGCCGACAAGAATATCCACTGTAGTTCCTGATGGCTTTGTGTATGAGGGGACCAAGTCCTTTTGCAACGAGGTCTTTCAGGTGTTCCAAGGGGTCGTACCGCTCTCATTGCTGCGATGAAAACTATCCTCTACGATGGCTAAAAGCCATAGGTTAGTCTTGTAGAATGCCACTGGAGTGGCAGCTCGTCGTAATGAACTTGTTTTATTTGTAGAGAAATTATATTGACGTAATGCAGATTGCGAAGTCTCACTCCGTGAAGGGGCACACCACCTTCTCGAGCCCTGGCTACTTAGTGTACAAGGGGGTCCGAGCCCCTCTTTATCGAGGTGGTTATGTTGATGCGTGGGGTGGTGCTGCTGCCCTTGTTCGGCAGAGGCTGTCAAATGTAATCCTTACCTCTAACTTACATCTTCGAGCCCACAGGCATAGCCTCGCAGGTCGGCTGAGAAGAGTTCTGCCGAGTAGTGTGGTTTCTGTTCGGTGAAAGTAGTTATGTTAGGTGTAACACAGGAAGCACAGTGGTCTCCCTTTCTCTATCTACAGGGCCGGATTCAGCATTTTGGCGCCCCTAGACCCAATAATTTGTTCCACCCCCTAGTCTGGTTAAAGTTACTCTCCTAACTTTAGTAAAAAATTATATCAGGCCTACATGTTAATTGCTTAAACACCACTCCAAGATTAAAGTTTATCATTGCAAGTTTTTTGAGGAATTTACTTGGTTCTGGGCTTAACAAAATACCGTTAATGTATTAACAAATGATTGGTACAATTGAAACTAATTCAACGGTCTAATATGTAAAAAACGTAAACCACGTATGTAAGCAAACTCGACTTGAATTGGAATTTCGAAGCACAAAGTTTCGAGTTTCAAGAAAACTTTTGCTGGGTATTCACCACTCCACAGAAAACCATTATTAGTAAAAGATTTGTTGTTTTTTGTTTTAAATGATTTTAAACTACATATTGGAAAATTTAAGGGAAAGCCGGAAAAACGTCATTTATAGTGATATTTAATATTGAGGGATGAACGATAAACGTTCCGTTCCGCGGAGGAATTCGAGGTTATGTTAGCACGGAGAGAATGAATCGGAAGAATCAAAAGAATGAGAACAGCCAGCGCCATGAGGAATCACGGAGCAATCTGTAATTATTCGGCGTCACTAAGACGGTCACCCTCCTCTATATGAGGAACATGGGAGTTGAATAGGGCTGTTGGTGGCAATAAGATGCGTTCCGCTCGACAACAACCCTACAGCCAGTTCTCCCGTGTTTGAGATCAATGTTGTAACGAAGTTCATGCATAATCGTAACAGATAGTTTATCTTTACCAACAATTATTAGTTTCAATGAACTTCAAAACCAGAATGCTTTATTAGCCTGATTTTTAAATTTTTTTTCTCTCGGCCACGCGCCCCATGGGAGCCTGGGCCCATATGCCGGGCTTATTGGAAAATCCGGCCCTGTCTATCTATCTTCATTCCCCTCTATCTCTCTCATCACACGCTGAAGTGACTACTATCGGATTTCTTATTATAGACCCCTGACTTTGTGAAGCTACTGTATTTGCAAAACAAACGCTAAATAATATCTAATCACATATTCATGTTCAGTTTTTAATCTTATTTATAACAGTACCAAAAGGTTTTAGTTTTTATTTTACGTGTTAAATTTTATGCGAGTTACTACTAAAAAAATAAAACACGGGTTTCACTCAACTGTTTGAAACTAGTGACTTTGAATTGTTATTTTTTTAAAAGTATTATGTATTTATGTATTTTTTTTCTTCTTCACCAATTGATAGTAGTACTATTAAGTGTAGAATACTGAAATTTCATGATGAAATAATAAATTGTTACTACATTATTAATTTTTTTCGTAGGTGTTGTTATTTTTGCACTGAAAAGGTATTTCTGGAATGTGGATTGTTTTTATCAATTATATTTTTCAATAGCAAAGTGGAGACCCCATTTTCAATGATAACAGAACTTAAACAAATATTAAATGTAGAAAATAGTTTTAAATGTTTTGGATGTGACGCGGGCTGCGTGTTATCAGGCGATGGACAGTCCGTTTGTGACAACAATGGAGCACTGCACTGTATTGTCGCTATGATGGCAAATAATAAATTATTCTGCTTCGGATATTACAAGATAAAATCAGATGCACAACCTATTATATGTTTATACTGTACTGTGTTTGTACAGTGTATATACGACTTAAATTGCGTGAAAGCTTACTTTAGCTTGATATTGCTTGCAGCAAAGGGCATATTATCAAACTACGGTTCGTTTATTAAATTACAGTTCTTGATCAGAACTATCACATATGTCACTGTCAGTGTCATCACCATCATGACTTGAATCTGAATCAGAGTCATTTAGATTAATTATTTAAGTCCAATTGCTATGTCCAATATATTTTCATTTTTGTGGTATTACAGTAGTCTTCTATTTTCATTACATGACTGACTCACGTTTACCAAAGAATTTCAAGAATGTTCTCCATCAGATCTGATTCCATTTGACAAACTTCATTCACTTTAAATGTTCTATTAGATTTTGTGACCTCATTTTTAATATATGCGCATTTTAAACAAAAGTTCGATCGCATTCAGTTTGAAATAAGCGACGGGTAACCAGATTATTTTAAATGTGTCCCAGAATCATTTATTATTTTGTCGAGCATTTTTTAAAGCAGCCCGCACTTTAAATTGAAATGCACATTTGAAGGAAAATAGACTTTACAGTCTCCGCTGTTCACGCCCGTCGGCGAGCCGTAAAAATGTAAACTTAAAACTGGAAATAAAAATACTTCTAAGGTTTATTATGACAATTCTGATAGTGTATTGAGTGTAGTCAGTAGTTCTCTTTATTTCAGTGAAAATCTTAATTCTGTAATCGAACATATTAAGGAAATGCAAGAAGCCTGGGAAAAAAAATTAACAACTTATTAATTATTTCATCCAACCAGGAAAACTGCATAACCTGGTCATAGAGCTAGACAAACAGAAAATACAGATACTCGCAGTACAGGAAACAAGATTCACAGATGAAGACACAATGGACTACGGAAACTACCGCATTTTCAAGAGTAAAACCGAAAAAAGAGTGGCAAGAGGAACACCGATGCTAGGGATGGCAATTTTCATACATAAGAATGTGATAGGCTCAGTAAAAAAAGTAACACCCGTTAACAACAGACTCATGACCATGGACTTTCAGAGCACAAACAGAAATTACACTATGGTAAACGCACACGCACCAACAAATGCAGACAACAAAAAGAACCCAGAAGAAACAGAAAAATATTGGCAAACACTGAATAAGACAATGAGTAAAATACCAAAAAACAACACAACAATCCTAATAGGCGACTTTAATGCACAGTTAGGGAAAGAGAAAACCAACAGGAAAACAATTGGAAAATACCCGGCACACAGACACACCAACAAGAATGGCATGAGGTTAGTAGACATATGTCAGCAACATAATCTTAAAATCATGTCAACATCTCTCAGAAAGGCATCCAAGAAGCAGAAGACATGGAGATCACCTATACAAAGACTAGGTGAATTCCAGATCGACCACATAGCAATTACACATACAGATCAGAAACAAGTACATGACGTACAGGTACGAAGAGGAGCCAACATAGACTCGGACCACTACCTCACGAGAATCAAAATCAAACTCACACCCAAGAGTATACACCAAAAGAAAACACATATACAGAAATTCGACACTAAAATGATAAAAAAGTCAGGAATTACACAAGAATGGGAGAAAGAACAAGCAAACGATTGGGAAATGTTCCAGAGGAAAATAAAAGAGAAAGCCAAAGAGATGATACCACTGAAAAAGAACACAAAACATCCATGGTGGGACAGTGAATGCGATGAAGCAATAGAAAGTAGGAAACTGGCATACCAAAAATACAGTAGTAAGAAAACAGAAGAGACATTGCAAGAATTTAATGAGATAAGAAGAGAAACATCGAAACGAATAAGACAAACAAAGAGGAAATACTTGAAAGAACAGTTAGACTCAATCGAGGACAACTTTAGAAAATACAACACAAGAGATTTTTACAGAACATTTGCAGGGAAAATTAAAGGATACACACCACAAAACCTGTGCTTCAGGAAAAAAGATGGCAATCTAGCAATAACTAACCAAGAGAATTGCAGTGAACTGGCAATATACTTCAGAGACCTCCTAAATTGCATAGAGCCAAAAGAAAGATTTACCAAATAACACACCAAAAAACCCAAAGACGAGCCAGGACCCACACAAGAAGAAATAGAAGGACACATACGCAAACTCAAAAACAATAGAACATCAGGAGAAGATGGGATAATAGCTGAACTACTCAAGCATCTGGGAAAGGAAACAACAAAAGAACTCACAGCAATAATACAGAAAGTTTGGCGAACAGAAGAATTACCAGAAGACTGGAAATGCGCACTAATACACCCACTACACAAGAAAGGGGACAAAACAAATGTAAACAATTATAGAGGAATATCACTTTTACAAGTCACATACAAGATACTATCAGCATGCCTACTAAAACGAACACAAGAACAACTAGAACATAAGATAGGAGAGTACCAAGCAGGCTTCAGACCGAACAGATCGTGTGCAGAACAGATATTCAACCTGAAAACGATACTTAAGTACAAAGCAACAAGAGCAACACCAATAATATGTGTCTTCGTAGACTTCAAGAAGGCATACGATTCAGTAGACAGGCAATCCTTGTTCAACATTCTAGAAGAACAAGGACTAGATCACAAGACACTGAGACTTATCAAACAAACATTAACAGGAACCAAATCCAAAGTAAAATTCATGGGAGAAGTTTCAGAATCATTCGAAATTAAAACTGGAGTTCGGCAAGGTGATGGACTGTCACCACTGTTATTCAACCTAGTTCTTGATAAAGTAATAAAAGAATGGGAGAAAGAGCTTAAAAAAACAGAAAATTGGAAACCGATAAGACTAGGAAATAAGAAGAAAGGAATCGAAACAGCGTGCTTGGCTTTTGCAGACGATCTCGCCATACTAACAGATGAAGAAGACAAAGCAATTAAACAAATAGAATCACTAGCGGAATGTGCACAAAAGGTAGGACTACAGATATCATATGAAAAGACTAAATTTATGTGCACGAAACTAAACATACCTAACCTAAACACCAAATACGGCAAAATCAATAGAGTAACCCAATTTAAGTATCTAGGAGAGATGATAGAGCCAACAGGCAGGGAGAAAATGGCACAAAAAATAAGAATACAGAAGATGAAGAGAGCACTAGGGAAAACAAAAGATATATACAACAAAAAATGCATTTCAATATACACAAAAGTCAGACACTACAACACAGTTATCAAACCGGAAACACTTTATGCAAGCGAAACACTAACATTGCACCTGAAGGGGGACCTCGAAGACATACTGAAAGAAGAACGGAAAATAATGAGAAAAATCCTAGGACCAAAACACACGGATGAAGGTTACAGACTTCAACCAAGAAAAATAACAGAAAAACTTTCAAATATAGCAGAAGATATGAGAAAACGTAGACTACAATTCTATGGACACATGTACAGACTACCAGAACACAGGCTAACAAAACAGATTCTAACCTTCATACATGGGAAGAAAACAGGAGCACCATGGCTTACACAGGTCAAACAGGACATGAAGAATGCACAGATCGAAGAAATAGACATAGCTGACAGAAACAAGTACAGGAACAGAATTGCGAAGTGGAAGCCAGAACCAGAGAATGAGAAGAAAAAAAAGAGACATGCCTAAATGGACAGAAGAAAGAAAGAGAGCATTCAGTGAAAAGATGAAGAAATGGTGGGCAAACAAGAAGAACACGAAGCTGAATTGATGTATTGCTTTGCGTGATCCAACAGGGTCTATACGCACATAATAATAATAATTATTTCATCATGAAATTTCAGAATACTACACCTAATAGCAGTAGCTACAATTGGTGAAAAAAATCTCTATTACTTTTTTTTATAATGACAGTCAGTAGTTTCAAATATTTGCGTAAAAACCCGTGCCTTTTTTAGTTGTAATTCACATAACATGGTTGTAAGATTTAAAATAAAAACTAAAAACTGTTGGTACTGTTATAAAGTAGATTAAACAGTGAACATGAATATGTGATTGGACATTTTTTAGCGTTTGTTTTGTAAATACAGTATCCCGCAAAGTTAGGGGTCTATAATAAAAAATCCGATAGTAATAGCTGAGCTAATTGTACGCCAAATAGTTATCCGTACGCTTAGTTGAAACAACCACCGTTAGACAGAAGCACATGCGTGCGTCTACAGTAAATGCATTGGCTCGGGCATTCTATTTGTTTCTTTAGTTAGTGGAAAAACAAAGAAAAATGGAAAATTAGTTTTATGATTAATTATAGTAGAGTGTATTTGTGTGCAATATGATATAAACAACGCCAGTGTTTGACTTCGACTTAAAAGCCTGACAGATAACCAAATAGATTTGCTCATTGCCATCTATCGTGAGAAGCGCATTTAGTTGGGGATCATCATCTGTAAGACAAGTGCTGCGTAACACAGCATGCGACCGGTTGAAGAATGGTGACTCAAGAGCCATTAGGACAGCGGCCAGTTTAATTCCGGCAAGTTCATGTGATCACGGACGGAGGGAGTGCAACCTGACAAGGCGGCCGTAACCCGCAGTGTATATATCACGGCGGGGGGTATGTGGGGAATGTAGCTCTCTAAGGTTGGCTGTACTGAGTGCAAAACATGATTTTACCTGGTGAGATAATAATAACTCCGTCCTGGCCTTGGACGTTGTTTATCTTATTTGATCTGGACTCCGGCGACATTTCTCTTGTTGTTAGCAACGCTCTCCTAGGGCTATTTAGATAAGGCGATTGCAACAAAGAATTCCCTCTGGCACCGTTGGATAATAGATTCTACTACACTATCCCCACGTGGCTCGCTCGACTGTAATAAAATTTAGTTTCCGATTGCGTGACTGCTTATACAATTTATCATGAGTTGTTAGATGAATATCAGAGGTAATATGAACGTAGAATGAGTATGCATACCTGATCATCCAAGAAAAAAGTAAAAATTATTACACCTTTTAAACATGGCCATACAATGTGGATTCCAAACCAGTAATTTTTGTGGTGTATTTTACTCAAGGTGAGTAAGTATCACATATCACTTGACAGGATAACTGACGATTGTTGAATGTTCATTATATGAACATGAGATAACTAAGCAAGCTGCCTATAGTCCTCTATAGCTAACTGCACTACGCCATCAGTGCCAGCACAAACCTGTTTTTTTAATGGTTTGATGATAACATTCTATCAATAAATGAGAAAAAACTTGAAATGAAACAGGTTACTGGCCAGGTAAATCAATTCCGACTTCTCGTCTATCTTTATACGTCCATGGTTTTAACTACATGCTGATTATTCAATCTAAAATAAAAACCAAAGAATTGTTTCATGATTAGGATAATTAAAAATAATGGTGCTAAGCATTAGGCCTAAACACTTCAACAACACAATTGATTGAGATTTTACTGGTTTAAATAGTGGAACAAAATCAACCCTCTCCCACTCTCTTTACGTTGTCATATTTATGTTTATGGGTCTCTCTTTATAAAGCATACTTACGTAAGAATGTTGTTTGTATACATCAGCTACGTCAGTGATAGTTAAAATTACTCGTTGAAGTAAAATAATTATTAAGGAACTTACATATGTAGAAATAGTAAATTTTAATAACTAGTCAAGACCTGAGTTCTTTTAAGATTTCAAGTGGTTTGACTCTAATTTGGATGGTAGGGGAGTTTGTAAACGTGTTTGATACCATTATTTAAGAGTTTTCATTGACAAATGTAAGTGGAAGTTCCTCATAACCACTAAAAGAATTTATTTCATTAAAAAAATAAAGTTTGCTTAAGTTATTGTAATTATAATTTGGATAGCGTTAGTGAGGTGTCATGTCATCAGTGAAAATACTTTATGCAGTCATTAACGTTTTTAAGAGGAGGTCGTTCTTTAAAACGAGAAAAGTACAGGACCAATGATGGACCCCTGAGGAACCCCATCCACTGCTAACACTTCTACTGACGACTTCGCAAGCAATTTGTACGCACTGCTTTCTTTTCAAACTACTAGGACAACTAATTCGAAACCACATCTCTAACTTCTATACAAGGCCGTACCCAGGATTAGTGACGGGAGAGGGAGGGGGTAACTCACCCAAGTAAAAAACTGTCATTTAACTAAAACACAAACTCATGTTATTTTTACTCAAGTATACTGTATAAACTGTTATACGCAAGAGCTTCCACTTGTACATTTTAAAAATATTGTTAAATTTTGTTAACTTGTACAAACAATGTTAAAATTTTGTCAATAATAACGAAATCAACAAAATTACCAGTATATAATTGGAGACTTTAACGATGGGTTGTAATGAAATCACTTCCACCCTCATTGTCAGCCAAGGTAAGTGGAGAAATTTATAAAACCTCCCGTTACAAAAACACTCCTTCGTATATTCCCTTGTACTCTTACTTGTAACATGGATTTCTGTGTATTTGAGATCGACCAATAAATCTAATCGCTTTGTTTATTTACTTCAGAGAATTCCATTCGTCCCTGGACAATCACACTACCCAGCAAGCGGTCCGCCTCCACTTCCCTTGGCCATCACTAGTCAGAACTAGTCCCATTACTGCCAAAGGGCAACGACCCGGATGACTTGCGCGGATAATTGCAATCTTGAACCTGATCCAACGGCTGAACTCTAGGAGGCGGTGGACGGTCACAGCTGCTCTATGATTTAAGACTCCCTCGTGACTCGTTCAGTGCATCCGTAAACTATATTGTCTTTTCTGATCACAAATTACACCAGAGGGACAGATCGGGATGTTGATAAGATAGTGAGTCACTCCAGGAATAAGATAGGCGCTCCAGTAGTGGCTGCTGACTAAATGTAAAATGTGCTCTTATACCGGAGAATCACATCGGAATATTGATAAGGTAGTGAGTCACTCCAGGAATTAGGTAGGCTTTTCAGTAATGCCTGCTGGCTAAATGTAAAATACGGCCTTATACCGGAAAAATCACATGGGGATGTTGAAAAGATCGTGAGTCACTCCAGGAATAAGATAGGATCTCCAGTAGTGGCTGCTGGCTGAATGTAAAATGCACCCCTATACCGTAGTGACACATTGGGATGTTGATAAGATAGTGAATCATTATACAGCAGTGTATAATGATTCACTATTATAATGATGGATGCAAAAATGTGTATTGCATTTATGATGATATAGCTGTGGTAGTTAGCAAATTGTCTAATATCACAAAAAGGGAAGATAAGCAGTTGTAGAGAACCTCCCCGTAGCGGAGCAAGGGCTGTCAGCTAGTATATTATCCCAAAACCGATATATAATCACTCACCAAAAAATCTCGGAAGCCAGGGAACGGATTTTGATGTAATTTGATGTGCAGTTAGTTTTTCATAGAAACCCTCTAAGGAAGTATTAGTCGACATTCCATTCTCAAGGGGTTGAAACAGCCCAACACATTTCAATTGTATGAGTTACATTGGCATTAATTTAGTTTATTTATTAATAGCTGATACAAAACACATAAACATGTTACAAAAGCTTTGCTAATTTGGCTTTCACTGTGAACAGTTTCAGGTCATTTCTACTGTTTATACTAATTCTGGCATGATTGCACTACTTTGAATACCCTAAAGTAGACTTAGAGGGTTTTATAAACTTTACAAATTTGTTGTCTAGAAGAACGGCAGCAGGCTGAGCTTTTTATATATGTGATGGTTTAGAGAGAACCATGGGGAGAAGGGTAACCAAGCGTAGAGAACCACCCCATAGTGAAAGAAGGACTGTTGGCTTGTGAAATTATACCTTAAGAGAATAGTATCGTGATGGAAAATAATGTTGCAGAATATACTGTAAAGCCCTCTGATTCAGAAGCCGCTGTCATCTTGTACGCCTCAAATTTCAGTATATTCCCACGCAAATGCTTTCCAGGACTGTGCAGTTCTAAGGTCAGGTGAAATATTAGGATACATACACCACAGCCCAAGGAGAATGCGATTGAAATCTGATCCAAATGTCATGGGTTCGATCCCAGCTGGATGCATTACACCTAACCTAAAGTGCAAGTAGCTAAATAGTGATGTCTCTTGAAAAGGATTCTCACGTGTGGAGAAGTAGAGGAACAAGAATCAACTAGTCATTTGCGAAGATACTGGATAGGAAGTGGTATGTTAACTGAGAACTACTTTCGACGAATTGTTAATAAATTAAATATTCAATTTACATTGTTCGATAGCATCGTGAAACGTCTAAACCAGTTTCATGACTAATTCTTCTGGTTTTAGTCACTGGTCACGATATAGTTGAATATACGGGTGTGACTCACCTACGAAAGCACTTGTCTTGTTTTTACAAATATATTAGCAATCATTAAATATTTTTCGAGAGAAAAAAAAACAATAATGAAAAAATAGTTTTAAGAAAATTTACTTAAAAATAAAAAAATAAGACAGTAACTTCAATAATAACAAATTATGTAAATTATAGGAACTAACTCCTGAAATAAACAAATACAAATTGGTAATTACGTGAAACAAACAAAATAACGATCTTTTGTTTTACAGGCAGACTTTTTCTAGGAGGCACGCAAAAGTCTCGCTTTGAAATGAGGAAGTAACTTTTCTCAACTTGAAGGCGTTGAGAAACGTTGCAGCCAGAGTTGGCAAAATATGGCTTGATACTGCCAGAGTTGGCAAAAAATAGCACCTTTTATACGACCTGTTCTGCAGATATATGAAACCATGACGGAATATGTTTGTATATCCTAGAATAACCTCTACTAGTAAAAAGTAAATTGTCTCATCACCGAATACCAGCTGGTGCTGTGTCCAACTCTAACTGTCCTCTCTTAACAACTTGATTTATAAGTTTATAATGCAAGAGTCTATGCAATTTTTTTGAGTCTATGCAAGCCTTTCTCAGCTATTAATGCATCTTCAGTCTTACATAGTGCTAACGATTTTTATTGGACATGTTGTAACGTATTGTAGAATCTCCGTGTTAAAAATTAAGAAAAAATATTCTTGATTAAGACGCCGACTATATAGATATGGACGAATATGAGGGGCGAATGAGTGTATGAATGTAGATGAACGATTGAAGTTATTTGTGAAGAACTCTTTCGTAAATGGATTTCGAAAGGGGGGAGAATGTGGGAAAATGTGTGATTTGTTATAGTAACAGAAGAATTTCTTTTATTTTGAACCACATGTTCCTCTTTGACCTGTATGTAAAATATGTTAGTATTAGATCATATTTGATGACAGATGATTTGTTCAAAAAAGAAACAATGTTAAAATAAAAATTATTATGTTTCATGTACCAAAATGGTGAATTGTTTTATTAATTGTACCGTAGAAAAAACAGTCTTTTTTAAAGTATTTGTTATATTTATGGTGTCCCTGCCAGGATGTTGTGTTGACGAACATTCATTCACTCAAGAACACTAAATAGGCTAATAGTTTATTTTTGTAAACAAATCATTATGAGTGAAATTGAAAGGGAAGGAATCTGTACAGTGTTTACTAAAAAGGCTAAAGCTTAACATGAACTAATTAACCAGAAGGAAGACTTGGATACTGTTTTATGTGTACTTTCGGTGCAAACAGATCTTCATGAAAAACTTCAAAGCTTAAATGAAAACATACTACAGAAGACTGTTGGAGATGAAAATACACAGGAAGAAGACTTAGAATGGGAAGTAACAAACGCTTTAGAATACACTTATAGATATAATGAAATAAATCCTTAAGTTCAAAAAAGTTACAAAAACAGGAGTTAGAGTCAGTTTCAAACTTAGAATCGTCTTGTAATCAACTTCCAAATTTTCCAAATCTGTTAAGAAAACTAACTTACCTTCGGGGAGCTGTGCTTGTAACATCTTCAGACCAGGAATCGAACAAAGCCTATATTTCTTGTTCTAAAGCCTCACACATATCTCATGATTGTTTTTGTTTGATTGAAATGACTGTAGAGGGGATAGAAGAGACAATCAAGAAGAAAGGAGTCTGTCTTCGGTGTTTAAAGAAAGGACACACGGTGAGCAAATGCAAAAGTCAGGTGAAGGGTCACATTTGCAAAGGTAAGCATTTGTCAATTCTTTGTTAGAGAACTCAAGGTTCTAGTAGCCTTCCTACAGTTGAAAAAAAATCCCTAGATACTTTTCAAAGTACCATTAATACAGTTTCACCTATAAAGAGTACAACGACCTATTTTTGAACGGTGAAGGCAGTCATTGACTGTGGTCATACTTCAGCGGAGGTAAGAATTTTCTGTGATTCTGGATCTCAGAAAAGTTCTATATCTGAAAGCTGTGCAAAAAAACTTGGTTTAGGCCTAGTAGTAACCTTTTGATGCAACGGGAGCTATTTTGTTGAAATAAAACTTAGTCAAGAAACCATAAAATCCCTGGTTGAAATAAAACTAAGTCAATTTGCACTAAAATCCCTGAACTCAGATTTTAAGGTAAATCTTAATGTTTTAGAACAGCCTGTAATTTGTACTCAAGTACCACATGTGTACAACCAAAAGCTGATTAAATCGTTAGCTGAGAAGAACATAATACTATCTGATATTTCATATTCAAATGCATGTTCATCTGAAATTGACATTCTAGTTGGAGCTGATGTATGGGCTAATATTATTACAAGCGACTTTCACAAAATCAATGATCAGCTGGTAGCCATAAAGACACAGCTAGGGTGGACAGTTCTGGGTTCATCAGATTGTAAATCATCAATATCTACCATGTTTGTAACTTTGTTGGCTTCACAGGACATTAAATAGTTCTGGGACAGAGGCAATGGGCATTATCCAACCGACAGAGAATCTGAAAGAAGAGGCGAAAGAAAAGGAGGTTTTGCAGTTTTTTGAGGACAACGTCAAAAGAGAAAACGATGGACGTTATCATGTACAACTACCGTAGATCATGGATCACCCCGAACTACAAACAAACTGACTACAAGCTGAGAAGCGCTTACGATCTACTGAACTTGTATTCTGAGTACGATTCAGTTTTCAAGGACTGGCTTAACATGGGTATTATCGGAAAGGTAATAGATCTTGGTGAGACATCACAGAGTTTGAAAACTCACTATTTACCTCATCATGCTGTTGTGAAGAAAGGGAGCTCGACAAAGATCAGACGAGTGTTTGATGCTTCTACAAAATATATTAATGGTTATTGTTTTAATGTATGTCTAGAGCCAGGGCCCAATTTGATTGAACTAATACCTGTAGTATTGACCAATTTCAGAACATATACTTATGCTCTAACTAGTGACATAGAAAAGGCATTTCTTCAAATTTCAGTTGCTCTTGCCGATAGAGATATGCTCCGATTTTTGTTGTGGGAGAATGGAGAGGTAATACAGTACCGACACGCCAGATTATTGTTTGGATTATCCTGCAGTCGATTTCTGTTAGGTGCAGTACTCAAAAGGTACCTAGAACACACTTCCACGGAGCTGTAAACGGTTGCTGACACTTTAAAGAAGTCATTCTACTTAGACAACTGCTTGACTGGCGTAAGTGAACTACAGGGTCAGGAAAAGTTCATTAACGAAGCACAATCCTTGTTAGAACAAAGTGGTTTCAATCTAAGAGGTTGGGCAGGCAATGGTCTTTTCACATCTGAAGAATATGTTGAGAATATTTTGGGGTTAAGTTGGTTCTGTCTGGGGATGAGTTGTGCTGTAACACATCATTTTTTAAACGGTAGCGTACCGAACTGACCAGACGAACTTTACTCTCATGCGCCCAAAGATATTTGACCTCACTGGTCTGACTGCACCTGTGGCGTTAGTCCCTAAATTGATTTTTACAGAAAACTTGGGCTGTTAAGGCAGGCTGGGATGACGAGTTACCAGAAGAGATGCAGAAAGAATACAGCAAGTGGGTTGAACAACTTGAAATTTTAGAAATGTGTAAGATGAGCAGAAGAATCTTTATTAATAAATATAGTACTATTAATGTTTTCTGTGACGCATGTAAGGATGCTTTTGGTAGCTGTATATTTTTAAGAACAGAAATTAATAGGTAAGTACATGTATACTTAATCTTAGCAAAATCTAGAGTGGCACCAATAAAGTCAATGTCTATGCTGAGACTAGAGCTTATGGGTGCTTTGATTGGCGTAAGATTATATATATACCGGTATATATTTGCTAGCCATAAAATGTTTGGATCACGCTGACATAAAGTTTGCTTTGGCTTGATTCCTCTTTAGATCTCGCCTGGATTGGTAAACAGGGAAAGTGGTCAGTATTTGTTGAGAATCGGGTGAAAGAAATTAAAAATTTCACAAAACCTTTACAGTGGAACCATGTACTGGGATACGCTAATCCAGCGGATTTATTGTCCAGAGGATGTAATTCCAAACAATTATTCAATTCTAAGTGTTGGCAAGGTCCTACATGGCTGTATCTACCTGAGTATGAATGGGTTGCCTTCAAGCAAGCCATTGAGTCCACCAACAATCCAAGAGTCAACACCTACCATCGAAGAAACCTTCAGGAGAAGAATATCTAAATATTCTAAGATAGTGAGATCAATCATGTGGATGCTTAGGATGAGTCCGAAATATAACTTCAAATCAGAAGCTGATATAAGTACAGAAGAATTCAAATTGGCAGAGAAGAAGATGATAACATTAATCCAAAAGGATAGTTTTGACAATAACCTAAAATGCAAAGCTTTACGTAGAATAAAAACATTCATCGATGAAAACAGCACTATTAGACTCAAGTCGAGACTACTGAAACATGAAGATAATGCGGAATACCTCTTCCCAATCATACTATCATCATCTCATCCCGTAGTGGAGAGAATTATTGAACAATAACATATAGAAAATAAACATGCAGGAACTCAAGCTTTACTAGTCATCCTACGAGAAAATGTATGGATCCTCAAAGGAAGAAAAACAATCTGTAAAGTTATACACGGGTGCATTTCTTGCAAGAGACACACCGCAGTAGCATTAGAGGCACCCGCACCTCCGATACCTACTGATAGAACAAACGTTTCAGCTTGTTTTCAAGTAACAGGAGTTGACTTGGCTGGTCCACTGATTGATAGAAGTGGTGAAAAGTGTTGGGTAGAAATCTTCACATGCGCTGTCTTTCACGTAGTACATCTTGAACGTGTACAATCTCAAGCACGGAAGCGTTCATTCAAGCTTTGAGGCGATTTATTGCTGGGCGTGGACGAATAAGTGTAATTTATTTAGACAACGAAACTAATTCTACTGGCCTGAGCGAACAACTTAAAGTTATGGACTGGAAGAAAATTCAGAATGAGTTCAATCTGAAATCTATAGAATGGAAATTCAACCCGCCAGCTTCATCCTGATGAGGAAGGTTTTGGGAGCGGATAATTAAACTTTTAAAACGAATTCCAAGGAAAAGTTTAGGGACTGCATCGCTGCACTACGAATAACAGCTGCTTGGGGACAAATTGTTGAGGAGATTTTAGGCAATAGGCTATATCCTCGGTCCTCTTAACACGTTCGCTGCGTCAAAAAATGCGGAAGGTGCCTAAAATGCGGGAATTTTTTTATTTTAAATTATCTTACCTTAGGTTATCCAAAGGCTGGAAATGATGTCTAAAGTTGATTTATGATGTCCTTTTATACCGGAAATGACGTATGTCTCCGTGTTACACCGGTGTAACACACGCACTGGTCACTTTCTATGATACACCGGTGTTACATCCGCAGTCTTGGTTAGGGTCACTTAATATATATATAATTCCATTTATTACTTACTATGTCACTAATATTTCACTAAAAACTATTCTACAACTATCTATGAATTATTTACATTGTAGAGATTCACTCTTTTTGCGGTTTCATGGTAAATCTCAAAACAACCTGTTGCGCACAAACTGGGTTGTTCAGGGCACTGAGGGCAATAGTAGGGTGTCATTTTTACCTTCTTATGGGAATGGCACACTCTACTACATCTTTTTCTTTTGACTCTTCCATCATTTCCTCTGGTATCGGTCATTTCAATAGTGTGTTGAGTTTCCCTTCTACGATCTGGTGTTTGAATATGTCTGAATGTTAGTGGTTTTGGAAGCAAGACTCGCCGGTACGTCAAACGGAACATGGAGTCCGCTCCCCCACTCCTTCAGACATTGCAGGTTGGCCACAGAACCACCAAAACTTAAGACACCTACCTAGGACAATAATTCCCGCAAATCCGTATATCATGTAACACCGGTGTAACACACGCAGTTTTGGCAATTCCGCGATGTTACACCGGTGTAACATACGCAGCGAACGTGTTAATACTGACAGGGCGTCCAATTAATGGTTGTCATCAACAAAGACACTACTAGAGAAATCTGGAGTATCCATGTTGGGTGGTAATCAGAGTCCGGATGTTGTCATGTTTGTCAGTTAACTAAAAATCATACCTATACTACGTAGTTTGGATTCCACCTACGTAAAGCTGTAGGTTCCTCATGTGCACTGGCTTTTGGCTATTAATAAATAGCTCTTCTAGAGATCAGCAAACCTTAGTTAGTAACAATAATATACCAAATACTCATAAAAAGACCGTTCACCTTTTTGGTACATGAAGCATAATCATTTTTATATTAACATTACTTCTTTGTTGAACAAATCATCTGTTATCAAAAATGATCTAATACTAAAATATTTCACATACAGGTCTAAGAGAAACATGTGGTTCAAAATAAAACAAATATTGTCCTGTTACTATATCAAATCACACATTTCCTTATATTCTCCCCCTTTTGAAATCCATTTTCGAATGAATTCTTCACACGTCTAATCGGTTAACTTGTTTGACCTTTCTTCCAGATTTTGTTATCACTTCCGGTTTTGGTTTATCTGTCTTAAGTTGTGGTATGTTTAATGTTTGTCTCTTGAGTATCACTTCGTCGCAACCGATTCAAATCATCAATTTCATTTAACGATATCTCCAACGAGTTTTGACGATATCTCTTCTTTGGCTAGACCTCAAGAGAACTCCATATTTGGTTTTGACAAGGACTATTCTTGTTATGTTGTCTTTTCCTGGTAACACTTTAACAAACAATCCTAAAAACCAATTGATGCGTTTCTTATCTTCATTGATGTCCTCGAATCATGAACAGTAGGCCAACTCTACAATTATTATTGTTGTCACTAGAGTCCTTACAAAACTGCTCGTCAGGCAACTTAAATAGTAGGACTTTTCTTGTTTTAAAGACTCAATTAAGTTTTAAATAATATCGTATTACCAAATAAAAATTGGGAAAACGATAAAATTGGGAAACAGTTCAATTTAGCTCTGATAGATCTAGCTAAATTTATATTGTTAAATAATATTTACCTTAGAACTGGCAGTTATTTTTGCCCAGAATGGCAGACCATTTTTGCTTAATGTGCAGACGTTTGTTATAAAATTCATTAAAAATAGTTATTTAACATAAACCTTCTTATAGTTGGTATCAACATATTTATAAATATGTATGCTATTATTTAAATTATGAAACATAACCAAAACAATCTTTTTTTCTTTTTAAGTTGTAAGTAATATTTATGTAAATTTTCTATCATAAATCATGACAGGGGTAGGGTACCCCTTATAAACAATTTTGGGAAAGTAAAATGAAACATTTGAAACAGCCAAAATATTCTAAATTTAATCTAGTTTCAGGAAATACATACATTATAAACCACATAGGCAAAATGGTAGTATAAATTTATAACCGTTAACAACATATCAGCTGAACATTTTTTGCCATGGAAACAGTGGTATTAACAAATGTCCTATAGAATTTAATTGAGAGTTAATTTTATACTAAAATTTAGCTAAAAATATGCTCTGTCAAATAAATACATAAATCATAAGGTTATTTAAATATTTATAGCCATACCATAAAAATAGCTAGACACAAAATAATAACCTATCAGGTTACGACATATATAAATATAAAATGAGCTATTTTGACCTGACATAGTACATTAATATTTCACTTTATATTATTATAATATCACTAAATACACCCACTAATACACACTGATCAACATAGAAACAGTCTAAAACACATAATTACATATTAAATACATTTCCATGGTATATATTTACATACAATAAGCGATATGACAACGGCAAACCTCTCCTATTTGAAATCATTTGTTTTGTCAAATGATCGATTACCTATTAATATTATTGAAACTGAAAACTAATGTAGACTCCATAGATTTCAAAAATGTTGTCGTAGCTTAATAAATAGATACTATAACGACAGATAACTGAGGGCATGTTTTGGGTGCGCTTAAGCGCACACTGCCATTTCGTTAGGCACAATCACGATGCGCTTTAGCCAGTGAGTGCAGAATATAAATATATTCTGTAGTTGCTGGCATTAGCGCACTTTGTCAGCTCCATAGTAAATCTACCCAACAATTTATATGTTTACGTCCAATTAAATATGTATATGAGATTATGCAAATAATTAATGCGCTTTTCGATTGTTCTAAATACATATTATTCTGAATTAAAATAAATACAACATAAGATATACATTATTACACAAGAAAGCAAAACTGGTAATTTTTCAATACCAGACAACCGAGATCGATATAATTCCACAACAAACCCCCCCCCCCGTAATAAATTGAAGACAAATTTGGATCCAGATAGATATAAGTTAGGTGACAAGAATACAATAGAATACATCCAGGAGTGCAATGTGGTTGGCAGTGGTGTGGGGTTGGGGAGGGGAAGGGTGCGACCGGACTTGCCACATTCCTGTGGTACAGTCCGTGTAGCTGACCTCTACTCTACACACTCAACAGTCGTATTGTTGACCAAGTAAACTTCATTGTAATTGCAATGTGGCTGGTAGTGGTTTGGGGTTGGGGAGGGGAAGGGTTGTGCCTGAACTTGCCTCATTCCTGTGGTACAGTCCGTGTAGCTGACCTCTACTCTATTCACTCAACGGTCGTAATGTTGACCAAGTAAACCGCAATTGGAAGTGCAATGTGATTGGCAGTGGTGTGGGGTTGAGGAAGGGAAGGGTGCGACCGGACTTGCCACATTCTTGTGGTACATTCCGTGTAGCTGATCTCTTCTCTACACACTCAACAGTCGTAATGTTGACCAAGTAAACCTCAATTGGGAGTGCAATGTGATTGGGCAGTAGTGTGGGGTGTGGGAGTACCTAGGTAGTTACTTCACGACTTCACGTCACGCACAAACATGCCCTAACACTAACTAGTTCCTCAAATTCGGTATCCACCACTCAAAGTAACTGATCAGTGTGGTATACCAGGGTTGTTACTTCACTGTAATGCACGAACGTGCCTGAAGACTAACGAGTACCTCATATTCAGCCTCCACCACTCATTGTAACTGATCAGTATGTGTGTATTACACCAGGATTGTTAAACCACCATCATGCATGAACATGTCCGAACACTAAAACGTTCATTTAGACCCAGTCTGCACCACTCATGTTAACATCAGTGTGGTAGTACCAGGATTGTTATGTCACCGCACACACGAACTTGCCCGAACAATAACTAACGAGTTCGTACGGAACCAGTCTCTGGCACTCATAGTTATGACCGTACCTGTCATCCCCCCGTCTTAGAATTAACAATTTCGATGTTATAATACTACTCCCAACGCACTATTCATTATATCACTAGACAGACACTTCCACATTTGCATATTGCGTCCACCTCGACGACTAAACAGCTATCACTCCAGTCAGTGGCGTATATACAAATTTTTTTCGGGGGGGGCCGATCTTGGTTAAGCAAGTATTACCAAGACACATTACTGGGGGGTCCGGGGGTACCCCCCCGGGAAATTTTTCAAAAAGTAAACTCATGGAGATGTCATTTTACGCTATTCTAGCTCCTACAAAATTGGGATAATATTATGTTTTAAGTTAAAATGATATATGTTTATAATGTACACAATTACACCGTTATCATTGTATATGTTTAGAAATATTAATACATTAATATATAAAATGTGATGAACATTTTTTTATTATGGATAAACAAATATTTATTTTTGTATATTTCGGGGGGGGCCGAGGCCCCCTCGGCCCCCCCCATATATACGCCACTGACTCCAGTGCTAATCCACTTAAAGTTGAGCTCATATTAGACGCAAAGACCGATTGAAACTCGATTTAGATTAAAAATAAATAAAAAATAACATAAACAGCTGCAATGTTATATTGAACAAACACTCAGGCTTTCAAGATTTTGTTAAAAACACTGAACAATCGTTTCTAGCAGAGTGTGTCTGCCACAGTTTTCCCTTGTGTTTATCAGAAGCACACAAAAAGTTACCAACACCAATAGAAGATTTTTTTTATATTTATAATTTTATTCAGGCAAAACTCAATAGATTAGCAGAGTGTTAGTAAAGTCAGACACTACTAAACGTAAAACCACATGCTTATAAGACTTAGCAAGACACGTCGGCTTTATATGAATTATGTGGTCTAAAATTTAGTTGAGCAGTGAGATGGATTGTTACCATATTTGGCTTTGTCATCCCAAGAATACCAAAATGAAAAAGCTAAACATATATTAAAAGCTATGAGAAAGCCAGCCATTTACTCGTACTTTTTGTTTCTAGCATTCTTTTTACCAATTGTAGTGGAGTTTAGTTTGATATTTCACTCATCCAAGTTTACTCTGGATAATCTGCTTTATTGTATAAGAGCAAAACTAAAAAAGATGTTAAAACGTTTGATAAAACCTGCTTATGTAAATTATAATAATCTAGAAAACCACAATGCAAACAATAATTCGGAAAATCGAAATGTTGAAACTAATTATTTCGGGCCTAGAATACATTCGTTTACTTTAGGATTTCCAAATAGTGAGTCAAATTACAATTATATTACAAAGTTTAAGGTTAAGCTATGTCATTTTATGTAGTTTTCAAACCTAATACAGTACTCAAAAGAGTTAATTTTTAAAGATTCAGTATTAAAGAAGTTAAACTTGCTGATAAGCGCAAACCAGAGAATCATACACCATAATCCTATTGTCTGTGAATTTTCCAAACATCGTTAAGGAAGAATTATTTGAAAATGTAGGTAAAGAATGGCATCTAACTAAAGAAATATATAATTTTAGCAAAGAACAAACATAATATACTTTTGACATATTGACGTAAGTCTGAGATCCGGAGTCGAAGTCAGTGGATATACAAAGTACATGTTTGTATTATTTACTATTGTAGCATATAGAGTAGTATGTATATTCTAGTCAACGATATATATACAGAGCGTAACTAAAATACTAGGACAAACTTCAGGAGGTTGTTCCTGGAGTCAAAACAAACAAAACAGTTCTTTTAAACATATGTCCTAATATGCACAAGAATATGTCCGTGTTTTTACATTATATTTTTTTCTCAGCAACCATAAGAGGTATAGTGTTGAAATTTGGCACATATACTATACTAGTAATATTCTATTACAGAAAAAATTGAAAAAATCGTTGGACAATTTCAAAATGCCGGCTAGTTTTAACTTTGACGTTAAATTCTATGAAAACTACACCCTATATAAAAAAAGTTCACAAGTGATAAATTGTAGGACATTTTATTACAAAACTAACGATTACTTATTTATTGAAAACAAACAAGAAATGCATTATTTGTGGTATTTTATTTAATCTAGGTACACTTGAAGAACAAAAATTCTAGTGTAACTAGATTAAAGAAAATACCACAAATTATGCGTTTCTTGTTTGTTTTCAATAAAAAAGTATCGTTAGCTTTGTAATAAAATTCCCTAAGTTTAATACTTTTGTGAATTTTTTATACCGGGTATAGTTTTCATAGAATATAACGTCAAAGTTTTTAACTTGCCGCAGTTTTGAAAATTTCCAAGAATTTGTTTCAATTTTTTCTGTAATAGAATATTACTAGTTAGCATATGTGCCAAAATTCAACCTTTTATGGTTGCTTAGAAAAAAATATAATGTAAAAAACACAGACGGATAGACAGACAGAAAACTGTGCATATTAGGACATATGTTTATGTGAACTTTTTGGTTTGTTTAGACCCCAGGAACAACCTCCTGAAGTTTGTCCAAGTATTTCAATTACACTCTGTATACATGCATATATAAAATTCGTTAAAGAAATGTTTAGTACATTTGGGAAATCTAGTACCTTTTTGCGGGAGTTTTAGTACAATATTTTCCCTTGTAGTGGGCACATTGAATTATAAAAAAAACCTACATTATTATCAACACATAAAAGAAGGTTAATGATATAAGTAATAATCCAACATTGGCAACATTGACATTGGCACTGCACTGAATCAAAATAAGTGTATTTCAAATATAGGTTGTTATGTCAAGTGTTACATACTTCGTTAGTTAATTTTCCCTTGACTTAAATTATCAGTTATCATTCTTTCATACCTCATTAGTGGTCTTTTTTATCCTTATTTTATATTATAAGCTATCAATTTTGTTTAAAACATTGGCTACAAGAAGCATGTTTCGAGTTTTAACCTAGCTCAAATTTTTAGTGAGCTTTTTTTATATTCAGTGAAAAGGTAGTGTTTGAACACTGAACAGATTTGTTTGTGGAAATGAGTGTAGTTTCAGGAATAGCATCAGTGTTTTTGGGGTGTTGCAGCAATGTTGTGTTTTTAGAACTTCTAGTCAAGTAAGTTAACTATCACTTAATTTTGTAATAAATTCTGTTTATACATTTATAAGATTAAACTTGTAAAGTATACTCTCGGTTATCCGAATTAATTGGGACTGAGACCACCTCCGATACGTTTAAAGTCAAAAAGTGGGATAGTACAGTGGTTATATGATAAGAATAATGTATAGCCTAATTGCCTTGAACAAATTCAAAACTAGGGTAGGAGTTTATTCTATGTAAGATTAAACACAAAATAAATGTAGTTACAGTCAGGTTATGTCTTTCAAAAGTGTATTACCACAGGATGCCTAGAAGTAGTGGATAAGTAGGCCTATTACATTATAACTTTAGTTGGTAAGAAACTGCAATAATAGTATTTAATGGTAAAGATCTAATGTAATATCCGTAGGCAGCATTGTGCATGGACAATTTTCCTTTAACATTATCTTTGTTGACAACAAAAGCAGAACATTCCTTCCTTCGTGTTAACTGATCTCCAATATCATTATTTCAACCTACCATTCCTACCTTTCACATTGCATCCATTCACGGTAGTATTCATATCTATGCGCAGGGTACTTTTCAGTCCGTTTACTCAACAAAATTATCATATTTATGTTGAGTATATAGACGATTAGTAGAATTTAGGTTATGTTTGGTTAGGTAAGTAAAAAGTGTATTTTACAGACTGAAAAATTAATTTTATTGAAAAACCAATTATCTTTTCGGTAATTATGCACTTTCTTGCCACCTCTGAAAATACGATTTCATGTTAATAAAGTGGTGAAAAATGAGTTTATATCTCTTGAGGAGTTTGATTTCATCCGCGGAAACCTCGTTTTTACCGAAAAATCGAAAAATTAGATTTTTATCTAATAATGAAAAACCCAACTTTTTTTAAAAATCGTTATTTTTCGAAATTTTTTTTTCATTTCTCGTGTTTTTTTATGCTGAACACAAATATATAACTGGTTTTGTAGTAAAATAATTTTTTCAGCTCGAAAAATGCATTTTTTGTTGACATAACCTAACTTATCCTAATTGTCTTATTTTCTCAACAAAAATTCGTAATTTGCGTTAAATTCGGGCGTTTGGCCTCCGTGACGGCCTGCCGGCCGTCACTCCGGCGGGAGTATATGAGAATTCGGTTTTTGTGATTAATAGTTGTTTTATATAATGATCGCGTAATGGCCGCTAATCGCGATCCGCTGCGACAGTAGTTTTTCCGTTATTTCTCGAGAAATATTTGTAATAGACAAAAATAGTTTTCAAATTTTTATTCAGCGCAAAAAAACACATCAAAATACAAAAAAGATGATCAAAATACCATTTAAATTAACGGAAATATGACAAAAATACTAAAAGTTGTGACATTGGTTTTTTCGAATTTTTCGGTAAAATACGTTATTTCCGCGGAATAAATAGCATATCTCGTGAAAATACAGCCAATTCTAGACCCATTTCAAGCAAAATGTTCCAAATTTGTTTGGTGGCAAGAAAGTGCATAATTACCATATTTTCTAGTTCAGCATTAAAAAATATACATATATAATGAGAAAAGAATTGTTAAAAATGTCCAATTTTTAAAAAAGTTGGATTTTTCACCATCGCATAAAAACCAGCCACGGCTAAAATCAACCTCAAGAATTATAAACTAATATTTCACCACTTTTTCAACAAGAAACCGAATTTTCAGAAGCATCTAGATAGTGCGTAATTACCCAGCAATATATCCAATATCCAATACTCTATTGTAATATCATGTAACACACTAAAACAACCACATTTAGAGCGAGAGCAGAGTCGACTAAGCCGATGGTTTCAGATGGTGATGTGTCACTAGTGAATGTATTTAGGTGGGAAAATTATTACTAGAATATGTATTAAGGTACAGTATCATTAATACATCACATGACGGCCCCGCCGGCGCGCCCTAAACTAGCACCAACCTAGCCAATAGACATTGATTCCTTGTCAAATTATTATGATGTGCCGTGCTATAGTTGTCCTTTTACTAATACAGCTTTATGTTTATTTTTCATCTTCTGATGACTAGCTTGGTTAACCCAGAGGCTCGGTTGATCGGGGCTCTGATAACCGAGATTCTACTGAACTTCATAAACATATGTTATATTTTGTTGTTATCATATTTAGGCTACTTAACATTGTTTGGCTGTTTCTAAGCCTAGATAAGAGCATGAAGCGTTCAAATTTTCTCCTACAATGTTGTACTTTTTGTGCAGTGATCAAATTTGTCTCAGTGATAAAATTTTAGCCACTTGTTGTCATATAAATAAAGAGTATTTTGTGAAAATTCGGTAATTTTAATGTGTGTCCCTACTGAGATATTTAAACTCGAGATAGCTGATTTTTTGCACAATCACAAAGTTAAAAGGTCCATTAAAAAAAGGGATGAGGGTTATAGGCATGAATCTTTTATAAGAAGTAGTATATTATCAAGTATAGTGAATGTTGAGTCTCATGCTTTATATAAAAATTTTACTTTTAAATATGAAGATTTTAATTTTTGTTTAGTAAAAAGTTATGTATTTTTTTGAGACATTAGAATTAAGGTAAGTTTAACAAAGCATAGGACCAAAAAGGTTCATCTAATCATTACCTTTATTATGGTTTTCGTTTGAACTCAATATCTTGAAACACATAGGAGCTATAATTATGCTAACCTTTGCAATTTGTAAATTTCACTGACGCACCAATACAAAATGGCCGCCTAGTAAAAATCTCAAAAGCCCTAAACATTTAAAAACCCCTGATTTCAACTCTCTTATAGTTGTGCTAACCTGTGTAAAAAAATTAAAAAGTAAATAAATTTTGATAGCAACCATCATTGGTTGATTTGAAATGGATTGACTCTTCACAAAAAGTGTTATTATGGGCAAACCTAATTACACCATGTTTAGTGTAAAAACACATAACTGGAAACAAATTAAAATAATAAAAATTTTTCATAGTAACTTATTCAGTTTTTAATTTATTTGTAAAAAGTGATTTTCTATTTTTCGTAGAACAAATTTTATTTCGGCATATGTAGTGATTTCATCTCTCCCTGATAATCGTAAATAATTTTTAACCACTTCAAAATAACAAATTTTAACCCTTTGCATGCTGAATTACATTAGAACCAAACCTTGCATACTGTAGTGTAATTAAAAAAATTTAACATTTTTGAAAATGAAAACTAATTGTAGTTTTACTTTCGCATGAAAATTCTAATAAGAATAAACACATTTTTTTAATGTTTGCAGAGAGGATCCAGGAAGTGGTAACTTGATAACATTCTCACAGTTCCTGTTTATTGCTATTGAAGGTTTTATTTTTACAACAAAATGTGGAACAAAAAAACCTAGAGTTAGTATATGGTGAGTCAAATGTTTGATATTCTTCTATAATTATATAATGTAGATGTTTGAATTGTGTACACATATCAGTAGATGGGCTTGATTGTAGCATAAACTTTGCCATCAACAATGTTATTTCAACATACAATACTTATTTACACATATATGCAAATTTTAAAAAGAAAATAATATCTTTTGGTCTGCATGATATAGCTTAAAGATGATCATTTACAAACTATGGTAAGTCTAACCCCCTTAACATCCTCCTCAAACTAAAGCAATTAACTCCTTGTCATCATTTACAAACTATGGTACAAGTCTAACCCCTTAACATCCTCCTCTAAGTAAAGCAATTAACTCCTTATCATCATCATTTACAAACTATGATAAGTCTAACCCCTTAACATCCTCCGCTAACTAAAGCAATTAACTCCTTGTCATCATTTACAAACTATGGTACAAGTCTAACCCCTTAACATCCTCCTCTAAGTAAAGCAATTAACTCCTTATCATCATCATTTTTACACACTATGATAAGTCTAACCCCTTAACATCCTCCGCTAACTAAAGCAACTAACTTTGTCATCGTAGGCTAACCCCTTGACATCCTCCTCTAACTAAGGCAAATAACTCCTTGACATCATTTACAAACTATGGTAAATCTAACCCCTTAGGGGCAATCCATATATAGTAGTCCAGCAGTGGTTGTTGCAACATTTTAATTATCAGGCCTACTCATATTTTTACACCTAAAAGTACCACTCATCAGAAGTACAAAAAGTATGTTATTTAATTTTTAACATTTTTATTTCACCGATGTGGGCCATTTTGGCTTCAGCAGAACACCTCTTTTCAGTGAATTTTAAACTTTGCAGATATGTAAATATATCTCCTATTCTATTCATACTAGAACATTAAAATAAAAACCAATTTCTTCAGAAGAGTCTGAACTTTAATATAAGTCCTTATAGGTAAGTACTTAAACTTATGTTTAAGGGCCGAAATATATCTCCAAAGTTTATCATGGTTTTTTTCAAAAATCAATTTTCACTCATTTAGTTTTTCAAGAAGGCAATAGTTAATTTATTTGTAATTTTTTATTTTATAGGTATGTATAAAATAAACACCGCTATACGTGTATGGGTGTGTGGGAAGGTGTTTGGGGACCCATACATCAACACCATAGATGTATGCTGGGCGGGTGGGTGAATACCACTGTACGTGTATGAGTGGGTGGGTGGGTCAACACCAATGTACATGTATGGGAGGGTAGGAGGATGCTTTAAACTAACAAAGTTTCAAGTTGTGGACTAGCATAGGTTTTTTAGAAAAATTTGTTTGAAATCATGAAATTTTCAAATTTTTAAAAGTTCAAGTATTAATATCTTTTTTGGGCATGAAAATAAAAATTTCAAATTTATCCCAGTTTTAGTAATTGTTCCCAGAGGAACAGCCTGAAAAAATTTGGTTTTGTGGACTTTATTATTTACCACGATATGAAATGTAGAAAAGTGCCAAAAATAAAAAAAGCAATATCAGTTTAGCTACTTATAATGCTAAACATAGCTAAATATTATGTTTTCTTATGCCTGAGAATTTATAAAACAATAACACACATGCAGTTATACCATTTATTAATATACAAACCTTTATTGTCTTGACTGACGAGCATTGAGTAGAAGCGAGATTTCATCACACAATGCTTGTGTGATGTTTGAAGTTTCACCTAGTTGTTGTATGCTCTCGATTGACAGATGAAATTTTCCGAGCCACCAATATTTGTCATATACACAGGTAATGGTATCATGTTCCTCCAAAGTTAACATCACTCTCTTTGATGCTATAAACTCTTTGAAACCCACGGATTTCGACATTTTAAATCACTTAACTTTGTTGTCTGCCACAAACACAAGTAGAAGAAAAGATCAGGTTCAAGGAATTTTGAGGCATTCTTTGGATCGAACTTCAAGTTCTGTTTCATTTTTTGATATTTTAAAAGTCAATCTGCCGTTAAAAGTATATAGCCTAATGTTTTTAATGGCCAGTACAACGTCTTTTATATCTTCAATGAGATATTTTTGGAAGGTATGAACTACCGCAGTATTGTGATGTCAATGTTTGCTTATGATACAAAGACTACGGTTTTTAACCAGTCCCGAGTCCTCATCAAAATAATATTAAACAAAAGGATAAGCAGTAGCCAGCTTATTTACCTACTGCTAATGATATGTTTAGGTTTTGCTTTGAAAACTTGAAGGGGATTGTGTACTTTTACGTTGACAGTGAGGAAATATCAAAGGATGAAACAGAATGAAAATATCTCATCGAAAATATAAACAACATTGTACTGGCTGTTATAAAAGTTATATACTTTTAACGGCATATTGACTGTTAAAATATCAAAGAATGAAACAGAACTTGAAGTTCGATCCAAAGAATGCCTCAAAATTCCTTGAACCTGATCTTTTCTTCTACTTGTGTTTGTGGCAGACAACAAAGTTAAGTGATTTAAAATGTCGAAATCCGTGGGTTTCAAAGAGTTTATAGCATCAAAGAGAGTGATATTAACTTTGGAGGAACATGATACCATTGCCTGTGTGTATGACAAACAGTGGTGGCTTGGAAAATTTCATCTGTAAATCGAGAGCATACAACAACTGAGTGAAACTTCAACATCACACAAGCATTGTGTGATGAAATCTCGCTTCTACTCAATGCTCATTAGTCAAGAAAATAATGGTTTGTATATTAATAAATGATAACTGCATGTTTTTAATTGTTTTATATATTTTTAGGCAAAACAAAGCATAATATTTAGCTATGTTTAGCATTATAAGTAGTTAGAGCGATATTGGTTTTTTAATTTTTGGCACTTTTCTACATTTTGTATCGTGGTAAATAATAAAGTTCACAAAACCAAATGTTCCTCTGTTCTTTTAATAAAAATGGGATAAATTTCAAATTTTTATTTTCATGCTCAAAAAAGATATTAATCCTTGAGCTTTTAAAATTATAAAAATTTCATGATTTCAAAATTTTTTCCTAAAAACTATGCAAGTCCACAATTAGAAACTTTGTGAGTTTAAAGCACCTATATATACCTATCAAATTAAAAAAATACAAATAAATTAACTGTTGTCTTCTTGAAAAAATAAATGAGTGAAAATTGATTTTTTAAAACCACGATAAACTTTGGAGATATATTTGAGCCTATAAGGACTTAAATTAAAGTTTAGACTCTTCTGAAGAAATTGGGTTTTATTTGAATGTTCTAGGATGAATAGAAGAAGAGATATATGCTTCTCTGCAAAGTTCGTAATTCACTGAAAAGAGGCGTTCTGCCAAAGCCAAAATGGGCCCCATCGGTAAAATAAAAATCTTAAAAACTAAATAACATACTTTTTCTACTTCTGATTAGTGGTACTTTTAGGTAATGGTAAACACATGAAAAATAATAAAAATGTTGCAGTAACCAATTAAATTATTTCTGGAACACTTCAAATGGATTGACCCCTTCCTCCTCTAACTAAGGCAAATAACTCCTTGCCATCATTTACAAACTATGGTAAGTCTTACCACTTAACATCCTCCTCTAACTAAGGCAAATAACTCTTGCCATCATTTACAAACTATGGTAAGTCTTACCACTCAACATCCTCCTCTAATTAAGGCAAATAACGCCTTACCATCATTTACAAACTATGGAAAGTCTTACCACTTAACATCCTACTCTAACTAAGGCAAATAACTCCTTGCCATCATTTACAAACTATGGTGTCTTACCACTTAACATCCTCCTCTAATTAAGGCAAATAACGAACATCCTCCTCTAATTAAGGCAAATAACGCCTTACCATCATTTACAAACTATGGTAAGTCTAACCACTTAACTTCCTCCTCTAACTAAGGCAAATAACTCCTTGCCATCATTTACAAACTATGGTAAGTCTTACCACTTAACATCCTCCTCTAACTAAGGCATTCTAACGTTCCTTAGTTTGAAAAAATAGGAATTACTTTTAGTTTTTAAATTTATTGAAACTGATAATCGCCATCTAATATTTTGGTTACAAAGTTAATATGTACACATCTGAACTCAATCTCAATTAAGAAAACTGGCATTTTTGACTAGTTTTTACTGATCTTCATAAATAAAAATTTAAATTATCTTCATAAATAAAAGACAAAGGCCTCACTAGAATAGTAACAGTTCTCCATCTACCGTATATATCACACAGGAAAGGTGAAATTTGGTGGATGTCTTATATAGGAAACATAAAGGGTTTTAACCGCTCTTAAACGTCAGGGCTCCACCCCACTGGGTTTCTTTACAGATAGATGTTATAAAGTAGTAAAAACTATTTTTAAATAGAAAGTGATTTATATTTTTTATGATTTTATGAAAGCTGCTTATATAAAAGTATATACTTTTTAAAGCAAATGACGGGTATATCCATTTTATAGTGTCTTGACCAAAGAACATAATATGCATCACTTGTTTTAGACTACAAAATGGTTTAGTGAAGAATATTTCTAGACCATAACTAAAGTAATATCTAATGTTCAACTTTGTGAAGGACAAGTGTAATGACTTGCATTTTGTTGTTCTGTGTTTCCTTAATTGCAAGTCATCAGTTTGAACTATGACTCATTATTTATCTTACTACTATGTGAAGTAGGCTTAATTAGGGTTTTTATACACTGTAAAAGTTGTTAAATAAATATCACATATAAATTGCTTTGGATTAACCAATTCGACTCAATACACTTATTATTAAATTGGTGTGATAATTCTTGTAAATAATTGCCAAATTTATTGCAAAATACGAGTCACTAATACCTTTATAGGTATTTATATTTTTAACATACAAGCAACAGCAGGAAAATATGCGTTTTGTAGAGATTAATGTTTACTATTGAATACATTGGTGTAATTATTGTTTAAGTGACAACAAAATAATGTTTTTGCTTGAAATAATCCCTAAATAATATAAATCTGATGCCCAAAGGTTGTAATTTATTATATTCAAGCATTTATCTCCTAAAAGTATGTTTTATCGACAACAAGAAATTATATAGGATAAGGAAGTTGTCCAATTGGATATTTGTCAAAGTTGTCAATTGTAGTGCTTTGCACTGCCTGGTGGAAGAAGTTTGAATATCCACTTTTGTTTTGGGTCCGTATTTTGCTTTTGACTACTTATTATTGAGATAAAGTTATAAACCTTCTGAGATGTACAGGTAATAAAGTTCTGTTCTGAATGGTGCCAATTAAATTGCGAGATGCTGTTTACAAAAATGTTCTATTACGTCAAAAGTCTAGTACACCAGAAGTGTGTTGGTCTTGGATCTAGGGCTAGTGTCCAAAGTGCTTAAATTATTGGTCTTGTCACTGTGGTAGCAGTTAGGTGCCGTACCTAAATTACGTAACGTCTTTAGGGGGGGAGTAGGGTTTTCGTCAGTGTTATACACTGTAAGGGGGGAGGGTAGGGAGGTTTCTATGTAGCGTTACGTAACTATTAAACCTCAACAATTTGTTTGAATTCATTCATAAAATTTGTTAGTTTTTCCCAAAACTAAAAATTTTTAAAATGAGAATTATATTCTCCCCCCATTAGAAAACAAGCAAAACAAAATAAAAAAAGACTATCATAAATCATAATATGCATCAAAATGGATGACAAACAATTTGATGGGGGTTGGTGATAGCGTTACATAATTTTTAAGGGGGTTAAGTATTACCGTTACAAGTCCGCTATACGGGGAGGATCTGGAAAGCCTGATTTTAGCGTTATGTAATTTAGGAACATTCTTAGTGACTTTCTTATATAACATTAAACACAGATTTATATTGAAATTATTAGCCTTATGTACACAGGTATCTTTTAAAGCCTATAGTAAAAATGTGCAGCCTTTTGAATTATTATTTTAATCTTTCTAGTGTCTTAATTTAGCTTAGAATTTGTGTTAAAAGAGAAATGTTGTAACAAAATTGAAAATATATTTTTTAATTTGTGTATGTTTTTGTTCTAGGAATTATGTTTTACTAACAATAATGTTCTTTATCGTGAATGTACTCAATAATTACGCCTTTGACTTCAATGTTGCAATGCCTCTCCATATGATATTCAGAGCGGTAAGGTTGGTTTCTTTCCATTTTTTTTAAGCTCTATGTGTTTGTTTTCTCTCTGATTGTTGAATGACAGTCTTCATTGTCATTTGGTTAATATTTTGTGGAATAGGAATTGTCAATATTAAGTATATTTTATTATATACTATGCCACATGTAATATTAGTTAATCAGATATTAGCATATTAAGCTGGCTGGCTAAACAGAAAATACATTATTTTGAAAACTATTTAGTGTATGTAAGCTAAGTTAAAAGACGATAAACTTTAAAAACAATAACATATTCAATTATTAATCACAACATAATATGTTTATATTTTTAACAATATTTAAAATAATAAGTTGGTAAACAACTATCAAACTACAGCAAATAAAAAAAACAACCTATATTTAAAAGTCTATCCATATCTTTCTTTCCCAACATTAAAATTTAATCTAAATAAAAAGTATTCATAGTAAGCTAACTCCTTTAAAGGACATTTAACTTGTTTGTCATGTTGTTATGATTAACATGTCAATCTATCACTGTACGGTTTTACCTTCATTAACCACTATCTTATCAAAAGGTAGTTCATTTTATCAGAATGTTCAAGTAGTCCAATGATATATTTACAGCGTAACACTGTCTATTTGGCATTAATTATGAGGTATATTTACGTTGGCTTCAAACGTTTGTCTATTTCCTTTAATTTAATATGCCACATGACCTTTGTTCTCATTTACAAATTTTTGAGTACAGGGCTGCAAAGTTTTTTGAATTTGAAAATGTTGAGTATGTGTTAAAAAAAATTGCAATGATTATGTTCATATGACATACCGTATGAAAGCTTTTCTTATGCCCTTTCCAATCAAACTAATTTAACACTCATAAATTTAAGTACTACTGTCCGCGCAGAAATTATGGATACTCGAGTTCACGATACCATATCTCCGAAACGGTCCGTTCGATTTTAACGAAAGACCTATCAAATTAAAGGAAATATTGTCAATTTTTATACTACGAAGTTTCGATTTTTTACGTAGCTTTTTATAATTTATAAGACGGAAAAAGTGGAAAATATCGGCATTTTTCACAATCTTTTTGGAAATCTCAACTTAGGGCAATTATTACAAAATATCTATTAAACGTATCAGCTTCAAATTTTGATAGCTTATATGAAGGTTACTTACAAACACTTTTGTAGAGTTTCATAATTTTAACGTTATTATTTTTTATGTTCTTGTAAATTTTGTAAACCTTTGTTAACTTTGTTATCTTGGGTTTAAAATTCCCGCTCAAAACAGTGTTTTGACTATCAATTGATTGTATGAACGAAAAATATAGTGTCTACAGAATATGATGTAATAGTGATTTGTGATGAATTTATATTTGTTAACCGTTTTTATTCCCGCGCGAGGGGCTGGTACGCAGGGAAACGCGCCGGGGATGGCTCGGGTTCTCCCACAAAACGAGTGCGATGTTGCCGGAATGCTATAGAACGGGTTGGTGACTCAGACCAACCTTCCCTTAAACTAGCAAACTTCACCCTGTCATTAACCTCTGTGTGCACCGAACGGCAACATCGCACTCGTTTTGTGGGAGAACCCGAGCCATCCCCGGCGCGTTTCCCTGCGTACCAGCCCCTCGCGCGGGAATAAAAACGTTTAACAAATATAAATTCATCACAAATCACTATTACATCATATTCTGTAGACACTATATTTTTCGTTCATATAATCAATTGATAGTCAAAACACTGTTTTGAGCGGGAATTTTAAACCCAAGATAACAAAGTTAACAAAGGTTTACAAAATTTACAAGAACATAAAAAATAATAACGTTAAAATTATGAAACTCTACAAAAGTGTTTGTAAGTAACCTTCATATAAGCTATTAAAATTTGAAGCTGATACGTTTAATAGATATTTTTTAATAATTGCCTTAAGTTGAGATTTCCAAAAAGATTGTGAAAAATGCCGATATTTTCCACTTTTTCCGTCTTATAAATTATAAAAAGCTACGTAAAAAATCGAAACTTCGTAGTATAAAAATTGACAATATTTCCTTTAATTTGATAGGTCTTTCGTTAAAATCGAACGGACCGTTTCGGAGATATGGTATCGTGAACTCAAGTATCCATAATTTCTGCGCGGACAGTAGAGTACCTCAGTAAAAAATCGAACATAAAAAAAATTGAAAATAATTCCTCAGCTATGTGGACAAAGATATTTTCAAAAATTGTTGACTGTACTTTTCAGCATTCATAGCAAATAGCATTCACTTTTCAATTTTCAAATAGCAACATGACCTATGTTGCTAATTTCTAGTTTCAGACCTGTGGCCATCTTTTCCGAGCACACCCTGTGTTTTAAATACTACAAAGACAATTTTGAAAAGTTCTCCATATAATATTTATTAGGGTTACAGTTTACCTCATCGCTCTCTGTCAAACGGTTCAACCGCAGGAGATTGTGGCCGGGTGGTATGAAACACTCTGTATAATCGACTTAAAGGAAGCCATCAGTGTACTCTTTTTGATATTTTGTGTACAACATTAAAACCTTCCTGCAAATTCTGTCTGCTGCTGACTGCAAGGCCCTGCAAATTGCTCTTGAGTCTATTGAAGTGGCGTCACGCCAACAGAATATCAATAAGAAAAAAAAAACTAAGCTTTCACTCTCAGTAGGAAGATTGGTGTTATTTTGGCAAATAACACCAATCTTCCTGGGTGTCGAGCATGTTGATGTAATATTATGAAGGATCTTGGAAATCTCATTGATTCTTCCTTTTAGTTTGACCTCCATGTCCTTGACATCTGTGGGAGGGCTTCATGCTCGGCCTAATCATCCAAACTATGCATCACAGGTTGAGCGCTAAGGCTCTATAAGGCTCATGTTCGCTCTATAATAATTGATCGATAAGGCTCTGTTGTGTGGTCCTCCTAAGAGATTGAGCGCTGTTGAAATATTTCAGTCAATTCAACACAGATTCAGACATTACCTTGGAAATGGAGTAGGGTTCAACTACATAGATATACCTGTTGATCGATTTGAATAACTTTATGTGCTTCAACCGCTGGTGGACAGAAGGGTGGTTGATCTAGTCTTTCTTCACACAAACTCCTGAATAACAACCTGGACTGTCCTCTACTTGTGAAGCAGATCTCCTTTTGATGTCTTACTAGTATGAGGTCACGGATGCATTTCAAGTTGGGTCATTTGTTTCTAGATTACCTTTGGTATAGCTCCATCCCGTGACTTCTCCGATCTGGTTAGTGTTTAATTTTATTTCACTAGGTTATACATTTCATGTTTGGATTCTACATAAGAAAGAAGCATTTTTTTAGTGTCAAACGTGTCCAAATTTGTTCTAGCCCTCACCATCTTGTTTCGTCATATTGAATGAATAAAATAGTATTATCGTGGAAAATGCATATGAGAAATATAGTGATATGTTTATCAATAGTTATTTTTTAACACATTCGCTGCTGAAAAAATATGTTAAAAACATGTCAGAAACTAAAATAATATTTTGTAATAAAACAATACCTTATATAGTCAGGAAACAGGGTTGATACACCAAATCCAGTTTATGGCCTCAATTCTGGTAGATCGGGGCTTCCGAAGTGATCGTCCGCCGGCGGTGGAGCCGCACATCGCAACGAAACCCATGCGCGCCGCGAGACGCCTGCCGCAATTAGTCGCGACAGGTCGCATTCCTGAAGTTGAAATACGCCATACATGAGTATCATTTCCGATATCAGAATCATCAGATTCATAAGAATCAGAGTCATCTGAAGCATTTCCCATCATCTGATGTTGGATTGGGTCATCAACTTCACCATCACTGTCGGCAGGACAAAGTCAGGAGCCGAAGATGGCCCAGGAGTTGGTTGAAACATTGCAGAAAAGAATAAAACGCACTATACAAATATATTTACAATATAACACAAATCACAATACAATATAACACAACACGATACTAATGTTTCACTATTATACACAAAAATAAAATGGTAAAACTCCGATGCAAGCGAACTGGCTCAAAATGGCGCGATCCACGAACGGCGAACACCGAAACGTGACGCGAGACACAGGCAACAATGCAGCGCAAATTTGACCGTTATAAGGCAAGTGGCTGGACCACACTAAATTCCACAAACAAGCATTGCTTCGTCAACCGCCGGCAACAGTGCCGCTGCGCGCGCAGGCACGCTAACCCCCGCCAACTGGCTCAAAATGGTGCGATTCACAAACGAAGAACAAGGAAATGTGACGCGAGAAACAGGCTATAATGCGGCGCAAATCCGACCCTTCTAAGCCAAAGGGCTAGGCGACACTGAAGCGTACAAGTCGGTATTGATCCGTCCACCGCCGGCGACTTATCCGCTGCTTGCGCAAGCACTGCTATCACCCGCGGGCGTGTGACCCGCATTCAATGTGTTAATTGCTATTATAATACATTAAGATTAAATATTTAATATTCCAACATTTTATCTTTATTTTCTAGGGCTCTCTCATCGCCAACATGATTATGGGAATAATTATTTTAAAAAAGACGTATGTGATATCAAAGTACATATCTGTGGCCCTCATTACCCTTGGAATCACAATATGCACGATAATATCTGGCCAGGATGTTGTAAGTATGGTTTATTGAAAGTAAATTTTATTTATATTTGTATATAGTCGCAAAATATTGATTTAATTGGAAATATGTATGAGTCCTCTTACCTAGGACATACTTCCGCGGAGACAATACTAATAGATACAAAATTGTTGTTACTTTTTATATCTATTGGTTTACTGGTTATAATATTATTATTTCACGCACAATACGCACAATTTGTTTAAAAAAGAATGACCAGATTTTAAACAAATAACTAAACAAGCCACGTCCATACAACATTTTTTTTGGCTCCAAGGATTTTAAAGTCTTCTGGGTGTTTTTAACCACAAGAAATCAATTGGCACCGGTTTCAACTCAGGGAAAATTTTTATTTCTGCCCCAGAGGCACTTAGAAGTCCTGTGTGGGTATTATTTAACTATTTATTGTTTAGAAGATCACATGTGTTTTGTTAACTTACTTGTCCATATGTGGTGGAATTATTTAATATTTTATTGTTTTTTTGAACATGTGTTTGTCTATAATTCAGGCTTATTACTATGTCAGATTATATTTTTCACTATCACTGTTTTTATTTTTAACTCCTTACTAATTAGGTAATGTTAAACTAATACACCCAAGTAGGGTATAAAAATAAAGATATTCTTCTCTTAGTTACTAATATACCATCAGATTTTAGAAAAGACTATGTTTATGTGCTCCACTGCCCCAAAAAATAATATTCATGATCATACAGCTTAGAAATGTGCGAGGCTATAGATCGATCTTTATCTCAAGGCGACATGCTAAGATCCACAAATGGGACTGTAGCACAGTACCTTGGTGAGGCTGCAGGCCGAACTTTTCACCGCGAGGCTGTAGGCCGGTTCCACAAAAGGGCTATAGGTAAATCTGGAAGACCTCTGAAACAAAATTGTATTAATAACCTACAAGGATAAACAACAACAATCGATCCTTAGGATTCTCTAGGAGATATGGATGCTACCTCTTAAGTTTGCAAAATTAAACTGAGCGAAGCTCAGTCTCCCAGTACTATTTACTTGAAACAAGGGCTTAACCTAAACATATTTAATATTAAAATACTCACATAAGAATGAAGTTTATGAAAATGTATCATAAATGTTCAATATGTTCTCCATTTGCAGCACGGATGACATATAGTCCATAGCTGAATTCATCCCAAAATTTTTTGAAGGTGTCTATTAGAACTTTAGCTATGGACTAAATTCTTTTCGTAAACTTCATTCTTTTGTGTGAGTATTTTAATGTACAATATGTTTGGGTAAAACTCTTGTTTTTAATAAATATAGCTATTTAAAATCGGGCCATTCTTTTTGAAACACCCTGTATTTCAGATTGCATACAGATTCGGTCAAACTTTAGAAACACATGACCTACTAATCACTGGAAATTTGTACAGAAATAGATAGCCTGTATTCACAATACACAATACACCAAACATAAGTAGCTAGTGTTTGCTTCAATAGCTATGTTTTGTAGTTTGTTTATAGTTTTATTTTTCTACTGACCAGAAGGCAGCACTGCCTTGTGAAAAAGATCAAATGTAAGGTAGGTTTCTTTTAATAAAGTTAATTTTAGTACTGTATTGTATATATACAATACAGTGGCCAATTCAGATCCCCCCACAGAGAGATAAGCCGTTCAGAAAATGTTTGTCTCAAATGTAGTGTGTGGTCATTTGTCTAGATCACAACTTACGGTTGGAGCAAACTTTAAAAGTGCCGTTGCCAGAAAAGTCCTGTAAAAGTTGGCAGCAAAGATTTACTGCATGTGGGTGTACCTATTGTAAAGGACTGCATACAGTATACAAATGCAAAATGGTGTGCTTTTTAAAGTATAGAAAAAAAACTGTAAGTCAAATTCAATATTTACAATAATAGTTGCTGATGTCTGTTCTAACGTAAGAATTCTTGAGGATTCTCCATTCTTTAAAAATTTATAAATAAAAAAAAATAGAGTACAATGTAATAGTTAATTATTCTTTCAGAAAAAAACTGGACCGGTTAGACCTGATACAAAACCCACAACTGAAGTTGAGGATTTCTTTTGGTGGACAGTGGGTAAGGTTTCATCTGCTTTTATTTTCCACTTTTAGATATACAGAAAAATTACTCCAACTGTTGATTTAACTGGTGTCTTTCATGGAATGCATAAAAGGAGGAGTGAAGTATCTCTTGGTAAACATAAGCCTAAACTAAATGGTTAGTAAGGCGGGTAGTGTAAGAAAAAACTGAACTTCTCCATCCAGTGAGAACGTGCTGGAAAGTACAGTAAAGTCTATAAGAGCCCATTAATTTATCACCAGTTCATAATGAGGCCATGTTGAAGTTATGTCTAGCAGATTGATAGTGGATAACAAATGCTTTCAAGGATGAACACAGCTAAAGCAAATTCAACTAGTGAAAATCCGGAGATTTGATAAAGTTTATAAAAACTAAGTCTAGAATGTTAGGGGTGAGAAAATATTATTAATTAATTTTTTTAATTATTTAATTAATTTAAAATTAATTAATTTAAAAATTAATTATTTTAAAATTAATGGAAGCATTTATCAGTTCCCTATAAGACTCTCTTCAAGATTTACTTCTAAATTTTAACTTGAAACTTGAAAAACTTTTTTTAAGTAGGCCTAACTAATTATTTTTCCATAAGTAATATCTGTACAAATGTATTGAGATTTGTAAAATTATTTATGGCTAAAGGAGAAGATTAATAATATAAAAAATTCATTTTTAGATTTTAATGTAAATTAGGTAGTTTTGCACTTTTGTATAATTTGTGGAGCAGGACAGACGAGGACAATGAAGGAGAGAGAGGTGAAGGTAACACTGTATGTGTGTTAGTGAGGCAGGAGGCTCTTTACTACTCTTTAGTGACAGTTAGTTGCTATATAATCAAGAATGTAATTCCTTAGAGCGCTCAACTGGGCGTCTGGATGAACTTCCTTAATGGAATGGTTCTTATATGATAAAATCTATCTCACCTTGAGAAAGCAGTACGGTAAGCCCACAAGTAATGTTATTCAAATCGGAGTTTGAGAGCTACAGCTCTGTATAAAAACGTTGGCTCACTAATAAAACTTTTTGCAGAGGAAGTCGTTGGGAAGACATTTATTGTATGTTATCAGTGGTATTAACTAAACAATATATTAATATAATTTTTAAAAAGAAATTTAAGCTCTAAACATATGTGGCCCTTAGAGATTGGCCCACAATTAAATTACACAAAAGTAAAACGTAGTTTTTATTTATGGTTACTAATTTGTTTTATCCCTTGATCAATTTTGTATCATTTTTAGAAATAAACTCAATTTGTACACTTTAATAATGCCAGTAAAAATCCAGTTTTATAAAAAATGTTGAATTTGAAATGTAAAGTATTGTTATATAATATCCGGGCAACACCGTGACAGAGCGAGCAAGTATAGCACACTCACAGATAGTGCACTATTTTTTAACCAAGTAGTAGTTCGTGGTGCGTTTGTCCATAAGAACCGTACTGGATTCTCAACGTGAAACAGAGTTTAGATATGAAAATTCCCATCTCACAATGAGCAAAGTAAGTTACAAAGTAATGCATTCGATGCCAAAATATTTAGATCACAAGAAAGGTTAGTCATTTTCTTCACTAAGTTTATTTCTTTTTCTATAGTACCACCGTACATGTATGGGTGGCGGGTGGGTCAATACCACTTTACGTGTATAGGTGGGCGGGTGGGTTAGTTATGTTAGTAGAGTTCTCTATTATGTGTAGAGTTATGTTAGTGCAAGGTAATATTATGTCTTGCAGTAACGTCATCATCCATGTACGTGTATGGGTGGGCGGGTGGGTCATCATCACTGTACTTGTATGGTTGGGCGGGTGGGTCATCATCACTGTACGTGTATAGGTAAGCGGGTGGATCATCATCACTGTACGTGTTATGGGTGAGTGGATGGATTATCATTTTTCAAACAGTTCGAACTACTGACCGTTCCATGCCTTTATATATTAAGATGCTTGATTTTAGTGAAAAATAATTTAGAGCAGTTAATGAAAGCACAACATAAACATCACTATGAAACGAGATTTCATAAAAATTTCCAGTATCCAAGACATCGATTGACATTAGTTCAAAAAACCCCTCAATATATGGGGAAAAAACTGTATAATAAACTCCCAAATAATTTAAAAGATAAAATTAAGGAAAACAGCTTTAAACATAAATTGAAAAGTTTCCTTACGGAGAAAATCTATTATTCAGTGGAAGGATTTTTTAATGATTAGGCTGTAGCACTGGGAAATAATTCCTTTCTGTTTTATTTAACACATTTGTCATTTTGATATATTCATTTTAGAATAATAATTTAGTTTTAAGGCAACTTGACAATGTCATATGTTCTGTACTAGCTATGCTAGTTGTAAAAGAATGTATTTATTATGACAATAAAGTTATTCTTATTCTTATTCTTATTCTATAATAATACCTATTAGATTATAACATCATTCATTGGTACAGCTTGATTTAACTTATAACTATTATTTAAAATAATGGGCATGGTCAGGAACGGGTTATAATGATAAGTCACCTTTTTATGACATTTGTCTATCTTATTATAGGAGCCTATTAATGAAAATAAAATTTCTTCTCTTTATAACAATGTTATTAATTTTTCAGGCATTGCTCTTTTAACAACAGCATTGTTTCTTTCTGCAAGATTAGGAATTTATCAAGAAGAATTAAATAAAAAATATGGCAAAAACCCTAAAGAAGCACTCTACTTTACTGTAAGTTACAACAAACATATTTATTTGAATAGACTATACAAGTCATTCTTCCTTTCTCCCTGATGGAACAAGTTCAGTTAGTTAACAAAAACAGAGCAATTTTGTTATCTGGTATGGCTCACCAAAAACAATTGTGCAGTGAGGCAATTTAACAAAGTGAAAAAAATGTGCAATGAGAGTTAATTAATTGTTGTCTCTTGAAATTTTCTTATCTAACACAAAGCATTAAAGTTTTTTTATTATTCATAACTTGTAAAATTCAAAATGTGTACACATGGTCATTTATGTATGAACACCCAGCTACAACTGCTGATAAGAGTCAGGGATAGCTCGGCCATGTTGTTCCTTTTGGTGATCCGCTGATCAGTATCGCTTACTATCATGAGTTCTGTATCGCTACTCTCTATTGTTCAGTTTAACTTTAAAATGAGTAGCTTTATTGAGAATCTTTCAAGTTAGTGGAAGTCTGAAATGCAGGTTTTTCTGGCCAAAATCATAAACCAATCTAAATTTATTCGCAGTTTTGCAAAATTTATTGAAAAAAAAATTATCACTGAAGTTGGATTGTAACCAATGTTTTATGATCTCATCTGATTACGAGGCATGCGTTAATGATTATTTGCATTTTAGCTTATTTCTCCTCCTCCTCTATTCTCCGTGTAAGAAGTGAATTATCTTGGGCTACTTTAATCCTTGTGATTTAAAATAGTGTAAATAGCTTGATGTATAAATAGTTAGTATAAACTGTCTCCCAGTTTTTTCACATCTATAACTTAAATAAACCACAATCGGTGTTGTATAGACTTGTAATAAATGTTTACATAACTAAGTATGTGCTCATTTAAATTCGCTTGTTTACAATTTTGTTTAAATTTGAAAAATGTGTTTGGAATTTTAACAATATAACAGTTAGATAGTTCTAGTTAAATAATTAACCGCTCAAACTAACTAATAGGCCTCTGTTAAATTCATAAAAATATGTAATATTTTTAGATAGAAATTGTTAAGCAGTTTATTTTAAGCTTTAGTAATTTTTCATCGTAGAGTTAAAACAGTTTGATTTGAGTACATATCGTTTTATAATGGCAGGTAGTATTGTCTTGTCATTATATCTGTTACAATAAGTATATACAATGGGTGGTTGTGTATTTTGTTGTCAAAAAATATTTTAACTAGTGGGATGGGTGATCCAGTAACTGGCCGTTTGGTCATTATCTAGTAAATTTGCTTATTTAAAATGTTATAATGACATTGATAACGGAGTACAATGTTAATTTTCAAACAATCATATCAGTTGTAAATAACAAGAGATGAATAAAAGTCATTCATTATGCGCCTTATTTCAGTCTACTTAAAATTTGAATTTTAAAACTTAGTATTATTATTAATCAGAGATATATTTGCTATTATTTTCAGTAATTATCTGAATTCAGTGTATGTTTATGAACAATTTCTGTCAGACTTTATTTAGAATGTATAACAATTTTGTTCCAAACGTCCAAGTAAAAAAATTATTTTTTGAAAGTTCAACTTAGCTTTTGTATACACACATATCTTGTCACTCTAACAGATACAGTAGAGAGCCTCATAAACGTGTTGGATAAGTAAACATTTAGGATAGTAGGGAATGCTAATAAAAATACTAAATAGTATTAATAGTGAATTTATTAAGGGTTCTTACTACAGTACTGCATAAACAATAACGCTTGTCCAGTTTGTATGCAAGAGCAATGAATTTATTGTTGCTGTTTCGAAAGTGAACTACCAGTACTCTAATACATTATCCAATTATAATTTTATATGGTATTTATTGTACAAATTTAGTACAATGAACAAATGTGTGTGACGAGTACTAGATGGTAAACTATTGAATAAGAATGAGTGACACACTTACTTTTCCCCCTCCTTACAAGCCCTGACTGTCCTAAAAATATCATTATTTATAGGCACTGAGCACATTAACACAAGTGATATAGTCAATGGAATGGAAGCTCAACTAATGGAATTTGCTTACTCTAATAAAAAAGAAAATCAGCCAACACCACAATTAAAACAAATTCACTGAAGAAAACAATTGATTTATTTACTAAAAAATTAGCATCTGAATCTTGGCTGGTTCTTTTTAATGCCCCAGTAGAACATAAATATGACATAGTTTACAATATTTTTTCATAATATTTTAATTTATGCTTTCCTTTAGTAAAATCCAAGGTTGATATCTATAATAAGGATAGCTGGATAAGCTTTGAGCTTAGAAAAGAAAAGGAAGAACTAATAAAATTGAGTCAGACTATTAGGATAGCGAAAGATAGAGCCACATAGAAAATACTCAAAGAAAGGAAAAAGTTGTATAAAGTTAAAGCTATTAACACAAAAAAGGAATTTATAAACAACAAAATCATAAATTCTGATAATCTTACTAAATCAACTTGGAATATAATAAATAAAGAAATAAAACCTAAAACAGAAAGTAAAAATAACATTAGTTTGTTTGTAGACAATCAAATGAGCTCTGACCCCCATAAAGTTAGTGAAATTTAATGATCACTTTATAAATTTCGTACTAGTTTTGTTCCAAATCTTCCTAATTTTGTTAACTATAATAGTTACAACTATAATGTTCACATTCCACCTAGTCAGCGCCTGCATATAAGACCTTTAAACGAAACGGAACTTTATCAAATTATATTGTCTTTTAAAAATAAATTATCTGCTGGGTACGATGAAGTCTCAATGCCTGTTATTAAAAATGCAAAATACCAATTAATTAAACCATTAATGCACATTATAAACTCTTCTTTCGTTAGTGGTATTTTTCCAAACAGATTAAAAGTTTCTTAAATAACAACCGTTTTAAAGAAAGGCAGTACCACTGATCCCTACTATTGCCCACTGTCAGTATTGCCAAATTTTTCTAAAATATATGAGTATGTAATGTATAGCAGGTTGGTAGAATTTTTGGAAACTAATGATTTATGTGACAATGAACAGCATGGGTTTAGGTCAGGTAAATCTGCCATCACTGCAGGGACTGAGTTTGTAGAGTCTATCTTGGATGCAATAGCAGGGCATGGATCTAAGCAAGGTATTTGATAGTGTCTCTCATAGTAGCCTTATGAAAACACTAGAAAATTTAAGGATTGGAGAAGTGACACTGTGCTGGTTTACATCATATCTTAAGGACAGAAAATAGTATGGGGAACTACAACATTTCCATAGCGGACAACTAACTTGTGTTAAATCAAAAATGAAAACAATTAAATACGGAGTCCCTCAAGGCTCTATTCTTGGGCCTGTTTTATTTTTGTGTAATATTAAAGGTTTGCCATACAATTTCAAATTTAAATAGTAAATTAAGTTTGTATGCAGATGACTCCAACCTTATCATATCCCACATCATTAAATGAAATAGAAAATCTATCAAATCAAATTCTACTATCTATATACAATTATTTTAGCCAAAAAACCTGTTACTCAACCCAAATAAAACAAAATCTATTTAATTTTGCACACAACAGAACAAATATAATGCTCAGCCAATAGTTGACATTCAGAACAAACAAATTAACAAAGTCAACCAAACTAAATTTTTGAATTTAATAGTAGATGAGTGCTTAACATGGGATGGTCACATACAAAATATCCAAAAGAAAATATCCTCCGCACTATACACATTAAAATCAATTTCCAAATATTGTCATATTGAGACGTTAAAAAATGATTTATTATTCTCATATTCACTCCCATATTTCATTTGGGGTACTTTTGTACGGTGCAACAAGTGATTTAAACCTGCAAAGTATTTTGCGATTGCAAAAAAATGCAATTAGAATCATACTAAATTTACAGAGGCAGGACTCAGAAATATTTTCAGATTTGAAAATTCTAACCATCTATGGGATATATATATATATATATATATATATATATATATATATATATATATATATATATATATATAATGGAAACTGTCATAGCAGTAGGGCTAGCTAATGACAGTTTACCTAAATTAGGCACTTTCCACAATTACTCACTAGAAATCATAATCAGTTGGCTGCTCCAGTGATTCATTTACAATTTACTAAGAAAAAAATACCAATAGTAGCAGACATTAGGATTTACAATAAATTACCTACATATATTTTAGCCATAAACAAATATAAACACTTTAAAAGAAAACTAAAACAATACTTGATGGATAAATGTTTGTATTCATTTGAAGATTTTTTTATACAATCATAAAATTAACTCATGTAGAGCTATTTTATCATATTCATTGTAACATAAGATCTTATTAGGACTATAAGTGATTTTAATTAGTTGTATGCTGATGCTATTTGTGTTTGTACATGTATACTGATGTATATATCTATGCACAAATGTTAAATAAAGGATGATTAGAATTTGAATTAGTCTGCTCAAACGGTACAGACCCCGCTCAACATCAAGTCAAGTATAGTAAGCAACAGACGTGCGCTGGTTAGTAAAACATCACCAGGTAAATACAGTTTACTTCGCATTGAGAAATAGCTTCCAAAACCTGTTGACAGGACTTGCGTAAATAATTTTTTTGCCATCACACAGCCAATTGGTTGTTTTATCACTCTTAATTTTTCAGTTCTAATAACAAGTCTGTGGGTTACTTGTCTTTCATCATAAGAGTCATATTTAACCTATCGAAATAGATAAAATTTGATAAGGTATTCATCTTCAGTTACTCACAAAATGACATTTATCTTGGGAATCAATTTGATTTGTGTTACTTTGTTACAGCATCTGCTGCCTTTGCCAGCATTCCTGATGCTGTCCAATAACATATATGAACACTTTGTGATGGCAGTCCGTAGTGATCCGTTAGACTTACCAGTATTACCTGTCCTCATGCCCAAGATGATTGTTTATCTCTTGGGAAATGTTCTTACACAGTATCCTTTTCGACTGGGGAAAGTATATTTGATCCTGTAGTATTAATACATTTTCAGCTGGCGACACACTGGTTCAACAGCATTTGTTTGGGGATATGCGCATGTCGCTCTGGCGCGTCACTTCGGCAAGTCTGATGATACTCAGGAGCGTCATGCGGATCTCGCAAGACTACTGCCGTTGTCGTTTTAAGGTGGCTGTTTCCAAATTACTGAGCCAACACTGGAAGGTCAATAGCCCTATACATTTTTAACCCTTGCAACGCGGAATAAATTGTTCTTATTTTACTGAAAATGCGTAATTATTAAAAATATAATTTTCTTAACACAGATTTTTGTTTTGTCTTAACGCTAGAGGATGCAATATGGTGTAAAAAAATACCAAAGTATTAAGAAGTAATTCAAAAATTAATTTAAAATTTTTTTTTTAAATTTATAAATAAAAAAGTTTATAATTGTTGTGTTCAAGCTCAGTTTACAGCCAATATCAAGTAGAAATAAAAATTAATTAAGCTAAAAATGAATTAATATTAAGTAAATAAATTAAATAAAACATGTAAAATTTATAAAAATAGTAAGAATACCATATGGTCAATAAAATTGTTGCTGATAGATAAAACTGCATACAATAAAAATATGCAGTAAAAAACAATAAATCGGAACTAATTGATGTAAGAAACGTACACGAACTATAATAAAACTATACAACACTAGCAAAACTCCATCAGAAACTAATATAACGAGTCAAGGATATATCCATTTCACGCATAATGGTTAAAGCGTGCCTTAGCTGTCAAAGCCACTACCTCCTCCCACTTTGACCAATCAATCACTTTCAGATCACACAAACTGTTGTTTAGAAGGACTATTCAACATACTACTGAACTCTAGCGGATCCCTCTGCAACTACAGTTTATTAAATGTTAGAGGGTTTAGAGGACATCCGTTTATCACGTTTCGACCCTAATAGAGGCTGGGGATATATCTGTTTCCCGTATTGCAAGGGTTAACATCAGTGGGCTAAAGCATGCTTTTCTATTTCAAGCTTACGGTTCATGTTTACCATTACAATCAATTATATTGAACACTGTATGATTATAGAAGGTCTAATTTATTGGACCATAAGTTGAAATGAGTGTTCAATATAAAATCGTCAAGAATTACTCATATTTTTAATTTCATTATTCAATGAAATGAAATAATTATTCATTATTCAAGAATTATTCATATTAATTGGTCGGTAGCGTAGTTGGTTCAATTCCAGCTTTGTGTGCTAAAGGTTGTCAGTTCGATTCCAATCAGAGTCAACACATTTTGAGAAGGATCAGCTGATAATCACCGGCTGTTCATTTGTCATTGGGCTATTAATTAATGACACTTTCTAAGGAATAGTCGGCCTTAGTTTGTAACAATGACTACATTCGCTCATCTACACTCATCACACTCATTCGAAATCCATATTCGCCCATATCTTGACGATCGGCATCTTATGAATAAAAAAAATAAATAAATAACATGTTTAAGTGTTAAAATATCTCAAACAATTTTGTTTCCAATAATTATCTCATGGTTCACTAAAACATTTGTTCTTCACCCATCAAATAGCACTTCAAGTGTTACAATACGATACTTATTACAGAATGAATCATGTTTGGTGTTTTTCGTGAATTAAAATGGCCCTACATCATTAACAACAATAGTTCCTGACATCCCAAGTTAACATCCACAAATTCATTTTTGCTATGGAAAAATTGTTACCTATCACAGTTAACCTTTTTGCACAACAGAGTATAGATAAGGGATGAATATTATCAGTATTGTTGTATTTATGAATGAATGCATCTCTCCTTGACTTGACTTTTCAGATATCTGTGTATCAGTTCCGTCTACTACCTGACGTCAGAATGTTCGTCACTGACGGTAACTCTAGTTATAACACTTCGTAAGTTCGTCAGTCTGCTTTTCAGCATTGTTTACTTCAAGAATCCTTTCACAGTGTGGCACTGGATTGGAACATTTTTAGTGTTTGCCGGAACACTAATATTTTCCGAAGTTCCTTGGCGATTGATTCCATCTCCACCTACAAGAGATGCTCCAGACACGAAGAAGAGTCAATGAGGTTTGGAAGTTAGATTAGTGGGTCACTTAAATCATATGTCTAAACGTTTACTATACAATTTTTTTTATTGATTAATAAACATGAATTAATACAAGGAAAAATAATTGATCATTTTAAAAAATATGCTTTTTTACATGACATTTTTAAAACTGATGAAAACTATGTTATCTTCATTTGTTTTACCTCTTTATACTCCAAATAATATGGTAATGTCATTTAAGTTGAATGTAAAACAATGGTACACTAGGGACACGATTATCCGATTGATTATAAATGAACTTTAAAATAGTACGGTTTTCCATTAAAAGCTTGAGACCAGTTGGTTAGAGGCGTCTGTAGCGAGGATCAGTTATGTTATTTATAGATTTGCCACTGTACTTCCATTCCTTTTAATACTTGCTAACATAATACTGTTGTTTGTACATGAGTTAGGAAAATTGTACTAAGTAAGAAGTAACAGACTAAACAGAATTAGTTGTTGAAATGAACATATTTAATTAACTTATTTAATCCTAAAAAAAATATTTAATTTAAAAAAAATTCCTAGTAGTTTTTAGTAATTGTTGATTGAATCAGAAATGAATATAGAACAAATTATAAAACAATGAAGTTTAGTTATAAAAAGTTAAAGCTAAGAAAACAAGGGAGGGGAGTGTATAGTCAGAGCTCTGTCCATCGTAGTTGTCTTGCATTATCCCTCGTACACTCACAATTTAATAGTCGAATAGCATGCTTTTCATGTTGTAGTAATGTATTAAACAAATCATAAAATATTTTATGAACTTTCTGTTTTTCAATTGATCTATACCATTAAAAATTGATTTACGACAAAAAAACAAATTAAGTATGTACGTTGGATAACCCAGGACTTTGGAAAACCGTAATCCAAATAAACCTGTCCCTAGGGTAATAGCAACATGTTTGTAACACTGTATTTTCTTATAAATCTCTTACTTTATCATTTTAAACGTCAACTTAGGCTAGTTAGGAAATGTTTAAGATTGTTTTTAAAAAATTTACTTTTTAAAAACCTATCAAGAATTTATAAATGTTATGTATATGTTTGATTTTAACGTTTTTTTATTAATTTTAATGTAAATCACGATACATTTCCAGGACAAACTGTCCAACAAAAAGTAGATAGTCTTAAGCTAGGATATAGTTGTAAAAAAATATGTTTAATTCCAAATCTTCATAGTTTTACTGAGCTAACATTATAAACCACGATTTTAGGCTTGGTTGAAAATAAATGCCAAATAAAACAATCTAGTGAACTGTTGTAGGAGACAACAAACATTTTCCTCCTTGGTTGCTAGTTTTGTTACTTTATTAGATGATTATTTATATTTTTACAATTTGCACACTTGAGCTCTAAAATAATTATTAAAGTCTCGTTTCCAATTATACAAGTCCCATGCCACAAGTGCTGCCGTGGCAAACGTTTTTTGCCGCAGTAGCGTGGTACATTTTGTCCCGCAAAATGTGTCAGATGGTTTTCGTACTGCAATTTGTGCTGGTACAAATCATACGACTTATTTTGGCACAGTTTTTAGTATTGGAAACAGGCTTAACTAAGTAAGTCTTTTAAACAAATTATATCCTGAGGTTCAGTTTTTTTTGTGTGTTATATTTAAATTATAATCAGTACAATTATATTACTTAAACTTCTGTATTGTATTTGGCAAGTGAAATTATGAAATATTCTTTATGTACATTATTAAGTAACGTTTTCCTGTTCTGTTTATCACCCCAGGGATTTGAATGACTTACCGGATGTCTCTCTATATAAATTTTAATTTATTTTTATCCAAACAATCTTGAACATATATTTTGAGATCGATGAAATAGAACAATTTTCTTTTCTACTCTTGCACCATGTCATCAAAGTTTTATTTATTATTATTTTAATCTCTTTCTACTTTGATGGTTGTTTAGTTTTTCCAACTTGTTCCTTCACATTTTATTTCCCAATATGTAATAATTGTTTTGCTGACTTGTTTCTTTATTATTTCTCCATTTCGTTCCGAAACATACATTTTCAATGATACTGCTTATCTTTTATCTTTATCATTATTAAAAAATAATGTAGCAATATGTTTTATTTGTTTATTTAAATTCACAATAAACTGTCAAATTAACTAATAGTCTCGTTAATGTTGTAATATTTTAAAATCAACTAAAAAGCTATTTATTTTCATTGATAAGTGTTTAATTCCACTTGCCAGTTTATCTGGACTTACGTCTCTTTATGAACTTTATCTAACAAATGAATATTTAGAATTAGCTTTGTGGATGGACGTTTTTGAATCTTTCTTTTCAGCCTGTTGATAGTTTAGGAAAACATAACACCTAAGGTTTGTAATTATTTGAATAGAAATTTTCTGTTAAACAAAACGAAAAATTGTGATTTGATCGAACAAATAAAATAGTGTTTTGTAAATATTGGGATAAATATGTAGCACAAGAACGTCTGTGATTAAAATATTGTTTTTAGTGGTGGTTGGTTATTTACTTAAGATGGTAACACAGCTGACAAGTAGTGAAGTAACGTGCACTCCTACTAAGAGCTCATATATCATTATTAACAACTGTATTTTATTGTATGATATGAAAAAAAAAAGAAAACAGGGTATTTAATATTTGAATCATTTCATTGTAAATTCACGTTAGTGTTATTAATAAGGTACAATATATTGAACCAAATAATTACTATTGTGTATCCATTATCATATTTTATTGTTTATTCAGGAACATGACAGTAATTGAAATAGATAGTTTCATTGGACAATAATCTAGATAAATGAATGTTAGCTTATTAGCTTCACGCATAAGTTTGATTTTGCTTTGTGTGTGCTTTCTGTTGTGTGCAATTCATTATGTCCTTAGCCTTTAAAGCAACCCAAAGCCAATGGAAACCTACGGAGGCTAACTACATTTGCACCAAAATTCTGCTTTTACAGTAGTCAAAAGTCAAATGAATTCATGGAAAAAACATGAATTCCATTTACATTTGAAGCAAAGACCTGAATTTCACAGCTGTTTAAAACTTAGCTTAACCCACATAAGTTCACCTTAATAGATAGTAGCTTATACCAGTGTGGTGATTAAAGTTCATTAAAGCACTCGTATTGATAATAAATGAATCCAAGATTACTTTATAACTTAAACAAAAAAAGAATAAAAAGACAAATATTACTAGTACAACCAATTTTCCTAACCTAGGTTAGTAAATTTAATAAAGCCGATGGAACTACTTTTGTGAGTAGTCTTGAGTGCTAACCAAAGTAGCTCCATTGGCCTTATTAAATTTACTTCTTTAACCAAATTAAATTATAATTCTCTAAGACGCCATTCGTAGATAAAGAAAAACATCAAATTTGAGCAGTGCAATGGCAAGCAACTAGTATTTTTACAAGTTTAAACTTTCTGTCGAAGTGCAAAGAATAACTGACTCATGTATTTATTAAGATGGATGCTAACTGTAACATATAATTTTACCCTTACTAGGTTGTACCCGGCTGTTTAGTTGAGCATGGGGAACCAACCCCTCCAGCTAGTGGGTGCAGGTCTATCAGTCCCTAGAAATATGTTTATGTCCCAATTATATCCAAGATAATAATAAAAAAATTAATATGTATTTTTAACTTTGCACATGTTTGTTCTAATCAATTTCTTTCCTTCTTTACAGTTTCAGCATCGGCAGTGACACATACAATTATGTCAAGTCGTAAAAGCTAAAATTTTCCTATTTTTATTTATAAATATACAATATAAATAATTAAAAATAAACAAAACTGTAAATATACAAAGAAAATAATTTATAAATGGTCCTATAGTAGATACTTGGTTGTTACTTAAACCTATTTAAATTTAAAAATTTGTCAAGAAAAGTAAAAAATCTAACAGTTATTTCTAAAGTTTTGCTAAAAAAGTGTTCTTGCATATTTATTATTGTTCATTCCAGTGAAATGGCAACAAATAGATATAGTAAAATATAACAGTTGTTGTTTTTACTGAACAATCTATCTACTGTATATATTAAATTTCGTACGGCAAATCGGTTGCGTCGAAATGCCAAGTGCTACACTCCACCTACGGCCTTCGGAAATAGCTCATTTTAAAGCTCTGGTATTGAAGATGGCGGGAAAAATAAGTTTTGCAATTTGCCTTTAAGGCTCCGCTCAATTGGCCTTCAAAGTTTTCATGTTAATCTTATGTGAAGAAGGTTTCTAACTTTTGCTTTGATTTATTGATTCCAGCTGTCAATAAGACAAATTAAATATTCCAGCTGTTTATGTTTTATACTCTATTAATAAGGAAGGCACAAGGCCAAACCTTTAAGAAGCTGGCATTTACCTGAACAAACCAGCGTTTACACATGGGCAACTTTATGTTGCATTTAGTAGAATAAAATCCCCAGATGAAATTAAATTGTTTATTGAAAATACAGTCAACCTAAACAATGAAACAGATAATTCTTAAACAAAAATATAGTGTACAGAGAAATTTTAACACAACTATAATAAGTGATGATTATGAGTTTTAATAATCTGTACATGATGATGAGTTTTACAATACTATTAATAATTAAATATTATGTATTAAATATTTATCATCAAAATTTTAATTTTATTTATTTAGGGGCTTTAGCTAACAAAATATAAGCCACTAGTAGGTTATATTTTGTTATCACTGTTTTGCATTATCCATTACCGCATTTAAAAGCTGAATTTAATGAATCAATGGGACATAGACGAAGTAATTTTTTTTTAATTTTGCAAATTTACGAAATAAGGAATGGTGTTTTAACTGTACAGCGAATATTACTAATACATTAATTTGCTAGCTTACGAATTTTTATTGGCAGATTTAATCAGCTGAGTAAATAACTTTGTAAAAATGGAGTAAATAATTAAATAATTGATTTGCGAACGATTTATCTTGTCTGTTACAAGATAAATTGAACTGGATTAATTTATTAGAAGTAAGATTTATACTTTGAAAACACTGGTTATGATATTACTGACTTTATATAGTACACTTGGATGAGATATAAATTCTGTTTTAATAGGTTGGAGACTACACAATATGTAATTAAAATTAAATGTCCAAACAGCTGTGAGCAAAGGTGAAAATAATGTTTCTTTCAAAGTCAAATACACTTAACTCGTTAACATGGTTTCTAGAAATATAATAATACAATTATTAATCTGTTATTAATATTATCAAATCTGTATGTTAATTTTAGCATTAACAGAACTTGAAATTGTATGTTTATTTGTTTTTAAATGTTTAGAAAATGATTCTATGCATTGTTGAAGAAAAACCAAAATCAGCACAAATTATTAATTGTACAAAAGAGGTTATTTTTTATTCTATCTTTTATGATAACAAATTACAAATAAGAATTCACTTTGTATAATATATTTTTAACTCTGTAATTAATACACTAGATATTGATGTTTGTTACCAATGTTTAATATATGTTAAAGGTACATTGTAAACAGCAGTAACTTATTTATAGAGTTTGTCTTTAGCCATTTTTAAAAATTTATTTATTTTTTTTAACTTTGCTCGCTAGTTCACTTGGGCCTGCAGGCCTGTGTGTGAAGTTTACTCAACTGTGTGTGAAGTACCAACCGTTGGCTCAGTGGGGATTAGAACCTTGGACCTTGCCCTCTGCAGTCCGAAGCCTTAGCCTCTGAGCCACCATGCCGGCATTATTTGTCACGTTCACCGCAGTTGGTTTTATGAGTATGGCAGTTTTGTGAGATTGTATCTGGTACTTGTCTATGTTTGGGAAAGAATCTTCATGTAAATGATTTTTATGACTTCCTTCAGCCTATAACGGCAACAAAGTTAAATGCTCATAACTAATTAACACTACACTGTGTAACAGTTTGTTTGTAGTTCAACGGATCAGCGCTATATTCTTTTTTACTACTTTGACCATTCTGTTATAACCTCTGACTTTTTTAGAGTTTTGTTGAAACAAATGGCTCGTTATTTACATCTTTGACAATATTTCATTTTATATCTTTGAATCAACATATTTAAAAATGAAACGTAAGCACACCTGGGTGCCTATAGTACAGTACTAATTTGTTGTTCAAATTAATAGTGTTGTTACACTCACTGAAATTAAGAAAAACATGACAGAGAATTAAAAAAAGGCAATTTTAGTACTTTTATTTATTAAATAGAGAACATTTTAGTATTGGTTTAAATAAAAAAAAAAAAATCAATTAGCTCAGTAACCTTAAAAAATGAATACATAAATAGCTCATAAGAGATCTTTAGAAGAGGTAAATATTTAACCTGACCTTTGACACCAACCACAGTGATAGTGTTGAATACAAAAGATTGTTGTCATCAGATACTTTGGAAATAAAGCAGGTGCAAGCAAAATGGTTCGTTATAGTGACTTGCATTTATAGAGGAGCAAATTGGTCTGATTTTATTAAGTTTAAAATTGGTTTCTTGGGCCTTTTTAGTAAATGCAATAGGAAATTATCGTTTGCACCTTTATACATAGTGGTTTTGGATTTTATATTTATAATATAAGGTATATTTTTGTAATGTTTTATAATAATACAGTAGCTAGTCATCTTGTTGTACAAGAATTTCGTTGTTAATTTCTTCATTCTAAGTGATATAGAATGGTGTTTATAGTTTTTAGTGAATAATTAACCAAAAACAAACAATTGAGATTATTTAGTATCTATGAAGGTTGTTAAATATCAAATTTATTAGTTGTTTTTATTGTTAATGAGCATTTATTATGTGAAATATAACTAAATTAAATGAAAATCAGTGTTTAATTGAATCCTATTAGGTAAGTTTGATCTTAGTATAATCATTGATTATACGGTCCATATATAATCAAGGGTATAATTAAGTATTTAGATTTTAGAAATTGAGTAAGGCATGTTGTTATTATATTTTTATTTTAACTAGTTTTAATTTTTGATAAAGTAATAATTTTTATAATCCCTTAATCTGTTTCAGTTTCATTTAACCAACTGGTGGTTAACCATTACCAATATAAATCTATGGGTAGGTGCAAAAGTCATTACCACTGTACATGTATGGATGGGTGGGATGGTCATCACCACTGTACATGTATGGATGGTCATTACCACTGTACATGTATGGATGGGTGGGATGGTCACTACCTCTGTACGTGTATGGATTGGCGTGGGTAGGTCATTACCAGTAAACGTGTATTGGTTTGTGGGTGGGTCAGTACCACTATGCATGTATAGGAGGGTTGTTTTTTGTACATGTGTGCGTAGGTGGGTGGGTCATTACAATTTTATGTGTTTGGGTGGGCGGGTAGGTAATTGCCATTGCACATGTATGGGTATCCCCCGCAACATATGCGGGTCAGGAGGATCATTACCGCTCGTGTATGGATGGGTAGGTGGGTAATTACATCAGTTGCTGTTTAATTTCCTGCCACATAGCCTTCACCTTATGTTGAGGCTAGGAATGCAGTCCATAAGTTGAATAGTGTAGGTTAGCTCAAGAGAAGCAAATCTGATTGTTTGATTTGACATAATTAGTCTGAACAAGTAAACGTCCATATAAAGCCACAAAGTCAAAGTGACTGTATTTTTCCTTAAGTTAGTTTTATGCATATATTTACTCCTAATTGAACAAATTTTTCATTTCAATCCAAATAGACCTTATTTTACATAACTCCATACATTTTTACCATATTCGAACATGTAAATTTCATCAAAATCAAGACAACTTCACTTTTCACTTTCATCAACAACTATAGACATCACTATATGCACCATTATAAACACTTAACCCTGCAAGTGTGAGCCATCGGAATTTTCGATGGTTGGTACCCATTACGGGTGTGACTCTCGTAATATCCGACTGTCTCGTTTCGTCACCACTATGTTATTATTATATGTCAAATTCCATTATAATCACCACCAATTGGTTAATGAGGTTCCATTTGTTATATTTAGATGTCTTTGGTTGCACATTTGACTGAATACACTCTGCTAACAGCTGATGTATTTTATACTACAGTCGTCGATTTGTCAGGTGTAGTTGGTGTTCCAGTTTTACTGTCACATTATTTTGTTAAAATCTAACCTAATTTTTACCGTTTTATTTCATAGTTCAGTCAAATATTGTTTATAGTGTAAATATAGTTATTGTTTTTAGAAAATGTAAATATATATATATATATGAACACTGCAGGTTACTGGTTGGCCTGTTTGTAGCTGGCTTGAATCTTGAGTTATGCTTATTTTATTTTGTAATTTATTATTTAATAAGAACATAATTCATAATGACAGATCCTTGTAGAACAAGTGATATTATTTCAAAGTGAGATTACTGAATCTGAAGATAATACATTATTAGTGTATTGAAGGTATGGCAGCAAATGCAAAACACGCAATTTTTGATTTATGTGCGAATTTACTTTTTGGAACTTATAACTTCCTATCAAGTACTGGTTTCTATAGATACCTATACATTTTTGTAATATGTATAAAATTTTACTTAATATAAAGAAACTACCAAGCTAAAATAAGTATCACTGGTGTTATATAAATAAGCAAAAGAAAAAATAATTTATTTATTTATATATTTATTTTGTCTTATCTCATACCAGATTTACAAAAATAAAGTTAGCCTTCTAATATATGTACTGTCAAATGCTACATTTCAGGCTGAAAACAATGATATACAACAAGTTATACAATAATAAGGCAGCTGGAATATTAACCCTTAAGTGCGCGCGTGGGGGCCGGAATGACCCCAGCCAAATTTGATTTGGGATATTTCAAAATGTAGGTTGGTATGAGTTCAGTGCTGCCAGGTCCCTTTTGGGTGATCTATGACTGGCGGCTGGCAAGCATTAGTCTAGCGCTGACCTTGGCCGTTGACGTGTACAGTCTGTTCAAATAGTTGTGTGCACACTCGGGTCGTTTCGGCCCCCACGCGCGTACTTACGTTTCCTTGTTGTATTGTACAGTACGGGTCATCTATTACCCCACGCGCGTACTTACGTTACCTTCTAGTGTATATACTTGTGTAAATATACTTGTGCAGTTGTAAATATATATTGTAAATAGTTATTGTAAATAATAAATCAGCGACTGTGAAAATGAGTTATCGTGAGGAAGAAAAACAGGAAGCTGTTATTAGACGTTTTTTACTGGAAGCAGAGCAAGATGACGACGTTGATAGCGGAACAGCACACTCGGATGATAGTGAAATAGATCATGTCAGTGAATCAGACCACAAGACGGACACTGAGGCTGACGATACTGATGCTGACCCCGACTTTCATCCAGGGGCTGAGAGTGACACTGATTCTGATATTATCCTGCCGACTGACGATGAAGAGCCTGTCACACACCGGGGAGGGATCAGATTTAGATCATCTGTCTCGGCGATTCAGCAAACAACGCCATCTTCGACTTCCAGAAATAGTATGGACATTGATGTTGGTAGCCCTGATGATAACGTGGACCAAGTGATTGAAACAGTTATACAGGGAGCTGGAAACCTCGAGAATGTGTTTGTTGGAAGGGATGGAGAGACTGTTTGGAAGAGAGCGCCCATTGTTGCAACAACCGCTCGTGCTCGACCAACCAACATAATTAGACGTTTGCCGGGACCAAAAAACACTGCTAAAAACGCAAAAACACCACTGGAATGTTTCGAGTTGATGATTGACGATGAAATACTTGAAATAATTGTAACATGTACTAACGTTTACTTACAAAACAAAGTCGACAGATTGTCTAGGCAAAGAGATGGAAGGCGGACTGACAAACAAGAAATGAAGGCATTTTTTGGGCTACTGTTATTGGCAGGAGCTATGCGATCGGGACACCAAAATCTAGAAGAAATGTGGGCTAAAGATGGATTTGGAATCGAAGTTTTCTACTGTACAATGAGCTTAAGAAGATTTCAGTTCTTACTACAATCCATAAGATTTGATAGCATTATTGATCGGCAAGCTAGGAGGGCTTTAGATAAACTAGCTGCATTTAGGAATGTTTTTGACTTATTTATTAGAAATTGTGTAGATAATTATGTTCCTAGTTCATTCACTACTATCGATGAACAATTAGTAGCGTTCCGAGGAAGATGTCCGTTCAGACAGTTTATGAAAAGTAAACCGGCAAAATACGGAATCAAGATTTTTACTCTGACTGATTCAAAATGTTTTATGTACATAATATGGAGGTGTATGTAGGAAACCAGCCAGAAAATAGCCCTTTCCTCCAGTCAAACAAACCAAGAGACGTTGTTTTGCGACTTGTGAAACATATTCAAAATACAGGCCGAAATGTCACAGCTGACAACTGGTTCTCCAGCATACCGTTGGTGAACGATCTAACATCTAAAGGTTTGACATACATAGGGACACTACGCAAGAACAAGCGTGAGCTTCCTCCTGAACTAGTTTCAAAGAAAACAACATCACAATCAAGCATTTTTGGGTTTCATAATAACATGAGTATTGTTTCCTATGCTCCAAAACAAAATCCAAGTGTGGTGCTCATTTCATCAATGCATTTTGATGCTGCAATTGACGTTGAGACCGGTGACATGAGAAAACCGGAAATCATAACTTTTTACAACTCCACAAAATCTGGAGTAGATGTGGTAGATGAAAAATGTTGTACCTACTCCACTTCCAGAAGATGCCTCAGATGGCCACTTGTATTATTCTATAGACTACTTGATATTGCAGGAATAAATGCTCAAGTTATTCATCTGTATAACAGCAACGAAGCAATGCCAAGAAGAAAGTTTTTGAGACAAATTGGATACGAGATGGTGAAACCTAATGTGGCAAGAAGAGGAAGTACAAAAACACTTCCCAGGACTCTTCGTTCAACAATTATGAAGGTTGCTAGTGGGCAAGTTACTCCACAGCAAGCTCCATCTGTCAATCGCCCAGCAGGTTCCAGGATAAGATGTGTAATGTGTCCTCGCACAAAGGACACCAAAACCACTCAGAAATGCTCAAAGTGCCAACGACCAATGTGTTTATCCCATATGGACTTTTTCTGTAAACCATGCCAAAATAATAACCTAGAAACATCGTCAGATTTGAGTGAATAAACCTTTTCATGTGTCATGAATATTATAAGTTATTTGCACATTATGGATTACGCAACACACTTTATACCAGCTCTATTTATAATTTGAAGTGTAAATAAAAAAGGGTTTCATTTATAATAGTGTTTTAATATTCCTTTTGGAACTGGATTGTAATAAGGTAAGTTTATTCAACTCCATACATTTTTGATTTCGTATTATTTTAAAAACTTTGTTAATAATTTATTAAAAGGGAAAATGTGCATTGTAGTTGTTATTATGCATTACTAACGTCATCAAATAAACATCATACAAATAAACATTAGGAATTGCTAATAAAACAATATCATTGTTATAACATTGCCCAAAATGGAAGTATTATCAGTGGGGGCATCAACGACCCCACACGCACACTCACGTTACAAAAAGCGGCGTGCGCACTTAAGGGTTAATTTAATAAACCTTTGTGAAACAACTAATTTTGCTGCCACACTGGGGGAACAACTATACCACACTTGCAGGGTTAACAAATATGTGTTTATTTGATAAAATATATTTTAAAGATATTTTGAATTTATTGTTTTCATGGCAACAAATTTTTATTGTCTACTGAATCAAGTTTTTATATTACAGTAAATTAATTTTTGCCTATGGTAAATAATCTATACTTTTCCTGAAACTTGATAAAATATAGAATATTTTGGCTAACTCTCATTTTTTATTTTACTATCACAACATTGTTTCCATAGGGTACCTAACCCATCTTTATGCGATAAATGGAAATAAATTTATAAATGTTATTTACCACCAAAAAGATTTGAATAATATTAATAACTATTTTTAATGAATTTTATAATAATGTATGCAAAATAGCCAAAAATCGACTGCTATTATAGGAACAAGTAAATGCTAGCTAGGGGGTTAAATTAAAAAAGAACACAAGTTTCATTAAGACAAAACAGCAGCATACAAATTCATTATGAAAAAATTGAAGAGTTATTCACCAGGAGAGAAGTTATGGGTACAAAATACACATACTTAATTATGGAAGAAGGAACAATTATTAAAAAACTAAATCAATCTAAATCATATTTAGTAGCAATGACAAACATAGGAATAAAAAAAGGAATGGAAATATTTGTAAGAAAGAGGGTTGTTTGAGAGGGAGGTGATAAATATGATATTAAATCTTAACATATGAAGAGTCCACGGGAAAAAGGATAAGAGTCACTGTTTTCCAATTATTTAGAATTGTACAGGAAAGTGTGTCTTTTTTATAAAAGGTAAGTGGCATATGTTGTTTACTACGCAAAAAGGATGAGGGTATTCGAGTTAGAGCACATTTTAGAAATGCTGTACTCTGTAATAAGGATGAGAGTCACTGGTGTACACTGCAAGAGCGATGAGTCATTTTAAACTTTGTCAGCACGTTTTGTTACATCAGCTGACTTCTCCTCTTGTTGTGACCAGTGTTTGAGGTTGTTTAGTATTGTCTAGTGCGTATTCCTAAATATTGCTTAGAAGTGGTACAAGTAGACATAAGCCTTATTCGTCAATGGACTAGTTTTTTTAATGAGCTCCACCCTAAGACGAGCCCAGTTTCAACAAGACCTATTAGAGAGATACGTTTTTTTAATGAATACTCTAGAATAGTTGAGCATAGGACAAGCTTTAACGGAAATTGGACTTGTACAGCTTTAGTTTCAAACAACCAACTCAGGGCATCTCCTACCCAAGAGTCTGGTTCATTATTTTTTCCAGAGGTAAAAACACGAAGGTAAGCTATTGGTTTAATTACAATTTTGCAATCGAATTAAGTTAATTTAAATTTTCTGAAGAATGTTTTAATATATTTGGTTCTTTTCATGCCATTCTGTCATACATAATGACAAATGAAATACAAAAGTATGAATGTTATGCATACTTTTCAAACTTACTTTGAATTCTATCAATAATGAATAATATTAACATTTTTAGTAGATCAATTTTAATGTAAGCTAATAATTTTTTTTTTTTACAGACTATTCCTGTACCAGAAGCTAAGTGCATGGATTTAATGCATTTAAAACAGTTTCTTGGCCAGAAGGAAGACAATTTATTAAGAATTTACCACATTGACTCTCATATTTTTGCCTGATTTTTATGTAGTGTTTTATAAATAGTTGGTTAAAATTAATTAAAATAGACACATTTGTTTAGTCATTAAATCTTCCTATATGATTACCTTGGGACTATATTTACCGAAATAAGTAAAGCTGCAACTATGAAATTGTGTGAGATGAAAATGAAAGAGATTTTGATGAAATTTGAAGGGAAGTTTTGTATTATAGAAACCCATTAAAAAAGGGGTTCTAAAAAATCTATTTCTGCAGGCTAGGAACAACGCCTCAACATTTCATTTTTTTCATAAGCGAAACATTGGCATTAGTTTAATTAAATATTTTATTTCAGACATCTGATACATAAATATGACATTGAAGCTTGGCTAATTTGGTTTTCATTGTATACGATTAAGGTAATTTTTACCAAATCTGACATGATTGCACTACTTTTCACCCCTCTAAGGTAGACTTTAGAGTTTTGTAGACCATCAAACTTTGTTATCTAGGAGAACAGCAGCAGGATAAGCTTTTTATATTGACGTGATGGTTTAGAAAGAAACACAGAGAGAGGTGTAAGCAAGTGTAGAGTACCAACCTGTAGCGAAGCAAGAGCTGTGACCTAGACAGATATAAATAAATACTACAGCTGGTCATTTGTTTACTATTTGTATCAGCTGTTGTTTTAACTATTGTAATTTTTAATATCTATTTTAGGCGTGTGTTTATCTTTTGTATTAAAATCGTTCTTGTTAAAACTAATACTTTTTATTTTAGTTTTAGAATTTCAAGATGGAGATGAAGAGGCATTTGAGATACATCAGAGTGTAGAACCCTTGATTAGGTCCCCAAACATTATAGGAAGTAATCACAGCAATAAAAGACATAAAAATCAACAAAGCTCCGGGAGGAGACAAAATAGCAGAAGAATGTTAAAAGCAGGAAAGCTCTGTGTAGCAAACCAAATTCACAAGTTAATAATGGAAATTATAAGGTACTCCAGGTGAATGGAAACAAGCCATTGTATTTCCTATTCACAAGAAAGGCAGTAAGTGGAGTATAATAGTTACATAGCTATCTCACTTTTAATGTCACATACAAATCGTTATCAATGATAACACACTAACACAGAGTAGGTTAGAAGATTAACATCAACCATCATTGGAGTACATAAACTGGATTTTAAAAATTTCAACCAACAAACTTCATCTCTTTATTAGTAATGTTCATAGATGTACACAAATCATCAATTTAATATACAAATAACACTTAATATTATGTACAGGTAACATGACAATAAAGACTCTGCCATAGAGATTTAACTAAGTAATATACTTAAGGTAAAAATCCATACTTTGAATTACTGTGTTTCAAAGATCTTAATTCGGCTTGTAACAAAACTAATAAAAAACTGAATTTCACATTTGTAGCTTCTAAAATGCATTACGTAATTATTATGTAAACCTAGGTCAACTGTAGTAACTAAATGTTTACTTTTGTGTATTTTGAAACCACATTATAATATGAACACTCAGTAGTGCAGGGGCGGATTAACCCTATAAAGGTCGCGCGGCGTCAAAAGTTCCGCGGCCCTCCATTTTAATTGTTCCACTACGCAGGAGAGTGAGGTATCGCGATGGCGGTCAGGGTATTCCCCCTCCACGTTCTCCTAACAATGGACAATTGGTTCATGTCAGTACCGTTAGCTAAAGAACTGTTGTGTAACCATCGATTGACAGTTAACGGTACACTACGGAAAAATAAGCCAGAGATACCTCCTTCATTTATTGAGGGAAAAACTAGACCCCCACTTACAAGCCTATTTGCTTATCAAAATGACTGCTCTTTGGTGTCGTATATGCCTAAGAAAAACAAAGTAGTATTACTGCTATCTACCTTTCATCACACTGATGAAATTGATGAAGAAACTGGCGAGAAGCAAAAACCAATTATCCTCACGAGTTACAATAAATACAAAGGAGGAGTTGACACAGTCGACCATATGAAGCAGGCGTACTCTACAGCACGTAAGAGTAACCGGTGGACCTTGAGAGTATTTTTCTCTCTTTTAGATATTGGTGGTATCAATAGTTTCATAATACTGAGAAACAATATTGAGGGCGACGTGGTCAAGAATCGAAGAGTGTTCATCAAGTCTTTGATAGCTGATCTTTGTAAAGAGCATATGAATAAAAGGTTATCTATCAGGTCAATCAAAGTGGGAACTCGAGATATTATCAGAGGTATTCTTGGACAACCTGTGAGACCTGCCTTAGAAGAGGAGGACAACCAGCCACGGTTTGGAAGATGCTATGCTTGTGGTAGAGTAAAAAACAGGAAAAGCACAACAAGATGCTCAAAGTGTAGGTATTTCATTTGCCGAGAACATACGAGATTTACTTGTGTGGAGTGTGCTGGTGAAATAGTTGCTCAACAACCCTCAGATGATGACGATGTGTGAACCTTGACTGAAATACTACAATGGATCATATTTTTGGAAGGTTAGCAAATAACTAGATTTAATTTTTTTTAAATAATAAAATATTAACTAATAATAAACTAATAATAAAATATAAGCTTTGTAGATATTGTGTGAACCTTGACTATAATACTGTACTGACTTAAATTTTTCGTAGCCTATGTTCAGAAATAAATAAATTTCATTTTTATAAATAGTAAAATATTAACTATGTAGATATTACATTTTGTCAAAATAAATAAAAATTGATTTAAAATTACGATTTGATTACTCTTTTACTGCAATATACCCCAAAATCCAATTTGCGGTCATTTTGACGCCATGCGACCAAATGTGTTGTAAACATGTATGCGACTTCTGTAGGGTTAAAGGGGGGGGGGGCAATCACAGATGTTATTTTAGTCCTAATACAGACCAAGCCATGTAGTAGGCATGTTGAAGAGGTAGTGTAAGCAAGATAATGAATATCCCCCACCATATTACTCCTACGTCTATTGTGTACAGTCTGTTCAGAGTCTTATTTAGGTCGGCAGCTATGTTTATATAGTTTGCTCGATGGTGCTTGTGTTATTGAAATTAAACATATAAAAACTGGAAAAAAAGATTGAGATAACAATAACCATAACAGTTAAAATAATATAGTTTATTCTATAACATTGTGATTTTACAATAACTTATTTAGTTACATGCCACGAGAAAAATGTAAACATTCATTAAATAATGAAAACCTATTTTTAAATGAAAACAAAAAAAAAACTTGATTTTGTTCTATCCGAGAAATGCTAATTAGTAAATACGGTAGTTATCACGACGAGGCTGTGCAGTAGCACATTATAAAACACCCAATAGCGACACTCCCATTGAATTGCTGTGTGTGGGACTATTAGTAGTGCGACCCTAGCGCTCCTAATAGCAGGAGCACACTACACACCCAAATACCGTTGTTTTGAACTGTCTTGTAAATAAGTGGAATAATATCAATAGATAAAGGGTCATGACATAATATTTGATATAATATCAGCTGTCAATACAGAAATATGTGCTTCTCGCTCCCGTCGCTACGAGCGCTAGTGCTGTGCTTGTCGTAAATTTTGTAACAGAGTGTCGCTACTGGGTGTTTTATACTGTGGCAGTAGACTATGACGTCACATGGACGAAATAAGCTGGTTTGATTTTCTAACATTTTTTTTCTAACATATTTTTTAACATGAATGTACCACTGTTGTTGGAGAGGGAAGTGAATTGATGTGCATGCTTGAACCGTCGAACCACGCGCCCAGAACGATGGATTGGTCAATACTAAAAATTATTTATGGGATTTTATGGTCTTTTTAGAGATAGAAAACAGCCGTTTTTTGAGAAAAAATTATTTTTAAGTCTGTTTAACTGTCTATATGTCTATTTTCACAGCAAACCAATAACCATTTTGCAAGAGCAAGTATTTCCGAACTTGAAATTCAAATGTTTTAACTTTTGAATAATTCTTATGCTCAAATTGTCAAGATATTGAACTTTATGCGAGAACATTCTGATATTATTCATACTTCCCCACCCCCACAGTCTACCTCTGTTGAAATACAATTAATTGAGTATAAATATTCAAATCAAATTATTCGTTTGCTATACCACTGCTAGGATTGCTAGCTGGCAAGTAAAACGGCTAAACTTCCCTACTGTGTTTTTGTATTATACTGTGCCATAACTACACGTTGCCATCATAACAAAATTAGATTAAAAATAAGTTTTAACAAAATAATACCGAACCTGGAATTAGTTGTGTTTCACTTCAGTTGATTTATTTTTAACTTAGTTTAAAATTTATGAATAAAGTTTATTTATTTATGTATAAAGTATATATTATTTCTCACAAACTGCATTTTCAAAGTTTTAAAGTAAGGACACAAAATATTATTCTTAAAAACAATAAAAACTAAGTTTTGCTAGATTAGGTTTCATAACAGTAGGCAAGTACATGTAGACAGTCATGTTTCGTCGATAATTTTTTTTAACTTCACTCATAGATCATATGAGTCTGCAGGCCTGTGCGTGAACTTAATCCAACGAACCGAAGTAGGGATCGTTGGCTTAGTCAGTGGGAATTCGAACCTTGGCTCTTGCCGCAGTCCGAAGCCTTAGCCACTGAGCCACCACACCGGCGTATGGTGTATATTCTGATGTAGTATTAGAATGTTCAGTTGCTGTTTGAAGTTGTGCAATTACACAAGAGAGTAAAAAAAAGGATTAGAGCACAATGTAGCCCTAGCAAGATTATATTATTGAAAATGTAACCAATGTAGTTATCTAAGATGCTATCTTTCTTGTTTAAAAAGCCTTTAAGAACATCTGAGATTGTTACAATCTCCACATCATTATATTCGTACTTGAATACTCATTATGTTGTATATAACTGTTACATAAGAATTTTTTATGCATATTCGTAGAGATATGCAAGCAAATAATATCATTACAAAAGAGTTGTATGTGAGTTTTTAAATAAGGTAGGTAAATAGTTGTGTGTAGTAAAAAAAATAGCAATTCAAAACTTAATACTGTTTGTATGAATTATTTAACATCATAATTGATCATGTTCATGACAATGAACGTAGCTTGATAAACAGCAAACTTTTCACAAATTTAGGAACCTTGGATCACTGGGTTTCAGAACTCTCAGTGTAGAGAGAGTTGTTGTTTTGTTCCTCTTCTTTACTCTCAGATTCAACATCTACAAACCTGAAAAGATATGTAATAAAAATATAATGATTGAGAAGTATAAAGTAAAAACTGTTAATACCATATCACTAAAGTGTTTCCTTAGGTTTCTTAATTACAACTATTTTAGTAAATAGATGTCATTAGTAGTGCTACGTTGGCACTAGTGATGCAGTGTTGTAACTCAGCTATTTGGAGACAAAGAGTTGTGCAGATTTTATCCAATAGGTACTTTGCTCAGTCCTCTCAATACCCACATGGCGTCCGCCAAATGGTTGCCATCGGCAAGGACACATCTAGAAAAGTCTGGGGTGTGTCTGTTGAGTGTTAGTCAGGGTTTGGATGTTACTTAGAGAAGAGAACCAAGTATGAAACTTGTCAATTAGCTGATAATCAGACTTATACTTTTTGGTTCGAATTCCATGTAGAGCTGTAAGTCCCTTAGTTGCCCTGGTTATTGGGCTATTAATAAATGATTATTTCTAAGGAACAGTCAGCCTTAGTAACAATGACTACTACCTACAAATTCGCTCACATATTCATTGGCATCTTAGTAATGAAATGAAAAATAGGAAAGGAAAGCAGCATTCCTGGAAAATGGTAAACTGGATACAAACACAACACAAATCACAGAACAGGTAGTTGGTGGAATATTACGGGCCACTAGACCCGTCTGTAGTCACAAGTATGATGATTACTATCAAATTCAGGATGGTTCTAATCCTGTAAGAATCTTATCTTAGGATTAAAGATTGGACCAGCATTGAGGACAGTGTTTAATCGTAGACATAGACCATCTATTATAACTGAATACAATATATTGTTGGTAAGTCACAAGGGGCCCAGGCTCTTGGGTGTTTGGTTTTAAAAAATGCATCTTGGTTATTTTGATTCAACATAGTTTTTTGGATGAAATAAGGTTAGAAAAAAAACCTTATTTGAAAACAATAATAAGTAAATAAAAAGATAAATCTTACTCCTGTGTGAAATTCTTGTCAAAAATTTGTTCTTCTTTTGAGCTGTAGTTGCATTATGTCATATGGCATACTTACTCCTGGAAGGGTTAAAATTAAAATCATTGTTTATTATATACAAAAAAAAAAAAAAAAAAAAAAAAAAATGTTTACAAAGCAAATACTGTAAATAAGATGACTTAATTCCATTACAAATTAAAATCATATTTTATATTAAGTCTGGTGATAATTTAGGCACACAGTCACAATCATTGATTGGTGTAATGCATATGACACAACTTTGTATTTTAAGGCGAATGTGAATAATTACATGAGCGTAGGATGATTGTGGATGATCTGTGTAGTCTGGCTACTAACTGAGTTTGACTGTTCCTTATAAAGGGTCATTAATTAATAGCCCAATAACGAAAGCAACTAAGGGACCTACAGCTTTATGTGGAATCTGGAAGTAACATATGTCTGATTTTCAGTACTCAGTTCTCTCCCCTCCACAACATCCAGACTCAGACTACCACATGGCATGGACACCCCAGACTTCTCTATTTGTGTCCACTTTGATAGTAACCACTGAGCGGATGCAATGTCAATATTAAGAGAACTGAGAATAGAACATATAGCCTACAATGTCCACAACACTTTGTCTCCAAGTAGCTGGGTTACAGCACTGCACCACTAATATCTTTCACTGAGACTGCATCATGGGAGTTGAGGGAGACTATTTGTAAATGTAAATAAAATATCTAATGGTCCTAAAAAAGGACGAGATGGTGCATACTGACCTTCCAGATGAATCTAGGGATCAGAAGGAGGTATACAAAAAGCAGCAAAGCTTAGTGGATAACAGAGAGATATGAATACAGTAGTATGTTTTGTATGGCTGTGTAAGAACACATAAAGAATATCAAAATGCCAAAAACAGAGAAAATAGGGAACTTAGATTACAAACTCTTAAAATAATTACATATGAAATCAGTTGTCAGTTTTCAGATTTTAAAGACTGTATTCCTGTACTGATTTGATAAAAATGTTACATATAAAAATGTTACATAAAAATTACTGACAAACATTCTAAACGTCAATCAAGATGTTGTTTGTAAAATGTATACACCTATAAAAAATACAATATATACATGGATAGAAAAAACAATTTCATCTTATTAACGAACAATATATTAAAATGCGTATTAACATTAATCTTGGACTCCCAAAATTTTGAATTTAATCAGGTGGATATGTAAATAAGCATCAAGAAATCTAAAAATTATATGGAGTCTTAACCACGTAGCATTGTTGTAATTTTAGATTAACTACAAGTCTGATACTGAGTTCACTCCCTGGACAACATCCAAACCAGGCACCAACCTTCTTCAAGATACCCTGTTACAGTAACATACCACAGTGTTAAAGATAGAGAGGTGTTAGTATATATGGTGATGTAGGAAAGACTGCTACATACAGGTAGACAAAAGCGGACCTGTTTTCAAGGTGGACACGAGAGGTGACACGCTAATTTTTGCTTTAAACCCTCTAAAACAACAAATAACAATAATTGAAATATGCTTCATCTCAAAAAGTTGTAGAAAATTGTTTACTAACAAAAATGTGAAAAAATAGAAAAAAATACATGTTTTTCGTCTATTCTCCTGTAAAACTTTGGAAGTACTGACTTTGGAGGAAAGTTGAAGAGAGAAAACAGTTATGTAATTGAATGTTGGGTAAGGTATAATTGGTTAGAACATTCAAAATTAATTACCCTTGTTGCAAAATAACAATAACTTTTAAAAAAGCTGAAAAAAGGTACGCTTTAAAAAATGTTTCTCAAGCACCTTAGATTTATCTGAGGAACTTTGTATTCTCAGAGAGAAAACTTCATACTATGATAAATCAACTCACCAAATTTCTTTAAATTCCATTGTATGGTTTTGCATAATAATTTTGCAATCTAATTTGTTCTTGACAGACAAGCAAATGTTTAAATTTTTGCTAAACTTAAAATTCGTGGCTAAGGCATTTGCCAATTTTTTATATATACTAGTAAGGTAAAACTTTCATATGCTTCTTGTAAAATTGAAATCGGACGATTTGGACGCCCCCGGGAATTTTTTAAAGTTAATAATTTTTTTCTTTAAAAACTTATTATCTTTGCAAATCTTGAAAATCTTTTTTTAACATGGTTAAAGAGTACTTGGAAAGACGCTTAACTGGTACAAATTTCGTTTAAATCCATTGACGGGTTTGCGAGATACAAGCTGTCAAAGTTAACAAGCGTTTGTGGTGAATGTTTAAACAATACGGAGTTCATTAAAGAATTAATAGGTTCATCTTACCAAATTCTTTTCGATTACAAATTTTCATAAGCTTGAATTATTGGCAACATCAATTAAAATTAAAGAGTTGGTTGTACACTCGCTTGAAAAATGACCAAAAGGTGGTCTTCTAGAAACTGAATTCAACTGTTCAAAATGCTATCAAAAAAGGAGAAAAACATTTTTCATTTGTTCGGCCAATTTTGTTGATTTCTTTTTTTTAATCGATGTTTCGCGAGTAGAGAAGTTCAAATATTGTAGTGCCAAGTGTTTATCACGCATGCATTTTGTTATAAACAATTATAGCATTTGCACATTATACTTAACGCACATCTATGATTTGTATTTTTTTTTTAAGAAAAACTTTATTGACTAATACTTTATGTTTAATTTTGACCTCTAACAATGTTTAAACAAAAAGAAACCAATTTTATTTTTAATTTCTGTTCCTTTATACGTAAAGTATAATTCAAAATAAGAAAATAATTCCATATACACTATTTACAAAAATCTTAAAATATTGTGATTGTATTGCATCGTTTATAAGCTAAGAAATACTAATTTTTTGTCATAGTGAATATAGAATTATTTTCTTATTTTGAATTATACTTTACAAATAAAAGAACAGAAATAAAACTAATTTGTTTCTTTTGTTTCAACATTGTTAGAGGTCAAAATTAAACATATTTGTATTCAGTAGGTTTCAGTGTATTAGTCAATAAAGTTTACAATGATTTGTAATTAAATATTACAAATCATAGATTACAATGTGCGTTAAGTATAATGTGCAAATGCTATAATTTGTTTATAAGCATGCATGATAAACACTTGGCACTACTATATTTGAACTTCTCTACTCGTGAAACAACAATTTAAAAAAAATCATCAAAATCGGTCCATTAGAAGCCGAGAAAATGAAAAGTTTTTTTCGCCTAAGCATTTTGAACCTTTAATTCTTTTACTAGAAGACCAACTTCAGGTCATTTTTCACGCGAGTGTACGACTTACTTTTTAATTTTAATTGATGTTGCTGATAATTCAAGCTCATGAAAATTTATACTCAAAAAGAACTTTGTATGATGAACCTATTGATTCTTTAATCAACTCCATATTGTTTAAACATTCGCACGCAAACGCTTGTTAACTTTGACTGCTTGTATCTCGGAAACCCGTCAATGGATTTGGATGAAATTTGTACCATTTAAGCGTCTTTTCAAGTACTCTTTAACTAAGTTTAAAAAAAAATTGTTCGGCATAAATTTGCAGATAGTGACAATTTTTATAAGAAAAAAAATATTAACTTAAAAAAATTCCTGGGGGTGTAAAAATCGTTCAATTTCAATTTTATAAGAAGCATATGAAAATTGTATCTTACTAGTATATGTAAAAAAATTGGCAAGTGCCTCAGCCACGTATTTTAAGTTTGGCAAAAATTTAAATATTTGCTTGTCTGTCAAGAGCAAATTAGATTGAAAGATTATCATGCAAAAACTATCCAACAGAATTTAACGAAATTTGGTGGGTTGATTTATCATAATATGAAGTTCTCTCTGGGAATTTATGATTGTATTCTCTCTAGAAATACAAAGGTCCTGAGATAAATGATAAATCTAAGTAATCAAGAAACATTTTTAAAAAGAACCTTTTTTGGCTTTTTTTATAAGTTATTTTGCAACAAGGGTAATTAATTTCGAGTGTTCTAACCAACTATACCTTAACCAAAATTTAATTACATACATTTTTTTCTCTCCAACTTTCCTCCAAAGTCAGTACATGTATTTTTTTTTAATTTTTCACTTTTTTGTTAGTAAACACTTTTTCCACAACTTTTTTGAGACTGAGCATATTTTGATTATTGTTATTTGTATTGTTCTAGAGTGTTTAAAGGAAAAATCGCTAAAAAAATTAGCAAAAAAATGTATTAGCAGCTGGTTTGAACAATATAACTTTAACAGTATAAAAAAATATTAATTTTATAAAGATTAAAAGTTTGTAAATATTTTTTTTTGTATGAATAGTATTAACTTATGTTTGAAGTATGCATCAATTTTTTTCCGACTTAATCTATATGACTATTTAAATAACAGAAAATCGGCTTTGCCTAATACTTACGTATAAGGTTTCTCATCTCCTCTTATTTCACATATCACGTTGGTCAAAGCCATGATGTAGTTCTTGGCCAGGGTCAGCGTTTCTATCTTGGACAACTTTCGCTCCATTTTTACATGTGGGATTACCTCTCGAAGTTGCTAAAATAAAAATTATCTGTGTGAGAATTTTACATAATAATTATTTTAGTTGACTAGATCTAATGAGGCTGTTTATTTCATAGGTGCAAGGAAATTGAGGAGCAGAAGATCTGAAGATAGTAGAATATATAGAAGACATGATATGGAAAGATAAAGAAGAAGATTTAGAATGAATGTTGAATAATTGGTCAACAGTAACAGAGGGGCAAGTGTTAGAGATGAACATAGATAAACGTAAGATAAGGCAGATAGAGAGAACAGAAGGAGAAAAAAGATTATCAATTAAAGGGTATGTCCTGGAAAAGTTGTATGAAGTTTGTAATATAGGGAGTAAAATAACAAACAAGAGCACAGTAAGAGAAGAGATTGGAAATAAAATATGAAGGAGTGGACAAGTAAAATAAGAAATCTTTTATAAATACTATAAAGAGTGGAATATGAATATAAAGAGTGGAATATGAAGTTTTTTAATCTGGTAAAGAAAATATTATGAAATTGGAATATTTAAAAGGAAATGGAAACAAAGACATTGATGTACAAGATGTATTATGAACCATTTTTATATGGGGCGGAAACATGGGTGACCATATAGACAAATGGTGATTTGAGTTCATTACAGGCATCAGAAATGGGATTTTAAAGAGGAATTGAGAAGATTAGCAGGAGAGATAGAATAAGAAATTATATGACTAGAGAAATGTTAAAAGTGATACTGCTTCAAGAGACAATGGAAAGAAGAAGGATACAGTGTACATGTGACGAAGATGGGAAATATTAGATTGCTGAAGATGGCCCTGGAGAAAGAGGAAGAAGACCAAAAGAAAGTCTGAGAGGGAGGTGGAAGGACCAAGTGTGGAAAAATGTGGAGAGGAGTATAGAAAGACGTGGAGAAAGAGGAACTTGGAGGCTGTGTAGGATGACAACCCTTGAACATTAAAATATCAGTTGATGGTGATGGATAATAAACAACTTAAGTTTGAAAACTAACATCTTTGATTATTTTTATTGGAAATAGTATTATCAAGTGTTATTAGTAAATCTGTTTTGTAACTTGTTCAATTAAAATAAATTTATAAGATAGGAATCCAAACAACCAATCCTACTGATTTATCGATAAAAACAGAATAACAAATATCTCGTTATTTCAACTATTTACATTTTAACCAAGTTATTGGATATCAGAATGGTTTTTAAATATCTTTCTATGTTTTAAATGTCTCATAAGTGTTTTTATATTTTTTTCCTTCATAATAACCCCAGGATATTTTAACAGCTTTGAAACATTTATAATCTATCATCAGAAAATATCCACTTAGAAATTGTAGAAATTTAAATAGGAGGAAATGAAGTATGTATATACAATCATTTGTTCTATTTGACTATGTTATTGCTCAATGTTCTATGCATTACTAACAATTAATTTAAATTATTACGATTCAGGCTGCTTCAAAATGCAAATAACATACAAGCCTCCTTCATTATTTGCAAATACAGTATTAGTTTAAAAAATAACCAAATGTATAATAACATTACAATCCTCCCAACAACACATTACGTTGTTAACAACCCTCCATGTGTGTATGACAGTCCTCCAATTAGGAACGCTTCAATTAAATAAAATTTGAATTTCTAGTCCTGAGAATTGTTTGTTAAATGACTGAGTATCTTTTATAGTTGTAGCCATTGACTAGAGAAACAAGTAGACTGCACAAGCCAATGTATTTGTTGTAAAAGTTTAATGTGCTGCTAACGGTGACTAGTTTCAACTAAGTGCTTGGGTGATTATTCATTAATGTTGACAATTCAACAAACACGCTTCAAGGAAGTTTACTGAGAGAAAGCAGCTAGTGGGCATGCTCAACCCCATCATCAGTTGGAAGTCGAAGCTGCCTGTCGGTGCTAAGCTGACTATTTTTCTACCAAATGTCACGACTTGCATGATGTATACCTGTGCGGCTTGGTGGCCTCTCTGTAGCCAAACAAATAAGAAGAAGCTTCAGACTATTCAGAATAAGTCTCTTAGGTACATATGTCCCGTCAACTCTGGTTCGTTTGAAACACAACCATCCACAACGGGCATCAAGTATCAAGCCTTGGAAGTTCTTCGAGACTGCTATTAATTGCATCCGATAAACAAGCCATTGTGGATATAGTAAAGAGGGATGCGTCTGAGGACTTCCGCCCAAGGTCTGAAGCCATTCTGGAGGATGATCCTCCATAGATCAAGCACATGCTACACAGCATAGGCTGAGCAAGACCTATGCAATTGGTTGATGTATTCTTTTTTCCTGTTGCAGAAGGACCATTAGTTTAAACTACCGGCTATTTACTAAAACTATGTTTTATGTATGTAAACACACACACACACACACACACACACACACACACACACACACACACACACACACACACACACACACACACACACACACACACACACACACGCGCGCACACACACACACACACACACACACACACACACACACACACACACACACACACACACACACACACACACACACACACACACACACACACACACACACACACACACACACACACACACACACACACTCGTAATGACAAGCCACAGACAAGCTGGATCGGCCATTCGGGGCATGGCAGCAGGGCTGGCGTCTTACCCTCGGAAGGTGAGGCTGGGCAAGACGCTCTGCAATTCTAAGGCGGAGTGTCAGGCGGTTTTAGTTGGTAAAAGTCCCACACTATTAGCTGGAGCTAGTGTCTTTCAAAGATTCCCCCGTAGAAAAACAAATAATGAAAAGGAGTACTATTAGCTTAGCAATTATTAGTCACTTCAGCATGTACTGAAGAGAGATAGAGAGAGGCCGCTGACTTCATGTGAAAACGTAACGAGAACTAATCTGACCGAACAGTAAACCCGGCTCCACGGGACACATATGAGCGAACAGTCTAATTGCTTCTATAATCAATTGTATAGACCTAACAGTTTTGAAATACTCTTGAGTCCAGAGCCTTGAACAGCTAAAACATACTACTGTGATAAGTTGACCTGGTGGTATATCGCCTGTACCCAAATTACTTCACCAGTGAACAATTCGATCCTGTTATTCTAAGTTCTAGTTCTTAGTCTTTTGTTTTTTTTAACTATTTTATTCCCTTCGTTGCTTGTTACTGGCACTAGGTATTATAAAAGTAATAAGGGCAGTTCATACCTGGAAGGCATCGTTGAGTGAATGCATTCTCATTCGTTCCCGTTCGTTGCTCTCGAGTCTCCGTACGTTGCGTTCCCTTGCAGAAATACCTGGCCGTCGCCGTCTGGGGCTGTCCAGGTACCGCCACCGGGCCCCCGAGGTAGGCCGGCGACCTAGGTCATCACTGCCGCTACCCGTGACTGAGCTGTCTGAATCTGAGGGAACACAGTTCTTGTTTTATCAAGAACATACATATACTTAGACTACTAGAAGGGACGAAACACCTCTCCTGAAACAAACTCAATTGGTGGAGTCCTGGATTTACGTCAACATTATCAGATTTTGTTGGTGTACACTTTTTTACCCAGATCATCGGTACAGCAATATTTTGGAATTTATTTCAATTAAAGTTCTTATCATATAGTTTGCAATTTGAAAAACGTACAGCATCTATGTTATATCAGCTTTGTTTTGGTTTTATATGGCTGTCTCTAATGCAATTTGAGTTTTAGTAGATGAGTTGTAAAGACAAACTAAATATTGTAAATATAATCAAGACGGGAAGCTGTGGTGTACTGAGAAAGAATTATGATTGATAAGATAATCCATTGAAGGAAACAACATTATTGAAAGTGAAATAGCTTCTTGTTATGGAATAAAAAGGGAGAATTATAAATTCTTTGAGGCCGTCCATAATCTTCACTCGTTCTTGGTCCTCATTCACAATCGCACTCTCTTGGTTCCTCGCTTATTGTAAACGAATGGTGATTGGAAGAGACAGTGTCGAGAGCTTCAGACATCATTTTTAAGGGAAAAAACATATCTACCAAATTTCAGACGATGCATTTCTCGTCGTATTTTGAAGATTGTGGTTTTGTAATTGTAACTAGTAGAAAAGCCTTTAGTAAATAAGTTGGAGAGTAAATACTTCGCAACTCTATGGTTTCTAATTTAATGTTTGTTTTTGTCAATTCTACCCTAAAATTGTTTTTCCAGAAAAGATATCATAATACTTTAGTATATAGAGAGGAATTGGCGAGGGTCTAATTTGTTTGTAACATGTGGGTGATTGTACCATTGATATGATATTGATTGATTGACCATTGACAAAAACGAACACTTAAAATACTTCCAACTGCCTCAAGTACGCATTTTTCTTCAACCAGCCTTTTTTCTACATCAGCCCATTTCACATCGGAAGTTAGTTGAACGTTGAACAATTGAACATAGCAAATAACTAAATTGTGAGTGATCAGTGTTTACTTTCTCCTTCCCCAATGTTTTTGCATACAAACGTCCTTAGCACACGACAAAAACTATTAGATTCAGAGGTTCTTTTCCGTTAATTCACTTTCACTACCATAACTTAAGCTAACCTAACCTAACCAAACCAAACCTAACATAACCTAACCAAAATAGTGGCAGTGAATTAACGGAAAAGGTCCGATTAATAATGTAAAGGTAGTTTTTTAAACGATTTTATGACACGTAAGCTTTATTTTTCTGCTATCAGTTACTAGTATGTTTTAAAGAAAAAAAACTAACTCCCATAAACAAAAATGAAGTTCGTTTCTGCAAATTCACTCACGGCCATCCTTAGGATCGGAATTTGAATTGTAAGTAACATTAAGGTTTGATTAATTGAAATGTTTTTCAATATCGGAGAACAGAAAGAGTTTTTTGCTTTAAAGAATCGATCATTCACTATCAATTCGAAGGGTGAAATCGATGGACTCGTACCTTGTGCTAGATGAATGACGGACTTGTCATGGAAGGAAATGTCGTCGACATCTATGTCCTCGTCCTCTTCCCAGTCTGATCCGTCGTACTCCACAGACTTCATCCTGAAACACCAATAATAACTGAAGATCAGTAGCCTATTTCACGTATTTGGCTCTGTACAGTCTTTACTTTTTTTTTTTTTTTTTTTTTTACAACAATAAATTACTCGACAGATAGGCCTGCAGGAGCTGAATACTGAATATTAATTATTCATTACTGTATTCCAATACTTTTAATTAATTCAACGAGTGAAGTACCGACCGTTAGCTCTGTTGGGGATTTGAACCTTCGAACTCGCTTTTCGCCGTCCGAAGCCTTAGACACCGACAGAACACGCTAGCTACATGTATAAAGAATACATTTTCTAGGTTATTTTTAATGCTAGTTTAGTTCTGACATAAAAATAAAACTGTTTCACAAGAAGATTATATTCATATTATTCTTGAAGCTCTTGTTTTTAGAAATTATTAGAATTCTATGGTTTTGTTGTTGTTGCCCTAACAAAGTGCAAACATAATAAGATGTTGTTTTAGGAGTTGAAGATAGATTGATTTTTTTATAAAGACTTAAGAAATACGATATAAATTTGTGTATAGTTTTTTGTCTATATCACATTGAATTGGGGCACACGATAAAGAATTCAACAGAATTTTCATATATGGCATTATCAAACACTCCAGAAAAATTAAATTTTTATTTTATTTTATAACATTGTGTGTGGTATTTTAAAATGATTGATTTTGGAGTGGATTGTTTTTTATGTTTGTTACAGAATGGCTTCTTGTTACTATTGGGAGACATAAAATAACAATATAAATATTTGTTATTTGAATATATGTATGTTCAACGTTTTGAAATATATGTATATCCTCTCCAAAGACAACCGAGGGACCTGCAATTTAACATGGAATCCAAACAATTTGGTAATTGTCTCATGAGTAGTTTTAATAAACTATAACTTGGATTGTCATATAAGCAAAATTTGAAAACTGCAGCTAATTATTAAAAAGAGGAAATAAATAAAATAATAAAAGTAAAAAATAACCTTTTACTGCATGTTGAATAGGATTGAAAATATAATTCATAATTCTAATATATAAAATCTAAAAACGATGAATTTTCGGAATTCGGAGGTGAGTTACTTTATTATATCATAGAGACCCGTTAAGAAATATTTTCTCGAAATTCCATTCCTTTTTCCATAAGAGTAACATTGGCATTAAATCTAGTTAAATAATTTATTTCTAACAGCTGATATAAAAAACGTAAACATGCCACTAAAGCTTGATTATCTGGTTTTCCTTGTGAACTGTTTTAGGCCATTTGTACTAACAATGACATGATCGCACTGCTTTGCAATCCCTAAAGTAGACTTATAGGGGATCTGGACTATATATCTTTGTTGTCTAGGAGAACGGCAGCAGCCTAAGCTTTTATATTGATGTGATGTTTTAGAGAGAACTAAGAAGGGAAGTGTAAGCAAGCGTAGAGAACCACCCCGTAGTGAAGCTAGGGCTGTCGGCTGGTCAAATATAAAAATATCGACGATAGTCGAGTTCTGCGACTTACGGCCGCAAATGGTCATTTGAAGCAATCGCTTGAGCATTATCTATAGCTCGAAAATTGACAGTAACATTTTGTTCTTAGATAAACCTATTTTTTCAATTCCGTTTGAACGAATCAGTAATCACTGATCACGGGAAATCGATATTTAACGATCTATGTTAAAATGAGATTGTGAGATTAAATGCAAACGTGGATTCGTATACGCCTATTGTACAGTATTGTGACCTTCACCGTATTAATTAAGTCATTTTACGACTCTAAAACTCACCATTAGATCTGTCTTCACTTTATGACTCTAAGATCAACCTCAACAGAAGAATATGCAGCCATTAATGGGATAAATAGTATTAATTTATCGATTTAAAATAAAACAACAGAGGGATTGTTTGGTTTTTATGTTTAATAAGGTTAAGTGTACATTATGAGATTACATATTATCATGTATGTATAAGCGTGTTTTCAAAAGATCGCGCGTGTTTGGGTTGGTAGGACTGTTTAGTACCATTTCGTATTTATATATTGATTAGTTCCAACAGATCATGCAGTGTCACAAAAATTGTGTCCTGGTGTTCAGTTAGTAGAGTAAAAAATGAACTGATTTTGACCACAAAATTAGAGATAACATTGTTTCCAATTCTGCTCTGTTCAGTATCTGCGTGTCTTTTTTACAAAAATAACAACAACGGTTTGACCGACTGACTTAAAATCATACAAACTTATTTACACCATAATTTCTAAACATAAAAAACAACCATCGAATTATCACATTTCAAAATTGTAGCCATTTAACATTTTAATGATTTTTGGTTTACAAGATATTTGGAGTCATCACTTTTAAATTGTCAACATTTCAAAATGGCTAAAGTTAACTCAATTGCTATTTTTTGCTGTTTAATAATGTTGATTTAAATAAGTGTGAGAATTCTTCAGTTATCAAATGCGATGCAAAAAACACAAAATGATGGATAAACACTAATCGGAGTGGAATTTGAAAAATGTAATCAATTTTTACTCTAAATTAGGTGTGGAATCTGGAAATTAACAGCTAGGGCACTTTTTTGTGACACCCTGTATAGTTTGTATCATTCCCCCCACCCACTCACTCTTGTATTACGTTAAAGGTCCACCCACCTACCATCCACACATAGGGCAGTACAATGTGTATTTATAACGCAGTATTGTGACTCTGTAAAGTATATCTTATGAGAACTACTTTTCACTTTAAATGAAACATCTACTGGATATGCATATGTCTTTTTTACAGTCGCAACGTGTATTATTTACTGGGCGTGGCGAATTTGATAACAACCAAAAACTCGCGTCGATACTAACCGACTAACCCATGTCGAAATAGTGGTTCATAACACCTACATTGACTCTATGTCGAACCGACATTTAAAATTGAGATTTAGGCCGTTGATAAGTGTTGGTGCGATTGCGTATGTGCACAGAAAGTAAGAAACAGAAGTCGCATCCAATAGTTCGCTGAATGTGTGTCGAGTCCGTCATGCGATGTCAGGGCCAGCATCTTGTCAACTCTTCCCTTTGTTCCCCCTTTGTTCCCTTTGTTCCCCCAAATCATTAAGGATCAACGTAGTAAATTTTACTATATGTGTATAAAGGTGTACATAAGTTAAACTTTGTATATAACTGCCACTGAGGCGTTCGCTGCGCCCATAAGAAATAGACCTCTATTTCTTTTGTTATCTGTGGTATGTGCATAAAGCATTCGTTTACTTTTCTAACAAGCTATATAGATAAATAAGTATTTATCTGTACATCGACAGTAATTTAGTGTAAGTTTTGAATACATTCACGTTTTGAACATCACAAAATCAGACAAACGCTTTTTAGGTTTGTCGGAATATCACTCTTTCTATAGGATATATGTGTTTTTATTCGATATTCACAAACATAGTACCATTTACAGCTATATATGCTTTTGAATCTTTCGAATTAACCTTAGCACAGTCGTCAAAAGTTACTATGTTTAGTTTTGGTCAAGTGTTATATAGCTTATTTATATATTTCTTAAGTAGTATCAACTATCAAACTTTTGCATTCATATTTCAAGAGTTCAAATTCAGTCATAGTGGCCTTGCAAATTTAATGGCCTTGCACGGCAACGTAAACTGGAGGCTAAAATATTTGTATACCGTAACAAAGCAAGGAGGGACTGTTAATTATCACGGACAAACTATTGAATTCTAGGCTTACTGATGATGAAACATAAAGCACAGAGTAAGCAGATATCTGTCATAGAAAAGAAAAACAGAGGTCGCATCAACTAGTGCGCTGAGTGGTTATTTATCCATTTTGCCATACGATGACAGAGCCAGGACCTTGTCAGTCCCTCCCTTTACCCCCTCCCCTAAATACTCAAGATAACCGTAATAATTATTATTACAGATGTATAAAGATGAATTTAATTGTAATCTATACTTAACTGAGGCATTCGCTGTGGTCATAGAAAGCTACCTTTGTTTCTTTTTCTCTGTGTTTCTGCTTATTCTGTGCTGAAAGTGTGCTTTTCGACCTACGTGGATGTGGATTTAGACACGACTTTTCACATTATTTAATTATTTTTTATTTTTAGTACGTTTAGTTTTTATGTTGAATTACGTCTAAACGACAGAACGTTTAGGGCGTTGTCCAGCTAGACTTAGCTATCAGACAAGTTCACCTCAGAATATCCTCTGATGCATTGATTTGGTCTTTTGTACAAGTTTTTTGTGGGATAACTCAATTTAGTGGAACTAAAGTAATTTATTTATTCTTAAGACGACGGTCGTCAAGCGAATATGAATTTCGATTGATTTAATGAGTGTATACGAGCGAATGCAGTTTTTGTTAAAAACCAAGGCCGACTATTCCTCAGAAGGTGTAATTAATTGATAGCCCAATGATGATTGAACAGCCGGTGGTTATCAGCTGTGATCGGGATCGAACTCAGAACCATTAGCTTGTAAACCGACTACACTACTGACCAATCTACCGATTGATCGGCTGATTTATGATCAGCTTCAATTTCTCATACTTGTGAATCGATTCCAGTCAGAGTTAGAAGTTTTGAAGAGTTCCAATCCGCTATTTGTTCCCGATTCGTTGAGTTATTAAATAACTTTACTTTACAAACAAGACGCAGCCTTAGTTGTAACTAAGACTACATTCGTTCATTAGCACCCAGTCTCACTTTTTATTCACTCATATCTCTGCGATTTTGACTTAAAAGACAGCAAATGAAAAAAGTGCCATTCTAATGTGAGCGAAGTTACTTAAACACCTGCTTCGTAAGCTAGAAGTTCTCACAGTTCGATTCCAATCAGGTTAATAACAAATTTTGAAAGGTATCAGCTGATAGCCACCGTCTGTTCATTTGTCATTTGTTCTGTTCATTTATCTGAAATGACACTTTCTAAGGAATAGTTGGCCCTAGTTTGTAACAAAGTCTACATTCACTCATAAACCCTCCTCACGCTCATTTGAAATCTATTTTCGTACATATTTCGACGATCGGCATCTTAAGAGTAAATAAATAAAATAAAATGCACTCGGAATCCTATGTCTTTATACGACAAAAATCAACATCATAGTGGGTAGATTACTGACCGTTTACTGAGGACGAAACTACGGTCATTATAGTTTGTCAAACATAATTAACAGTAATCCACTATCTGGGTCATTAACTCGTTCCTTGTCAAACGTTTCCTGCTCTACAACCGATTTCAGTGAGGTTTAGATTTTATGCCTAGCTTTTAATGTACGGGCCTAGTTTTATGACAGTTTAGTCAAAAATCACAGTCATTCAGAGTTTACAGAGAAGAGTTATCCAGCACAGAGAAGAGAGAAACAGGTCGCATCCAATAGTGTGCTAAATGTATGTAAAATATTTATTTCTCAATTTGTCATGCTGATTTCAGGGCCAGCACCTTGTCAGTTCCTCCCTTACTCCGCCAAATCCACTAGGATAAACGTAGTAATTATTACAACAAATATATAAAGACGTGCATTAGTTTTAATCAATTATAACTGCCACTGAGGCTGCGACCATAAGAAAGCCACCTCTGTTTCTTTTTTCACTGTGACTCCTGCCAGGAATAAAAAATAACATATTTATACTTTCATCCTGGAAATAACATGCAACAATTTCCGTGAAAATGTCACCTAAATTACATACCATCGAGAAAATAAATCTATCTGGATCAAATGCAGCAAATCCGTTTATAGATGGCGAATATCAAACCGACACCGTCGTAATAGATTACCATTATTATCTGCAGCAATCATAGATAATGTTTTTACGACTACCATTGCAAGTTGTTTGTGCCATAGATCATTAGGTCTGAAAGATGGCGTGTAAATGTATCTGACAAACAACAATCGACGATCGACGCCTGAATAAAAACAACTGACAGCTAGTTGTTAACAACATTCATATAAATTATCAATAGTCTATACCCTGTAGTTAGTAATTATTTAGTAATATTTCATCGAAAACAGGTGAAATGAGTAAGTCAGTAAAGTAATACTCTTGATTATATTATGTCGTATAAATATTTATCCCAGTAATAATTAGGTTAGTTTTTTAGTTAGCGAGGTCTGCTACTACTGCTGGTTTAAATTGCATTACATTTACATGGGACTACACTAGCGCTCCACATTGGACCACAAAACAGCTGATAATTTGAGACGTAAAATTTAGTATCGGGTGAGAAATTTGTATGTGTATATAAAATCAATTGTAATACTGTATTAGTTTCAACTTTATCATACCTCACAAATAACAGCTGTTTGTTGTAATGAAGTTGATTTATGAAGTCACTATTTTCGTCACCTTATAACAGAGACATAAAAACATTGATTTTATACACACACAGATAGATTTCACATCCAATGTTACATTTTGGGTCTCAAATTATTAGCTGTTTTTGTGGTCCATTGTGGAGCGCTAGTGTAGTCCAGTGTAAATGTAATGCAGTTTAAACCAGCTGTAGTAGCAGACCTCACTAACTAACCAAATTACTGGCACAAATATTCCTATTACGTAAGGTATCTATTTCGATGTAATAATCAAATCAAGGCTGAAAATCAGCTGGTGCACAAGTTTTTTCAATGAGTTAACCTCAAACGTTTTCTTCGGTTCCATACAAGCTGTTGCTTGGTTTATTTTTACGGAAAACTTAAAGAGTCTGCAGAGGTTGGTTTTAAAAACACCATAAGAACAACGTTATATCCGAAGCCATATTTGTTCGTTATTTATTCACCAAAAGTTGTGTATTGAAGTGTCATTTTAATCGTTATCATATTGCGCATTGGGTTTGCTTTTGTTATTTTGAATAGATACGCCTAGTTTAAAAAAACAGGTGAAAACAAAACATCGTATTAAATATTTTGTATATTTTTTGTTATAGAACTAATTAGGAATCCGCAAAGCAAAATTGGTCACATAAAACAACCAATTTTACTCCTAGTTGTAACAACTATCATTCACTGGCTCAACTAGTGAACGCTAATTTTAAAACGTCTGCTTGGAATTGAGAGAGGGAGTTAGGTCATATGAATGATCTCTTTAATTTTCGTTTTTACTCGAGCACCGACCAGTCTATCGAGTATCCAATCCCGTATCACCTTGAAACGGCCTTGGGCTTACTTCAGCCTTGGCATTTATTTGTCTCCAGCCTATCCCTAACTGGACGGACCACCAATTTCTCCAGACATCCTACCGCGAGAAAATCGAATTACATCAACTATGCAATCCTTACGAAACATAACCATACAAATTGGATTGATTTTTGTTTGTGAAACCAAAAATATACATAGTAAACCAAAGTGGCTGTATTTTAATAAAAAAATTAAATAACAGTGAACGAATCCTTAGTTATTTATTTATTTACTAGCTCTTAACCATCCGCATTATATAACTATCGAGGTTATGCATTGAACATAAAATAATATATACATTCACGATAGCATTAAAGTCAAAATATATTTCTTAGTTTTTACTTAAAAAAAGTTTTGTGACCTATGGTGCATAATAATAATAATTATAGATTTAATATGACACAATATGATCAGGAGAGCTTAGTTTTTAACATATCTGTTTCATAGATAAACTAATTAGTAAATGGAAGCCATATATTCAAAAAGAATCAATTTTACTAACTTGATCTATTTAAATTACTTTAAAATCACATAAACATAAATTGAAACTTTATTAGAACAAGACTTTCAATATATTTTGTAATAAACTATTCATCGTTGTTCTAGTAAACTTGAACTAAAAAAAATTATACTCGTTTAGAGGTAATTTATCACTGATTTCTCAAACTATTACAACTTGTCTACGTTGATAACCACTCGATAAATGTACGCAGCCAAGACTAATACATTGAATCATGGACAGACAAAGCCAGAGGACTTACCTAATATATGTCTAGATGTCCGAGACGGTATATACACAGAGAGTTCATTAGAGGACTGAGAGGGACAGTACACTCACGCCACGTGGCCCGAGAAAGTAACTGTGATCCAGTTCAGAGTGTACTAAGGCGAGAGCCGAGAAAGCCCCCCTCCATTGTTGCACGGAGATTGTTGCCGTCAGCATACGTCAGACAACAATAGCCTCCAGGAATTAATAACAGTAAATAAAGAAATGTAAACTTATAGGTGATACTTTTCCTGTTTGGTTTCTCAACGATACCTCCCTTACAACTTAGTTCTAGAAGTCAGACCCCCTTGCGGAGATAAGCGGAAATATTTGTTTCGTTCTGAATGCCGTAGTTATGATTTAATATACAAATTGAAAGATGTTCAACACTAAAAATAGGAATTGTTCTAATTTTTATTTTTCTACAAGACATGAACAAGTAAATTTACAGTATTTTCGTAAAAAATATATTTTTTAGAGATAAAGCATGGAAATAGTCTGGCTACTTTCTCTATCAGTGTGACCAGTAGGAAACCAAAATGCTGTACTTTAGGCCTATATATAACGGTAGATATTTAAAGAACATTGTATAGTACATAACTTAACCATTCCATGTTTACACTTTAACATATTTTTTACTGTAAACGACAAAATATATCAACATTTTGTCGGTAAAAGTGTTGAGGGATTTTCAAAGGGAGAGTTAGTTTTTATAATAAGACTGTTCCAACTCTCTCTCTGTGTCCATATATATATATATATATATATATATATATATATATATATATATATATATATATATATACAAAATAGGACCTACGTTACTAGGATAATCACACCATTTCAATAACTAGTGTAATTAAATACAGACTTTCACACTTAAAAGGAATCAATATTTTCCGGAAATACAATTATTTTTATTTCAATAAAAAGTAGTAGAACTATAATTTTTTCTGGACACTCCGATCTGCTTTACATAGCTAAATAGATTATTATTAGCTAACCTAACCTAACCTAACCTTACCTAACCTAACCTTTTTTTTTAACAACCTAACAACCAAATTTTTAAACTATTTGACGCCGTTAAACATTTTTATTGTAATAAATTTCTTTGTTTAAGTTAAACTATAAATTGTCATTGAGCGATGATTAATTATTGAATCATCGTTAATCATGTGTCTCATTGTATGGCTGTAGTTTTCAGATAATTTTATCACTGTAAATATATCATAGATACATTTTCAGTTCTGCCCCATTCCAATCCCTACAGTCAGAAATCTTAGTTCACATTTATATGTTTTCTATTCTGTACCATTACAACTCCAACTGTGTACATTATGTGTACAATCCTCTTCAATTCCAATCCCTGTGACTGGAAGTAAAAAATGTAATAAAGTAAGTAATTGATGAGATATTACTGTTGTTTAAGCGCCCATTTATGATTTATTGGAGAGGGGTGGGCCTTGGTCCTCCCTATAGGCCTACCATAACTGAGCATTCCTGCTACAGAGAAAAAAGAAAAAGAGGTCACTTTTTATGGACGCAGCCAACGCCTCAGTTGCAGTTATAAGTTAAACTAATGTGCGTTTGTATACATGGGTAGTAATATTTACTGCGTTTATCCCGGATGATGGGGGGGGGGGAGACCGGAAGGGACTGACAAGCTGCTGGCCCTGCCTGGAAAATAACTACTCGACACACACTTAGCACAGTATTGTAAACCACTGTTTATTTCTTCTCTGTGATCCAGAAAAACTCTTAAAATGGAGTAGTCAGTATATGATTCACCTCAAGTTTACATTTATATTGGTCTCTTCAGAAACTTAAATTACAGTTTGACCATTCAATGTTACAGTTTTTTTTTACATTTACTGGGTATATTCCGTTCACGTGTTTGCGGCTGTAATGTTTAGTCTACGACAGGGCCTGCTGTTACGTCAGTCCTCCCTCATGTCGCAAGTAGACCTGTAAAAGAGCGAGCGTAATTTACGTAAGTCAGTTTGCAAACGTTAATTACTACTTGTTATTTGTACTAACAGTTATTTGTAATAACGAAATCTTGATTAATTTAAGCTAATTATTCGTAATCTTTTCAGAGACCTTTAAATTGTTGTATTATTATAAATTCGATAATACATATACAATTTAATAATAATAATAATTTAATAATAAAACAATTTAATAATATTTAATAATAATAATAATAAATTCAACCATGTTGGTTGAATTCTATACTTCAGACTGTAGAGGTTTCTGGACATAACAATCTAGGTTCCTGTGGGTATTTTTTATTTCATTAAGTGTTTGCATTAAGTAACAGAGGTAAGCTAGTCGTACTGTGCTTCTAGTTTATCACTAGGCAATTTCTTAGCGAAAAATTCAGTCTTAGTTTACAAAGAGATTAAAATTTCTTTCCTCCTCACAGGTCTTCAACACTTATTCATTTATATAAAATTGTAATCAGTACCTTAATGAAGTATCTGTTTTAGGCCATTTTACTTCGTCTAAGGCGCAGTGCTGTAATCCAGCTACTTGGGGACACAGTGCTGGGAAGATTGTAGGCACTAGTGGCGCAGTGCTGTAACCCAGCTACTTGGGGACAAAGTGCTGGGGAGATTGTAGACGATATGTTCTGTTCTCGGAAACGGGCGTCCACTCAAATGATTGCCATCGACGAGGACACCACTATAGGAATCTGAGGTGTCCGTGTTGAATGATAGTCAGGGTCCGGATGTTGTGTATCAGGCTTGTCAGTTAACTGAAAATCAGACCAACATTACTGGTTTCGGATTCCATGTGAAGCTGTAGGTCCCTTAGTTGCCCTGGATATTGGGCTATCAATAAACGGTCCTCTCTGATCATAAATCAGTTAGTTACAAGTCTATGAGTTATGAATCCACACTCATCCTACACTTAAAGCAAATCATTCATATTTGCTTTAAAATACGCAAAAATGTCGGTACAGTATCTCAAATCTGAGTATGCGTCTTTGCTTGTCCCCAATTACAGCAAAACTATTTGATATCACCATTAAAAGTGATAAGCTTGTACTACTTGCAAATGTGAACCTACATCTAAGTAACGTGATATCTTTGTGGTAAACTATATTATTGTTAAGTTCAAAATTGTTTTCCTGGAAGTGTAAAATGCCTGACTAATTTGTAGCTATGCAATATCCGCAATACACACATGTTGTGGTGTTGTGTCTACGTGACGCGAGTCACGGCGCGCTGACAAACTATTCCAGATTGCGCAACTACTCAGTAGCCAAGGTCTACTGTTCTGTGGCTGTAGAATTTATCCTGTTATCATTTTTAAACTTTGTGTTATTGTAATTTGTAATAAGTCGATGACTCATGGTAATATACAATTTATAAATATTTATTTCTCCAAAGTTAGATAGATAGATAGAAATATTTTATTGCGTAGTTACAAAATACATTGTATTGCAATCGTCAATTAAGCTGCTTGATTAAATATCTAAAATTTTGTCCATTCTTGCTACATCGAAATAACAGACATACATACAATTGTAACATGCACTCCAATTTAAATTTATTCTAAATTTTCCCACTCTAGCATCTCTGTCGGTCAGCCAATTATAAGGTCTCCCAACTATGTGCCATGAACTCGTCCGTACTGTAAAATGCTTTTGAAATCAATGCAGTTTTCAGACGAGCTTTAAATGCCTTGGGCATTGCGGCACTTTTAATCGAATTTGGTAACTTGTTGACAAACTGAACTCCTGCCTGTGAAGGTTATAGATATCTACACTTTCCAATAATGTTTGGAGACTGTAGGCGATAGGTTCTATGCTCAGTCCTTCTATGGTTCTTCTCAGAGATAGGTTCTTCTCAGTCCGCTCAATGGTTGTTAACGGCATGGACACTACTAGAGAAGTCTGGGGTGTAGTCAGTATCCGGAGCAGAGGAGAGAACTGATTATCAGGCTCGTCAATTACCTGAAAATCAGATCAATGCTATGTAACTCGGATTCCACATAAAGCTGTAGGTACCTTATTTTCCAAGTTTATGAATAAGTGGTCCTTTCTGAGTCATATTCGGTTAGTAACTAGACCACACAGGCTATCCAAACTCATCCAAAACTCATATAATCATTCATATTAGCCTTTAAATACACACAGTTGTGTCGGCATCTCGTATATGAGAACAAAAATCAGAGTGAGAACCAAAACTACAAAAAGGTATGATAATCAATTTTATAAGAACATGAAAGACAAGAGTTAATCGTGCAGTTTAGCACTAATTATATGCAATTATGTTTGAAATAACATTTGTTTAGAGTTCATCGACAAGTTTTAGCTATCGGAACATTCTTTAGACTCTTTTAGAACGAACAAAACATGTTTAATGAATTGCCAATTTATATTCATTTAACAATTATTTATCGTTAAAACAAAACTGTAACTAAATATTAGCGCCTACCTATACATAATTAAGGATATTATCCATAGCATTATAGCAAAATAAATAGTATAAAAAAGTATTAACTTTATTATTTTTTCATTAAAAGTTGCAAATCTTAAAGACCGAATTGATCTTTGCATCTCTTGGGACCATCATGTATAATCAGACTTAAACGACAGCTGTTTAATTAAGATAGCAGTAATGGGGAACAGCTGTTCCAATCAACAAGTACTTCCTCTCGGTGATCTCTCTATTATTGGTAACTATGTTTACTCTACTATGGTTACTCGAAGAATGCTAATCTCCAAGTTGATTGTACCACAATTCCACTAGAACGTCCAGAACGAGACCACAGTTCCTTGTTCGTGAAATGTCGTACAAGGCAGTGTTATTCTTAATATTATACGCTTTATTGAAAGACAAGATAAAGCAGACCAGTCTGAATAAAATGACATTAAATATGGAAGGCGTATTATATTTTATAATCTTAAATAAATACTGTTTAGAATTATCAACTTTTCAATACTTAGGTTGGGTGGGTACATTTGGTAAGACAATTATCAACTTGTCAAGACTTAAGTTGGGTGGGTACATTTCGTAGGACAGTTATGAACTTGTCAAGTCTTAGGTTGGGTGGGTACATTTGGTAGAACAAATATCAACTTGTCAAGACTTAGATTGGGTGGGTACATTTGGTATATCGTATGGCTTTCGAAGCTAGCCACTAGACTAATAAAATATTTAAAACATAGCATTGAAAATGTCTAAATAAAACAAACATTTTTTATTCAAATTCAAAAAAAAACTTTATTCCACATGCATTGATTACACATATATGTACAGTTTATATAACCAAATGTCTTAATTTCTAAAATAATATAAATGATAACATCAACATTGAAATTGTACAATAAAATTAATTTAATGATATTAATTAATCAAGCTTAATATTTGTGGAATAAGAAGGTCAACCCCTAGGTAATACAACAAGTTTTGAGTGACCATTAAAACATTTGATTTAATATAAAAAAAAAGAAACTGGAACAGTTAATATAAATAAAATCCAAAGTACAAAGTACTTGTATCGTAATGTTTAAATTTCGATCAACACAGAACCTATTTTTTTAAAATCCTTAGAATGACTGATTTTTGGTCAACAGCTGTCATAGCTTGAGTGACAGTTCAGCTACCACAATCGTCGTTCGTTTAGCACCACCCAGGGGACACGTAGAGCTTAAGGATTACCGCGGAAGGGAACATCATCCTCCTTGGTTGCAGGTCTATGACCTCAATTCCATTTACTTAAGTAAAATAATTAATCATATGACGTGATTTTTGCTTCAGGTAAAATATTAGTTATATTGAAAAAAAGTACCTTATTTTGAAACCTAAAGTCATTTAGAAATAATATTTTATTTTAATTTTACTTTGACACTTACACTACCTCATAGTTGTAAACGGATAGTGACCTACATCACTTTAACAAACATAACCTAAAATCTACAAAGTGAAGAAATGTTCCCGACTTATACATTTGAACTTAAATTATTAAATATTATTTATCTTAAAAAGTGATCAACCAGGCACATACCTTAAACTATAAATGTAAGATTTGTCCAAAATGTACACGTAGAAAATGGAGATAACGTTATGGTGCTGTAGATATCATATAACGTTATAGAACGTTACAGGAAGTAGAGGTATAATCTGGAACTGTCAGATGTAATAACGTTTTGAAAGCTCATAGAAAGTAGAGATGACTTAATGAAAATGAAGAGATGTTATAAAGTTATGGAGCGTTATAAAAAGTATATTCAACGTTATGCACTGGAGAGATGTTACAGCCTTATGGAAGGTTATATAAAGTAGAGATAATGTCATGAAATTGTAGATATGATATATTCTAAATCCTTATATACAGTAGAGATAACGTTGTGGAACTCTAGAGATATCATAACGTTATGGAACGTTACAGGAAGTAGAGGTAACGTTATGGAATTGTACATGTTATATCATTTTGAAAGATTATAGAAAGTAGAGATAACTTTATGAAAGTGAAGAGATGTTACAAAGTTATGGAACGTTATAGAAAGTAAAGATAACGTTATGGAACTGTAGGGATGTTATAACGTTATTAAACATATAGAAAATAGAGAAAATGTTATGAAACTGTAGAGATGATATGTTCTATATATCCCTATATCCTTATATACAGTAGAGATGACGTTATGGAAATGTAGTGATGTTATAACGTTATGGAACGTATATTAATTAGAGATAACGTAATGAAATTGAAGAGATGTTAAACAGTAATGGAACGTATATAAATTAGAGATGACGTAATGAAACTGAAGAGATGTTATAAAGTTATGAAACATTATAGAATGTAGAGGTACGGTTATGGAACTGGAGCGATGTTGTAACGTTATGAAACGTTATAGAAAGTAGAGATAATGTTATGAAACTGAAGAGATGTTATAAAGTTATGAAACATTATAGAATGTAGAGGTACGGTTATGGAACTGGAGCGATGTTGTAACGTTATGAAACATTATAGAAAGTAGAGATAATGTTATGAAACTGAAGAGATGTTATAAAGTTATGAAACATTATAGAATGTAGAGGTACGGTTATGGAACTGGAGTGATGTTGTAACGTTATGAAACGTTATAGAAAGTAGAGATAATGTTATGAAACTGAAGAGATGTTATAAAGTTATGAAATATTATAGAATGTAGAGGTACGGTTATGGAACTGGAGCGATGTTGTAACGTTATGAAACGTTATAGAAAGTAGAGATAATGTTATGAAACTGAAGAGATATTATAAAGTTATGAAATATTATAGAATGTAGAGGTACGGTTATGGAACTGGAGCGATGTTGTAACGTTATGAAACGTTTTAGAAAGTAGAGATAATGTTATAAAACTTTTGAGGTATTATAACTTTATGGAATGTTTCAGAAACGGTATGGAACTGTAGATGTTATAACGTTTTGAAAGATTATAGAAAGTATAGGTAACGTTATGGAACTGGAGAGACGTTGTAACGTTATAGAAAGTAGAGGTTACGTTATGTAACTGAAGTGATGATATGTTCTATATCCTTATATACAATAGAGATGACGTTATGGAAATGAAGAGATGTTATAACGTTATGGAACGTATATTAATTAGAGATAACGTTATGAAACTGAAGATATGTTTTATTGTTATGGAACGATACAGACCTTAGAGGTAACTTTATAAAAGTGAAAATTATAATGATTAGAACCCATTGATTACAAATCCAATATTCAGAGAAGAGATACACAGATTGACATTATTTATCGTCATCCACTGCAGCAGCACAACAGAACAAACAACATCTCTGGAATTACCTAATGGCTTGTTCGGCGATTAACGTATTGTTTCCTACCCATTTGATTCCTCATTTGTGATACTATTAGAAACGACTAAGTCTAAAATCAGTTTAGGGGACTTTAACATATCACTGTTGAAAAAAAAAAAAAATATATTGGCCTACAGGTAGAATATACATTGAATAATAATTTCACACTTTCGTTTGGAATTGTTTATTGTAATAGATTTTCAAAAATTACTGTCTTTGGTCTAATAAAAATAAATAAGTAAATAAAAACTAAAAAACATTAAACAACAAACACTAAGCTTATCGGTTTTTCCTTTTGTCATGTTTTAAATCCCTGTTTACTAGATAACAGTGATTGCGAAATTCGAAACGTCACGCGCAATTGTTTTACTCAACAAACAATGGAATTGTCCTCAATAATCTCACAGCCTGCAAATTCCCTATCGTCAATAATAAATTGTCAACAACGAAACCGATTATGTGCTGAGATAAGAACATCTGAACTAAATATCTTATTTTAAGCGATATTTTTAATTATAAAAAATATTGAACAATTAACTTTCCAATCCCCAAATCGTCCTGTGGCAGTTATCTACAGAGGCTGTCGGCCATGTTGGTTTTAATCCCCTAAGAACAATGTTATTTTTGAACCAGTCGTACGATCACGTTTATCCAAACTAAACAGTTATTTTTAAAACTGATTTTTCAAAACAAATTGCATTTGATCAAGAATGAAATTGCGCGTTGGAATTGCTTTGTGAATTCATAATTAGGTTTATAGGAAAAATATTGAGTTTGAAGTTTTTATTTTCACCTACTGTTAAAATCTGGGCGTATATATTCAGAATAAAAGCAAATCCAATGTGCTATATGATAACGTTTAAAATAACACCTCAACACAACTTTTAGTCAGTAAATAACGAAAAAATATGGATTCGCAAATAAAATTGTTCTTATGGGATTGAAACCGACATGGTCGACAGCCTCTGTAGACTCTTAACTTCCCAAAATTTTAAAAAGCATCCAAACATTTAAGTTGCTTAATAACCCCCACCCCTCACTTCAGTTAAAAAGGAAAAACCTATTTTCAAGTAGGTTATTATATTCGTTGTTATTTCTTAACATTGTCGACAGTTAAGGAAACATCCTTGATTGGAAGTATCATAACCTTGTTCTGGATCTCATTACTTCATATCCCAATTCCTTAAATTTCAGAGTGAGGAAATTAATAATGAAATCAGTTGGATTGTACTGAAGACGTATGCCTAATCAAAGGATAAGTTCACAGATTTGCATGCACGACCTTGTCCTCACCTTATCAAAGGCCTGTCGCATTCTTGTTGCATTGTAAACAGTAAATAAGATGACCTTTCTAACCTCTCAAGGTCACACATGCTGTTTATGCAAGTTTTCACGTAACATATTCACCGTCTTGGACAACGTGACTGATTTAAGTATGATTAGTTCGAAATTAGTGATTAATTACTATACTTCTCTTTTTAGTACACCACTTATACAGGGTGTTTATAAAGTCCCACACTAGCTTATAATTTCTGAACGATTACAGATAAAGAAATAAATAGGTACCTGGTACTTCATTACTATACTTGTAAATCCACTTTTCGAAGTACCACTATTTTTCTGTCATATCAGGGCGAAGGCCCGCAAGGAGCCAGAAGAAAATGTTAAATGCTAGCATAGGTCGTGTAGTAAAATTCAAATGAAAGGGTTTTAGAAGTCAAATATAAACTCACGAATCCTATCTCAAATAGTTCGCTCTTAGAATATGACACTGGTTTAAGTCATTAAAAAGTTACAATGTAATTGTTCTAGACGGTTTAATATTCTGTTCTTGGCTAAAGTTGGAGAAGTTAAACTTTTTGAATGCCTACTAAACTTAATAAATAGTTTTAAGGGTAGTTAGTGACTCCTCACATCCAATGGAAGATGGTCCACAAGGAGTTTGACAAATATATTAAACTTAAGCATGGGTCAAGATTCAAGAAGTACATCATTTTAAAGGGGTTGTCTAGCAGAGATAAATTCTGCAAACATCACTAAAAAAGTGTATTCAGTACAAAATGGAAGGTGCTCAAATATATTACTTGGTTGAAGTAATACATTTTATTAATGGCCACACTATAAGAGCACTAATAAATGAAGGGGAAAATGCTGATTTATGAATTATGCCTGTCATAGACATGTACGTTTTGAAGTTAGTTGTGAACATGGGTTCGCAATTCGAACATTTACTCTACAAACATTTGGTAAGTAAAATCACTGTTTTCCATTAAAACCTTTTAACATCTGTGATTTTGTACTGGTTCAACCCTTTTAAGTGCTGTTTGCAGTGCTGTACAGCTCATTTAAAATTATATACATCTTTATCTATTCTTAGGTTAAATACTTTTGTCGAACTCCTCGAGGACCATCCTCCATTGGCACTTGATGTGAAGAGTCACTAACCTAAACAACTATTTCTCCAGTAGGCATTAACAAATTTTAACTTTCCCTAATTGAGCCAAGAAAATATTAAACCGTCTAGAACAGGTTATGAAATGGCATAGTAATTCGTCATGTTATTGCTGTTATATAAATTACTTAAACATGTTTGAAATGATCGAGGGTTTGATGTTTTATAAATAAAGTCGTAATTCTCTCAACCGCGGCACCAGACGACTCTTATTCATTTTTAGATACGTGAATCAGTGTGCATTTGAAAATGGAATGAAATGATAAATTTCTTAATTAATAAAAATTAATTATTTCGTTCAATCTTAAGACGCCGATCGATTTCGAATGAATGCGATGAGTGTAGATGAGCAAATTTAATGTAGTAGTCTTTGCTACAAACTAAGATCGACTCTATTCCTTAGAATTTATCATTTAATAGTCAAACAACAAATGAACAACCGTTTGTTATCAGCTGATTGGGCTAGAACTGAGTAGCCTACCTTTGGCTTATGAAACAATCAACTTTAACCAAACTTAACATTGTAAAATTGGCGAGGTTAGGACTATAATGTCTTCTGCACCAAACTTTTTAATGAATAGACGTCTGGGCGGAAGGTCAGAGGCAACTTGGTTATGAACTACAGGTTCCTATATTAAAAATCACATCCACGCAATTTGCCTTAGCTCTTGATAAGCCACGTGGTTAAAAAGCCTTAAAGTGGGTTGAAATACGGTTTGAAGGAAACGAGCAATCGAGACCACAGGATCGAAAGTCCACTGGATTGGAAGGATCACGCAATAGAAAGGAGTACGTGGTCGGGGGTGTTAAATGATTCTGGCAGTGATGTCCTTCTTTGAACTGAGGAGTGAACTGCACAGTTCATCATCACTCGTATTATGAGTGTTGGATCAAACATTATTTTTAAATTTTTTTTTTTAAATTGTTAGCCTTCTTATAAGCAGTCAAAGTGTTGAGGGGAAAATAAAATCTTTATGGAGATATAGCTATCTAAAGTGACTAATTTGCCTATTTGAGGTACATAACTCATTACAGTACCGTGCGATACTTTCCATTACGGTAACGCCTGTATTATTTTACGTATTTTCTTGCTAAAATTATGTTTGATTATCCATTAGTATATTTTAGTGAAGGTATTTCAATGTAAAATGTTGATTGCTTAGCGTATTTTGACTTTCATTTTTAACATTTATGATAAACATACTTCAATTGTTCCAATATCATAAACTAGTTGAAAACAACAGAAAATTGGAAACAAAAAATCAATCAACGTTAAGCATTTATTCAAGAATTTGCCAAAATAAATTCATTGAAATTGGCCAATGAATGAACGCCTTAAAGGACTAAAAGTGGATCTATTTTCCTTAATTTTATAAAACTATACAATATCATAATTATTGCCTACACAATCAAACAGACTGTCAATGAATTTATTGTGGACACACGCCTGTGCTGCTATCTAATGGTGATTGGTCTCAAATAAGCGCTCAGGCGACTGTTTGGCGTATTATTAGCTCATTAATTAGACAATTCAGCGTGTGTTGCAGGTACTAAATATAGATATAGAGGGAGGGATGAAGATATATGGCTTTAGGGAGACCGCTGGTGCTACCTTTTAAAACCGTACACGAAAACCGGTTCCACGGGACCCATTTGAGCGGACAGTGTTCTTGATTCTAAAGTTAATAGTATTGTTGAAAATAAATTCATGATGGCTGGAAACCAGAATTTTCAATCACTCTTGGGTCTCTTAACAGTATTCTCCTGTAAATAATGCTGTCGCTCTCAAGACTCCGACTCTCTACTTGAAACTCCGTCGACTACCAATAGAACGATTGTCGTTTGTCTATTCGTCCCCAGACAATTGTGAGATTTGAACAGTCGTGGCAGTTAACTCTTCTTCCTCGATTGGCGACCAGGCAGCACCAGTTACCAGTAGCTAACGCCTGCTTTTTGCAGTTGAACATTACTTCACTTGCAAATATTTTACGCTTATAATTTTTTACGTATGTACGGTATTTAAAATGTAAACATGGCTTTAAGGTCAAGTTTGAATAGTGCCTCTGAGATTGATTTCTCTAACTGTTTTAGTTCATTTTTTATAAATATATGACATTAGAACAATAGTTATTGTTATATAGAAAATAAATTATGTGATTAAATTTAAATATGATCTCAGGGAGCTCTAGAAAATTGTATTTCCGTTTCCAAAAAGGTTAAGTTTAACATTGGAGGTTCATAAATAAATATGTAATTTTTATGTTAGTATAACATTGACCTTATGGGGAATCAAATCCAATATGGTGGTAGGCACAGATAGCTCTACCCAGATTGTTAACAAATCTTTTGCAGTATTTGAACTGACCACTTTTAATCGCGTCGAGCAGCTGTGAACTGGGTGGCGTTACCAGATTGAACTCGGTCATGCGTCTCGTTCAGTTTACCTAGTTAGAAGAGAGGAAGGCAGTTCTTTGCGGCATCATCGCATCCTAAAATCACTGTCGTGTAGTGCGTGTTGCCTAAATAGCCTATAAGCTTTTCCCATATACTGTCAGCTATCTGGGTTGTCTGTGGTGGCAGGAATAGCAGACTCTTAAAAAACACATTACTATAACAACATTGTTCCATTCTGATTTGGCGGCCTAACAGCGGATTGACCAATTACAATGTTGGTAAACAGCCAGCCCGGACACTACTGTCGTTACGGTAGCAGCACCCCACGAGAGAGAGAGTGTGGCTAACCGATCAGCCTCGCCTTCCGCTGTCTCACTTTTACTCGCAAAATGCTCTCACCTTTGTGAAACCCAGCAGGCTGTAGTTAGATGGTTCTATGTCATGTCAGTGGTTGACCACTCCGAGGTGGTCAAACCACATCCGACCAGACACTCCACCCACACTCGATAACTTGGAGAACAATTATCTATGGGAACCTAAGTACAGTATATGGTATCGAGATATATCAAAATACTTTATAGCATTACTAAACAAATATTGAGTTTTTCAAAGGCACATTTCTTTACTCTGGTTTTGTAAAAAACCTAACTAATATGAATTAGCTTATTTTAAAATGCTCCAAAAACTATTTCCAGTTGCTATAAAAAATCAATAGTAGCGTGCGTCAAGCATCTTATTAGGTGTTTAGGTGGGCCATCAGCCTCGTATTAGAAAGATGGGACAGTGGACCAACAAGCTTCATCCGTGGGAATGATGTTGGTGTGAAGCTTATGTGTGAAACACGAATAAGAATGCTATAATACTTCCTGTTTGAAAAACCACCAAATATACTGAGTGAAAGGCGAAAGGTGTGCTATGAAGTTTCATAAGTGGTAGGCAGGTAGTGTCTCGCCTCTGTGTGTAAGTTGGGTGGGCTATGAAGTCTCATAAGTGGTAGGCAGGTAGCGTCTCGCCTCTGTGTGTAAGGTGGGTGGGTGGGCTATGACGTCTCATAAGTGGTAGGCAGGTGACTTCGATCCTGTGAGTGAAAGGTGAGTTGGTCGGCCATAAATCCTCACACGTAAAAGGGGAGTTGGAATAAAGCAGGTAGGTGGGCTATTGACCTCATTTGTGAAAAGGTGAGGTAGCATAACGCCTGTCGGTTAAAGACCATGAAATCTCATGCGTTAGGGCGGGTTGGCGTCATTCTCGTATGTGTAAGGACATTAGTTGGGCCATGGTCTCATGCATGCAAGTCAGGTAGTGGTGTGGGTATTCTATCAAGTTTTTAGTGTGAGTGGTAAGTGTTTGAAGATTGGGCTGGTATGTGGATAAGATAGGCAGGTCAGGTGTTTGAAAGATGTCCTGGCGGGGCTGTTTCTAGGAGGTTTGGCGGCCTAGGCATAAGTACGAAACGACGCCCCCCTTCTACTAAATGATGCAATGCATAATTAGGTAATTGATTAATAAAGTTTCTAGAATATCATTGAACTTAATTAAAGATTAATGAAACCTAATTAATGAAATTCATTGATCGATTAATGACATCAACCAACATTTGATTTTTAATCTAGTAGTTGGAGCAATTTTTGGTTCTTGATTGAAATGGAGTCCAGAAGTTACATAGAAAGGTGGTTGATAAATGTTCAAGCAGTTACAGCAAAAATACCAGGTGATTAAAGTTCAAATAAGAGCAGCAGACCCCACGTTGATTTTTCAGCTTCGATCGGAGAATGTTCGACAACCAGCCGGGAGATCTTGCTATGTGAGTTATCTGTAAGCGTAAGGACAACTGCACGAGATAACGCATACAATATCCAATATTTGGCTTCCGCTCTTGCTGTCTCTTTTTCTCTGCGTTAAGAGTCTGCCGAGACTATCGGCCATGTTGGTTTTAATCCGAAAAGAACAATATTATTTTCGAACTGGACATACGATCATGCGTATCCAAAGTAAACAGTTATTTTTAACAGATTTTTTCCAAACAAATTGCATTTGATCAAGAATTAAATTACGCGTTAGAATTACTTTGCGAATTTCTAATTAGTTTTATAATAAAAATTATATATTGTTTGAACGTTTTATTTTCATATATTTTTTAAAACTAACCGTAAGTATTCAAAATATAAATAGCAAACTCAATGCACAATATGATAACGTTTAAAATGACACTTCATACACAACTGTTGGTCAATAAATAACGAAAAAATATGGATTTGTTAGTAACATTGTTCTTATGGGATTAAAACCAACATGGCCGACAGCCTCTTTAGACCCTTAAAAACTATTTCTATCTCAATTGTACTGGGTTGTTAGAAACAGTAATACACCTAATTTTCTCCATATTTTCTTCTGTTCTTATAGTGATTTTTATTCGTTAAATGTCATCCATGTCACACATTGTCGCCCAGTTGTTGGTGTGTTCTATCCGCTCTACTAAATTTCGCCCATTAGTTATATTACTAATATCACATAATTAATTGATTTAATTGCGTTCCATACTATAAAATTGATACTTTTCTTGCCTTTATTTTTGCAGTCTTTTACAAGAGTTTGTACGTCAAGTTGATAAGCTAAGTCCTTGTCTATTGAAATGGTCGCTAGTCTCACTAGACACTCTTGAGACATTATACTCCCCACATAGTCTGATTTTTTAGAAGCTACGTGTTGCACTTGCCACTGATATAGGCAAAGTCAGTATTATTTTAAGTCCTATAAACAAATTTGGAAATCCATTTTGTAACTGGTTTTTATAGTGCTAATTTAATACAAAAATCAGGTTAAGTATCTTGTTGGATTTGTTGTCGGATTCTTGAAAGTTCTGCGCAAAGTACATTGCATCAATGTCAATGTTAAAGATTTATTAAATTTAGTTGTAGTTATCAGTAGTTCATTATCCAATTGATTACAATAGCTAACTGAATGGAGTGCTAACGATAGCAATCCATTAGTATCAATGGTGGTAAGAAACGAAGTGGCTGACAGACAGTAGAGTAGACGGAGTGGACAGACAACAACGTAAACAATATAAAAAAGGGGGTAGGGATGAGATATGGTCTGGTGGAAAGACGGTATCTTTCATGTCCGAGTCATTGATTAATCATTTCTCATATGATTACTCCCTCATTCCAAGGACACATGTTCCTCACCCCTCAAAGTCGACCGCGTAGACCTACCTAGAAGGGGCGTGGGAACAACAGTAGGACGGCGCTCACTACACGAGCTCACCAAAACATTGTTTTAGTTGGTCAACTCAAGAGCATATTGCATATAGGGCGGCGCCCACAAGTCTTCAGTGATTTTAATCAATTAGTATGTATAACAGAACAGCCAACTCTGCGCCTTTACTCTGTGATATGTATTTCCTTTTTACAAGGCAGCAGCAGCACCCATAGCATTATGGCAACATGTTATTTTCTAATTCGGCATTCCCATACCTGGTAATACGTTTTTATTTTAAATGTGCATTTTTAAAATTATTTTTCTGCCTGAGGCGCCCCCAAAGTGGTGGCGCTCTAGGTGGGGAAGGGTGTAAGCATGATTTTAATTACATTCGATCGTAGGGCTCTACTGAACTTAAGGGTTTAAATTGTAATCTAACACTCTTATTTTATTTATATAATTAATCTTAAGCTGTTAAATAAAAACAGATGAAATGAACATGTTTGAAACAGGCTAAGTAATGTGACTGGGTGTTTATTCTTATAAATAGGCATCAACACAAGAAATGTGAGTGAGATACTGTAAAAAAATTTAATTTTGTAATTTTTTGTTGTACAGTTAACATACTTTTATTTGTAGTGAAAATTCACAGCCCTAGGCCAGAGGCCGAGGTGTATCGAGCACATCGAGAGACGGGGTTGGCGCGCGAAGCATGCAGGGGTGTCCTCTAGTATAGACTATTTGGTATAGGGTAAATATTGATTGTATGTATATACAATTGATTCATGTTCTTAAAATGAACGATTTTTTATTCATGTTGAAAAAAGGACACTAATATGGTTGAATTCTATAGTTACTGTTGTCCTTTTTTGGAAATAATGTGGTTAGGAAACTTGGTTAGTGGTTACTAAACACTATTGTCATTTTATTTCCAACTGGTTTTGCTTTTGTTAAATCTTATAAACATAAGTACAGAAAAGGATTTCCACAATATCTGGACTTTTCATAGCTGTCCTGGCTGTTAATGTGGCTTCAATGTTGATGTATTTTCCTCTTTTACATTGATCTTCCTCCCAGAGCTAAGTCTAAGTTTGAACCTGCTTCTTTGATTGAAAGAAAACCAGCTCATTCCCCCTGACCCCAATCAATATTGACTAGAGATGAAACCAAAATTGACTAAGAGGTAGTCCCCAGTGTTTTTAGTGAATTGCCTGTTGTCTTCTTTAGTTTAGCTCTCCCAACTTGTCATGTTCCTTATTTTCAAATTTTATATCTTTGTTTACAATTTAACTGTAATAAACCAAGCATTTATCAAAGAACTTATCCAGAAAGACCAACTTTGAGATGAAGTTATGCTAGGTATGTGTATTACACTCTACATTATTTGAACTTGCATAATTAAAGAAATACAAATTATCTGTTGTTATTTACTCGTCAGTTTCTCCTACTTTGGAAACGTCTGTATTTCTTTTTATGAACATAATATATGCGTTTTTTATTACAAGTTTCCTGTATTACAATTTATGAGCAGTTTATTTTGTACTCCTAGTATTACTATTGTATTCTATTATTTTAGCTGTAAGATTTAGTTTTTTGTTTTAGATTAAACTACTAAGTAATATTCAATTAATATTAAAATTAATATCTTGTGATAAAGGAACTCTGCAATGCTTTCTTTGCTAATTAATCCATCTTTTCTTTGTTGGATAGGTATTTATTTATTCAGAAACTGCTTTAATTAGAGAATTGATTTATTGACCCACCACCTTTCTATAAGGCATTGTAGTACAGTAAAGTACAAGTGATGTTTACAATTATATCTTATGTTTTTAATTATTAACTGTTTTAAAGGTTATTTATCTTAACACGGTAAAATGTTCGGGCCAAGTAGTGTAAATGTTGATCAGACATTTTCTCCCGTTTTAATTGTCTTAAAACCTATTTTGATAGTATGCAAGTGTTTTGGAATGTGCTCATTACCTATTTTCAAATGTACTAATTTGAGTCAAGTAAGATACAAAGTTGTATCATTCAATGTGGCCTACCAGATTGGCTTTGTCGTAATTTGTGAATTAAATGTGCACAGTGTTTATAAATATTTCATTTCACCAGAACCGTTCAACATGAGAACATGTTTCCATACATTAAACATTATGTTGTTTATGGTCTGTGTTTTTACAGACAAAAAGTTGTTGGCAGTGTTGAACAACGTAGATGCTGCTGACAATCAGTTGAGACGTTTATTGCACCGTAATAACAGTGCTGAGGGCGACACTGGGTACAAGTGGCTCTTCTATGTGGTTGTTTTTGAAATTTACTTATACTTGTTTGTTTATTGCACTGATGAGCAATGTGTAGAGGCGTACTTAGTATCAGTTATATACAGTCAGATGCCTTTACTTTTGATGACTTCTTTATTTTGCAGCATTAGCACAGAGTTGTGTAAAAGATTTCAGCTTTTGAAAATGACTTTGCAGGAGAACAGCACAAGTTGGGATGATCCCAAGTTTTTGGAAGAATGCAGAGACGTGCATTGTAAACTGGCCCAGTCCTCTGAGCTGTTCTGTCATACTTTCAGTGGTAGAGTTACATTACAGATGTTGATGATAACATTGCACACCATCTCATTCTTCTGTTTCCCATGCATTCGCGGAAATGGGTGCAAAGCAATGTATTTGATCAAGGGTTTAGCCCAGCAAATTATTCTTATTTCAGTGTTTTGTTACTACGCATCACAAGTTGATAACAAAGTAAGTGTAACTTATAACAGCGGTTAGTAAAAACTTATTTTTATAAAAAAAAATTCATTGTTTCTAAAAACTATAGATTTAAAAATTAACTTAACTTAACAATTTTAAAGTAAAATGATTTGAACGTAATTGAATATTCAGTGATAATATAAGAAAGTCTTTTTTTATTTTGGAAAAGATTAGTTAACTTTTAAATAATACTAATTATCATTTACAATTGTTAATTCTGTCCATCAATGGATAAAGTTTTGGAAAATAACATTCTATACCAGTGCTTATCACTAGGAAACATGTTTTGGAGAGAATGCACATAGAAGCAATATTTTAATGAACCTCAAAGTTTAATAAAATCTAGTTTATCAACAAAGTCAAGGATTGGATCTTTTCCATTATTACACTACCATAAACATAACTTAGGTTAACTTAACATAGCCAAACCAAACGAAACCTAATATTACCTAACCAAAGTAGTGGTAGTGAATTAACAGAAAAGGTCCCATTGATTCTATGTTATATATGGTACTATCAACTTTTATTTGAAAATCTTTATAAATGAAATTTTGTATCTATCTTTTCATAGATAATTGAAATAAATCAGTCAAGAGCATACCTTTTTTTAAGACAGTGTTAGATACAAATTAAAATAATTATTAATTATATTATTTCATAACTGTAGAGTGATTCGTTATGAAACTGTCCATACAAAGATTTTTCTATATTACACAATTTTAAATGTTGTATTGAAATTAATGCCATGAAGCTATAAACTAGTGTCTACACAAGGTCTTCAGCATTGCCTTATTAAAATTTCAGTTTTGAGAAAACTAAAAATTTGAAAAATAAAAGTTCAAAGAATATTTTGAACTTTACACCATTGGAAAGTAAACAGGCTATAAAAAATTATTCTTAATACATTTTAAACCAATGTACAGTTTTGAGTAACTCCAATTAAAAACATTAATAGGCCGTTAGTTAACTAATGTTAATTAATTAGTATGAATATTCATTGTGAGACTAATGTTTGTTTGAATAAGTAATGTACAAAATTTCAACTGATCGGATGAGTCATTCATTCTACAGTTATAAATTATTCAGTGAAAAAATAAGACCAGTTAAATGGAGAACATTTTTGTACTCAGTTGTCGGATGAAATAAAAAGTGAACAATATTATAATGAATTTAAATCTAAACAGAAGCAGTTTTTAACCCTGAAAGCATTGTACTCGATTTCAGAATTTCCTTGTGTACTACGATCTGTTTAAAATCTACGAAGCAAAATAAATTACTTTTCATATCCGTAAAATATACAATCTTCATAAAATTTGGCATCAGTAAAAAATATTGTACTTTTGTTTATATAAAATGTTCAATTGTAGTTTCATTTTGATGTTGGGAGCAAAATATTCCAAAAAAGTTACTTTGTTCAAGAGCAGTATAATTTTACATGTGTATTATATTGAATAAACGCCATTTTGAATTTGAAATCAAAATTGTAGATATCTGTAAAAAGAAACATTTTAGGCCTTGCATTTAAAGGACACTTTTTCCTTATTTTGGCCCATAGAATCAGTTCCTGAAATATGTCTGTTCATTTCAGATACACTCTGAATATTTCCCCATGGTGTATGTATGACTGTGTAGGTTTCATATTTACAAGTTTGATTTCAAAAGTTTGTTGAAATTTTCGTATGCATACCGTTTTTGCTTTCTAAACTCTTCAGTGGGCTTCTTGTAAAACATGATTATTGTCCTTACAAAATTTAAGATTAACTAGAATCTACATTTTCCGGTGACAACTGCGTCAAGGTACTAACTACAAAATTTACAAGATAACCAGACGTTTCGCCCATACTGTGAGACTACCACTGAGGATGCCACATCACAGTATGGGCGAAACATCTGGTTATCTTGTAAATATTGTAGATAGTACCTTGACACAGTTGTCACTAGAAAATGTAGATTCTAGTTATGATACCGGCCGCTTAAGCCTAAGTTCTAAGATTAAAATGTATGATTGTTAAATTATGCTTATTTAGCATAAACCTATAAATTTTGAGGTATTATTATGATGTTATTGTTCAACTGTTTTTCTTTATTCTGTGTAATAAACTATTTAAAAATTTTGAACCTAGAATCAAGACATTCTTGATGATTTGAATCTAATTCCACTGGCGAGGTCACCATATAGATGCCAAGACCAGGTATGTAACAATTATTTTGATTAATATTGAACAATTTATTTTGAAGATTAAAGTAAAAAACTATTGTATCATTTTCTTTGCTAGATTTTGAGATATATATCATGGTGAATTTATGAGCCCCCATGTATAATTCTTTAATAAATAAAAAGACAATTTAATAAACAATAGAAATTTAAAGAGAAATATTTATCTTTGGCTACAAAATCCAAAGCACATATTCACACTTCACATGCCTTGTTACTCTACCAGTACCAAATTAATCCCTCTCAGAAGGAGTGCAGATGACAACCTAGACAATGTGATTTATTGTTTGGATATCTTATCTACATTCATGTGACACATCACATGTCAATATCCATTTAATTTTCTGTCACTCACTAATTCAGATATTATGTAGCAATAATCGACATCGGTGGCACAGTGCTATAACCTAGCTACTTGGGGGCAAAGTGTTTGGGAGATTGTAGGCGATAGGTTCCATGCTCGGTCCTCGTAATACCGACGTGGCGTCTGCTCAATGGTTGCTATCGATGTGTATACTACTAGATAAGTCTGGAGTGTCCATGTTGGATGGTAATCAAGGTTCATATGTTTTGTAGAGGAGAGAACTGAGTGTCAGACTTGTCAGTTAGCTGAAAATCAGACCAACACTATGTGGTTCGGATTCCACGTAAAGCTGTAAGTCCTATAGTTGCCTCGCCTATTGGGCTATTAATAAATAGTCCTTTCTGAGCTAAGTCGAACTCAGATGACACACTCGTCCATCTACACTCATTCACCCCTCATATTCGCCCATATCTCTACGATCGGCAAATGAATACATAAATAAAAGTCAATGGATGAAAGTGTATTCCAGCTATTAAGTTTGAAGGGTTGGAGATAGGAAATTTATAACCTTCCTCCAAGATTTTTCTGAGTTGCGCATAATCCACATTTAACAAGAAATGGTCTCATTTAACTTAGAAGCAGAATGTAGTGGTAGTGTTCAAAATTTACCTTTCCTATTATGGAAAATGTGGTTTAATTTTTTTTAGTTGATCTTGTTGAACTCTGCAAATACTCCTTTTGACTTGTCTGTGAATTACCACCGCTCGTGTATTAGTGGGTTAGAATTTATTAATTAAAAATTTGATATTTTTTGTAGTTACTTAAAAGACGACATGGAAGTAAGAAAAGTAAAAAAAGAAAGACGATTAAAAATATGAAGATTTTTTCCCTTAGAAAACAATATTTTTTTGTTAATTAAAAAATTCACTCACCAATTCACGTTGGTCTCCAGGCCTGTGCTGAAGTTTACTTAACAGGTGAAGTACCAACTGATAGTTCAATTGCATATTCAAAACTTGGACCTCGGTCATCAAGCAGAGCCGGATGTTTGAGAAAAAAATAAATAGTGAAAGGAATCAATTAAAACAGATTTTCAAACTGTTGCTTGCTGCCAATTAAATCATAGCTACTGATCATTTAGTACATATATGATTAGCGGTGCAAAATACAGTAGTAAGATATTAATTTATGACAGTTGTAATTCTACAACATTTCAACCATTAAGAGGAATAATTTATTGTAGTATGACTCTGATACAGTCAGATGTATGTAAAATGAATTTTCATCTTATATTTTTTATAGTGAATTCATATGCAAACAAACCAAAATGATTCTAATTTTGAAATATTTCTAGTTGCATTTAGTTGCTTACTTTCAACTTCAGAACTATCCAGGTAGGATTACAACTGGAAATTGTATTAAATGGTTGCAACCATTGGGTCGGGTTTGTGATGATCATAACAGTTAAACATTAAGACATAAGCAGGCTCATTTTCTCCCTCAAGAAATTAGACAGTAATATCATACATTTAAGTAAGTAGGGCCACAGATAAGAAAGAAACAGAGGCTGTATTGAATAATGCAATGAATGTTTGTCAAATTAGAAATGAATGGGTATATGTCGAGTAATTAGTTATTCACCATGTCAGTCATTAGTCCTCCCTCCAAATTCTAAAGAATAAACGTAGTAATTATTACTATAGATTTATAAAGATGAATGTAAATTCTAATCTATTTCTACCACCCAACATGAACACCCCAGACTTCTCTAGCAGTGTCCACGTCACACCTTGGATGGCTTATCAGAACGTGGCCAAGGTGTAGTACAGGAAAACCTTATCCAGGCAATCCCAAGGTTCTCTAAAGATCTTGGATTGGATGAAGTTTGAAGTCCTGTAAAGGAGGAGGAAAATAAGCCTTTTGGCTAAGGGGCAGTTACCAGATATAGAAGCCTGACCCTCGCAATCGTAAAAAAAGTGTCCAAGTCAATAGCAACCATTAAGCGGATGCCGTGCCATGTTGGTATTAATAGATCCGAGCATAGAACCTATAACCTACAATCTCCTCAATAGGGGAGCTGGGTTACAGCACTGCGCTACTAGTGTAGACATTAAATTTACATTAGTGTTCATTAAATTTCGGCTAATCAACTTGGCAAGGTAAATTTGGAATTTCATCATAGAATAAACCCTAATTAAACCTTTTCAGATAATCGTTATACTGATATCTAAGCCATTTGCTGATTTCACTAATATTTCAGATTCACTTTTTCTCCTGTCAAGTGGTAATTCGGCCACTGAAGGTCTCCGCCCTTGGGTTATTCGATGTGGATATGAAAACTATTCTAGCTGTACGTATTTTTCATTGTAAGGTTAAATATTAATTGTTATAATTTTTGCATTTAAATACATTTGTCTGCTGCTCAAAATTTCAATGGAAAAAATTAAGCGATTTTAATTTGAATTCTTTTTTGAACCATCATTTATATTCTAAATTACTAGCTGACAGCCCTTGCTTTACTACAGGGTGGTTGTCTTTGCTTGCTTACTCTTCCCTTCATGATTCTCTTTAAACCATCATGTTGGTTCAGCCTGTTGCCCATCTACTAAAAAACAAAGGACCAACCCACCAGCCCATGTACAATGGTATTGAAACACCCACACATCCCCATATACGTACAGTGGTATTGACCAACCCACTTGTTCATGTAAAGTGGTATTGAATCACCCACACATCCCCATATACGTACAGTGGTATTGACCCACCCACTTGTCCATGTAAAGTGGTATTGAATCACCCACCTATCCCCATATACGTACAGTGGTATTGACCCACCCACTTGTCCATGTAAAGTGGTATTGAATCACCCACCTATCCCCATATACGTACAGTGGTATTGACCAACCCACTTGTTCATGTAAAGTGGTATTGAATCACCCACCTATCCCCATATACGTACAGTGGTATTGACCAACCCACTTGTTCATGTAAAGTGGTATTGAATCACCCACCTATCCCCATATACGTACAGTGGTATTGACCAACCCACTTGTTCATGTAAAGTGGTATTGAATCACCCACCTATCCCCATATACGTACAGTGGTATTGACCCACCCACTTGCCCATGTAAAGTGGTATTGAATCACCCACCTATCCCCATATACGTACAGTGGTATTGACCCACTCACTTGTCCATGTAAAGTGGTATTGAATCACCCACCTATCCCCATATACGTACAGTGGTATTGACCAACCCACTTGTTCATGTAAAGTGGTATTGAATCACCCACCTATCCCCATATACGTACAGTGGTATTGACCCACCCACTTGCCCATGTAAAGTGGTATTGAATCACCCACCTATCCCCATATACGTACAGTGGTATTGACCAACCCACTTGTTCATGTAAAGTGGTATTGAATCACCCACCTATCCCCATATACGTACAGTGGTATTGACCCACCCACTTGTCCATGTAAAGTGGTATTGAATCACCCACCTATCCCCATATACGTACAGTGGTATTGACCAACCCACTTGTTCATGTAAAGTGGTATTGAATCACCCACCTATCCCCATATACGTACAGTGGTATTGACCCACCCACTTGTCCATGTAAAGTGGTATTGAATCACCCACCTATCCCCATATACGTACAGTGGTATTGACCCACCCACTTGCCCATGTACGAGTACAATGGTCTTGAATCACCCACCTATCCCCATATACGTACAGTGGTACTGACCAACCAACTTTCTCATGTACAGTGGTATTGAACCACCCACCTATCCCCATATACGTAAAGTAGTGTTGACCCACCCACCTGCTCATGTACAGTGATATTGATAGCTCACTGATGACAGTTACAAAGTTTGTTCATTAAACACCAAAACAAACAAACATACCTTACAAAACCATTTTTGTAGAGTCATTGCTATCTTTGGTAAAAAATGAGTCAATAATTTTTGATTTTTTTTTTAAAGGAGAGACTGATCTTCTTTTTTAACATAACCTACTCATTCCCAATAGGCTATTGGTCTGTGTGAGGAACATTGATAGGGAATAAGGGCCCAGTAGAGTTCAAGGTGAGTATTACTGATAAAACTGTCCAATCAAGGCCAACCTTTAAATATGTGCTATCTCTAACTGATGCCAAGTAATAAAAATATTGTTTTAATTAGACAATGATGTTATTGTCTTTCTTTTTCAGGTACTAAATGTCACTCTGATGTATACTGTGATAGTGGCGCAGTTAGGAGACAGGTTGGAACCTTACATGTATTCTTAGATGGAAAACCAAACAGTCAAACATAAATTACAACGGATGAAGCATGAAGAAATCTCAACGAATGTCTTTGATGATGTGTTTTATTAATGAAGCAGAAAGAACAATTTACAAATTAGATGAATCTTAAATACTGTAGCATAATATAATCTACATTTATCTAGTATTTAATATAATCTAGCAGTAATAATAAATAAAAAAATTGAAGTTGTTGTCAATCTGTGTTTTAGTAGAAGTTATATAGAGCCAGTAATGTTATCATGGAAGCCAAGTTCATTATGATCAATATTCTATCTGTCTGTATAACAATATTCTTTATTTTTATGAATGGAATGGCAAAGTGCCTTGAAAATAAGCATTAAAGCGTATGTGAAATTTTAGATTCAAATATGAATTGATATAACATGACAAATACCAGTCAGATTTAACTTAGTGTAGCTTCTAAAATATATTTGATATACAAAGAGCAATAAAAGTAAAAAAAACCAGCCTTCATGATGAGTTCACTAGTTGTCACTAGCAGTGTTGTAACCAAACTACTAGAGACAAAATGTTATGGAGATTTGTACTCGGTTCTCCTAATACTGACATGGGGTCCGCTTAGTGGTTGCTATCAGTGTGGATAATACTACAGAAATCTTGGGTGTCCGAGTTGGGTGGTAATCAGTAACCGAAAGTTGTATAGGGGAGGAAACTGAATATCAGGCTTGTCAATTAGCTGAAAATCAAACCGATACTATGTGATTTGCGTTCCATGTAAAGTTGTAGGTACTTTAGATCCCCTGATTATTGGGCTAATAATAAAAAAATGGTCCTTTCTGAACACAAGTCGAACTCAGTTAGTAACTAGACTACACAGTTCATCCTTCACTCAAGTAATCATTCATATTCGCCCTAAAATAAGTACAAAGTTGTGTTGGCGTCTCATATCTGAGAATAATCTGAGACAGTTTTTGTAATGTAAAGGATTACAGTATCTCAGTCACAACTTCTATAGATCTGCAGTTTGAAGCAGTCATGTATAATATAAATTTATATTAAATCCATGTTCAAACATAAAAATAATGCAAGCACACTAAATTTAGGTCAAGAATTTACATAGAAGTTTTGAGTTTAAGCAAGCTCTACCGAGTGCCAACTGTTTAAAACACATCCTGCCTGTAGAAACGGTAACATAACTGTTTAACGTTTTGAACACAGCAGTAGTAAGACTATATATACTCAAATCACAAGGACCAGTAAACTTAATATTTTTATGACTTTTCCAGGTATTAATCTAATAGGCTTTCTTTTTAGGACTATACGTTTTACTAAATTGTATAAACAGAGTTGCTGTAAAGTTTGAAAGTTGAAAATTAATTGAATGAACAAAATTTCATTACTTACTTAGCTACAGCTAAGGAACGATATAATCACTTTGAACTTTTTATAAGACTTTTAAAAAATGTAGTGCTAAATCAATTTGTATAAGCAATGATTGAGTTTACTTCTTATTAGATTTTTTTCTAAACCTTTCTCGAAAATAGTACTTGTCTTTTTTTAAGCAGATTTATATTATGTAAATATAATCAACAGTATCAGGATTTTTGTTTGAGAACACTTATTATAACTTACCTTATCTTCTGAAATTACTTAGACCACATGCTCAACTATTCTGTTGTATTTGAAGAAGCAAAGCATGGCATTTTTGTTTTTGAATATAACATTTCAACAGAATCTCTTTTCACTTTCATGTTTTTCTCATCTTAATCCTAGTTCTTGACTGTTTTCTTTTACCAAACTTTCTTTTGAATGCTTTTCATTTTCTAAATACACTTTCAAAATAACAGGACAAACAAAGAGAACTAAAAGTATAGATTATAGTTTAATTGACTTTGAAGGTTTGTAAACGTTTATAATTGTCATTTGATGTTTAGCTTTCAGTAAAGGCCTTACCTCAAAACCAGGCATTACTAATTAATCCACAAACATGACACACAAATCAATAACAACCAATTAGAGCCGTTTGTTATTTTGTTCTCCATATACCTATGAAATCTCCCTCTTTCAATTATAACCTATTTATCATAACAATAAACATGCATTTACCATGTTTGTAACGTTCCTAGATCTCAACATTCTGAATGTTAAATATCAACAAAAATCAAACATAAATTATTTAAAGATTTAAATTTGCTATAGAAACAGGACTTTCCACATTACATATTGAGTAATATTAAGAAAGAAGACAATATGAGTATTTATATTTTTTATGATACATGGAAAGTTTTACAATGATACAAGTTAACACTGCAATGGAGCAGCTGGGCAGTGAATGTAACATTATATTGATGCGGAACAAAAGTTACTTGGTGTGGTCATTAATAAAAATAATAAAACACTAATTTGAATCATAACGAGAGATACTGTGGATGACATACACAAAATAGCAGACATTTTTAATGAACATTTTATCAGCATCGCTGATGAGACCCTAAAAATTAATAACTCCTAATTAAACAATATACCGCAATTACAATTTCCAGACATGCCAGTAAATGACCTATCACAATTTCACACTACATCCTCTGAAGAAGTTCTCAAGACCATTCAGCAACTGAAACCTTCTATTTCAGCTGTAATGGATAAAATTTCATCCAAAATCCTTAAATTCTGTGAAGATGAACTTTGCAAGCCCTTAGCTGATATAATCTATAAATCTCTGATGCAAGGTATCTTTCCGTCAAAGCTAAAAATATCTTAAGGTTTACCCTCTCCATAAAAAGGAAGTGCAGAATTTTAGACCAATCTCTCTAGTACCCTCTGTTTCCAAAATAATTGAGAAAATAGTCCTTTCTAGGCTACTGGACCACCTTGCTATCAACAATTTAATTCCGAAAAGGCAGCATGGTTTTCTGGCTGTGAGATCGACAATTACGGCTTCGACTGACTTCATTGACTAGGCAATTGACAGTATTGATGCTGAAAACACAATCACAAACGTCTTTCTCAACCTAAGCAAAGCGTTCGACTGCTTAGACCATAGATTAATTGTGAGGAAGCTGAGCTCTTTAGGAATAAAGAAAGTATCACTAAAATGGTTTGACAGTTATTTAAGTGAACGTGAACAAATTGTTGTATTAAACCAATATTTAAATGGACAATCACAGGAAGGGAAATCATTTCCACTGACAATAAGAAGGGGAGTCCCCCAGGGATCAGTGATGGGCCCTGTGCTGTTTTTGTTGTTCACAGCAGATTTTCCCCACCTAATTGAACCGCTTAGCTATCCAATTATGTACGCCGATGATACAGTGCTGATGACTGCCAATAAGTCTATTGAACAGCTTGAGATTGACACATTCATCTCAATTAGTATGGACCAACAGTACTGTGTTCAGAATTACCTGGTGCTCAATGAAAGTAAAACTAAATTGCTGGTATTGGGAAGAAACAAAAATGGCATTAGTAACCCTCCAAATCTACAAGTGGTCAACTACACAAAACACCTTGGGGTATTGCTGGATGATCGCTTGTCATCGAATTTCCATGTTGACGAAGCGTCCAACTCAGCACGGCAATCTTTGCCTTAAAAAGAGTGAAGACCATCAATACTGTGGAAGCAGCTAAAACAACTTACTATGCTGTATTTGAGTCACACATGAGGTATGGAATAACTCTATGGGGAGGCTCATCATGTGACAACCTAAAGTGTATCATGATCCTAAAAAAGAAAACTGTAAGGATTATGGCCAATTTGAAGCCACACGACAGCTGTCAAGAGGCTTTCAAAAATTTAAAATCATGACAGTGGCTTCTTTATACATCCTGGAAGTGATCTTACACGCCTCAAGACTTAACTTACCAAAAAATAAAGATATCCATATACTAAATACCTGACAAGAAAATGACTTCCATCTACCATCCCACAAGACAGCTCTGTTTGAGAAGAAGCCTGGGTATACAGGTGCCAGAACTTCCTACAGAGCAAAAAATAGAAGACACCAAAAAGCTAAAGTCATCTCTGCAACGCTGGCTCATAGGCAAATCCATCTACTGCATCAGTGAGTTCTTCACCTGTGCAAGGTGATAGGCGCACTATTGATTACAAGTTTTATTTTGCAAACATCGACAATTCAACATATTTTTATAACACATACATTTTGACTTTTGTTCTATTCTTAATGAATATGCTCAATAAAATAACCTGAACCTGAATGATTGTGCAACTCTCCTACTGCAAAATAAAAGTTACATGTGAAATGAAGATTAAGTCAAAGCTGTATAGTGTAAAAAAATGATAAATTATTTTAAGATTCATACTTTGACATTTTAGTTAATTAATTAATTTTTAAAGAAGTAGACACTACAGATGGCGAATGATTCAATTTATGAGTAATTATCAAATGCTTGTATTCAAATATTTCTTCATTTCAAATCACAATATAAGTCAGGTAATATACTAAACATTATTTTATCACTGTAAATAATTTTACAATGTAAATGGATATTAGTTTAATAACCAAACATATTTTCATTAAAAATTTTGAGTTATGAAAAGAATATTCATGCATTATTATAATCATTGGCATTTCTGTTTCCTGGAGGTGAAATGTTTTTCCATGTTCCGCTGTCTTGCGTCACATTCTTTTTGTCACACTCTTTTTTCCCCCTCTTCATATCGTCCATTAATTGGTAACTTCTTCTTCCTCTCTTTCTTCTTCCCTCCACCATTTCTTCATAATATGCCCTCAATAAACACTCTTTTCACTTTGTATTTCGTAGCTATTGTTTTCCTCCTACTTATTTTTAAAAATATTTACCTGTCCTCTGCTACTCTTCTCAATACCACCCATCTTACACATTCCATCCCCCTTCATAGCCACATTTCCATTGGCTCTAGTCTTCTTATTCTTATATCTTCTTTTCATTTTGTCCATGTTTCTACTCCATAAAGCAACACACTCTAGGTGTAACACTTTATTAATCTCTTTCAAACTCTTTTTCTGGTGGCACACATAATAATCTTCTCTTTTCATTAAAACCTTCCTTTGTTATTCTTTTACTTCTCTCTTCAAAGTTAAACGTGTTTATTTCCTCTTCTACCCCTAAAACCACGCTTTTTGTTAAGTATAATAGGTAATAAACAGACAATAATTGATTTAAAATTATCTATTTTTTATTTTAACCACCCATTTACATTTATTATTTTACAAAACAACTATTCTTTTTATATAAACATTTGTGGATGTGTTTAATTATGGTACATGTTTATTATTAATAAACAAACAGTATTGTCAATATTTCCGTAGGAACTGCTACTACACACATTTCACCTTAAATATCTCAAGAGGGGAAGCATGTTGCAAGGTGCAAATAACATCGTGATTGCCGCCCTCTCATTCAATATATTTACATATATACTAATAAAATTATGTTTTCTTCCATACTCGTTTAAACCCATCAAAAATGTCATCTAACTTGACTAACGAAATTCATTTAGATATGGACTTATTGAGCAAATAATTAATTTTTCTAATAACAGTTCAGTTGGGCTGAACATTTCTCTACTACAGTTAACAGTACTGATTCCTCATGGTAACATTCATGAATTGGAGCAACAAGGGATCACCAACATTGTACATCTTGTAAAGAAAAAATTCATCTGATAAATTGTATCACTGAAAAGGAAAACTTAAAACATTCACTAAATCATACATAACAAGCACAATCGATTCTTTACTCTTAAAATAAGTTTAGAATGTTTTGTTTTCTTCAGGTATTTTAGACTGAAGAGAGTTAAAAAGAATAAATTACGTTTAACAAATGTTTTTAAAACCACTTTCTATGGTTAATTTTTTTACCAAAAGAGAAATGATTTTCAATGGAATAAGTTTGAAAACAGCTTATATCACCAAAAGACTTAGGAAGGCCATAATATCAGATGGCAATACTCGTCTGGTTTTCACTTGAGACTTAAAGAAAAAAAATCCAAGCAGTTGTTTTTTATGTTTTTTTTTAAGAAGATATTTCAAGAATAAAGAGGGATTTTTAGATATATATATATATATACTCTGCTGTACATATTGTCAGTTATTAAAACATATCTTTAAAGTTTTGATAGAAATTTTCTGAACATCATACTGAAATAAAAAAATATTCATTTGTAGTACAGCAGTATACATAGTGATGTTAATTATTACTTAGGACCTACAGGATGTCACAAAAAGGTGTCCGGGCTCTTAATTTTTGGATACTACATCTAATTTAGAGCAAAATATAAGGGATACAATATTTTTTAATTATGCTTTGCTCTGACAGAGTTATCACTTTGTCTTTTTGTGTTTTTTACAAAAAATTAACTCAAAAACTGTTTCACTGGCTGGTTTGACGGTTTTTTGCACTTCTTCATAAAAAACAACTAAACTGAAAAAAAAATTAGTCTGTCGGTATACTCTTCTTGAGTTATTAATTTTTTATAACAAACACAAAAAGACACTAAAGCAAGCATCATTGGACAACATTTTATTCTTCATTTTTTGTTCTAAATTTGGTGTAAAATCTGAAAATTAACATTAAGGACTTTTTTTTGACACCCTGTATTCATATAAATAAAGGATACGAATATTCGTTGTTTGACAATTATGTCATAAACCTACTTTCATACAATAATAAAAAAAGTAAATAAAATTAGGAAAACTTTGTGATTTAGAATTATAGAAAAAATAACATATTTTTTTACATTCTCTAGTTGGTAATTTATTACACTCGCAATATATTACTTACATAACAGAGTATGCTACCTAATTTAAAGTTTATTCTATTTTATATCTTTATAATTAATACCCAGTTTATATACACAATGTGAAAGCTCTTTTATATGTAAAGTGTAGTTAGACCTCTGTGATTAATGTATGTTGATTATAAGTTACAAACACTAAAACTATGTACAAACATTGAGGATACAATGTTAGGCAACAGAACAAATATAGGACTAGCAATAAAGTTAACCTTAAATTATAAATACTTAGAGTTTGGTATAAATAATGTAAGTGGAATGTTTGTTATATATTCTGAGATCTATTACAGAAATTAATCTTTGATCATATGTTTTAATATGTTATCCAATATATCAAATAACAACATCCGAGCAATAATTACAACAGTATCACAAGATTGCACATAGTTCACAATTACTTAAAAAAAGAAAAAAACTTGAAAATTAGCACTTTGTCTTTAAATACTCTATATTTGTGGTTTTTCTATTAAACATTGTTGTAACAAAAACAAGATATTGATCTTGTTTTTGTTACAAGATAGAGAAAAAACCTTAGCAGAGAAGATACTGTTTTTTGTAAGTTATTTTTGTATTTGGATTGTTCATAATTGGCAGAAGTTTTGGAGATTTCCAATGCTTCAAGTGTTGTAAAAACAAACACAAGGTTTCAATAGGTATAAAATTCCTGTCGTCTTCAGGTGTTCTTACTACCTATATTTTAAACTATCTTTTATTTCAGCAACTACCCAAAGTAGCATAGAGGTAAGACCACTTTGGTTACCCCTGTGTAAGTCTTATTTCAACAACATTAAAAAAGCACACACATTACGTACAGCAAGACCTGCCCTATATATACACCAAACGCAATGAAGCTGAGATATCGGTGCCTCTAGATCTGTTTGGAAGGAGTTTTTACCTTGTGCCTCAGAACACTAGCTTGAAGGCTCGTCATTAGGAAATATAAAACCAACAAAAACATTTTTTCAGAACAGCAGAATTGTTAAAAAGTCATTGGAAATTATACACAACTACAACATGCCCCTCCCCCAATAACCTGCCCTAGTCCATCTAGATATCACTTGGAGGGAATTCCCCCACCACTCATCACGGATCAGCTTGCTATGCGGTTCAGATTGTCTTTGGCAAGTTCAGCTCGTGAGTGTATGAGTCTAGTGGTTCGTGGTACTTGCTCCCCGTAGCTAGTGGAGTTGGAAAATCATACGCTGTTGGATAATAAACATTTTTTCTATTTAATAATCTTCTTTGTGTATCGTTGATTCAAAACTTTCATATATTGTTCTTAATATTTTGTACTGAATATTGTGTTGTAATTGAGTTATGATAATTTATAGTAAGACATGACTTTCTTAACAGTCTTCTATTACATAAAAGCAGGTAGTTTTGAAAGGTTTTCTTAAGTTTTTATGGGTTAATACAAAAATAACAATTTATAAATTCCAATTCCCTGAAGATGACAGAGTTTTAAACTTGTCAAAATGTTGTGTTTGTTTCTTAAAATATTTGCAGCGTTGGAAATCTCTAAAAACTTAATCAATCAAAAAGAAGATAAGTACGTTACTCAAGTGTGTGCTGTGGATTCACAGCATCAGGATGCTGTAGATAGTCACCTGCTATGGAACCACAGTACCAGACCTTTTAGCTCATTTTAGTAATTAACCCTATGAAAATTGTCTTTGAATTGTCAAAAGCGTCATTTTGAACATGATTTAAGAAATCTTGGTTTAGCCACAAAGTACTTCTCATTCGGAAGAATTAGCTGATATCGAAACTACTGTGTGTTTTGATAGTAACTTATTTTGTATTCATGTACTGTAATACTTAAACATAATCATTTATTAATATAGAATATTTTGACAAAAATGGCAATCCCTGGTGTGTGACGTAACCCTGACAGCTATATTGACATCTCTCGCACAGATGAAACAGTTTATTAAGTAAAATATTTGAAATGTTGTAGAATTGTATCTTAATTTTTTTGTTTATCTTCTGAGGAACGTTTTATTACATAGAATATGGTTTGATGAATTTTAATCAGGTTAATCTATTTTTTCCTACGCCATTGTCATTTTTCACTTAGTCTACAAATGTCCAAACCCCGTAAGTATCATAGTTATCTTCTTTGGTAAATTGGCTGATGCTTAAGAATATGTTGTTTGCTTATTACCTAACTACTAATTTTTATATTTTCTGACTAAAACTATCTTCTAAAAATGAGTAAATTTTCAACTACTTAAAATATATTAATTTTGATCAACAAAATGGATTATTTTTTGTCTCTTTATATTGTGCTTACATAGAGTAACTCAAATTATTATTATTAATTTAATAAAGTTTGATACTGTAATAAAAAAAGTTCGCTGTACTATAGTTCATAATGCTATTGTTTGGGACTAGATGAAAATAGATACACTATACTGTGTTACATTATCTTAAAATATTCATTTGAAAAAACATACATAAAAATATATTTTACTATAAATAACATTTGCAATAAACAATATATAAATGCTAGGAGATCCTATTTCAGTTGGAAATAAGGATAAATTGAGAAAAATGGAGAAAATTATAATAATTTCTAATTAGCATATTACATGTTTATGGAAACTGCAAATAAATTACATGTGACAAAATACGAGCCTAGAAAAATGTAAGTAAAAGAAAGTAGAAATTTTATTGTGATTGTTAATAATAATAACAAAAGTGTACCATTCTCAGACCAATGGAGTTCCCAAATGAATCCCTTACGTACTATTCTTTTGAATAACTATGGAAAAATTGATTAACAGGATGAAGCATAAATGTGTACATGGCCAAAAGGTGACTTAAACAGATTACAGACAGCAGAAACAACAATTTTAAGCAGACCAGATGAGAATCTCAGAAAAGAATAAGGAAAGAAATAACCAAAGAAAGGCTGAATATGATATTGCTACAGGAGACCATAGAAAGAAGAAGAATACAGTGGATGGGGCAAGTGAAGAGGTTGGAAAGATTTCTGACAGTTGCCTCAGAGAAAGAGGAAGACCAAGAGGGAAAGGTGGGATGACCAAGTAAGGAAGGATGTGAAGAGAAGAGGAATGCTGGAAAGATAAGTGGGGGAAGAGGAAACCTGAAGAGATGGACAAAAATGGAGGAGACTTTGATGGACGACTTGTGAAAACGGAAACTTCAACGAATGATAATGATTACCAAAGTAAATGTATTGTTTTGAGCTCACAACATTAAACCAGTGCACCGGCACTGCGCAGTGACCAAAATATACCCCTTCAAAGCACGCCGGGAGTGTGCTGCAGCGGCCTTCTTTTTGAAGATTCCATTCCTGAAAAATGTCCTGAAGTTATTTTCTCTTCATTTTCATCCTATCTCAATGCAAGTTCATGAACTATCAATAAAATAATCAAGGCATTTCATTGTGTTAAGTGAATGTCTAATAAGTTCCGATCTGTGCAAGGGATATATTCAAATACAACAATATAACACTATCCGATTATTTGCAATAGCATGACATTTTTTTTAACTATTTAAAAACTAAATGTTTTAAACATGACAAATATATAATGTAAAATTTAACACTCCTCTATTTAGGCCTATACAATTTCTCATTTTAAACTAATGAAGAAATATTGTTGAAAATCAAATTGATGGAAAATTAATGAGGTTAGGTTCGATTAAATATACACAAGCTAACACGATTAAAAAAATATAAACGAATTAAAAATATTCATACTAACTAAAAAATCAAATAGGGATACAAAAATGTTCACTATTCATTCAAAAAGTCAGATAGTTCTATATATAAAATTGCAAATGAAATTACAAAACTATAAATAACAAAAGTACACAAGTTAGTGAGAAGAGAGAACAAAAAATGACAAATTTTAAAATACAAAAATTACAAATACAAACAAGTTAGTTCATAAAAGTAACATACAAGATTTTTGAATTATTAAGTTAAATAAAAAACTACGAAAATATTCAATTTAGTCAGAAAATTCTATAAACAAATATCCAAATATAAAAATTTAAGAGATCAAAATTACATAAACACATATTATGTTAATCAAAAAATTTAATATATAAAATTATAAATGATAAAATTGAAATTACAAAAATATAAAATTTAGTTAGAAATTATAATAAACAAAATACGAGTACCAAATGTAAAATTCTAGTGATAAAAATTACAAATGTAGTCAATCATAAAACTTAATAAAATAATTATAAATTACTAAGTGAAATTAAATATACTACTGTATTTCAAACTACATTTGGTTAAGCACATATAAAATAAATTACAATATTTACTTGGCCATTTTTAAGTTGTTCAAGTTTCTTTTCAATGAATTTTCGAATTATTGCGGCTTTTTTCTTTCTTTGAGGCGATTCGTTATTGTGTACACCATTAATGTAAATGTATGTGTCTATATAAGCCTCATTGATGGATTCAACAAAGATAAAAATGTTCGGATGAGGAGACTAACATTATTTCTTGAAGTTACTGTGTAAGCTTTTACATGAGTTCGTCGTTCTCCACAAATCCCAAGAATATAGAGTCCAAATGTTTGGATGGAAATTGGCGTCAATTTCACTGACATGTAGTTTGTTTACATCCTGCCACCCAGCTTAGGTTACCTGGGATGGTAGTGGCACAGTCCTGGTGCATTCCGGGGTAGACCTGTTTGGACCCTGTCATTAGGCTTGGATATGCGGCGCAGTCCCAGTGCACTCTATTAAACTTGTGTTTTGTGGCCCTTTACTCGTTTGTAGTTGTAATAAAAGTTTGTATTCACTTATGTAAAAAAATGGATACATACAAAAATATAACAGATTTTATAAATATAAATAATGTATAATGTAAAAACACTGTTCATAAGACTGTGGGTTTGTTAATTTAAAAGGGAGTTGTTTATTTGATATTTTACAAGTCGTTGATACTATCTATAATTTTATGGACAACCGAATCAGTGCATTAGTTGATACGTGTTAGAAGAGAAAAGAAAAATAAAGTGTTTTTGATATTAAATTAATTTTTATAAATTTAAGTTCTTGAAATCAAAACATTTCTTGAGACGCAGTTAATAAAAACGTTCCAAAGAATGCAATTTTATTGTTACTGACTACATCAGTTTTATAATTTATTTACATACATTTTCCAAATTCACAGATCTTTCTTCTCAAAACTGCTTGGTTCTACAACAAAATTATACTTATATATAGAAAAAATGAATAATACAAGGGTTGATTTGGAACAATAACTATTTACAATTATCTTTACAATTTTGAAAAATAAAGTCAATTGAGGGTGTTAAACTAAGAATCTATATTAAATTAATACGTATTATTGTTAACAATTATTAGTATTATTACTTGGGTTAGTGTTTTGTGGTAAGTAGTTTGTTTATGTGTCAAATATTTAATACATATGCTGTTTATCAAGAGTTTCTGTAATAAAAATACTTAAAAGCTAAAGAGAAATGTATTTATGAATTAGAAATATATATTTTTCTTTTTTAATATACTAAATAAAGTTTTAATACGATTAATTGGTAATTAATTCCATATAGTAACATAAAACCTTGTTACTATATGGAAGGTTTATAAAAAAATTTAAATAAAAAATTAATCTTTAAATTTATAAGAAAACAACAATGCCTTAAATTGTCCAATACAAGACACTGGTGATGGCCAGTGTAATGAGGGAAGAGTTGGATGTGATGCGAGAGACGAGACTCCTGGCTTCGTCGTCCTGGTGCAGTATCCAGGGGGGCGGTCGGCTGGGGAAGTATGCAGGCTGTTCTGTCTTGGCCTCCAGAGTCGTACCAGCCCCGCTCTCTTCACCCTCTTCTCCACTGTGGTTGCCTCCATGGCTATGATTGTGCGACTTCTTCTTACCTGAACCCTGATGTTTTTCCTTGACATGCACAGTTTTGTGAGGCTTTTTGCGAGTCGGCTTCACTGGCTCGTAGTAGTTGGGGCTTGGCTGGATTGTAGTCTTCGGAATGTTTAGTTCTGGAACAATTATTTCAGATTTGATTTCTAAAAATGTCTAGATTACTCAGATCTAGGCTTTATTATTATGTTAGCCATGGGCGTTTTCATGGACATAGAAGGAGCATTCAAAAATGTCTCCCTGCAGTCTATGATCACTGCTGTCGCTAGTACGGGCTTCAGTGGTACCATCAACAGATGGATCGAGGCCTACCTACGCAGCAGAACGGTTAAGGCCTCCTTCATAGACATATGAAGATTATGGGCCTACAGAAGACTCCACATGTAGGCTCTGTGATTAGAGCTCCATACACATCTTGTGTCATTGTGGAGCTCTCTTAGGTACAAGACTCTGGGTACTGTTTTTCTGAAACCAGAGGATATCAGATGGGTTACACTCGGGGAGACCCTGTCGTTCATTAGGGGGACTGGTCTTGTCTGACACTGTTGCCAGGCTCGGGGCGCAAAGGGCCATGGAGTATAGGCGCAGTAGGCTTGGTGACAGGACCACTGTTTATCTAATCTAATCTTATTATTATGTTTGTTGATGATTTTGAAATGAACTTGTTGGAGGTTAAATTTGGAAAGGTTAAATAGACTGAAATATTGAAGGTTTTACTGAATATAGTTTAGGAAGATATTTTATTAAATTAAATTTATATTGAAAAGTATCTGCCAGCACTACAAGCTCGTCTACCTGGTCAAGCCAGCTTTGTTGAATTTATATTGTTGAATTATATTTGATGACATATATACTGTAAATGAATTTTAATTGAGATTTATATCTCAAGAGAAGAATATATTTCCAATAAAAATGTTTTTATCAAAACAAGATTAATAGTATAACCTAGGTCTTCTGACGTATGTAGAAAACTTATCAGAGGGTCGATTGAATTGTCATATGTTCAAATTATTAAATTTACAATAAAACCAATATATTTAATTTTCAACATTAAATTATTGTAAATTTAATAATTTGAACATATTAAGTGACCAATATCAACTCTCAACTTCACTACAGAATTGTCATATGTTTAAATTGAAAAACAAGAGGGCTTATGAAGTAGCACTAAAGCACGTGTATTTTTTAAATAGAATACTTTTAGTAATAGTATATTTTCATTTTAAACAATATATAAATATATACTTGTATATTTCGCTCAAACGATAAATCTGGACTGGTATTTTTACTAACTTCATAGAGTGGACAGTGTAAAAACTTATGTTGCTGAGTGAGCATTTTATTTGTACATTGGCTGAAGCAAAGTACCCATAATACTTTATGGGTAGACATATTTACTTAGTCGCTAAAGTAAACGTTTACTTTGGAGATGGAGGCAAAAACATATAACCCATAATCTAATTACTCATGTTAGGTTTGGATTTGTGCAAATACTGCAAATAGCGTTCATTTCTCACGTGCACGTCAAGACACGTTACAACCCCCATTCTCACTGTCACTGAAACTTGTTCATATTTGTTTTCAATAATCAGCTATTTACTGTAATTTACTTCAGTGTTCCTTTTTACATTACAAAAAATTAAATTTCAAACAAAATTTAGTCTTTATTTTATTTAGTTATTGTGGACTTATTGTAGGTTGATGTATGGTAGTGTATGTGAACAGTTTGGCGTTTGTGTAAATTACAAATCCCTAAAACGCAATGTGTGAAAAACCGACTATCCATGTTACGTTTTACAGATTAACTACTTGTTAATTTACTTAATAATAATGGTTTTTATTTCCAATTCAAATCTTTATTGTCTTTCAGCATTGTAAGCAATCGGCATTGTGAATTTATAAACTAGATTAAAAAACTTAATAAATAATAGCTAAACAATAAAAAGTTGGTTTTACTGCCTGCAATTGTCACATGGTGGATCTTGAGGAAGTAATCATGTACTGAAAAAATGTTAACGGTATGACTGTTACCTTGAAGTCTGATGAGGCCCTCGGCTTTCCCCATGGCATTGACAGAGGAGCAAACGTAACCCCCAAAGTCTCTCTTCTCTAGAGAGCGAATAGTGATGTTCATCAGCAAGGAATATTCGTTAATTGGATATTCCTCCATGGCGTACTTGTTGCTAGGCATCAGCTTTTCTCCTGTACAGATTTCCTTATAAATTAAAACTGTAAATTAAATTAAATTTATATCACAAATTACTTTAAATACAGCAAGAATCTTTGTTAAGAACAGTTTAGAAAAATTAGTATATGAAGCATTAATAGACAATCAATTCGAGTCTGTTATTTTATGTAGATCTGACCATTACTAAATAAAACAATAAATATTTTACTCACAGGAGTTCGAATGTCTGCATTAAGGTCTGGAAAGGAAGGAAAATTAGTTGGAATATGAGGGGGATGCTCTTTCTTGATCCCTGCTTGCAGAATACTGGGTTGTTTGGGTTGGGAAGACAGGATGGGCGCTGGCAGCACAAAATGATTAGGCCTCCAAGCGTAAAGCATAATACATTCTGCTAAAACAATGCTGGGTGCTAGACTTTGTTTTGGGTATATACACAAACAATACTCAATTTTAAAGTAGTGAATATTCCTAGACTTACTTATGACTTGATCTGACAGTGCTGTGAGCAAGAGACAGGAAGTGAGTGTTAGCCCATGAATAAACTGACAACATTGAGCATTGTTACAGTTTTGTCTTTCTTGAGGGTTCTGTGAAACTTTATTTTGGAATAGTATAACTAAAGTCATTACCAATAGTATATTATTTTTTTTAATTACCAAGCACTTTCTTAATTATTCAGTTTTCAAACATTATGTTGTGCTAATCTCTTATTCTCATTCTATTATTATTCTCTTGATAAATAGTGACCATTACAAAATTATTTGATTAAATTTATATTTTTACAAGTTGATTTTTTGAGAAGATCACGTTTGACTACAGAATTTCTTAAAACCCATAAAAACTGGATTATTCTTTAAAATATCAATCAAGTTTTTCCTCAACGAACAAAGTGTCACATGATAGTTAGTTACAGAATTTTACTGACATGATTTACTACAATATTGATAACTTTTTTACAGTACCAAAGAATTTTAGAACTCGGTTATATTTTGATGTGGGTATAGTAAAACTTGAAAGAACTCTGCTACCTAAATTAGTTGAACATATTTGTATATGACAGTTGCTGTACATTTATATTGGTGTTGATGGCTATAACGTTGTTTTTATAGACGCATTAGAAGTTCTCTTTCTCTTGTTAATTCAAACAAATAAGTTTTTATCTTTAATTCTTAATTCAAATTTAAAGTAACAAATCATTTAATTTATATAATGAAAGCAATAAAGTAAGTTAGTATCATTGTAGTTTGATGTCTACACATTTTCGGTTATACTTTTTTTTCTTGTTAAAGCTAAACTATAGATAAAACATAATAAATTTTACTTTATTAATCCTTAAAACCTATTATTATTAGGCCTCTTATAAGTATTATTAGCTTAGTGGTTAGCTCCTCTGCTTCATTAGAGCAACTGTAGCTAAGGGGCTATTGCGGTAGCTTGCTACGCAGCTGGTCTGGGTTTAATTCTCGATGTGACCACAACAGTTTTCGCCCTCCCACTCCAGTGGTTTGGAAGTCAGGTTAAGCTATTGGTACCCAGGTTAAGTGTTAGAGAGGGATTCTTAAGGGCTCTACAACCGTCTTGATTTGTCAAGACGTATTCTTATGGTCAGGACATGTGTAGCACGGTTCGATCATGATTTTTGTCGGACTCAACCTCAGGGCGGTCGATTCGGATGAACCACCCGACCGCCCCTCTCCCTACCCCGACAATTTGGTTCGTGTGTAGCGCTGTCAGCCACTTCCCTGACCAAACCATTCAGTTTGATTTTAGAAGTGAGATTTTTTTCTGCTATCTTAAATGTCTTTGGCTAACTGAATAAAAAAAGTTGTAATAATAGAGTTAATTGAGTTTTGGAAAGAATTCCGATGTTTGTGGGGTCTAGAAGATAAAAATTACTCTAACCAGAACGGAAGAAATGAGTGCTATAATGCATTATTTGATATATTTAAAAATGGATTCCTGAGGCTACACTGTGTGTAATTAAAAAGAAACTGGAAAATATGGAAAACACTTGTTCTAGACTGGTCTGGTGGACTGGTTGGCCCTTGTAGTCAGAGCGTGTGTAGGGAACACGCAGACACTGTCGTGTGTGTAGGGCTAGGGCCGACTTGTTGGGTAGGGCAGTTGTGTTGGTCCGTGTGTAGGCCACTTAAGCCCTAATTTCTTAAAGATCACTGGTTCAAATCCCGGAAGGCCTACTTAAAATTTGCTTGAGGGGTTTAGAATTTTATGCCTCAACAGCGTTTGTAGACTTAGCAAAAAATTCCACTGGCATTAATAGACCCAAATACATCATATTTATTTTACTGTTCTGTCCTCATAATCTAAATTGACTAGGTTACCTGTTTCTTTGAACCAGCTGTGCATGGCTTTGGGGGAGGTCTCCACATAACACTGGAGAACCACATCACTGCCTGCAGGAGCTGCTACCAGCTGATTGGACACCTTCGTCACTGGTGGAACTGGAACAGTGAAACACAACTATATAGTAAAAAAAAAACTAGTACCATGCTTACAAATTAGGTGTTTTGAATAGAGGAATTGTAAAAGGTTTATGGGATGGGAAATACTATAGAAAGTTTGCAACATAAATTCTCCTTCATTTCTTTAATCTGTATAGCACTTAATAAGCAAATTCAATTAGTTTTTTAAGTCTTAATCTGCTTATTATAACAGTTTTCAACGTATTTACAAAGTAGAAACAAAATTAGTTTTATTATGACCGCAACGAACGCCTAGGTGGTAGTTATAAATAGATTTCAACCAATGTACATCTTTATAAATCTTGATAATTACTAATTTTATCTTTTATGATTTAGGCGTATAAAGAAGGAACTGACAAGGTGCTGACCCTGCCATCGCATGGTAAACTGGGGAAATAACTACTCAACACACATTCAGTATACTATTGGATGCAACCGCTGTTTCTTTCTTCTTTATGACTTTTATAAAATTTCTTTTTTCTTGTAACTTTAGTTGCTAATTTTCATTGGCTCATGGTATTCAACAAGCTCAGCTGTTGTCTGCTCAGCTGGGGATTCAAACCTGAGACATTCAGACTGTTAGTCCAACGCCTCAGCCATCATGCTGCTAGATAAACTATTTCCTTACTTGTATGAAATACTTTTTTATTTTCCATATGGTCTTGGGACAAGATTTAATATAGTAAAGTAGGATGTAATAAATTTAAATTTAGTAGAGGATAGTATTTAAGTTCTTTTTTTATGGCTCAAGATTAATTTTGTTTCTTAAATTAAAATTAGTGGTTCATTGAATAGTAGGCTCCTCTTTCTTTGGACAGTGTCAAGTTATCCATCCCCACTAGACTATAATAAGTTAGATTTTGTATCGCTTTAGTAGGGAGAGATGACCAATATACAGTAGATACTTTTTCTTTTGCCTGCCTAGATGTACCCACTGTTCTTATAGAGTGTTATTGGATTAACTGGTCAAAGTGTCTTTAGAGTCATAGGAGCGGAACATGGATAAAAACTTCATGGTTACATGGAGAGTGACCCCGAGCCAGCTGTATAGCAAGCCATCTCCTAAGGCCCTTCCTTAACTATGACTGCTCCCTGTTTTATACTGAAATATTAATGTAATTCTGTATTAGACCTTCTAAATACAATATTGATAATTACTAATAAATGTCCAAGTATAGCAAATATAATCTATAACAGTAGAGAAACTCAAGAATAAATGGATAGAAGAAAAGTGTATAAATAAACAGTCAAACCGATTTGAAGTGCTTAGTGGTTTATCTCAAAACATAAAGACACAACCAGACGTAAAATGAAATCTTACATAAAAGAAGTACTTTAGAGAAAGCTGAAGGAACATGAGAAGAATGAAGTAAGCAGAAGAAAAATCCTGTGTTTGATGAACAAGCTGTGGAGGGAGAAGGAACAATTATAAGAAGAGATTTTCTTGGAGAAGCTTCCATTTCAATGTAATCTTTATCACTATCATGTCAAACTATGTACAACTGCAGGAGCTAATATTTTGACCTCGAGGGATGGCTTCTAGTGCTGTACAACATAGCTCCTCCAGAGATGTGAGCGATTTCTCAGAGCAATACAATGAGCAATTTCTCAGAGAGTTTAAAAAGATCCTATCTACTCCAAATCTCCCCATTTTGCAAGATATGTGCAGGGTGACTTAAATCTAGAAAATCACCTCTTTAAGTAGCTTCCCAATCAATCTCAAATAAATTTTCATGAAAAAACAAATGGGCATTAACTTGGAATATGATTGACTGTCGAAACAAGTTTGGTATAAGACTCTATTACAGTCATCGGTGTAATGAACCTTCCTCGTAAAGGATGGACTGTGTTGAGTTGCTTTTTCACAGGTGTGTGAAAATGCAACTACTGGAATATAAGAGGGGAATGGCAAATGATCAGTCAGTTGTGATTGAGGAGTCAAAATTCAAATGATGGATCATATAGTTAATGATTGCCTTATGGTACCTTACTTTGAGATGATGTGATACTAACCAAGGTATCAAATCAAATCAAAATAAATTTTAAAGGAGATATTTTCAAATTAATAATCAGATGTAATTTTTAAATATTATCTACATTGTTTAACCAAATATAAAAAATAACTGTTGAAACATCTAACGTGAGTTCTATAATAACATTAAATTGTCAAGAAGGTAACATAACTATTGTAGTAATACTTACAGTGTACTTGGATGATGAACCTCTTGCTAACTGAAGGTGGAATACCATTACTGGCGATACACAAGTATGCCCCCATGTCTGACCGCTGCACATTGGTCAACAATAGCGTCTCTCCATCGTATTGTCGCACAGCTGTTGGTCAGATATAACATTACTTTCCCTATTAGGTAGACCAAAGGGGAAGTAAAGTATCTTCATGCATGCTATAATATTTGAAGTAATTTTATCAGTATGTTTAAATAAAGTATTTATGTTGATTAGGTTTTCATTTTATACAATTTTTTATAATTATTTTATATCTTTATTACATACTAACATAGATTGACAAGTGCTAGGCAAATACCAGAGAGAAGACATAACTGAGTTCATATAGTTGTTGACTCTCCTATTCACCCATATTCGTGCAGCGCTAATGACCCTCCTATGAACCAAAACATATACAGTGGAGTTAGATCATGACCATCGTCATCACATATCAGCACAAGGTCACCACCATTATACATGTCTGGATGGGCTTGCTTATAAACGTACGGTGATGATAACCCTCACACCCACCCATACATATACGTTGGTGATTACACTCTCGCCCACTAACACACAAACGGCGGTATGTCCTAAACACCCTATCATAGACATATAGGGTATTGGTCCACCTGTCCAAACATTAACGTACGGTGATTATTGGGGTAGGTCACCTCAGGTATATTTTTACCACCTCCATAATTGTATGTGTTGAGGGAGGGTCATCACCCCCATTCCTGTATGGGTTGGATGGAGGGTCATCACCTCCGTATGTGTACATGTGGGTGGGAGAGAATCATCACTATGACTCTAGAAATGACATTGCCCTCTGAAATATCCAGATTTCAGAATTGACCTCAAGTTATTAAGTTTGAAGACGAGTATCCAATGTAACATAACACTGGGGAAATTACCTTAAAACGTATTTCTATTTATTTCTGGAAAACCACTGGAAAAAGGGTAAATACACTGGAAAAAATAAATTGTTTGTCTTAGCGAGACCTTTAAAATGACATAAAACATGATGAATGTTGCTATATAAAACCCTTGATTTATGGGAATTTTGAATCGTTCCAAATTCGGGGTTGGTGACCAACACCAAAATACGCAGTGCCCGTATTTTTAACCCACCCGCCCTCCCAGGCAAGTGGTAATGACCCGACCTCCCACTTACCGATACACTTACAGTGGTATTGACCCAACCACTCTCCCATGCACTTACAGTGGTAATGACCCAACTCCCCACCTACCTATATACTTGCCGTGGTATTGAAGAGCATTGATTGAAGAGCATATGAAGTGGGCAGAGGTGGCTCTTGCTGATGTAGAAAGTATCAGAGAAGAAAAGAAGTTTGAATTCTGTGCTACAATGTTCAATGTGGGAAAGTTTAAATTTATTGTGGTAGGGTTATATAGATCTCCGAGCTCCGATGTAAATTTATTTTTAGATAGATTGAGTATTCTCATTGGTAAATTGCTTGATAAAACATCAAATGTTATACTTGCTGGAGATATCAATATTGATGTTTTAAAAAATGATAAGCCACACTTCAAACTAAAATCTGTCCTCAAAAATTTTAACATGAACAATTTAGTTGATTTTCCAACACGAATATATCAAGGATCAATTTCGGCCATTGATAACTTTTTAACTAGTTTAAATAAGAATAAAACTTTAGTAAGTGGCATAATTACTTCATTGTCCGACCATGATGGTCAAATTTTAGAGCTTTTAAATTTAAAACAATCTACAAATAACAACTATTTGATTGATGTTAGGAGGGACATGAGTAAAGAAAATAAAGAATATTTCATTCAACTGCTTGAGGAAGAATCATGGCATTCTGTCTATAACTCCCCTGTTAATGAAAAATACAGTAACTTTATTGAAATTTTTAACTACTACTACAATTTGGCTTTTCCCACAAAACATTTTAAAATTAGAAACATAGGAAACAAATGGATCAACCAAACACTGAAAGAGGAGAAAAGGGAAATTATACAATTGTGTAAAAGGGCAAGGTCCACAAATAGTTTAGACCACTTCAAATTATTTAGATCCAAAAACAAATTATTTAAGAAAAATTTGTTATCAACTAAAAAAGAATTTTTCAATAACAAAATTAAAAAATCTGATAATTTAAACAGAACTACTTGGAATATTATTAATTCTGAAGTTGGTTGTAAGGGAGGACAATTTTTGAATGATAACATCAAACTCAAAGTAGAAAATAATATTGTTGATAATCCTCTTGAAATCAGCAACATTTTTAATAACTATTTTGTGGATACAATAAAAAATAAAGATAGGCATCAAAATTCTACCAAAAATAAAATTTCAAATAATATTGATATGCCCAGTCTACCTAGTTTTAATTGTAGAAAATTATTTTACTTGTCAGAAACAAACACAGAAGAAGTAAAAGAAATTATTGATTCCTTTAAAAATAAATCTTCATGTGGTTACGATGATATACCGATGACAATAATCAAAGTGGTTAAACAACAACTCAGTAAAATTTTAACTCATTTGATAAATTCTTCTTTTGTTTGTGGCACTTTCCCTAGACAACTAAAAATCGCCAAAATTATACCAATTTATAAAAAATCTGACCCCTTGGATATAAATAACTACCGGCCAATTTCATTATTACCTTCAGTCTCCAAAATTTTTGAAAAAGTAGTTTATAATAAATTAATAAATTTTTTGGAAAACAACAATTATTTAGATGATATACAGCATGGATTCAGAAAACAAAAATCAACAATTACAGCAGCAGTCAGCTTGATTGATTCCATAATAGAATCAATAGATAAAGGTGAGAAAGTAGTTGGAGTATTCATGGACTTGTCAAAGGCTTTTGACTCAGTAGACCATGCATTGTTATTACTAAAACTAGAAGACTTGGGTGTAAAAAATATTTCGTTAAAATGGTTTCAATCTTATTTATCAAACAGGGAACAGTTTGTACAGATTAATAATATTACATTAAATAAGCAAATTGTTAAGTATAAATCTAAATTGAATCCTGTTAAATGTGGAGTACCCCAAGGGTCAGTTCTGGGGCCTTTACTTTTCCTTTGTTATTTGAAACACATAAAAGAGTGTCTAAATTTTTCTCCAACTACATCTTTATGCCTTTATGCTGATGATTCAAATTTAAAAGTATCGGGAAACACAGAAGAAGAAATAGAAATTTGTGCAACAATAGAACTAGCAAACTTACATGACTTTTTTTAACAAACATAATTTAAATTTAAACGCTGATAAAACTAAATTTATAAACCCAAACATTATAATTAACGATGAAAGCATTGAAAATATTGATCAAATTAAATTTTTGGGTCTCCTGGTTGACAGTAATTTGTCATGGGACAGTCATGTAAAGTCTGTTTTGAATAAAATTAATTCTGGTTTGTTTGCAATCAGAAAAATGTCTGCTTTATGTAATAATGAAAGTTTAAAACTTATATACTATTCTCACATTCAGTCTCACATTGCTTATGGAATATCTTTATACGGTGCCACAAAAAAAGAAAATTTAAATGAAATTCTTAAGGTGCAAAAAAAGGCAGTAAGGATTATATTAAATCCAAATTACCATGATTCAGTCAAAAATTATTTTAAAGAGTTAAATATTTTAACAGTATACGTGCTCTATGTATTAGATACAATAATGTTTGTTAAATATAATCAATTAGATAAGAGTCCAAATTCCCAACCACATAAATATAATACCAGGAAAAAAAATCATATTTTTTCTCAGTCTCATAGATTAGAATTATTTAAAAATAAAACTACATACGCAGGACTCAAATTCTTAGGAAAAATTCCAGAAAACATAAAAAAGGAAATTGATTGTAATAAATTTAAAATAAAATTAAAGAAATATTTAGCAGACTTAGCATTGTATTCTTTGGAAGAAATTGATATATCTTTGGAATTGCCTTGTTCCTAATTTTACAAAAAGACATCTGTAAACAATTTAGCCTAAGGAATATTATTAAAAGTGACACTATTCAATGTACTTATGTACCAATATTTTGAAATGAATAAAGAAATTTGTCTATTGTCTATTGTCTATTGAATTTCACAGTACGTGTATGGGAGGGCGGGTGGGTCAAAACCACAGTACGTGATGATATTGACCCAACCGCCCACCCATACACGTACAGTGATATTGATATTCTACACAAAGACGTATAGAAATGGCATTTCCCTGCATGTATCTATCAATGTATGTATCAGTAACTGTTTTTAGTAACAGTAAGGATCGATTTGGAAATTCACCAAGCAGGAGTTTGTTCGGTACATCTAGGAATCAATTTTTATGTTTTCAAATATATGTACTATGCATTTGTTAGTTTTATGTTGTTTGGATCCTACTAATCAAGACTAATTAAACTGTGTTAATTAACTATTGAGTCAAAATGGCATACTTGAGAGCCAGAGTGTCATCACCATTGTACATGTATTTGTAGATGGGAGTGTCATCACCACTGTACATGTATGTATATGTGGTGGGTAGGTAAGTCAACACCCCCACTCCTTTATGGGTAGGAGGGAGGGTCATCAGCACCATTCCAGTGTGGGTGGGAAGGACGGTTGTTGTCAAAATTACAACATTTCAAAATAACCTACTGGAGGAAAACAATGTACATTTTTATGTTAGCATGTATTCAAAGTAAAACTGCACTCTTTGGAATGTACAAATCTCAAAGATCAGATAACATAGTTTTGATAGACTTGACACTCTTATTAACTATGTAGTAATACAGATAAAAATCTGATTGAGAAATTGACAATTTTTAATTAAAAATGTGGAGTAGTACAGTATCCTTACTAATTGAGAAATAACTGATTAACTTAACAATCTGACTAGGACAATCAAACATTACATGTAATAGCTGCAAATTATTTTTTTATTAGAAATTAAATTGAAGATATTACCAGAAAATGTGTCAGTGTACAAGTAATACAAGCTTAATAATTAAATTATTGGAAAAACAAGCTGATTAAATATGTACAAAGCCACAGTTTTAGTAAAGTGTAGTTCCTAGAGAAATTAAATATTATTTTAGCTTTTCTTTACAGCGAAAATCAAAGTAAGTCAACTAAAGTTTAATGTACTAATTATATCCTTGGATATCGGAAGATAAACACTTCAATTAAAAATATTCAACTCATTCAAATAAAGTTTTAATTTAATCTCAAATTTCTAATTAATTGTAAAAGGATACAAAAGGCTCTCCATTAAGGAAAAAAGAAACAGAGCTAGTTGATTTAAATCCCTTAAAAATCTAATTGAATAAAACAACAAAAGAGAACAAGTAAGTGATGTAAAACAGCTGTTTGAAGTAATTCATTGAATGAATAAACATTAGTCATTGATTTCTCACGCCCGATTGCTTTTCTATTAGCAGACGGGATCGGGTTTAACAAGTCGCCTGTCAGGACCAGGCACCATCTGTGAACGTGATCAGCGTAATCAACTTTTATGTTAGATTTGAATTGGCATCTTCTATCTGAGACCGTCCATTATCTAACTTGTCAACTTGTCTTTCTGATAGGAAATTTATACTAGCTTAAAGCCGGTCAAGTATTCAATCTTATTTGATATTAGTTGTGGATATATTTTTTTTTTATAAGAGCTCTTCCACACTAATTGCTGTTAACATTAATTTTATTAACATTTTTGTAAATATATTTGTATTTAAAGTAACTGTTAATTATTTATGACAAGCTATCATTAAAAAGTCTTTCCCGAATTAAAATCAATTGGTAAACTAAGTTAAAACCAATAACATTTATTATTTTCACTAACGCAAATTACTTGGTCAGTTTACAACATTTTAAGTGAAAAATAATAAACCTTCTGAGCAATATTTATACATGATTCAGTAGGTAACACATTATAGGTTAGGTTCAACTATCTGCAACAGTACAGTGTTGGAGAAGTGAAGGGAGACATTCAAATTGTGGCCAAACTATTTTGAAAATACTACTGATGGTGTTTCTTTCATGGCATCAACCTTGGACATCTGTTTCTCCAGCTCCTCAGTGCCAGTATACTGTTTTTTTAAAACCATTGCAATGCCCCGAGCCATCCTTAAGCGGTCTAAGCGGTGTGCAAGTGCGTAGTTTCATGAAAGTGTAGAGAGTAAATACCTATAGTTGGGTGTGAGGGTCAACACCACCAAATGTGTCTAGCTGGGTGGGCGGGTCAACACCACCATACGTGTCTAGGTGGGTGGGCAGGTCAACACCCACTGTGGTCTTGACTATGTGGTACGACGGTGCCCATGTGTGGGTAATAACATTGTACTTTTATGAGCGGACAAGACTTGAGGAATGCTCAGTAGATTTTTTTGGAAACCCCTATTAGTTCAATATTTTTGTTCACTCTCAAATCCCGAGGCAACATTTTTAATATTAGATTAATTTTGTTTACTTGTTTATTCAGCTAAATTATTATTTGATCAATAAATACAATTTTGGGGTCTAATACCAGATGATTATTTGATGTTAGTGATTAGAAATGTTTTTTTTTTTGTAGGGATAGAACTGAACTTCAATTTATTTGTATTAAATATTCTAGTCTGAAATTAAAAAATTAGTTGAAATAGTATACACACGTACAGTATACTATTTCACCCTCAATATTTACCCACACACCCACCCCTGCATGTACGGTGGCATTTAACCACCCGCCCACCCATACACGTACGGTGGCATTTACCCAGCCGCCCACCCATGCACGTACTCTGATATTGACCCAACCGCCCACCCATACATGTACAGTTATATTGACCCACCCGCCCACCCATTCATGTACAGTGATATTATTCTGAGCACATACGCTCAGAGGTATTCATTACATACAATGGTACACATACAGTGGTATTGACCCACCCGTCCACCCACACACCTACAGAGGTATTTACTACTACTGTTCATGTATGGGTGGGGAGGTGGGTTACTACCACTGTTCGTGTATGGGTGGGCGGGTGGGTTACTACCACTGTTCGTGTATGGGTGGGCTGTGTGTGTGTGTTGTGTGTATGTGTGTGTGTGCGCACGCGCGTGCGTGCGAGTGTGTGTGTGTGTGTGTGTGTGAAAAGTTGAAAATTTCGAAAAAGTCGAAGCTGTGCCCAAGAACAGCATCCTACTTTCTTGGGCACACCCTGGGGCCTGCATAGTGGGCGGGTGGGTCAGTACCACTGTACGTGTATGGATGGGCGGGTGGGTCAGTACCACTGTACAGTGTACGTGTATGGGTGGGCGGGTGGGTCAATACCACAGTATGTGTATAGGTGGGCGGGTGGGTCTCTCTCTCTCTCTCCCTCTCTCTACTCACCTGAAAAAAGTGCCAGTGGTACTGAAAATTCGTGTGATAGTGTGATTCTTTTGTGTATGTTACTACTACTCTTTAACCTCACTCTAAAATTAAAAAAAGAGACTGTGTGTGTGTGTGTGTTTAATGTATTAGATTTATTGCTAATAATTTTTGCCTATTTTTCCTGTTTGCCTGTTCCTGTGTACCGTATCCTGCAGAATTTTTTAAAATCTACTTTGTCAATGAGTTACTAACACTGACCTTATATTTATATTTATTTGTACGCATAAGTTAAATATAGTTTATTTTTGGTTGGCATTTCATTGACCAAATTGTTTGAATGATTATTGCTTTTTTTACTATGAAAACAACAATGTTTCCGATTTTCAGATTGTAATTAATTATTGGTTCCTGTTTATTATCGGTAAAATAAGACCAAGAACTTTTTAATAAAAACTAATATAAATTATTATAATTAGAAAATGTTGATTATGTAGTGCACCTTAAAGTTCATGATTCACTACTGTGTCTAAGGTGTTGTTAATAACCTTTCCACGCTAAATAAAAAAAAAAAAAAACCCAATCAAAGATATTTAACGTTGTTTTCTTAATTTGTTACGAGATTGTTTTTAATCAAACTAGTTCACACATTGTTAAATATCATTTTAAAAATGAATAGATGCTTTTGTATGTGTATTTATTGTTGATTATAAACATTTAAATATTGAAAATAAAAATACAGAGACTACTAAAAATGCTCTCTAATGCTATTAGTTAGCCTGTTTAATATTGGAGTTAGGTTTATTCGCCCAGGTTTAGCAATTTCTAAATAATATCCGTTCAACCATAGCCAATTCTATTTAAAATTCTTGAAGTCACCCTATTTTATCAGAACAAATTTGAGTTGGTGCAAGGTAGGGACATCCACCAATAAGAAACAAGAGGCAGAGACAACTTTCGATCTGAACAACACAGAACGACAGCGTTTGAACACCTGCCGTCACAAGTTGGTGTCAGGAAAATTAATAGGCTCCCAGAAGAATTAAAAACATTAAATGATAGCAAAAAGTTCAAGCATATCTTAGTGAGGAAGACAAAGGTAGTTGGCGATTTGCTATCATTATATGAAAATTACCAGTCACGACGTTTCGATTTGGTAAAACCCAAACCTTTTTCAAGTACTAAAAACTAAATTACATCTACACAAACATGTTATAAAACTACGTCCTTAAACTAATAAACTTATCTGCATAATAACTATCTACATTTTAGCCTAGATCATAGAATGGGGTACAACAAAATGAACTTCTACTAAATATAAAAATGTTAACAGGGTTAAATTAATATAACCAATTAGGCGCTGCCAAGGTCGCGATATCAACAAAAAAATGTTAAAACACAATTAAATTAATATTCAAATCAGACTGAAATGAGATTACACTAACTAATCATAATTAAAATGAATATATGGTATCCGAAAAACACTATTAATTAAAAATAACATTAAGCATGCACAAAAAATGATATATGTTACTCGGAAGGACTGAGACTACTATCCAATCTAATTAACTATTACAATTACATTTTAACCTGAAAAGACAACAATTATTAGGAATAAAACAATACAATAATCAAATATTACAAAATGATGAAGTCTTACGACCCGCAATGACGATGGCGTCTAGACGTCCCAGGCACGAAGTGAGGATGATTCAATTTAATGCAGAGTCTATAAAGTTCCCTCCAAGGTGATAAAACATGGGGACAAGACAAACATACACACTACACTTCACAAGAACTATCCACAGATTATAAATACAATGATCTAGTCTTAAATAGCTCTAAGACTAGGCAACTCACTCTAGGAACTAAAAAAACTATGTGTCCGAAATCCCTGATATTCAAGAATCAGAAAACATGACTTACTTAGGAGTAACACTAAACAACACATTAACATGGACAAAACACATTGAAAATGTATGCCTAAAGCTAAATACATCACTGTATGCTCTGCGAAGGACTTATGCAACAAGCACTCTTGAATCTACCAAAATAGCGTACTATGCACTATTTGAGAGCAGTGGCGGCTTTTGACCTAGTAAAGTGGGGGTTCACACACCGGGGATTTTGGGGTGTATGGAGTACCCCAGAAGTAAAAGCGCACAAGTAAAATGTTGTAAAAATTATACGCTTAAACATGCATTTTAAAATATTTTACAACATATTTTAACGTAGTTAAAACCCATACTTAACCAAACAACAGATTTTAAAAGGAGTGGGAGTGGAGCACACGGCAAGTGTGCACCGCTGGCTTCTACTACAAGACGGCCCCACCACCGCCTTCCAGACAGAACAGCTGATTAGGCCTTGCAGATACGCTATGGAGTACAACCGGAACTGTGCGACAGTACTGCGGGATTAGCGGAAGCTAGCTGAAGGCTTTGAGTTTTCTTAAGTTTAAGAGTTTAAAAATTGAAATTTCGTAATTTCAATGTGTAAATAATTTAACCTAAACTTTAAATGTGGTTCATTTTCTTTTTAAAATCTTACAGGGGGTTCACGTGCTCATGTGCTCTTATGGAGTAGCCGCCACTGTTTGAGAGTCATCTCAGGTATGGGATAGCAGCATGGGGAGGCACAACTCAGTTGAACCTATTGAAAGTACTCAAAATCCAGAAAAAAGCAATTCGTTTGATGGGAAAGCTAGGACCTAGAGATAGTTGCAGAGCCATTTTTAAAGAACTAAAAATACTGACAGTGACTTCTTTGTATATTCTTGAAGTAATAATGTTCTGCTTATCAAGAGACCTTCCTCGAAATGGTGATCTCCATGAACATAACACAAGACATGGTCAAGACTTTCCACTACCTCCACATAAGACAGCTGTATTTGAGAAAAACCAACCTATGCTGGGAAGAAACTCTTTAATGCCTTGCCAGAAGAAATCAAGAAAAATCAAGATAGCCCCAAGAAATTGAAGACAGCACTAAAGAGCTGGCTCCTACAAAGAACCATCTACACAGTAGAAGAATTTTACTTATGGAGACAATTTCAACACCAACATGAATTTTTATAATTTGTAATTGTTTACACTTGTAATATATGATGCAACTTGTAATCTTGAAGATTATCAATAAAGAATTTCTGATATCTGATTGTGTTGGTCAGAGATGTACGCTCCGAGATCGCCAGGAATGCGGTGACTCAGGTACGGGGACGTAGACACACGGGGTGTTTTAATGATGTAGGTGTACGTGGTGTAGGATTCTGGTTAGATGATGTCATTAGTGCACTGAACTTTTTATTAAGCGTGTTTTTAAGTAAAGGAACCCACATGGGTCTATTTTCTATACTACTTTGATTTAGTTTTTAGCACTTGAAAAAGGTTTGGGTTTTACCAAATCGAAATGTCGTGATTGGTAATTGTCACGTAATGATGGCAAATGTCCAACTACCTTTGTCTTCCTCATCTGATACTCCTCTTTACCAAATCTCAAAAACATATCTTGGTGTCAAAGGCTTTTTATTCCATAGATGAGTTCATGCTGGGCCGCTGGGATGAAAACGATTGAGAAATTTAGTGGGGAAACCAGTTCTGTTGTCAACAGCAATGATTTCAATGGTGTTAAAAATATTTTGCTATTCCTATTTATTCACTACTGTATTATTATTTATTTATATGTTTATTATTGATTGACGTAACATTTATTCTTTTTCTATAGAATTATTGTTGACGTATGCAACAAAATTATTTGTAGAAATTGTTAAACTGCAATAAAGAATACTTATTATTATTATTATTATATTTAAAGTTTTTATATACATTTATTTCCTGTTCAATTAAAGATTATTTAACAGAAGACCCAATATAATTTATTTACGTTAATATGTAGTTTCAGTATGAAAACAGCATTGGAAAAGTACAACATTATTTCGACATACCTAAACAGGTGAAAAAACCCATGAACTAATTGTTCAATCTAGTTGAAGCAAATACAGACATTTTGAATAACAGAGCGATTCAATCTGGGTTCAGTTCTAAATGAAAATCTTTTCCCGGAGTCGTTAATATCCCAGTCCGGGGGAGTGGGTTGTAAGAACTCTACGACTTCCTGATCTTTAAAACATTGTTACTCTTTAAAAGTCTTCTTTTCTCTTAATTTGTATCTTTCAAATTGTTTGCAGTTATAAATCAGATGCCGTTCTATACAGTTTTTTTTTTCATTTACTATACTGAGATATTGCCTGAAAGGTACATTTATTAATTTTTCAATAGCTAAGGCTATAATCTAAATTTGGTTGGCAATAAAGTTAATTTCCCTAAGAAAATAAAACAGACAAACAAAATAAAATTTGTTTGATTCTTATAAAAGTATGATAAAAAATAATAAAAAAAACACCCCTATTACTATGTTCCCTTTAGTCTTATTATCAGTCTTCTTATAAATAAATTCTTTACGGATATTTGACTTCTCAAAGTGGCTAACTTGACCTTTCTAGGCACATAACTGATTAATTTAAACACTGAGAAATATATTTTATTAACATTTAGAGAATATATTGGATAAAAGTTACTAACCAACCAAGTTTAAAGTAACAATTTAAAAATAATTTTTTAAAAGTTTAATAAATTATTTTTCAGTACAACTTCTGTACAAATTTTGAGTTGACATTTTTACAATTATTTTTAGCTGGAAGGGGCCAATTTGGCCTTTCTAAGTAAGTTACTCATTAAGAAATCATGCGATATAGAGTATTTTATTTAAAGTTTGAGAATGTAGTGGACAAAAGATACAAATCAACCTAGTGTTATTAGTTGTGTCATGAATATTGTTAGTTTACATTTTGTTTTGCTATAGTTTAAATAACAATAACTTTATCTTTGCACTTAAAACTAATATTTATTAGGTCCTGAACCTTAATTACCAAGAAAGGTTGAATTATTATTAGCAAGGGCCTTTTGTTATTCACAGCCTGATAGCCTAGTGCAGTAAGGTATTTTTATAGAATGTTGTGGAGATTGAATTACATAATATTGGTTTGATTTTTGGCTAGTTGACAAGCTTGTAAATCACGTCTCTTCCTTGGTTAATAGGCAAAACTAAAATCTCATCCATTGCTTAAAAAATATCTGGGCTTATCCAGAATTGTTTTACTAATAGTAACCATTAATCAGACACCTCATCAGCATTAAAAGACAGAGAACAGAGCTTATCGCTTTCAATATCTAGAATAAATAGCATCTCGTAAGTGACTGGATTACAGCAATTCACCATAGTGCCAGCTTCAAGTAGTGACTGGATTACTGGTACAGAAATTCAGTGCCGGCTTCAAGTAGTGACTGGATTACCGGTACAACAATTCCCCAGAGTGCCGGCTTCAAGTAGTGATTAGATTATCGGTACATCAATTTACCACAGTGCCGACTTCAAGTAGTGACTGGATTACCGGTACAGTAATTTACCTCAGGGCCGGCTTCAAGTAGTGGTTGGATTATCGGTACAGCAATTTACCACAGTGCCGGCTTCAAGTAGTAACTGGATTACCGGTACAGTAATTCAACTCAGGGCCGGCTTCAAGTAGTGGTTGGATTATCGGTACAGCAATTTACCACAGTAGTAACTGGATTACCGGTACAGTAATTCACCTCAGGGCTGGCTTCAAGTAGTAACTGGATTACCGGTACAGCAATTTACCACAGTGCTGGCTTCAAGTAGTAACTGGATTACCGGTACAGTAATTCACCTCAGGGCTGGCTTCAAGTAGTAACTGGATTACCGGTACAGCAATTTACCACAGTGCCGGCTTCAAGTAGTAACTGGATTACCGGTACAGTAATTCACCTCAGGGCTGGCTTCAAGTAGTAACTGGATTATCGGTACAGCAATTTACCACAGTGCTGGCTTCAAGTAGTAACTGGATTACCGGTACAGTAATTCAACTCAGGGCCGGCTTCAAGTAATAAAATTATTACTTGAATAATAATAAGTTATTTACCTATAAATGACAGTGACAATTATTGTTTGTAGTGAATGCAGATTTGCTTCATTAGTACATTCAAATGTGACTTATTCATTAGTTTCTTTTTAAAAATAGAAACCCTTCATTCTAGATTTGTATCTTCTATAGAAGAAGGCCAGTTATTAATTTTAGGATAAATGCTTCATTTTACTAGTCTATTTCAGTTTACAGCCTTTTTACTATCACTTTTATTAAATACTGCCCCGACAAGATGAATATGTAGATGAGGGACTGTCAAATTGGGGCCGTAAAGACAAGTCAAGAGGGGTCCCGAGACCAAAAATAAGATATGAAGCTATGATATGAGACCAATGAAAATGTAAGCTTATCTATCTCACTAACAGATTAACTTTTCTCTAACCAGTACTTTTTTAAGTTGTAAATTAAAACTTAAAATATTTTCTGTCTTGTGAAAGTAGCAATAAATAATTTTTTGAGCTCAAACATTACATGTAATTTATTAATTTTTGTGGGGGGAGGCTTTAGTTTTAACTGGAGAGCGCTTGGTGCACAAAGTGTAAGAACCACTGATGTAGATCTCTGAGCTATGATTGGTGAATAATTGTAATCATCAAACATTACATAAAAAAAAAAAAAAAAACAAAAAACAAACAGTGTTTCCAAGTTTTTAAAAATAAACTCTAAACTTTCCAGTTTATACCACTAAGAGTCATATATGTCTTTCAAAAGTAAACTTTGACCTACAAATTTGTTGTTGGGTGATGACTTAAAAAATGAGGGTTTAGTTTGTAATACAAATTGGTTTACTCAATTAAACAAATTTGGTACTTTCACTATCTACAAACTGACTGTAACCTTCTGAACGGTTAGGTAACTATGAATTGAAAATAATTGGCTAAATATTGTAAATAATAGAGCAATTGGTGTACAACTTAAAAGGGTCATAGAGCTATTAGTGGCACTCTCATAGCAACTACACTTCCTTGGCTCCTGGTACTGTGCAATATAGCTCCTTCAGAGATAAGACGTCAGGAGACACTACTTAAAGAATTCAATGTGAATGTCTCCTCATTACACAGGATCTCCAATGTTAGAACAGTTGCTTAAAATCTCAAAACCCACCTCTACGTACTGCTTTCCAGTTGAGCAGATCAAAATTCTCACCCAATACAAGCTGGACCGTAGCGTGGAACACTTTTGTTAAACAAAATAAGTTCCTTTTTATAGTTATTGATCCCTTAATACCTGCATGTGGTGGGATGAACCTCCTTCCTTGGAGATGGTCACTGTTGAATTGCTCCCAAACTTTTGTGGGCACATTAACTACTGGAAATATAAATGGGGATTGACACTAGATTAGTCATGTGATTGTGGGAAGTCTATCCAAACAATGGATTCCATAATTACAGAGTGTCCCTTGCGCTTTTTACAGAGAGATTAGCCAGCAAAAACAGAATCATCGAGGCAGGTCTTAAATGGCGTTATGCAATTAGATTTAGCTTTAAACCAGATCACTATATATTTTTATTGATAAATAACACAAAAGGTTATTCATTGTAGTTTTCTTTAAATTTTTTATTTAAAAATGTTATTAAATAACATAAATTTTGGATCTTGTGCCAAATACATAGTCCAGCTTTTTTAGTTTTTTAAAGATAACAAATGGTAGCTGACAAACCATAAGATATACAATGTAATTTATATTGAAAATACACGCAAGAAAGCAAATAGCGATAAAAGCAACAAATTTTATTACAAGACAGAATTTAGTAATGAACCTGGAGTTAATTGCTAGAATAAATAATAAAACATTAAACTTTGAACTTTACTGCTATATAATCCTTATAAATACCATTTAGGAGTATTGTAAGCATGTTAAATCTTGAAGTAAGTAATTTCTAACAACTCTAAATATTCCGAGTTGCCTGCTGAGTAATAACCAGGGAATGTCGCGAGCGACTCGGCAGCTCTTATAAACAATTTAATTTTACAGCTTCGCATATTGGCCAGCTGTTCATTTCAGCGCACTCCGTCTTTATTGGTAGTCAACACAACACTATTAAACTTTATAACCCTTTTATTATCACTTTTATTAAGTTATGAATTTAAAATATTGTTCTAACTGAAAATAAGTAGGTAGTTCTTTAAGATTTCATTATTGAATAATTAGAAGTATATTTATAAATAGAAAATACATGCAATGAATAATGATTAAAATAGTTAAATAATTAAGGCCTTTAAAAATATACATTATAATTACAAATATTATTAGATACTAGACCATCTCCTTGATAAAAACATAAGTTGTATAGTTTAACACAAGATTTCAAGCTAACTATTGTAATTTTATATTTTTTATCTATATACTATAAAGCTCAATGTAGTGACTCACTGACTGACTGACACTAAATGTTGAGGCACTTCCCGGTGTCCTACCCCCATCATATATATACTTGAATTGAAGCTCTCGGTCTGAAACCTCCAGCAAAATTCATAAAAGTTTACTTTTTTCACTCATAAACAAGATGGCAGCCATTTTTTATCCCAAAACTGCCCCAGTGTATTTCTCATGGGAAAATCACAAAAAAGTAGTTTTTATGACCTAACTTGAGTAAAATGTTCAAACCTTCTCTGTTTTATACACATATTAAATGCGCACTTCATATATGAATTTCAGCTTCTAATTATAAAAAACTGTGGTATCGGGGGCTCAAAAACTGAAAATTTGAAAATGTGAAATTTTTTAATACTGATGTTATCTACTTATGTGAGATATTAATTTTAAAGTATTTTTCTCCTGAATCCAAATATACCATCAGATTTTGAAAGGGGCAATAAATAAGGGGCATATCCCCCAAAAACAAAAAAAAAAAGGTTAATACTAAAATATAATGCCCAAGTAGGGTATCCAACTATAGGTATTTATCTACCAAATCACACTATATAATACAATTTTGAAAGAGAAAACGTTTAAGTGGTCTTCCCCCCCCTCCTTCTCTAGTAGTATCCACAAAACTGTTTATCAATAGAAAAGTGTACCATTAATGGTATTATTGTCAAGATAGTGTACCATTAATGCTTTTATTGTCAAGATAGAGTACCATTAAATGCTTTTATTGTCAAGATAGTGTACCATTAATGCTGTTATTGTCAAGATAGTGTACCATTAAATGCTTTTATTGTCAAGATAGAGTACCATTAATGCTGTTATTGTCAAGATAGAGTACCATTATTGGTGTTATTGTCAAGATAGTGTACTATTAATGCTTTTATTGTCAAGATAGTGTACCATTAATGCTGTTAGTGTCAGGCTAGTGTATCATTAATGGTGTTATTATCAAGATAGTACCATTAATGCTGTTATTGTCAAGATAGTGTACCATTAAATGCTTTTATTGTCAAGATAGAGTACCATTAATGCTGTTATTGTCAAGATAGAGTACCATTAAATGCTTTTATTGTCAAGATAGTGTACCATTAATGGTGTTATTGTCAAGAAAGTGCACTCTGTTCTGATTTTCCTGAGAAGTACTTCTCTCAGAAAAGATCTCCTGAGAAAGATGTACTACTTACACTGTTTCTCTCGAGTGGCATCTGGCCGCAGGATGATATTCTGGGAGTCCTCTCTCCGCCAGAGGACTGTAGGTTCTGGTATGCCGGTGGCCTTGCACCGTACACGCACTGACCCACCTTCCACAGCTACATAGTCATCTGGCCCATCCTCGTTGAGGATGTCTGGAGGGATGACCACCTCTAAGTAGCCCATCTGAAAGTCAGGATACCACTGAACAACTGTCCTATAGTATCAAAACCACACAGGTTTTACAAACCTGTCTAGAAATATTCTATAGATATATATTTTAGTGTTATACATGCTTGCCACACAAAGACATTACTTGCTAACTCTTTAACCCCATATCTCACAATCACATCAGCAAGTACCACGAATGAAGTACAAACCCAGTTTAACAAACGTTACCCTTCCAAGTCCAGGGTAAAACTAAAGTGCGATCACCTGATTCACCTTGACAACTGCAAGAGTTGGGGGAGATAATGCTACATCAACTGAATATTTACTTGTACCATGCATATAATTTAGAAAAAACCATCTGAAGAAAGAGAAGTGTCGCCACCATTATAACTAGGTCTTAAGTTAACATTCTAATTCTCCCATGACATACTTGAAACTCTAAGGGCCCCAAAAAGTGAAGGCTTAATAAACAGTCTTCTCTAGTGACAAATTTTGTTACAATTGAGCCTTCGACCTTCTACCTAGTGTCGTCTTTGGAACTACTTGTAACTCCATTGATTATAAGAATGGTTACAATCAAGGAGTGTTGTTACAGTTATACAAGGTTGTCGTCTGTTCGTCCGTCCCCAAACCATTTGGTGATTGAACAGTTGTGGCAGTTGACTCTCCTTCCCCACTTGGCCACCAGGCAGCGCCAAGCTGACAACAATATTTTGCAATTGAACTTTACTCCACTTGAAAACGTTCCAGGCTTATATTTTTTAACCTATTTGTATTTAACATTTTAATATGTTTTTTACTATAAGTGGTATTGGTGCCTACTGAGATGGATTTGTCCAACTGGTTTTGTTAAGTTAAAAAAAAATATTGAATTGGAACAATAGTTATTTGAATCAAAAAAAATAAATCAAAGGGTAAAATTAAGATCTGATCTCAGAGGGCTCTAGACAGTTCTGTTTTCTTTAAAAAAGGGTCAAGTTTAAAATTGTATGGTCATAAATAAAGCAGTAATCTTTATTTGAATTTAACATTGGCCTTATGTAGAATGAAATCCAAGATGGTGGCTGGGGCACAAACTCTTAAGCACAGTGTTTAGGACATCCTAGCTTGTAACAGATATCTAGAAATCTAATTACAGTTTAGGGTAACTCACATCCTCATATATTAGTTCTCAAAAATTTACCTGACATAAGTTTTGAACCAATCACCTTCATATGTTCCTGTATTGAGTAAAATACTAATGTACATCAGATCAAAATTTATATACGAAGTTTGAATTGTCATATACCAGCCAATTAAACTTGTATTGGAAATATTTTATAAATATAATAATAATTTTCAATTTGCCTTGATCGGAGGGGGCTCCAACGTTATCACAATACCTGGCTGGTCACTGGTGGTGGTTTGGAAGTCACCCTTAAGCCGTTGGTCATCAGGTTAAGTGTTGGAGAGGACTTCTTAGCCCTAACTTTGACTGGTAAAATATGAATTTCTTTAACCTTTTTTCAAATAAATAACCAGACTTCCTGTTGCCTGTTAAAATAAGACCTTCCTTAACTTTAAAAAAATAATAATAACAACAAATTTCCATCCAACCACCGACTTCTTGCTAACCAAAAGATTAACACTTATGCCTCAAAAAAATGTCAGTTGTTCAAATCGTAAGAGGCCCACAAATAATTAACGGGTTTGGGCCGTCGTCAATATTTGAATATGGAGTAGAAAATTCCATTGGTGAAGAAAAAACAAAAACAGTTTTCGAATAGCAAAGCCTCCTCTAAATGTTACTGGTTGGTTTGTATTATTGTGTACAAATATTTACAAATAGGACATTATTGGACATTTTAACAATAGAAAACTATTAAAAAAAAGGATAATAAGTGTTAAAGGAACATTTTTATGACAATGGAAAATTATATACAAATTAGACAATTAAAACACTTCTAAAAGGGTACAGTTTATTGCTAAAATACTTCAGATTAAACTCTCCATAGAGGAATTCGCAGAGAAGTTTGTCCTTAGCCCGAGGCTGCAATTTACTAACTTGACTGTTCTTTTGTGGTATATTATTAAGTTTAGTGGATCGGTTAAGGATTACATTTTATATTCTTCAGGTACTGTTTACATAAAAACGGGATACCCCTTACATGTAAGGGTGGGTGGGTTGACACTTCACACACCCTCTTTACACATTCAAAAGAAACTGGTATAATGATATTCACTTACCTACCCACCCATATGGTATTGAGTATGGGAGGTTAAGAAGGAAGAAATAGAGTTATATTAATAAGATATATGATTTGTTTATAAATTTTAAAAAGCTCTCTCAAATCAAAGTTAGATGGGAAACTAAAATACCTGAATAGCGGTGATTTCAAAATTAAATTTGGCAGGTATGTTATATATTTATTAGTTTAATAAATTTTAAGGTTTTGGCTGAAGTACAATAATATAATCAAATTAAATTAAAATTGTTTCAACCAAATTAAAGTTTTTTTTAGTATTTTGTGTTTTTAATAATATGTATGAAGTCACATCTCATTTATCATCACTCAACTGTTAAATTATAAGTTAAGGCTTAACGTAACTATTTAAAGCAGGTAACACCCTCACATAAAGTTTAATTGAAGCTTTTCATAACTAAATTAACACTTAAAAATGTGAGTATATGCTTTAAGAGGTTATGTTTATAGTGAGTGGTATGAGTAGGGGTAAGTTAGTCACATATGCTGATGAAGCCAGTCATGTTATGAGGCCACCACAGCATCTATAATCTTTATGATCAGCATGCAGAGCTTAGCTCGGCTCCCTGTCTTAATAGTGACACTCTTCAAGAAGGCAGACGTTAACTGAATGAAGAGTATTTTAAAGCAAGTTAGAAGCTGTTATTAGATACTGTTTTTGTTTTTATTTTAGCCTGATTTTCATTAAAACTTTTTTTACTATTCAATTGAAGCAAATTTGAAGGTGGAAAATTTTGGTTTATTTGTAATTTCTTTGTTTATGAATGGATAAAAAATATTGAAGTAGCTAAAATTTAGTACTTATGACACTTTGGAATTAATTAATGGCAACATGTTAAAGATAATTAGGTGTTTTTAAGAGAGAATAAATTTAGTTTTAAATTTGTACTTTTTACCAAGTATAATTTTTAATTTAAGATGGGGGCATCAGCAAACTTACATAAGAAGACAAGTCCACTAACACATTGCAACAGAAATACAGGAACAACACATTCTTCATAAACTTTGAGTGCCTCTGGCACTTTGCTCAGGTGACTAGAGATATAAGACATAATAAGTTAAAATTCACATGTCATCATTTTCATCATATTCTGCTGTGTAAGCAGTTTTTAAAATTGTTTTTAGATTTGCATATAGCCTACTATGAACATGAATTAAAGCACTTATTTATGAAACATTATTGTTAATATGAATTTTTTAAATATTTATAGGAAAAACCCTTCACGCTCTTTCTGGAACAACTCTGTATTTACTTAGCTTAAAATTAGTTAAAATACTACAATTATTTTTAATCTTTGAAATTACATAACCTTTATATTTGGCCCTGCTAAAGACAAGATCTGATAAATATAATTCATATAGTCATTACTAAATGCATTACATTTACTTTTTGTCTGAATCACCTAACCCTTGCTAAATAAAGAGTAGCCATTTGCATCCAAATTTCTCCCCAATATACAATCACGGACTACTTAGCTCTTGTGGAGGTAAAGTGGATCAAAAGTATCTTATGTGAGGAAAGGTGGGTGACCCACAAGTATATGTGTGAGTAGGGTTGGGTAGACCATAAATATCTTGAGTGAGGAGGGGCAAGGTCAAGGTCGGCTCTATCTTGTGTTGAGATAGGTAGGTGGGCAGTAAGTATCTTGTGTGAGGAAGGGCGGGTGGTCCATAAGTATATGTGTGAGAAGGGTAGGGTAGACAATAAATATCTTGAGTGAGGAGGGGCAAGGTCAAGGTCGGCTCTATCTTGTGTTGGGATACGTAGGTGGGCAGTAAGTATCTTGTGTGAGGAAGGGCGGGTGGTCCATAAGTATATGTGTGAGAAGGGTTGGGTAGACAATAAATATCTTGAGTGAGGAGGGGCAAGGTCAAGGTCGGCCCTATCCTGTGTTGAGATAGGTAGGTGGGCAGTAAGTAACTTGTGTGAGGAAGGGTGGGTGGTCCATAAGTATATGTGTGGGAAGGGTTGGGTAGACAATAAATATCTTGAGTGAGGAGGGGCAAGGTCAAGGTCGGCTCTACCTTGTGTTGGGATACGTAGGTTGGCAGTAAGTAACTTGTGTGAGGAAGGGCGGGTGGTCCATAAGTATATGTGTGAGAAGGGTTGGGTAGACAATAAATATCTTGAGTGAGGAGGGGCAAGGTCAAGGTCGGCTCTATCTTGTGTTGAGATAGGTAGTTGGGCAGTAAGTATCTTGTGTGAGGAAGGGCGGGTGGTCCATAAGTATATGTGTGAGAAGGGTTGGGTAGACAATAAATATCTTGAGTGAGGAGGGGCAAGGTCAAGGTCAGCTCTATCTTGTGTTGGGATACGTAGGTGGGCAGTAAGTATCTTGTGTGAGGAAGGGCGAGTGGTCCGTAAGTATATGTGTGAGAAGGGTTGGGTAGACCATAAATATCTTGAGTGAGGAGGGGTAAGGTCAAGGTCGGCTCTATCTTGTGTTGAGATAGGTAGGTGGGCAGTAAGTAACTTGTGTGAGGAAGGGCGGGTGGTCCATAAGTATATGTGTGAGAAGGGTTGGGTAGACAATAAATATCTTGAGTGAGGAGGGGCAAGGTCAAGGTCGGCTCCACCTTGTGTTGGGATAGGTAGGTGGGCAGTAAGTATCTTGTGTGAGGAAGGGTGGGTGGTCCATAAGTATATGTGTGAGTAGGGTTGGGTAGACCATTAGTATCTTGAGTGAGGAGGGGCAAGGTCAAGGTCGGACTCCACCTTGTGTTGGGATAGGTAGGTGGGCAGTAAGTATCTTGTGTGAGGAAGGGTGGGTGGTCCATAAGTATATGTGTGAGAAGGGTTGGGTAGACAATAAATATCTTGAGTGAGGAGGGGCAAGGTCAAGGTCGGCTCCACCTTGTGTTGGGATAGGTAGGTGGGCAGTAAGTATCTTGTGTGAGGAAGGATGGGTGGTCCATAAGTATATGTGTGAGTAGGGTTGGGTAGACCATAAATATCTTAAGTGAGGAGGGGCAAGGTCAAGGTCGGCTCCACCTTGTGTTGGGATAGGTAGGTGGGCAGTAAGTATCTTGTGTGAGGAAGGGTGGGTGGTCCATAAGTATATGTGTGAGTAGGGTTGGGTAGACCATTAATATCTTGAGTGAGGAGGGGCAAGGTCAAGGTCGGCTCCACCTTGTGTTGGGATAGGTAGGTGGGCAGTAAGTATCTTGTGTGAGGAAGGGTGGGTGGTCCATAAGTATATGTGTGAGAAGGGTTGGGTAGACAATAAATATCTTGAGTGAGGAGGGGCAAGGTCAAGGTCGGCTCCACCTTGTGTTGGGATAGGTAGGTGGGCAGTAAGTATCTTGTGTGAGGAAGGGTGGGTGGTCCATAACCATAAGTATATGTGTGAGTAGGGTTGGGTAGACCATAAATATCTTGAGTGAGGAGGGGCAAGGTCAAGGTCGGCTCCACCTTGTGTTGGGATAGGTAGTTGGGCAGTAAGTATCTTGTGTGAGGAAGGGCGGGTGGTCCATAAGTATATGTATGAGAAGGGTAGGGTAGACAATAAATAACTTGAGTGAGGAGGGGCAAGGTCAAGGTCGGCCCTATCCTGTGTTGGGATAGGTAGGTGGGCAGTAAGTAACTTGTGTGAGGAAGGGCGGGTGGTCCATAAGTATATGTGTGAGAAGGGTTGGGTAGACAATAAATATCTTGAGTGAGGAGGGGCAAGGTCAAGGTCGGCTCTACCCTGTGTTGGGATAGGTAGGTGGGCAGTAAGTAACTTGTGTGAGGAAGGGCGGGTGGTTCATAAGTATATGTGTGAGAAGGGTTGGGTAGACAATAAATATCTTGAGTGAGGAGGGGCAAGGTCAAGGTCGGCTCTACCCTGTGTTGGGATAGGTAGGTGGGCAGTAAGTAACTTGTGTGAGGAAGGGTGGGTGGTCCATAAGTATATGTGTGAGAAGGGTTGGGTAGACCATAAATATCTTGAGTGAGGAGGGGCAAGGTCAAGGTCGGCTCTACCTTGTGTTGGGATAGGTAGGTGGGCAGTAAGTAACTTGTGTGAGGAAGGGTGGGTGGTCCATAAGTATATGTGTGAGAAGGGTTGGGTAGACAATAAATATCTTAAGTGAGGAGGGGCAAGGTCAAGGTCGGCTCTATCTTGTGTTGGGATACGTAGGTGGGCAGTAAGTATCTTTTGTGAGGAAGGACAAGGTTGGCTGTATCTTGTGTGAGTTTGGGGGGGGGGGGTGGGCTGTCAGTATTTGGTGTTAGGACGGGCGGGTGGGCCGGAAATGTTTAGTGTTAGGAAGGGTGGGGTACTATAAGTACTAGGTGTAAGGGAAGGGTAGACTGTAAGTATCTCATATGAAGGGGAGATAGTGAGCTTCCTTCATAACGGATGTGTATGAAGGAGCGTGGATGGAATGTTAGTATCAAGGAAGGTTGGTAGGGCTATTTGAGGCTTGAAAAAAGAGTGGCTAGGCAATACATGTAAGAGGTAGGGTGGGGTGGCTGTGTATATAGTGTGTGAGAGAAGGTGGCTAGGTTCTATGAATTGTTGGTGAGCTATACTTGTCATGTATGAGTTAGGGTGGGTTGGCTGTAAACGTCGTGAGAGAGGGGAGGGTGGTTTGCTTTAAGTAAAGTCTTATTGGATGATCGCTCACCTATATAATTTACTTGTATATACTGATACAAAGAAGTCTTTAAATGTTTTTATTCGATAAACAAATCTTATAAAGCCCACAAATAAAAAAAACACACACAAAAACAGCGTAATTTACCTGACTTCTCATGGGGTCCGTGTTGATCTGACACATGTAGGTGCCCGAGTCATTCTTCTGCACGTTGCTGACCATCAGTTTCCACGTGTTGTGGCCATTATGGGTGACCGACAGCCTGTTGTTGTGGGCTACTAGGTGAGTGTGGATAGCCAGGATCGCCTTGGAGTCGGACTTGATCCACGCCACCTGCAACAACAACTCTCACATTACTAAGACGCCGATCGTAGAGATATGGCCAAGTATGAGGGGTGTATGAGTGTGATGAGTGTAGATGAACGATTGTAGTCATTGTTACCAAGTAAGGCCGACAGTTCCTTGAAAAACCTATTTATTAATATCCAGGGCAACAACGCAATGTCCAGAGCAACTAAGAGAAGTCTCTTAGTTCCACGTAAGTACAACTCTACGTGGAATCTGAACCATGTTGGTCTGATTTTCAGTTGACTACCACCCAACTTCTCAAGTAGTGTCTACACCGATAGCAACCATTGAGTGAACACAATTTCAGTATTAAGAGAACTGAGCATAGAGTGTTAAATGTTCGAGTTTTTATAATAATTCGAACATTTAACAAAAATGTCACTTTGGTAGGATAGGCTACAATAGCTGATTGTATTTTCAAGGTAGCAAAATGCTTAAACGATCGTTTTAAAGACAAAACTACAAGTTAGTATGGTGATAAAATTTTGATAATGTCAACAAAAGCTTAAATTCAACATAATAATTCATCTCTGCCGCGGATGGACGCATTTACTTACACGGTGACGGAAACACCTGCTCTCCTTGTACACTTACATCCAGTCTTGAAACACCCGCACCTCTACAGATCTGCTGCCATGTATTTACTGACGTAGTTCTTGTGCCGAATAAAAACATATTATGCGGAAAAAAATTCAAAATCATAGGTTTAGTGACTTTTATAAATATATTTAAGCGACGTTTAAAAGTATGAAACCACTTTAATTTATTTGACTGGGCCCAAATACAAATTGAGATTTAGTATACAATGGTAGAACGCTTTCTTTTATCTTTTGATATAGTATGTGATTTCTTCAATGTAGATTCCCAGATATGAGACGTTAACACAACTTTGTGCGTATTTTAAGGTAAATATGAATTGTTACATGAGTGTGGATGACATTTGCAATCTTGTTACTAACTGAGTTTGGCTGTTCCCTCAGAAAGGGTAATTTATTAATGGCTCAAAAGCCAGGTCAACTAAGAGACCTACAGCTTTAAATGGAATCCGAACCACGTAGTGTTTGTCTGATTTTCAGCTGATTGACAAGCCTGATACTTAGTCCTCTACTCTAACATCCAGTAAAATCCAGACGCTGATTATCACCCGAAATGGACACCCCGGACTTCTCTAGTAGTGTCCACGTCGATGGTAATTATTGAGCGGAAACTGTGTTGGTATTAAGATGACCGAGCATAGAGCCTATCGTGTACAATCTCCTCAACACTTTGTCCCCAAGTAGCTGGGTTACAGCACTGCGGCACTATTGCCTACTAGAGGAGAGGGCTAGTGGAGGATATCTTAAAATTAAAAAAAAAAAGATATATGCTGAATGAACAATTGCTTAAAAGCCTATTTTTCTGAGTAAGACAGCACACAAAATAAGGTTGGTAACCTATCAGAAATGGCGGCTGATCAACGCTTCTAAGCAGTGATATTTGAGTAGAATTTTTATATGTTGAAAAAGTTAGTTATGAAGTCAGATATTTTATTATATATTTGGAAAATCTTAAACATATTATGATGTAAATATACATATTACTTAACGGAACAAATAAATTATCAACTAACCACAGTCAAAATAAATAATAATAATGAAAAAAGTAAAAATGTAAAAAAAGTAAACACTCCTCCTTTATTTCTTGATTAATTTTAACAGTTGAAGTGTCAACAAATTTGCCTCTGTTCGTACTTGAGCAATAAGGTAATAAATATCCAGTATTTTCACCCTGAAAGGTATGAGAAAGTCCTCAAAGCACGTTTTTCGACCATAAGAATAACACTTAAATGAGTCGAAAAGTAACAGCAGTTCAAATGTAAATAATGACTTCGAAATGGTTTGAAGAGGTCAGATCTTTCATAATGTTATAACTAGCGAGTAAACCAAAGCAGGTTGTAAGCTTGGTTTTATTCACATTCGATTGTACGTTTTAGCTCTACCAGACTTGAAGGTTTTAAGGGTGTCTAATGCAGTTATTTTAATTATTTGATTAATTAAAATTCAGCTGTTAAACAAAAACAAATGAAATGAACACGTATGAAATAAGCAAAGTAATATCATTGGGTATTTATACTGATAAATAGGTACAACGCAACTAGTGTGAGTGAGATATTGTAAATAAATGTAATGTTGTAATTTTACGTTGTACACTTAACCTACTATTATTTGTTGGCAAAAGTCACAGGCCGAGGGATAACGAGCGCAGTGAGTGACGGCGTGTCCCCTAGAATGATTAAACAAGCGTTATATTTGTGTTATCAATTATACGTTACTGTCCAATATAGTTGTTTTAGAAGTAAATTCAATCCGTTCTCTATTCAGACCAGTAGAGTCCAGTGTGTTGGTAGTACAGGAGTCTATTGTGACGTGAAGTGTTTTCTGAACCCCCACGTCTTGGAACAATACAGTGGCACTTGGAACCGAACGTGTCCATTCCAAACGTGGTATATCGACTAAAGCAAAACGAAAGTATATGTTTTTTTTTTTTAATTTGCAAGTGCACATGGGCCTGCAGGCTTTCTATACAATCGTTGCTATAGCAAGCAAGCAAGCAAGAGTATAGCAAGCAGTATCGACCATAAGCAAAATTTGGATTCGGAACTTCGGTGATGCATTCCACAGCTCGAAGCCGCTGAAGGCTTGCTAATGAAAATTGTATTGAGTAATAAGAAAAGGTAGTCTGGTTTTGTCAAAGTAGATATGCCTAGAATTTCTGCAGTTTTTTCCAATTTACGGTATTTGTAAAAAAAGGATAATTTTAAAACACAAATAAAATAAGAGCCAACTAACTAGATTGCTGAGTTGTATTTTTCTGGTCTAGAACGAATATAATTATGATTACAACTGTTTTTAGTTTATATTATATTTTGTGCATCACCTTACAAATTATAATTCTATAAATCTGTTCGTACTATAAAATTACATTAGGTCGTGTATAAATAATAAGTACAAAAGGAGAGGCATGTTTTTGTGCAAGAGTAAAGAAACTGAAAAATAAAAAGGCAATCTTCAATAAATGAGCTTCCCTGCTTCATTCCTCTTGCAGATGAATACAGACCGCAATCTATAATGTATTCAACTGTATATGAGGCCAAGAAAGCACCTGCTTTCCCTCTTACATATTCATTCCCAGCCTAAATATTCAGTTACAAATCGCAGTTTGATAAAAAAATAACTGTTTTGATTTGTAAATTATATTATTTTATTTGTATACGATACATAAATGGATTGTCAATATATTGGCGAATATGGATAGCAAATGATCGTAGTCGTTCTTATTAACATAGGTTGAATGAACCTTAGAAAGAACGATTTATTAATATCGTAGCAGCGAGGAAATTAAAGATACTAAATTAGCTTAACTAACGCTTCAATGGAATCCGAACCACGTAGTAAAGGTGTGTTTTCGGCTAACTGAGAAGTCTGATAGTTATCTTCCTCAGACTCCATTCAAACCCAGGATAGCACCAAAAACGCATAGCCTAGACTTCTCTAGCAGTGTCCACGTCGATAGTAACCAATGAGTGGATGCCGTGTTGGTCTCAAGAGAGCTGAGAACAGTAAACCTTTAAATTCCACAACACTTAGCCACCTAGTAGGTACGGAGCAGTGTTGGACTGTGTGTTATTTGTAGTCTTACAACAATAAGAATTCTGAAAATATATTTATTCTTTAAAACAAAAAGCAATGTTACTTACACTTGGGAAGTGCTATTAAATAAAAGCCTCCTGTGGTTATTTGAAGACGGTTTTGGAGTTCTATTGGAAGTACAAGTTTTCAGCCATTTTCAACAGTGTGATAGGTGAATGAGCTAAGTTGTATGTGTTTGTGTGGTTAGGGTTAGTGATGGAAGTGATTTGAAAACCTGAATTATGGGCGACTTGTGTTTTTTTATTGGGATTTTCGTTGGAAGCCTGAAGCCCATAAATAAATAAATAAAATTTTATTGTCATTAGGCCAATACATAGCAATAGACAAAGTCAATCCTTAATACTGATACTAAAATTAAGTACAAGTAATGTACAAGGTACAGCATCAATATACAACATAAAAGAAATATATGCAAATTAAGTAACAACACAAGAACTACCCAACTGAACATGAAAGCAAAATATTAATGAAATAGATACAAAGTTGTAGTTTAAACATATTTATCATACTAATTTTAAGTACAAGATTACTGACATACTATGAACAAGATCAATTTAAACCTGACTAACCATATCACATTCATAAAATTCTTTTAAGTTGTAAAAGGGATTACAAGCGAGCCAATCATATAATTTTGTCTTAAAGGTATCCAGAGGTAAATTTTGTAATTCTGCTGGCAGCCTATTAAATAGTTTATGTCCAATAACATCATAACTGTTTAGAGATTTAGACAACCGGTGATAAGGTATGTAGATATGGTTTTTGATTCTGGTATTGTGAGAGTGTATACTATTTCTAAATTTCATCTCTGGCATCTTAACTTTTATATGAACTAATACAGTATAAATATATAGATTAATTATAGTTAATATTCTAAGTTAACTATAATTAATCTATAATTAATAGTTAACTTAATCTATAAATAGACCTTAGAGCTTCGATCGTGGCTATGTAAATTTTAAAAGAACACATGGAAATAATTTTCTAAGAACTCTACCGAAAGAACGAGGTCTTAGAGTGTGTATAAGGATCCTTCAAGAATGACTCAGAAGTATTGTATAAAACTAGACTTGGAAGATTTTTAGGATTTAAGAGTATTTTAGATTTGTCAATTCCATATACGATTTATTTAGGCATGAATATAAAATTTTGAAAATTGTAGTATGTTTGATACGTTTAACAAGTGGAAGAAATCGTCTGAACTCATTTATTACTCTCAATATACTCACTATTTATTATTAAAAATCTTACAATAACGTTTCAAGATCTTAGTTAACTTTCTTACTCCCTATTCATTGAGATGAACAAAACTGAGTCTGTAATCTTCCTCATAAAATTAAAGTTTGATCAATCATGTCCCAATAGATCGGGATCAAAACGTTTAACAACTTACTTCAAGTTCGACTTGGCTATTTATGTTTACAAAAAATTTCAGAGGTCTCAAAATCAAAGAAAAAAATAGTTATGGAGAACCTTGTTTCTAAAGTTCTCGTAATGTATTAATGGGCCCATTTATTTTTTGGTGTACTGATGTTACAAAATATTCTGTGCAGGACCCTGCTATCAATATGTGCTAGAAGCAATGCAACTTGTAATAATTTCAACATTAATTCCTTGATTCCAAAATTTGTCAGCGGTTCCGAAATTCGTAACCCATTTTCTAAAACTAAATAGGCCCTATATCATACTAATTTAATAAATTATTATGATTGAATAGTGGCTGAAAACTCATAAAACTCAAAATTGATATAAAATCTTACTTAAACATCAAAATTAAAGTCCAGTGTGGGGCACTGTTTGGTATTCCTGATCTCGCTCCTGCGATGGCGGGTGTTTTCTGGAGAACCCTCACGTCTTGAGAGCGAACCCATTGTAATAGAAAGTTCCCTTTTACTGAATATCCTATACAGAGACGTGATGCACGAAGCTTAACAAACCTAACGTAGCTTAACAAACTGAACGAAGCTTAACAATCTTATTGTAGCTCAACGAACTGAAGATAGCTTAACAAACTTACCGTAGTTTAACAAACCCAACGTAGCTTAACAAACTGATCGAAGCTTAACAGTCTTAATGTAGCTCAACAAATTTAAGGTAGTTTAACAAACTTAACATAGTTGAACAAACAACGTAGCTTAACAAATTTATCGTAGTTTAACAAACTTAATGTTGCTTGGCCAACTCAATGCAGCCTAACAAACTTATCGTAGCTTAACAAACTATAGGCAACTTAACAAACTCAACGTAGATCGACTAACTTAACGTAGCTTGTCAAACTTAATATATCTAACAAAGTCAAAGTCGCTTAGCAAAATTATTGTAGCTTAAAAACTCAACATATCTTAGCAAACTTAACGTAGCTTGTCAAACTTAATATATCTAACAAAGTCAACGTCGCTTAGCAAAATTATTGTAGCTTAAAAACTCAACATATCTTAGCAAACTTAAAGTAGCTTGGATAACTTAATATATCTAACACACTCAACGTAACTTAACGTAGCTTAGCGAACTTAATATATCTAACAAACTCAAAGTAGCTTAGAAAACTTATTGGATCTTAAAAAATTCAACGTAACTTAACAAATTTAACGTGGCTTAGAAAACTTAATATATCTAACAAACTTAACGTAGCTTGGCGTACTTAATAAATCTAACAAACCCAACATATCTTAACAAACTTAACGATGCTTAGCAAACTTAAAGTAGATTAATATTGTTAACGTAGCTTAAAAACATAATGTATTTTTACAAAATAAACGTAGCTTAATAAGCTTATCGTAGCTTAACAAACATAACGTAGCTTAAGATTTTACAGTGTAATACCACCTTATTGTACAACAATTATGTTTAAGCTTATTTAAAAGTTTTTGTTGTTTGTTTGGTCAAGATATTTATTTGTTCAACACGTGTTCTAGGTTTTGTAGCTTAATACTTGCTTATATATACTTCAAGTAAATTAGTCGCTAACTCTTCTTCCTTGAAGATAGGAGTCTTTCTAATAAGTCAATACCTAACTTTTGTATCCCTTAGTTGGCCTTGATATTGGGCCAACTAAAATAAATATAAATGACTCTGTCTAAGTAACAGTCAACCTTAGTAAGTAACAATTACTACATATTCGCCTATATCTCTACGATCGGCGTTTTACTATGAATACTGAATGAATAATACTAGTTTGTTAACTGATGGCTTTACTTACTATACGGGCTTGTTTCCCTCATTTTGTAGTTTTCAATAGAAATTGATAGTAATAAAAGTCCAATAATTTAGTTACCACTTGAAATGGAAATCCCAGAATCAGGAAACAATAACCCAGCTGAACCTCTTGAAGTTGCGGACAGTCTGGGTTGAATATTAAATGTCCCAAAGCATCGGAGTTTCACTGGAGTTGGTTTGGAGTGGTCATCTAGGCAGATCTTATTATGCTTTCGACGGCCATTTGGACATTTCATTTTAATCTTATAATTTACTTAAGTTTTAGGTACTATCTAACTAATGGCGTTTTTAAAACAATAGAAGGAATAAATAACACTGGAGTAGGTTTTTAGTAAATTTTGTTACTATGAAATAATATAGATTGTATTGATTAAGTTGACACAAGCGCAACCGTATTTAAATCAACTATGTTATCAGCAAAATAGATAAACTATTTTATTACTGCTTAATAATTTGTTCTGTGTATTGTTGTTTGATAATGACGTGTTAATTCGTCTTTTTTATTTTATGTTTTTCACGATTGCGTGTTTCTGTAATAGTTTGCAAGAAGATATAATTTTCTGAGACGTCTGTCGTAATCTATTAGCACGCCATTTTAAAGGGGGTTTCTACATTGATAGTAGGTTGGTATGAAAAAAAAATAAAAAAAATTGTTTTATATGTGAGATAAGTTAGTAAATAGCACATTAAGAAGACAGGAGTTTTATATCTGTCGAAATTAGTTTTCAAACTAAAAATAATATATTTATCTGTTTAAAGGTGAGACATAAGAACACTAATAAGAAAGAAGAATCTTATAAGGTAAAATTATGCAAGATAATATGAAATGAAATGAAAATTGTCTTTACTAGGCGGAGTTAGGACTATTAAGTCCTCTATTCCATTCAACCTTATTTCCAAAAAACAACATTTATTTATTTTCAACTATATGAAATATATACAGTAAATTCTACAGTTTCTTAAACATCTACTTATATATCCTAAAATAAAAGCAATGACTTATATCTAACATTTTGTTGATATACTGATATAAAAATATTATAGACATAAATCAATATTCAGAATTGATCATTTCTAATATCATACATCCCACACACTTAATTTATGATATTACATCGGAGTTTTTTTTCATTTATAGTTGCAAGGGAGATTATTGTATTTATTATTGAAATTTCATAATCTCGATTTCTCAATGGCTGGAGATTAAGAGTCGTATTGTGGTTGATTCTCCATAAGGCCAATGTTAAATTCAAATAAAGATTACGGCTTTGTTTATATGAATGTACAATTTTCAACTTGACTTTTGTTTGAAGAGAATACGATTTCCTAGAGCCCCATGAGACCAGGTTTCAATTTTATACCTTGATTTATTATGAACCGATCACTTTTGTTCTAATTTTATTTATTTTTTTAACTAACCGAAACAGTTTGAAAAATTTGTTTCATAGCAAATCCTGTGCGTACTTGTCAGGCTTGTCCTAAAAATCATATTGACGTTTGAAATAAATATGTTAAAAAATGTATGACTGAAACGTTTTCAAGTGAAGTAGTGTTCAACTGCAAAACTGCCTGTAACCAGCTCTACCTGGTAGCCAAGTGGGAAGGAGAGTCAACTGCCCTGACTCTTCAAATCACACATGATTAGAAGAGGGCGGCACAGACGACAACCATTCTTTTGATAGTCAGAGTTGCAAGTAGTTCCAAAGTCAACAACAGATAGAGGGTCGGAGGCTCAAGTGTGACAAAATTATTCACTGGAGAAGACTATTAAGGAGTGCCGTTGAGATCAACAAATGATTTATCTGTTTTGGAGAACATTTCAGCTGGAAACGTTTTACTTACTAAGTAATTGAGATAAAATTTCCATTAACTTTTATTTAAAACAAGTGTTTAATGTGCCAATTTACCAGGAATTACTGAACTCATTACTAAGTAAAAACATTAACAGATGCCTCAAAATGACTTTAAACGATAACACTTTAATCTTCCTTGCTTTAATTTGTTTTATTTCAGTGTTTAGTAATCAACGGTTCATTTACTACTATATATTTCTCTTTTTAACAAATGCGTTGTTCCAAAATTATTCAAAACTTTGTTATTACTGTTATAGTGCGGCTGTCCTCCAATAGTTGTTCCCCACACGCGATGTACAAGTTTCAAGTTGTTTGGATTGCAATTAGCCCGATCCATTGAAACCTTCACGAAATTTCCAAAACACTAACCAGACTCAAAGTTAAACACTGAAGGGTCTTCATAAACATTAAGCTTTAGCCAGTAACGATTTTAATTGTTCCATTTTAATACGGAGTTCATTTTCAACAAAATCTTATAAAATAACAATATGGCAACGTTACGTCATGCCAATGTAAACTGCTTACATATAATTAACTAATCGTACGTGTAGACCGCAACGGTTTAAGGTAATGTACCTAAATTATCAGTTTAATCCATAAGAAAGGAGAGGGAGCTTAGGAAAACTTATTAAGATATTTCTCAAAACTTTGTTAATGTAGCTTGGTAAAAGCCTTAAAGTAGACATGGTTTTGTTAGAACCTCAACTTGTGCTGTGGGACCTTACTGAATGAAATAGCTCTTTTGAGGAAAGCCAGGGAAGCACAACAGATTCTATTTCAGGAGTATACATACAGTTTGAAAATTAGAGAAAATTCTTTCTGCTGAAAACTGGGGCTGGAAATAAGATCGTATACATTTTATATACTTCACACTAAGCCAGTCTTGTGAGCGTAGAGCAAACAGTCAGCGAATCTTAAATTCATTTATTTATTCTTAAGACGCCGATCGGCAAGATATGGGTGAATATGGGTATTGAATGAGTGTCGATGGGTAAATGTAGTCATCGTTACAAAGTAAGGCCGATTATTCCTTAGAAAGTGTCATTAATTAATAGCCCAATGAACAGCCGGTGGCTATCAGCTGATCCCTTTCAAAATGTGTTATGATTCTGATTATCATTGGACTGAGAACCTTTAACTAATGAAGCTGGCTTTAACCAACTAAAATTATTCTTACATTATTACTCTTGATGTATTATTACTTTGAATGATTTGAAAAAGAAAACCGAATAGTTTAGGCCCTAAAAATGGTTTGGATATATTTATAAAGAGGATATTTTTCGTCTTTTTGGACTGTCATTTCTTATTTTTATGCTTAAAAAATAAAAAATAAATAATAATAGCACGAGTAGGCTGTACATTAGCCAAGCACTAAAAGTAAGTAGACCTTTTTCACAATTAATATGCCATCTCTCATGAGTAAGTAACGTAACGTTACCGATGTTCCTCCCACCAACAAATAATACTGACGTTCTGTTGAAGGGAAGAACGTGACACCATGTTGATTGTATTATAAATAAATGAATAAGTCATAATGATATTACTAAGCCTACCAGTAATCACACATTTTAATTGTAATTTTCTTGGTGGTTTATAGACATTTTAATTAATTATGTATAATTAGTCACTATAAAAATATTTTTATTACTTTCAATCTGTTACGCCAGGAAATTCAATTAGTAATATCGATTCAAGGTCAAAGTTCAACATATGACACAACACCTTGCTAGCTTATTATATGTGATAAAGAGTTAATGTAAATCCAGTTATAAACTAACAATTTGTCCTGTATGTTTTTATTTTCTGATAAAATGTATTAGGATATGATATAGTATAGGTTGAAGTATAGGTTGAACACGGAGGCTTTAGAAAATTAACTAGTCCAGAATTTTCCCTAAAAAAGTATTTAAAAAATGAAAGTTAAAATCTGAGGTTTACTTGCTGGTTTGGAAAATTCCTCTCGTCTTTTGAGATTCAGTCCAGTTAATTCAAATGTAATTTAACTAAAAGCTTAGTCAAATTTCCAAGACTGTCACATATTTCCAAAGAGTTACGGTAGCGCAAAAACACCTGTAATTACATAGAATTACGTGAAAAATACCAATCACACGTATTTTTCACGTAATGATGGCAAATGTCCAACAACCTTTGTCTTCCTCATCTGATACTTCATCATTAACAAATTTAAAAAAACAAAGTACTTATAAAATGACTGTATACTTAACATTCTTTGATATGATTTTGTATATGAAATGAAGAATCGAAGCCTTATTAAATTTGTTAAAACGTTTTACACTTTTGATAAAGTTTGTTTGCAAGGTATCGAAAGCTAAAACAAACAGAAGACCGTCTTACTCTAAATTTAATACAGTTGTTGAAACGAGCGCCTCTATACGAAATGGAAATCCCAGAAACAGGAAACATTGAACTTGGACTAACTCTTGAACGTGCCCTGAATATTGGGTACAGTTTGAGCAAGAATATGGCAGGATCAAGCTTCATAAGTAATCCTGTTGACAATTTATAAATATTTCAATTAAATGTATAACTAATTACCATAAAAATATTGTTATAAATAGCACGTATTAAATACGTCACAAGAACTTATATTTTTAGTTTAAAGTTTATATATATATATATATATATATAAAACATTATAAAACTTGATCATTTACTGACTGGGATCTCAACTAGTCGAATAGACTGAATTATGTAGTTACAATCATTATTGTTCAAAATACTGTACATTATATCGAGTTATACGTTCTAGTAGTATTTCAATGTAGCTGTGACGCGAGGTGTTGTCAAGAGTACTGCATTGACATACGAAAGACAATAATTACTTGTCAAAGTAGAAATCGACTTGAGGAGGTATTTTTAATTTGTTCAAACATTAATAAAATAAGGCAGTATTCACAAATAATGCACAATAAAAACAATCTACTGTATAAACATTAAGAAACAATCACGTAAAAGCCAATATAAACGACGAGAAATTCCACCATTATAATATATTTACTCGCACTCAAATACACTATTAAAAAGTAGGGCATAAAACAGGCTTATTTGGATAACTGAAACGTGGAAAAACTGCGAGACGTAAAGGAGTTTCTGTGGTTACGTCTGGCTTATATCGTCTAGTCATTGGTTGTAGCATTTCCAAACTACTCGTATTTCCAGCATTCTCTTTACGAGCACTCTGAAGTCAAGTTGGGACATTCAATAAACTATAGTTCGTACGGTGCCCAAAACTCGTTCTGTAAATTGATTATTATTTATTTATCTATTAGTTTTATCATTAGTGGTTATGTTAGAAAAAAATCCACATGCCAGACTGAAGTGCATTTTAATGTGGTTTATATCAAAACCTCTGCCTAAGCATAATATTTTATTTAATGTTCCATGATAAAATCAATTTATGAATTTTTTCAATAGTAGTTTGTGAAATCCAAACTCATTATTTAGATTAGTATTAATTTTCAATATTCAAAGTCTTAAGGGGTTTTTGGAATTTTTCAGATTTACTAGTGAAGAAACTAACGAAGGTAAAGAAGGTCGTTATCCCTAGCCAAAAAAGACTCAAGTGTTGTACAACTTGAGGTCTTCAGAGAACATCATCATTAAGCAGGAGAAACTTGTACTGACCCCATTGATAGAAATATTGACCCAGAAAGAGTAGGACCCAGCAAGGATCCCTGAGGCACACCAGAGGTGGCAATAAACTATTAAATAGCAATACACTTTAAAAAAGCTCTGCATTATAACATACTTGAAGTCTTCTGTCACGTGGATGGCTAGAAAACCAATGGAGCATTGTGGCTGTATCCCCAAAAGCCTCAAGTTTATGTATTATGAGCTTGTGGCTGACACGGTCGAAAGCCTTGAAAAGCTTTGAATGTCACTGAAAAACCAAGTTCAGTGGCATCTTCCTGTGTACGCTCCCCAAAGGCGTCAAAGACGTTGGATTAAAAGACCATCAAGCTGTTGACAGAAGAACGACCATGCACAAACCCATGTTGGAGAGGGGTAATATGTCTGGTGACAGCAAAATTACAGTAGGTCTATTGATTACAACCTTTTCAAATACCTTAGCCACGACTGAAAGGATAAAAATGTAACTTCTCTTGAGTACACAAAGAAAAACGCCAGCAGGAAGGGAGTTATTGAGGAGCTCAGTTGATGTTTATTGTATTTAACAACAGTTAAATAGCGGTGATAGAATTTAATGGAGAAAAAATAAATGTTAATTCGAATTGCAAAAGTATACTTGAGTGTACTTTGAGATGTTTCTCTGTGAGTACATAAGGTTTGCGGTCATTTCAGTAAAATTTACTTGGAGAATAACATTTACCTTTTGCTATGTTCAATAGTTTAAAACCCATAAAAATATTTTATTACAGCTTACAATTATTCATTAAAATGAGGTATTATTTACAAAAACTTTATTATTTTTCCTGATTATTTACTTAAAAAATTTTAATCAGGTATTATAAAACGATGTCTTTTATCAAAGTATAAAGCAATAAATGAAACTAAACTCTTGAACACAAGTAATGACATAATGAAACTGAAACACATTAAAGTTTCATATACCAAATCCAAAGTAATAATTTGTAATGAAATTAAATATGGAACACTAAAGTTTGCAGATCAACAACTTGGCTAAACTCATTTTCTGAAATCGTGCTGAACTAAGATTTACGACTGAACTTGAACTTGTTGGCGTGTATTATTCACGAATATACTATGCAGTGTTTACTTTAAACAACTAATTAATATTCAGCTATTTTATGGTTAAGTTATTTTATACTTAAAAATAAAGCTTTCAATAGTGACCATGTCAAAGAGTTATTTACAATATTTAAATAAAATATTCCGTACGAGTGGTGAGTGGAGTAAATGGGTAGCCAAGAAAACATAACATGGATTTTTGTTCTTTTTAACTGAGTCTAATATTTAACAAAAATCCTAAATTCCTAATAAAAATGTAATATCAGTAGATGGTATGTCGTTATATAATTTACAACAAAGAAACTAAAAACTAAGCAACATTAGATACAAAATCTGTATGCATATCCAAGTTTGTTTATAATTTTATGAGGCCAAGTCTATGTCAAAGAAATATTAAACAAATAAAATAACTAGATTTTGTAATTTGGAACTAGACAAAAACAAAATAAATATAGCTTCCCTAAAAATGAAAAAAAAGTCTTTTTATATTTTTAAAATGAAACACAACTAAGTTGGAAGTAAAAGAGTATACCGAACATGTTCCTCCTGAGTTAGTTCCGTCAGTTTTGGGGGCGGTAAATCCAATAACGAAAGGTCTTCTGTGATTGGACTTTTGTTATGATACACCGACCTCCGTTGAGGATAGAAACTTTTTTCTGTGACTTTCGACGTGGTTAAATTTAAACAAAAATAATTTGAACCAATCAATTTTAAAGTTATTAACAGGATTTATACTTTTAAGCAAATTTTCTTTGAATGACCAACATTCTTTGAAAACTTTAAACCCAAATTAATACATACAATTTAAAACTTCGATCATAACAAATTTATATACTTAAATGTTTAAATCCATTACCTGGTTTTAATGTCTAAAATATTGTTGACTATTTTTTATATGAAAGATTAAGAACAGCTAAAATGTTAAAAGAAATTTCCAAACAAGACTAAATTACATGACTACAATTAGGTTATTTGACGAATATGGAAAATAAATGGATTTTAATAGGCTCTCCTACCCACACCACAAACACAAATTTTAAAGGAGTCATGCGAGTACAGAGAATCTGTGAGCGACTAGGAGCTCGATCACTGCACAGAAAAGAAACAATCAAAGGTCGCACCCAATAGTGCACTGAATGTGTGTCGAGTAGTTTGTTCTCCAGTTCACCATGGAGATTGCCATTCCCTCCCATTTAGTCTTCCCAAATCCTCAAAAACAAACGTAGTAATTATAAATGCATAAAGAAATACATTAGTTTTTAATCTATTTACAACTGTTACTAAGCTGTTCACTGAGGTCATAAGAAAGCGACCGCTGTTTTTAATATTTCTCTGTGGTAGGAATAGTAATTTTGTTTGTAAATAAATTATTTTGACGTAAGGGAGGAATATGGATTATACATCGTATGACTGATTAAATGTTTTAGCAAGTTAAATCTACAAAGTGCTGAATTTGAGTAAATTCGTTCGGTAATGAATAAAACATTTACGATTAGTCACTTAAGAAAAGTTATGAAATTTATAACATTGTTGAAAATCATGTAATAAATATTAGTAACTGTTGAATATATAGGTACATAATTCAAAACAACGGATTGCCAAACTAATCATTGTTGATTGCATAAATGACATCCTATGTGATTGAAGTTCTAATTGTAAGTTATGTAATTAAATAAGAGGTTACAATGCTATTGTTCCATAGAGATAATTAAATCCAGAGTGGACAGTTGCTCTGTTTAGCTTTGCAGTTGGTGGAAGTGTTTACGTTTGTACGGTGTGTGTATGTGAACCAGATGGGATGGATGATACAGTCATGTATGTTTGTTATGCGGACGATAAGATTTTATTTCCAGCTAAGTCCCCCCCCCCCCAAGATGGTAATGTGCATTTTAAAAATTTAGTAAGACATTTACATTCATTTAACTGTGTCATACGATGCTAGTGTATGAGTTGGTAAAAGAGGGCAAGTAAAGAGTATGGGAATGTTGGGAAAGGGGGTACATGAAGAATGTGGAGTAGGGTGAGTGAAGAGTACGAATATGTCATGAAGGAGGGTTCGTGTAGAGTAAAAGTATGTGGTGAAGGAGGGTCAGTACAGGGTGTAGGAATGTGGGGAGGGAGGGTCAGTAAACAGCCTGCAGGATAAAAAGTAAAAATGGTTCCATGAAGGGTATGAGTGTATAGTGATAGTGGGTCCGTCAAGAGTATGGTATCGTTGTCAAGGAGGGTTTGTGAAGAATATGAACCAGAATGTTGTGAAGAGGAATCCATGAAGAGTTTGAGAATCTGGTGAAGCTGGGCCCGTGAAGAGTATAACAACGTGTAGAAGGAGGGTCCCTGAAGAGTATGATATTGTTGGTAAGGTGGGTTTGTGGAGCGAATGAGGATGTTGTGAGGGATCTGTGAAGAGTATTAGAATCTGGGGAAGATAAGGTAGATGAAGGGTATGGCAATGTTATGAAGGAGTGACCATGACGAGTACGAGAATGTAGAGAAGGTGGGTCCCAGAAGAGTATGCAAAACTGATGGAAATAGTTCCGTGAAAGGTACGAGAATGTGGCGAAAGTGGGTTCATAAAGAGTATTAGAATGTGTTTAAGAAGGCAATGTGAAAAGTTAAAGTATTCTGAAGGAACGTCCATGAACGATATGGAGATGTGATGAAGCAGTCCGTTAAGAGTATGAGAATGGAGGGTCCCTGACCAATCACATGAGACTTAACCATTGACAACAAAAGTGGTTGGTTGTAGTTTCAATTGTACGTTAATTAATATAATAAGAAATTACAATGATTATAATCAGTTTCTTTGGGGATCGTTAAATTAGAATAGTTACATTTTGCGGTTATGACGTGGAATTTTTTATTTCTTAGTACCCTCACATTCCATTAGTGCAGCAATCTGTACATGACAGTAAGTTGTTCTTGATGAACATTTACTTCAGTCAGTATTTGCCTTGTTAATATTATTCGTATTTTTTTTCACGATGTTTTGTGGCCAAATTACATAGTGGGCTCTCTTCCCCAGGCCTTTTTTCCGTGTAGAATTCTACAGTATCTTCTTTTTGTTCCTTCATATTCCTTAGTATTTCTATTACGCTATTCCATCCTCCCCCTATAAAGGAGTACTTGCTTTATGTTCTAAGAATTACATTTCATGTGTTCCAATCAGTGTGACCTGGACCTTGAAAGGAATGTATCTGAGTTATGGTTCATCTTGCATTCATAACTATTCCATCACATTCTCGTCTTGGATATATCTAAGAACATATAACTTAACTCGCTAGTTCCCATTATTCTGCAGCACTGGGCGTGAATATTATAAAACAATTAAAATACAGACTATCAGCTGAGTTAGGAATTCGAACCTCCCAAATGCTCTTCGCAGACCTAACCTTTGAACTACATCACCAAACATAGTATTTTTTAGACTTGATTAGGCACAGAGAAGGAAGAAACAGATGTCGTTTGTTACGGCCACAGCGAACGCCTCAGTGGCATTTATAATTAAGGCCGGCAAACAGCACTGTTACATGTAGACACACGTTGCTCGTAAAGCCGTCTGTCCCTCCACGGCTTAAAGCCCCCCCACACACGGTCGAGTATGTTGGGTTGGAAGTCCGGTTGGGAGTTGGGAGGCTTCCACACACACGGTCGAGCCTACGATCGAGCATCCTGACGGCTGGCACTTCGTCAGTTGTACAATGGATTTGGACTCAGCTGTTGCGTTGTTAACAGTTTTTTTATTATTTATTTTTGGAATTCTGCACTTTCTTTAACTCCCGACGGAGGGAAGCTCTAAGTGATTCAATTTTAGCTTTTACAAGCTTTTCATCACAATCAGGAAACACCTCCTTTGCTTTTTCGATAAGAACCCTGCAGCATTCTTTTCGTATATGCTATTGCAATAGTTTTTGCTTTTGACGTCCCAAAATGGGCGCTGATCTCTGTAGAGCTCAATAAACTCTGTCCACACCCGGCTCGCCCAACATGCTCGACCGTGTGTGGGAGGCTTAAGTCTGTGTCTTATTCGACTTGGAGAGGGGAATGGAGGGAGTGACAGAAGGAGGGGGAGGGAGAAAGAGCGTAAGAGACTGAATATAGGGGTTTAATAGTTTGTATGATAGAACCTGTCTCCTGGACCCTCGGCTACTGGCCCGGGACACCCCCCCAGCACTGGCAGCCGCCTGCGGCTGTTTCCTTAATGAGTCACTTACTGGCATCCCCACTGGGTGAATTAACTTTTTTTCCCGGATCACAATTTTTGAATTTTTTTCAAATATTTGAAAAGTACATAAAAAAATAAGATTAATGATATAAAACTCGATAAAAATTGAACAATATTGAGGTGGTTTGTTTATTTGTATAGTAACAATAAAGTTGGTTTTGTGTAACGATATGACGATTAAATTACATTGGAATTGACAACAATTCCAATAAAATAATTTTTTAAATAAGCTTATGAGTAAAATGGGTTAGAAGTAACAATCGAGTTTCACGAGAAAAATCTACGGTACCAATACTTGGAACATTGGACTTTTGCAGTGGAAGTCTGACTCATGGTGGCTAAAATATTTCTGAGAAGTAAATTATTGCAAGTGTACTGAGTTTGAATAATAAAGCCAAACACTGCGTTATTGAGTAAACATTAATATCATAGGCCATTTTAGCAATGTGAATCTAAATAATTGACAAGGATTTGAAAAATAAGACTATTCCTACTTTTAAGCACATTATATTTATAATTCAATCAATATTTTACAACTCTCACTTTTCACATGAACTTTAACAAAATAATCCAAAAGCACATCATATACATATATTAAATAATAATGACAAAGGCACAATATTTACATAATAACAATGAATATTATACAAACTTACATAAGGAAATTTTGAAATATACATAATGTAGATTTTACATGTTTGCTGCGAATAGAGCATCGATACAAAAATAATTACTTTATAAGATTATTAAGAACCCATGTACCAAATTTTATTCAAATGTTAGTGATATACATATCTTAAATAATAATGACAAAGGCACAATATTTACATAATAACAATAAATATTATACAAACTTACATAAGAAAATTTTAAAATATACATAATTTAGATTTTACAAGTATGCTGCGAATAGGGGGACATCGATGCGAAAATAATTAATTAATAAGATTATTAAGAACCCACGTACCAAATGTAAACAAAAAACACTAACACACAAATAGTCACATAACAAAAGATAATAGCAAAAAATATGCAATAGTAAACTCAATTGAAGAAATGCTTAATTCAAAAATTCGCTAACTAAAAAATTAAATGAAAACACAGTGGCTATTTAATTTACCACGATGTTACTTTGGCCAACACTCACTTTGAACTGAAAACTACCCTTACCCCTAGAAACTTGTAAGCAGTTGATTAAGCATTTTTCAGAAATAGATTAGCTACCATGAGTCAGACTTCCGCTGCGAAAGTCCAATGTTCTAAGTGGTAGTACCGTTATAACGCAAAATACAGATTTTTCTCATGAAACTGGATTATTACCTCTAATCTTTTATAAGCTTAGTTTAAAAATTATTTTATTAGAATTGTTGTCAATTCCAATGTAATTTAATCGTCATATCGTTACACAAAACCAACTTTATTGTTACTATACAAATAAACAGACCACCTGAATATTGTTCAATTTTTATCGAGTTTTATATCGTTAATCTTATTTTTTTACGTACTTTTCAAATATTTGATAAAAATTCAAAAATTGTGATCCGGGAAAAAAAGTTAGTTCACCTAGTGGGGATGCCAGGTTCTATCATACAAACTATAAAAGGAATAGGAGAAGGAGTGATGATGGTGCTGCCGTTGCCTTCTACCACGGTGAGCTAGAGTACTAACTACTAGACACACCAAGTTCCTTACTCGACACTCATTCAGCTCCTCTATATTTCTCTATTCCATGTGGATTAAGCCTCTGTTCTTCGTTTTCTAAGCTATGACATCGAGGTTTAGGTTTGCTCATGGTATAACTGTACATATTACAATATAACAAAAAATTAATATCGTTAGATTAGAATGTAACATGCTAATAATCCAAAACAATAATTTGTAAGATAAATATTTACATGCTTATTATGTTTAATCATTTGCCTTGAATGCTTTGTGTAACAGTCACGTTGGAAATATCTGCATCATTCATTGTAAGATGTACCATCCACGTTAATGGTTAAACGTTTATTATAGATTACTCTCATCGTAAAAAATACTATTTTGTAAGGATAAATATTAAAACTCAGATACAATCAATTTGAGGTAATATATATTTATCAAACTTTGTATTATTTTACTTTTTTCTTCTTGCTTTAATTTCAAATACAATTTTAATATTTTACACATTTTAGCTAACATTATCAGAATACAATTGTTACCAAAGTCAACTTTGGTATTCTATAATTGAATTGAAATTGATTGATCGTAAAAGCAAGAAATAAGTTTTTCTCAGATAAAAATTTAAAGGAACCATACATGCAGAAACTAGGTAAAAAATATAGTACTGTTAATACTGTACAAAGTTTGTTAAATGATTTAATTTGTAAAATAATAAACATAGAGGCAACAAGTCTCTCTTGAAAGTGAAGGTAAGTATTGCGTTAATCAGCTAAAGAACCCTTCACAATTTTCATCCTCTCTTTAAGGGGCTGTGTAAGATAATGATGCGTGAACTCTTGGTTTAGAAAGCTAAATTTGTACATAAGCAGATTTTCAATGTAAACCCTCGTAGGATAATATAAAATGTATTAAATTGCAAACGAAATATTCACTTTAGATTGTGGAATATGAGCAGTTCCAGTAATGAAGTTCGTTGATGATGTGAAAAAAGGTAACTCCATTATGTAAAGAAATATATGAGCAATTCACGTTCTTGCAGTATTTTAAAAATGATACTAACAAAAGAAAATTTCAATTTATAAGGTGGAATACAAGAGGTTGTTTTTCATAAAGGGAAAGTTGGGAATATGAGAAGTTTACGTTTCTGAAATGCACTTCGCTAATGATGAAAAAATACTACCAGTTTTGTTTAGTAGAATTTTAGCAGTTCACGATCTTATAGTATTTTTATTGGTCGTTACAAAAGAAAAACAATCAAATGCATAATAATTAATTTCTTGGACTGTTAGAAATATTCAGTGCAACAGTTATAATAATAAAATATTAATTCTGATAAGCCACATCGATCAAATGTCATGCGCGTTTCTCCGAAATTAACCATAAAGTAGTCCTGATAGAAACATCAACAGTTATTTATTTTTCAGTTATTTTAATACTACCCTGTATAGATTCTTAAAGAGGAATATACACTTACCCCTGCACTGGCTCACGCATCCAGTCAATAACGCCGAGAACAAGTTGGTGAAGAGATATTTTGCTGGAAGTTTATTACGTTATGGCCACAAAGGGCCAATCATACGCTCAAAGTATCCTTCTATATCAAGTTACATGTCTACTTTTCCGTTATAGTCTTTATTTTACCTTGGCTTTCCAGAAACCTAAATCTAATCAATACAATTTTGTATTATAGGCAAGCTATATGTTTTTATTTTAAAAATAAATTTAGAGGAAAAGAGTTTTTCTCTTTTTATTACATCGAGCCGTGGCACATTAGGAATTTTCGTCCTTTGCAATGCCCCTTCCCTACTTATTTTATTGAGTCTCTGTGTCTTTGTGTTTGTTGCGTCGATCGTAGGTTCTCTGTCAGCTGTTTCATTGTTACTGTCCTTGACCCTTTCACAGCTCTCAACACTTATGATTCTTAGCTTGATCGTGATGGTTTCTCATTCTAGTGACTACTAGCTAAAGTTTTTCAAACTCCAGGGTCCATTTGGGGTGGTGGACTATAACACGTAGTCACCTGAGGAGAGTGAAGAGGCCTTGAGGAGGCGCAGCGTTGGATCTTTGGGCGGGCCCACTTGCCAGTCCATCGGGCAAGTCACTTCGTCCGCAGTATATAACCAAACAGACTGATGCTTATAGGTGTCAAAAGACTCCCATTATTTGAATTATAAATTTAAATTTGATCAAAATTCAGCCCCCCCCCTCTGAATTGGCGAATTTTCTCCCAACCCCGGGAGGGCCCAGTGTTTGTGCGAGAGTCGTTTTAACATTACATTTGAAATGTAGAGCTTTTCGTTTCAGCTATATGCAAATTACATTTTCTGTCCATTGAAAACATAATACTCAAGAATTTTTTAAATTTTAAGGCGAGAAATAAAATTAAAACTATTTTTGTTTAAATATAACTTATTTTATTATTTGTGACAATTGGTCAGTTCACATGGTTTTTTCATACTTCAACAAATTTAGTTTAACCTCAACATTAACGTCTGGCATTTATTATGATATAATTAATTTTTACTAACTAATTTACCAAATTTGATTCCCTGCTTTGTATACAATCTATTCTTATGCTTCTATAACTGTTGGTCTATTTATGACTTCATTTCTGCAAACATATTTACAGTTATACTAATGTGTTGAACTGTTTGTTTTAAAATAGAACCATGGCAGATTAATGAAGGCGTTATTTTTTTAATTTATGAAATGTTATATTTTAATTTGGATTTAAGATTATATTCGTCAATAGTCATATGTTGATATAAGCTTATATGAATAAAATGTAAGGTGAATAATGAGCTATTTATTCGTAAATTTAGTATTAAAATCTACCAACAAATAACCCTACTAAATTCTACCAAGTAATGGAAACCTCAGTATAATTATTTCAATTATTCCAACATATTTCGATATTATTGTTGTGTTAAATAGTTAGAATTTATTCGGTATTAAATTAATAAAATATAAAATGATTACGATTATTATTATATTATAATTAATTGGACCAAGTGATATATAATAAACGATATTTTGATGAATTGACATATCTTTTTGACTACACTTGTTTCATTCTTTCAGAAAGAGCTATCTTTTTTCACTATACCAGGTTGTTCTGGTTCCTTTTCCTGTTATCTTACAACTAACTTTCAAGTCATAGTTTTTTTTTAATGTTAACATATTGTTTAAATGTTAATTTGTGTTTGTGTAAGTATCCTTTTATTCCGTAAATCCTTTTAATTGTTTGTGTTCACCCCATTTAAATTTTGATAACATTAAAAATATTATTTGTCAATATTGTGGATTCCATTCTTTTGATATACCAATAGAATGTTAGTTTTCATTTAGTCACAAGGGAACGCGTTCTTATATTTCTTTAATGTCAGTAATGTTGAAGCTGTTTCAATACTTAAATGATTTCAGCGATTACTTATTTAATTATTTTATCCATTTAGACAAATTATTCTCTTAAAATACCATATTGCTCTTATTCCTCACGTATTGATGTAAACGTTCAATATTGCAATATTTAAATTTTAAAATGATCAAATAAATTCAACTGGGCAAAAACGACACACAAACACCTGAAAGGAATCACTCTACACACACCCTAAACAAGCCCAAAGATAATTCCCAAATAAAAACATGTTGTTAGTTCAGTATTTAAACCTAATAATACTTTAAGTTAATATTTTGACTCTTTCATTGTCAACATATCTGTTTACATTGTTTAAACATACATATAATAAAATTCATAATTTGTTATACACCTTTTTTGTGAGATTAATACTCCTAATGCATCAACAACAAAAAATGTGGATTATTGAAACAATATTTTGCTTTTGCAGCAAGCAATGCTGAAGAATATACACGCGTTCAACGAAATTCAATTCACCTTCTATTATAATTCATTAAACATATGATTATTAACTGAAAGTAATAAAAGTACCATTTATTTCTAACAAGAAATGGAAATCCCAGAAACAGGAAACAATGACCCAACTCAACGTGTACGCTTCACGGGTGGACAGCCTGGGCTGAATATTAAGCACTCTACAACCTCCAAGTTCCATGGGAGTTGGTTTTAGTGCAAGTATATTATACGGATCAAATATATACGAAGATTTTAATACTATCTTATACGAAAATTAATCCTAAATTAAAACTAATATAGAAAAAGTTACCGTTACATTGATGAGTTGTGCGGGTTATTGGTTTGTTGGTATTAAATATATAATAAAGATACCAGCTGAGTAGCGTACTTCACGGTAACTAAAATTGTACGCTTACACAGAGATTAAAAGAACAGAGGTCACTTTATTATGACCGCAGTGGCAGTTATAAAAATATTACAACTAGTGTACATCTTTACACATATGGAGTAGTAGTTATCACGTTTATCCCTGAGGAAATTTAAAAACGAAATTAAGTTTATTTACCTTAGAAACATACGAGAAACATGAATATACACAGACAAAGTAGAACTAAGTATTTTCATGTGTAGGTTTATTTTTAAAATCTAACAAAAAATGTACGTTAGATTTGGGCGAGCCGGTGGCCGAGTGGTCTAAGGCGTCAAGACTTTGAGCTTGGGTTAGAGATAGCGCTGGTTCGAATCCGGCCTAGACTGGAAGATTTATCAGTAATATTCACCTTGTACTGTACTGGTTTGCCCCCTTACTCTGTCTGAATAAGTTCCTCGCACATATCAACAGTCTATGAGGAATAGGTAGAGTAAGGTTAAGAGAGAGGATCGGCTTCTTCTTAAAAAAAGTGCAGTAGAAATTTAACGTAAACCAGATTTCCTTTAAAAACTAACCTATATGCTAGACATAGAGTAAATAATAATAATATCTATAATAACAAAATTCAAAGGAAAATAGTAGTATATAATATTCTCTCTGATAAACAAACATCTACAAGAAAGGTTTTTTTGTATCGTGTAGGAGCACCAACGGAACTTGCAACGTGGAATTACTTTGATTAATTACAGTACAGATAATACGAGTCTCAGCATTAAATTTACTACATAAAACACTTACGTCATAAAAATTAAATGTTAGTATAATTTAAAATGTAAAAAGTGCAGGTGTTCGGTTTGTTAAACAGAAAGAACAATCAATGAATAATTATATTCTAAACTTCTATTGAATGAGTAGGAGTTAAGATAAAAATAAATTAAACAGCGAAAAATGGTTATTTGTGGGCTATTTATAATTATCTTATCGTAAAACTTGGGTGTTAGGAATAAGAAAGACGAATGATTTGGGGGAAATAAGAGGAGGGACTGACAAGGGACTGGACCTGCCAACTGCAAGGCAAACTGGATAAACAAGTACTCAATACACATTCAGCGCACTATTCCATGTGACCTTTGATTTCCAACTAATAGACAAGCTCACTTTTAGTTCCTACACAACATCTGGACACTGACTACCTCTCAGCACAGACTTGTCTACGTCGATGGCAACGACTGAGCTGAAACCGTGTTGCATTAAGGGGAACGAGCATGGAACATATCGCCAACATACAAAGGGTTAAGGATAGGGCTCATAATTGGTTTAAAAGTTACTTGGACAACCGAACTCAAACCGTAATTATTGAGGGTGTCAAGAGCCAAACAACTTCGGTTGATTTTGGAGTGGTCCAGGGTAGCACCCTTGGCCCATTATTATTTTTAGTTTACATAAATAATCTGTCAAAATTAAATATTGCTAGTAGATTATTTTTATTCGCTGATGATACAGCTGTTGTCACAGTGGGGAATTCGTGGGATTCAGTATTTTCACAGGCATCTAAAGATCTTTTAAAAGTTAAAAATTGGTTTGCGTTAAATGTGCGTAAAACTAAATGTCTCCCTATCTATCTTAGACAGGACCTTGGGCCGGGTATGAGATCACTAAAGCTGCATTCTTGTGGTGACACTGAGTCAAATGATTGTCGATGTGATAGTATTGATATTGTGGAACATCATAAATATTTAGGTGTTATTGTTGATCGCAAGATGTCATGGGCTCCACAAGTTCAGTACGTCAGGCAGAGAGTTCGGAAACTGATATACGCTTTTACCCAGCTTAGAGAGGTTTTGACTTTGGACCAAAGGAAGGTGGTGTACTACGTTTATGTGCAGTCGGTGCTGCAGTACGGTATCTTAGCGTGGGGAGGTGCCTCGTCTAATGTACTGGAACCATTGGCTGTAGCTCAGAGAACAATTATAAAACTTATTTTAAGAAAAAATCCAAGATACCCTACTTACTTACTGTACTATGAATTTCCTATTCTTAGCATAAGACAACTTTTTGTCAAAAATTTAATTTTATTTATTATGAATAATAAGGTTGACATTTTTACAACGTTAAAACATACCTATCTAACAAGAAATAGGGTGGGTTTTGGAATTCAAATTCCTCGTCCTACCAGTAGTTTGGATTCTCACAATCCATTTTTTATTGCGCATTTTGTTTATAAAAACCTTCCTCAAGGCATAATTCAAGATGGTGGTGGTGTCGCAGCTTTTAAACGGAGAGTGGAGGAGTGGTTGCTTACTCTTGGCCCAGAAGATACTGAGAGATTGATTTGGTCATATTATATTTAGTCTTGTGCTCTTCCTTATATATTCCTGTTGGGATTTGTATGGATATGTCTTATTTAAATATCTTATTATATGGGGGTGTGGAGGGGTAGTTAATGGAGTAGTCACTGTTTACTCTTCATAGACTACTTTATATACTCATGTTTTGGTGAATGATTTGGTTCATGTGTAAATTCTTGTGTGTAACATTTAGGTGTTATACTTATATTGTATTAGATTTTTATTATTTTTTCATTTTCTTTTCTTTTCTTTTAATTTTATTTTGTTTTTTACTTAAGTACATTTTCTCTTATAACATAATTGGCTAGTGTATTTCTATAACAATTACGACTTATGTCTAGAATGTTAATATCTCATTAAGATTGTAAACTTGGCATTTCTCTTGTTAATATTTGTGTATGTATATTTTAAGGGTACAGTATTTACAATTGTTATGATTTGTAAAAGAACTCTTGCCTTGCACACAGACGGATAGTCTATGCAGGGCAATATATTATTCTTGATATTATTGTAAATATTCTTTCCATGTAATAATGAATAATAAACTTATTTGAATTTGAATTTTGAATTTGAATCTCCAAAACACTTTGTCCCAAAGTTGCGAGACAGGTTGTCCCAAATTTGTCCCAATACTACAGTACGTGTATATTGAATACCACAGTGCGTGTATGGGTGGGCGGGTGGGTAAATACTACAGTGCGTGTATATTCAATACCCAGTGCGTGTATGGGTGGGAGGGTGGGGGTTACAACACTACGCCACTAGTGCTCACTAAATAAAAGTAATAAAGATATTGTCTTAAACATAATTTTAGTAATCACATAGGGCTTGTGATTGGTAATGACTATTCATACTTTAGTACTATTTAGTACTTTGCCACTCTAATTTGTCATAATTGTATAAATTTATTTGAATAGTTAATAAATATCAAGTATTTTACTTTCTTCCATATGCGTTAGTATAGAGAAAATATTATGATCGTAAAAAAATTTGTTGTTTACAAGTTGGTCTACAAATTTAGTTTAGGGTCCCCTGAAACCATAAAGTGTTTTTTTTTTCGAAAAACATGTTGGTGTCTATCTGTGTGTATGTGTGTTCGCTGGAGACCAAAAGAATGGATCAGTTTTTACGAAATTTGGTATGTAGGTGTATTTAGCCAATATATTCAGACAACTTTTATACTTTTTTCAAATTTTAGTTTTTATATATTTTTTTTGGAAAAAAAGAAAAAGAAAATGGATTTTTTTCAAATATGGCTCTAAGGATATATATTCAATTTTTAGGAAAGATGTAAATGACAATTTAAAATATTTTAATAAATCCGCATGTTTTTAGTTATGGCAAACAAACTTATTTGAGAATCAAACTGGTAATTTTCAAAGTTTTGATCTTTTAGTGTTTGAAACGGGGAAAAGTTTGTGCCAATTCTTTGAAACCATTTATTAATAGTCATTTACTTAAACCATTAAAGTAATAAATAAAGTAATAATTGATTTTGGTAAAGCACTGTCAGCCATTGTTAAATAATCGGTATTTTACACTGAGTTATTTACTCATGCTCTCGTCTTCCCTGAGTTATTCTCATAGGTCGAGCATTAGGTGCGCGAAGCCATCGAAGGGTTCCTAAAAATGTTCCTGAAGTGCGCGAAGCCCAAGGCAGGTAGGGGAGGATTGTCGGCCTAAGGAATGTCCGTACTTACGTGTCATCAGCACATACCAACGTTGGGTTAAAATCCTGACGTCATTTTCGCTAACAATTAAATAATAGTGTAAAAAGGAAGGCAGTTAACAACATAGACGAACGTCCTGCCAAGCTTATCCATAAAGAAATATGTGATCCCAACTCACTCGTAAAGACGTGAAACTGATATCAAACTCATAAACACGGCAAAAGGCCCGCGCTCCTCCGAAGTTGCTGAAATCATCCTCAGAGATGTACACAATATAATTATTGAAATTATTAATTTTCTTGTGCATTCAAAATTTAAATGCATAGATAATACGGCCTCGATTGATTTTATGAATAACGTTTTTAGTTGTATAAATGATGGGAAGTGTGTTAGTGGATTTTTCTTGATACAAAGAAAGCTCTCACAGAAGTATCCATACTTCACTTACTAACTTACATCATATTAAATAAATTGCAGGAATTCATTTCATTTATACATTTTTTAATTCATTACATTTTCATTGATTTTTATTATAAAATCCACTAATCAAATACTTTTCAATAAACAGTTTTTCATAATTCACAACAAATTTTTTCACTCACTGAATCTACCGCCTTGAATTGTCTTAATCACGTCGGTGTGTGCATATACGTGTATAATACAGTTGTTATTCCAAAACTAAATCTGACGTTCTACACCAAGACATTAAATTTTATTACAGAAAGAATAAATAAGCCTAACAGACCTCCCGAAGAAATAAAAAAATGTACAAGTAACAAATTAGTATTTCTTAAAAAAATTTACAAAGTGGTTGAGATCTTTGCAGTACATTCCATAATCGTACATATATACAGTATATCCTTGGGTCACGATTTTCCTTCTTCGTTTTATAATATAATTTATTTATTAAATATCATTTTCTATGTAATAATCTTGTACCGATTATATTTTTTTAGCTTCACATTACTCTATTGTAAAACTTGCATAACTCGGCTTATTTTTACGCCAGCTGCTTATATCTATGATTTTGATGTTTTTTTTATACATTATAGTCTTTTTACTATAAGGTCACATCAATATAAAAAATAAATCTTGAGAAGGAGAATCTACAAAATATTACGGTAATTTTCATACCTCATTAGATTGATTTTATGAGTCTTTACAACGGCGAATTCACAAAGAATGAACATTATTACGGCTTGGGCGTTTATAAAATATTAAGAATAAGGATGACAAAGGCAACCCCCTCTTCGCGCACTTCAGGAACGTTTCTGGTGGTCACCTGGGGTGCTTCGCTCACCTCAGGACACTTCGGCTACCTGACTCAGGTCAATTCGCGCACCTCAGAACACTTTGGCTACCTGACTCAAGGCAATTCGCGCACCTCAGGACACCTCGGCTATTTGACTCAGGTCAATTCACGCACCTCAGGACACTTCGGCTACTTGACTCAGGTAAATTCACGCACCTCAGGACACCTCGGCTACTTGACTCAGGTCAATTCGCGTACCTCAGGAAACTTCGGCTACTTGACTCAGGTCAATTCACGCACCTCAGGAAACTTCGGCTACTTGACTCAGGTCAATTCACGCACCTCAGGACACCTCGGCTACTTGACTCAGGTCAATTCGCGCACCTCAGGAAACTTCGGCTACTTGACTCAGGTCAATTCGCGCACCTCAGGACACCTCGGCTACTTGACTCAGGTCAATTCACGCACCTCAGAACACTTCGGCTCCTTGACTCAGGTCAATTCGCGCACCTCAGGTCACTTCGGCTACTTGACTCAGGTCAATTCGCGCACCTCACGTCACTTCGGCTACTTGACTCAGGTCAATTTGCACACCTCAGGAAACCTCGGCTACCTGACGAAGGTCAATTCGCGCACCTTATGTTATTTACATACGAAGGCATTATATATCTCACTCGATTATGTTAGTTAATATTTACACAATAATTAAGTTATCTCTAATCGTATACGGTCTATCTAGTGTCTATAATCTTGTAAAAGACAAAACACAGGAACAACTGATTCATATTCCGTACGTTCTCACGCGTTGGTATCTCAAAACAAATGCAAATAACTTGAAAAGAAAGAATGTGCCTCACACAACACCTTCGAGTTTATTCTATCAGCTTTGGAGGCGGTAAATCCAATAACGAAAGGTCTTCTGTGATTTGACTTTTCTTATGATACACCGACCTCCGTTGAGGAAATACATTTCTTTCTGTAGCTTTTGATTAATGTTTTAAAAGGTAACTTTAAATAACTACTATATATAAGTCTATATGCATCTGAAGGTTGCCAAATACGTATTCTTAGATCCCTTTAAAAGAGGAAATATTTAAAGAAAACATTCAGTTCTAACGTGGTAGATTTTTCTTGAGTTATATAATAATAATAATAATAATAATCTTTATTGCCATAAACACAATACATAGTTGTATAGCATGCGTAAAAATTAAGTAAAGTTAAACAAATACATAGGTTAAAACATATATATGTGTAGTAGCCTACACAGGAGTCGTTAAAATATTTGATTTTAGTGCGGAGTCATCTCCAAAAACTCCGATTCGCTATAGAAAGCTGCATTGACGAAGGTATTTAGTATTGAGGGTGTTTTAAGAGATTTTAAAGCTTAGTGCCTTTTCAGAGGACCAACTAACATCCACGTTAGTAGAGGAAACAATACAAAAGACGTTACCACGAACGATCACAGGGAGATGCGTTTTATAAGTAGAAAGTAATGAAAAGGAACCAACTGTACCTTTTAGAGGAGATAGTACATATCTTGGAGCGAAGAAGTTGAGATGAAGAAGAGTTGAGATGACCGTAGAGATGGATCCACCAGGCCTGGGGTGTCGATGTTGTCCCGTGGTCAGTTTTGAGCACAACACATCACAGAATAGAGTTTGCCTTGAATTAAATGCGGAGTAGATTGAGAGTAGAGAGACTGAGAGACGAAAAAAACACGATCACTGACTAATGAAACCAAAAATTATTCACTATAAGAGAGGTCACGGCAATCGCGACGCCGAGCGAACCGTTCTGCATAGCATCATGAGTTCAACTGGGGTTTTAATTTTAGGTATACGGGTGAAGCGTGTTGATGGGGTTCACACCACCGGATACAAGGGTTAGACAATGTCACCTGATATTTGACTTTTGGCAAGTGCATGTGCATAGAGGCCAGTAATATTATTTAAATTTCAATACAGTAACAGGTGAATATATTATGAGTATGTGAATAACAATTTATGCTTAAGAGATTATAAATACAAATAAGAGGAACAAACTATTAAATTACTGAATTATGAATTACAACTAACTATATTTACAAAAACTTATACTAAGTATGGAACAGAAGGAGCGCCACAATTTCCCCTCAAACAGTGTTTCGTTGGGCTCTCCTCTTATATCTTCTCGTAACGCATTGATCAGCTTGGCCCCTCCTTCGGACGGCAGTGCTTCGTAAGCCCGGAGTCTATGCTGTCCGGTTCTGAGCATATTCCACCCCCTGGTGTTGTGATCATGCACGTCCCTTCCCCTTGTTAATGTATATTTATTTTGACAGTATCGAACTGTTTCAAACATATAAAGGGACGGAAGTGTTAGCATGTTTAACATTTTAAAACTATTTCTGCAACAATCTCTAAATCTCAATTTTGCAATAATTCTCACAGCCTTTTTTTGTATAATAAAACATCTCAAAAAATTAAATCTTGCATAACCCTCGCCACAACGTAATTCCATATGATAGGTGTGGATATATAAGACCTTAATAAGCCATTTTCAATAATTGGGTGTTACAAAACTGTGCCAAATGTCTAAGTGCATAAATTCCAGAGGATATTTTATCACATTTAGCATCTATGTGTGCATTCCACGTGAGTCCTCTGTCAAGGTATATTCCTAGAAATTTGGTCTCATTTACTTCTTCAATTTCAGTATCATTGAGTATTACTGATGGATCGCATTCTTGGAGTGCTTTACGTCCAGAAAAAAGTATGTAATTGGATTAAGATACATTAATTACATTGTTACATTGGATCAAGTTGGTTAAGTTAATGGTTAAGACGAAGACCTTTTCAGATGTATAAGGGAACATTATTAACAAAATTATTTCGCTCATGTAGATTAATTTACAACTTCCTTAAACACAAGTTTATTTTAAAATTCAACAATTCGCAATTTTTTTAGGGTTGTATAGCTGCCTACTATTTTGACATATACATATAATTTCTTCTGTAAGATCCTTCCATTAACTGAACATGGATATCTTCGTGTACAACCACATTTTCATTTCTGAAATCATTTGCCGTTATTGTTATTATTTTACGATAAGATTAATAACAAAATTAAAATAGCTCATACACTTAAAAATGTGTCTAATATAATTGTTACTAAATGCTTCCCTTAAATCGAAATTTTTTTGATTCAGATTGACACATGTACACAACCAGCAACAAGTTGGTGAAGAGATATTTTGCTGGAAGTTTATTACGTTATGGCCACAAAGGGCCAATCATACGCTCAAAGTATCCTCTATATAAAGTTACAAGTCTACTTTCTACTTATGGTCTTTATTTATGTTTACCTGAGCTTTATAGTAAATTATTAGGTACTATAATGTTTCTAATTTCAGTCTTTCAAATCTGTTAATATTATTTTGGTTTAAATTGTGGGTGATGAATTTAGAACTGGGAATTTATTTTCTTTTAAATTTATTTTATTTTTTAAGGCCAATTTCTTGTTTAACCTTACTTCACCCATTCTTCATAGACTCGTAATCTGTTTTGGGAACTTATCAGAAGAGTAAGAGAGAGAAACAGTATAATTCAAAGTGAACATTACTAATAAAAATAACAGTCAAGGCCGGATTCGAACTTGCGCTATCTCTAACTTAGGTACAACGTCCTGAAGCTTTTATGGGTGTTCATCTAGGCACCCAGCTCTAAGGAATTTAGTTCTAGATTTTATCACAACTGCCGCTAAAAGTAGTAAAGAGCCTGTATCATTAACACACAATCAATGTTATTTAAAAGTTATTTGATTGTTCATGATATGTAGATAATATTTGGAGATTTCCAATGTTTCAAGCGTTTAGAAAAAAAACACAACGTTTCGACATGTATAACAAACTCCTGTCGTCTTCAGGTGTACATACTAACTTAGCCTACATTTAAAGCTATTTTTTTTGTTTAGCAATGTGTTCCCCTCCTCTTTCTACCCCTCACAGCCCCCACCTGCCCAGCTCCGAAATTCGACAGAATGACATAACTCTCACATTTGTAGTAAAATCTAGAAATTAAGTTTATATATATATATATATATATATATATATATATATATATATATATATATATAAATTATTAATCTCCGTTTTTAGCCAAAGATAACTGCAGAAATTTCAACTCAAAATTCGAAGAAATATCATTTATAGAAAAATAATTGGCGACACTTTAAAATATATATATATTTAGATTTACCCTAGTCTAGGTTGTCTAGTAACTTTTTTCCACTATACTATCACAATTTTAATAAAATATATCAAACGGTTTATTAATGAGTTATGCACCAAAAAGGCCTAATAGTCTCTTTAGGCCTTTTTGGTGTATCTCCATAAAGAAAATTTCCCAGAAACACATTTATTATTCACATAGATAATTAATAACAATTTTTATTAAAAAAACCGCTCGGCCTCTGGATCTCTCGTAAGTTCTTAGAGATAAATACAAAATAACTAAATATAACGAGTTCTTTACATATGCACACTTTAAAAGATCGATAGTTAATATATTTTATTATGTTTTATTTACATAATTTATTCAAGAAAGTCACTGTTATCCTTTTCAATTGGTAATTAATATTTGAATTATGTGATTTACAGAAATATTCTTAATTTACGCATATTCTAAAATTATCGTAATTTGAGCGGGTCTTTACCACTGCACTTGTATGGGTAAGTGGGTGGTTGGGTTAGTCAATAACACCCACCCAAGTGATTGAATTATTTAAAAAAAACTGAATTTTAAATTAAAGTTTCACGAATATTATATTGTATTGGGATTTCATCAAAATCATCAGGTACACACCAAAACAACTATAGGGGGATTGTAGAGGGGCAGTGAGGGGGGTCGGATAGAGGGGGCACTCCGCGGCCCTGACAGGTTATTAATGTCAAACCCTTGGACAAAGGGGAGTCATTGTCTTTGGAATAGAGTGATTACAGCAGCCCTTTCACCGACTTGAGATGGACATGTTACAATGGCGAATGAACTAATTGAAACCCTAAATCAATGTTAGGTCATTGATGGTCCTCGCTGAAGCCACAAGTGGACAAATTTACCGTAGAAAACTTCTACACATAAAATAATATGAATTGTTACCATTTCATTTTTTTAATACATTGGAATCAACTAGGATATAATTGAGAAAAACATTAAAAAACTAGCGAACTTTCAAAAACATTTTGTGATATTATGAACATAAATTTCAATAAGTTTAATCTCTGTGATAAAAAAATGTAATTTTTCCAATTTTACTGCATGAAAATTTATTTCAGTAGACCATGAACAATTAAATTCCATTTCCCCCCCAGACCATATAGCATGAAATCGATAAAAATATTCAGTTCGATGTATACCTTCAATATATATGCCAATAAGTTAAACGTTTTGTGTACAACCCTACTAAAACTGTGTGCGCACATTTGATACACACGGTATGGCCAAGTGCATACCATGTACCCGTATGTGATGCACTTGTACTTTGGATAGAAATATTACATACATTTGCAAAGAAATATTATTTGTTGAACATCAAGATTTAGATTTATTTAACTGAATAAAAATCTCTCTGGAGATGATTCATCATCTACGTCACCATCGCATGCTGATGATGAACTGACAGAACTATCTATATATTATCACTTCTAATGTCAGTTTTATCCATATTCTTTTTAATACAACTAAAATCCAAATGAAAACATAAACAAAGCACGAAACAAATGGTAAAATCACTCGATTATAGGTTCTGAACAGTGGACAAGTGAGAAGGTGGTGGGGGAAAAGTGTGTCCAACTTTCACCCCTGACACTTATTCACAGACCAGGCAACACGGCAGTATAGCGTTATAGGCTGAAAACGTGCAGTAAACACGATTCATGGAGCCTTATATGAATCCATTACTTGTGATCAAGTCTGATACCCGTGGGCTGTAGCATGATCTTCAAAAAATCAGCCTGTGACTCAACCTGTTAAATCAACTTAAATGTTTCATCATGGAAAACACGTCAACAATGCCAAAAAGTTATGATATTTACATATATAAAAATTTATAATACTAGGTCCTCTTAATATCGACACGGCTTCCTCTTAATGATTGCCATCAACATGGACAAAACTAGAGAGGTTGGATGGTATGATTACCTGACGGGTCAGGATGTTGTGTAGGGGAGAGAACTAAGTGTTATTTGTATCAGTTAGCCAAAAATCATTCCAATTCTACGTTGTTCAGATTCCACGTAAAGCTGTAGGTCCCTTAGCTGCCCTGGACATTGGGCTACTAATAAATGGCCCTTTCGGGAATAAGTCAAACTTAGTTTGTAACAAGACTACACAGGCCATCCCCACTCATCCTACACTCAAGTAATCATTGATGTTAGCCTTAAATATAAGCACAAGCTGTGTCGGCGTCACAAATTTAAATATTAACAGTATATAATTACATTTTACTTAAAATAAAAAGTATAATATTGTGATATTTATGATGATGCGTATTGTTTAATTACTTGGTTTTTTTGTTTGTTTATTTGTTTTAACTTCGCTCGCCAGTTGAGATGGGCCTACAGGCCTGTGCGTCAACTTTATTCAAGTACCGACCGTTGGCTCAGCGGGGATTCGAACCTTGGACCTTGCCCTCCGCAGTCCGAAGCCTTAGCCATCACGTCGGATTATCACAGAGATTTGTTGCATATCCATATGGACGTGATATATGTAGTGAAATACCATGATAAATGATATTTAGTTATATTTACCGATATATACTGATATTTACTGATATCTATTGATATTTACAGGTATCTTTTGATATTTACAGATATCTACAGATATTTACTGATATATATACTAATATTTACCGATATTTACTGTTAGATTTATAGTTAAAATGTATCCACATCGAAGAGATTTTTTTTTTGAACACAGATTATGTGATACACTGTAAATATAATCATTCATAAACCGTATTCTAAGCCAGTTATGGTAAGAACCCAGATTTACGAGTAATTTCCTACTGAACTTTTGAAATTATTTCTGTGGCTGTATTATGTTTAGATACAGTTGAGCTTATTTAAGATCTCTAAAAATAATAATTTTTTCTAGGAAGATTTAACTGTCTATCGTCATGGTCATTTTTACTTAAAAATGTATAAATATGTATATTTATTCTCAATACACCGATCATCAAGATATGGGTCTAGAATGAGTGTGATTAGTGTAGACGAACGTATGTAGTCGTTGTTATAAACTAAGGCCAACCATTCTTTTGGAATTGTCATTAATTAATATCTAAATGAGAAATGAAAAGCCGGTGGTTATCAGCTGATCCTTTTAAACATTTTCCATGACACTGGGATCAAACTAAAGCTTCTGGCCAATACTTTTCTTTGTTTTGCCCTTTTATAACCACTTCTAGCCATGTCTAATTGTACTGGCATTCATCTATTGTCCTTATTTTGGCATATACAATTGTTTAATTCTTATTCTTATTAAAAAAACTATTTTATCCGAATTTTTGTAACTTTAGAATAAAAACAAAAAGTGAGCTTACTTAACTTATTATAAACGAAAACCAATCGTCTGATAAATTATCAAGAATAACTTTTTATGATTTTGATAAATATTTAAAAGGTTTTAAAATATATAAATATTTTTAAATTTAAAATGTTGTTTAAAAATAAAAATATTTTGTTTAGTATATAATATGTTACCAAAGAACACAAATCAAATTGTTTACCTATTAGCATAAAGTGGTAGCTCTTAAAGTCTACTCGACAGAACTTGACAATTTCAATTTATATAATGACATCTGTACTTCACATTCAAGTACTAACCTAATCTACACGCATTAAAACAAACGAAATGTTTCCTAAGTTTTAAAGGTTTAAACTGGAAGCAGCATTCACATTTCGCGCACAACCCGTCATAAGGGCGCAGCGTGGCAAGTGAATACAGAAACGTATCGGCGAGTTAGTTACGGTTGAGTACCTCAGAATTGGATCCGTACCCGGAATACTGTATTGTGAAGGGAGCCTTCTCCAAACAGTCTGAATACACTGAGTAACTCCACTCCAAAACGCGCCGTAGCGATAGTGACTACTACACAGCTTACGACACTAGTTAGGTGAACGTTACAAATTTACTATAATATAAACACAAATTTTGATTAATTTTATTAAGGAGGTTAAACACTGACAGATAGAAAGATTAACCAAATTGTAGTATTCCAATTAAGAACTATAATCCTGTTTTTAAATTTTTCATTTTTTTATATTTTATTTTCATGCTTCATTACAGGTTGGAACCCATTTAAATCGGTAAATCTAATTTAAAGTGTTCATTACAGTCTGTTTAAAGTAATCATTTACATTTTTCCGTTACTCCACTACCATAACTATAACTAAGGATAACCTAACATAACCTAACCAAACCTAACCTAACCTAACCAAAGTAGTGGTATAGTGAATTAACGGAAGAGGTTCCAGTCTTCACGCTTCACTTCCACAAATCGTAAGTACACGCTTGATAAATTACAACATTGAATGTAATAAATACTATAACAAATAGTTAATTTGATGATAGTAAATACTATAATATATTTTACAACATTCAAGGTCAACGACTGTGCTTCCATAAGAACAACTTCCATGCTAATACCATTCTATAACATCTTTTGAATATCAAAATAAACTATCAATAAATTTATTTAAAACATGGACCCCTTGCCAGAATACAAATAAGTCAAGTATGGGTAGATACATGGAAAACACATGGAATATAGGAGATGACGTATTTTATGGTTGATTTAAAATGAGGCGTGGGTTGTATTCATATGAGGCGAAAATAAATACCTTACAAGACAACTTAAGTGAGTTGTATGAGGAAGTGAGGGCTCTCAAACATTCTAAACTCTAAAGTGTATTCAAGAGTTAAGTCATATATCTTCATCAACTCGCATAAAGGCTGAGGAAGGGCCAACAGCAAAATCCTCTTAATGAAAATCCTGCCGTAGAAATATAATTAATTAATTAAGGTTTGAAAGAATATAACTATCGTACAAATATTATTTACAAAAACCACTACTACCAAAGAGTTAAAAACATAAATATTTATGATGAATTATTATTTTTCTAAATAAACTTCAATTCACTGCTTTTTATTGATCTGTTTGGGAGTACGTTTTGCTCAAAACACATACAGTTACATTCCCTTGGTAAAAGAAAGTTGTTAAGTGCTGGAAGTTAATTTATCAAGCAATAATAGACATTATTATTAAAAAAATAGAAATAGAAATCAAACTGACATGAAAGCTGATGTAGGATGGAGTTTTGGTAGCTGTAATTATATTTCTTGTCAAATGTTATTTTTGAAGATTTTTAATAATTAAATTAGAAATGTCTTGATACATAATAAATTAGAAATGTGGTGATATACAACACCATTAATTAAAAAAAAAATAAAATTTCAAAGAAGATACATAACTACGTAAAAAAATACCTCCAACATGGCATTATCTGTAAAAAAGTATAACTGACCTATGTACTATTATATACAATTGTAAAATCCGTCAATATTTAGAAGAATAATTTAAATATTGCAATTTTAAGACATTGATTAAAATAAATTATTTCCATATCATTTTTAAAAGCAACGGGAGAGTTTTGTTTTCTGTACTGAACAGAATTTATAACTTTCATTTATTTACGACTGTACGTAAATATTTAGTTTTAACTTTGTCGCACAGCCTCCTCCTTGACTACATATCTGCTGACTAGACAGTAAAAGAATTATTTTTCAACAGTAAAATAAAACTAAAATCAAAGAACTTATACGTTACCTAATTTGTTGCTTACGTATATACGCTCTTCCTTAATACGTATGTCCACGAATATGTATGTTACAATATCCCCGTACGTGTCTATGGAGGGAGGATGGAAGGGTGAATGCCACTACAGAGCACTATGTAAACATGCAAAAAATATTTATTACGTGCATTCGTTAATTATTTAAAACATATGTACTTACGGCACATATTATCAGTATATATGTACAGCACCCCTTATCAACATGTGTGTATGTACAGCACCACTTATCAACATGTGTGTATGTACAGCACCCCTTATCAACATGTGTGTATGTACAGCACCCCTTATCAACATGTGTGTATATACAACACACCTTATCAACATGTGTGTATGTACAGCACCCCTTATCAACATGTGTGTATGTACAGCACCCCTTATCAACAAGTGTGTATGTACAGCACCCCTTATCAACATGTGTGTATATACAGCACCCCTTATCAACATGTGTGTATGTACAGCACCCCTTATCAACATGTGTGTATGTACAGCACCCCTTATCAACATGTGTGTATGTACAGCACCACTTATCAACATGTGTGTATGTACAGCACTACTTATCAACATGTAAGTATGTACAGCACCACTTATCAACATGTGTGTATGTACAGCACCACCTATCAACATGTGTGTATGTACAGCACCCCTTATCAACATGTGTGTATGTACAGCACCCCTTATCAACATGTGTGTATGTACAGCACCACCTATCAACATGTGTGTATGTACAGCACCACCTATCAACATGTAAGTATGTACAGCACCACTTATCTACATGTGTGTATGTACAGCACCACCTATCAACATGTGTGTATGTACAGCACCCCTTATCAACATGTGTGTATGTACAGCACCCCTTATCAACATGTGTGTATGTACAGCACCCCTTATCAACATGTGTGTATGTACAGCACCACTTATCAACATGTGTGTATGTACAGCACTACTTATCAACATGTAAGTATGTACAGCACCACTTATCAACATGTGTGTATGTACAGCACCACTTATCAACATGTGTGTATGTACAGCACCCCTTATCAACATGTGTGTATGTACAGCACCACTTATCAACATGTGTGTATGTACAGCACCCCTTATCAAGATGTGTGTATGTACAGCACCCCTTATCAACATGTGTGTATGTACAGCACCACTTATCAACATGTGTGTATGTAAAGCACCACTTATCAACATGTGTGTATGTACAGTACCACTTATCAACATGTGTGTATGTACAGCACCACTTATCAACATGTGTGTATGTACAGCACCCCTTATCAACATGTGTGTATGTACAGCACCACTTATCAACATGTGTGTATGTACAGCACCACTTATCAACAAGTGTGTATGTACAGCACCACTTATCAACATGTGTGTATGTACAGCACCACTCATCAACATGTGTGTATGTACAGCACCCCTTATCAACATGTGTGTATGTACAGCACCACTTATCAACATGTGTGTATGTACAGCACCCCTTATCAACAAGTGTGTATGTACAGCACCCCTTATCAACATGTGTGTATATACAGCACACCTTATCAACATGTGTGTATGTACAGCACCCCTTATCAACATGTGTGTATGTACAGCACCCCTTATCAACATGTGTGTATGTACAGCACCCCTTATCAACATGTGTGTATGTACAGCACCCCTTATCAACATGTGTGTATTTACAGCACCCCTTATCAACATGTGTGTATGTACAGCACCCCTTATCAACATGTGTGTATGTACAGCACCCCTTATCAACATGTGTGTATGTACACCACCCCTTATCAACATGTGTGTATGTACAGCACCCCTTATCAACATGTGTGTATGTACAGCACCACTTATCAACATGTGTGTATGTAAAGCACCACTTATCAACATGTGTGTATGTACAGCACCACTTATCAACATGTGTGTATGTACAGCACCACTTATCAACATGTGTGTATGTACAGCACCCCTTATCAACATGTGTGTATGTACAGCACCCCTTATCAACATGTGTGTATGTACAGCACCACTTATCAACATGTGTGTATGTAAAGCACCACTTATCAACATGTGTGTATGTACAGCACCACTTATCAACATGTGTGTATGTACAGCACCACTTATCAACATGTGTGTATGTACAGCACCCCTTATCAACATGTGTGTATGTACAGCACCAATTATCAACATGTGTGTATGTACAGCACCACTTATCAACAAGTGTGTATGTACAGCACCACTTATCAACATGTGTGTATGTAAAGCACCACTCATCAACATGTGTGTATGTACAGCACCCCTTATCAACATGTGTGTATGTACAGCACCACTTATCAACATGTGTGTATGTACAGCACCACTTATCAACATGTGTGTATGTACAGCACCACTTATCAACATGAGTGTATGTACAGCACCACTTATCAACATGTGTGTATGTACAGCACCACTTATCAACATGTGTGTATGTACAGCACCACTTATCAACATGTGTGTATGTACAGCACCACTTATCAACATGTGTGTATGTACAGCACCACTTATCAACATGTGTGTATGTACAGAACCACTTATCAACACGTGTGTTTGTACAGCACCACTTATCAACATGTGTGTATGTACAGCACCACTTATCAACATGTGTGTATGTACAGCACCACTTATCAAGATGTGTGTATGTACAGCACCACTTATCAACATGTGTGTATGTACAGCACCACTTATCAACATGTGTGTATGTATAGCGCCTCTTATTAGTATGCATATGGTATGTAGCTGATATCCCTCAACCTCAAAACGCACCTTTGACACAGAACGCTGATGACAGCGCAATTATTGTGTGCAAACGAAGCACCTGTGAACTAATAAAACGACCCATAAACAAAATAGAGTTTTAATTTAATTATCTGAAAATGTCCATGATAAAAAAAAAAAAAAAAAAAACTTCAAGTAAAATTTACTCCTCAAAACTGCAATTCAGGTTTTTTTTTTAAATTTATTTATTCTTAATTAAGATGCGATTGTCATGATATGGGCGAATTCGGATTTCGAATGAGTGTAATGAGTGTAGATGAGCGAATCTAGTCATTGTTACAAACTAAAGCCGACTACCTTAGAAAGTTTCACTTATTAATAGCCCAATGACAAGTGAACAGTCGGTAACTATCAGCTGATCCCTTTCAAAATGTGTTATGGTACTGACTGGAATCAAACTGAGAACCTTTAGCTAATGAAGCTGTGATTTAACCAACTAAGCTACCGACCAATTCACGTACAAATCAATATTGTTGTGATGATCGTGGTGTTAAATATCTTGGTGTATATTTAGATAAAAAAGCTGAACTGGAATATAAATGTTAACACAAAATCGGTCAAGACTATGTTATACTTTCCTAGTTATACCCAACAATTAACAGGAAATCTACAAAAAAAGAATCCATTAAGTTAATTCCCCATGGTTTGTACGAATCCTACAGTTTCATAATGAAATGGAGTTGATACCGTGTCAGCAATCATAAAAAAGTTCCTCAAAGACATACTGAACAGCCCTGGTGCTGTCTCCTACCAAAAGGGGAATACAACGAGGAATTGGAGAATACGAGCAAGGCTGCCACAAGTCAGCTGGATGTTGGACTAGGATTCTAATGTAATAATTGATCAGTAGTTCATTGAAAATGCTGTTATTTAATTTTATATTGTTAATTGGTGTCTATAATTTAACTATCTTGATAACGATACATCCATATGTCATCCTTTCGGGGTGAAATGTTAATAACATAGATCTAAAGTAAAGTTGAATTTAAAGAAAACCTTCCCAGTCTACTGTTGGAAAATATAAGCGCATTAAGATTTTCTGACAAGAATCTCAACAGGGTACGATGTTATCTTTGTGATCAGTGGCAGTGTGCGCGTGTTGAAAACAAAATATCAGATTTAAAAACTGTTTATTGTGGTTTTCCTCAAGGTTCAATACTCCGACCCTTACTGTTTTCCCTGTACGTGACCGATATACGAGATTATGTCATTAAATTCTGTAGAAATCACACGTACACTAACCTTTATAGACTTTCTTATTTATCACATTACACACATATTTTAACGATTCCTCCTACCCATCCCACTATTATAAAGAGCTTAACACCACGCACGCATGCGTTACGATGGTTGTATAACCCAACCCATGGACATACGGCAATAACAGACTTTCTCATCCATCCCATTGCACATTCTTCTCAAGTATCCCTGGATTGTACAAAGCTTATCACTGTGTGCAGAGAGGTTCAGAGACTATATATACCACACTGACCGTTAACACTTCTGTAATAAAAGTCAAAGTAAATTTAGTACTACAAAGGAAGTTGTAGTATTTATTTTCTGTAGCCTCTTCCTTTTACTTTACGTAATTTGTTAAATCAACAATATCAGCCACGATTTACATTATAGGAGTAAATGAGAAACGCGGATTGATTATTTGATTAAACTACTCATATATATGAGTAAGACAGTTAGTATACTAGTATTGACAAGTCTATGGATAATGAAGGGACTGGAACAATAATGAAGAACTTACCAAGACTAAGAGAAAGTACACGGGTCGATTAATCCGTAATAACGTAATCGTTATTAAACTTTAATAGCAATTCATGAGTAAAGAGTGGTTGTGAGAACTATGAAGCAGCATTCGTAAATATGAAGTCTCACGAATGAAATGTGGCGCTAGGATCCAGATTACGCAAATACGAAATGTGGATGGGTTGACTTAAGGGTGTTCATCCGGGTACCTAGTTTAGCGCTCTAAGGAGTTTAGTTCTTGATTTATCGCAACTGCCGCTAAGAGTAGTAAAGATCCTGACTCACTAACGAACAAGCAATGTATTCCACTCCCCTCTCTCGTCTCGTAATCCCCGTCTGCCCCACGCCGCAAATTTGACAGAAGGACATAACCCCCTCATTTAAACTCTAGCAATGAATTATATATATATATATATATATATATATATATATATATATATATATATATATATTCATATAAATTCATACAATAATTTCATTATTGTAATTATATATATATATATATATATATATATATATATATATATATATATATATATAATTACAATAATGTTTTAACCAATGATGACACTAAAAATTTCAACTCAAAATTTGAACGCATGTCGTTAGAGAAAAATAATTGATAACACTTGAAAACCTTTACAGACTTTCAAGTGTAAAGGTTTTTTATGGGCAAAAAACATACAACAATTTAATTTTCTCAAAATAACGGGCGCGGACATTTAAATCTTTTTAAGCCATCTAAACGACTGATAATCATCGATGTGATAACCTAGTGACGAGCTTTTCGCATTCCAATCAGGGCCACGGCCTTCCCCTACCCGACCTCAATCCCCTACCAGATATTTCGTAGGGGGTTTTTGTTAGATTTACTATATGCTAGTGAGACCCATCCTCCCACCAAAGCTGGAAAGCGTGCCAACTGGGGGATGGCTCAAAACAAATCGAGCGATGGGATCACGGGTGGCAGTTGGAGGGTCAAAATAACACTCGGCAGCTGAGCAAAACTGATTTTATTTGCCAAATAAACATTAACTGGCTGGCATAGGGCCACAATAGAAACAGGCAGAAGGCCACAATATAAAATCTGCAATTAAATAAATAACAATAAACACAAAATTTAACAATATAACGACAAAAGCTACCAAAACACTTAACGCTACAAATACCAAAACTACAATTAACAAACTGTATGGCCCATCTGCAGTTTTGGCCTGAGACACCCAAAACGTAAGACAAATTATTAAAGAAACAAATAAAAGTGAAAAGAAAATTTATAAAAATTTTGAGAACCCCCATTAAGCCGGCAATTTGGCCCACATCCCTTGATTCCACCGAGGCCAGGGAGTAAGCCGGATTCCCTGGGCAGCTCCGAATAGAAGTTAACTAAAAGCACAATAATCCCCTTTTGGTGAGTTTAAAAATTAAACAATTTAAAAAAAAATATAACACGGTACCGTTCTATTATCCCCGGACATCAATAATACAATTAACAACGAAAAAAATAAATAACGATCACTAGGCCTAAACATAACAATAAATAACAACAAAACTTAACCATAGGGACCTAACAAAATATAAAATCCAAAAAATATAACAATAAAATAAACTAATTAAATAAATAACAATAAATATCAACGTTTTCTTCTTTTTTTTTTTCTTAAATTGTAATGTTTGAAATGTCCCCATGGCTGTTTCTTCACTTTGTCCAAACAGTTTTAGGCCTAGGCACAAATATATCCACAAACTTTTCTTCTTCTTTTGTTTTTATATATTTTTTTGTTTTTTTATAAATCACCCCCAGCTCAGCCGCCGGGAAAAGATGGAAAGAACTGACCTGAGGACTGAAGACTTCTACCACCAAAGATGTAGGGCGGGTAGCGGGCAACTCCAGGCTCCAACATGGTCCTCAGGCCAGGCTAGCAGTGGAGAATATCGAAGTTCCCCCCGGACGGCAGGCTGAGGGCTGAAAGTCCCACTCAAGGACCCTGGAGTTTTGGGAACCTTAGCCTAACATATTCTCGTGACGAACGGCTGCAGTGAACAAGTGAACAGACAGGCCAACTTGACCGAAGCTGCTGGAACACGGAACGAAACGGAACTGGGCCAACGGCTACCAAGTACACGAAACGCAGGGCAAAAGCGAAACTCAGGCAGCCTGGCAGACAACGACGAAAAAACGAAACTGTACCGGTCCAAGACCCGGTACAACCTCCCTCTGCAAACCTCAACACACCCAGGCAGGGGAGAACACTCGGTACCTCAGGGAACCAAGAGAAGACGAAGACCTCCGAAGAGTGGTGTTCCAAGGACGTCCAAGAGAAACTAAGAGGGGAAACCCCTCGAACAGGGAGCAAACTACCCTGACTGTCGGGCCCGACAAGAAAAAAGAGAGAAAGAAGACTCTCTCAGAACAGCCACCTAGGGCGCAGAGGTGATCAATCTCGTTGCCCCAAGAAACCCCCAGGAACACCAACTCCTGGACCAACCGTTCCCCGGAAAACCTTAAGCTGGCACACATGGGCTTTCCTAAACACCCTGCCTGACTGGGGATCAACCAGCAGAGCAGTCACCGGTGACAAAAACCTGTCGATGCGGTGGGGACCAGACCACCGATAGCACAACTTTGCAGCTCTTCGTTCCGCGGCCGAACTGACCGGGTGAGCCTGACAAAGAACCAGATCTCCAACCTGAAAAGGGTTAGGAGTACGACCCTTATCATACCTCCTCCTTACTCTTTCTCTAGCACGTAGCAGGTTGCGCCGAGCAGCCCGCCACGTGGACACTACGTCAGTGGCACCTGGCGTAGGTAGAAGATCCTCTAACCTCCACAAGTTGGACAAAGGGTTGTTAGGAGGGTAGCCATGTAGAATCTCGAAGGGAGTGGCATTGTGACTCTCATGCTTGGAAGAATTAAAAGCAAGCTGGAGCCAAGAGAGACTCTCATCCCAGGTGTTCTGCTTCTCAGCATGGAAGGTAATAAGGGCAGACCGAAGATTGCGGTTGAACCGCTCTGCATGAGAAGGCTGTGGGTAATAAGGAGAGGTAGTCACATGCCTGATACCATTGCCAAAACAGAACCTACGAAACTCATGGGAGGTAAACTGGCTACCGTTGTCGGACACAAGAGTGGAAGGCACACCAAAGTGCTGGAAGAGTTGGGACTGGAGAGCACGGATGGTGAGCTTAGCCGTGGCACTCCGAAGTGGGAAAAGCCAAACGAACTTCGAGAAAGCATCCACACAAACAAGTAGGTAGGAGCTACCTGACTTGCTACGGGGAAAAGGACCCACGTAGTCGATGAACACCTTCTCAAAAGGACGCTCGGCCACCTCAGAAGATAACAACCCTAACCTTGCATTCTGACTAGGCTTGCTGAGAGAGCACAGGTGACAAGCCCGCACTCTGCCCGCAACATCCCGGTCCATGCCCTTCCAGATGAAGTACCTACGAATCTTAGCGATGGTCTCATGAATGCCAAGATGACCGCCCACAAGGGAAGAGTGATAATACTGAAAGACCATCGGTACTAGATGACTAGGCAGCACTACACGGGGTTCACCCCTCTGTCGAGGACGGCAACAGAGTACCCCTTTGGACAGAAAATAGGGAGGGTGGGCACCTCCCTCTTGAAGCTCACCTAAGATGACTGACAGCTCAGGATCTTTCTGCTGATGGGACAGTAGGTCGTCAAAAGCCAGAGGAAAATCCAGAAGAACAGCACCACACTGAGCAACAGCCTCAGTAGGTGGATCACTGGGTTCGTGGTACATGCGGGAAAGAGCATCCGCGATGACATTCTGGGTACCCCTAAGATGTTGAACTCGGAACTTAAAGGCAGAAATTTTGACCACCCAGCGACTAATTTTCCCGAGCTGTCGGGGATGGGCAAGAAGCCAAGATAGTGCCTGATTGTCAGTCTCCAGCAAGAACTCAGCGTGTTCCAAGAAACGCCGAAACTTGTCCGTACCAAAGACAACAGCCAGACACTCTAACTCATAGATGGAAGAAGCTTTCTGTTCCTGGTGAGACAACGTCCTCGAAGCAAAAGCGATGGGCTGCCTGACCCCATCAAACTCCTGAGAAAGAACAGCAGCAATGGCGGAGGAGGAGGCATCAGTCTGAAGAACAAATTCTCTGCTGAAATCAGGCATCCGCAGGACAGGAGGTTGCATGATAGCCTCCTTGAGAGCATCAAAGGCAGTCTGCTGAGCTTGGCCCCACACAAAAGGGACACCTTTCTTTCCTAGCTCGTTCAACGGGGCAGCAAGCTCGGCCACGTTAGGGATGAAGCGACGGTAAAAATTCACCATCCCCACAAAACGGGCAATCCCCTTGGCATCTCTGGGAGGAGGAAAATCCCGAATGCCCTGGGTCCTCGCAGGATCTATGCAGACGCCTCGAGAAGAGATAAGACAAAAGCTACCAAAACACTTAACGCTACAAATACCAAAACTACAATTAACAAACTGTATGGCCCATCTGCAGTTTTGGCCTGAGACACCCAAAACGTAAGACAAATTATTAAAGAAACAAATAAAAGTGAAAAGAAAATTTATAAAAATTTTGAGAACCCCCATTAAGCCGGCAATTTGGCCCCCATCCCTTGATTCCACCGAGGCCAGGGAGTAAGCCGGATTCCCTGGGCAGCTCCGAATAGAAGTTAACTAAAAGCACAATAATCCCCTTTTGGTGAGTTTAAAAATTAAACAATTTAAAAAAAAATATAACACGGTACCGTTCTATTATCCCCGGACATCAATAATACAATTAACAACGAAAAAAATAAATAACGATCACTAGGCCTAAACATAACAATAAATAACAACAAAACTTAACCATAGGGACCTAACAAAATATAAAATCCAAAAAATATAACAATAAAATAAACTAATTAAATAAATAACAATAAATATCAACGTTTTCTTCTTTTTTTTTCTTAAATTGTAATGTTTGAAATGTCCCCATGGCTGTTTCTTCACTTTGTCCAAACAGTTTTAGGCCTAGGCACAAATATATCCACAAACTTTTCTTCTTCTTTTGTTTTTATATATTTTTTTGTTTTTTTATAAATCACCCCCAGCTCAGCCGCCGGGAAAAGATGGAAAGAACTGACCTGAGGACTGAAGACTTCTACCACCAAAGATGTAGGGTGGGTAGCGGGCAACTCCAGGCTCCAACATGGTCCTCAGGCCAGGCTAGCAGTGGAGAATATCGAAGTTCCCCCCGGACGGCAGGCTGAGGGCTGAAAGTCCCACTCAAGGACCCTGGAGTTTTGGGAACCTTAGCCTAACATATTCTCGTGACGAACGGCTGCAGTGAACAAGTGAACAGACAGGCCAACTTGACCGAAGCTGCTGGAACACGGAACGAAACGGAACTGGGCCAACGGCTACCAAGTACACGAAACGCAGGGCAAAAGCGAAACTCAGGCAGCCTGGCAGACAACGACGAAAAAACGAAACTGTACTGGTCCAAGACCCGGTACACTAGGTTGGTTAGTACCTTTTGTCCACTATATTCTCAAAATGTTAATAAAATACACCACACGGTTTTTTCATGAGTTATGCACCAAAAAGGCCAAATTAGTCACCTTAGCCAGCCATAAAGAAATTTTTTAGATTTTTTTTCCCGAAGCACATTTATTACTGACATGGATACTAACAAATTTATAAAAAAAAAAAAAAAAAAAAAACTGAAAAATAATCTCTTTTTGGAGGACAAGTGGTAAGTTTGAGGTGAAGATTTTTGTTTAACGCACGGTTTTGACGGATTATGAAGACTCGTGTAAGAATGAGGTATGTACGAACTGTGAAGGCTCCATTTGTAAAAAGGTGCGTTATATAAAACATGTCATTTAGAAAATTATTTTTAAATAAGCGTAAAATTAATTAAGATTATATTCTTAATTAAAAGTAGTTTTAAGACCACAACGAAACTTAATAATTAAAAATAATTAGTTCACCTCTGCAATGAAAATTACCGTAACTATCAAATAGTTACTAAACTAACAGTTCTACTGTGTATATAATTACGTGTATAAATAGATATACAGGGCCTTTAATACATTTCTTTCCTATTGTGCTCAGACAACTGTTTCTGTAATATAACTGTAGTTTCTGTTAGATTTAGGTGAACGTGGATTTATAACTTTTATTTTTTGAACATAAAGTTGAATTAAGTTACAAATGCACATAACTGTCTTGTAATGGTTGTCAAAATATCTTTGCTAGTTTTGAATGTATATCTTTATAATATATTTGTATGTGTTGCAAATGTTCCAGTGTCTGCTCATAAGTTTGGAAGGTACTCGACTGGCGGTAAGTCTCATTATTAATATAAAATTGAAAACTATCAAGAAATATATTTTTTAGAGCAATGATAATACGAGTATAAATAAATCAGCACATTAACTAGCATTAATTAAATGTGTAACTCCAAGTAATAAAACTGCTGCAGAAAAAGGGAAGCATTTAAATTAAATTAAATGATATAATTTGCTCATTACCAAACATATACAGGGTGTCCAGCTTCGACGGCCACATCTTTTAGAGGGTTGTTTGTCAGGTCAATACAAGCTAATAATGCCATGTATCATGTGTCCTATCTCGATTAGTTTTCTGGCTGTATGTCTGTATGTGTTTTGTTTACAAAAATTTGTATATTTCAAAAACCGTTTAACATACAACACTTAATTGGACTATTTGGATTTTTGTTTAATATAAATACTGACACTTCTTGCAGTGAATATGGTTTCTTGTTATTTTAGTCCTGTAATGTATGTTATATAAGAAATTTTAAGTTAAGTAGCAATAAATATAGTGTAAGATGAATTTAAGATAACTTTTAAGTGTTTAATGCGCCACAGAGAGTTATATTTTTATAATGTAGAAGCTGGACTCATGTTCCATGTTTGTAATATGTTTTTATTAAGTAATATTTTGTGTTTTTTTAGTATTTTGTAAATAATTTTGTACTGGCCACAAATACTTGTAAGTGTAGTCAGTTTTTTCCGAGCCGAATTATTGTTTTTTATATTTGTAAAAATGAATGGAAAAATAAATCATTATCATCATTATCATTATCAAATCATTATAAATTTTCGTATGAATTTTGATTTTACAAAGTTACAGTTCATGTAAAAAGGCTAAATGTCTAAGATTATCAGTTTCAATATGGTGGCTGTCTAAAAATTTCAAAGTCAACTATATAAAAAAAAAAAACTACACATTATATAAAAAAATGTTAAACAGAATATTTGTAGACTACGTTATGCCTGATTCAACGGTATGCCAATTAAAAGATCAGTTGACAAATAACAGAGAAAACTTATTGCGTCTGAAATCATTATAATCTGGGAAAAGAGTGCTCAGCTAACACTGCATTCAGACACAAAAAATAAGTTTCCTCTGTTTCTTGTCAACCGATATTTTAAATTGGCATGTCATTAAATTTGGCATGATATAATCTACAACTATTGTATTTTATTATTTTTCTGTATAATGTGTAATTGTTTTATTACTTTAAATTGAAATTTTTAGACTACCGCCATTTTAAACTGATAATCTTATACATTCAGCCTTTTTACACGAACGGTATTTTTGTAAAATCAACATTCATACGTAAATTAAGTATTGTGTAAAACGGCTTTTGAGATATGCAATTAAAAAAAATCACATACAGACACACAGACAGAAAACGAATCAAGATAGGACACATATTATATGGCATTATTTGCTTGTATTGGCCTGACAAACAATCCTCTAAAATATGCGGCAGTCAAAGCTGGACACCATGTATATTCAAATAACCAATTTCTTTTAAAAACACTATACCACAATTAATACAGAAAAAAATCAGTTGTAAAAGATGCTCGAATAATACAGAAGTGAGAATTACTGAACACATTTTAAAATGTTTTCAAACCACAGTAAAATCTTACACTGTGCCAGTTTAACAATTATACAGCATAAAAGGTGTCACTGATTTTAAACGAATAAATACCATTGTTGCAGATGGATACAGTATAGCAAAAGGACTTCAGGATCAAAGAAATTCTTATATTTCAAGTATAATAGAGTCCTCTACTAAAACTATAATACATAATTTCAAGCCTTCAACTGCTCAACAGTTCCCGGATTCCCAAAGACGCCCATTATACCATTACAAGAACAGTGACGAGTTTACGCCAAAAGGGATTTCTACACGTAGACTACTAGAAGATTATCATAAGTATTTATATACTCCTAAATTACGAGCTCCCCTGCTTCGTCCAGGTTACGATAATATCGCGCCCTCCGCTGGCCCTCCACTATACATAGATCCATCTAATTACGACATGTCTTCTTTCGCACCTTTAGTAGACCATCCCCCAGTTGAACTGTTTGATTACTCTGACTCTTTGCCTTCAACTGCTCAACAGTTCCCGGATTCCCAAAGACGCCCATTATACCATTACAGGAACATTGACGAGTTTACGCCAACAGGGATTTCTACACGTAGACTACTACAAGATTATCATAAGTATTTATATACTCCTAAATTAGGAGCTCCCCTGCTTCGTCCAGGTTACGATAACATCGCGCCATCCACTGGCCCTCCACCATACATAGATCCATCTAATTACGACATGTCTTCGTTCGCACCTTCAGTAGACCCTCCCCCAGTTGAACCGTTTGATTACTCTGACTCTTTGCCTTCAATTGCTCAACAGTTCCCGGATTTCCAAAGACGCCCATTATACCATTACAGGAACATTGACGAGTTTACGCCAACAGGGATTTCTACACGTAGACTACTACAAGATTATCATAAGTATTTATATACTCCTAAATTAGGAGCTCCCCTGCTTCGTCCAGGTTACGATAATATCGCGCCATCCACTGGCCCTCCACCATACATAGATCCATCTAATTACGACATGTCTTCGTTCGCACCTTCAGTAGACCCTCCCCCAGTTGAACCGTTTGATTACTCTGACTCTTTGCCTTCAATTGCTCAACAGTTCCCGGATTTCAAAAGACGCCCATTATACCACTACAGGAACAGTGACGAGTTTACGCCAACAGGGATTTCTACACGTAGACTACTACAAGATTATCATAAGTATTTATATACTCCTAAATTAGGAGCTCCCCTGCTTCGTCCAGGTTACGATAATATCGCGCCCTTCGCTGGCCCTCCACCATACATAGATCCATCTAATTACGACGTGTCTCCATTCGCACCTTTAGTAGACCCTCCCCCAGTTGAACCGTTTGATTACTCTAACTCTTTGCCTTCAATTGCTCAACAGTTCCCGGATTCCCAAAGACGCCCATTATACCATTACAAGAACAGTGATGAGTTTACGCCAACAGGGATTTCTACTCGTAGACTACTACAAGATTATCATAAGTATTTATATACTCCTAAATTACGAGCTCCCCTGCTTCGTCCAGGTTACGATAATATCACACCCTTCGCTGGCCCTTCACCATACAATTACGACGTGTCTTCGTTCACATCCTTTCAGTAGACACTCCCCCAGTTGAACCGTTTGATTACTCTGACTCCTCTAACGTCAATCCCTACGCTTGCCATACATAGATCCATCTAATTACGACACGTCTTCATCTGTAGACTCCTCCCCAATCGAACCACGTCACTATTAACCCACTTATTCCGCTCTCTAATAAGTGTGGTAATTTCCCCAATAGATTTTATATTTCAAAATGAATATGTAGTGGTAAATACAGAGGGGTCTTGCACTACACCAATAAATCTATCGAACTACGAAACTTCTTCGTTCGTACCTCAAGTAGACCCTTCTTCAATCGAACTACGAAACTTCTTCGTTCGTAACTCAAATAGACCCTTCCCAATAACCACGAAACTTCTTCGTTCGTAACTCAAGTAGACCCTTCCCAATAACCACGAAACTTCTTCATTCGTACCTCAGTAGACCCTTCTCCAATCGAACTACGAAACTTCTTCGTTCGTACCTCTCAAGTAGGCCCTTTACCAAACGAACCACGAAACTTCTTCGTTCGTACCTCTCAAGTAGGCCCTTTACCAAACGAACCACGAAACTTCTTCGTTCGTACCTCAGTAGACCCTTATCCAATCGAACTACGAAACGTCTTCGTTCGTAACTCAAGTAGACCCTTCCCCAATCGAATCACAAAAACTGTTCGTTCGTACCTCAGTAGACCCTTCCCCAACCAAACTACGAAACTTCTTCGTTCGTACCTCAGTAGACCCTTACCCAACCAAACTACGAAACTTCTTCGTTCGTACCTCAAATTGACCCTTCCCCAATCGAACTACGAAACTTCTTCACTCTTATCTCAGTAGACCCTTCCCCAATCGAACCTCGAAACCTTTTCGTTCGTACCTCAAGTAGACCCTTCCCCAATCAAACCACGAAACTTCTTCGTTCGTACCTCAGTAGACCCTTCCCCAATCGAACCACGAAACTTCTTCGTTCGTACCTCAGTAGACCCTTCCCCAATCGATCCACGGAAATTCTTCGTTCGTACCTCAAGTAGACCCTTCCCCAATAACCACGAAAATTCTTCGTTCGTAACTCAAGTAGACCCTTTCCCAATCGAACCATGTTACTTTTACCCCTTTAATTTCGCTCCCCCCTCTGGCCAGCATCTAATTACGAATTACGAAACTAATTACGAAACTGTTTTATTAAATGTTTACTGTGTCAATTTTATTTCTTTTCTCAATTACTGTATTAAAATTATCCTTTATAAAGTAAATTTAATTTTATTATGTGCGTATTATTTTTCCCCAGTATGGTGAGCAGGTATTTTTTATTCGTTTCGCTACCTTGACATAACTAAGTAGCGGTTAAATAAGGGGTAGCGTGTTTGGCAAACTGCACATTGGGTTCAGTTACCTACGCTCTCTGTGACTAAATGTTTGAGGGTAGTTTTAATCCACACACAAGGTCAATTGGTTTTAGCCATATTTCATCAACGTGTCATGGAACTAAATAGGGTTTTACTATTGAATCAATCCTTATAAATAGTCGGGGGTTCTTAACATCTGATGTTCTAAAACTAATCTAAACATGTTAATAATAATATGAAGAAATAATAAATTCAATAATTAATTAATGGTTAGATAATTCGTTAAATTAAGAAATATTGAATATCATGACTATGATAACTAAAATTAGTAGACAGTTGAAAACATAAAAAGTGCGCCAAGTGATGAATAGTTACGATTGTTATGATAACTAACTATCACAAGCCATAGTACTGGCAGCTAGTTATAGACCTCACAATACAAATGTAGTATATTTAATGACGAATTGGAACATTTACTTTCTTCTGGGATTATTAATATAGACTTCTAACACATAAATATTTCTGAGGAACAGTCTACCTGAGTTAGTAACAATGACTACACTCGTTAATTTACATTATTCACCTTTCATTCTCATCCATATCTATAGGATTGGCGTCTTACTAATGAATTTTGCAATGATAGGAGGTATGATTCTTTTTTATATTTCAGGAGCCTATGAATCAAATAAAATAACTATGGAAAATAACTATGGAATACATTGTAAAATCATTTAGTTTCTCCATGTTTAGATTATCTAAACATGAAACTACTTCCTTCTTATAATTCATTTGTCAATGAAGAGAATTAACTGACTATTACTGGGCACGATTGTTAATAAACTTTAATAAAGATAAATGTAGCACAATTAAAACAACAGTCAAAGAGTTTATAGACACTAAAAAGGTAAATGTGTTTATTCAGCATGAGATTTAATGGCCAGTATTTGATATTTCAGAACATAATGACGTATATAAGACTATAGTAGATAAGTTTAATGATGTATAGGAAATTTGAAAAACAAATTAACAATTTAATTTTAAACACGAATTAATGGAATCTCTGAATGAATAAGGAGATAGAGGCATGATAGATTACAAAACTTATCTATAGAGGTTGGTAAGGAGAGATATATATAGTGTGAACTATCTTAACAACTGCTACGAAAACTTAATGAGATAAGAAAAACTAAAAATATTAAAAATAAAAAATGTCATAAAATATTCGAGGACATTTTTTAATATTTCATATTGTCTAATTATACCACAGTATAGTAAAATAACAATATAAATTAAATAGAACGGTTTTCCTTAGATTGTCCACGTCTAGTACTGTGCTAAATTACAAATCTCTATCTCAACTACTTCTATTTGCTCAAAATAATTGTAAAAAATTTGGCGTTGACTAATATATGTTCATAATTAATTGAAAAAAAAAAAAAAAAACACATGATGATGTGTTGAAGATAATTGGAGCAGTTATGGAGATTTATTGAGTGTATTGAGTCTTAGCCTACTAGTAGCCTGGTGAGGGTATGGGGTTGATCCACATAAATGTTCGCTATTCTGACAAACAGCCTGAAGCTAACAGATACACAAAGGTAACTTTTGGAAAACAAGCCAAACTAGAAAATAGTTTAATAAAACGTATTAAAAAACAAATATATTAAAACAGTTAGTTAAAAGAATAATTTTGCTATGTTTGATATTTTACACATTCCATGTTATGGTTGACTAAACAATTCGAAAGTTTGCTGATTTAGTTGGTAGAGTTAAACTAACAGAGATACATATTAATGTAATAGAACCTCTTTAATCCAAACTAATTAGAACCGAGGGGTGTTCGGATTACAGAAAATACTGTTATTTTCACATAAAAAGTTGAGATATGGCTAAATTAGGTCAAAATACTTAAGGTTTAAAGAAAAGAGAGAAATGCTTCACAGCGTAAAAGATTGTACTGTTTATTCAACGTACATACAATATAAACATGAACTACAATAAATGAAAACTATACTGCTTATCATATACATTTGTTAATGTTACTTTTATATTAAAAATGAGAAACTGAACCTGGTAAATATTTATATAAAAATTGGAAAATAATCCATACATACTACAGTATTTATTAATTACTAAATTAATTACTGAAAAAAGTCAGAAATTTTCTTCTGAATCAATGAAGATATGTACATTAACATTTCTTTTTTCTTTCTCGTGGTAGCGTTCGGATTAGTGGATGTTCGGATTAGAGAAATTCGGATAATAGAGGTTCAACTGTACATGGAATTTCTGTCTTGTTTTTGTACATTGATTTATGATTTTTATAGTATAATAACATTCTTTAATAGTATAACTTTGTATTTTATGTTTCACAGACATTTCTGCTAAGCCCAATGGAAAACTCTAACTGATGGTTATTTAGTTGAAAATAGTTAGAGAGACTTAGACTTAGAAAAACTGTAAAATAATACCGTACTGTATATCTTGTGGATAGGAAAACTTAAAAATTGGATAGAACTGAACGAAATTTGATTAGTTAATATTTTAAACTGATTCTTACCACTGTGTGTATCTAACGATCACTGAAGCAATCTAGAGAAGGTGAGAACTGTGAAAGAATGTATTTTTCAAGACGACCTTGTGGAAATTCAGTTTATGACTGAAAAGAGTATAAGTATTGTGCTATAAAAACTCACGGAACTTGAGAAATAGTTTAAAGAAACAGAAATTATAGTCATTAAGATTTAAGTGTTTTTCATATCTTTCAAAATAATTTAATTAATGTCCTGCGTACTACGGTTTTGTCCTACATACACAGAAGTCTAGGGAGTCCGTGTTCGAGTGTTACTCAAGTGAGAACTGAGTAATACACTCTTCAGTTGGCCAAAACTCAGACAATACTACGTGGTTCGTATTCCACAACCGTTATTTCCCTGCAATTGGTGTTGGCACTTTTTAATATCAGTGCAACTTGTTCTGGGTTGCACTTTTATGGACTTCACTGGTTTAGATACACTCGTGAACCATATTCAAACCCCATCCAGACCCTGTACTAACATAAGTAAATAATGATATAAATATTGTATATAACACAATTATTTAAGTTATTGTTTTTGAAGTTTTGCGTGTGTTATTTGCGATTAAATCCACATCATAATTTATTTCGTTTATGTCAACAATGTTTTGAAATTTGACATGTTTTGAATTATTCTGCTGATTTTTTTATTTTTGCGGACATATTAAATAAAATAATATCTTGGTAATTGAATTTCGAATCTATACATGTTATGTTGTCGATTTATCATATATGTTTTTATAAATGTGTAATAGGTTAAATAGTGTATATTCAGTTGTGATGAACGGTAATCGCATCTCCGTGCACTGAAAATGTTTTTTTAACATATGATGAATTATATAAAAAAACACATTTAGACAAACAGACGGAAAACTAAGCGTGTTAGGACATATGTTTAAAATAAATTTTCTTTTAGTCTTCGTAACCATATCCCGAAGTCTTAATGGGGGTTTTTACGAACACCCTATATATAATTAATATTACTAACCTCTGAACTAATTAAGTATTTTTCTATTTAAAGAATTAAATTTACAAACACTTTTATGTCTTTGAAATAGTATAATTTTACCTTACCAAAGCTAAAATTTGCACAATAATTCATTTATCGACTTCACAAAACATACACCTCCTGCACATAAGCCCAAAATCCTACAATGTCATAACAGCGTAATAACCGTTTGTTTCCGGTAACCCCTTTGTCCACTTCCGGTGGGCAAGATACTAACTATATCACACGCACACAGAGTACGAACTGTTTTTAATTCCTCATTTATTGTAGTATACAGAAGTATTACTCATTTGTCTTGTGATATTTTCCCCGTTTATCATTCAAGGGTCTGCTTTGTTTATTTCACTGTAAGTAGAAGTCACTATTGGAAATAATCAGGTTGGCCTAGACTTTGAAGTTAGTTAACAGTGATCGGATAGCATCTTCCGTATTCTTCTCCTTCCTAAAGCCAAACTGCCTAGGAGATAAGAATCTAGTCACTTTTAAATAATTTAAAAATCTACTTCTCATAGCTTTTTCAAATAGTTTGGAGAACACAGAAAGTAAGGCTACAGGCCGGTATTGTTTTACAGATTCGGGATCACCCTTTTTAAAAATAGGCACAACAATTGCCTTTTTCAATTTATCAGGAAAAATCCCCTCTACAAAACTAATATTAATTAATCTTGTCAAGGGTTCAGCTATGTTGTGAATAATTTTTTTAATTGTCAAAATATTAATACCATCAAAACCAGATGATTTTTTGTTTTTCATTGATTTTATTATATTAACAATTTCAGCAGTATTAACTGGTCTGAGGTAAATTGAGTTGACTTGGTTATTGTGGATACCTATATCTACATTACTATTTACATAAACAGAAGTTGCAACACTTAAAAAGTATTCATTAAAAATATTAGCAATATCTTGCTCGTTATCTAATACCTGTCCAGAACTAGATGTAATTTTATCAATTGACCTAAACTGCTTACCAGTTAGTTTGTTGATCAATTGCCATTTATCTTTGGGACTACCACATAGATCAAGTAAATTCTTATAATATTGATTTTTCCTATGATCAAGGTCAGTTGTTAACTTACTTTTAAATCTTTCATAATAGTGTTTAAGAATGGTGTCATAATGACGACTTTTCATTCTCCTATAAAGTTTTTCCGCAATTCAATTCTACCAAGTAATTGCTGATTCATCCATGGACTAATTTGTTGGGCTTTCTCTAGTTTGACATTTACATGTTTAGCAGCTTTAGTGTTACTATCAATACATTCAAGTAATCTTGTGTGAAAATTATTAAAACTAAAATTACATTCATGTTTATCAAACAGTCGGTCCCAGTCAATTGTTTCAAGAGTTAAATTTAATGATATAAAATCAGTACATTTTTTATTTACATTAAATTGAGGAATGTTGGAACACTTGTTCATATTTAATTGCCTGTCAGTGTCGATAATTTTCGCCTCAGGTTGGAATTGATTTCATTTATTAAGTTTCATTACGTTCTAAATAGCCTCGTGTAGTGAAGTCTCTATAATCTGTGTTTATTTTTATGCCTATTCAAAAACAATTTTCTTTACACACCATTAGTTTCAATGACTTATGTAAACACACTCCATTAAAATCAGAGTCGTCACGGTTACAATTATTTATCTCCTATTGTTAATGCACGAGCCTCCGTAATCCGTCAAATCCACACTTTAGACGACGATCTGCTTAAGGTGCACTTGCAACTTCCCCTCTATAAACATTAGACATTAAGTCAACCCATCCACCTTTCGTACTTACGTTTTCTCGATCCCAGCGCCTCACTTCAGTCGTGAGGCCTCAAAGCCATCATCACACAGTTACGCATGCAGCTCACGGCCCGCCCACCTTTTACTCATGAAGCTTAAACTAAGAACATTTAATCAGGTCAAATTATAATTACATCATTACAGATTAATCGACACGTATAATTTCTCTTAATCTTGTAAGTTCTTCCCCAATTTTCCAGTCCCATCATTATCCATAGACTTGTCAATACTTGTAACTATCTTACTTACACGGTATAAGCAACGTGATTGAAGACATTATTTTATAAATAAGTGTAAAACATATATTCAGATTATGTTCTTCATCAAACGGGTTTAATAAGAGGACAATGCAATTTAATTAATGTAATTAATTGCTTAACCTATCTGGAGCGAAAATTAGCGTGACCATTAGTTAATTAATTAAAATTTCAGCGATTGAACTAGCTGTTGTACTGTTTATTAATACTTATACATATATCTCAATAGGTCCCTAAATAACATCACTTCCCTACTGTGTCCAGACAGTAAGTGTCTTGTAATGGTTGTCAAAATATCTTTGCTAGTTTTGAACGTATATCTTTATAATATATTTATATTTGTTGGAAATGTTCCAGTGTCTGCTCAAAATTTAGGACTTCATGTAACAGGTGGTAAGTCAAATTATTAATCTAATACTAGGGGACACCACTGCACGCTTCGCGTGCCGACACCGTTACTCGCTGCGTTTGTTACACCTCGTTCTGTGACTTTTGTCTACAGTACAGTAGGTTATGTATACAATGTAAAATCCCAATATTGAATTTATATACAGTATTTCGCACACATTACTTACGTAGGTACCTATTTATTAGTATAAACATACAATTGAAACCTCTCTCCATGTTTATTCTCATGGACAAAATACTTTGTTATACTTTGAGGGCTTTTCACACCCTTCAGGGTGAAAATATTAATGAGTTAAAACTTTTTGATCAACTACGAACAGTGGCAAATGTATTGGCACCTCAACTGTTTATATAGGTAAAAAAATAAGGGAGGAGTTGCGTTTACAAAAATGGCCTTACGGTGTTATCTAAATTGATTGGCCACACATAATTCAATTTTTTATTGTTTTACTTAAAAAAATGAAGTCTTCTAATATGAAGTAGTAATGCAGCTTCGTTTACTATAATTTCTTTCAATTTATTTCTTTTTAAACTATGCTCCCCACTAACTATTGTACTTTATGTTCTTCTGCCAAAAAATTATCTTTTAAAGAATAATAATTTTCCAGTTGATTTTAAATATTATTTTTGAGTTCTTGAATTATCCTTTTTATTGTCCTAAATAATTTAATTTACACTTTTAATGTAATTTTAATTAAAATGAAATCACCTGTTTAGTATTTTTTTTAAATATCTGATCAAGTATATAATTTACATTTCAGTAAATCTTCCTGTTTTAAATAACTAAGTTTAAAAAATAGCTTCATATTAAAGTTGAAATAAAACATGATTAAAAAATGACTCATGTTTGGCCAACTAATTTAGAGAACAAACACGATCACCGTTAAAATTATACGTACTGTCAATATTTGTAATCAATCTAAAATTTAAAACTATTCAGTAAGAAATATTTAAGAACAACGATAATATAAACAAATTAACACTCTAAATAACAATAATCAAAAGTGTAACTCCACGCAATGTAATTGTTGCTAGCATAGAAAAAGCTTTAAACAAATTAACGATATAGTTTGATAATTATAAACAATATATCAAATAACATATATCTTAATAAATAAAATACCACAATCTATTTAAAAAAAAGTAGTGGTAAAAGATTTTGAGTAATACAAAAGTGCCAAACACAGAAACAAATTTACAACCCTTACGATTCAATGTAAAATCTTAAAAATTATAATAGGCCTATAATGTAAAATATGTCACAGATTTTACACTAATTAATGTAATTGTTACAGATGGATACAATTTAGAAAAAGAACTTCTGTATCAAAGAGATAAGTCAAGCTCTTCATTTGTCCCGAAAGATACTTCGGCTTCAAGAAATTTTGGAGATTCAAGTTTCTTCAAGAAGCTGAGACCATCAAAGACAATCCCGGCTCTAACAAGTTACAATATACGCTCAAATTTCAATCCCTCCGCTGGCCCTCCACCATACGCGTCTTCGTTCGTACCACCAGTAGAACATCCCCCAATCGATATAAGCACATTTTACTCTTCTAATTTAGCTCCCCTCTCTCGTCCTCCACCAATAATTTCGTCTAATTACGACACGTTTTATTTTTTGACTCCATTAGACCTTCCCTCATTCAAACCAAGTTACTTTTACCGCTCTAATTTCGCTCCCCCCTCTGACCCTCTACCAATTAATCCATCTAGTTACGACACGTCTTCGTTTTTACTTCCAGTGAAAAATCCCCCTATCGAAATAGGCAACTCTTACCCCTCTCGTTTTGTCTATGCCTTTAACACGAGACATCTAATTCCATCTACTTTTGACGAGACTGTGTTTGACCCTCCAGAAGATCACTGGTAATTCACTACTCTCCCGAACTAATTAATTACGAAACGTCTCCGTTTTACCTCCTCAATTTCACCCAGGTAACTTCCATCCCTCTAATTTTGCCTCCTCTGCCTGGCCCTCCACCAGTTAATCTATATAATTATGATAAGTATTCCTTGAATTACACTAAAGCCACTTCATAGTGACCTTGATATCTCATAACTATTTAACATGTTTATTTATAGCTAAATATCTCCTTGATTTGCCCTTCATCAATGAAGTCATCTTAAAAAGTTTGCTTGATTTTTATTTTTGTCAGCCCGATATGGATAAGTTGATATGAAAATATAATACAACTATTTGATCACATGAAATGTTTTATAAAATTGTATGTTTAGATAATTTGCCATTACAGTATTTGCCTTTTTGTATATTTAAATTATGCTTTATACAGGGCATTTTATTTGATTATGTGCTTATTTTCCCCCCTAGTGTAGTGAGCAGATATTTTTTATTAGTTTTGCTATCTCGGCCTAAATATTGGATTTTAATTCGAATACCTAAATAGTGGGCAAATTAAAGCTAGCATATTTGGCAATCTTCAAGTTCGGGTAAATGAACGTACCCAAATTCTCTATGACTAAGTGTTCTCTGAGGATAGTTTCAATACACAAACAAGGTAAATTGGTGTTAGCCATATTTGTTAATGTGTTATAAAACTAAATAGGCCTTAAATATGTTACTAGTAGTAAGGGGGAGGGAGAGGGGGATTCTTAGCATCTTATGTTTAGACACTAATATAAGCATCATGTTTATAGTTTAGGAAATATTAAATTGAATGATGAATTTATTTAACAAATAATTCTTTTCGTACTGCTATTTCTTATTATGCTTCTAAAGTAAATGATAATAACTCCTTTAGATATAAAATTTATTGGTTTGACAGATTCTGTTACAGATAAAATATATTCCATAAGACGTTTTAAGAACAATAATCTACTTTCAATAGGCAAGAACTACAGAAAGGGAAAAATAATTATTTAATGAATTGCAGCTTAGTGGCAATTCAGTGGAGCTCTAACGCGCGGTGTTGCCAAGCGTTTGACACACGACAGACAAAAATTACTTGTTGAGGTAGAAATTCGATTGAAGAGGCATTTTTAAATGGTCTTAATGATAATGCAAGATAACAATATGTATAAATAATACAATAAGACAGATCTATAAACAATAAAAAACAAAACATGAAAAAGAAAATATAAACACTAAGAACGTCCTCGATCATATATGTTTACTCATACTCAAATTCACAATATCAAACAAGTAAGATATAGGACTGGCAGAAGACTGAGATGTGGCAACAATGCAAGACGTAAAGACATTGCTATGGTTACGACTGGCTTATATCGTCAGGCAATTGGCTGTAGCATTTCCAACTCCTCGTAATTCCACCATTTGCCGTAAGAGCGCTCTGAAGTCAAGTCGGGACATTCAGTAAATAAACTATAACAATGTGATTGTGATAAATTAAATATTGCTTCTCCTCATTTACTTTTAGTGCTTGTAATGGTTAAAAACTATCATAATATGTTTAAAACAAAACTGATTCTTACAAGTATAAAACGAGTCTTGTGATATTCAAGATACACCGATGTATAGAAAAACCATTCGAATGACACTTTTCAACTGAGGATCATTACAGGAAGCTAACTATGGACAATTATTGATACACTAACTAGACAAAAAGTAAATACATGCATTTTGTATTGTGAGAATATAAATATCCTAATTTCAAAATAAAAATCGTATTTATCAAACTTTAAAACACTTTAAAATGTACTCAATAGTATTGTTTTAAAACTTAAGTAATATTATGTTTACGGAATTACTTATAACATTTATAAATAAGTAATCCAACAAGAAATTGATGCATTAATATCACGAGCTTAAATAAGCATATCGTATAGCAAACAGTGATCTGGTTACAACCAGTTAAAACATGAAGTGACTAGCTTATTGGCTGATCTGGAGTAGAAGTAAATCAAATTTAGCCTAGGAAACCTCCTCACCGTCACTCTTTATCTTGTTCCACGCTCCGATTACCTTAGAAGTTTTCTCTGCTGTTTATTGGCTAGCTAGTCTTCTGTACGGAGTGTTGAGTTGTACACGTTTCTGGCATGAAATGTTTTATTTGTTAGCAAACCTAAACCTATTTCTGAATATGTTATTTAGAGCACTAATTTAGACTTAATGTGATAAAGTTTAGTCCTGCAATAGGACGCTAAGGTGCGGTTTCCCAACCCATCAAGTCACCTTAACATTAAAAATTCGTTTTAAAGTTTTAACGTCAGAGTATTAAAACATGTTCTATTTCATCTGTACTATCATAATTAGTTATAATAAACAATGTGTGATTATTAAAGGTCCAATCTAGAGGATCATAAGTTGATAATATTATTTTTGTTTATTTTAAATTGTCAGGAACGAAATTAAAATTTGCACATAGCCTATTTAAAACAATGATAAGAATACAAAAATTTTTTCAAAAAAAAAAAAAAAAAAAAAACATAGTCTATTAGGAATGATTATCCCAGATCATTGACATTACAAGTGTTATGATATGTTATTTATTTATTACGAGTCGAATCGTTTAAGTAGAAAACCACGTTTTGGTGTTTTTAGCGCAGCGTAACGGAATTACTACGGCATTACTAATTTAGATATTTCACTGTAGTAATCTTTGTAATTCAGAACAAGTGAACGTAAATAACATTAGTGATCGATTTCGTTAAACCATGCTTACCATCCTCAGACCAGAGCGATTCACAAAGGAATGAAAACCTTATCTCACTAAAACTACGTTTCAGAATTCTCTCTATAATATTTTTAATTTTTTTCGGAGTATCCCTAAATTTGTTTAGGAATTATTTATCGCAATCGAAGTAGACAGTTCACACCTATAGTTACATACATTATAAACAAGTAACACGTCAATTTACATTCCTTTAAACCTAGCCTAACAACCTAACCAGAAGACGCCGATCGACAATAAAAGAGATGACGCTTACTACAGTATTTCCTTGTAGGTCAAAACCGCGTGTCCAATATCAAAGGAAAAGGTGTAAGTTTAGTTTAGTTCTAGATTTGGCAGACAGTCTTTACCATATGAGGAGACATTCCAATAAAGACCGACTATTGTTATCGACATTCATTGGAATAATGCAACTTATGATAAATTCTTATGCAGTATAATTGGTACATTATTTAAGTAAACTCAGTAATAATCAATAGAAAACTTTTAATATTACCATTCTACAATCCAGACAGTGAAGATGTTAATAAATCTTTTTTAAATATTTAACCAACAAATTCGTTATCAACGAAATATCAGAATAAATAGCCTTCTTACAATAACTTATGGTGTCGAGAAAACTCGAGATAACTAGATGCATTCACAATTCTACAAAATTCAAAAAGGTTTATCAGAGTGCGTTTGTTAATTTGTTAAAGCTCTGATTATATACACCTACAATAGATCTAGTCAAACCATAGTCTAATAACATAGCCACGACACTTCCATTGCAGCGCTGTTGAGTCAGCGTGACGTTAGTGCTCCAAGTAGCCCGACCGCACAACAACACCACATTACCGTTGTATTGCACTATTTATGCAAATAAATAGAGTAATATTAATGGATTTTTAAAAATACAGCTTTATTCTGGATCATTGTATAAACATTACACACGGAAATGGTAACACGCACGAACATAACTTCCACGACGCACTTCTTTTATTTAGCGGTTGCATTATCCTTCAACTAATAGGACTATTTTGTCTTTATTTGTTAGTGCGGTCTTTTACAACAGGTGGTTTAAATGGCATTACATTTACATGGGACTACACTAGTGCTCCACAATCTACCACAAAATATAACATTAGATGAAAAATCTACGTATGTTTATAAAATCAATAGTTAAATAATTTAAGATGCACCTAAATGTAAATGTAATCTGAACCATGAGAAAAAATTCTATTGATAGCTTATAGTTGATGAACGTACAAATTCATTACCAAATACGATACAAGTATACTTAAGTGACGTTTAAGTCTAGGACAACCTGTTTAATATCTCATCGTAATTTCTACTTTCAGTAAAAGAAACAAAACAGATCCCTAAAATGATAAAATATCACAAGCTAAACGAGTTAGTCTACTTTATACTGAAATAAATGAGGAATTAAAAATGGTTAGCACTCTGTGTGCTGTGAAATGGTTAGTATCTTGCCCACCGGAAGTGGACAAAGGGGTTACCGGAAACAAACGGTTATTACGCTGTTATGACATTGTAGGATTTTGGGCTTATGTTCAGGAGGTGTATGTTTTGTGTAGTCCCAGACTGTAGTCGGTAAGTATATAACAATGGAGATTGTAATTTTGCTAAGCTAAAATATCACTAGTTTAAAGAAACACAACAATTTATGAAGATTAGCATATAAACTTAGTCTTTAAATAGAGTGTTAAAAAAAACACTTAAAGTCAGATAAGTATAAACTTTGTATATGTAAATAATTATTTTAATGTTTTCTTAATGTGTGCTTTAACAATTTAATATAGGTTTTATGAGGGTTAAAAAGAAGTTAATTGTTACTTTTTAACAAGGTAAATCTGATAAAAAATAATATCAGACCAATACTTTCTTGTGCGGCCAAGTGACTGTTAGAAAATATTCTTTAGAATTTCTTAACCTTTGTAAACTTCTTAGATATAATATTATATTTCAGTTCATAAAATTGTTGCTAAACATCAGCTAAAGCCCTACGTTAACTACGATAATAATAGAACCCCTTAAAGGTTAAATACTGTTCATGAGACTTGGGGACGGCCTCATAATATTCATTGAATCTGGCCCATTAAAAATGAGGACTAATGAGGAATGAGGCCTCTCAAAAATTAACAAACTATATAGGATTTTAGTGCTTGTTTTGTACTTCCAAATGGTATAAATAGAAAAGAGTCTGTTTAACCTAAATAAAATAACTGTTTCCAAATCACTGGCACAAACTTTCCCCCATATTAAACACTAAAATATCAAAACTTAGTAAATTACTGGTTTGATTCCCAAATATATTCTTTTGCCATAGCTAAAAACCTAGTCAAGAGACATGCAGTTTTTACTAAAATATGTTAAATTGGAATTCACACCTTTCCTGAAAATTTAACCAAAATCGTTAGAGCTGTTTTTGAGAAAATTCCATTTTTGTATGTTTTTTGTCCATAAAAATAACTGAAATTTAAAAAAATGACAACTATATTCCGGAAATATTGGCTACATACAAGATTTCACAAAAATTGATAGATCAGTTTGGTCTCCAGTGAACTACACATATACATGGACAGACGCATACTGACAGATACCAAAACTATTTAAAAAAAAAAAAAAAATTGGATTCAGGGTATCCTAAAATAGATTTTTAGACCACCTTGTAAAGACGCTGTTTTTTGCCGATCACAATACTTTATCTATGCTAACGCATATGGGAGAAAGAAAAAAGTGAACAAATCAAATGTTAGACCATCATCATAATGGAACTTGTTGAAAATGTATCAATTTTGTCCTGTAAAAATATATAAATTTTATAATTGTTTTCATCGTTCTCAATCTATAAACACACACGCACACGCCACGCGCACGCACACACACGCGCGCACACACACACACACACACACACACACACACACACACACACACACACACACACACACACACACACACACACACACACACACACACACACACACACACACACACACACACACACACACACACACACACACACACACACACACACACACACACACACACACACACACACACACACACACACACACGCACGCACGCACGCACGCACGCACGCACGCACGCACGCACGCACGCACGCACGCACGCACGCACGCACGCACGCACGCACGCACGCACGCACGCACGCACGCACGCACACACACACACACACACACACACACACACACACACACACACACCTTTACGATCCATAACTGATAAAAAAAGATAACTTTCTTTTTCATGAAAAGAACTCCCGAATTTCCATAGAAATGTAGGTCTGTAAGTTTGAACTCTCTCAGTACAAGTCAAAGTACTATGCGTAAAGAGCTGTAGAAATATGGTAACCACTGATATAAAATACAGTTACAAGGACTGAGGTGACTCCGACCTGAAAACATTTCTATAGTTTTCTCCTGGATGAAAACGCCTGTTTTTAAAGTGGCTTTTTATAAATAAAACAATACCTTGAAGGACCACTTGACCCTGTTTGGACAAATGCAGGAAATTTTGTTTTTCCAGATACACAAAATGATTTTAAAGTCACAGTAATAGCATTTTGTTTCGAAGGAAATGCAGCCTAATTAGTTAAAGAACGGAAAAAGGATTTTTCGGATTAAACAAAATAGACCTAATAAAGGACATTTCATTTTATTTGGTAGCAATTTTTGCCCTAGTTTAATGAAATTTGTTTGGATTGCTAGTATTTCTAAGAACTCCAGTCAAGTTTAAAATACAATTCCATAACGCTGTTTTAATGTTATAAATTAAGTAAAAATCTTTTAACTTTTCAGATAAAAAGTAGTAAACAAGTTTGCTGTTCGCAAGTTATTTGTTGCCATTGGATTGCTCATTATTGGTAAACATTGTTGGAGATTTTCAACGCTCTGTGTTGAAAGAAACATACATAACGTTTCAATATGTTACTCGTGCATGTTACTCGTTTACATGTTGAAACTCGTGCATGTACAAAGGTGATAAAGTGCATATACATCTGCACTTTCTACAATTTTAAGGTTACAGAATATGTTTGTAAGTTCTTAACCACGTACTGAATTTAAATAGTTAATTAAATAAATACAAAATACTTATTTATCAGGATTTAATCTACATAAGGCAGACGCTTACCTTGTAAGAACCCAAGTGATTGACGACACAAGTAAAGACGACTTCTCGACCTTGAGTCACTGTCAGGTTCTCCAATGGCGCCAAGAACTCAGGCTCAACTTCTTTCGGTGGGATCTGACCTGAAACCAGGGAAATTATCGTTGCGCATAAGTCAGTAACTTGCATTATGGTATGGGACACTTATACTAAAGGGGTAGAGCTTTCAAACAGTTAAAAGTTAAAGGATGTCTTATTTTACCAGGCGAAGTTACGGATAAGAAGCCCTCTCTAAGCCCTGGGGACTAATGGCATAAGAGTGACTTGCAAACCACTCCACCAACTACCGTGTAGGCAGGCCGCGTCCAAGGACGGGATCGCTCAGACGGTCACCCATCCAAGAGAAAGCCACGCTCGATGTTGATGGACTCAGTTATCTTACGATAACGTCAAACCCTCTGGTCAAAGCCACTGGCCCTTATACCTGGATAAGGGATTGTGTCTTAATATTAAACATATAGATGTATTAATATAATATACTAAAGACCACTAAAATGTGATCTCCTATTGGAAGTCGGGAATTAGTAAATTAAACAAAAATTTTCATAATTTGATCTAAAAAAATAAAAGTAATTTTTTCACATTTATAAAATTCTACAAAAATATTAATAACACTAAGAATACTACAAAACCACTATGATTAAAAAGAGTACTGAGTAGATAATCTAAAATAGCAGTTGCAGTTAAATTTGTTGCTGATTATTAGTCACAAAAAGTTTCCATCTTATATTTGGGTAAATTAATCTAACTTAAATTAATTTTGAATACAGTTTGAGTAATAATAACAAATAAATAATAACCCTCATAAATATAGTATGTAAGTATCTAGAAATGGACAATAAATCTCATAGCTTTCTTTTGAAGTAGGCATAAGTAACGTGAAGGTGGAAAAGATGTTTAAATTATCTAATATATCATTTATTTTATTCATACTTGTATTTTTTATATACACAAATGCATGGATTTATTTTTACGTGTAAGAGAGTGCTCAATAGCCCTAACCTCATCCTTTTTGTAATATTTTATTTTCGAGCCCAATAAAGACATTGTTAATTTAATTTGTACTGAAAGCTTTCCTAGATAATATTTTGATAAGTCTGAAATGTTTCGAGTAAATATAATATCTTAGAATATTGAAATATGATATATATTGTTCGCTTTTTATAACAGTATTAATATAGAAAAACCATTTAAATATGCTATAATCTTTTGGATAATTTTGGTAAGATAAAGAATTATGCAATAGCATCAATTGTAGATAGGTCGCTTAGAATATGCTCTACTGAGAGAAATACTCTTTCCCAGAGAGTTAAAAGTTGTATCTCAAATTATCAGATGTAGAGCGCTAGTATACTCCCTTGTTTATGTATTGCTAGTACACTCCCTTGTTTATGTATTGCTAGTATACTCCCTTGTTTATGTATTGCTAGTACACTCCCTTGTTTATGTATTGCTAGTATACTCCCTTGTTTATGTATTGCTAGTACACTCCCTTGTTTATGTATTGCTAGTATACTCCCTTGTTTATGTATTGCTAGTATACTCCCTTGTTTATGTATTGCTAGTACACTCCCTTGTTTATGTATTGCTAGTACACTCCCTTGTTTATGTATTGCTAGTATACTCCCTTGTTTATGTATTGCTAGTATACTCCCTTGTTTATGTATTGCTAGTATACTCCCTTGTTTATGTATTGCTAGTATACTCCCTTGTTTATGTATTGCCAGTACTCTCCCTTGTTTATGTATTGCTAGTACACTCCCTTGTTTATGTATTGCTAGTATACTCCCTTGTTTATGTATTGCTAGTATACTCCCTTGTTTATGTATTGCTAGTATACTCCATTGTTTATGTATTGCTAGTATACTCCCTTGTTTATGTATTGCTAGTATACTCCATTGTTTATGTATTGCTAGTATACTTCCTTGTTTATGTATTGCTAGTATACTCCCTTGTTTATGTATTGCTAGTATACTTCCTTGTTTATGTATTGCTAGTATACTCCCTTGTTTATGTATTGCTAGTATACTCCCTTGTTTATGTATTGCTAGTATACTCCCTTGTTTATGTATTGCTAGTATACTCCACTGTTTATGTATTGCTAGTATACTTCCTTGTTTATGTATTGCTAGTATACTCCCTTGTTTATGTATTGCTAGTATACTCCCTTGTTTATGTATTTCTAGTATACTCCCTTGTTTATGTATTGCTAGTATACTCCCTTGTTTATGTATTGCTAGTATACTCCCTTGTTTATGTATTGCTAGTATACTCCCTTGTTTATGTATTGCTAGTATACTCCCTTGTTTATGTATTGCTAGTATACTCCCTTGTTTATGTATTGCTAGTATACTCCCTTGTTTATGTATTGCTAGTATACTCCCTTGTTTATGTATTGCTAGTATACTCCCTTGTTTATGTATTGCTAGTATACTCCCTTGTTTATGTATTGCTAGTATACTCCCTTGTTTATGTATTGCTAGTATACTCCCTTGTTTATGTATTGCTAGTATACTCCATTGTTTATGTATTGCTAGTATACTCCCTTGTTTATGTATTGCTAGTATACTCCCTTGTTTATGTATTGCTAGTATACTCCATTGTTTATGTATTGCTAGTATACTCCCTTGTTTATGTATTGCTAGTATACTTCCTTGTTTATGTATTGCTAGTATACTCCCTTGTTTATGTATTGCTAGTATACTCCCTTGTTTATGTATTGCTAGTATACTCCCTTGTTTATGTATTGCTAGTATACTCCATTGTTTATGTATTGCTAGTATACTTCCTTGTTTATGTATTGCTAGTATACTCCCTTGTTTATGTATTGCTAGTATACTCCCTTGTTTATGTATTGCTAGTATACTCCCTTGTTTATGTATTGCTAGTATACTCCCTTGTTTATGTATTGCTAGTATACTCCCTTGTTTATGTATTGCTAGTATACTCCCTTGTTTATGTATTGCTAGTATACTCCCTTGTTTATGTATTGCTAGTATACTCCCTTGTTTATGTATTGCCAGTACACTCCCTTGTTTATGTATTGCTAGTATACTCCCTTGTTTATGTATTGCTAGTATACTCCCTTGTTTATGTATTGCTAGTACACTCCCTTGTTTATGTATTGCTAGTATACTCCCTTGTTTATGTATTGCTAGTACACTCCCTTGTTTATGTATTGCTAGTATACTCCCTTGTTTATGTATTGCTAGTATACTCCCTTGTTTATGTATTGCTAGTATACTCCCTTGTTTATGTATTGCTAGTACACTCCCTTGTTTATGTATTGCCAGTACACTCCCTTGTTTATGTATTGCTAGTATACTCCCTTGTTTATGTATTGCTAGTATACTCCCTTGTTTATGTATTGCTAGTATACTCCCTTGTTTATGTATTGCTAGTATACTCCCTTGTTTATGTATTGCTAGTATACTCCCTTGTTTATGTATTGCTAGTATACTCCCTTGTTTATATATTGCTAGTATACTCCCTTGTTTATGTATTGCTAGTATACTCCCTTGTTTATGTATTGCTAGTACACTCCCTTGTTTATGTATTGCCAGTACACTCCCTTGTTTATGTATTGCTAGTATACTCCCTTGTTTATGTATTGCTAGTATACTCCCTTGTTTATGTATTGCTAGTATACTCCCTTGTTTATGTATTGCCAGTACACTCCCTTGTTTATGTATTGCTAGTATACTCCCTTGTTTATGTATTGCTAGTATACTCCCTTGTTTATGTATTGCTAGTATACTCCCTTGTTTATGTATTGCCAGTACACTCCCTTGTTTATGTATTGCTAGTACACTCCCTTGTTTATGTATTGCTAGTATACTCCCTTGTTTATGTATTGCTAGTATACTCCCTTGTTTATGTATTGCTAGTATACTCCCTTGTTTATGTATTGCCAGTACACTCCCTTGTTTATGTATTGCTAGTATACTCCCTTGTTTATGTATTGCCAGTACACTCCCTTGTTTATGTATTGCTAGTATACTCCCTTGTTTATGTATTGCTAGTATACTCCCTTGTTTATGTATTGCTAGTATACTCCCTTGTTTATGTATTGCCAGTACACTCCCTTGTTTATGTATTGCTAGTATACTCCCTTGTTTATGTATTGCCAGTACACTCCCTTGTTTATGTATTGCTAAAATACTCCCTTGTTTATGTATTGCTAGTATACTCCCTTGTTTATGTATTGCCAGTACACTCCCTTGTTTATGTATTGCTAGTATACTCCCTTGTTTATGTATTGCTAGTATACTCCCTTGTTTATGTATTGCTAGTACACTCCCTTGTTTATGTATTGCTAGTATACTCCCTTGTTTATGTATTGCTAGTACACTCCCTTGTTTATGTATTGCTAGTATACTCCCTTGTTTATGTATTGCTAGTATACTCCCTTGTTTATGTATTGCTAGTATACTCCCTTGTTTATGTATTGCTAGTACACTCCCTTGTTTATGTATTGCTAGTATACTCCCTTGTTTATGTATTGCTAGTATACTCCCTTGTTTATGTATTGCTAGTACACTCCCTTGTTTATGTATTGCTAGTATACTCCCTTGTTTATGTATTGCTAGTACACTCCCTTGTTTATGTATTGCTAGTATACTCCCTTGTTTATGTATTGCTAGTATACTCCCTTGTTTATGTATTGCTAGTATACTCCCTTGTTTATGTATTGCTAGTATACTCCCTTGTTTATGTATTGCTAGTATACTCCCTTGTTTATGTATTGCCAGTACACTCCCTTGTTTATGTATTGCTAGTATACTCCCTTGTTTATGTATTGCTAGTATACTCCCTTGTTTATGTATTGCCAGTACACTCCCTTGTTTATGTATTGCTAGTATACTCCCTTGTTTATGTATTGCTAGTACACTCCCTTGTTTATGTATTGCCAGTACACTCCCTTGTTTATGTATTGCTAGTATACTCCCTTGTTTATGTATTGCCAGTATACTCCCTTGTTTATGTATTGCCAGTACACTCCCTTGTTTATGTATTGCTAGTATACTCCCTTGTTTATGTATTGCTAGTATACTCCCTTGTTTATGTATTGCCAGTACACTCCCTTGTTTATGTATTGCTAGTATACTCCCTTGTTTATGTATTGCTAGTATACTCCCTTGTTTATGTATTGCTAGTATACTCCCTTGTTTATGTATTGCCAGTATACTCCCTTGTTTATGTATTGCTAGTATACTCCCTTGTTTATGTATTGCTAGTATACTCCCTTGTTTATGTATTGCTAGTATACTCCCTTGTTTATGTATTGCTAGTATACTCCCTTGTTTATGTATTGCTAGTATACTCCCTTGTTTATGTATTGCTAGTATACTCCCTTGTTTATGTATTGCTAGTATACTCCCTTGTTTATGTATTGCTAGTATACTCCCTTGTTTATGTATTGCTAGTATACTCCCTTGTTTATGTATTGCTAGTATACTCCCTTGTTTATGTATTGCTAGTATACTCCCTCCTTGTTTATGTATTGCCAGTATACTCCCTTGTTTATGTATTGCTAGTATACTCCCTTGTTTATGTATTGCTAGTATACTCCCTTGTTTATGTATTGCTAGTATACTCCCTTGTTTATGTATTGCTAGTATACTCCCTTGCTTATGTATTGCTAGTATACTCCCTTGTTTATGTATTGCTAGTATACTCCCTTGTTTATGTATTGCTAGTATACTCCCTTGTTTATGTATTGCTAGTATACTCCCTCCTTGTTTATGTATTGCCAGTATACTCCCTTGTTTATGTATTGCCAGTATACTCCCTTGTTTATGTATTGCCAGTACACTTCCTTGTTTATGTATTGCCAATATACTCCCTTGTTTATGTATTGCTAGTATACTCCCTTGTTTATGTATTGCTAGTCTACTCCCTTGTTTATGTATTGCCAGTACACTCCCTTGTTCATGTATTGCCAGTACACTCCATTGTTTATGTATTGCCAGTATACTCCCTTGTTTATGTATTGCTAGTATACTCCCTTGTTTATGTATTGCTAGTATACTCCCTTGTTTATGTATTGCTAGTATACTCCCTTGTTTATGTATTGCCAGTACACTCCCTTGTTCATGTATTGCCAGTACACTCCATTGTTTATGTATTGCCAATATACTCCCTTGTTTATGTATTGCTAGTATACTCCCTTGTTTATGTATTCCTAGTATACTCCCTTGTTTATGTATTGCTAGTATACTCCCTTGTTTATGTATTGCTAGTATACTCCCTTGCTTATGTATTGCTAGTATACTCCCTTGTTTATGTATTGCTAGTATACTCCCTTGTTTATGTATTGCAGTTTAATCATCCAAGGTACTAATTAACCAAATGAGAAGCACAAATATTCATATTACATGAAATATACAGTATATTTGTAAGGAAAAATATAATCAAGGTCAATAATTAAATTATTAAACAACAGAAAGATGCTACAGCTAAGAAAATAAGCTTACGGAGGCTTATGCCTGAGTTTTACAAGTCAACCGAATAAAAAATATGTACTAAAATCTGCCGGAAAAATAAACCAAAGCAATACATGTTCAAACAATTAAATTAATTTAAAACGTAACAATCGTCAAAAAAATAAAAAAAATGAAAAAACACGTAAAAAGTTGAGAAATTATCAAAAGAAGATTGTTGAAGTTGAGTATTGAAACATTGACATTACAAATATTTGTCAAATTATATAAAATTACTGAATATGACTTAGATGTATCAAAAATAAACAAAGATCCTCTATATTATTAATGTATTCCTGTCTAATTAGTCGTGCCTTTTAATTATTTTGTTTATATTGTTAAAAGTGAAATGGGTCTGTAGTTATTAGTTGTCGCGACAGAGATACTATCATTCCTTGTTGCACGCGCCTACTTGGTATTCAAACCACCCTCCAGCCTCACCTGGGATAAATTGGTATTTGTGCCTCACTTTGTTTCCATACAACCAGCTTAAACCCCCTTTACATTCATACGGCTACGAAGCTTAGGTAAAATATGTCTTGTTCATCTCTACTTACCGTTACGACCCCAGCACGCATTCATGCTCTGCAAAATGATTTATGTATTTTCATGCTCTAGCCTGTTCTTTATTTATTATTTACGTGTAGGTTGGTTGGTAACACTGTTACAAGCGAGTTTTCTATCATCATAATATGTTATGAGGATAGAAAATATATTAATTATATTGCAACAGGAAACACTCCTGACAAATTGGATTTAGATGTAACAGTCTTTTGGATTGCAGTTGTGAGAAGAGGCAAGTAACTGATAAATTAGTAAAAAGCGTCCTTATTTGTATTAATCTATGCAGTTATTACTATATAATAATCATTAGAGACATATATTTTCTAAAATAAATATTAATGTGTTCTGAGCGAATGTTTTCTTAACATCCGTTTAGCTATATCAGTTTATATTATGTATATAAACATGAATAAGAGGCATACGTTTTTTTGTGTGAGGATCTAAACAATTATTAAAAGGTTCTATGATATACCATTTCAATAATACCAATCAACACTATATTATTAATAATTTGATTGATTGTTTGAATTGGCCTTCATATTTATGAAAATATTGTTGAAGTGACGATATTTTATCTAAATGTCAATATATTAGGAATCCTGGATAAATATATACGAGTATTTCTGTTTACTTGTACTTTTACTATCAATTTAAAAGTATTTTAAATTTTAGCTTAAATTGTGCCCTCACATTGTAAATTTACAATTTCAAAGACTAATAGATACTTTGGAGTAATAAATAACGTATCATTTTGGAACGAATCAAATAAAAGTGTGATCAACTCAAGGTGGCCCCAATTGGTATTTCAAAAAGTATTGATTTTACAGCAAACTGTAAATGTGGGTATTACCCTAATTTTTATGCTCATTAAAATTATGTAGGTAATATTTTAAAATTCTGTCGCCATTTTTCAATATAGCGAAAAATATGAAATTCCAACTTTGAAATTTCATATAGGAACTCCTATTTTTATGACGGTTTTAGGTTTTATTAGAGATCTTAAGAATTTTTTATTCTTGGTATTTTTTTATATAATTAACAGTTTCACCGCTAGTAGCACTGAAAGTTTCAAAAATCTTTATTTGAACAATTTATTAAAGAGGCGTGTTTTGCCTTTTACAAAAATAAAGCTTGACTTATAATGCATTATTTGCATTCAATTGCATGTTGAAAAGCTCTTCCCGTGATTATACAAAAATATTACAATCACATCGTTCAAATTTTAAAATTCGACCACCATTTTCCATTTAGCTGCAACCTAGAAATGACTTACAGTAACCCCTACGTTTTAGGTTTAACTAGTGATTTTAAGAATTTTTTTATTCATGGTATTATTTTAATATACTTAACTGTTTCGCCGCTAGGAGCGTTTACAGTTTTAGAAATTCTTAGCTCAACAGCGCTCCTAGCGCGAAACGGTTAAGTATATTAAAATAATACCATGAATAAAAAAGTCTTAGAATCACTAGTCAAACCTAAATCCATCATAAAAAATAAGGATAACTATAATTCATTTCTAAGTTGCCCGCTAGTTGGAAAATGGCGATTTGAACTACATGATTGTAATATTTTTGTATAAAACATGTATTTGTGAAACTGCAAGAGATTTTCGGCATTAAATTAAATAAAGATAATGCCTTATAAGTTAAGGTTTATTGTTGTAAATGGCAGAATATGCCTCTTTCATAAATTGTTGAAATAAGGATTTCTGAAACTTTCAGCGCTCCTAGCGGCGAAACGGTTAAGAATGTCAAAATAAAATACTACGAGTAAAACATTGTTAGAATTACTAGTAAAACCTAAATCCATCATAAAAAATAGTGGTTATCTTAAAGAATTTCTAAGTTGACCACCATATTTAAAAATCGCGACCGAATTTTATAAATAGTTTTTTAAGTAGCATAATACGTGTTGGTACATATACAGTACAAGTAAACGTCACACGACACAAATTTATTACAATATAAGCACAAAATGCACAAATATACTACAATACAAGCACAAAATGCACAAATATTATGGTGATCGATTTCGGTGAACCACGCTCACCTTCCTCAGACCAGAGGGATTCCCAAAAGAATCTTTTGTGAATCCCTCTGGTCTGAGGAAGGTGAGCGTGGTTCACCGAAATCGATCACCATAATATTTGTGCATTTTGTGCTTGTATTGTAGTATATTTGTGCATTTTGTGCTTATATTGTAATAAATTTGTGTTGTGTGACGTTTACTTGTACCGAATTTTATAATGTTAACTACGTATTTTTAATGAGCATAGAAATTGAGGGAAAGTCCCCCATTAAAAGTTTGCTGCAAAAACAATGATTTTTGAGATCCCAATTGTATATCCCTTGAGTTGATCACCCTGTATATTACTGTGGGATCTTCCAGTTGAGAACCATTAAATAATAATCTTAGACAACTTTTTATTTTTATTTTAAAGGAGAGGCCGATCCTCCTTCTTAATCTTACTCTGCCCATTCCTCAAAGCAAACTGTGATATGAGCCCATTCTTCATAAACTGTTTATCTGTGCGAGGAACTCAGTTAGTAACCAGACTACAATCACCCACACTCATCCTAATTCATATTCACCTTAAAATACCAACAACGTTGTGTCGGCGTCTCATATGTAAGAATGTAAGAAAACGTATGTAACCCAAGCTCAAAGTTCTGACGCCTTGGACCGCTCGGCCACCGGCTCACCCAAGTTAAAACACAAAACCACTTAACACCAGAAAACTTAAATACCAAAGTGGTAACAGATTATTTTATTCCCCTCCATCCTTAAAATGACGAATGTATACAGGGTTTACAAAAGTAGGGTCTTAACTATTAATTTTCAGATTGTACATCTAATTTAGAAACATTGATTAATGACAGCATTTTTTCGAATTCCACTCCGTTTAGTATCGTATTTTTTAGTTTTTTTACAAAAAAAAATAATTACTCAAGACCGGTTTGACCAACTGACTTAAGTTTAACACAAATATTTCATCAATCTTAGTAAGCAGCAAAAAATAACCATCGAGTATCTTTAGCCATTTCAAAATACCGGCCATTTAAAATTTTAAAATTATTTTTATGTCTAAAAGATATCCTAAACACTTTAAAAGGCTTATGATAACTTAATTAATTCTTTTTATTTAACAGTGTTTATGAAAAAATGTATACAACATTTAAAGTAAGTCGCTGAAGCCATTCATGGGATATTAATTTTTGCTAACTACAAAACGACAAATAGACGTTATAATTAGTGGCATAAAAAATGTATTCTTCATTATTTGCACTAAATCAAGTTTAGAATCCGTCGATTAACAACAAGGACTTTTTTTGTGACACCCTCTATGTTCAAATTAACTGACAAGAATTTTACTGAACTGTGTGGACGTAAATCGTAATTATATTTCTTTTTAATAATCCATTTAAAACCAAATATTTTAAAATATTTAACAGCACAACCCTCTCTCAAGGTCATACAGGGCCTTCTGCAACAGTATCAAACATAATCCGCTCGGGGTTGCTAACAGCATCTCTCCATCCCCTTGCGTCTTACTTTATCCCCGATACACAGTTTATATGCCGTTCAGATACCTTTATAGGGTCACGTACTGCAAGTAAGAATATATTTGAATCCATTATTCATATTTAACTGACATTTATATATGTTTACTGTGTATGGCTTACATTCATAATTGTTAAATACGTGAATATAAGTGATAAAGTAATTGATTCTTCTTATTCCGAAATAAAGTTTGAAGATCGTTCTGAGTTAGACAAAGTTTTAAAAGTTTTAAATTTGAAATGAAAAAAATCCCTCTTATTCTTATTTAAGATATATGATGGCAATCAGTGAATTAAAAATAAATAAATGTACACAAATAAGACAACTTCATTTTAATTAAATAAATCATTTTATATGTTGCTCATCATCAAATGTAAAAATCATTTATTTTACATAGTTTTTATTTAAAAACCTGATTAAATTAGTTATAATTAATCTCGAGTAGCTCATAAATAATTGCGAAAAAATACACAACTAAGGTAAAATATATTTTAGCCAGATTGCTGTAATTCTGTGTTATATGAATTGGTATTTAGGTGTGTATTTCCAGTATGGGCTATTAATAAATATATATTTTTAAGGACTATAATTAGCGACAATGACTACACTCGTTCATCTAAACTCATTAAAACTACATTCAACAATATCTTGACGATTGGTGTCTTGATTATAAATAAATAAATGAGCATTACTTTGGTATGGATACCTCAAAACATATATTCTAGATACCAAAAACTAGAATAAGCAAGATCGCATGTCTTGTTTCAATCGCGTAATTTTGGTCTGATTTTCAGTTAACTGACAAGCCTGACACTCAGTACATCTACCTACATACCAATACAACATCTGAACCTTGCGTCGTGTTATCAAGAACTGAATTCGTCTGGAAATTCATCAACAATATGGAACACAAGAGTATGAGACTGTAAAAGTAAGAAGATCTGTGGTCATAAAATATTTACTCCCACAGAGTCACATATTCAAACAAGAGAGTTACTAGAAAACTCTAAATAATATATTTAAACGTAATAACTAAGCAATGTGTTTAGGTGTTGTTATAGTTATGGCTGGCTTATAAATCAAGCAATCGGTCGTAGCATTTCCAAGCTCCTTGTAATTCTAACGTTTGCTGTAAGAGCGCTCTGAAGTCAAGTATGGAGAACAGTAAATTGACCATAGCGTATCGAGATCGAATATAATACACACATTTCTAGGTCAGATTCTGGCGGGCTAGATCTCTACTACTATAGATTAGTTCTTTATAACATACGATACTATGTTATGAATACTCTTAACTTCAACATGGCGTCCGCTCAATGGTTGGCATCAATATGGACAGTACTCGGGAAGTCTGGGTTGTGTGTGTGTGGGATGATTGTGAGGTTTGTTAGGTTGGGCAAGGTGCAGAACTCATGCTTGTTAGACTGAGGTAATGAGCAAACAATACGTAGTTCAAATTCCACGTAAGCTGTATGTCCGTAAGTTGTCCTAGCTATGTGCTATTAATAAATATAAATTTTTAAGGACTATAATTAGCAACAATGACTACACTCGTTCATCTAAACTCATCAAAACCTACATTCAACAATATCTTGAAGATTGGTGTCTTGATTATAGATAAATAAATAAGCGTTAATTAGGTATGGACACAATCTTTACTACTACAGTACTTAAAAACATGAATATCCGACGAAAAAGGACAATACATTGGATGTGAAAGTGAGAATTGATGGAGAGGGATTGGAAATACATTTAAGGAAATTCATAACAACATACTAATACAGAACAATTAAAAATAATTAATAAAGAAACTGCAATGCACATTAAATAACGGTTTGTTCATCGGACCCAGATATTTGAAAAGGAATAAACTTGAAAAGTTTGTTAAGTGCGTCGTGCTCCAGCTGGAGGTTAAAACTTTTCCAGTTAGTTGCCATTGTTAATGCATTTTCTTGTAACTTTCGCATGGGTTATTCGAGATTTCGATTCAGATTACATAAATTTCTTTCGTATGATCTTATAGAAATATAATTATTACTATGATGCAAACTATTTAAGACTTCAGTGAAATTTACGTATAAATATACAACAACTCATTTCTGTAAATACAGCGTAATAAAGTTAGCCATTGCTAAAAGAAGGTAGGTATATTGCTATTGAGTTTTTTAATAAAAAAGCGTGATAATGAACTGAATAAAATCTGAGAAACTCAAAATCCTTAAATAACTGCAATGTTTAAAGATTGATATGGGAGAGCCAGTGGCCGAGCGGTCCAAGGCACCAGGACTTTAGATATAACGTTGGTTTGAATCCTAGTATAGACTGTCATTTATTGTTAGTAATATTCACCTAGTACTATACTAATTCTCCTCCTTACTCCGTATAATTTATTTATAGTGTATCGTTTTGTGTTAGCTACCATTTATTAATTTAAAAAAAAAATATATAAAAGCTTTTATATATATTTAGAAAAAAGTCCAAAAGTGATTAGATTTTAATAATAATATCAAGTGATCTTCTGGTACAAAGCTAAATCCAATTCATCAAGGCCATTTAAGATATGCCTCACTAATTCTATTTATGTTAGTAATGCCTCCGAAAAAGAGCGCAGTGGGCACTCTGTAACTATGCGATCTATTGTTTGGATAGACTCACCACAGTCGCACGTCTGATAAATCCCGATTTCTATTTCCAGTAGTTACATCTGTTCACTCTAGTTCGGAACCGATTCAACAATGTCTACTCCCTACAGGTATTGACGGATCGATAATGAGGTTTCGTCCATAAAAACTGTTACACGCTAAGGCTATTATTGGGCGATAAACGTATCTGCTCGACTGGAGATCAGTACGTAGAGGAGGGTTTCCAGATTTTAAGCGATCATTCTGACCATTCTGTGTACTGGGGAAGTGCGGGGCATTTAAGATCTTGTAGAATTCTTTAAGTTGTGCCTCCTGACGTCTTGGAGGGGCTATATTGCACAACATCGTGAGCAAAGGAAGTGAATGTGCCATGAGAGTGCCAATAATAGCTCTCATGGCCCTATTAAGCTGGACACCAATAGCTTTGATATATTTGCTATTTATGTCTATGCCTAATAAATTCACAAGACAGATCAATGGTCTATATGAAATAGGTAGAGTAGGATTAAAAGAGATATTCAGCCTCTTCTTTTTATATATAATTTAAATCACTAAAGAGAAAACATTTAACATTGCATATCCTTGACATAATGTTATTGTAATAGCAAACATATTAAACTATTCGCAATAATGCAAGTAAAATACAATGCCAATTTTAATTTACAACAGTTTCAATTCACATAAGCAAATTACAGTAAAAGCAAATATATACAAAGTTCTAAGGTATAGAAACGCACAAAATCGTTATAGTATCATAATAGGTAACGCAAATTTATGGAAGAAAATATTAGCTAAGTGTGGCGAATATGAGAGCGGGTGGGAACTTGTCCAAAATAATAGCTAAGTGTGGCGAATATTAGAACGGGTGGGAACTTGTTCAAAATATTAGCTAAGTGTGGCGAATATGAGAGCGGGTGGGAACTTGTTCAAAATGCACCCCTTCCAATACAGTGTGACGAAACGTGTCAAGGGAATTCTAATTTGGCCAGCTTGTTCTTCTTAATACTGTCAAGTTCTAGACCGTGTGTTAAGTCATGATTTTTATATATTGGTTCTATGACAAAATATGTGAAGATTTCCCAATAATTATACCGTATTGAAGAATTATACTTCAACCAAGAAGTAAGAACAAGATTCTTGGTTTTTATAAGAATCAAGATTAGTTAGCCGTTTCTAAAAGAACCAAGCCACTGCTGGAAGGTCGAAAGTCCTGTAGTAGACTTGTAATTTTACCATCTGTGAGTCAAAACATGTTCTTTTTCAACTGTACGGTTCATGTTTGTTATTCAGTGATACTTTTAATTTTCACTGAAAATAGAAAGAATAAGAAGCAGATACAATTAATTCGTCATGATTTTGAATATGAAGTGTGTAAGGACAACCACACAAATGATAAAGTAGACTGTGCGCGTGCGCTCCCCCTGCCCCCACAAACCAAACGCCCATACACAGGTCTCGTGTGTTCCACCTCCCTCAGTCATTCCACGAGATCGGGACGAGGAAATGGGTTGATTTTCCCTCAGAGACTAAAAATCGTGGAAAAATATGAAGAAAATTTCAATTTCAAAAAGTATTCACATAGTTAAAGCAAAATTACAAGTTTGTATACTTATGGATTAGTCGTTTATGTTGACATATATTCTGAGGGAAAAATAAACTTAGGATAAAATATTTATTATAAACTAGGGAAAACCCCTGCACGCTTCGCGTGCCAACCCCGTCACTCGCTGCGCTCGTTATACCTCGGCCTCCTGCCTCGGGCTGTGAATTTTCACTACAAACAGTAGGTTAACTATATAACTTAAAATCCCAATATCAAATTTACTTACAGTATCTCACTTACATTACTTACGTCGCTACCTATTTATTAGTATAAATACTTAATTTCATAAAGTATTTATACTAGGCTTTATACAAAACTTATTAGTATAAAGCCTATTTCAAACGTATTCATTTCATTTTTTTTTGTTTAACAGGTGAAGATTAATTAAACAACTCAAATAACTCCATTAGATTAATTGAAACCTTCAAGATTTTTATCAAGCCATTAGATAAATGTCTGTACAGTAGGCTTAGTCAATATTTATTAAATCTAAATTAAACTAACATAACTTGCAAGTCAAAAGTCAAGCTGTATTTTTGGCACTCAAACTAAAACATGCACAAATGATAAACATAACAACTAAAAACACACCATGCAAGTTCAAAAGTCAAGCACTCAAAGTCAATGCAAAAATATCAAAAATACATACCTTAAGGAGCTCTATACTAATGGCTATAAATTGGCCTCAAAGGAATTGGCAATAGCCTAAACAAACTCTCCACTATTATAAAAAGGATGTTTGATTAGCCAATTTTTGACAATGTTGTGAAATTTTGACTTTGGTATGTCTCGTATGTGTATCGGTAGGCTGTTTTAAAATTTGATACCTTCATAAGGAAAACACTTCTTGCACTTGTCAAGCCTATATCTACCAGTAAATAAATTTGCACTGCCTCTAGTACCATAGTTATGAATACTATTATTTATAGGTTAGAGTAACAGACTTTTCCTTAATTGCCAGAAGACATTGGAATATGGACGAATTGACTCCAGTCATTAACTCACGTTTGACAAATAGAGGCCTAAAATGGTCTCTGAATCCTAATTGCCTTCTTCTGCAGAAGAAGTATTTTCTTAGCATTGGACTCGATAATCTAAGTCATGACAGACATGGCTCTCAATGAATGCACAATAGTCCTGCCTTAAATAATTTCTTGGTAGCTCAGATGACAGTTTCTTTAACAAATGGAGAAAGTACTCTGCTTAATATATTACATATTACATTGATATGGTCATCCGATAACAGTTTGAAATCGAGCACAAAACCCAAAAGTTTTGCAGAGTTATTACAAGAACAGTCATTTAACAGATTAATTACAGTTTCTTGTGTTTTTTGATTCATTCAATCTATGATCTTTATGACAAGAAAAGAGTGAAGTATCGTCTGCAAATAATAAGACTTTACCAGACACACTGTAATACAGGTCATTAATCGCTATTACGAACAGGAGAGGACCCAAAACCGAGCCCTGTGGCACTTCGTGTTTGAAATTCATAGGGTCTGAGCATTCTCCATCTCAGGTAACAATTTGCCTTCTGTCTGATAGGTAAGATTGGACTACTTTGAGTGCACTTACCTCCAGGCCACATTTCTTCAGTTTTGAAAGAAGAATTTTGTGCGGAATGCAGTCAAACGCACGAGACAAATCACAAAGTGTAACCGATGTTGAATTCTTTAATTCTAAGGAATTTAAGGATGTCGTTCACAAGAGTTTCGACTGCAAATGAAGTGGACCTTGTGCTTCCTAAAACCAAAATGGGCTGGCACAAGGGAATCGTGTGACTCAAAGTATCTGCTCAGCTGGTTAAACATTATTGTTTCTAATACTTTAGAAATTACAGGTACCAACGATACAGCTCTATAATTTTCCATTCCATAATAGGAACCCTTCTCATAAATAGGGGCAGTTCTAGACATTTTTAAAACATTAGGAAATATAACTTCCTCAAGACATTTGTTAAAAAGAAAACTTAAGATAGGCGCCAAGATACATGCAACACTTTTAAACAATGCAGGGGACATACCATATACATCTTTACTACTAGTTGCTTTAAATCCATTAACTATACTAACAATATTTACACTATTTGTAGGAACAAAACTAAATATACTTACAATTTCAGATAAGTTTGAAATACAATCAAACTCATCAATGTTTGGAATTTATCCCACATTGAACAGAGCCAATAAAATAACAGAGTTGTTAAAATCGTTGGCTGAAGCAAAGCTAGGCCTACTAATTGAGGTAGCAGATTGGTGCTTATTCCTATTAGTTAATGACCAAGCTGCTTCGAAAGGATTAGCAGAATGTGTTCAACATTTGTAGTTAACTTAGTCGCTTTAAGTTTAGAATGGTATTCTTTTTTCAGGCCCTGCAAAACACTACGAACACTTAGACCAACGTTGGCAAATGAATCAAACCATAAACACATCCTATTTCAATAAGGTGGCTGAAAGAAGGATTTCCTTCCATCTAAGGACAGGATAGGAATAATATGAACCACTTAACCACTTACTGGAATAATTCAGCTGTTACCACTTAGCAAGTGCATTATTCCCTTATTATACTATTGTGACTTTATGAAATAGCCCACATCTGATCTGCAGTAACCATGAGGAACTTTGGACTGCAGCACTTCGTCGAAGAATGATTAATGCAATACCAGTACAACAACAGATACTTTATGGTAAAATGTTACTCCTCCTGAAACACTGAACGGAAAATCACGCAAGAAACAACATATATTTTCTGACTGTGTTACTTATCACAGTATTACATTAAAATATATATTGGGGATGATACGTTCGCGCCCTCAGCAAGTCTTTACAGCTGGGCGTACACCCTGGCTAGTTCTCAACGAGCAACTGCAACTGGTAGCTGGACTGTCACGAATTTGTGATCTCCCAGCAATGGCATTTTAAAAATTCTAAAATGTCTTTTAATAGATTGTTTACTTTAAACTTTATATGTCACAATAAAAGGAGGAGAAATGCCTATAGTGTGTTTAAAAGTGTGAACATTTCACAGTATGAAAAACTCGATTGTTTCATTATTCACAGCAATAATGCAATAAAAGAACAACAATGTAAGGGAATACAATTTGACAATTGAGATGGAACAAAGAATAATAGAAGGAAACAAACATGATTTACTTTTCTACACGAAAGGAACCTTCACTCGGTTGTGAATGCGAACTCACACAATGCCGGTGTCTTGGGAATTCATCGTTCCTGAAGAGGCTCGGTGTGCGCTGGTTCAGGCTAAACCTTATCAATGTTACCGTAAACCTCTGGAGGAAAGAAAGTGGAATTTATAGTATAGTAAAAATTAACATTTGTTCATTACAATTAGAGTATATTATTGACTTTCAATCTATTCTGTTAGACACATTGTTTATATCTGTCAGGATAAAACTATATTGGTAACATTTTATTTAGGGAGATTTACTTCGTTAATTATTAAAGTTGGCCACAGTGATGAAGTGTTGTAAGCAGCTACTTGGGGACAAAGTGTTGTGGAGATTGTATGCATTAGTAATGCAGTGCTGTAACCCAACAATTGGGCCCAAAAAATTGGGCACAAAGTGTTGTGGAGACTATAGGGACTAGTGGTGCAGAGCTGTAATCCAGCTACTTGGGGACAAAGTGTTGTGGAGATTGTATGCATTAGTAGTACAGTGCTGTAACCCAGCTACTTGGGCAAAAAGTGTTGTGAGATTGTAAGTGATAGGTTCTAATGCTCGGTCCTCACTTACGAGAAGTACTATACGAGCAAATATCACATATCTAAAAAAAATAAATAAATAAAAATAAAAAATGGGTCTACAAAATGTATTATAGCGATCGATTTCAGTTAACAGTGTGTACCTTCCTCATATAAGAGGAATTCACGAAGAAAATGGTATAGTAGTGAAGTAAATAAACTTTTCACTTAAAAATGCGTTGTGTGCTACTTGTGTTCGATTCACTAACTCATTTAGAGGACAAATTAACTTAGTTCAGCAGCCAGCCTCTGTTATTTTAACATCAATTATATCCAATGTATGTGTATATTTATTCTAACATATTTTTATGACGAAGGCCTAGAAAAGATTTGTTATTTTGATTTTACCTAAGATAAATACTAACTCCATGTAGATGAAATATTCCAGATACATTTCATTTGAAAATATACAGAATTATTTTATGGTGGACAAATATATCATTTGTTTTACCATGATAAAGTTAAATAGTTTGAAACTAAAAATACGATACTGTATTTTAAAAATAGATTCGTAAAGTTGTGTTTAATTAAGCCTCGTAAAGTGACACATCGAGGAAGTTGTTATATAATAAAATGTTATATAAACTATAAACATTTAATATAATCATGCTTGGCGTATCTTGTTATTCACTAATAATGATTGGCTTCATGTGAAATAAATTTATAAATATAAAAATGTTTACAGTCAGTTCCCTGTAATTACTTGGTAAGCTGAAAAACAATTAAATTGCTTCTACGTAATATTACCATTAGTTATATCAAGCATTTTAGCAAGAATATTTCGTTTTTTAGAGAGTAAGCGTCAGCCATTTTAACATTGCCTTCGGTCCTGCCGCGTGAAACCCCACACATTGCTGATGTTTGGGATATGCGATCCACTGGAACTTTATATTCAGCAGACGTTTGGAGAAACTTCTTTGTTCAGCATTGACAGGATAAGATTTATATTTAAAAAACCTTACCATTTAATTATCCATTTTTTGGTAACGTACCATTTACCATAAAATGTTTGATATTTCAAGGAAGATATATCTTTACAAATCTCATTGGGTCCCTTTAATTATCTAAATATCAAGAATCATATTTTAATCTATTTGTATTTTAGTTTACGTACTTATGCAGATAATTAATTTAACAATGGAGTAATTCAAACATACCTTTTAGCATTTAAATTTTAACAGGTAGAGGTGGAATATTCCTTAGTTGGGCAAAGAAAGAAGCCTGAGATGATTTTTAAAACCACTTTGACGTTCTTTGTCTGGCGTGAATTTGTGGTTAGGAGGATGTGGATTTGTATCATACCTGAAACATGTGCTTCATGTACACCACATGGGTAACGAAGAATTTGTTACACGTAGATATATTAGGAGAGCCAGGGTGGTGTACCTGAGTTGGAGATAGCGCAGGTTTGAAATCTGATCTTGACTGTTAGTTTTCATCAGTAACATTCATCTTGTACCATGCATTTCGGGGAGTCTGTCAAAACCCTTATATTTGTCGATCACATAATTACAGAATGATCGACACTCCCTGCACTCTTTTACGGAGAGAGCAAGCATAAAAATAATCAGTGAATCAGGTCTTAAATGGCTCGATGGATTGGATTTACTTTGTGGCAGGAGATCACTTGTTATTTTTATTATATTCAACATGACTTTTGGATCTTGATCCAAACATGTATCACAGACTTTTTACAGTTAAAAAATTATAGCTGACAAGAACATTTACATTAAAATACGATAAATTTTACTGTTTACAAAAACAGCTGTTAAAAAAATACTAACTATTTTTGTTCTGTTGTCAATATTCCTCTGCTGTTTATAAAGTAAAGAATCGCAGAACGAGACCGAAGGCTGAGTCACGAGGTTGATACAAGAAGTGTGCAGGAGTATCCCCTAGTAAAATTTAAAAGTATATGGGTAGAGTGACTGTTTATACTAACTTTTGCATGATAGTGTATTTCTAACTTACCCCTGTCCTAAACTATATATTTAAGATATAACCCATCACAGAATAAGTCTCATCTAGCGCTTTAACCACGCAGATCTTAAAATTACGCTAATAAATTTTGTAGTAAAAAAAATGAAAATATGCAGTTTAAAAAAAGAAATTTGCAATTTTACTATAGAATTTTTTTGCTTTAGCAGACAACTTGTTTAAATTTCAGTTTGAAACACGATATAAACACAGAAAAAGTAAAGTTTGATGGATTAGTTCTATAAGAAAGTTAAGCTATAAAAACAAACAAAAAATTATAGAATCAATCTGGTGTTTGAGTGACGTATCATTTCATATGGTGCCGCTGTGATTAAACGACTCATCCATCAACTGACTGTTTCAGATAACAGTGATAAAAGTGGGTAATAAACTGGCGCATTCAAAACAGTTCCAATGTGGCATCAGGCTGCTCTGTTTAGTAGATAACTTTCCCTTTCTCTTGATAAAATATCTAGAATTATCTTCGGACTTATTGTACGGATTTGCAATGTTCAACTTAGATATGAGACGCTAACACAAATTTGGGTATTTTAAGGTGGATATTAATTAGAAGTGTAGTATGAGTGTGAATTACCTGTGTAGTCTTGTTTAGTAACTACATTTCGATGTTTAGTTAGTACTAAGTACGACTGTTCCTTAGAAAGGGCAATTTTTTAATAGCCCGATAGACAAGGCAACTAATATATTTACAGCTTTAAATGGAATCGTATTATCGGTTCCATCGTAATCGGTATTATCGGATAATACCGATAAACTACCAAAAGGATACTCCAGACTTCTCTACGCCGATAGCTAACACTGAGCGGACGCCGAGTCAGTATTAAGAGAACCAAGCATTGAACCTGTCGTTTTAAATATCTTCAACACTTTGTCCCCAAGTAGCCGGGTTACAGCACGACGCCATTAGTATTTGTGACGTAGTGGCTCAGTAGCTATGACATCGTTTGGAATACAGAGTGCTTAGTCCAAGGGTCGAATGTCCAACTGAGCTGTTTGTTAGTAAAGTTAGTAAAGTATTACTCACAAAAAGTTTAATTAAGTTCACGCACAGTTCTGTGAAAAAACTTGTGCAGTAGTGAGGCCTTTTTTAAATACATACAAAAATATCCTAATATTTAACTCAGTAAGATAATAATTTAACAGTCTTATTATTTTTTGATCACATGGTTTATTGGAAATCATTAGTTCAGTGTTCTTATATATTGTGTTGGGTTATCTTACTATTATATAAAAATCTAAAGCTGTCTGTATGTCCGTGTGTTACTCAATCACGCAAAAACTACTGGACCCTTAAGCTGAAATTTTTAATGAACATTCTTAGGGTATCTGTTTAACACATAGGGCTGCCTTTATTTTGAAATTCTATCAGGAGCCCCAGGGGCTCTAAGAAGTGTCAATGCAATCCCTATGACAATACCAATTTATCAATTGCTTATAGTAGTTTCATTAATCAGATGTTGGAATAAACAAACAACTGTCATAGTTCCGAAGTAAATACTGTACCAAACCTAACTACAACGCACATTTGCAAACGTGTTTTAAGCGGAAGAAACCAGAACATTATCATAAATGAAAATAAAGCTGTAAATATTGTTCATAAGTTTGTTTTATACAACTTTTCTGTTTATAAATATGATCATAATAAAAATAGTCTTAAAAACCTAAATTTAACTCATTTAATCCATGTTTTAGGTATTGCGTTAAGCAATTATATATATATCCACGTAAACCCCGTACGAAGATCAGTTACTCTGCTAGATCCTAATATTGGTTTAACAATAACAAATAAAAATAAATATATTTTTATTTTTTCATACATTGAAATTTGAATACAGTGTGTAGGATGTGTACTTTGACTCGCAAAATATACGTGGAATGATATAACAATTTTCTAACTGGAGTACATACATTTTTATTTGTAAAGAACAGTCGATAGAAAAATCTTACAAGTTAGTGTCAACATTGTGTAGATTGCACAAAAAATTATCAAAATATATTTACAACACAAAATTAATAACAGGGTATGGATATTCAAACAAAATGCTGTACGTAGTTGAAAGAAATATGCTTTATAATACCAGAACACCTGTTGTAAAGTTTAATATTTTATGTCAAGTTTTATCCTTTAGTTTTAATATCCATTAGACGTTATCCACAAGAAAAATACCATGGAAATTTTCATAGAAAATTAAAAAAAAAATAAACCTACCAGAAAGTTCTCTTTATGTATTCTAAGTTTAAAAAACCCCAGATGGTGAATAATAACTTAATTAAGTTATAATTAATTAAATAATACTTTGAGTGTTTTACTACATGCTAATACAAGTTTGATTGAAACTAATATACATTTGAACGCAGTAAGAATAAATATTATTATAAATGTTAAATATTTTTATTTACTCTTGCTTTGTTTGCTAAGAAGCATAATGTATACAGTTTTTTATACAAGCTGCAAGAACACCAGGTGGGTGGGTGGGTGGGTGTAACAGTTCTGGAAGTTTAAGTTTCCAAAGTTAAATTGCTTGAAAATAAGTGCTTCTAGAGCCACATAGTGTATCAGAAAGTACGCACCACTTGCTTTGTGAATTCTTTATTTTATCATTAGTGGCTTTCTTACTATAGTAAGTTTAACAATGTAAAATGAAATTATTGAATTAAAACAAAGTAAATTTCAATAGGCCGTTGTAAGGAACCAAATATTACAATATTACAAATTTTTATTATTTTGTTGTAATATAAACTATACAGATCAACGAGGCCATTTGATATTAGTCGGCACCAGTGGTGCAAAGTTGTAACCCGACTTGGTTAACAAGTTATGTGGATATTGTAAGCTATAAGTTCTATGCTCGGTCCTCTTAAATCTGGGTTGTCCATGTTGTGTTTTAGTCAGCGTCCGGATGTTGTGTAGAGAAGAGTGTGTTTGCTGACCTTTTGGCTGAATCTGAAAATCACACCAATATGACGGATGTGGGATAGTACCACCGTGCATGTGTGGGTAGGCGGGCGGGTCAATGCCACCTTACGTGTATGGTAGGGTGGGAGGGTATCAGTGCTATTGTACGTGTACGGGTGGCCGTATGGGTTACTACTACTGTACATGTATGGGTGGGTGAGAGGTTCGCTGTAATTGTATGGGTGGGTGGATGAGTACGTTGATTGAGACTTTGGGGAGGTTGTGCAAAAAGCAAAATTAAAAGAGTTTTTAAACTTAAAAAAAGGCTGTCATAATAATTGCTAAGTTGAACCACAGAGAGTCGTGCCGGAATTCTTTTAGGGAGTTAAAATTACTGACTTTACCTTACCTTTACATGTATGAGGTGATACAATACTGCAGATCACGTTCTTCCTTGATTCGTGGTAGGAACGTTCACCAATACTACACTAGAGGCAGAAACAACCTTGGAACACAGCAACGGATTGGCACTAGCAGACCACATGAAACATCAGGTTGGTGTCGGACTAATCAACAGGCTCCATGAAGAATTTTCAACTAACAACCAAACTCAATTCAAAACCTGACTCGCTGGGAAGATTAAATAGCAAGGCAGTGTGTGGCTGTATGAATTTTAGTAATATATGTGTTTAAATGTGGGGGGAATGACCATTTGTTGATAAGTTTTAGAGTTTAACATATTTTAAATATTAGGTACAATTATTACCTACAAGTATTAGGTGTACAATTTTGACGATTGCATTACATGTTAACAATTGTTACTACGCAATAAGAAGAAAAAAGTTGAGTACAATTTTGTTTTCATTGACGTAAATGGAACATTAATGGTTTTTAATATAGTTTAATGATTACAGCTTTATGAATGAGACATTACAAGTTTAAATCAAATCAAAGTAGAGTAAACATTAAAAAAACACAAAGTGATCAATTAGTCATTACTACGACTAAGCATCGATACTTTGTGAGGAAATATCGATCTTAGTAACATAGAGAACACTAACGCATATTGGGCCCACCCACCCACGTGTACACTATTTATAGTGGTCTAGACCATGTGGTGATGAGTTTTATTTGTAATAAATGTAATTAAAATAAATTAAACACTCAGTTAAACATGTTTTGATTATCATGAACATAACTATTAAAAAACATTTAGTTAGTTAAAATTTAAGTATTTTACCTCCAAAATAGGTTAGGATGATATTACAAGGTAAATACACGTTTCAGTAAGTGCATAACACAGTTTATACATAAACGTATCCGCGTCTTATAATATAGATTTTATTTAAATATTATAAAAGCACGTTATCAGCGTTACCCAGAAAGTCATTAATCAAACCCCTCCAAAGTTTGTTCCTACACAAACCACCACAGTAAACACCATTCATGTGTCAGGCTTTTGATGAAGTACTTAGAATGTAAACTTGCATTTTTGTTGTTTTCATGCAAATTGTTTACGACACTATAATTGAGTTTATCTTTCATATCTAAATAAAAAAGTAACTGCAAATAAGTTATTATTGTTATTCATTAGGAAGACTCCCATCGTAGAGATATGGGCGAATGGGCGTTAAGAGTGTGGGTGAACGAATGTAGTCATTATTAATTACCAAAGTTGACTGTTCCTCAGGAAAAGCTATTTATTTATAGCCCAAAAGCCAGAGCAATTAAGCGATCTACAGTTTTACGTGGAATCAAATCAAAATACCCTATAAATAATTATCTACCATGCTGACTATGTAATTATAATTAATTTGTACCTATATGATAATTCTTGCAAATGGAACAATATAGAAATATTCAAACAGAAAACAAGAACCTTGAACAATATTTTTAATGATTGAATAACTTATGTATGTGTCGAAGTGAATACAGAATAACTTATGTACGTATATGTGAATATCTTATTCTTAAATATGAGACACAACTTTGTGCGTATTTTAAAGTGAATATGAATTATTATCAGTGTGGATAAGCTGAATAGTCTGGTTACTGAGGTCAACTTATGCCCAGACAAGACTATCGTATTTATTTGCAGCTCAATAGCTAGGGCAACTAAGGGATCTTTACGTGGAATCCGAATCACGTGGTGTTGGTATGATTGACAGCTGACTGATAAGCCTGAATATTAGTTATATATCCATCACAACATCTGAACCTTGGCTACCACACAACATGGATACTGCAGACTTCTCTAGAAGTGTCAGTGTCAATAGAAACCATTGAGCGGTCTCTGTTTTGGAATGAAGAAGACTAAGAATAGAACATATCGCCTACAACCTCCTCAACACTAATTTCCCGAAATAGCTGGGTTAAAGTACTGCGCCACTAGCGTCAACTTATTTGGTTTGATAAACGTTTTAGTGTTTAAACTTAAACATAAAAATAAAGTTGTTTTGTTTAATAACAAATTAATATGTATTTATAGTTCACTTAAAGTTGGATTCATTATCTTTATTAGGTTTATTAAACTTGAGATTTTTAATTAAAATGTTTAACGTTATACAGTATTATTTATTTTATAAGTCATCTTAATTAAAAAAGATCAAGGTATTTTCATTTTTAGTTGAACGCCCTTACACAAAAATATTGATTATAGTATTGGTTATTCATTATCGTAATACGTGTTGTTAGAAATACAATACAAGTGAACGTCGCACAGTACAAATTTATTACAATAAAAGCAAAAAAAGCCGTATTCGCTAGCGTTCATGAAAGTAAATCTTTGGTTGAAAGCAACTCTTGTCAACAATATATAAAATTAAATAAATACAATGCAATCTAAGACTATTCTAAAAATTGTTAACAAATATTTCTGCCACACCTTCTGTAAACTTAGATTGTCTAAGGTTTTTTGTTGCAGTGGGCTAGGCGTTCTATGACGTTGGTTCAACGTATTTGAACTCATTCTTCCCTACTTCCAGTCTCGGCTTTAGCTGGTGCATTTGAGATTCTCAGGATTTCCTTTTTTCTGGACTTTATGCATAATTTTCACAGCTAAAAGGTTTCAGCAATCCAGTACCGATAGTACCCCGGCAATTGCTCGGTACTCGCTCATATGATCAAATTTTTTCAGACCGTAAACAAACCTTAATGCTCTGTTCTGCTGACGGAAAGAAACCATCAAATTTTCACGAGTAAAAAAAAGCTGGGAGAGCGTAATTTATTTGTGGGAAAATTGTCGATCTGACGACTTCTAATTTTGAAGAAACTGGCAAAATTGAACTTAGCTTAGGCAAAGATTTCAATTTCATTATTACATTCTTACTTATGGACTTTACGTGGGAAGAAACATCCGGTTCTGAATCAAGAATGTCTCCAAGATCTATTAGGGTATTGCATAAATGCAGCATTTTGGAGTCTACGAAGATGCAATGATTTGTGTCACTTCCATTCCAAGATGAGCCATTTACACTCAAGACAACATTTGTTCTAGTTCAGTCGATGAACATGATCATCTATCCATTTCTTTCCCCTCTATAAATCACTACTTATTTGTCACACAGCTTCAGCTGTCTCAGACGGTCGGAAAGAAAATAACAGTTGTGAATCATCAGAATAAGAATTGAGATAACAGTACCACAGATGGTCCTCCAAATCCGCGGTGTATATAAGGAAAATAACAGGTCCCAAGCAACTGCCCTGAGGAACTCCAACATATCAAGGAAGAGCTGAAGATAGTATACCGTTGGTCTTTGTAAAATATAATTAAAAATTGTAAAATTACTATAGTGACTGATTTTAGTAAACCATTTTCGCTTTTATGAGACCAGAAGGGTTAAAAAAAATTCAAGATTCCTTTCTGAATCCTTCTGGTCTGATAAAGGTAAACGTGGTTTACAGAATTTAATCACCACAATTTGTGAATCTTTTTTTTTATTTTTATTGGAACGAATTTGGTATGAGTGACGTTCATCTGCATTTTATTTAGCATCAAAGGGCATTTATTGAGATAAAGAATATCTGCTTCTAGCTACACTTTTACTATTAAGTGTACAATGTAAGAATATAGTATTTTTTACCAATAATTGTTTACGCTTTTGTTCTAATAGTTTTAAAATTCAAAGAGTCGTTATTTGTTACATATAGTCATCATAGTTACAGCTATTTTATTTACAAACTAGCCGGCAGCCCTTGCTTCACTACGGCGTGGTTACCTTCGCTTCATTATCCTTCCCTCCATGCTGTTATCCTAGATAGTACAGTTGTAGAGTCTAGAAAACTCTATAAGTTTAGTCTACTTTAGGGGAATGCAAAGAAGTGCAATCATTTCAGAGTGAGTAGAATTGACCTTTAAAATTCCAAGTTTTTGTGGAATTTCTCTTTGTATGAGCTGTTTGAAATAAGTTATTAAATTAAAGTAATGGTAATGTTAATCTTATGCGAAAAATGAAGCGTTAAGAGGCTATTTCTATCCCTAAGGAATGGAAATTCGATAAACCATGTTTTAGTGGGTCTCCAAGATACAAACGCTGTCTTCCTTCCGAATTTCATCAAAACCTGTTCAGTGGTTCCGAAGATTTCGTGATGAGTGAGCACATTGTTTTTGGGTTTTATGTATTAACAGTGTATAAAAATTGAAAATAAATGTTGTAAGAACATAAATAAAATACTTAAAGTATTTTATTGTCGTGTTAATTATCATTTCTAATTACTTGCAGCTTCGATAATACATTAGTTTTACCAACAAAGTACTATGAAAGTGTATATACTTGAAAACAGAAATCAAAATATATGTATGTTATAGAATGTTTTATATTATAATAAGTCGAAATTATACAATTATTCGCCCTTTTCAAAGGTTTTAGTACTTACGTTTAAATGTAGTAATACATTTTTGAAAATTTTTTGATATTTGCTATTTTATAATTAATGAGAGAATCAATCTGCAGTTTGAATGACGTGTCATCCATATGATGCCGTTGTGATTAAACGACTCATCCATCAACTGACAGTTTCAGATAACAGTGATAAAAGCGGGCAATAAACCGTTGCATTCGGAAAACTTTCAATGTAGCGTTACACTGGCCGTGATTTGTGCATTGCTGTTTCAATGTAGCGTTACACTGGCCGTGATTTGTGCATTGCTGTTTCAATGTAGCGTTACACTGGCCGTGATTTGTGCATTGCTGTTTCAATGTAGCGTTACACTGGCCGTGATTTGTGCATTGCTGTTTCAATGTAGCGTTACACTGGCCGTGATTTGTGCATTGCTGTTTCAATGTAGCGTTACACTGGCCGTGATTTGTGCATTGCTGTTTCCTTTCCTTTCTTTACTTGGAACTGTATTTGCCCCATTTCATTCTGCTATATCGAATAATATAACGTGTTGTATCGAAAGTAATGAAAATACCATATTATGTATATTTTTGTATAATTTTTTTCAAAATGCACTATAGTTGTTGACAACAGTCGTTTATCTCTAGCCCAAGGCTAAATAGGAGACTATCATTCGTGTTTAAAAACAGATACCATCCTTATAATATTTGCAAATTTCAGTTTTAATCAACATAATATTTAAAGAATAATAACAGAAAATATAATTACATATTATATAACAGTTTTAAAATAATCATAAAATATTAAAAATGGTATAAACTTAATAAACGAAAATTGGTAACAAATAGGTTTATAGCATTGAAAATAGTATTAATAACAGATGCAACAATATTATAAAATATATTTTTAGAATCTAAATATAAAAGTTGCTCAAGGATTCAGTATAAACTTTATATAAACAAATAGTTTTATTTATTTAATATCACTTCTTGCCAAAGCATCAAACGTAGGGTTTTTTTATAATCTTTTGTGGATTTTAGTGTATTTATGTAGTGACGTATAATCTTTGAAATAAGCTTAATCACCCTCGTTAACCCTAAGAGAATGATATTTTTAAAAAATGTGTTCAAAGTACTTTCTAATGACCTATTTATAAAGTCCTTTTTATGTGCATGTATGTATTGAAACATGCACATACATTTATACATAAAGTACATAGTAAAAAAGGGATGCTGAATGTTATTTTTATATTGTGGCCTAGTTTAGAAAAAACATTAAGGCTACATTTTTTTAAATTCTACTCGATTTAATGTCTATTTGTCTTTTTGTGTTTATTTTATATAAAAAAAATAATAATAATCAAGGATGCTGTGACTACTTTCACGAACTACTTACTCGCCTATAAACGTACGTTAGTGATGACTGACCTACTCATCCATACACGTACGGTCGTGATGACCTACCTACCCACCCATACACGTACGGTCGTGACGACCTACCTACCCACCTATACGGGAATAAATACATGATGGAATGTCAAAATGGTTAGATGTCAGGAGATGACTTAACATTTTCCTAAATTATTTAAAAAACGCTAATAAACACTAAAAAATAGCCATTGCTTTAGTTTCCGCCTTTAAAATGTGGTGGCCATTTTAGATTTGTAATTCAAAATATCTTGTGAAATGATAATCACACACAACATTTCAAACAGCCACTATTTAAAGAAGTTAAATATAACAAATTGGATATTATTTCAGTGTTTAAAAATAATAATGTAAATAAGTGTGCTAAATGTTACAGCGTACGCCCGAAAATTGCCTAGTATTTCTTTTAATTCATTTTAGATCATAACCAATGAGCTGTTATTTTGCTACCAATAAAATCGACTTAGCTGTAGGCCTACTGTCAATGTTTTTAGGAATGCTTTGATTTGACCCCACGATCCTCCCTCACCGTTACTGATTATGACAAGGTCAAGCGCACGTCTATACACCTCCATCAATACGACGTGTGGTGGAGGTGTATAGACTGCGTGTCGATGACTTATTTGTATCGTTAGTTGAGCGAGCAACATTAATTCAATGTGTATTAGAATAGTTTTAATAATGCCGATCAGATTGAAATGTTTTTTGTTTGATAAAAATTTATGTCACATTTTAATGATACATAATTCTTTATATGATAAAATGACATTGACAATGTAACAACTAATAATGAAGAGTGGAAAAAGTTGCTTTTATAGAGCTTAAGGATGTTCTTTGTACACATTTTCTTGGGATACCAACAAATAGTGCTTATACCAACCCAAGTTTGGGCAAAGTTTCCAAGTTTAACGGCCTGCAAGTAATTACTTCAAGTTCCTCAATCTAAAGCCAGGTCTTTTTATGTAATATTTTACATTGTCACTCAATTTATTGTTAAAATGGAAGACATAATATTCACGCAATAGCAAGAAAACAAGGAATGTAAATCTGCCAGTATACCCGTAAAAATGACTTTATACTTTTGTTATACTATAGATAATGGTCATTAATGAGGAAAAAGGGTTTGATAGTGAAACTTAAATATTTATTTTACAGAATCATAGAATTTAATCGTATGAGTTATTACCCCTTTTTCATATAATATTATACCATTAGTATAATCTCTTATTACTAGCTTAAAACACAAATATAGTATTTTTTGCTAGATTTGTAACTATCCATGATAAAAAAAACTGTATTACTAATCAAATAAATAAGGTTTTTGATAATTCTTAACGAACTACTTGTATAAATTTGGTTATTTATTTAAACCATTACTAAGACACCAATCGTGTGGATATAAATATGAGATGTGAAAGAGTGTAGTCAGTGTTACTAAGTAAGGTTGACTGTTCCTTGAACTGAGCTATTTATTATTAGCCCAAAAGCCAGGGCAACCATCTGAAATACGGCTTTACGTGTGATCCAAATCAAGAGTATTAGTCTGATTTTCAGCTAACTAACAGTTCTCTTCCCTCCAAAACATCTGGACACTGACTACCACTCAATACCCCAGATTTATCTCGTAATGTGCACGTCGATGGCAACCACTGAGTAGACGCTGGTATTAGGAGGACTGAGTATAGAACCTATCGCTTAAAATCTCCGCAGTACTTTGTCCACAAGAAGTTACAGCACTGCACCACTAGGACCTACAGTCTCCACAACATTGTTCTCAAGAAACTGGTTTACAGCACAGCACCACTAGTGCCTGAAATCTCCACAACACTATGTCCGCAAGTAATTGCGTTACAGCATTACACCACTAGTGCCTACAATCTCTACAACACTTTGACCCCATGCAGCTGGGTTACAGCACTACACCACTAGTGCCTACAATCTCTACAACAATTTGTCCCCATGCAGCTGGGTTACAGCACTGCACCACTAGTACCTACAATCTCTACAACAAGTTGTCCCCATGCAGCTGAGTTCCAGCACTGCACCACTAGGATCTACAATCTCCTTAACACTTTCTCCCCAAGTAGCTGAGTTACAGCACTGCACCACTAGTGCCTACAATCTCTACAACAATTTGTCCCCATGCAGCTGAGTTCCAACAATGCACCACTAGGACCTACAATCTCCTTAACACTTTCTCCCCAAGTAGCTGGGTTACAGCTCTGCGCCACTAGTACCTACAATCTCTACAAAAATACGTCCCCATGTAGCTGGGTAACTCCACCTTACCACCAGTACCTACAAAATGCACAACAAAGTCCCCAAGTAGCTGGGTTACAGCACTGCACTTACAATGATCTACAATTTCTACAACATTGTCCCTAAGTAGCTGGGTTACAGCACTGCACCACTAGTAACTACAATCCCCAAGACACTATATTCCCAAGTAGCTCGGTTACAGCGCTGCACCACAGTTGAAAATACACTATTTGTTTTTAATTATTTACCAAGTATATATCAATTATATTTTTATTTCTACTTGGGAAAGAAATAAACACACAGCCTTTAAAAGTTTTGAGCATTTAGAATAAAGTTAATCACGTAATACTAAGTGCGTTTAAGGGCAATCCTAAAAGAGGTTTTAGGGGCAACTGAATAAGCCAAGGAAATTAGACAATAAATATGGGAGCACATTAAGTGGGATTGGTTCGACGCAGTGCAGTCGCAAGGAATATACAGTTCTCTAACCGTTGAATGTTTATTGAATTTGTTAACACTTTGGAATATATTTAACATTTTTTGTTAACTATGCAGTTTTCACCTACCTGACAAAAATATACCATTTAATTCGTTAAAATTGAGTTAGATTATCAGAAAAGATTCTTTAAGCGGAAAATTCATTTTCATCCGGAAAAATTGAAAACTCAATGTTATAAAACATTAAAAAAGGATTCTTCAAATCGCTATTTAATTTTTTATATATTTTTTCTTTAGTTTGTTTTAACGCTGAACACAAATATTTTATTTGTTTTGCGACAAAATTGTGATTTTCACCCAAAACAACGCTTAACCAAACTTGATGTAACCGCGTTAAATTCACGTTACGGGCCTCCGGAACGACCTGCCTGCCGTTATTGCTGTGAAATATATATGAATTCTTTTCTTGTGATTGAAAGTTGTTGTTTATAATGATCGCATAATGACAACCAATCGAGATTCCTAGCGAATATATTTTGTATGTGTATCTCGATAAATGATTGTTATGACCAAATTCAGTAGTTTCTCATAGTTCAAATTCGTATTCAGCATAAAAATACACGCTTAGCTATGATGATTAAACAAATATTTCAAATAACGAAATTATGTCTAGAAACTAAATTTCGACAAATGTTTTTTTATTTTTCGGTAAAAAATTACTTTCTGCAAAATAAAAAGCATTTTTCATGAAAAATATAGTCAGTTATTGATCCATTTCAGACATTTTTTCAAAATTTTTTGGTTGAGTGGACACTGAATAGGTCCTCATTTTTATTGACACTGCCTAGTTTAAAATTTCAAATGTAATCTTAATTAAAATCAAATAAAAAAATCAGTTTATTCTAAAAAAAATAACATTTATAATAAAACACTACTGAAAATGATCCTCTCATGGGCTAAAGCCTGTGAGAGGATCGAGACATATTAAACATATTAAAATTACATATATTAATTACTTTATAACTTTAGTAATTTTATATTAAACTTCATTTAAAAATATGACTTTTCACGTACATTACTTAATTAGACTAACAAATAATTGTCTAACCAGTATTACAGTGTAATCAATCATACATTTACAGGATGAATGATATATTAGCTCTAATTTGTGTAATACATGCAATTTTAACAATCAGTATGCCCTGTTAAATCAATACGGAGAAACACACACTTATCACAGTGCTTATATTAAACTGGCTGTACCCACCCAATTCGCAATTTATAATGTTGAGTTTGATTAAATTAGTTTAAAGGCTTACAATCTAATTTCAACTAGATTTAAACTAGTTGAATATAAGTAAAAACTCCAACAAATTCAAAAACATAAAAACATAACTTAAAGTAAATCAAACTAAATACTTTGTTTTTGAAAAACAGTTAATTATTTAATCAATCTATTAATATAGCTCCATAAGAATACCATGGGAGTTTTGGAGGCCACTGGGATGGAGTCCTGAGGTCGAAGAAGAAAATCCTTTCTTATTGAGTCTCTAGGCCAAGATAAACCTATGTACAACATTTCAAGTCGATTGGACGTATATTTTTGAAAAAATAGTGATGAGTGGTAAATGGATTTTATATATATATATTAAATATAAATATAATAGAGCATAGCAAGATGTAAAGATAGTTAAGATGATAGTGAATTTTATCATTTAATCTACGTTTAAAACTGGAACTGCATATACTCCTATACAGATATACATTTATCAGAAAATAACTCAAAAATTAATTATATCTGTATTTTCCTTATATATTTCCGTTATTTTAAAGGAACGGAAAAACTTTATTTTAAACTATGGCAGATTAATCATTTTTACATAATAATAGTGATTAGACAGAGACAGATGGAAGAGGCTTGTTAGCACACCCGGGAGACTGGAGATGCTGATCAGATGATGATGATGAATAGTGATTATTAATTTGTCCTCAGTCTAGTTAGAAGAGAATAATAGAACTAAAAACGCACTTTTTATCGGTTCAGTGACCTTTCTTAAACTTTCACAAATTTGTTACTCTTTCTTTTCTTTTAGGTACAATAAAGGCCTTATAATAAAAATGAGAGAGTTATGTTACCTGTAGATACCGCGAGGGAGTCGTCCTCAAGTTTATGTCCAATATCATGCTCAGTGGCTACCCGCTTTCCGTACCATTGAACAAACAAACCTATGGTGCCTTCAGTTTGTATTTATTATTGAACTTGCAAGAGTTAAAGCCGAGTGGCTTCTTAGATAAAGACGCCGACGCATCTTTGTGCGTATTTTAAGGCGAAAATGAGTGATTAAATGGGTGTATAATGAGTCATGTGTAGTCTGGTTACTAACTGAGTTCGACTGCTCCTCAGCTAGGACCATTTATTAATAGCCAAGTCAAGTAAGGGATCTACTTATTTATACGGAATACTCTGCTATCTGAGAAGGCTGATACTTAATTCTCTCTCCTACACAACATCCGAACTCTGACTACTACCGAACGTGGACACCCCAGACACAGAAGTGTTCTGTAGAAGTGTCAATACCGACAGCAACCATTAAGTGAACTAAATGTCAGTATTAAAGGACCTATCATAGAACCTCTCGCCTACAATCTCCACAGATATTTGTCAGAAAGTAGTTGGGTTACAGGACCGCGTCACTAGTGCCGAGTGGCTCATTGAAATAAGATTTTACTATAATTTTTTCGTCACTCTGTTTCTCAGTGTTTAATATCCAAAATATAAAAAAGTTTAACCAAATTATTGCTTAAATTTACATGGAACTACACTAGCGCTCCACTTCTGGACCCCAATACAGCTGATAATAAGTGACACAATATTTAGAACTGTGTCCTACAAACTATATCTGTTTGTAAGTAAAATCAATCGTACAACAAAGTTCTAGATGTCGGTTGTGGCATTTATTGCAAAATTTCTATCGCGTTATACTCAAATATGATACAAAACTAAGTGATACCTTTTGTAAGGAAGATGATAATCCAGTGAACAGGAATGGCCAAGCAGTTGAGTTGGAGTTCCCAAGTTTGAGACAAGTTTAACTAACTACTCTAGTCTGTGTCTGATTGTTGTCGGAGTTTGAATTTTCCGAGTGCTTCCGCTTTCAAAGTTGTGGAAATGTTAACAAATTACATCACGGAATGTGAGTACACAAGTGTTTAAGAAGTGGACTGTTTCTATGTTTACTTAGAAAAACTGCGCTAGTCACAGTTTTCTAAAATAAATTTTATTGAATATAGATGTTGAAATATATGGATAGTTTGTTATGAACACTTCATGTATTTCGTTTGTGTTGTATGGAGTAAATAAATTGAGTTATTGAACACCATTTTCCATTCTTTTGTGAATCCCTCTGGTCTGAGGAAGGTGAGCGTGGTTCACCGAAATCGATCACCATAATATTTGTGCATTTTGTGCTTATATTGTAATAAATGTTGTGTTGTGTGACGTTTTACTTTTACTGTATATGTACCAACACGTATTATGATAATTAAAAAACTATTAGTAAATGTTTCTTAAGTTCTTAAGTTTCCAAAGTTGATATAAAACACTTTTATTAGTAATACTACCTAATAATATTGGTACTACATTAATATTTTATTTAAACTTAATAATATGTTTATTAATAATATGAGAGGGGTGAATATGAGAGGTGAATGACTGTAATGAGTGTAGATGAACGGTTGTAGTCATAATTACAAACTAAGATATACTGTTCCTTATGCTGTTACAATCTGGGGCCACGAGTCGGTCAGAACTAATTTTGTTTTTTAATTAGAAAAGCGACCATTATGAACTGTCTTCAAAAAACGCCATAGATTTTCTTATAAGACTTTTCTTCGATAACAAGGTTTTAAAATTTCCCTCCAATATACATCCTTAATACTCTGAACTTTTACTGTATTAAACTTCCCCCAAAACGTTCACAAAACAATGCTGGTTAAAATTTTTAGAAATACTTCTATTGACATTCCACGGCATAGAACTTCATTATTTAAGAGATATACTAATTACAATGCTGTAAAGTTGTTTAATGCTCTACCTGCCTCAGTTAAGGAGAATGTTGATGATGTTGTTGGCTTTGAGAAGGTGGTAAAAGGTCTTCTGTTAAGTAATTGTTACTATAGGGTTAAGGACTTCTTAACAGATCAAATAGATACTATTTAGTTGTATTTTGTAAGAATGTTCTGTTTAGATGAATGACGCTACTATACAGTGGTTGTACTGTCAAAATAAAGTGATTTGACTCTGATTCTGATCCTTATAAAGAGCTAATTATTAATTGGCCAGTATCTATGGAAATCTAAATTTTTATCTGGAATCCTAACCACGTAATAATTATTTTTGGCTATCTGACATGCGCTATAATCATATCTCTTCCCTACATTACATCTTGACTATGACTAGTATCCAAAATAGACACCCCAGACTTCTCTAGTAGTGTACCGGTCGATAGCAACCATTGAGCGGACACTGTGTCGGCAATAAGAGGACGTAGTATAGAACCTTGTCTCCATTCAGCTGAGTTACATCACTGCACCAGTAGTGTGCCTACAATCTCCATAACACTTTGTCCCCAAGTAGCTGAGTGGCTAAATTCAATCTCACTTAAAGAGTCAATTAAAATTTTTTTGAAGGTGAGTGGAAATAACACAATTAACTATATTAAGTTTACCTAAATCTTTTCAATTTATCGTTTCTCTCAGTAAATTACAAAAGTAAAAATTAAGTTGTGTGGTTTTGTTTTTAAGATTTTTAAACAATTAATGACAACTAATTTGTTGTTCCACTTAAAGAGTGTTATTTGAAAATTGTTTCAGGAATGATGCAGTTGAATATTATTTTAATAAATTGTGAAATATATTCCACATTGAGGATTAAACTATTTCATAGTAAATACTAGTTGTTTAATTCAAACTGTTTCCTTAGACATTAAGTGTGCTAAGTGGTGAAGTTTACTTGTAAGCGGTAATGGGAGTTAAGTTTAAGTGGGTCAGTAGTCACAGACATTGTATTATCTAGCTTAGAAGGATTCGAATGAACTTAAACGCTTATAATGGTTAAGGAGAAAAACAATATTTCTTATTTTGTATGCCAATATTTAAAAAATAGCATTAAAAATTGTGTAACTAATCTAATAATATTATATGTAATACAATATTTCAGTATTATATTTTGAAACGTAATTTATTTATAAAAATATTTTATTGCTGGTGTTACACAAAACATACAAAAAACATTCGGCTTAAAAAAGTGTTTAAATTATTTTGATTAAAAGTCCTAATTTTCTTATAAGTAATATATTTTACGAGGGAAAGAATTCAAAAGAAATTTTTTATGGAAATATGGCTGCCTAAAGTGGCTAATTTGGCCTGCTAGGTACATAACTCATTAAGAAACTGTGTGATGCATTTTATTAAACTCTCAGTCTATAGTGGGCGAAAAGTATTATTTAGAATTTAAATAACAATTAATAATAACAATGGCACAAAGAATTATAATGTAAACAATAAATAGCAATTAAACAAATATGTAGAGTGCTTTGCAGTAATTGTTTAACTAAACACCTTTATGGATGTTGAAGGGGAAAATAAATAATTTCTATGATGGTTGGCAGTGCAGCAGTGAAACGTATCCCCTCCACCGCTGAAATCTATATATATGCTAAATATAACACGCAGGTAACTTACTATCCGGCCACTTTAATGATCATAGTAAATACAGTAGAACTCTAGTAAGTAGGAATTTACCTATTTATCCAATTTCCCTATGTATAAATAAATACACATATAAAAGAGTGGTTTAATAAAAATTCAGTTTACTTTCTAAAGAGAAAAACCTGGATGAAAATAACCAATGGGGGTGGAATATATGGCTCGAGTTCCTCCTTATGGAGGGAGTGAAGGTGATTCCATTACTAAACAATATGCTTACACAACACTTGCAGCGGACAACAATGGATAACGGTTACCATGGCAACTCCTCGTTCCCGGTTGTAGGTTGCCTGATAGTGTTCAGTTACAATTAAAAAAAAAAAAAACAATGTTAAATAACTAATAAGCAATCAATTAATTCATTTATAACTGCAATGCCATGGATTGCTCAGTCAGAGATTTCCAAAACTTTAAGTGTTCAAGACAATGTTTTGACAGATAAACGCATGTCGTCTTCAGGTGTTATTTATTGAGTTAACTTACATTAGTTTTTTCTTCTTCAATTAACTCATAACAATGACAGCTCATAAAAAATACATGCTTATAGATTAATGGTTGACTGTTAAAGTCATGTCTTCTTATAAGCTTTTATACCTTTACAAACGATGTAACTTAACTTTATTATGACAAAATACAATTGTGTTTCTCAACAATCAGCTGTTAAATAATAAGCTTTTAGTTGTTAAGGGATGTTTTATATTACTATGGGTAAGTTGAACGAGAAAAATTACTAATTTTAAATGTAGGTTATATGGTATTAAGTAACACCTGAAGACACGAATGTTATACCTTTCGAAACGTTGTGTTTGTATCGTGTATTGTAAGTTATTTTTAAATACGAAGTGAAAGATCAAGTATTTTAAGTTTACCCGGATCAAAAATTAACCAACCAATTTTGCAGCAAACAATATAATTACAGAATAATAAATCAACTAAGTTGAAAAATTAACTAAAACAATATTTGGAACAAATTTAACCCAATAGACTAATGACAAACAAAATGCAAACATTGATGGAAATCAATTACTTTTAATTGAACAATTAGTAGTGCTCCTCCTTGACTTATTTACCCTCTAATTGGCAGTTAAATGAAAATAAAAAGGTTTGTTATTAGCACTTTTATGACTCTGGAAACCAATTGAGTCAATTCACGTTGGAAGTAAGATGCTTTATTCAACTACAGTACTTTATAAACATAAATATATTAATAAAGCAAACAATAACACTGTTTAGGGAAACCTTAATGCTGTTAAAGGAAAACTTAACGCAGTTTTTAAGGAAACATTAACGCTGTTTAAGGAAAAATTAACGCTGTTTAAGGAAACATTAACGGTATTTAAGGCCATACTAACGTTGTTTAAGGAATCATTAACGGTATTTAAGGAAAGATTAACGCTTTTCAAGGAAACATTATCGGTGCTAAAGGAAACATTAACGGTGCTAAAGGAAACATTAATGGTGTTTAAGGAAACATTAACGCTGTTTAAGGCAAAATTAATGCTGTTTAAGGAAACATTAACGCTGTTTAAGGAAACATTAACGCTGTTTAAGGAAAAATTAATGCTGTTTAAGGAAACATTAACGCTGTTTAAGGCCATACTAACGTTGTTTAAGGAATCATTAACGATTTTCAAGGAAACATTAACGGTGCTAAAGGAAACATTAACGGTGTTTAAGGAAACATTAACACTATTTAAGGGAATATTAACGCTGCTAAAGGAAACATTAACGCTGTTTAAGGAAATATTAACGCTGCTAAAGGAAACATTAATGCTGCTAAAAGGAACATTAACGCTATTTAAGGGAAAATTAACGCTGTTTAAGGGAACATTAACACTGCTAAAGGAAATATTAACGCTGCTAAAGGAAACATTAATGCTGCTAAAAGGAACATTAACGCTATTTAAGGGAAAATTAACGCTGTTTAAGGGAACATTAACTCTATTTAAGGGAACATTAACACTACTAAAGGAAATATTAACGCTGCTAAAGGAAACATTAATGCTGCTAAAAGGAACATTAACGCTATTTAAGGGAAAATTAACGCTGTTTAAGGAAACATTAACACTATTTAAGGGAACATTAACTCTATTTAAGGGAACATTAACACTGCTAAAGAAAACATTATCGCTGTTTGAGCAAACGTTTTTCATTGAAATATGAACAACGCTTAATTTAAGAGAATTTATATTCAGGGTGTTTGGGGACTCTTTGTACAAACCTTTAGCTTGAGTTATGGTCATGAAAACAAACAAAAAATGTCATACAACAGTATGGTCTATCTCGCTTCTTTAACCGTCTGTCCGTATGTTATAATAACATACAGGAATTATAAATGCCACAGATTTCAAACTTTGCATAGTTAGTAAGCATGATAACACAATAATTTTCGATATTTTTTGTTCATCTGTTTAGAAATAGCTTACGTTAAAAAAATTAAAAAAATGACAAAGAAAACCCATTAATTTTCCTATCCTAAGCTATTTAAAACGGCTGAACAAAAACATCGAAAATCATCGTGCTATCGTGTATATTTGGGAATTAAAATATTTAGTTTATTTTCAAATTATGTCTAGATTTTTTCCGTAAAAATAATTGAATAATATGTGTACTTCACGTAATATGCGTAACTTTTTTCATTGACCAATTTAATTGGAAAATAATGCTATAAATCATTCATTAGCATATTTTTAGTAATCCTACACACATCAAAGTACTCAAAATGGGTAGAAAAACTTTAGAACAAATTGTGTTAATGTGCACAATTGTGTAGATGTTATTTCAGTCATGGATAGTAAAGTTGGGGTAAGTCAATGGCCCCATGCTAATAATACGTAGAGAAAATTACAATAAGCATTTATGTTCTTGTTTTAAGTTATCATTTTGCATAAGATTATATGTCTAATATTCTTCGAGACTTATAAGGATTGGTATTAGTGGTGCAGTGCTGTAACCAGCTATTTGGGGACGAAGTGTTGTGGAGATTGTAGGTCATAGGTTCTTTGTTCTGTACTTTTTATACCAACATGCCGTCCGCTCAATGGTTGATATCGATGTAGAAATTACGAGAGTAGTCTAGGGTATCCGTGCTGGGTTGTAGTCAGGGTCCTAGTTGTGGATGTTGTTTAGGGGAGCGAAATGAGTATCAGGCTTGTCCGTTAGCTGAAAATCAGACCAACACTACATGGTTCGGATTCCATGTAAAGCTGTAGATTCCTTCGTTGCTCTGACTATTGGGATATCAATAAATGGCCATTTTTGAGACTACACAGGAAATTCACACTCATACTACACTTTTACAATAATTCGTATTCGCTTTAAAATACGCTCAAAAATGTTGAAGCGTCTCAAATATGAGAATCTGAGAACATTTTCGTGAGATAAATGAAATTATTTTACTTTGAAAACAGATCTTATGTAAATTATACTTTTTTTTAAAATGTATTTATCAATCAAAGAATATCTATTGCAAAACAGCAAAAAACATAACAATCATGATCCCCGTCTTTGTGATATGAATTAAAAAAAATGTTAAGCTTTACAGAAACAAAACTAAACAATCAAATCAACCATACAAATGTCAAGCTAAAAAAATTATATGATAACTAATATGATAGTAATGACTGATATCATAACGATGGTATATAGTTTAGTAAATAGGTAGGTTATGAGTAGGTTTTATGTATCAGTACTGTAAATGAGTCTATGTTACGAGCGTGTTGACATTCTCAATACTTTAATGTGTTTAAACCGACCACTGTAATTATTATTATTTAGAAATATAATTAATAGCATTTTCGAAATATTCACTAAAAACTCTTGATAATTTAATATAAACCCAATTTTAATTGATATCGTGTTGCGACACGACAGAGAGGAATTTGTATTACTATCCTTATTAGTGTTATCACTTAATCTTACTAAGTACCAAATCTGCCTATTCATACAAGTAGGGACGAGAAACAATCTAGTGCAAGGTGAATATTACCCATAAACGTTCCAGTAGAGGGTAGGAATCGAAACTACGCCACCTCTAACTCAGGCTCAAAGTCCTGACGCTTTAGACCACTCGGCCACCGGCTCTCCCATATATTGCAAGAATATTTAAGACATAATTTAATGAAATAACTATTGATACTCGTATAAACGGTTTCCCAGAGTCACAAAAGTGCCAGTGCATAAACCATTTGGAGATAAATTTCATTGCCAATTAGAGGGTAGGTAAGTTAAGGAAGGGTCTTGGTCATTGTTCAGTTAAAAGTAATCGATTTCCCTCAAGTTTCACTGTTTTTTTTTCAAATATTACCACCGAAACTGTAGATGTCTACTTTTTAATGCTTAAGCTGTAAAAATAATACAATCTCAACTGTCAGGCGTGATACAAAATTGACTGTCAGGCGTGATACAAACAACTGTAAGGCATGATACAGACTTAACTGTCACGCACGATACAAACTTAACTGTCAGTCGTGATACAAACTTAAAATGTCAGGCATGATACAAACAACTGTCAGGCATGATACAAACTTAACTGTCAGGCATGATACAAACTTAACTGTCAGGCATGATACAAACAACTATCAAGCATGATACAAACTTAACTGTCAGGCATGATACAAACAATTGTCAGGCATGATACAAAGTTAACTGTCAGGCATTATTCAAAAAACTGTCAGGCGTGATACAAACTTAACCGTCACGCATGATATAAACAACTGTCAGGTATGATACAAACTTAACTGTCAGGAGTGATACAGACTTAACTGGCACGCATGGTATGAACTTAACTGTCAGGCGTGATACAAACAACTGTCAGGCGTGATACAGACAACTGTCAGGCGTGATACAAACGTAACTGTCAGGCGTGATACAAACTTAACTGTCAGGCATGATACAAATAAATGTCTGACATGATACAAACTTAACTGTCAGGCATGATACAGACTTAACTGTCGCGCATGATACAAACTTAACTGTCAGGCGTGATACAAAATTACCTGTCAGGGGTGATACAAACTTAACTGTCAGGATTGATAGAAACTTAACTGTCAGGCTTGATACTAACTTAACTGTCAGGCGTGATATAAACTTGAATTTTTCATCTATTGCACGACTGAAATATACGGTAAATTTGCTGTAATTGATGGTTTATATGAACAAGTTTTTACTTTATTTATTATACCAAATCATTTTCTTACTTATCATGTTTTGGTACAGATAGGATACAAGCGCTCCGTAACACACAGAATGTACAAATATAATAGAGATCAATTCCGGCAAACAACGTCTACTTTCCTCAGACCAGAGGGATTCACAAAAGAATGAAACTGATGTTCAACTACTATATTTATATAACAACACTTTACCCATGACTACTAACTGAAATCACATAAACAGTGACTTTGGGAGATTATTCAATTTCACCTCAAAAAACTGTGATCACCCAGTCAAAGCTATGGATAATAGATTTTTAAGCTAATTTTAGCTCTCATTTTAATTGTAATTATGTTTTCAGTTTTTCAAGATCTTTCTGTGACGAACCTTTTGAAGCTTTTCAAAATTGCTCTGTGCATTGTAATTTTTGTCCAGAAATGAGTTATTAGGATTACACTAAATCTATATGTAAAATCCTAATCATTTAATTTAAATATTACCGATAACAAGCTTTTCATAAGCCCATTTATATTGTTTGAAGGAAAAATATTTCCAGGGCTCAATGAAATAGGATTTTTTTGTGTATTGTAATTATTTTTGTTACAATTTACTTATTCTTGTATGGTTTTGTATTTAATGGTGGTTTTCTATTATTAGTTTATTGATATCTTCTATATTAAAATGAGCAGGCTATAAATTAATTTTTGATGAAATAAAAGGTAAAAACTAACAAACTGTTTCAAAATTATAGAGAACGTGGTGTTGGACTAATTATTCATAATAGTTAGTGAATGATGTACACTAAGCCATATGGCTGTTTGTAAACACTAGATTACATGAATTCATCATCTTAAAAAACATATACAGTAAAACAATAGCCTAAATGAAATTCAACATTCTCTATACCTAATCAAATATAGAATTACATTTTTATATCAAGTTGTAATGGCCCGACAATCACGCTAAACTTATTTAATATATTTCTATAAACAAACTGTTTTGTTTTCTGATAGTTCGTAATGAAATTAAAAAAAAAACACTAAAGGAATTTATTAACCTTTTTAAAATTCATTTTGTAGTGTACATATTAACTGGAAATGTGAACCAAACGGAAAAACCATATCTAAGAATTATTATATTGTATATTATCGTTGGCTTTCAATACATTAACATTCAATATATCACAACCCTTCTCATACATAGAACTCTCATACTCTTTGATTAATTCACAACAAGACGAATCAAATTAATACGCGCAAGTCAGGCATGAGGCGCCTACAGTCAATGTCACATGAGTTTCTGATTTATGGCATACTCGCCAGTTAGCAAACAGCATATATCTACACTACAGCTGTACGTACACATATATCCATGTTGGGCTGTAAGTGATTTGTTACAGTAATTATTACTTTTATAACTTTATAAGTATAAAGTTATAAAAGTACAGACAAAGTGTTGTGATGCTTTAAGTAGGTTCTATGCTGGATTCTCTTAATATCCACGACACGGCGTCCTCTCGTTGGTTGCTGTCAGTGTCCATTTTGAGTAATAAACAGTGTCCGCATGTTGTGCAGGGAAGAGAACTGACTATCAGGATTGTCAGTTTGCTGAAAACGAGACCAGTACTACGTGGTTCGTATTCCAAGTAAATCTTTGGTCTACGTGACTAGTATAAGGTGTAATGGTTGCCCTTGCTATTGGGCTATTAAATGGCCCTTTCTGAGCTCAGTTAGTAACCAGACTACACAAGTCATCCACACTCATCCTAAACTCATATCATCATTCATATTCACCTTAAAATATGACACAATAATGTGTCGGCGTCTCATAGAAGACAATAATAAAAACAAAATAATCTCGACTTAAATTATTAAAGCTGCAGGACTGTGTAAAGAGATTCTCTTGTATTACAAAATAATTTATTATAACGTTTTGAGGTAGTTTGGTAAAGAGGGGCATTTTCTATTTTGATTGCACTGTATAACTAGTGCTTACTGATCTTGAAATAAATGATCATTAACTAGAAATAATATATTCCAAGATATCTTGCGATTCGGATTTGCTTGTATATAAAATTAAAGTACAAAATGTGATGTTACACTAAAAGGAATATTCAAATTGTGTTACATGGGCGGAGAAACTAACTTTATTGATTTTATTCTATGACACTCTCTAATTTTACAACACATTATGCATATTATTAATGCACTCATCTATTTCGAACGAAAAGAAATCAGCTTTTGTTAAAAGAAACATAATTAATAGTGTAATGGATCTAAGTAGTGCCAAAAACGTAATAGTTTAAATTCAAAAATTTCTAAGGTGGTAGAGTGAAGACTGTCAACATCACCTTACAAAATAAAGACGTTTTTAATTTCATCCATTGTAATATCATAATTTTAAATATTGATAAAATACTCAACTCACTTATACGATAAATAAATTGAAATGTTATTTTGATCTTAAATTTTACACCAGTAACAGTAAATATCTAAAATTTAAAGGAGAAGGTTAGGTGAAAAATAAAACGTATTTTAAGGATCGATTGATCATTTGTCCGTAACGTTTGAAGAAGAAGAAGAAAGGTTGAAGTGAGCTCTTTATCCATAAGACTCCCCTACAGCAAGGACCACTCCAATGTCATTTCTCGCTATGGGCCCCTGAGAGGGATTTCAACGTACAAGTGGATCTATCAGCTGTTCAGAGATGGGGGGAGGGTGAGGGGTTGCTCTGCACATTCCAACAATGATGTGCACATATCAGGGATGTTGAATTTTACATTAAATTAAGTACTAAACAATTTTAAAAAAATATTTATTTATTCCGGTTATTATGCAGTTACTTACCACCTGACAATATTCGAAAACTGCCTGAAGTGGGTCAAAACGACATATGTTTTTTATACTACGATAATCATGGATTTTTCCGAAAAACTCCAATAAACCACTGTCACAACTTTTTATTTTTGACATATTTACGTTGGTTTAATGGTGTTTTAACAATTTTTTTTAATTTGATGGATGTTTTCGCTGCATACACATTTGACTTTTTTTGTCTATATGAATTATTTCACTAGATATGGAAACACTATTTTCGCGGCCATTACGTGATCATTATACACACCAAATGTTAGCCACAGAAACCGAATTCACCCGTTTTCTCACCAGAAGGACGGCCTGCAAGCTGTCCCGGAGGCCAGGCACACGAAATTTAACACAAATTACGAATTTTTGTTGAGTAAATAGACAGTTAAGATAATTTAGGTTATATTTGGGAAAGTAAGTGAAAAATAATTTTATGGAACACTTTGTCATTCAGTATACGTCTTGAATTATTTATATTACAAATCAAACATTGATGAACTTGTACTTGTCCGATAGTTAGATTTATTTGCAGTGTTTTGGTGTTAGAAAGGAAGTGCTGGTAAGCTAATTAAAACATAGACATTATGCACCTACATATAGCAATTGAAAAAAAGTTTCGATAGTTAATTGGTATATATTTTACCAAATAAATAATTAATTAAAATTGTTTTAAAATTAATGTAATGATTCCGTTCCTATAATTAATTATAATAATAAAATCTTTGATGTCAGTGAAATATGCAAATTATTTACCGAACAGTCACTTTATCCATACAGTTATACAATATGAAAATAAATAATTGCAAACAAAGCCAAAGTTTAAGTCTTTGTTTATCAGCCTTGAAGACTGTCATTGTGACAAGAATGAAACTTTTGTATTCATTGACATGTATAATATTGGATATCACTGTTATATGCTTTAATAGGTTTTTATATACAGTAATGTAAAATGCGCGGAAGCCTGTTCAGAATAAATATCTTATACTACCATATTGATATTGTTTATTTAGGTAATAGCCTACAACCACTGGCGGCACTAGTGGCGTAATTCTAAAACACAGTGCTATTTGAGAACAAAGTGTTGAGGTCATCTTAATAATACCAACACGGCGTCCACTTAATGGTTGCCATCGACGTGGACACTACTAGAGAAGTCTGGGGTGTCCATGTTGGATGGTAGTCAAGGTTCAGAGTTGTATAGGGAAGAGAAATGAGTATCAGCTTGTCAGTTAGCTGAAAATATTGCCATCACTATTTGCTTCAAATTTCACGAAAAAGCTGTAGACCCTTTAGTTGCCCTGGCTATTGGGATATTAATAAATATTTATATCTGAGGGACAGTTAACCTTATTTAGTAACAATGACTACACTCATTCATCTACACACCTCACACTCATTTACCCTTCACATATCTTTACCATTGGCGTCTTACTAATAAATAATGAATAAAAATTATTTTTAAACCATCAATATTCATAACCTAAAGGTTCTCAGTTCGATCCCAGTTAGAGTCGTAACACATTTTGAGAGGGATCAGCTGATAACCACCAGCTGTTCATTTGTCATCGGCCTATAATTAATGAAGTTTTCTAAGGAAAACTCGGCCCTAGTTTGTACCAATGAGTATATTCGCTCATTTACACTTATCAAATTCATTCGAAATCCATATTCGCCCGTATCTTGACGATCAGCATTATAAGAATAAAAAAAAAAATATATATTCATAGTATCTTAGTTTTACTAATTTTATACCGTTTTACTGGGCGGTCTTAATCTTGAGTAATTTGAAGTAGTTTTATAATTCAGAATAATATTGGTAGCAACATAAACCACATTGGACAAGGACAGATAAGAAGGAGGACTTTATAGTTCTAACCTCAATCTAGAAATAGAAAACATACTTCATTTGATAACCGTCCTTGTAATTAAATTTAAAATTAACAAATAAACTGTCAAACAGATCAAGAATATTGAATTTTTATTAGGATTTCCATTGACATGATCGGAATGGAAATACATTTGGGAAATCAACTCATTTTAGAGAACTGAGGATGCTCGAAGGGCTTGTGATCAAGGGCAGAAGAACTCTTGAAGAACAAAAGAAATGAAAGGCTTGAGCCTAGCTAAGCACCATGCATCGCCAAGCTGTGATAGCTTTTAACCGTAAAAGGGCAGATTTAGGCTCTTGTAATGTAACAGTGCATCTAAAAGGAACTGAAACGGTAACTACTTTCACGACTACTTTAGCCGGCTCTCGGACTTACATTAAAGTAAAATGTTATTTACTTATGCAATTTAATATTAAATTCGATTATAACTGTGATTTTTATCTAAACTAGTCGGCAATGGTTTTTGTTATTTTTAATAAAAAACGTCACTCACGTCAGTTCACGTGGGTCTGCAGGCCTGTGCGTGAACTTTATTCAACGATTGAAGTACAGACTCTTGGCTCCGTGTGTATTCGAATCTTGGACACGGCCCTCCACAGCCGAATTCTTAGCCACTGAGCCACCACGCCGGTTGCGGCTCTGTGCTGTAACCCAGATACCTGGGAACAGTGTTGTGCCGATTCCAGGCAATAGGTTCTATGCTCGGTACCGACATGGCGTCCGCTCAATGGTTGCCATCAACGTGGACACTACTAGAAAATTCTGCGGTATCCATGTTGGGTGGTAGTCAGTGTTGTTTAGGGAAGATAACTGAGTATCAGTCTTATAAATTAGCTGAAAATCAGACAAATACTAGGTGGTTTGATTCCACGTAAAGCTATAGTTGTGTTTGGTTTGGATACCTTAGTTACCCTGACTGTTGCGCTATAAACATACAGACCCTTCTGAACTAGGTAAAACTCAGTAACAAGACTGCACAGGTCATCCCCACTCATCCTACACTCAAGTGACCATTTTTATATTTGCCATAAAATACACACAAGGCGTGTCGGAAACTACAATTTGAATAACAATAATGATAATGATATTTTAAAGAAAATATAAACCTATTTACTCACTTATTAACACTTAAATTAATTTAGTAAGGATCCTTCATGTTTTATTTAATGTTTATTGATAATTTTTCAATTCGTAATCAGAACCTCCATATTCCTCTATGAGATGTTGAATGACCAAACACCGCTAACCTCTGTTAGTAATGTATTTATTGTATAATGTACCCTCTTAGAACTTTTTATTTTATTTTTCACGTTAAAAAAATAAATGCTATAATTAAATAATTAGTAAGCATCTGGAGCACTACTGTTATAATATTTTACCGCTTATTAATTAGTATATGAGTATCACTGTTTCTACAGCCACCAACACCGGAAACTGTGGTTAATCTTATGCTTAATATTTACTGTGTACAATGTTTTTTTATATTACCAAGCATTTGTAGAAAACAATCATTATTTAAAACTAAATACAGTTTAACATTAAAGCTATAAATATTTTAAATCCTAACTATAAATGTATTTAAGGCCTATTCATTCACTATTCACAGTTAAGATTGTAGAAATAAGGGTGAATATGAGGAGTGAATAAGGGTGATGAGTATAGTTGAACAAGTTTAGTCATTGTTACCAACTTAGGTCGAGTTGTTACTTAGAAGGATTCATTTATTAATAGCACAATAGCCAGGGTAACTAAAGGATCTACAGCCTTAGTTGGAATCTGAACTACGTAGTTTGATATGTCTTTTCACTAGGTCTATAGTTTACTTCATAAAAGATTAAGGTACATGTTTTAATATGTAACACTAATGACACGTAGAGTGGAGTGAAGCCGCCATCTTGGTGGTGCATCTTGTTCCTCCTCTGTAGCACCAGTCCTTATTCTAATTTTATTAGTATTTTTTTTATGTATTGACTATACGTAATCTACGGAGTGATATGCAGTTTGGTCCGGGTTCGATTCCCGGCGTGACCGTAACAGATTTTACGCCTGCCCCGCTCCCGTGGTTCGAAGTCGTTTTAATTCGGTGGTCGAACGAGTCCATGAAATAAAAATGAGCTCGTCTACTACAGTCATAAATTATTTGTACCCGAGTTTGAAGGTTGTTTACCAAAGAACTAAGAGAACTATGACAAATCCAATCACACCGTTTTTTTCCTCGTTTAACTGTACGCTGTAAAATATGCATTTTCAGTTTTTATCGAAGGTTTTAATGATTTTAATTCCAGTTAGAACGAAAGAGCACCGGAATTTTTACTAGTTTTTACAAGTGTAGTAACTTGTCTTACTCAAAAACCTGCAAATATATCGCACTTATATTCTAGTACGCGTTTAACAAGAATTGTTTATATAAGTTTTACAAATTCCTAATTTTTAACTTTTCTTACAAGTTTCCTAAAACAACGTTTTCTTGGATTCTAGAGGAAGTACGATTAATTACTTGGTCTCGATGTAATTCTTATGAAATTTATACTCGTAGTTACGATAAATTACTTTTATATGCGTAAAGTAAATGCTGTGATGTTATATTGATTTAAAACTTTTTTTTTTTTTATTTATTTATTTATTTATTCATAAGACGCCGATCGTCAAGATATGGGCGAATATGGATTTCGAATGAGTGTGATGAGTGTAGATGAGCGAATGTAGTCATTGTTACAAACTAAGGCCGACTTATTCCTTAGAAAGTGTCATTAATTAATAGCCCAATGACAAATGAACAGCCGGTGATTATCAGCTGATCCTTCTCAAAATGTATTGACTCTGATTGGGATCGAACTGACAACCTTTAGCACATAAAGCTGGAATTGAACCAACTACGCTACCGACCAAAAACAATTTAAAGTTACGGTAAACTGATCAATTTAAATTCCTTTTAATCTATATAAAAGCACTATATTTACTTTACGCATATAAAAGTAATGTATCGTAACTTTAAATTCCATAATGATTACAAGGTGGCTAGGTAGTTAATTGTACTGCCTCTAGAATCTAAGACAACGTTGTGGTAGCACACTAATAAGAAATTTTTTTCTTAAAAAGTTAACAATCCGGAGTTTGTAAAACTTATATAAACCATTGTGTTAACCACGTATTAAAATATAAGTGCGATACATTTACGGGGTTTCGAGTAATAAAAGTGACTCAATTAAAGATAATGCCAAGTTAAAACTAATTAACATTCATGTGCTCTTTTTTTAAAACTGGAATTAAAATTACAAAAACTTTGATAAAATTTAAAAATTCATATTTTGTAATGTACAAAATCAAATGAGAACAACAATGTCATGATTGTATTTTCGTAGATCTTTTAGTTTCTTAAAAAATCTTATAACTCGAGGACACACAATTTTTGCGCCGTCAGTGAGCACGCGATGGGAAGTGTCTCAACTTGGTATCTATCGCACCAAAAGTCACACAAAATATTAAAATATTACAATCTTAGGTAATAATATTTACGTTGCGTTTACGTAAATGAATAAACATTTTTTTTCAAAACCAAACTTCGATAGTAAATTTACTCCTCTACTATAAAAAGAAAATTTTCTAGGAAGTAAAATCTGTAGTAAAAATCCACAAATGTAGCGTTAAAGTGGTAAGCAAAATGAAGATTATTTACAATGGATCCGTTATATTATCACACAAGCGTCTCGCGGATACAATGTATTCAGAGAAATCCATTAGAATGCAGTCTTGCTATCGGTCGCTGGGGAATGTGTTATGAGAAACACAATGTTCCTCAGCGGAGAAATGTGTGAAGCCATTTTATAGGGATAGTTTATCAGATAACATGCAAGCTGAGAGATAAACCCATGGTATAAGGGTAGTCGGTATAACACCCTTGAGACTCCTACTGACCAGAAGGGTGGGTGTGTAGAATACTATGTTATATAAAACATAGGTAGTGATTATTTTTTACACCTTGTAGTTTACAACGTATATTAAAAAAATGCAATGTAAATGATCATAATGTAATATATTTATTGGAGTTGACAAATAATTATGTCATAGAAAATCTGTCTATGGTAACGGTTAACCTCCTTCTAGGAGAAGCGCTTTACTCTTCAGATGTCAGCAGCGTTCGAGGCACGATAAAGAGATATACTGGTGGAATACAATGCTTAATTTAGAGAGCAATGCGCTTTCGTTGAGTCACACCTCACCTGGCCCCTTTCATTGGTAAATTATATGATTTTTATTGAACATTTTGTGTTATTATCTAAAAAAGCAGCCTTCGGCTGAAGTTGGCATTGTCTTGGTTGACGCTGACAACATCCATAAAATGTTTTGAATTTATGGCAAGTATGAACTTCACGAGAAAATATTCAAGAGAGTTGGACCATAACAAATGGGTAGGTAAGTCAATAATACAGTACGTGTATGGGTGGGTGGGAGGATAGTCATCCTAGTACGTTTGTTGTAGGGATTTCAGAAGACATATAAATTCCACATGAGTGCCGAATACTATGTACGCGAATGAGTGTGGGTCTTTATACTACCACTGGTTAAATATGGTTGGGAAGGTCACAAATGTTATACAACATACGGGTGCGAAGTGTATTGAGGACTTTTAACCCAAGTCAAGGGGGTGGATCCTAACAACACTGTTTCAGTTATGATTCAAGACAAAGCCATGAGGTGGGCAGTACACCTTAAAAGTCCTGACGATGAAAAAGTTCTTTCTCGATCACTTTTAGAAATCAGCCCTCAAAACCATTGAAGCTGTTCTAAGCGCTTATAAATTTTGACTAATAGTGTAGTGTGTAAAAGGGTCTAAAGTTAGAGTACCCTCTGCTGATTAGGGGGCTTTGTTGGTAACTGAAGACATTACTTACTAATGGTGTTTTAAAACAAATCCTATCCTCAAGCTCTAGAAATATCAGAACTTGTTCCTCATAAAACTTTAAGAAACTCTCTACTGGAACTCATGAATCATCTGTAAAATTTTATACCCACTCCTAGTTTTTATTTCCAGCTAACCTTAATTTAGCTGGAATATATTTATTCATGTTTAAAAAAATTATTAATGTAATCAATTAATCACTTAGTTTTATAGATCATTACAAATTATTTTACCACACATCGTTTTAAAATTACTATAAGTAAATTTGTTTCCACATCATCAAATCTCTTCCTTATTCATTCCAATCGTTAAGATAGAGTGAGAAAAATTAAAAAGAAATCAGTAAAGAGTATATGAAGAAAATAGATAATAAGATACCCATTTAACGGAAGCAAACAAACAATAAAGTCGATTAAAGTGCTCTAGGATTCAATGAATTTAATTTGTAAGGGAGGCTGAAGTCAATAGTAATTAACAAACAGTCAACAATCAAACTACTGCTTTCTTGAGGAAAACATCAACAATCAAGCTACTGCTTTCTTGAGGAAAACATCAACAATCAAGCTACGGCTTTCTTGAGGAAAACATCAACAATCAAAAATCAAGCTACGGCTTTCTTGAGGAAAACATTAACAATCAAGCTACGGCTTTCTTGAGGAAAACATCAACAATCAACAATCAACAATCAAGCTACGGCTTTCTTGAGGAAAACATCAACAATCAACAATCAAGCTACGGCTTTCTTGAGGAAAACATCAACAATCAACAATCAAGCTACGGCTTTCTTGAGTAAAACATCAAATTCTGTCATTTATTTACGCACTGTTTGAGAAGTCTATTAAATTGTATCTAAACACATTATTTTGACTGTAAATTATTTATCTTTTTACAACATTAAACTAACTACAATTTATCTAAGTATAGTTATTATATTTTCTATCAATATTTTTAAAGAATAGGCCGATCTCTTTGAAAGGAACAAATCAAATAAAAAACAACCTTTTTTGAAAATTGACTTAATTTTCTAAAATTTACAATATGAATTGGGATAAAATTGCAAAATAATTGTCACAGACATTATTATGCTGATAGTTACATTACAATTATAAAACCACACTAGATGTACAATAAAATGGAATAACTTATGCAGTTATTACCCAAAATATAGCTCTAACAAAGTTAATTAATATTTTAAAGTGACACAGGCTGTACCAACAGTGTGTAAGACTGTTATTCAACAGTTATAATGAGTTCGTCATGCACGGTCATGTAGCAAACCCACCGTGCATTAAAGCCTATGAAGATATATTTAGTCTTTTAAAATACATCCACCCACCCGTAAATGTAAAGTTTTATTGACCCATGATATTTCATCAACAGGTTGACGTAAACCTAAAATGATAGTATGGGATAACTGTAATATGGGCATAAGATTAGTATTTTTAGAGGGTCATAAATGAAGTTAAGGTTACATTAGTTGTTTACGAAAAGTAATTTTAAGTTTGTAAAAGAAATCACTATTGATGGTTTTTAAGACAGTGTAAATAAACGCAATAAAATATAAGAAACAATGCCAAAGAAAATATATAGTTGAAATTGATTTATTTTATAATATAAGCAGTTATATTTAAGAATTAGAAGATTAAAAAATGATAATGTTAAAAACAACGATACTTTAAATAAATTCTGAAAAAAAAAAAAAAAAAAAAAACAAGAACCCTACCAAATGTTTGATAATTACATCGTGCCGTGGCAAATTATATCGCTTCTTTGTTTGCCACCTTTCTCACTTACATGTGTTACATTTTGTGTGTATCTCCTTTTGTCCGTTCTCTATGTTGGACTTTTGCCCGTTGAGTTGGCTCAGCCGGATTTTATTCGGTGCTGTTAACAGGGTTTTCGTGACGGCCTCTCACCTTTCAATTTGGCTGAGATTTACAATGATTTCTTTTAGCTAGACGCTAAAATGTCTCTCCATTCCAGGATCCTGGAGGGAAGGCGGACCTTCACCTGCAATGCCTTCCCACCTTACGTCACCTGGAAACGCAGTGGAGATCTTCGGGCTGGGCCAACCACTGGGCCTTCTTTGTAGCCCAGAGGGAGAAACCACCTACACCCCCTCTTCATCGTTGTGGTTTTTACTCTATTCTCAAGGCCGAAGACTTCAGCATGCAGGTGACCTACTTCACTTCACCTCTATGCCTGTGATTGTGTCCTGTTACGTTGTTTTGGATGTGGGGACAATGGGACTTTTAATAAATAATATATTATTTTTAAAATATATATATTATTTTTATTCTTTTAGTTTGATATTATTTTTCCTATGTTTTTATTGTTTCCCAAGTCTTTTAAAGAAACGGGGTTCTTGGACCATCGTAACTATTGTACAATTTCAAATTTAGAACCATCATTAGCAGGATTTGATGTAATAACTAACCTACCTAAGTTTTTTTATACATTTTTACTGTTCGAAATCTGCCAAACTCAAAATTTAGTCTCTGAGGGCCTGAGCTTGCAGCTGCTTATTATTTGGTAGAACATAAAGAGCGTTGACTTAGTACTTTCTTGGACAGATTAATTGCAATTGTTTTTCAGATGTTTATTATAATTTTATGTTCTAGGTTGGTTATTTAATGTGTTTTTTGCCTTGTTTGGTTGTAGTTGTTTTGTATATGTCATTCTTTCTGTTAACGTTATTACATTTCAACAATTTCTTTTTTTTAAATAAACAAAATTGTCCCCTTAACTTGTTATTTGGTGCATTGGCATAGACCCTCCCTTGGGCCCGGTATTTGTGAGGGTGGATCTCAACATTAACTTTTATTTCATAAATAATTTATTGGCCCTAAGCAGAACATTCACATTATTAGATTAAATATTAGGCTTACATTTGGAGCAATATTACACAATATTATTATACAATATTATAGTACAATATTATTCTTTTACACTTTACACAAAATTCAAATGGCATTGGTTTATACTTGACCATCATTATTAGACATTTGTTTATTAAATTATTTCTTAATTTACATATTACGTGTTGGTAGAAAGTAAACACTATACAACACAAGTTTAATATTCTTTTGTAAGCAAATAAAATTATTGTTGTCCTGTTTTGTGTTTACAATAAATTACATTTGTTTCTACGATGTTCTCTTGATTGTCCATTCTTACACTATAAATAGAGAAAACTTACTTACTCAAAGCAGACCTGTATGTTTCAGTTCCTTACATGAATATATGCCCAAAAAATTAGCGTATTAGCTATAAATGAATAAAAATAAAATAATTATTCAAACATTATGTAGAATAAACTTAAAAGTTAAGATATATTGATTATTTTAAATTTACTATAAAGTCTCTCAAGTTGTAATATAAAAGCCTGACGCCAAAATTTCTCGTAATAAATTCATTAATATATGACGAACTTATGAAATAGTCTTCTCTATTAAACCCTAAGGAATTAAACACACATAATTATGAAAAAGAATGAAAACAAATTTTTTTAGAATTGTAACATGTTTAAAATTGTCCATTTGAAAAGGAACCTACTAAGAGTGTTTACAAAAGCAATACAACACACTTTATTTTGCACCAGTATTATCTAATTTTACCATGAATGGTATACGCAGCTTGTGATACGTATCAATTAATTAAAATTGTAGTTAATAATAAATAGCTTTATATTTTTTATAAATATAAACTGAACAATTATTTTTTATGACTATAAACTGAACAATTACTTTTCACAGACGTTTTAAAATAACTGTTCAGCTTAAACCGTTAAAGATTAAAACTCTACAACAAGTCATTCAAGTATTTTGTAAAATAAAACATTTCATAAATTTACTTGACCCTTGAAGTTATGCTTTAGATTATATAACATGTATACTATCATACTTGAGCACAGTTCTTTATAGTAACATTTATTGTAATTTAATATAACAGTTAACATGCCTGTCTAAACTGTTAAATATTTAATGAAACATAATGCATGGGAATATTTCTTATTAATTCATTACTATTTATTATTATTTATTAGTAAGACACCGATCATCAAGATGTGGGAAAATCATCATAAGGGGTGAATGCGTGTAATGAGTGTAGAATAACGAGTGTAGTCATTGTTACTAACTAAGGTCGACTGTTCCTCAGAAAGAGATATTTATTATTAGTTCAATAGCTAGGGTAACATAGGGACTTACAGCTTTACGTGGAATCCGAAACACGTAGTGTTGGTCTGATATTCAGCTAAATGATAAGCCTGACACTCAGTTCTATTCCCTAAACAACATATATACCTTGAATACCAACAAACATTAAACTAATTAAACACAAAATATATCACAAAGTAATTAGCATTAATGTTTTTGATTTAAGAAAAGCATAAGATTTTTAAGCTACACTCCAGAGATAGTTCTATTTATGATGCAATGTATTTAAATATATATCACTCCTATCACCATTGGAGAATAAATCACGGCAACAATGAACGGCGAGTGGCTGCTTTATAAGAGAGGGAGCACTTTATCATACACGTCTAAAAGAATGAATACAAGATGGTAAAACATATAATAAAATGGTAAACACCATTTCTTCAACACTTAAAACACAGGTTAAGATAATTTTTATAACTGTCAAAATATTGACTGTCGGGAAGTATAGCCTATTATAAGCCAATTTAAATATAAGAAAAAAACTAATAACAAAAACATCAGCCACAGCAATTCGAAAAGCTTCAATTGAAAATTTAAAGTAAAATGTCTCATAGGCATGTTTTGGTATTAATTGATTTTTTATAGTTGAAAAAAATTTGGATGAATAGTTAATAATATTTGAATTAAAACAACCATAAAATAATTCAGGCAATAATGTTTGTTACTATAAATTATTTAATATACGACTAATTACAAATAATATAGTACGTGTTGTGGTAGGTGGGTGGGAGGGGAGGTCATTACCATTGTACGTTCTTAGGTGGGTACGTGTTACTTGCTAACTTTTCCATTGTCAACATGAATTTTCTCATAAGGGTCTGTTCGTATTTTCCTCTAACAGTCGTTATTTTATTGCTAGTTTTCTCTTAGTACTTATTGCCATAGTTTAGAAATTTTAGGAAGAATATAATAAGTATAGCATTAAAATAAATAAGACAGGTAATAATTTTTGTTGTTTGATAAAAATCATTCAAAGAAAATAATTTTGTCAGGGTAATTAAGTGAAGTATTGCATTGTTCAGGACAGTTTCAAAGATGTTTTATTATTAAAGGTGAGACGTCTCTGAATGACGTCCTATTATGTACTAAATTAACTATCACATATTATATAACATTTACCTTTTCCAAACTCACACGGGTTAATTTTAACTCACCGAAACTTAATTACTGCAGTGAAGTAATTTCAACCCCATTTATCACGTGTGTTTAAACAATTATACACATACGAGTATCATTTTTCTTTCTCGTACTATATTTATTCTTTAAATGTTATTTTATTATAAATATTTAGAGTAAATCACTTATATTAAATTAATATAGTGTCACTGTACCGTAGTTTAAGCGAAGTGTAATAACTATAATAAGACATATAAAGTGTATCCACACTACATCTAGCTTGAGTAAATGCTTAACCTCATAAATAAATATGTATTTGGTTTACAAGTGTTTTGAGAATAAAGGGTTAGAATTAAATAATCTGTAGACTACTGTGTAGTATTTCCGGTGGCGTGGTAGACGGACAATCCTCTTACGTAGGGTACAAAGTGCAGCCAGGCGGACCAACTACGGTAGCGTGGTAGACGGTGGCGTGGTAGACGGACAATCCTCTTACGTAGGGTACAAAGTGCAGCCAGGCGGACCAACTACGGCTTTAAACTACTCGGCAACAACACTGTGCACTATTGGTGGATTTACTGCTCTCAACCGTGACAAACCTATTGCTATTAACTAACATCTTATAGTAATAAGGGTAAAAAAAAGTACTGTTGTGTTTTGTTTATCCTTGTAAAATAGACTCTCGTATCTAAGTATGTATAGAAGCGGATAGCTGTTTGAGTAACCTTTGTTTATAGTTGTATTAAACATATTCCAAAACTAAGACTTTTCTACAGAATAAAATAAGTATGTCACTTTATAGTGATTTTTGTATATGAATCATAATTGTTTTGTCTTAACTAAGAATACAATTGTACAGATTACTTTAAATAGCCAGGCTATATTCTGTAATATTTTTCTTTAGTGAATTTAAACTATCAATCAGCTATAATCTTTTGTCAATGAAATCGACTCAGCTTTTAAGAAGATGTTTTTAGAAATGCTTTGATTTTACCCCGCGATTCTCATCTCACCATAACCCATCATGAGCAGAAGGTCATTCGAATAGTTTTGGTTACAATTGAGACATTTATAGCTTCAAATAAAGAAGTCTGAACTGTTTGATAATGTAGATGTGTGCTGGCAAGCCATATGTATCTTAACGCTACATTGATTAAGTAATTACACTTACCCATAAGTATGTGAAATGTATATAATGTATAGTGACAGTCAGATGTGATAGGAAACACAAAATAACATAATTTCTAGCCTTTGTGTAATCTTAGTAATGATCATAAAGAATGGTAAATATTCTAATGCAGTTTATCTGTTTATAGTAAGGAAGGGCTATCAGCTTTTTGGAAGGAAGCTGACAGCCCTTCCTTCGATACGGGATGGTTCTCTACACTTGATAACCCTTCTCTCAGTGGTTTCCTCTAAACCATCACATCAATATAAAGGTTCAGTTTCCTATAGTTCTCCTAAATATCAAAGTTTTATAGTCTAGCTTATGATTCCACTTTAGGCGTATGCAAAGTAGTGTCATAATGTTATAGTTAGCACCTTAAATATTTGGCAGTTAACACCAAATTAGCAATATTTGTTTACGTGTTTATGGTTTCTCTATCAGATGTTCAAAATTAGCTATTGCATGTCAATGTTACTCTTATGGAAAAATGAAAACGTTGAGGGTCTATTAATACCCTCTCGAAATGGTGTTTTGAGAAACCCTTTCTAAGTGGGTCTATTTGGCTCAAAAACTGAAATATTTGTTCAGTGGATTCGGATATTTTGTGATTAGTGAGTACTTATTTTTGGGTTAACTGCACTAAAGATTTGTTTTGTGATGGTTAAGAGTCTTATAATGTTTAAAACTGCACGTAATGAAACAAACCTTAGTTACACAAGGAATGGGGGTATGGTCATCAGGGAGTGGTGGTACCTTTCGAGCCATTCCGACCATACCTTGCATGCGGGGTGGGTTAGGCAGACTGGTCCACACCTGGTAACAACTCTCACTTTTTAGCTGCGTGGAGCTACCCTCTGCCACTGGGTGTTGGTCCACCTACAGAACCAAGTGAGGGGGGCCCTAGACTAAGGTGTTAAGCAATCCGTGCTGAAAGTGTCATGGTTCTGGGAGCCTAATATTCAGTACCTTTAACGGAGCCTTCTAGGAACCAGGGGGCACCCAGTCGTAATTACCCCTTGCCTCCCTAAACGGGTTACTGGGGAGGTGGACTGCAGCAACCCGGTACTCGTGGGAATTTTATGGAAGCTGAAACTAATACAATTGATTTTTTGACCGGTGGGGTAACTCCCGAGGGCCTTCTTATGGACAACCCTAGCATTACCTCTCCGGCGCCGGCTCTGCCTGCAGGAAAGGAGGATGCGCTGCTTCAGTCTGAGGATGAGAGTGCTCATGAAAATCTCCAGAGGATGGATATGGGTGGTCCGCCTAAGAAGAGGATCCCCCGAGGCCAACTCCGAAAACCTCAGAAGGAGGAGGCTCTTGTCAGAGGCGAGAGAATCCTTTCGAAGATGGCGACAAACTTGGGAGGAGAAGCACGGTGCGAGGAACAAGCCTTCATGTACGTCTGGCACCTCAGGGGGCCAAGACGACAAGGCAGCTTCGTCGCGGATAGCGTCAATACCCACCGTACGTGTATGGGTGGACGGGTGGCCAATAACACTGTACATCTACTTATAACTTGCAAGTGGCAACTCCGTTTTTAGTTGAATAAAACTGAGTTGTGACTCACAAAATGGAGTCTCCACTCGTGAAAAAGTGAGGCTGCTCCTTAGCAGACTCACCGCTGCCGAGTGTGTACTCAAGTAAGTTTATTATGGCTGAATTTATGCCTTACTTGCACGAACAATTTACAATGTTCGGAGAGAGTTGAGAAATGACGACTATTGATAATGTGCATCAAATTGCATAGTTATATGAATTTTGTAAATAAAGTGTTTCGTAAAAATTAAGACAAGTTCAGCGCCTGCAAACTAACCAATACTCTATCCATCATACATTGTTGTCTGGTGACAGGCGCCGAGGAGGGGGATGAGGAAGGCCGTGGCCTTGATTGGAATGCGGAAAGCTCGTACTAGGTTATCATATCGATGGTTATCAGTCGTTTAAATGGTTTAAAGAGATTTAAATGACCTACAGCTTAAAAGGAAAGAACTGTTGTATTTTAAATGGTTTTTCTTTATTATTTCACAACTCTGCTGGTCACTCCGTGATAAATTTATTTTTTTTGTCACCCGTATATAAGACAATTTATATTTTTTCATAGTGCTATATTTAATAAAATAATAATTGTTGTTTATTGTCAGAGTATGTGTGTATGTACGTATACATGTATATTGTATGTATATATATTTGTTGTTGTTGTAGTTTATTATATTTTGTTTGTTATAATAATTCTCTACAATTATAATTTTAGAGACAAGATAGCCTACCCCCAAAACCAGCCAGCAGGATTCGTCCTCTGTCGCCTCCAAAGGTCCCGGTGTGAAGAGGTCGCTTTCGCATCTGACACTGGAGTAGCTTCGAGGTGAGAAGAAGAGGGCTTATTGGAAAGGCAACACAGAGTCCTTTGCTGAGAAGTTGTCGGTGGAAAAGCAGGCTGGTGTCATGCAAGAGCACCCCGAACAGCTTCTGACGGAGGAGCAGACGGCCTGTGTTAAAAGAAGCTGACATTACGTGCTCTCAAGGGAGCAGCAAACGTTAACGTCACAAGTTCCCTAGATTAGACTGCAGTGGTCGTGATTGGTTGCGCCAATGCTATGACCATGGAATGGCTTGAAAACCAGGTTTCAGATATGAGCCCTTTCGAGGGTGTACAACTGAAGCTTGGACTGGACAAGAACAGGTCAAGATGGTGAAGCTGACCACGGTTGTTACGGTAACAACTTGTCCTGTTACTAAAGCTGAGGACTTTTGGACCTGAATAAGCAAAAACCAGCTGAAAACTGATCACTGGGTGGTTGTTAGGAGCACTCAAAACCCCAATGGCCTATTCCTAGTGATCATGGTTGATGAAGACTCTCTTAGGAGACTGAATACATTCTCGATGCGGCCCTTTCTGGGATTGGAGAGAATAACATTCAAGCCTAAGGGGTACCTAAGCCCTCACAGAAGTAATGGCAGAGCTACAGATCAACCTTCCCACTCCAGAGCAGCCATAGCCACACTTTGCCAGAAGATTCTCTCCGACGACGTAAGAGTAGCCATGATTCAGGAGGAGCCATGGATCGTTGGAGGGAGCTATGGGTTTTCAGGTGGAAGTGGCTGCTATAGATGCCTGTACTCAGGAAAACATAAATTTGGGCCTTAGGGAGAAAACAATCTATCTGAACTCAGACAGCCAAGCGGCAATAAGGTCACTTGCGTCGTTCGACTTCACCTCGAGTCTAGTTTGGGACTGTCACGGGGTTCTTAAAACACTGTTGCGTTTCAATAGGGTAATCCTGTTACGGGTGCCAGGTCACACTGGGGTACTGGGAAACGAGAGTACAGGCCACTGTGACAGGAAAGGCACTGAGGAACATCTCGTTGGCCCAGAGCCTGGGTTGCTTACAGTCTCACCAAGAGGGTTGCCCCTACGTGGTTCATCGGCAAGTTCCAGGAGACCTGGGAGGCAACGCCAGGTAACAGGCAAGTGAAGGAGGTCCTGTTGGGGCCGTTGTACTCCAACACGGCTGAATCTCTTTCTATTTCAAGATCAGAACTCCGAAGGGTGGTTGGTTTTATAACTGGACATTGGACGTTTCGGGCACACATGAACAAGATGGGGTTCCCAACCCCCATTCTTGTGTCTAGGAAATGTGGGGAGGAGGAGGAATCTGGATGGCACATCCTCTTTCACTACCCGGCCCTAGCTAGAAAGCGGGCTCTCACCTTGGGTGGCAATTTAGAACGTGGCCAAGGTGTGTAGCACAGGAAACCCTCATCAGGGTAATCTCAAGGCTCTCTAAGGACCTTGGATTGGATGAGGTTTGGTCCTGTAAAGGAGGGCTGGCGCACAATAAGATTTTTTGGCTTAGCGGCTGTTACCAGGTTTGAAGCCTGGTCCTCCAAATTGTAAAAAAAAAAAAAAAATAAATAAATAAATAAAAAAATGGTTATGTAAGCAGTTATTTAGCACATAATTAAAAAAACATTGACTATCAAACATCGAAATAAAGATTAATGGAAACCAAAGACAGTTTTTTTTCTCGTTTGAAAAGAAAATGAAAACCAAGAAAGTAACCAAACTAATCCTTTCTTTGTAAGTCCCAATGCTCAACGATTGTCTTGGAAAAGAGTCTTTAGCACCTTATAGTCTCAGATTGTCAAATAACATCAATAAAAGTTGTGTAAAGATTGGGCCGGTGTTTGTTTTGGCTATATTTATCTTGTAAATCTAAGCATATTTAATTTTTTTGAACAAATTACTCTATTGTTTAAATGTTATGAGTACATAATATAGTGTATACAGACTGGAATAACTTATTACCACACAACATTTTCTATTACTATAAGAATTATATATGTATAATACTGAACCTTTTTCATTAAATGTTGTAATTATGTTGAAAATGTTGACAACCAATTATCTGGAATGGTGGTTTTGTATCCTAATAATTAGTTTTTAATTTTATTTTTTTATTAGTGGGTTTAAGTATTTTAGGCCTTCTAGAATCTTGTCATAGCTACCCTGAACTGTGCTATTTAGAATGTATATATATTTATGGAACAGAAATACGAGAAATTTAAATTATCCCCAAAGTATTGTTTCATTCAAATACTATTAAGTACATAAAATATTATATTCGTGGCATCATCTGTTGTCAAGTATGTAGGAGAGTTAAAAATCGATCATGCAACGATAATTGTATTTATCTAAAAATTACATGAGTTTCAACATGAATTGCGAAAGTTTCATTCCATAGAATACGTAGTGCATCCATCGGTATCTAATTTATTTAAGGCAACTATACTTCTTTACAGATAGATAATAAATGCATCGATCCTTTTCACTACTGACACGTTCAATGTATTAATAACTTTACATTTGTATATCACCGTTAAGTATTATGAATCTGTGTTTACATTTCTAGTGTTAGTTTAATGTACTCGGTTATGTTACTTGCTGCCATATTTGTTAGTTTGTTTCCTCGACTTGTTACCTTTTAAAGTCAGTAATTATTGGAGAATTATGTGGTAATTAGAAGGCCTTTTACGATCGTACGTTATGAGTGGGTGGGAGCGTCATTACAACAATACATTATGGGTGGGTGGGAGTGAATTGTAGCAAAATACCTTGAAAAAATAGTTATTCTTCGCAGATAACAATGAAACTTCTCACTGCAGCTTCACAATCCTCAAAGACCTCTAAGTTGAGGGATTTGGCGGGCTTATACGCTCAACTGATTTGAACAATCTAATGATTTTTCGGTGTTAAAGATAAAGGGGGTGAAACTAATTATTATTTGTTCAAAATTATCAAACAATTGATCAAATTATGCCAATATCAATTCGTGTATTTTAAATTTTCTCTTTCCTTGCTGTAATTTAAAAACTATTTATTGGTGTTGGTTTCCTCATCGTGTTGTCAGTTCCAACAGTTTCACTGTTCAAAACCTGTATTTAATTTTAACGGAAGTAAAACTCCTTCCGTTCTCATGCACAAACTACTTATACTCAAATAGAAAAGTACTCATGGAGCATTAGCAATGTAATATTTGAGTATTCAAAAGATGTCAGTGAGTTTTGTTGTGACTCGACAGAATATTCAGTTGTATAGGTTGAATTTTATTAATTAAACATAATATTGTGATAAGCTTATCTTAGATTCTAAGTGTTAAGTTTTCTAATAAATTTAAGATTTTACCACACTTATGTATCTAGCTCTTACTTGGATGTAATAATTTGAGGTAGTAACGTTAGAGATAAAACTGTTAAATGAACTGCCAGTGTTTTGATACTTGCGAGTTAGCAGCCTCCAAAAAGTAAAAAAGTTATGGAATCTTGTCAGTGATTCAATGTTGTATAGAAAAAGTTCGTTTCACTTGTTTTATTAAGGTGATTTTATTTTGTATAATAATGATGAATATTACTCTGATAAACATTAACATTGCATTACATAACATTAAGATCCATTATATACTGATACAGTTAAAAACACAGAAGCAGACACTGAAATGTCGCCAGTGACAATTCACTTGGGGTTGACGTATAATTGAAAGGAATTACAAGGGCTTGGCGTCGTATCCCAGTTAATCTTTCTATAATCTATCACAGCCTGTAGAGGGGCTAGTTGATAAATGTTTTATTTGTTACATTCTCTGATAAATATGTAGTGGAAATTGAAATAGCAAAATTTACTGATCATCATAACCTTCTAAATACTGATTGTATCAACTTGCTGTTTCTTAAAATATATATATATATATATATAAGTAATATATAACAAAAATTTAAAAGTTTCGGAAAGTTTTTTGTTAGCATTAGATTGTTAATATTGTTAAATTTGTCGGATATTTCCAACACTTGAAGTATTTAAAAAAAAAAATATCACACCGTTTCGAAATTTATGAAACTCCTGTCTTTTTCAGCTAATAATTAATACCTTCTTCTACATATAACGGATCATTGTGATTGTTTTAACAGCTCTTTAAGCGTTGAATATTTCCAACAAATTTACCTATAAATATTAACAGTTTGGCTAATGTATTCCCTCAATTTACAGTTCATATCGTTGTTTTTATAGGAATTGTACTTTCTGCTAGTATGGTAATCTGAATGATAATTGTGACTGTTATTCGGGTATTGTTTAGTATGTATGGTACATTTTAAAACCAATCATATGACTTAAAAATAAAGAGACAAAGACAATCACTATAATGAGATGAGTTAACGAAATTTAGATAAGAATTATAAAAAAATATTTGAAGTTGAACTTGTAATGCAGCTAATTCTTCTGAATAATGCACCCTCGTAAAATATTAAAAACATTCCTTTCTACAATCTACTCCCCAAGTATTTTTCATTTAAGTAATATCTCCAAAATTATTTTACAAACTAAATGTGTTTAGCTTCCAAAATATATAAAAACATTTACAACATTAGGGTCTCTTCATTTAGTGAAATATTCCCAATTATCAAATCGAAATAAATCAATAAAATCTGTAAAACTGGTATAGATTGACCAATTCCTTCATTCAATATTGTAGTTTATAAATTACACATTTATACCGGTCACTCAAAAATATAACTTTTTGTAGTCGTCCTTTGTAATTTGTTTCATATTTATCTTCCTTCATTATATTATTTCTATGATAACTTTAATCATATTTTTAATTAGATAGGTATTAAATTATGCTTATTTATTTATTATTAAGACGATTTTCATCAATGTAAGGGTGAATATGGATTTTGAATAAGTCTTGATGAACCAATATAGTCATTGTTACAAATCAAGGATGACTATTCCTTAAAAAGTGTAATTAATTATTATCCTAAAGACAAATGAACAGCTGGTGGTTATCAGCTGATTCCTCACAAAATTTACTATGACTCTGATTGGGATCGAACTAAGAACCTCAAGCTTATGAAGCTTGGATCTAACCAAGCGTCGTATAACTTACACTACCAACGTTAAAAACAACTGCCTCATATTTTTTTGTATGATTCTATTAAAAAAGAAAATAGGGTTTTCTCACATTCAGAAGCAAAAATACACAAATTAAAAGTTGTAAATCATACTATTTATAAATTATGTAAAAAATAATTTAACGCGATCGTAGTTGGAAATATTACATAGATATAAGTTTTATGGTATATATATTTAAGAGGTTTTTGCGTAAATAAATAACTATGGATTGTGAAAATAGTATGTTTTGTTGTGGTTTATGAAATATTTGAAAGTTGACAGTGTATTTTTCTTATGTCATTTTTAAAAGGCCAATACGATATGAACCCTTACTATTATTCACTTGTGAATATATTCCCAAAACCACAATATTCCTCAGAGAGACGTTAAGCCATTGTAAAAGATAGTTGCACCGTCTTTGTGATTCAGTGGATGCGTACGGTATTCACAATTTGAAGAAAGGGCGCATCTTTCGTGGGCTTTTCTTATAAACGTTAAAATATTTATTTGCTTTCGTCCACAGAAAATAAAATATTACACATACGAATCACTTAACTTGTATTGTTGTATAAAATATACTATAGTAAAACTATAGTATATTTTAGTTAATTTTAAGTAAATAAGTTATATACATTCACTAATGAAAAATAAAACTATAAAATGCTAGGCTAAACATTATTACAGTCACTTGTGTTAAAAAATATATGCACAATAAACATAAATAAGGAGTGTCAAATAAATTTAAGAACATATAATATTACAATTATTTTTTTTTATTTTAAATCGTCACTTGACATGGGCCTACAGGCCTGTGCGTGAACTTTATTCAACTAGCGAAGTACCGACCGTTGGCTCGAACCTTGGACCTCGCCCTCCGCAGTCCGAAGCCTTATCCACTGAGCCATCATGCCTGCAATATTTTTGTTATATTATACCAGCAAGGTACATACAGTACATTTTAACTTTTTAGATATCTGTATATAAATACCATGGTTTACTAACTGTTGTCCTCCTTCAAATTCTTCTTAACCTAGATGTTAATTTATTTAATTACACATCTCTAGTAGTGTCCATGCCGATAGCAACAATTGAGTGGACGACATGTCAGTGTTAAGAGAGCTGAGCTTAAAACGTATCTTCTCCAGTCTCCACGACAGTAGTTAGAATAATCAGACGATTGGACGTATTTTATTTACCCAAGAGAAAAGTAAACAATTCTGTTACAACGATAAGTGTAAATGTAAGTTTTTGTGCACGATTATCACAATTTAAATTTGATGCTGTTGCTATAAGAGAAGGATACCTATTTATATTGCCCTGTTTTAGGCCAGAAACCCATACCCTCTAAATAAAAACGGCCTAACAAAGAATAACCTGTTCCATAAAAAAAATCAAAAAATTTATTTTACCATATTTTTAGCTTATTTTTAGTACTGTTAAATATCAGGAATTTAACAATTATTTTAACTGTAAACGACACGAGAAGAGCTAAAAACGTAGTAAAATAAATGGACTTATAAATCAGAACATAAATTTAACATATTATAATTCTTAAACAAATGAGAAACTTAATTAATTATAAGTTTCTACATTAAACTACTTTATCCACATTCAATTTGGTTCTAAATTTAGAAGCATAAAAGTCTTTGAAACATACATCAAACATTTAATTATTTGTAAAACATGTAATCAATGCATAACTCTTAAACTAAACATTACGTAATATAAGTAATAATGTAACTATATAAATATAAACTATAAATATAAATAGTAAACTATCTTTATTGTTTAAAATTTTTACATTGTGTTTCCATTACTTTGGCATGTATTAATCCTGTTTTATAGGAGAGAGAATCGAATGTGTTAACATTAAGAAAACAATTTACTGCAAAAAATAACAAAGAATAAAAAAATATATTGTTTATTAATGAAATGTATGAAATAAAGGTAAATATTCAGTATCTGTCATGATTAATAAGATTTTATATGACTAAAATAAAACCAAATGTAACCTATTGGTAGATGATAGTAATCAAGCTAATTAAATGATCCTATTTATTTCATAACGAGATATTATACACATATCTGTTTTGTAATTAATCCAGCTGGCGCCCCTGTGGATACAAACAAGGAAGTAGATCTAATTATTAGTAAAATTACAATCATATACGATGTTATTGCAATTATATTTTATCTACTATTAATTTTTTATATGAAATTAAATTCCCTTTTCGAATCAAATCCTTAAAAATGGTCTATTGTGCTATGAAAAAACCTGATTGTAAACCTATTATCAGATTATTAGGCTTGTTTTGATTATTTTTTGCAACTGATTGCATAGTATACAAAGTCCGCTTAGAAAACGACATTTTCCATGCAACTGTGCGAGCGATATGCAAAAAGTGACGTTTATTTGTAAAAAAAATAAAATAAAATAATTTATGCTGATAATATATATGTTCAATGTATATATGCTGTAACGAATTTTTGTAATGTGGAGATTATTTTCTGGACATATTTTATCCTTCTTTACTAGTATACAGTCATCAAAAACGTTTTGATATGATTTTACTTACTGTAACATATATTATCTGAGTTTTACCGGAACCGTTTATAAAGTGTTAAGTAACATTTGGGAATGAGAGAAGTTTTGGACCCGTTGATTTTTAGTGCAGTTTTTCAAAAGACTGGTAATCTTCAAATGAAAAGCAATCAACAATTGAAAGATGGGATGATTATCAGATAACATGGTTATCTTAATTAAAAATAATGTATTTATAAACAAATGTAATAATATCCGTTGTAATAATTTATGTAATCCAAATCTTGCATTATATTGGTTTGTAATTTTATTTGACATCAATCACAAGGTTTTACTGGAAACAGTCAACTCAGTCAAAACTGACTTAAATTTGTTTACGTAGGATAAGTTTCTTTCTCCTGATATCGGTGGGAATCCATTAGATTCTTAAATTTTGTGATAAATTAAAAATCTATTATGTGATAGAAATCTCAAAAAAACCGTAAAAGAAAAAACATGTTATAATCACACAAATATCTCTTCTGTAGAATAAAATAGATTATACAGTGTTTAACTGAGAGGGGCGTAGATCCCTTGTAATCCCTTTCAATATACTTCAACCCCAAGTGAGTTTCATTGCCTCCACTTCACTCGACTGCTTCGTTTATTTGAAGATACTTTGGCAAATCAAGAGTTTTAATTCAAGGCTGACTTAAGATGTCGTATTTTCTTAGAACCTAAATAATGCAATAAAGATACATGTCTTTTAAATAGGGATACATCAATTATAATCAAACTAAAAGATAAAATTAAGAAACAATTAATTGCGTCAAAGTTAAATCGGTGGGTTACATTGAAAAATTGAACCTAGAATTTTTCACTCTAAAGAGAATAATTGTAGTGATCTTCTTTCATTAAATTTTTTCTGTTCTATCCAATTATTCTATAAATGGATACTGATTTAAAGTATCGTTAACTATGCAGAACTGAGGTTACTTGTATCAACAAATTTAGTTAATTAGTAAAAATGTTCATGTTGTAATTTACTCAGTAGGGAAAATATAATAACTCTCGACTAATAAAGCATGTTATATTTATGCAGATTTGTGATGTCGATAAAGCTTATGCGTATTTTAAAGCGAATATGAAATAATTATTTGAGTGTAGGGTGAGTGTGGATAATTTGTTTAGTCTGGTCACTAACTAAGTTTAACTCATGCTCAGAATTGACTCTTTATTGATAGCTCATATATTCAGGGCATCTAAGAGACCTGTAGTTTTAAGTGGAATCCGAACCACGTAGAATTGGACTGATTTTCAGCTAATCTACAAGCTTGGTACTCAGTTCTCTACTTTTCAAAACATCAGGAAACTGTCTACGAAAAAAAATGGACACTGTCTAGTAGTGAATACGTCGATGGCAACCATTGAGCGGATGCCGTGTCGGTATTAAGAGGACAGTAATTTAAAAGTATTAAAGTATGCTATAGGTGCAGAATACACCTTGAGAGCAAGATAAGATCATAAGAACGTGGAGAGACATTTGAATGAATAACCTTGTTACCTCGTCTTCAACACAGGTATTCACTGACAAACCCTTGTCTCTGTACTCAGAAAGAGGTGATTGTAATTTGGTATATTATGATCTGATCAGCAATTGAAATGTGTTGTTATTTTTTAAAGTATTTCCCCCCCCCCTCTCTCTCTCTCTCTCTCTCTCTCTCTCTCTCTCTCTCTCTCTCTCTCTCTCTCCCTCCCTCCCTCCTATACACACACCGCATTTAAATCGTAAACATGATCAGCAACAAGACTACTTCTCTTTAATGCCATGGTTTTTATACTATCAAATACCATTGAGTTTATATACATGTAGATGAATTGTTCTTTCACCTATGTTAAAATATTTGTCTATAATTATCAGCAGTCTAAAGGTCCAGAAATGGAGTGCTAGTGTTGCCTATGTAAATATAAAGCTATTTTAACCAGCAGTAGTGGCAGACCTTACTAACTAATCATATTATTGGCACAAGTGCTCATACTAGATGACTTACCTGTAGTAAGTAATAATCAAGGGTGAATTATGCATTTGGTGTGATCGCAAACACGTACGGTAGAATGGAGGGAGTAGTCGATGTCGAGTAGGAATGTCGACTATATATATTACATTATTATAACAAGGAATCACTACAAAATATACGATCCAATATAGACCCATAGGTTGTCACAAATGTTCATAAAACTAGATACGAAACAGTTCCTTCACTTAAGGAATATTTCAACCTAATATGTTTTAAACGGTTAGTTTTTGGCTTTACATGGTTATTAAAATTTGAGTTAAAATTTACTATAATCATAATTCAGTACAATATACAAAACTGAGTTCATTTGATCAAACAAAACAACAAATATTTATAAAATAAAATTACAAACTTAGAGTATAAATTTCCATTACTAATATACTACTCCATTACTCTCGAATTAGTTTTCATACTGTAAATATTTTCATCATATTTAGCTCAAGGGCAGAAAAAAATCTTTTTATTTGCCAATAACATTATCAACTGACTTTTGCAACGTGTTTCTTGGAAAAGTCAGTTTTACTATCAAAATTAGACATTCATACCACACCGAACCCTCTGTCTACAGCATTTCCTCTCACACATTCCTTTTATCCCTACCAATTTCCCACTCCGACGCTGGTTGTCAGTCATCTGATTATGCGGCCTCCCAGTCGTACGCCATAAACTCGCCAGCACTATAAAATGCTCCAGACGCTGAGCGGCGTTACAGACGAGCTTTTAACGCCTTGAGTGTTGGGACATTTTTAATTGAATCCAGAAACTTGTTGACAAAACGAGCACCTGTGTGTGAGGGCAAGGTGTCCCATAAAACTGCAGAATAATTTAATGAAAGAAACAGTTTCTACATCGTTTATGCTATAATAATCTGCAAGGGTTTTCAATAGCAGTAAAAATAACTGCGTTAAGAATATTTCCTACTCAAGTAGTAATGGATTATTTTATGCTTTCACGAGACAAGTACGATGATGTTTTGTGGCTGTGATCTAGTCGTAACGTTATTATTATACTGTTATATGTTGTTTCATATATGTGAATATATATGCTGGATTAGGTATATAAGTTGTATTTGATTGGCTATTTAAATAATGCAACAATTCCCTTTGCCATTATCGACACTAAAATATTTGATCACACTCGTTCAATAGCACAGCTAACTAATTTTGTAAATATACAGTAAAGGAATTGGTTTATCGTACACATATATGAATTAAATAAATCTTTATAGTTTAACTTTTGAAATCATAACATTCACATAATGTTACAGAAAAAGTACGAATAAACCTAAAGAAAAGTGACAGTTAATGAGGAGAAAAAAAATTGAAAACTTAATTTAAACGAGCAAACAATCATAGCAGTTAAATCACCTAACGAGAGGAAGTCAATGAATTTGCCTGATGCAGGAGACATATGGCACCCTAATTAAATGACAGACAAGCTCTGCTTTCTCCTTGGCAACATGGCTGCCTTCCTCCTCCATATAACTTATGTTATTTATAAACGTTACTGAAATCTGTTGTTGCTTAAGTTTAATTTACTTATATTGTAATAAAAACCAAGAACCTTAAAATTGTAAATTTTATTATTGGTCAAAGAAGATTTTATATGTCGTCAATTATTTATCACGCTCAGCTCCAGTTGTTATAGTTTCGTTTTCACGAGTTTAAAATTGCTTATATTACTTAACATTACAATAATTAAACTCAACAAACTATAGAGAATAGAATCAACTGACCAAGGAAAATAAAATTAAAAATTACATTTCCTCTACAAATGTTGTAATATTCAGTATGTCTTAGGCAGTCTTGGACAAACGTTTTCCTCCACATGACCTGAACCATTCTACAGAAAAGACATAATGGTTTGGTATATTTATACTCTTATTTTTTTTATTTCGTGGCGTTCGTAAGAAAAAAACTAAACGACAAATGCAGTCAATCTCTCAGTGGTAAAAACAATTGTTTCTATATAAAGACTTCTTTCTGGCCTTAAACATTTATATTTATTAACAGTGTATAATGTACTATTTTACCATTTAAAAATAATGCCATTATCAAAATAATTATTTATAAAATGGGAAGCTGTTATACTACTACTTCTTTACTGCTAAACTACTTCACTTGCAGTGTTCAAGGGTCAATGAATGCAAATTTGTTTCTATCAATTGGTTAAATTATATGAAAATAAATCACTCTAAAAGTAATATATTAAATTTGTGTTCTAATACTAAATATAATTTTAAACCAAATATTTAATTGGTTTAACTGGTTTATTTATGAACATTCTGAAATTTTAAATCTAATTTCAATAGTTGTTTTTTTAAGGTTTGACTGCAGGTTGCCTTCTCTAAAATTTTCTGAAATGTATTTGCCTCTAAATAAAACATTTATAAGGGGCTAAAAATAATGTTAAGTTGGAGTAAAGGATGTAAAGAAAACATTAATTATAAATCGAAACCAAAAAATGCAAATAACATTGATGTTCCACAGCCTACAAGTCCCCAATTTACAATATATTTTGGATTATTATGACCTTATCTATTTGGTGATCTTCCAAAAGAATTGAAAAAGTATAATAACTATTGGTTTGTTTTTTAAACCCAATAAGACAATGGTTGTTCTTAAGAGAAATAATTGAAGATGTATTAAACGTTCAATTAATTTAGACCATTGTGTTTGGTTAGCTTAGTTAAGTTGTTATATTTTCAATTTTAATTTGTTTATTTTCACTTTTATATAGTTTAAATAAGCTGTACTGTGAAACAAATTAATTTACATTTGTACAATTATTGATCTATTATTTGTTTGGGTAGTTTTTACTTGTTATTAGCTACTATTTAACACTGTTCTAACTTAACTGTTCCTCCACTCAGGCTTATTTGAGCTTTGTGGTTTAACTTTTAATTTTAAACTTTGTTTAGTGAATTTGGTTAAAAAAATATGTTTTATAGTGTGAAGATGTGTTATTATAGATGTTTGGATTATCAGCTTCAATAATAATTTACTTATATAATTAATTACTATTATAGCTTGGCAATTCACTCTTGTACAGGTCAGAATAGCATTTTATTTTTAACGTAAGCTTTATTTGTATTGGTTGAAGAGCAATTTTATATGATATGAAGCATGTAAAGTATTTTTGAGAAAATAAAAGCATATGCATTATTTTGAGGTAAATAATAATAGTTCTTGGTTCAGACACCTCATATATATAGTGAGATAACTAATAAGTTCTACCATATAACTGTACTTTATTACAGATAGGAGTTAGGATGTAAGTGGGTGTAGCCTTGTGTACTATCCGAGAAGTACGATGCTAACCAGCGCTTAAGTAAAGCTCAGCCACATACGACATCAAGGGCGTGAAAGCTTTTAACTTGAAAAGGGCATGTTTTAGTAGGCATTTAAGCTTTTCAGGCTGAAGTTCCATTGAATCCGTACTGTCTTTGACACTATTTGATCCTTTAGAGGCCTAATAAACTTATCTAACGTTATATCACATCAGTTCTTTAAAACCAATCAGTAAGACTTAGAAGGCCATAATTGTAATATGATAATTGTTCATGAAAGAGATTTCTTTGTTTATTCACAAGAATTATTTTAGCAGATACAAAAATATAGTTACATCTTTGATAAGTAGAAAATATGGAAAAACACCACTTAGGTAAGTGGGATAATTGTTAAAAAATTTATGAAATATAGTTTATTCGACATGTTTTTAATCTGATGTACTGTGATGAACTTTAAGTAGCACTAAATTCACTCTACAAACAAGCCTATTCTATTCTTTCTGAAGTTAGGAACATTCAAAAGTTCCTAATAAATTCAACCAAAATTTAAAACTCTGTTCATTATGTTATAGTTGAAATATTTTAAAATTTAAGGTAAATCAAATTGTAAAATATTTAGGAAATTACAACGGTACCCTACTCAGTCACACTGAAACTAACATTAATCTGAAGTATTTTGACGCTTAAATCAGCAGTCCAAACTTAATTATTTTCTTAATTTATTAACAAATTTGTCAAAATAATTTTAAAGTACCTCAAAGAGTGTTCCTTTGTTCAAAATATAGTTTGATGTAAAAACTTCTACTATATGTAAGGCATTTGAAATTACATTCAAAGAACAAATAGTGTGATTTACCGCAAGTTAGAGTCTGTAACAGGCTTGTAATACATCTAAGCTTGTTCTAGTAAAGCTTATTATAGTTTGACAATGAAATAAATGAATAACTCGTGGGTTTGAACAATGGTGGACTCTGAACAATAGAGAGGGGCTATTGTTTAATGGACATCTGGAACATTTGAGGTGTTTACAAAAACTCCATAACTGTTTGACTTTTGGAGTGGTTTACAAGGTTATAAATAATTCACAGGCAGGGAACCATTTTGGTATTCATGCGAATATTATTCTTATCTCAAAATACATAAAAGTCAAACACATGCTGAAGTTTCCCTCCAAAAGGAATATATAGAAGTAATACATCTGATTCCCTTTCTACTGAAACATTAAATCTTTAGTCATAACTAAATATTTATAATCCCAAGAACTGGAGTTATGGACATATTTAGTTGTTTAGTAGAAAATGTGATGGATTAAACAAAAACCTTTCTTAAAATGAACCGAACTGAAACTGTTCTGTTTAGAAGTTAAAATGATATGTAACGCAAATATAACAATGTAAATACTTATAAATTCTATAATACAGTTGTTTGAAAGTTATTTTTTGGCATTGGATTGTTGATGATCGGTAAAGTTGTTGGAGATCTCTAAATATTTTAACAAAAAATAAAAATTGACAGGTATACGTGTCGTCTTCAGTCGTCATTTACTACCTTATCCTACATTTAATTTGTTTCTAAATAAAAATTATTAATAACAGTTTCTTAGTAAAATATGGATTAGTTAAACTGTTTTAAATTTAGGCTGAGTGTTAGTATCAAATGAAGACATATGTTTTGTACTTGTTGAAAAATGTTGTTTGTTTATTAAAACATTTTCACAAATTTATCAATCCCTAAAAATAGTATACTTTACAGTATAAAATAAAACAGTACTAAACACTTTATTTATAACCTATGAAATGTGTACTATAAATAAGAAAATATTAAGTATAGTACAAGTTATATGTATCAGTGGTAAAAAATTGTCAAATAAATAAAACCAACATTTATAAAAAAATCTCGCGTTTGTAAATCGACCTTAACTACATATATACTACATAATAACAACTAGTAATCATATTTACCGGCTACGTTCTTACAACATCATATATTATTATTATTATTTAAATATATTTTGTTGACGGCAAAACTAGAATGAGAAATGAGGACATAAATTAACCTCAACAATTAAGGACCCAGAATCAATGAAGGAATAACGCCATATGAAGTGTTATTTAAATATATTAAATTTTAAATTAAATTTTAATTAAATTAAACTTGAGTATCACAGAAAAACATTTGAACGTTTCAGGAAAAAAGGATTATTTGTTGTTGGAAAGTTATTCCTTAGCGTTGTATTTTTTGTATCTGTTAGAGAATTCCAAAGTTTGAAGTTTTAAAAATACTTGTAAAATTGGATATCTGCAAAGAGTTTACCAATAGGATCATATTAAATAACAATAACTGTATATGGGGGTGTATTCATAATTGATACAATGTTAAAGAGAATTACGCTGTAACACTCACTAACATATATTAAGCTTAAAAAAAGAAGGAGAGTGTAGGCAATTATTTACTCGGGATTCAAGTCAATTTTAGAGGGATTACCAAAGCTTGACATCTTAGCCAAGCTAATCTTTGTTAATCCCTAACAAACTACAGCAGAGATTTTATCTGATAGCAATAAATTGTTTGAAAGAAAACAAGAAGCCAGTAATTGATCAAATGACGTTGCTATTTATTGATGACATTTTATTTTGAATATAGGCTATTACGGTACGTCTGCGGATATATATTAGAATATTTGCAGCAAGATAAAGAGGAACTAAGTAGTGCACAACGCTTTGCAGTATATCTAATTGAAAAGTAATATTTATAAATTAGTATAGAACTATGAAAATAAAATATTTTTGTTTTATGAATTTACTGAACTATTTAGCATAATCACTCGTTCCCATAAATATATTTTTATTGTCTTACCTAAATACAAACAAATAAATTTCTATCCTAACATATAATTCTAATACAATGATTTAAATTAGTTTATTTCGGTCTAACATAGTAGTGAATTTGACAGATATATTTTCCGGATAATACTATGGAAACTGACTTTATCGTATCATAAATACTTAATAATACCGACCAGATAATATAAACTGTATATAGACAAACATATTAAGCCAATTATGTAGAGAAACTACATTACAGATCTTCTTTAGCTACGGAGTGGTTCTCCACTCTTGCTTACCCTTCCCTCCGCGGTTCTTTCAAATCCATGACATTAATATATATGCTCAGCCTGTTGCTGTTCTCCTAGATAACAACATTTTATAGTCTATAAAAGTCTTTTTTAGGTAGATGCAAAGTAGTGCAATCATGTCAGAGTTAGTAAAATAGATCTTAAACATTTCACAATGAAAACTTAATTAGTTAGTTTCAGTGGTATGTTTTTGGTATAATCTGTTTGGAATAAGTATTTACATTTAATAAATCCCACTATTACTATTACGGCAAGGTTAAGGGGGTGTTTCCATCCCTGGTAAAAGAAATGTCGAGATATACTTTCTTATTGGGTTTCCTTGATAAAAAAGTTAACTTCCCTGAGAATTTCATGAAATTCTGTTGTCTATGTGTTTGAATTTCTTCTATACATCGATTTTTGATAAATATTAAACCTTGTTTTCGTTTTAATATTATTTATTTTAGAGTAAGAATTACAAAAATATGTCGTGCTCTTAACTTTTCTTAATAACAACTGAAACTGACAATTGTGTCTCTATGACAACATAAATAAAAACAAATAATACAGATGGTGCCAAAGTGCTAAATTTTAATTAGTCACTTAACATGCCCTTCTCAAATTTTGCACTTTGACAAATTTTTAGTCCCATTGCATCAACAAGACGATAATGTGAAGGTCCTGGAAGTGGTTTCGTGAGAATGTCAGCAGGCATTATTTTAGATGGAACATGCCTCAATTTTATTTCGTTATTTCTCACCAATTGACGAACAAAATGGTATCTTGTAGCAATATGTTTAGTACGTGAGTGACAAGTAGCATTTTCTGCAATGTACTTTGCTCCACGGTTGTCAGTACCAAGATTTACCATTGACAAATCATTTAATTTTAATTCTAACATCAAATTTCTTAGGTATAGTGCTTCACGAGATGTTTCTGATAAAACCACGTACTCTGATTCTGTTGATGATATTGCAACTGACTGCTGTTTCTTCGAACGCCATGATATTGCAGCTCCACTCAACATGAACACATATCCTGTATATGAAATTCGATCATTTTCATCATTTGCATGGTCAGCATTAGAAAATCCTTGGATTCCCAACTGATCTTTCTTGTACACTAATCCATAATTCTGGGTACCTTGTAAATAGCGCAATACACGTTTCGCTGCTGACCAATGAACTTCTTGGTACTTATCGTTAAATTGTGACAGTCTATTGACAGTGAACGTGATATTTGGGCGAGTAGCAATTGCCAAGTACATTAATGATCCAATTAACTGTCGAAATGGCTTTTCTTCATCTTTTCTTCGATGCTGATTTCCTTCTGGTAACTTAGCTTGAGATTCACTAGGAGTTCGTACTGGGTTGCATTCTTCCATGTAAAATCTTTTTAAAAGATCTTTTACATATTTTTGTTGATTTAACTCAATATTTCCATCAACTTGATTAATTTCAATTCCCAGACAATGTCGTGCTAAACCCAGATCTTTTATTTCAAATCTCTTTGCAAGTCCAGCTTTAATTCTTTCAATATCTGCCTTATTTCTTGATATATATATAAAATATCATCAACGTATACAACCAAAATTGTATATTGATCCTCACTCATATTGTAGTAAAAACATGTGTCACTAGCTGCTGAAGTTAATCCAAGGTTTTCTAATTCTTCATTCAATATTTTATTCCATTGACGACCAGCTTGCCGCAGACCATATAATGCCTTTTTCAATTTACAAACGTTGTTATCTTGTGATAATTTTTGGAGCATCTCGTAAGCAATTTTTCCTAAATTACTGTTTTGACCATCCTATTCAATAATTTCTTTTAATGCTTCTTTAATAAATTCTGGCAGTTCCATAAATATTTCTTCTTCTAAAAATCCATTTAAATAAGCTGCTACAACATCTATTTGATAAACTGGTAAACCTTCACGTACAGCTAATGCCATCAAAAGTCTGATAGAATCCAACCTAGCTACAGGTGCAAAAGTATCAGTGAAATCTATTCCTTGTCGTTGTGTAAACCCTCGAGCAACAACTCGAGCTTTTCTTCTTTCAAGTGTTCCATCTGGCTTAAATTTGTTTCGAAGTACAATTTTACAAGTAATAACAGCTCTGTCTTTTGGACGATCAACTATTTCCCACGTGTTATTTTTAATTAAACCACGAATTTCTTCAGTAATTGCTTCCATCCACTCAAGTTCTTTATCTCCAGCCATCGCTTCTTTCAAGGTTATATCAATAAGATTTGCTTCTTCAATTATTTCTTCTTCATGTTCTGTTGCATCAACAAATATTTCATCATCACTTGGTTCTTCTTGCATTTCGATATCTTCATTATCATCATGTTCCTCTTGGTCTTCGTTTATATTTGCTGCTTGTCCAGTGTTATAAATTTTTCTTGGTCTTCCTCTTCTACCTGTTTTCTCTATCCGTGGTCTTCCCGGTTTTCGACGTGAAATACGATTTGGTGTACAAATTTCTTCATTAATTTCATCATTTTCAATTTCTTCATTTTTATTTTCATTTTGAATTGGCATATGAACACATTCAATATTTTCTTCATTTTTATCGAAGATTTTATCTTCTTTTACTTCATTTAAAAATTGATCTTCAAGAATTTGTACATCTCTAGCAACTACAACCTTTCTTTCAATTGGAATCCATACTCGATAACCTTTTGATTCTTCTGAATAACCGACTAAAATACCTTCTTTTGAACGCGGATCAAACTTTGATTTCCCTAATTGTTTTTCTAAAACAAATGATTTTGCTCCAAAAACTTTTAGATTACTTAAATCAGGTATTACTTTATTCCAAACTTCAAATGGAGAATGATTATCCAAACTAGATGTTGGACATCTGTTTCTTAGATAATTAGAAGTAGCTACTGCCTCAGCCCAAAATCCATGACTCAATCCAGATTGAATTAAAAGACATCGCGCCATTTCAATTAATGTCCTGTTTTTCCGCTCTGCCACTCCGTTTTGCTGTGGTGTATAGGGAACAGTTAGACGTCTGGAAATACCATTCTTCTTTAGGAATTCATCAAACTCTTTATTACAATATTCTGTTCCATTATCGGACATCAAACATTTAATCTTACAATTTGTCTGAGTTTCAACATGTGCTTTATATTCTTTAAAAGCTTGAAGAACATCACTTTTAAGACGTAGAAATTTAACATCACACCATCGTGTACTGTCATCGATAAATGTTACGAAATATCGAGCATGTCCTAATGATTCTACTCTTGACGGTCCCCAAACGTTAGTGTGTATTAGTTCTAATTTCGCTGTACATCGTTCAGACTTCTTAGGAAATGGTAATAAAGTCATTTTTCCTTTTAAACATATGTCACATGCCTCCAATTTCTTTTCTTCATTTATCTTCATACCACTAGCTAATTTTTTTCTTGAAATTTCTAACAGATCTTCTTTATTTAAATGTCCCAGACAATGATGCCATAACTTCAAACTTGCTGAATTATTATATATTGCCGCATTTGCTTGCTCTTCACTGCCACAAACATAATATAAATTTCCAACTCTTTGTGCTAACAGTTTTATTTCACCATCTTTTCCAAAAATAGTTGCCCCAGTTTTAGAAAAACTGACAGTATTCCCATGATCCGTAATTCTCGCAACAGATAACAAATTAGTTCTTAATTCTTTTACCAATAACGTATCATTAAGTTTTACCGACCTATTTGATTTTCCATCTGTAGTAAAAACACGAGCAGTTCCTTTTGCTACAATTTCAGTTTGTGCATCGCTGGCCAACAAAACATTTCCATTTGTTGACGTCATATTAATGAATGCTGCTTCATTATTACACATATGAGATGTACAGCCACTATCTAAACACCATCGACTATCACTTGATACCTGCTTCGTATGAAGAGCCTCTTCCGTTACTTGAAACGCATCTTCGACTTGAGCTTCAACTTTTGATGAATATTCTTGCTTTTCATCATTTGCTCTGTCTGGACAATCAGCTGCTTTGTGCCCAATTTTATTACAGATGAAACAATTATACTTAAATGGCTTGTTTAAATTACCATCGTTTCTGCGTTGCCCTCCTTGATATCCACTTCTTTGATATCCACCTCTCTGATATCCATTTCCTTGATTTTTACTACCTCGAGGTCCACTACTTTGAGACGGTTTAAAATTTTTAAAGTTTTGCTTGACCCACATAACCTCTGAATTATCCATGTCACGTTGACTTTGAGCATCATACTTTTCAATAACCTTTTCTCTAAGTATATCTGGTTTAGGCAATTCATTTTGAGACTCCATAGCACATCTGAACATTTCAAAACTTGAGGGCAATGCATTAAGAAGTAATGTTGACTGTAAATCATCATGCATTTCGACTCCCATAGCTGACAGCTTAGATATTATGTCAAAAAATTCCATCAGTTGAGTATGAAAATCACCGTTGTCTATTATCTTGTAAGATGTCACACGTTTGAGTAAACTTGCTCGTTTTACTGGTCCCGTAGATGCATATTCTGATTTTAACTTGTCCCAAATTTGTTTTGAAGTATTTAAACCTTTTACCATTCGTAATAAACTTGGATCAATAGCAATTATTAAATCTGACTTAGCTTTAGCATCTTCTTCTTCCCACCTTTCAACTTTTTGAGCCGATGCAGCATCATCTTCAACCAATGCGGGTTTTGGTTTCTTGCCATTTACATACATCCATGTACTGTTTTTTACCATTACAGCTTCAATTTGCATAGCCCACGTATCATAATTTCCTTTTGTAAGAGGCTTAATTGTACTTGACGATAACGACATTTTTTTTACTTTTTACTCTTATTAACAGCGATCTGGGCCCATAACCTGATAAATATTAAACCTTGTTTTCGTTTTAATATTATTTATTTTAGAGTAAGAATTACAAAAATATGTCGTGCTCTTAACTTTTCTTAATAACAACTGAAACTGACAATTGTGTCTCTATGACAACATAAATAAAAACAAATAATACAGATGGTGCCAAAGTGCTAAATTTTAATTAGTCACTTAACAATTTTGGATTGGGAGACAAAAATTACCTAATTTTGTGGTAGATTGTGAAAAAATGAATCTTGTCACTTTGGATTATATAAATTAAGAATCTTCAGTTTTTTTTTTTTAAAACAACGTATGTAAATTACAAAGATTCAACATTGTTTTTAAGTAGGGTAGGTTGCGTTTATCGTGGAAGGGGCTGACGTATCCATACAGAAAGCAGTCGCTTGTTTGTCATTTAATTAACAGTGGCATATGTCTCCTACACAAAGCAGTTCACTGAATTTCTCTGGTTGAGCGATTAAATTAAGACAATTAATTACATGATTAATAGTTTTTATATTTTGTATCACGTCAAATATATTAAATTTTAGGTAACTTGAGTATCACAGAAAAACATTTGAACCTTTCAGGAAAAAAGGATTATTTGTTGTTGGTAAGTTATTTCTTAGCGTTGTATTTTTTGTATCTGTTAGAGAATTCCAAAGTTTTAAGTTTTAAAAATACTTGTAAAATTGGATATCTGCAAAGATTAAATTTAAAAATTAAAAAATATAAGTAACATTTGTAATTTATGAAAACGTTTAAAACAATGTTTCTGGTATTTTAAAAAATTTATAGAAAAATAAAATAGAAATTGAAAACAAGTTTTGAAAAAAATGTTTGAAAAAATGAAAAATCTTTGCATGATTCATTCTTACTTTAAATAAAATCAAAAGAAAATATTAAAAGTTTAAATGTAGATCCTACAAGCCCTCCCTATTGCTTTATTATTACTATTAAGACGTAAAACCCAATGACTAATTTTGTTTTTGGAGTTTGTTCAATAATAAATACATAAAAAATAACAAATAATAAATAATCATAGTTATAAATCATTTATTAGTATTTTGTAATCAGTATTTATGACTCTCCAACCAAAAGTCAAAAGTCCTTCCAGTTATAAGTTCATCTTCAGTATTTAAAAAGAACTACTTTAAATTTGGTACAAAATTTCCTGAAAAATATCACAGAGGCACATAAATGAAGAATTTAGCCCCCAATTTAATTATTATAATAATTTCAGATATACTCACCCTTTCACGTTAAGGAATTGTTACATATCCCTCAAATGATTCATAGTAAATATGAGATATTATTAATCTAATACATATCTATTTTTTTAAATAAACCCTATTTTGAAATGATAAAAATATGTACGCACACACACTTTGTATGGTTGGGTAGGATGGCTATTATCGTAGTACATTTATGGTTGGGTGAGAGGGTCTTTAATACCGTATTTTTATAGGTGGTTGAGAAAGTCTTTACCACCGTAAGTTTATAGGGTGGTGAGGGTGTCTTTACCTCCGTATGTGTAATGGTGAGTGAGAGGGTCTTTACCATCGTATGTTTATGGGTCGGTGAGAGGGTTTTTACCACCGTATGTTTATGGGTGGGTGAGAAGGTCTTTACCACCGTATGTTTATAGGTGGGTGAGAAGGTATTTACCACCGTATGTTTATAAGTGGGTGAGAGGGTCTTTACCACCGTATGTTTATAGGTGGGTGAGAAGGTTTTTACCACCGTATGTTTATGGGTGGGTGAGAAGGTCTTTACCACCGTATGTTTATAGGTGGGTGAGAGGGTCTTTACCACCGTATGTTTATAAGTGGGTGCGAGGGTCTTAACCACCGTATGTTTATGGTTGGGTGAGAAGGTCTTTACCACCGTATGTTTATAAGTGGGTGCGAGGGTCTTAACCACCGTATGTTTATGGTTGGGTGAGAAGGTCTTTACCACCGTATGTTTATAAGTGGGTGCGAGGGTCTTAACCACCGTATGTTTATGGTTGGGTGAGAAGGTCTTTACCACCGTATGTTTATAGGTGGGTGAGAAGGTCTTTACCACCGTATGTTTATAGGTGGGTGAGAGGGTCTTAACCACCGTATGTTTATGGTTGGGTGAGAAGGTCTTTACCACCGTATGTTTATAGGTGGGTGAGAGGGTCTTTACCACCGTATGTTTATAGGTGGGTGAGAAGGTCTTTACCACCGTATGTTTATAGGTGGGTGAGAAGGTCTTTACCACCGTATGTTTATAGGTGGGTGAGAAGGTCTTTACCACCGTATGTTTATAGGTGGGTGAGAGGGTCTTAACCACCGTATGTTTATGGTTGGGTGAGAAGGTCTTTACCACCGTATGTTTATAGGTGGGTGAGAAGGTCTTTACCACCGTATGTTTATAGGTGGGTGAGAGGGTCTTAACCACCGTATGTTTATGGTTGGGTGAGAAGGTCTTTACCACCGTATGTTTATAGGTGGGTGAGAGGGTCTTTACCACCGTATGTTTATAAGTGGGTGATAGGGTCTTTACCACCGTATGTTTATAGGTGGGTGAGAGGGTCTTTACCACCGTATGTTTATAGGTGGGTGAGAGGGTCTTTACCACCGTATGTTTATAGGTGGGTGAGAGGGTCTTTACCACCGTATGTTTATAAGTGGGTGATAGGGTCTTTACCACCGTATGTTTATAGGTGGGTGAGAGGGTCTTTACCACCGTATGTTTATAGGTGGGTGAGAGGGTCTTTACCACCGTATGTTTATAGGTGGGTGAGAGGGTCTTTACCACCGTATGTTTATAGGTGGGTGAGAGGGTCTTTACCACCGTATGTTTATAAGTGGGTGAGAGGGTCTTTACCACCGTATGTTTATAAGTGGGTGAGAGGGTCTTTACCACCGTATGTTTATAGGTGGGTGAGAAGGTCTTTACCACCGTATGTTTATAGGTGGGTGAGAGGGTCTTTACCACCGTATGTTTATAAGTGGGTGAGAGGGTCTTTACCACCGTATGTTTATAAGTGGGTGATAGGGTCTTTACCACCGTACATTTATAAGTGGGTGATAGGGTCTTTTCCACCGTATGTTTATAGGTGGGTGAGAAGGTCTTTACCACCGTATGTTTATAGGTGGGTGATAGGGTCTTTACCACCGTATGTTTATGGTTGGGTGAGAAGGTCTTTACCACCGTATGTTTATAAGTGGGTGAGAGGGTCTTTACCACCGTATGTTTATAAGTGGGTGCGAGGGTCTTAACCACCGTATGTTTATAAGTGGGTGATAGGGTCTTTTCCACCGTATGTTTATAAGTGGGTGATAGGGTCTTAACCACCGTATGTTTATGGTTGGGTGAGAAGGTCTTTACCACCGTATGTTTATAGGTGGGCGAGAGGGTCTTTACCACCGTATGTTTATAAGTGGGTGATAGGGTCTTTTCCACCGTATGTTTATAAGTGGGTGATAGGGTCTTTTCCACCGTATGTGTATGAGTGGGTAAGAGGGTCTTTACCACCATATGTATAGAATGTGGGTGAGAGTGTTAGTATTACAGTAAGTGTATGCCTGGGTACGTGGGTTCATTGCAAATGCTGTCGACTCACTTGAATGGAGGGTAGAAGGACAATGATAATATCTAGGGTGTATAAGAAATCAATCAAGTTCATGAAAATGGATATATGATTTTGACTAACAAGCTTAGAGATTTGCACAAAGGTAATCACTGTTTCCTATTTGTTTACGTAATATATAATAAAAGCTATGACATCTCTAGTAGGAACTTTAGTATTGTGATAGCCTAGTTTCTAACATGGGAAATATAAAACTTGATAAATAACACAACAGGAATAAATTTAAATGCGAGTTACTATAAATTTCATCCTCTAACACAGTTGAACATTAATTTTGGATGTTGAAAAGAAGTAAAAAAACTTCAAAAATCTAAAGGACTATTTTGTAAAGAAGCCCTTTCTAAAAATTAACCTATTAACTACGGCTTACGGGTAACTTACGAACCACCTCCAGAGACAGACAGACGCACTGCTGCAGTTGTAAAACCTTAACATAATTTGAGCTAAATATTACTTAAAATATATTATTCTTGGAAATCATGAGATAAAACGAACAAGCTCATTATAAAAATGGATTAAACACATTTAATAGGCTGTGTACTTAGTTAACAATTTGTAGGGTTGATTCTTGTGACTCAGATTATGGAGGACAGTCTGAATAGTAACTACTTTATGACTACCGTCATGTCACACGTGGGATGAACCAATTTAATTCAATTTATAGTATTGAGAAATCCGAAATGGTTCTACAATGTTTTTGTTCTTCCTTTGATAACGAAACACCAAATCCGTGATTAATAAAACATGTATAAATAATATTAATCAACACTAACCAAACAGTTTTAAGAATCTTATATATTTCAGTTAAAGTGTGGTCATGTACATATAATTCAAGAACTTGTGATTTTTAGGTCGTCTTTTGAAAGGAACCAATTCGAATTCAAACAATTTTCATATCACATAAAGAAGGATTTCAAGAATTTTTAAATGTAAAGAAATAGGTTCTAACGTTATTCAACGTCCTATCCTTATATATAATACGTAAAGGAGTTTTTTGTCAACACAACTCCTCCCTTAGTTTTTTTAGCCAATTTGAAAATTTTAGGTGTAAAGAAATTTGCCTTTATTCGTAGTTGTGCAATTTGTTCAATATTTTAACACTCAAAGCCTTCAAAATACGTTTACCGGCCATAAGAATAACATGGAGAGATTTAAATTAGTCAAAAATTATCAGCTGTTAAAATGTAAACAATGATGTTTATAATACTGAGGCAGTTTTGTTTTTTATAAAAAAAGAAATTGAATGTACGTCTGTCTGTGTGTATGTATATCAGCTTCTAAATAAAATGAAAACTTTTATAATGGTTATAAGTAATAAAAACAAGTGTTTATGTTTTTTTTTTTTATAAATATAGGGTAAATCAAGTGCAGTGAGTTAATATCTTTACTTAAAGTTACACGACGAGGGCAGAATCCGAGGTGTCTTGAGCAAATCGATTGGCGAGTTTATCACCCAAAGCGTACAGGGCTGCCCCCAATATTCTTCGAATGGGAATAATAGTCAGTGATATGTACGGCTTTACTAAGATCACAGCAGAATTACTCTGTAAGATAACAAATTTGGGAACAATAGTTCAGTTTAATTTGTATTAAATTGCATTAACTCTAAGGATTATGAGATGAAACCCGTTTATGGATTGCATAGAAGTGAACAAAAGCCAACGAGGTTCCCCCGAGGAAGTCGTGAGTGTTGGGTTGAAGATAAGAGAATCTCTAAGGAGGTCGTCATGATGTAATTGAGACGACTCTGTTAGTGATTTGGGTATTGGCATCTAATCTTTGAATGCAAATAGTTAAGACGGTTGCTACAAAATGAGGGTACTGATTTACTTGTACGCTACTAAAAATTAGATCCCAAACGAATAAGTCTCCAGATTTGTCTAAGTAGACCACTAATCCAACGATGTCGTAAACCCACATGCGCATATAAGCTGGAATTGGTATGTAGATAATATTTTGAGATTTTATCTACATATCATGTATAAGAAGAGGACACTCTGAAATGTCCAACCATATTGAATTAAATATTTGATTAATATTGTTCAAAAGAAACATTTTGTAACAGTTATCTTCTTCAGTCTTTAGCATTTTACCTTTTAGGACGTTAATTCGTTTCTAGCGTCTAAAAGGTGCGTTAGGTTTACATTCAGATAACAAAATACTTTATAGTTGAAATTTAACTTCATAAATCTTTGGTATTTACTTTTTTGTCGTTTTTAATACCGTTATCGCCTAGTGAAAGCAAATAAGAAACCAATTAAAAATACCTTTTTACTTTTTCTGTTGAAGCGTATGATTGATTTCAAGCGCCTAACTGATTCAAAACATTTTGCAAATTCAGCATATTTGGAAAAGTAAATTAAAATTATGGTCATGACACTTTATTTAAATGTTTAAAATGAAAAAGGAAACTAAAAGAAGGGGAAGCAACTATTCTGAAATTAAATTTCTTCCCTTAGAAATGACACTGCAAAGCATATTGTTTCATATTGTAAAATATATTTAAACAAGTATTGTAGCTTTTTATTTACATCAACCAAATGCTGTCATACGTGGAACAATACTGTTAGTTTCAGGGCGGTGTTTTCTCCAGAACTTTATGGTTTTAAAATGACCTGAGTTGGTGAAAAATCAAGTACTAATATAGAGTGATACATTTAGCAACGTGGAATTGGCAATATGTAGAAGAAAATTAATTTCAGCACCACCATAAAAAATAAAATGGTGGTTTTGTGTGGTTTGTGAATAAAACTATAATAGCATAATAATTTTATTGTATTCTTATATATTCAGTTCACCTTGAAAGTCCTATAAATAATAAAAAAAATAGTATATTTCATAACAAGAGTGGAAAGTGGGGTTTTGCATGTTCGAGACCATATGTTTGAAGTGCGAGACTTGTCGAGCACTTCAAATGGTTGAGAACATACAAAACACTTTCACTCGAGTTTTGAACGATACCTTTCACTACACTACGGAATAAAAACTCATTTTTGGAATGTTAACTGTTTATTAAATTAGAAACATGTTTTAAAATCAGGTGTTGTTGACTGTGGAAAATTTTCGGTTGTAAACAATGTTACTTTCGGTAGTAAACAATAGACAGCTGTTGAAAATATGATGTTTCGCAGGTTGTAAACACATAACGAAAACAGCTGAACTCATAGTAGTGTAGTGAAAAATGATTAACGTAATTTTTAAGGTTCATTTTGAGAATATTTGTTCATACCCTCATCCAAATATGAACTGTTTGAAGAGAGGAAACTTCAAGAGAAGGTTGCGTTTGCAACAACCAAAACACTATAGGTTTTCTTTACTGGGGATCTATTTACGAAGTTATGAAAGGCTGTATAAAACAAAACCCTTCAGTCGCTACCACATTCTGTGTAGGAATGCAATATGAATGGAAGTATTTCAGATGTTTGTTCTTATTGACCCCTTAGGAACATTTACTAAACAGAACATCCAACCATTGAGATAAAAATATCCTCAACATTTCCCATATTCATATTGCAGATATGCATCAACATGTTTTTTTTTTTACTTTATACATGAAAGTACCATCAATGTATACATTGAATTTAATAAAATTGTTAAAGGCCAGTAAATAATCAATAACATTACTAAGTGATAAATGTGTAAAAATAATACGATCAATGTACTTAATATACAATTTGTGGTAGTAAATTCTCAAACTATACATTATTTCCTACTAAGAAACCGATATGGTGAAAATATATGGTTGAAAATTATGGGTGAAGTAGTGTCTACTCAGGTCGATTGTTTAGCTATTTCTTAATAGCTCAATAGCCAAGGCAATTAAGGAACCCACAGTAAACGTAGAATCCGAACTACGCAGTATTGGTTTGATTTTCAGATGATAGACGCCTGATACTGAACTTCTGTCCTCTAAAAACAGAAAGATTCTGAGTACCGCTCAACATGGATACTTCAAAAATCTCTGGTAATATCCACGACGATGGTAACCATTGAGCGGACACCATTTCTGTATTTAGAGGCAGTATAGGATTATTAATGTAATATCGCCTAAAATATACATAAGACGATGTCCCTAAATAACTGGATTACAGCACTGTGTCACTAGTACCGACATTCATCAACTGTAGTGCCTATTATACTAAATTATACTCGTTACATATACTTTTAAACTCAATGCTTGTATGAAACAAATATTAGACAAAAGGCAGTAAATGTTATTTTTATAATTGATGATGAATTTTGCATGACATTTTTTAAACAGATGACGAATCGATTGGTTATAACATATGTGTTTTTATACTATTATTCTAAAATGTTTGGACCTTTACACTGGAATGTTAAGAATCTTCCTACTTGCAATGTTAACCTTCCGGACAATCTGAACGAAATATACAAATTAAAATTTCCATATCCCCCCTTTTTTCCAACAAAAAATTTAAATTTTGAGAGATTGTAGTTGATAGTTTTCAAGCTCGGCCTTTTTCATTCTGACTCCACGTCCGCTAAATGGATGCTATCAACGGGGATACTACTAGAGAAGTGAGGTGTCTACGTAGGATGGTAGTCAGGAACCGGATGCTGTATAGGGAAAACTGAGTATCAGACTCATCAGTTAGCTTAAAATCAGTCCAATACTACGTGGTTCATATTCCATAGTAACTGAAGAAAAAGAAATTTTATATTCAATACTGATTTAACAACTCGTTAGTAATAAGTTTAGCAACACATATTTAGTAACGATCATAAGTAGATAGAAGCGTAAAGTATAAATATAATATTAGTAACAGGACTTTGCTTGCAATATATTTAGAACATTGGTTGTTTTATTAAAAAATGTATTTTATATTATAATTAAAAAACATAGTTGAAGTCAGTAATGTTGGTAAATTAATTTAATTAGTGCGATACACATTTTATTGTAAAATAAGTTACTTTATTTTGGTAAAATAGTTCAGTAATTTGGTAAAATTACTCTTTACTGGTGTAAATCTTTCAATAAAGACTAAAAAAGACCTATAAAATATATCCGATTGAGTAATGACCTTACTTTGACAGAAAAATAAGGAACCATTCTAACTGAACACACTGAACAATCATATTGACTAACTAATTAAGTTGAAGCCAATGAACTTGCTTTGGTAGAAAGCATGTGGCACCAGTAATCAAACAACACACACTAGTTACAGCTTTGTTAGCAGAAACAAACACTAATCTGTGAATATGCGATACTTAGACATATCATTTATGGATATTTATAAGCCCTACAAATATGTAGGGCTTATAAATATTAAAAAGCCGATATTTTATATATAGATACCCACTAGCCCAGGCGTACATGTATGATAGTAATGACCTACCCACCCACCCACACATGTATGTACGGCAGTTATATATACAGTGTAACATTATAAAGTCACGATAATTTCATTGCAGTGCTGTGCAGATAGTGCTCTAAGCCAGCCGCAAAACTATGGATTGGCCGCTTAGAAAACGACCTACTGAACATATTAGTGTGAAAGAGATGCACTGCGTGATGGAAAAGAGATAGAAAACTACTCTTCCCCAACTATTTAAAAAATGTCATGACAACCAAGATTAGTATCTTTTTAGATAAACATGTGATGGAGGATTAAAATGTTTGTCTTTAAGTATTTATAAATCATTGTTGGTACTAGAGACATAATGCTGTAACCCAGCTACTTCGGATTATAATTTTATAGATAATATTGACGATAGGTTGTACACTCGGTCCTTTCGATACTAAAACGGTGTCCGCTTAATGGTTCACATTGACGTGGGCACTACTACAGACGTCATGGACGACCTTGTTTGTGGTAATTAGGATCCAGGTGTTTTGTAGAAAGGATAGCTGAGTATCTGGCTTGTAATTTATCTGACGATCAGACCAGCTAATTGACAAGCTAGTCATTTAGCATTTGAATATCACGAAAAGCTGTAGGTCCTTTAGATGCCTTGGAAATTAGGCTATTAATAAAGGGCTCGTTCTAAGGAACATTCGTTCGACTACACTCATCACATTAATTAGTCCCTCAGATTCACCCGTATATCTATGATTGGCGTCTTAATTATGAATAGAGACGTCTTAGTTTCGATAGGAATATTACAAAGGTAAGAATAAAGAAATGATAGTTCTCGTTCCTGAATAGTTATTAAATCGAAAAATTTTCAAATAGCATTGTTCAAAGTGTCACAGCTGGCACATTTCAGAGTTCTAAGGTTCTTGAACAATGCAAATGAATGGCTAAGTCAAGTGTAGCCAAGTGCAGCAAGAGTGTGAAAGCTTTTAACCTCAGAGACAGATTCTAACTCTTGTTTTACAATAGGCTTGCAAAACACAATGGAACGCATGTTGTAAGATAATTCCAGAATTAAAGAGTTTTTTAAGCACTCTAACATAAATACTAGTAGTTAAATTAGTTATTATTCCCAAAATTTAATGCACTTTAAGAGAGACAGTTGTAAATATTGTACGTTTAAAAACGTACATTATAATATGAAACTTAACTCTTAAAATGTATCTTGGAAAAAATAGTTATTCTTCAACAATTCCAAGACCAACAAAGATTAACCAAAATATTTAACAAAAAAATGTATATTTTTCAAAAATGTTTAACTTGGTATGTAACATAACGTGTTATTTTTTGACATTATTTACCTATTCATATAACAATATTTGTGTTCCGTATGCTTTCCATTTAAAAAATTTAAAAGCTGGCTGGTTAAATGACTATTCATGTCATTTACTGAAAAGTTATCTTATTTGTAGCATTCGCTGAAAAGGTCACACCACTCCGATGAACATGAGAGTTACAATAGTGTAAACACTAAAGAACCAACATTTTTACATTGTGGCCCACCCCACGTCTAGGTTTAGGAATATGTTGATAGTTTTTATATTTAAATAATAAGATATTAAAGACATTTACTACAGTAAGGTGTAACACTACTGATATGAACGTTTGAAAATCATCCAACCCCTCCCCCCCCCCAAATGTTTTACTTCAAGGTAAGTAAGAGTGTTGATAATAATTTGCATGAGTTATTTGAGGTAAAAAATGTAGGGTTGCAGCTGAGAGAAATATTTCTTTTCAATTTGTTTGGTTAGTAAAGTTAGTATAGGTGGTCTAATATAGCTGTTAAAACTTCTTTAACATAAATAATTAAAAAAAATAAATGATAACAAAAAACGTTCTTAGAACTTAGGCTTAAGCGGCCCGTGTCATAACTAGAATCTACAGTTTCCGGTGACAACCGCGTCAAGGTACTATCTACAATATTTACAATATTTGTAAATTTGTAAATATTGTAGATAGTACCTTGACGCGGTTGTCACCGGAAACTGTAGATTCTAGTTAAAAAAAGTTCTAGCTATAGTAAAAATACCTATTTTTAATTATTTGGTTAAAAACAAAATATATACATATTTTATGTCAAACATAAATAAACTTATGTGATGTTTTATTGGAACTATATATTTTATATCGAACAAAATATAAGATGTAAGAATGATATAACATTTTTACGTATTTTCTTTTTATTTTGTTTAGTCATTTTCTTCTTATTACGTAAATTTGTAATTAACATGTGTCCTTTGTACACGTTAATTTATATTGAAAAATTCACTGTTTAAGCATATGACTGATATTAATAGTTAAGTGTGAATTGCAAGTTTATAGAGTAAACATGTTGTAGGGATAGTCTAACTTACTGTCGGCGCAGATATTATGTGCACACAAGTTTGAAGGTTATTTTCTAAGTAACTAAGAGACCTATGAGAACTCCAATCATAACATTGTTTTGCTTGTTTAATTGTGCATTATTACTATAAAAACCATTCATGTAGTAAGTACATTTATGTTTTAATAGTTGGTAGATAAATACTTATTCTATTTAGTTGTATACATTTTAGAATTTTGTCTCCAGGAAAAAAAGTTCTTATCAATTACATGAAACATCGCTTTCTCGGCTACTTAAGATTGGAATAAATTAAGAGAGATCGTAAAATTTATTATTTGGTCCTGCTGTAATCCTTAGTACATATACATCATTTGTATCTACACAGTCAGCTCACCGACAAGTCACACCACCTACAGCTGTCTCAGGGTGAGGCAGACCACCCGTGCAGCATGTATAGTAGGAGAACGGTTTGGTCTAGTGGCCTAAAACAAAATGCTTTCCCCCTATATTGCATATGGGGAGTCCATTAAAAATGTTTTCATCAACCTTTTCGTAAAGAGTGTTGAAAAACTAGGGGCCATGGGTTCGAATATCAAAATTATCAAATGCAAACCTATGGCAAATAATACATAATTTTAAAGGTCTTGTTGAAAGAAACTCATTGATGAAAAAACATTCATTTATCATGACACATTTCAAAATGGCGGCCATTTTTGTGGAAAATATTGACGTTTACGGACTACCCTATAATTTTCTTACTGTTTGAGATAGGTTCATTCCGATTTCAATTTCTTACTTGCAAAATCCTCAGCTTCACTCTGATATGCCGCACGACTACTTTTATTATTATTTTGATATTGGCCCCCTAATACGAATTTTTGAAAAATTAAAAATTCCTTAAAGTCAAAATGTTTAAACAGCAACATGCATCGTTCGTTCATCTACACTCATCACACTCATTCAAAAATCCATATTCGCCCATATCTTGACGATCGGCGTCTTATGAAAAAATAAAAAAAAAAATAAATAAATAAAAATAAAAAAATTTTAAAGCGCTTGTTAAGACAAACAAATTTTGCATTACACTTTTATTTGTATCTCCAGTGGTTTTTGAGAAATAAGCACAAACGTGTTTTTAATAATAATTTTCCCACCTTTTTACGTTACTTTGGCCACTGACATCCAAAACTGAAAGCACTGAGTCAAAATCTAACATTTTAATTGCGTAAATCGAAATAAGGAATTATGTAAGCAAATTTATTTTTATTAAGATATTTCAATTTGACAAATACAGGCAAAAAGCGTTTTACATTAAGTACTGTGTTTTCATTGCTAATAATACAGATATGGTATTATTACTAATCTGGTATTATTACAATCTGGTTTAAAGCTTATTACTAAGATAATCTTGAAGGGAATTCAAGCACATGTAAACTACAGTAAAGTAAGTTCAGTTGGATTCTGGATATTTTTGTACGATACTCTTATTAGTTTTTTTAAGGTTGCAATTATGTTAAAAGTTAGAAAATAAATACAAGAATTTACAAATCTTGTAAAAAATACAAATCTTGTATTTTTTAAGAGACATTAAGAGTAAAAATACCAATTTATATTTGTTTAAATCTGATCATTTTTTTAAAATACAAAATGTATAGCCAAAGTAACGTAAAAAGGTGGGAAAATTATTATTAAAAACACGTTTGTGCTTATTTCTCAAAAACCACTGGAGATACAAATAAAAGTGTAATGCAAAATTTGTTTGTCTTAACAAGCGCTTTAAAATTTTTTTATTTTTATTTATTTATTTTTTTTTTTATTTTTTCATAAGACGCCGATCGTCAAGATATGGGCGAATATGGATTTTTGAATGAGTGTGATGAGTGTAGATGAACGAACGATGCATGTTGCTGTTTAAACATTTTGACTTTAAGGAATTTTTAATTTTTCAAAAATTCGTATTAGGGGGCCAATATCAAAATAATAATAAAAGTAGTCGTGCGGCATATCAGAGTGAAGCTGAGGATTTTGCAAGTAAGAAATTGAAATCGGAATGAACCTATCTCAAACAGTAAGAAAATTATAGGGTAGTCCGTAAACGTCAATATTTTCCACAAAAATGGCCGCCATTTTGAAATGTGTCATGATAAATGAATTTATTTTCATCAATGAGTTTCTTTCAACAAGACCTTTAAAATTATGTATTATTTGCCATAGGTTTGCATTTGATAATTTTGATATTCGAACCCATGGCCCCTAGTTTTTCAACACTCTTTACGAAAAGGTTGATGAAAACATTTTTAATGGACTCCCCATATGCAATATAGGGGGAAAGCATTTTGTTTTAGGCCACTAGACCAAACCGTTCTCCTGCTATACATGCTGCACGGGTGGTCTGTCTCACCCTGTATAGTTGCAATACATCATTTTAATATCATTCATATATCAAAAAATCAAAAGGTTTTAATTGTTTTCTACCCCTGTCATACTTTACTGAAAGAAAACAAACTTGCCTTCCCATATAGAGATGAATGTGGATGTTTTGATATATCTTTGATGAAAATTAAGTTGAGATGGTAGTAACAAATGTTTATACTTTACATAAATAAAAAATATATTGAGCGTATCTTATGTTTCACTATAAACTATTTATAAAGGGTTGTTTTACTATTGTACAGTAATAGAAACACGTTGCGAAATAAACTTTTTAGTAATAGAGATGTAATATTGATTTTGTTGTTTACTTATTTAATTTATTGAGTAACCTTAACAACAATTATTTTTAATTGTTGAAAATAATCACACAAAAATGAAAGAAATCATTACAACCAAGTCAAAGAAAAAGCAAATTCACATTGAAACAATAAAATAACACGTTAAAATTAAGTAAATATTCAGCTGTATATAATGTTAGTAAAATAATTAAAACTTCTTGAAAAAATAAATAGTTAATAAGCACTGTACGAACGAATCACACACAAGACAAAGCCAGTGAGCTTGTTTTGTGTGAGAGACACATGACACTTGTGATTAAATGACAAACAAGTCAATGCCTTCTGAATGATACATCGCCCCTGTATATGTACAATATTTACACAGTTGTTCAACTTTACTTCTAATACTTAATATTTTATATTATTGTGAAAGAAGAACACTTTCAATCTTTATGAATTTCATGACAGCATTGAGTTTGATGTAGCAAGATCATAATCAGTTTTATAGTAAATACATTATATAGAAATATTTTAAAATAAGATATTTAACATGCACTGACATAAATTTGATATTGAAAAGAAAATTTTTAAGTTTATTCATTATTATGACAGAGTCAAGTATAGTTTTTTAAATTAAATTTCTATTGGTTATTGAGCAATAATATTTTGTTGGTAGTTGGTAAAAGCCCAGCTTCACAAGCTATAGGCTTTCAGTTCAAACCCAATCAGAGTCTTGATAAATGTCGAATGGGATCAGCTGATAGTAATAGGCTGTTCATTTGTCATTTAAATGACACTTTTTAAGGAATGATTGATCGGACTTTGTACATTCGCTTATATACAATCATCAAACTCATTCAAAATTCATATTTTTCCATGTCATGACAACCAGTACAAAATAAATAAACAAAAACAAATTAATATGATACATGGTTTTTTATATTCTCGTATATGCTAATGTGAAAATCTTTAGTAGTATATATTTTAAAATTGTAGGCCCAACATGGATAGTTTATAAATATTCTCTTATCGATGTTACATTATGGTTTTCTTGAAATAAATGCTCAGCAAAAGTTGAAGCATTGTACAGTTCATGTAATAATAAATGTTTATAAACTTAAACCTTTTATTAAATCTTCTTGTTTAGTACTTAGGGCAAGTTGAACATTTATTGTTCAATTTCCAGAGTTATTGTATTTGTTATTGTTTATTTTTACAGGAACCAAATTAAGAGTTGTATAAAGTATTGGAGTATGAGTTGGTGAAGTCATTTATATAAAACATACGAACAAAATGTATTGTTTTAATACTTAAAATGAATCAGCCATTTTAAAATTAAATTGAAAAAAATAATAACAATATAAATAAAAAATATATATGTAAAAAAAGAAATAATTTTAATAAGGATGATAGTATACGTCTTCCAAAGACATGGGAACCCATTTTAAGTAAATTGAAATAAAATGGAAGAATCAGCCATATTGATTTTCTTCGGCCAATGACCGTAGGTCCTGTGGGTCGTGCCTCCACCCTTCTCTCCAGCATACCTGCCAAACCAGTATCCATCCCACCATCTGTTATAAAAGCTAGAAGGTTATTCGGCGATCATATCTCAGAGAAACCACTGAGGATGCCGCATCACAGTATGGGCGAAACGTCTGGTTATCTAGTTAATATTGTAGATAGTACCTTAACACGGTTGTCACCGGAAAATGTAGATTCTATTTATGACACCGGCTGCCTAAGCCCAAGTTCTAAGATTAAATTCCTCTACGGGCTGGATTTAGCTTTGTGACAGAAGATTATTTGTTATATATTTTTAACTTTTATTGTAGTGTAATGACTTTTGGACGTTTTGTCCAACTATAAAACTCAGCTTTTACATAATTTTAATTTAAAAAAAATAATAATAATGGTAGCTGACAAAAAACTATACGATATATATACAGGGTGTTCCTGAACTCTCTGAGGATCTGTTCAGGTATTGATTGTGAGTCAAAAACAAAACATAATGTCATATTTTAAAGTCCAAATCATGTCCGGTACCCGTACAGCTGCCATTTTGTATTTTTTACTAATTATTTTTTATTTTGAAAATTATTTAACCTATAGAGTTCAAATTTGTTGTACACAGTAATATAACAAATCTTTTACTGGAATAAAAAAATCAAAAACGTTTTTCAATTATTTTCAAAATGGTTGCACTTTGAAACTTTTGATCCCTAAGAACTTTTGGAAGGTTAATAATAACAAAATCACACGAATACCTTTTTCTGAAAATTTAATTTGCAATCAAAAATGTAAGTTGTATGAAATTGGATGATAAATAACCGAGATTTGAGTATTTTTCTATTTAACCATTTACACGTGAGTGTGTACAGTCATTTATATAACTTCCTACAATTTTAACATTTGTTTGTAACTTTTATGAAAATATATTTTACAGGTAAAAATATATTAGAGGTAATAGAACTAATGTTACAGTATAGAAACTATCATAGGTGTCCCAAATTATTTAAACATTGATTGAAAACTGTGTTAATCTTTTTTAGTGTAGAAAAATAGTCGTTTGATAAAAGTCTGCTATTTTATCACCACTTTAAGATACTATTGCACCTCCACAGTTTCAGTATCGATCAAGTAGTGTGAGCAATACAGACTAATTATCCATTAAATGAATTAATTTGAAATTTTTTATCTACATTAACCAATAACAGTATGTTGCAGAAACATTTTTTCCATGAATATGTCACGCGATAAACACAATTAAATTAGAATCGTATACAAAATATTGACAATTTTATTTTTAACGTTAAAACCAATATTTATGAAAACACTGAAAAAACTAATCAAACTACTAAATTACTATGAAAAAAGTTCATTTAAAATAAATACTTGTACAATTGATAGTTTTAAAATTCTAACTCATCTTATATGCACCATCTTACATAACTTGTTTAAGGCACTCACCAGAAGCAGACATTTTGTAGTAGTTAGAATGTAATTGCTCTTACCTAAAAACAAACACAATCAAATTAATTTCAAACTAAAACGTAATAAAAATTTATTGTAATAAGAATAATTTCTTCATCACAATAATGTTTAACCTTCACTAACATATTTTTCTTTGTGTAATAAAGAATAAAATGGGATATTTTACTACACCATTTCACATAGTAATTTCATTGAAAGTTTCATAGTATATAAATTCTAAATCACTTTTAAGAAGGAATATTGTTCAATATAGAACATTTGTGATAGTTAAAATACATTAAATATATATTTCATGTAATAATTAATTGTACAAACTTGGTTTTTAACTTCGAGACAAAATATTATGTTTGCAGTCAAACACCATAGTGTCGAGCTCGGGTTAAATGTAATCATCCCTTAATGATTTAATGATTGATACATTAATAATACAGATCATCTTCAGCAAAAAACATTGAGTAAAAACAGTAAATATAAAAAAATGAATAAATTAAGTACGCATAGTTTGACTCATAATAAGAGACAAGAACTACAATTTAGTAAAAATATTTATTAGTTTTATTCTTAATTTTAAATTATTTAATGTTTTAACAAATAAGAGTAAGGAAAAAACAAACTGGAGGGAATAGTCAATATAATATAAAGAAGCTTGACGTGTTTAGACGGATTACCTTTGTGTGATTCTTACAACAATATTTGGAAGTTTTAATGTACTTGCTATATACAAATATTTTTGTACAGAATTGGAAAAAGCTCGTTTTATTAGATGTTAATAATTTTACTGCATTAAAAAAATCACAATTAAAAATATATACTTTCAATAAATATTATCGTATGGTTTTAAACTTGCTTCAAAAATACATAATATTTATTTATACTACTGAAATACATATCAGTTGCCATACGACTTAAATGAAATTTCAATTGAATTATTTTTTAATAAAATATTTATAAAATAATAAAATACCAGATTGCAGCTAAAAGCTGTTTTGAAAAAGCGTTTTGCTATTTTTTAACTTAAGATTTTCTAATTAGAGAACAAATATGTTTTGTTAAAATGAATTCTGTACTAGTTGGTTATAAATATTCAGATATCTTAATTGTTTGTGTTTTATATATTTTTAGTAATGATTTTCTTCTTGATACATTTTTATATACATGTACGGTTATTTAGCCTAGTTATTCATAATAAATGTATAGTAATAATAAGTATAGGTTGATGATATTACTTCCTAAACCGGTTTTTAGTTATAATATTAAAAAATAATATAATATATAATTTAATAGAACATTTATCTAATATCAGTGTATATTTTTGTGGTATACTGAGAAATATATTTAGCTAATATAGAGGAAAAGAAAACTTGACTTAATAATACCAACTAACACCTTGTGTATTTATGCAGTTTCTAGATGCTTCGCCAATATTGACCTTTCAATCACTATTGGGAAGAATCTATTCTATATTTTCAGAGAAAACTCTTTTCATTACGTAGAGATAATGTTTAATATCTCCGTGTAATGAAATATTTACAACAAAATCTTGAATATAAACAATTCAAATATTTTGAAAATGTTATTTTTCTATCTGTCTCCTTATTTTTCATATATTTTTTTAAATGGAGTCTATTTTCATGTTAAACACGAATTTTAAAACTATTTTGTTCTACGACAACCATTTATTTATTTATTTAATTTTTACAATGCTACAATACATCACAATTGCCAATTACACTGTAGCATTAAGAATATTATTAATAAATCATATCCAACATGCAAAAAGAGTCCAATAGTTCATGAACTGCAGGCGGTGATTCTATAGTAATAATACTAATTTATAACATGAATTTTAGCCATATACAATAAATATAACTGTATAAATATAACAATGCATATAACTATATAAATATAACAATCAGTTTAAATCTATAACAACCAGTATAATATAACATTACAGCAGTCATCATGAAACGAGCAAATAAATACAGTTTTATTCAATCAGTACAGTTTGTCTCAATATTTATCGAGATATTGCGAAAAAACTAAGTTCGCTGTCAATCACCTATGTGGCCATTCGCACAATATTCATAGCAGATATAACTAACATAAAAAAAAAAAAAATAAAAATAAAAAAAAAAACACAAATTGACATACGTTCCGCCCAGAAGAATGTCAAGCATTCCTTTCTGGAGGCCAGGCATAAGAGTTTATTCAAATGACGAATTTCTGTTGAATAAATAGACAATTAAAATGTGTTAGGTTATGTTTGGTTAGGTAAGTAAAAATGATTTTTTTGGACTGAAAAATTACTTTTCTTGAAAAACATTACATCCATGTTCACCAATAAAAACAAGTAAATTGAAAAAATGTTTTGATAACTATGGATTTAAAAAAAGCTTTTTTATCACTATCACATAAAAAATAGTTTTTCGTTTTTTTGTGTTAAAAAACAGTTTTCCGCTGTGGAAATCAAACTCCTCAAGAAATATGAACTTATAATTGAATACTTGTTCAACAAGAAATCGTATTTTCAAAATCGTCTGGAAAGGGCATAGTTACCAACGTTCGTTGCAACAATTACAAAATTATCATTATAATGGAAATCCTTGTCATTTAGACCCCGATAAAAAATACAACCAACCCCGAAATTATATTCCATACTTATTATGTAAATACTTGCTTTTAAATTTGTAGCCACGCTGGGACAAGTCTGTAATGGATCTCATTACGTAGAAAGTTGAACTATCTCGAAATGAAATCTAGCAACCATCCCAAATGAGTTTTCTGGCCCTATTTCATTTGAAGCCATGGCGGGGAATTTAATATACGTTATGAAAACGTAATATAGATTATGTGGGTGGTATTGATTTGGATGTATGTTTATGACATCAATTAGTTTTAAGAGGAGCAAATTAAAAAGAAGCATATGAAACAACAGCAGCATATTGTAATTTGTCTTAATCGGCATGTAAGTATGCCTTGCAGAATTCACGACTGCTTATATAAAAAAGGTTAGGCGTAACCCTTATGATACTAGGATAGTGAAATAATTACGATCCCATTGGTTTTTACAACCCTTTAAATCAATTTAACTTTACCATATATTTTTTATAAATAAATCTTTATTAAAGCTCATCCTCAGTAATACCACCGTACTTGTATGGGTGGGTAGATGGATCAATACCACCGTACGTGTATGGGTGGGTAGATGGATCAATACCACCGTACGTGTATGGGTGGGTAGATGGATCAATACCGCTGTACGTGTATGTGTGGGTATATGGATCAATACCACCGTACGTGTATGGGTGGGTAGATGGATCAATACCGCTGTACGTGTATGTGTGGGTATATGGATCAATACCACCGTACGTGTATGGGTGGGTAGATGGATCAATACCACTGTACATGTATAGGTAGTGGAATGGAGATACTGCCACTATTGGCTTAAAAAGAACCTTAAAATTAATTCACTATTTGAAATCATTTTAGCGCGAAACATAAATTTATTGATCTGCCCATTTAAAATGTTCATAAAAGCAACAACCCGTGAATTATATCAGTGTGTTAAATATTATCGTGCAATATAATAAAATGGAAAATAATAGTGAGCAATATAATATTGTGCTTTATAATAGTGTCGAATGGAATCCGTTTGAAGCTGGTGCATAATTAGGGGAGGGACCTTTAAGTACAAACAACTTTATACATCTGCGAAGCAAAGTCTCCATTAGGATCCTTTATGTCATATACTATTTATTTTAAATTTAGTAACACGCCAAACTACTACATACTTCATTATTTGGTGCAATTTCCATTCTTCATACAAAAATATTCAGACGTCCACCATTAAATATTGTGAAAAGTTATCTTAGGACAAATTAACAGATATGACTTGTTTACGTGTTGCATAAAAATCATAAATGCTGGATTATTGACTTTTAGTTTGGAATGTAAACATAATAAATGTCTAAAGTAACTTTAAAATAAATATTAATTATTTAAACATTATGATATGCACTGAAGGACTATTATAGATAATTTAATACTTTAAACAATGTTGCATTATCTATAAATTGAGAATTACTCTGTTGCAAACTACTTCAAAACTTTTCACGTTGAAAGTATATTTTGACAAGGAACACACATTTGTATATCGTATTTTTCCATTTTATGCCCAAAACTAATTTCAATTTAATACGCAATTACTATGTGGTTAAAACAAATGAAAATAAAATTGCACCAAATACACATATTTGGGTGTTTTGTACTAGAAGTCAATTAATTTTTAATCGAATTAATAAAAATATTTGTTTCCAGGATTTTTAAAAAATAAATAAATAAATAAAACCGATGTAATTGGAATAAATAAAATAGAAGTGACATTATTATACGTGCAACTTATCACTTACGCAACTTAAAAGACTTTATTTCATTCCTTGTTTGTCAATAGAGACGTTATTAATCGATTTCTAATGTAAACATCAGATTTATTTTTAGAATTTAATTTCATTAAAACAAATTGCTTAGTTTTCATAAACAAATTCATAAAATTGCTTATTCTTTATTAATAATTATCAATTACCTAAGTAAAGGTGTAGGTTCATTAGACGCACTGGCTATTATTGCTTTGTTAATAAACAGCTCTTTCAAAGGAACATTCGACCCTCAAAGTAAAAACTACACTATCACACTTTTATGTCCCTTCATAGTTACCCATATCGCTAAGATAATAGTAGTAATGACTAGTATTAATATATTCAACAGAACTATCAATGAACGTTCATTAAACAATCAGAATGACGTTTATAAGAGAATTAATTCACCCTAAACAGAGCACGCTCTTCAATATCGATATATTATTGTAAAAAATATAATAAAACAATCTTGACATGAAAAATAATTGATAATAACAAAACCAAAATATTATTCTAACATTGCATTACAACAATGTGACCAAACAAGTTTAAACAATTGAGTAAGAGAAACAGTCAAACAGTTCACGAGATAAATGGTCTGGAAACAATTAGTTTTGACGTCAGCTTTAACTGCGGGAGCCTCAGTCTGGCTTTTGGCACCATCACGACTAAATATAGTCTCAATCTCATATGTTAATTTACACCGTATTTTAACAAAAATAATAATAAGAAAGCTCTATTTTTACGTTTAATGAATATTAGGTTGAACATTGTTCCGTTCTTATGACATTTGTAATTATATAAATAAACTGCATTGTACAATTTGTAGATAATTTACATAATTTAAGTACAATGAACTACCTTCATTACAGTAGTCATTAATAAGAGGTCGATCGCAAAGTAAGCGAATATGAAGGGTGAAAAGTTACTTATAAAAAGTAATTTATTAAAAGGCCGACACCTAGGGAAACTACGGGACCTGAAGCTTTACGTGGAATCCGAACCATGTAGTACCGTATTGGTATAGTTTTCACATAATTGTCAAGCCTGATATCGGTTCTCTCTTGTACATAACAAACGAACTCTGACTACAACCCATCATAGACAGCCTAGACTTCTCTTTTAGCATCCACGTCGATGGTAACCATTATACGGGCGCCGAGTCAGTATTAAGAAGTCCATGTATATAGTCTATCGCTTACAATATCCACAAAAAACTATTCCTTTATAAATTAAAAAAATTTATAAATAACTTTATTGTAAAATTTGAAATTCAATAATTAACACATCGTAAAGTAATATATATTTACAACAACAATTTAGTTTTTAATTACGTAATTATCGCTATAATTTTTGGTGAATAAATGGTTATAAATTAAACTAACCGAAGGAAGAGTTACAAAACCTTTTTTTAGTGATAATGTTCTCACTAAACACAGTACATAAGCACATTACAGTAAGCAGCTTTTGACTTTCATTCTGATGATAACGAAGTTTATTGAGAGCTAATAATCCATATTTAGGAAGTTACAGTAGCTTATATTGACCAATTGGCTTATGAATAGAATGTTTAGTTAATTATAATGAATTTTATAATGTTGGGTCTACAACACATCTCAACAGGTGTCACTTTACATAGTAAAATTATAAATTCTTAAATGTAACAAATGTTACGTGACAATATGTGAATCTAAATTAGTACATGTCTTTCAATTTGGACGAGTTGGTGGCTAAGAGGTCTAAGACGTCAGGACGTAGAGCCTGAGTTAGGGACAGTGATGATATGAAACCAATCTGCACTGAAAGCATTTATCAATAATTCTCACCTTCTACTATACAGGTTCATCCCCTTACTGTGTCTGATGAGTTCCATGCACAGATCAATAGTCTATGGACAGAGTAAAGCTAGGAAGGAGATCGGCACTCCTTAAAATAAATAAGGGTAAAAAATAATAAATTAAATACTTTGATATTATTTATGCCAGAGTTTTACATTAAATTTGATGAGGAAACAATTTAATTTTTTTACTAGATATTAATGATAATTATTAATTATAAAACTTATTAGGTTCACATTGTAAATAATATTGCGATGCAAGTATGAAATGAACTATTAATGTTTAAGGAATGTTTAATATTTTTTATATTGTTCAATATTCTATCAGTTTTTACAAATTAATTGTGTCAAAAACAACAACCTTCTTTTTATTTTATTGATAGATATTTGTACTTAGGTTAATACTATTATACGTGAACAAGTTGGCAATATATAATAGAATCTAACCTAACCTAACCTGTCCTGAACTAACCTAAACAAACCTAACCTAAACTAACCTGTCCTGGCCTGACCTCAACTAACCTAAACAAAATTAACCAGACCTGACCTCATATAACCTAACCTAACCAGATATGACATAACCTAAACTAACCTATCCTTACATGTTCTAATCTAACCTAGAAAAACCTAAACTAAACTAATCGAACCTTAACTGACCTAACCTAGACGAACCTAACCTAAACTAACCTTACCTGACCTAACCTAGCCTAAGCTCAACTAACCTAACCTAACCTAACCAAACCAAACATAACCTAATCTAACCTAACCAAATCTAACCTAACCAAATCTAACCTAACCTGACCTAACCTAACCTAACCTGACCCAACCGAACCTAACATGACCAAACCAAACGGAACATAACCAAACCTAACCTACCCTAACCTAACCTAATGAAACCTAATCTAAACATAATTCAACTGAAAAAAATCAATACAATACAGTATATTAGACTTTATATTAACAAAGTATTATACTTTATCTGTCCACAGCTCACTTGAGCCGCCAACCGCGGAGGTAGCCAAGCGACGGTTACTAAAAAGTAATCAAGGCAGACGGTTACTTTCGTTCCATTTAGCCGCATTGTGTGATGCTCAAGAAATCCCCCCCCCCCCCCAATATACACAAAACACGATGTTGTAAGTACACGATAGACCAAAGAAGTAACACGACAGTTTTTTTGTTACTAGTTCTGGAAGGTTTTTCCCTTATAGTTTTTGTAATAATTAAAGCGCATTAACAAATTTGATATAAAAAGTAATTCATTTATATGTTTAATATAGGTAGAGATAACAAAAAAGATAGAAAAATAAGAATTAATTAAAGAGAGTGTCCTGGAAAAAGTAAATGCATTATGTTTTATGGCCAGTAAAGTAACAAACAAGAGCACAAGGAGATAGGAAATAGGATATGGAAGAGTAGGCTTTTTTAAACTTGATAAATAAAATAAAATGGAATTGGAACATTGAAAAGGAATCAAAGATATAGAAGAACAAGAATCTTTGTCATGCAATATTATTTTATATCGAGTGGGAACGTGGACATGGATAAAATAATTACTAAGCAGATTACATGCAAATTAAATGAGTTTTAAAAAGGGAATAGAGCAGACTTAGAAACGGGGTGGTTCTCTACACTTGCTTATCATTACCCCATGGTCCCATCTAAGCCACTACATCGGTATAAAAGTATGCTGTACAGAATCAACGTATAACAGTATTTATTGTGCAAACAATAATGCACAGAAGCCACGGTTTTTCTAATTTTCTGATTTCTATCAATTTCAAAATATAGTCATAAAGAATCTTATTTAAAAGGACTTGACCATACTAGTACTATACTCCACCAAGTTTACAAAAATTTTGATTGAAACCAGGGCTTTCATCTTGAGAACTTAAAAAATTCTTGAATTAAAAATCTCCGTTGACGAATATTTATTTCATTCCTATCGTGTAAAATTTATGTGCTTCGAATTTTTAATTTTTTATGAATAGTTAGCCGGTAGTTCTTGCTTTGCTACGGGATGGCTCTCTATGCTTACGTACACTTGCCTCCGATGTTCTCGTATAGGTTTCACATCTATATACAGGCTTGGTCGGCCGTCTGCTTAGATAAAAAAGAGTCTAAAAACCCCAATAAGTCTACTTTAGGGGAAGTCAAAGTAGAGCAATTACGGTAGACTTAGTTGAAAGACATTAAACATTTTAAAATGACAATTAATATATACTAATTATAGTGTCATGTTTTTGTTTTTTTGTAAATTTATGTTTTTTTAAATGTTTGTCGCCTAGCTATTCATAAAAAATTAAAAATTCGAATCACACAAATTATACATGATTTGAATGGAATCAACATTTGTCAACTGAAATCTTTACTTCAAATTTTTAAAAGTTTTCAAAATGAAATTCAGCCCTGGTTTCAATCAAAGATTTTAAAACTAGCTGGAGTATAGTATCGACCTGCTATAGTGCATGGCCAATTCCCGTTAGATAAGATTCTTTAACACTGTATTTCAAAACTTGAAATTTTAGCCCCGGACAGACGATTAATAATTACTTACATGTATCAATCAGTCAATCAGTCAATCAGTCAATCTGTCCACTAGAGTACTAAACGTTACGTTTCAGCTGTTTGAAATAAGTTATTAAATTAATGCCAATCTTGTGAAAAATGAGGTGTTGATGTGCCTTTTCCTCTTACAAATGGGATTTCAAGAAATAATTTCTCAATGGATCTCTATGGTACAAAATATAACTTCCCTCCAAATATAATCAAAATATGTTCAGTGGTTCCGGAAATTTCACGAAGAGTGAGTATTTAGATTGCTGACAGGAGCGGCCGTAGATAAGGGGCTAAGGTGCTGGCTGCCACGCAGCCGGTCCGGGTTCGATTCCCGATGTAACCACTAATAGATTTTGTCCAGCAGCTCCTGTGGTTCGGACGTCACGTAAAGCCGTTGGTCCACTGGCTAAGTGTTAGAGAGAGCTCCTTAACCCTAACCTCACCTGGTTAGATAAGACGATCGTTAACTTTTAAATTTATGTTTAACATAAAAGCAAAAGAAAAACTATGGGAACTAACTTGCCGTATACTCCAACTTCAACCCCCTCCACCTCCAATACCCCATCAGAATTATTATCCTTTGAGGCAGCATACTCAAAATTAAAATCTGAATATACGTTCTGTCAAATGTCTTACATAAATATCTTTACCATCAAATAAAAATTAAACTGTTTGAAATAGAAATTCAATTAAAAACCATTTATGTTTTTACATAGTGTAATTATGCATAAAGTGTTCGAAAATAATTGGCAACTTTGCTAATGTTCACGCTCTGAAGCTCAAATTCCAGCAGCAATCAGACACATAACTATAGCTAAACTTGTATCAAACTTAGAAAGTTCAGATTGTCTGTCCATTTTTATGCACACAATTACTGTTTTCTCTAACTAATTCAAACATATAAACCTTTTTATGGAAGTTAACATTGGCTCTAAATGTGGTATTTACAGATAACTAACAAATTATAATTACCGAAACCAACAACCTTTTTACATACGATGGAATATAAATGTCCAAAAGTCATAACTTAGAGATATAAATGAAAAAAAAATAAAAAAATGGAAAACTAAATAAACAAATAGCTATATTTTGAATTAATGCCAACATTACCCGGTAGTTTCTAATAATTAATAAAGTAATAATTTACAAATTAATAATATAAATATTAAAGTGTTCAACGCATAAAATGTTTCACAATACTCAATAAATAATATTTTTAATTCAATATTTTACATTTTATTTTGGTGTGGAAAAGGAAGTGTAATTTTAAAGAAAAATTAATTCAATGTGAAACTTTAAAGACATTAAAGAATGTGTAAATATTCAATTAATGTAGCTGAGCCACAGGTTTAAACATTTTTTAATTTTAGTGGTAATCGTATAGATAAAAATATATGAAACAGTAGTTTAAAACACCTATACTAGTATTTAATAACCAATCACAAGTTTTTAGTTAGGACAAGAACGCCTGTCACTGGACGATGCAATTCAGATACAGCATCCATATTGCCTAGCCAGGAGATGTCACGGCGCTACAGCTGTAATGGGTATGGTATTATATATTTCAATATTAATTTGGAAAACTTTTCAAAGTTGGTTTTATTATTCTAAATTCAATCTTTGGAATAAAGATAATTTAGTTATATATAATTTTTTTAAATATTACAAATTAAGAATGTCAATCATCAAGATTGTATTACGAACGTTTCTTAGAAAAAATTAATATGCATATTGACATTGAGAAATTTAGCATCGATTCTGGTTGGAAGAAATTAAGAAATTCCATTTAAATTCCTTTCCTTTAACGTTTAAGGACGTTACTTAAGCCTATGCTCTGTTGAGTATGATCAATTGGGGTTCCATATAATCTTAGATATGTCGTTTTAATGTACAGGGTGGCGCACAAAATGATTTTTGTTAAAGAAAATTTATTATGAATGGAATACCGTAAAGTTTGATATAAATTGTCTACTGTATACCTGGACATTAGTTTGAGGCCATTAGATCTTCAATGTGGCCACCTTGTTTGCCACATTGAACATCGTGGCAACAAGAATGTGCCACACGTTCGTGTACACAGGCCAACTGCTTCAGCACGAACGTCTATGTTATTGGTGACTCTGCGACACATATCCTCGGTTATCTCGTTACATGCCTCAATGATTAGCACTCGCAGATCCATCAGTGTGTTAGGATGTTTAGGGATGATCTTCTCCTTCAGAAATCCCCAAAGAAAATAATCGCATGGATTCAAATCAGGACTGTTTGGGGGCCAGTTATGGCCACACGCAAAACGATTAGGAAATCGGCTTCAAATGACATTTTGGTTGACATTGTCATGCAGAAAATCTAAAACAACATTAGCCGTGTGTGGTCTGGCTCCATCCTGCATGAACCACTGGTTCTCTAATTGAAACCCTTTTTCGATAAGTTGAGGTACAAAATAGTTACGTAGCATGTTTAGATAACGCTCACTATTCACAGTATGTTCAAAAAAGAATAGCCCTATTAGCCCATGGCTCGAAATGGCTGCCCATACTGTAATTCTTGGAGCATGATGCACTTTTTCATGTAGCACGAGTGGATTTTCGGAATCCCAAAAACGCACATTTTGTTTATTTACAACACCGTCTAAGTGAAAATGTGCCTCATCTGAGAATCAAACATTGTTAATCAATATGTCTTGATTAAGAGCCCATTCTGCGAAAACCATTCGTTGAAGTTTGATTACAATCGTTAATTTAGGTAACATTGTAATTTTGTATGGATACAAATACAATTTTTTTTAATGCTCTGCACAGATCGCCTAGAAATGTGAAGATCTGCTGCCGCTTTCCTAGTCGACTTGCCTGGACTCCTCACCAACGCTGCTCTGACAGCTTTAACATTCTGTGGAGTACGAACAGTGGATGGCCGTTGACGTTCCCTCTCTAATACTGAGCCATCACTATTACATTTTTCATAAAGTCTACGAATAGTTTTAAATGATGGTGACCAGCGAGTTTGAAAATGAGCACAAAACCATCTTTGTGTAAGCACCGCACTTTTTGTTTTATTAAAATACAACACAGTCTTTATGCGTTGATCCACAGACAATCTTCCTTTGTCAGCCATCTTGCAACAATAATAATAACGGAAGCGGAAACAAAGAGAACTAATCTCCATAAACAGCTGATAGTTTTGCCAACTTACAACACAGTAATAATAGGTAATCGGAATAAATACTACCAAAACAAATGTTGGATCATTTCGTGCCCCACCCTGTATATATGTTATTTTTATGTTTGAACTTGAATTTCGTGTGCATTTTTATTAAGTTCACATTCAAAAGAGAAAATATATTATATGTCTTGAAGCCAAAAAACTAGGTGTTGAAAAGAAAACTTAATCAACAAAAGTTAAATTATGTATTTTATCATAAACAATGAAATAGCAAATATTTAAACATGCTATTTACACAAAAGTGCTTTACTATCACGGTGATATTCTTTATCATAGTTGTGCTGCGAAACCGTAATGTCAAATATTGAAAAAACTTTTTATGTTCAAGGAGGTAAATCCTTTAAAAGTAACACAAAGAAAAGAAAGTTTAAAGTATTTTACAAGGTGAAGTTAGGGCTGTAACTCTTAGCCTGGGGATTGACTTCCGAGTCACCACCAGTGAACGGGCGAGTGGGCTGCGTGTAAGGACGGGATGTACCAGCGGTCACCCATCCAAGAAACAGCCAAGCTAAGCTGAGCGTTATTTAGTTAAAACGTAATCCACCTATCATGATGACACACAATACTACTATTTTGGCTACGTCACCAATAGTAGGTTTCCACAAACGGAGCTCAGTAGAATTGGTTTTATAAACACCCATCATTACTAAAGTCCCAGGAAATCCCACAATATAATGTTCCTACTCATAGAGGACGTGCGACTGATCCCATTACGAGATAAGCTGACACAACAGCATATGCAATGACGTCACAACAGTAATGGCTACAAAGCATGTTTTACATTAACCTTGATATTGTTCGATGAACAAAAATAATCCAGCTATTGTACTTATTTGGAAAATGAACTAAATTACTACGAGTGCATTGTTACTATTTTTACCCTTAACTGAGCATTACCGATCGTGGTGCGCTATAAAAAGAATTTTTTAAACTGTATAGACATCATATGTATGTATACGTGTACATACATATATGGTACGGTTTTTTGTTAGCTAACATTTCATAATTTTAAAAAGTTTTGATAAATATTTTTATCAAGATCTAAAAGTCATGTTTATAACTTAATTAAAAATATAAAGTGATCGTTTGTACAAAGCTAAATCCAATTCATCGAGCCACCTGCCACGCTTATTCTCCGTAAAAGAGCGCAAGGGACACTCTGAAACTATGTGATCCATCGTTTGGATACTCCCCGCAATCATACGAATTATCTAGTGTCTAAGTAAATCCCCATCTATAATGAAATGAAAGAAGTCATTAGAATTCAATTCAATATACTTGGAAATTAACGGAAAAAGATTTATTTTACCTTATAAAATATTCTTATAAAATGCATGTGCATGAGGTGCAGTGTACAGCTTTTTATTGCTAGCAAGATATTAAACATAATATTTTAATACGAGAAGAAAGGAAATCTACTTCAGATTTTTTCAAATAATTTTAATATAGAAACCTCTTAAGGAAAGTCGCAAATGTTTGAGAGTTAACACCAAAGTCAAGTGAAAGTTTCTAAAGTTTAACGGTTTGAAACTAATTAGATTCTTCAAAGTTATGTTTTTCTCTACCTTTATTTAATATTAGTACTATCGTAATTTTTTGTTTATAACTTGTTAAACTATAAACTGTAGGGCTACATTTATTTGTAGATTAAAAGATAATTTGATTATTTAAAATTAAATGAGGATTGATCATCACATTATGAAATCTCTATCATCATAATATACGTGTATAAGTAGGCGTTCAGTTGTGGACAATACGTAGGCCTTTACACTATCAATATCTTTACAACATTTTATGTTGCTATTTATTCGTCAAAAATGTAATAAAAAAGCAATGGCGAATAGAAAAAGTTTTAATTTTTAAACTCAAAAACAGAAGATTTATCATTTCATGACAATTTAAAATATGTTGTACTCTCTTTTTTTATTATAAATCCTTAATAATTACTATTAACAGTAGTATGGTAAATAATTTATCAAACACGCCTGGAAAATTAAACACACGACCAATAAAAGTTGTTATGAGTTCGTGGACTCTATATTATACAGGAAACTAAACTCCATTGACTTCTATTTATAGCCGTTCCCGGATTACATAAGTCAATTTCCTTAAGCTATAAGGTATGAGCCTATCCAGATCATAAATATGATCACTGCGTGCCATACCAACTTTCATATCGTTACTGTTTTGAGTGATGATGAAAAAAAAATCATTGTGTATATAACACTTTGATTCTAAGTAGCTGGATCACAACACTGCGCCATTAGTACCAACACTACAGTATTTGAAATTTTCGTTATCATCACATTGGTTACTACCAATACTTATGGGCCAATGGTATAGGGCCACAATTTATAAATATTGTGTTGTCGTCATGTATTTTTGTTTGAAGAACAAGCCACCGGTAATGTTGCAAAGCTGGATGAGAAATAACATTATTGAAGTTGGTACGATGGATGAGCCACTACATATAAATAAATTTCCAAATATCCGTAATAGAAGAAAATTATCCGTAATTGGATAAAATAAAACAGGACACTTAAAGTCTGCATGGAAAGAGTCACTCGCCTATTTCTGGTCTTTTTGTTTTTCTTCTATGTTAGCCGTTATCATAATTCGTTAAGTTTCCGTTTTCACAGGTCGTCCAACACAGTCTCCTCCAATTTTGATAATCCCTCCAGATTTCTTCCTCCTACAGTTTCTTTTTTTGTAATCCTTTTCTCTCTACATCCTTTCCACACTTGGTCCTTCTCACGTTCTTCATCTTGGTCTTCTTCCTCTTTCCCTTTCCTCATTAGCAATTATTTCCCATCAGATGCCCAATCCACTTTATTCTTTCTCATTCCATTAAGTCTTGTAGTGGTATCACTTCCAAACATTTATTTTAGTTATTTCATTCTTCATCATATCTCTTCCATTAAATCTTCTCTATTCCTCTTCAAACTCACATCTATACTGCCTTTTATTCATGCCCACGTCCCTGCTCCAACAATATTTTTGGCTTAGGATTCATCTTATCTGTATCTTCATCTCCTTTCCAATATTCATATTATATTCTATTGTATTTACCTAATTAAAAAAAAAACCTTATGGTACATTAAAGTATTCCACTCCTAATTTATTCTAGTTATTATCTCCTCACCTATTATGCTCTAAATTATTATTCTAAGTTAGTATAATATATTTTTAGTTCAAACTTATTCATCTGTACTAAAAAGTTTAGTTAATTAATACATTTTTATAATAATGATTGATTATCAAACAGTAAAATATATCCAACAAGTTGTATACTGCCATGTATTTCCTAAGTTTTGTGTTGTATTATAAAACAAACTCTGTACGCTTTAATGAATCAAAATTAGCATTTAATGAAACAGTTATCAGAATGTAATAAAGTCTGCTGGTGTTTGTTTTCATCCCATTTAGTGGCAACGAGAGCCTTAAAAAGTCTACTTCCAACTTTACATAAATCAAGAAGCTGTTTGAACACTGAGTAATTTGCTCTTTCTTCTTCAAAGAGAGGAAATGATATTCTCGTAGCCCATTTCTAACACAAAATGTAATTTTATTGATATTTAAGATGTCTCCTCTTAGTTTTGATCATATTTTCGAAATTTTTTATTAAAAAACATACGGATATACGGACACACTCACACGGGGGAGTGTATCGAAATTCATACGGATAAACTCACACGGGGGATTGTATCGAAATGCAACCGGATATACTCACACGGGGGAGTGTATCGAAATTCATTCGAATATACTCACACGGGGGAGTGTATCGGAATTAATACGAAGTATTAAATATATTATTTGAGGCGATTGCAGTTGTTCAGATGCTCAGTTGTTTCTTAGTTGTGTTGAAACAGGTCAAAGGTAGTAAAGTTAGATCATGATATGGATTTTAGCTAATAATTTTGGTGATTTTATTAAAAAAATAAATATAAAAAATGAAACTAACACTTTTTGTAATAGCTATTATATTTTCATAAATATGCATTGTAACATAATTTAAAATAATTGCACTGTAAAAATAATGATTTATCAATATTTTACCTACAAATTAAAAATTTAATATGACTGCAGTTGAACACGTTCTTACAATAAAAATTATCTTACTACTTTTTAGACACTTCATCAACATTTCAGTATTTATATACTAATAACATTTGTATTTTAAAACTAGCTGACATTAAATTTAAATTTGTATTCAAAGAATAATTCTGAAAAATAGTGTTAGTCCAAATTATTAAATTAATTTCAAACGTATGAAATACAAATTTACTACAAATTATGAGTTTTTTCTAACAACTGATTTAACATTACAAAAAAATATAGATGTAACATGCATGGGCTTGTTAAGTATTGTTTTTACAATTAAATTAGGATCAAACGTTATTTTATTATATATATATATATATATATATATATATATATATATATATATATATATATATATATATATATATATATATTAATCCAGGTTATGTGCATAAGTTAGCCAACAGTTGTGACCACTCGATAACTTTATTAGACATGTATCATTACACTATTAATTTTCTTATAAAAATATGTAACCACTTTGTTGTAAAAAGTTAATATTAATACTTGGCTCTTTCTAAGGAACAGTCGTCCTTAGATAGATTATAATAATGACTAAATCACACTCATTTGCTTCTTATACTGTCTTAATGATGTATAATTAATAAAATTAGGAAAACAATGCTAATATACATAATACATAATAAAAAAATTTACAATTCTTAAGCTTAAAAAATTTAAAATTCGTTTCTTAAACACAATTTTAAATATATTGTACTGTACATTTTAAAATCTAAAAACTTGATTACCACTTACATTATTTTAGTACATTATTAAATAAAAATCCTACAAAATCTCATACTCCACTAATTTTGAGGTTAAGTGTTAGATAGGACTTTACAGTCCTAACTTCACCCCTTTAATAAAGGCATTTTTAATTTAATTTTATTAAAATATATCATGAGTGTACGGACTCTATGTTATACAGGAGAGGAAACTAAACTGCATTGGATTTTATTTATAGCCATTTCCGGATTGCACAAGGCAATTTCCTTAAGCTATTAGGTATGAGCCTATCCAGATCATAAATATGATCACTGCATGCCATCACCATCTGCAAGGCCTTGCAGATAGATCTTTATCTTACGGGCGTACATCATAATAATAAGCCGCTCGGTGAAAACATCATGCTTAAGTTGATTCCTGTCGATACAGGAAACAGTGAATGAAATGCTGAAAGAAAAAAGAAATAGGTTAACTTTATCAATGCAATATAAATTTATTATAAACACAATAATTAGCATAGTCCCGAGAAAGGAAACTTGTGGATCCTAGTTAAAATGTATTGTGCTTCAGAGTTGAAGATGGAAAGGTTCCGTACTCAAATCATAATATTTGGAGTAGAAAATACTTTTCATGATTTATAACAGGTGATATGAAAAACACCCTTTCACACGCTTTACCTCTGATTCCAAAGTGGTGGAGCTTTTCGAAAAGCTGATCATGCGGAAAATATCGAAAACCTTACTCTACGAGAAAAAGGTAAAAGTGTTATTTGATTGAACATTGATCATTGCAACTAAATAATTATTGATTTAAAATAAGTGTTAGGATTTTCAACAGTCTGACAGTCCTCTTTCTGTGTAGTCATGGAACTGTTAAAGTTAATAAGCGTATTTTTCTTTTTTTACCTTTGTGTTTACGCATTTTTATTTAGCAACTCGTATTTTATGCAGAATTATTTGTATGGTGTTACAAGTTTTATTTAGACATCCTTCAGTAAATAATAGATGTTACTTACATCAATTAATTGAAAAAGTATTGGGTTGAACGAGGCCAAAAATTCTTCTTAAATCATTCGTCTTTTGGTGGTTGTTCAAAAATATATTCTAAGTTGTTAAATACTCCAAAAAATAAAATAATACGAAAGCACGTAATCAACGTAACCCAGAATGTCATTAATAAAACCCCTCCAAAGAGTTTCCTTCACAAACTACCACAGTAAACACCATTCATGTGTGAGGCTTTTGATGAAGCCTTTTGTATATACGGGCAAGTATTTTAAATGTTAATCTTCAAGCTTTCATATTTGCAATTGACTAATTATATTTTCATTACGTCATGTTGTGAATGTCCTTCATAGCAACCTACGTTGATCAACGACTTAGACATTTGTAAAATCATTAGTTTACCTTAAGTTTAGAATCTCTTTAAGGCTTATCAAGCAACAGATTATGTGTGCCAAACAAGACTTTGTAGAACACAAACGCGCCAATGATGGTGTTTTCCACTTGGCTGTTGTAAAATATAATACTTTCATGACAACCTAAAAAAATCTCAATAAGCCCCAAAAAGGCCATGAGTGTTTATATTTGATTTTCATATTCAGATCTATTTTAATATTCAGATCTACCAAAAGAATAGTGAGGACTACAATATTGTGTTGGCAGTTTCACGAGTAGAAGATTAGTTAACCTACTGAATGCAGGTTATTTATGTTAGTTCTTTATTCATTTGATTTCTAATCTTGTTTTAATTCAGTCAGGGTCCGGATATTATTTGGAAAAGATAACTTATGCTTGTCATTAGCTGAAAATCGGACCAATATTACGTGGTTTGGATTCCAGGTAAAACTGTAGGTCCCTTAGTTTCCCAGGTTGTTGGGATATTGATAGATGGCTATTTCAAAGGAACAGATCACCATTGTAAGCCACAAGACTACACGTCATTCACACTCAAGTAATTATCATATTTACCATAAAATTCGAAAAGACAAATCTGATTTCATATGTAAAAAGTAATAATAAAAACTCCAAGATAACGATTCTGCAGTTTCTAACGAGGAAGTATACACAGAGCGTCTAATATAAAGTTAAAAATTAGGGCTACTTACGTAATTTTAGTATGTAATAAAATTAAAAACTGAGCACCCTTATCATTTTTGATTAAAATTGATTCACACAACAAGTTTCAACTTTATGGTCATTTTCAAGACTTGAAAATGACCATAAAGTTGAAAACAAGATTGTGGAACAATTAATAAAAAATGTTAAAGGTACTCAGTTAAATTTTATACATCTAAAACAGGTGTTATTTTATGTCTAGAGACACCCTAATGACATTCTGTATCAATCGTAATATAATACTGAACTTTTACAATAGTGTAGGGATTCTACCTACAGTCTGGAACAACCTCTTGTCATTTATCATGGAACGGGGTCTGTTAAAGAATCGTCAATTTCTAATCAATACAAAACTACCTTGTGATACATACTTTAAGATTATAGTAAACTGAATTGATGCTAAAAGTAATCTTAAGAATCACTAATTAGAAATAGTGCACTTTGAGTATTGAAAATTTTTGTGAGTTTAACAATTTCATTTTAACTTTATTGTCAGTAAGAATGAAGAGAGTTTAAACTTACTTTGGCAAAATGCGAAAATAGTAGTGTTAGGGACCATTCAACGAGCCACAAACTATTTTTTAATCTATTACAAGATCTTGTGGTAATCAAATAAACTTAAACAAATGAACTTCTATGAGATCTTTGAAGATTTATATTATCTACACATCGCTACATAGAAGCTAAAATATGCCATTCTTGTGCAAATAGAAAAAAATAAATTTATTATGATTGAAATACGAAAGCACGTAATCAACGTAACCCAGAATGTCATTAATAAAACCCCTCCAAAGAGTTTCCTTCACAAACTACCACAGTAAACACCATTCATGTGTGAGGCTTTTGATGAAGCCTTTTGTATATACGGGCAAGTATTTTAAATGTTAATCTTCAAGCTTTCATATTTGCAATTGACTAATTATATTTTCATTACGTCATGTTGTGAATGTCCTTCATAGCAACCTACGTTGATCAACGACTTAGACATTTGTAAAATCATTAGTTTACCTTAAGTTTAGAATCTCTTTAAGGCTTATCAAGCAACAGATTATGTGTGCCAAACAAGACTTTGTAGAACACAAACGCGCCAATGATGGTGTTTTCCACTTGGCTGTTGTAAAATATAATACTTTCATGACAACCTAACAAAATCTCAATAAGCCCCAAAAAGGACATGAATGTTTATATTTAATATTTTAATATTCAGATCTACCAAAAGAATAGTGAGGACTAAAATATTGTGTTGGCAGTTTTTTTGGCAGAAGATTAGTTAACCTACTGAATGCAGGTTATTTATGTTAGTTCTTTATTCATTTGATTTCTAATCTTGTTTTAATTCAGTCAGGGTCCGGATATTATTTAGGAAAGATAACTAATGCTTGTCATTAGCTGAAAATCGGACCAATATTACGTGGTTTGGATTCCAGGTAAAACTGTTGGTCCCTTAGTTTCCCAGGTTGTTGGGATATTGATAGATGGCTATTTCAAAGGAACAGATCACCATTGTAAGCCACAAGACTACACGTCATTCACACTCAAGTAATTATCATATTTACCATAAAATTCGAAAAGACAAATCTGATTTCATATGTAAAAAGTAATAATAAAAACTCCAAGATAATGATTCTGCAGTTTCTAACGAGGAAGTATACACAGAGCGTCTATATAAAGTTAAAAATTAGGGCTACTTACGTAATTTTAGGATGTAATAAAATTAAAAACTGAGCACCCTTATCATTTTTGATTAAAATTGATTCACACAACAAGTTTCAACTTTATGGTCATTTTCAAGACTTGAAAATGACCATAAAGTTGAAACAAGTTGTGTGAATCAATTTTAATAAAAAATGTTAAAGGTACTCAGTTTTAATTTTATTACATCCTAAAAAACAGGGTGTATTTTATGTCTAGAGACACCCTAATAAATTCTGTATCAATCGTAATATAAATACGGAACCTTTCACAATAGTGATAGGGGTTGGCTACCTACATTTTGGAACAACGTTTGTCATTTTACACGAACGGGGGTCTGTTGAAGGAATCGTCAATATTCTTAATACAATACAAAACATACCTTGTGATACATAACTTTAAAGATTATAGTAAACTGAATTGAATGCCTAAAAGTAAATCTCTAAGGAATCACTATATTAGAAAATAGTGCACTTTGAGTATTGAAAATTTGTGAAGTTTAACAATTTCATTTTAACTTTATTGTCAGGCTAAAGAATGAAGAGAGTTTAAACTTTACTTTGGCACCAAATAGCGCTAAAAGTATAGTGTTAAGACCATTCTAACACCACAAACTATTTTTTAATTTTACAAGATATTAATAAAATAAATAATTATTTACTCAATTTTATTTTAGTAAAACTGTATCAAAATTGTACTAGTAAAACCGCTTTAATTGAAAAGCGTAACTATCATTAAAACTTTAAAATTAATAACATATTTAATATATAACGAATAATATATGTATATATTATTTTAACTGCAATACTTTTAATAAAAATTGAAAATAAATAATATTAGAATAAAGAAAACTGAGAAGCTTATAAAATAGCTTAATTGGTTTCAAGTGTTTGAACTTTGAAACCTTTCCCTGGCTTGAGTTTAAAGATAAAAAGCATTCTCAAGGATGGTTCATACATTGAAAATAAGAAAATTCTTTTGAAACGTTTTCGTTCTTGTTGTATTAAATAATAAAAACACCGTAATTGTCTGAATTATATAGAAATTATTAGTTTTAAAATATAATATCTACTCAAAAAATGAAAAATACTGTGATTTGTATTTTGTCATCTACAAATACCATAACAGTCAGTACACTCTAAAGAAACAACTTTTTCCAAATACAATTTAATACATTTCTGCACCTCTTCCATCCAGGTACACAATAGTAAGTTATATACAAATATCACCTTCTTTTCAATCCAGGCTTAGTGTATTGTGGTGAAAGGAAAACTCAATTTAGGTTCCTTCTGAAAAAGAATACCGTATACGTTATGAGGAATTTTAAAATAAAATACTAACGCTGTATTTAAGTATTGAGAGTTTAATATATATTCCGATACAATTGAAAAAAACATAATATTTAATATCTTAAGTTTAACTAAGAGTTATGTCTTCTGGAATTCTTAAAATTTAAACTTGAATAACTAACAGTTGATATTTAGGAACTGACAGTTGACTATCCTGAGAAAAGTTTGTTGAATTTAAGGTTTTACTCAGGTTTTAGTAACTAAACAATTACTAAGTTACAAACGTAGAAGGGAATAGACAAGATTACAGATAAATAATTGTTTATTAATTACTTAGAAAATGTTAAACATGAATAAAATTTTGCATTAGTATGAACAGATGTTTTTATAATTAATTAATTACTGTTGGAAAGAAAACTTAGGAGTGACAGTTAAATTTATTTAACACATTATACTTACACCACTTATGCTAACCTATAAACTGTTTGACCTACATTTATATACGACGTGCAATACAATTCTGTACAAATTAAATTCAAGACAGTTCTAAGTATGTTTGCACATTAATATAATGAAACTGTCACATGTTGTAACAATTGTTTATTGTTGCATTATAATTAAATTAGAAAATTGTATTTAGAAAATGTTAAATTTTGTAAAAACTGAGAGGTTTAGGAGTTTGTTATGTTTTCCAAACGTTTTCGATATAAATTCTCCGAGTTTTGAGAAAAATTCAGAATCTTCCCCTTTCAAATATAAAAGTAGTTTTTTCCCATATAAAAATAGTTAAATAACCAGTATTTTCACGTGTGTTAATTTTCTGTCAATTTCATGCGACATGTTTTCTGAAGGCAACATGTTTAGTGAGTCTTACCTGTTCAGATGTCCTGGTTTAGAGGGTTCTAATTGGTTGATTTAGCTTCTAGAGTGAAGTGGGGGTAGGTCCGTTGGTGGAAGGGTTGCGGGCGTTCGGGCAGTTCTACGATAACTTCCTGAGTGTGACCACGTGCGATACTCTTTCGAGTACACGGTGACTTTTACCGTTTTGGTGTTCTTTACTGTAGCGGCAATTTTTTCTTTCGTTCGCGTGTGAGTGATTGGTTGAATGCCGGTCGAGCTTTGTTGTGATCACTTTTGGATTTGAAACCTCCAGGACAGCTACGTAAGTAAATTTTTTACAAGTTTTCTTTAGTTAGAGATTTTCAGTAGGGTTTTAGTAGATAGGGTAAGATCCACCAAGCATGCGTGGTTAAACTTGTTTCTGGTTTGAAGTCACACTTCTAGTGACAAATTTTTATAGTGTTTTGATTTCTGTTTAAAACTTTGTAAGTAAAAGGAAAAATGTTTCAAGTCACTAAAAGCTGGTTATTTCTTTGGTTCCAGATCTCCCGGAGGCAATTTTAAATTTTAAACAATTTTAAAGCAATTTATACCATTTTAAAGAATTTAGAAAATTTATTACAATTTTGAATTTTTTGATTTAAAAGTTTAAAGAAATATATTTAAAACGTCAAATAAATAAAAAAGTTCTGGTCTGAAGATATTTAATTTATTATTTTGGAAGAGTTGTTTTAATTTATTTATGTTCCATTGAGTCAATAAAAGAAGAGATTTTTATTTTCGTTTTTATTATTATTTGTAGAAGAAACCAATTTTTATTTGTTGAAGTAATTTATAAGAAGATAAATAAAGAAAAATTTTTATCATTGAAGAAGTTTTATTTTAATCTCTCATTTAAGTTTGTTCAACATATCAAAAATAAATAGTAGCTTTAATAAGGCTACAATGTAACTATTAAAACAACATAACTCAAAGTTACTTAATGTTATAGCTACACAATTCCAAACGGATTTACCGTGAAGCAGAATAAGTCCGGAAATTAGTACATAAATACTAGGGAACATTAAGTGGAATTGGTTTACAATGGTGAGGAATGTAGCGTTCTGTGACAGTCAAGTTTATTGTGTTTGTTGTTTTAATGAACACACGTTAAGGTTTGTATGTCTAACAAAAGAAATCTATTATCTAACCCTTTGATTTAAATAGTCGATATAACGGTTTTTAATAATTAATTAAGTATAAAAATTGAAATATATGCATTAGGAAACGGTCGTTATAAAATAAAATTATCTATTTTATTATTAGATATTATTACGGCCATCCTTATATATGTACGTGAAGCAATTTGTTTTGCCAATGGAAATCCTTCCTTATTTATAAGCCAATTTAAACGGATTGGTTGTCTGAAATATTACCTTCATTCTTAAATATTTTCAAGAATATGCGAAGTCCTCAAAGAGCGTATTCTGGCCATAAGAATAACATGGAAATAGATATAAATGGATCGAAAATAACAGGTGTTTAAATATAAATAATAATTTCCAAAAATTTTAAACAGTACATAATCGGATACACAGAAATAATAGGATACACAGTACATAATAGGATACACAGCACATAATATGATACACAGCACATAATAAGATATACCGTACATAATAGCATACACAGTACATAGTAGGATGTACAGTACATAATTGGATACACAGTACATAATAGGATACACAGCACATAATATGATACACAGCACATAATAAGATATACTGTACATAATAGCATACACAGTACATAGTAGGATGTACAGTACATAATTGGATACACAGTACATAATAGGATACACAGTATATAATAAGATACACAGTACATAATAGGATACACAGTACATAATAGGATACACAGTATATAATAAGATATACCGTACATAATAGGATACACAGTACATAATAGGATGTACAGTACATAATAGGATACACAGTACATAATAGGATAACCAGTACATAATAGGATGTACAGTACATAATAGGATACACAGTACATAATAGGATACACATCACATAATAAGATATACCGTACATAATAGGATACACAGTGCATAATCGGATACACAGAAATAATAGGATACACAGTACATAATAGGATACACAGCACATAATAAGATATACCGTACATAATAGGATACACAGTACATAATAGGATGTACAGTACATAATAGGATACACAGTACAAAATAGGATACACAGTATATAATAAGATATACCATACATAATAGAATACACAGTACATAATAGGATGTACAGTACATAATAGGATACACAGTACATAATAGGATACACAGTATATAATAAGATATACCGTACATAATAGGATACACAGTACATAATAGGATACATAGTACATAACATGATACACAGTACATAATAGGATACACAGCACATAATAAGATACACAATACATAATAGGATACACAGTACATAATAGGATGCACAGTACATAATAGGATACACAGTACATAATAGGATACACAGTACATAATAGGATTACATTACACAGAACCTCAAGTCCAAGAGTGTTTACTTTTCATTATCCGTAGACACTAGTGGTGCTGGTGACCCAGCTCCGCGGAGACAAGTTTTTGTGGAGGTTTTAGGCAATAGGTCCTTTTAATACCAAAGTGCCGTCCACTCAATGGTTGCCATCGACGTGGACACCATTAGAAAAGTCTGGATGTTAGATGGCAGTCAGGGTCGAGATTTTGTGTATGAATGAGAATCGAATATTCGGCTTGTCAATTACATGAAAATTAGGCCACCACTACGTGGTTCGTATTCCACGTAAAGCCGTAGGTCACTTGATTGCCTTGGCTTTTGGGCTATTATTAAATTGCTCTTTCTAAAGAACAGTCCACCTTAGTTATTAACAATGACTACACTCCTTCATCTATACTCATTCGCCCCACAATTATCTACGATCGGCGTCTTAGTAATGAATAATATTAAACCCTTTAGTGCATATAATTTTTAACAAATGTTACACATACAGAAACAATTATACCGTATTAGAATAGAATGTGTCAAGAGAAATAGTTGAGTGATTGTTTACTTTATTACCGTTAATATTTTTTTCTTTATTATTTTAGAACTGTGCGATCTTGATAAGAAAGCGTTCATTTCCTGATATCTCTGTTACTATTCGGGTTTTACCCTATTCAGCATCCATGCTTTTAATGCGTAGCTGAATAACTTGTATGCAAATAACTATAACCAGTACTTCTTTAGAGATCATTATCAGTTTAACTGTAACTGTTATAATACTAAATTAATACGTTATGTACAATGTGGAACGTGTACGTGTTCAAGAATCAACATTGAAGAGGCACACTGGTAATTTTTCTATTTGTAATTAACCTATTTACTCATGGATTACACAGTTTTTACAATATATCATTAAAAATAAGTAATTCAGTGTCTTGCACATCTTACTATAAAATCAAATTCCGTATACTAAAAGTTAATAATGATAACAACAACAAAAAGTACTTTAAACATATCAACAACAAAATACCACTGGTAGTCTAAACCAAATGCTAACGTAATATCATCAAATAAACGATAATAATAACAATTATTAGTTTTATTATTTTATTAATAATATCAACAAAATTATGATTTTTTTTGCAATTAATGTAAACAATACAACTACGAAGAAATAGTATATGTATTATCAACCCACTCTTTTATTTTTTTATAGCATCAATAATAATACCCCGATGTATAATAAGGTTACATGCCCTATAAAGTCAATGTAAAGTCTTCCTCTAAAATGAACATAAGTATTAAGCTACATAAATAGCAGTGTGTAGTTATTGTGGACTGAACGCAATCCGATTAGGAGGGTAAACACGGCGCAGCCACGCGGACAAGCCGCGAACTAAACTCGTCTTTCCCATCACTGGTGCACTGCGCAATGTTGGCAAGCTTAACACACTGAACCGTGGTATATAAGCTTTGGATCCAACAATATTCATTTCTAAAGCACTTAAAGTATTTGCAGTAAATTAAAAAGGACAAATTCATAGTTTCCAGTGTTGAACACAGCTAGTGTAGTAGTGTTTTTATTTAAGACAACAAAATTGCCGGCGCGTTGGATCAGCGGCTAAGACTCAATGTGGATGGCTAGGTTCGAATCTCTAACCGAGCTAACGATCGATATTTTATTCTTCGATTAAAGTGAAATGCACACGAAAAATGTATTGAATTAGTACTGTTATGATTTATTTATTATTAATATGTTTTCATTTCTTAAATAAAAAGAGAAAAAAAATCATAATTAATTGGCCATTTTAAAATTATTATTAATTTGCTAATACCAATTTAGAAAACTTATAATTTTTTTAGAAATAAGATATACACGGAATATGATAAATCATAAATTTTGTAAAACGGTAAAATTTACACTTTTCTCTTTGTACTTAGGAATAAATATGGCTTTTGAAATAAAAAGAAGAATTTACTTAAGTTGACATTTAATAAAAGAAATAAAGAATCAATGAATAATTTAAGTACATATATAGGTGCAACTTATTTAAAACTGATAATTAGGATATTTAAATTATGTTTTTTTTATTCATTTCAAATATATATCTATTGCCATTATTTGTTATACATAGAATAACAAAACTCTATACACAAACTTTGAAATGTCATTTCTTAGGTGTAGTGAAGCAAAACACTTAATACAACTAATATTGCATCTCATTCCGTTTACTATCTTTATGTGTATTTTATTAATAAACATCTACAACCATAATTACAAAATAGCTAACGGTTAAAAAACCTAAATAGGTAAACGGTATTGTTTGTAATACGTTATTGTTTGTAATACGTACTGATTTCATATTCTTTATGAAAATGAAATAACAAATGAAGAATTTACAGTGATTTTTTTGGGACACTTAAAACATTTTAAGCGTCATTTAACAGAAACAACTCAACACACCATTTATTAAGTTTAAAAAATTACAATCCCTTTATAATAATAATAATTATTGGTTTTTATTACCTTTCATAAAGCAATTTCCTTTCAAATAATTGGAACGTGTTACATTACAACATTATGATAGTGTCTGATTATTTGTGTCTTCTTCAGTGTCGCACACTAAATCTTTGTAAATTTGTTGTTTCTTATTTGATTTTCAAAATCAAGGTATCGTTTTAATCTGGACCAAGAGTACTAACTATTACCTGTCATTATATAGTTTCGTAAAAAAAATTGTTTTTTTTTTTTTTTGTAATTCTTGTCTAAAGATTTTAAATAGTATTCTTACATTCTTACATATGAGAAGCCGACACAACGTTGTTGGTATTTTAAGGCGAATATGAATGGTTATATGAGTGTAGGATGAGTGTAGTCTGGTTACTCTACCTGGTTTAAATACCTACATTTAAATTTGCCCTGGCTGTTGAGCTATTAATAAATTGTCCTTTCTGTGGAACAGTTGAACTCAGTTAGTAACCAGACTACACTCATCCACACTCATCGTACACTCATATTATCATTCATATTCGCCTTACAATACGCACAACGTTGTGTCGGCGTCTCATATGTAAGAAAACAAAAAAGTACGTAATAAAACATGGTGTCATAGTTGGAATAAATGAATAATACTGTCTATGAATTGGTTGTTTGAAATAAACGTACTGTACTGAGTTTTGCTAAATGTGTGAAAAATGTGAAGTTTCAAGTGTTATTTTCTTATATAAGAGTTTGATTAAGCACACGATTTAATTGCTTTATTACTAAAAAACACTGATTATTAAAATTTACATATATTAAAAGTGATACCAATATTGTTTTAACAACATTGTATCTAATATTACTCAGTGGAATTTCGAACATAATTGGACTAATTTGTATGTAAAATAAAGATAAATATCAACCGCAAACAAAGAGCAGTATAAGCTAATTAGATATATGAAAAACCAAAACACTCAAACTGGCAGTTTAAATGACGTAATCCCAAGTGAGTTGTAGTAACTATTTGTGTAGCGGAGATGCGAGTGTATTGCTAAGAGAGGTTAGCAAGTCCCATGCCCATTTACGTATGTTTGATCAGTTATAAAACAGGTTTATGTCTATTTACTAATAACATTTATACTATCAATAATTTGAAAGTTATCGGTAATTACATAATTAGTCGGCACTAGTGGCGCAGCGTTGTAACCTTGGGAACAAAGTGTTCTATACTCGGTACTCTTAAAACTGACATGGCATCCACTCCATAATTACCAGCGACATGAACACTACTAGACAAATCTTACCTCCACCTAACCTAAATATTTAATACAAATATCCTTTCCAATGTTATTATTGTATATAATGTTATTGTAGAAATTTTTGGAAATAAAACAGCATTTTGTACAATATGTAACACAAACAATTTTCCAAAGTGTTAAGTTCAACTATATTATATTAGTTTTTTGCAATATATATTCTTATTCTTTTACCCTGAGTGAGCTGTAGCGTGATGCATATACCTGATTACATGCCATTACAGGCAACATTACACTGTAGAATGGCCGCATAGATAGTGTTTATAATTAAATGTCACCTGTTGTGGCACACTACATTGCTGCCAACTGCTGACAAAGTAGATCCGCTCTACTCGGTGACTGGAGAACACATTTTTATATAAAGTTAAAAATGTTTACGAATATGGTATATAAACATTGTCTTAGTAGAATGTTACATGTTGGTAGAAATACTTACTATGTAATACGACATAAATTTATTCCAAATTTTGTATTACTACGGTGATTCTATCCGTTTAATTTGTTACCGTATAATGAAGCGTAGATTTGTTTGCGAATCTCCTAGGTTTGAGGATAGTACACGTGGTTTACTGGACACTTTCACTATAGTATTTTAATTTTTGGTACTTATATTGGAATATTTTTAATGTGTGACATTTACTTGTTCTGTAATAAACGATAAGATTTCAAATGTAATTAATTAAACCATTTAGTGGTCAAACACTACACACGTCCTAAATATTTCATATCATCTTTCGTAAAATAGAAGGGGCTCAAGTATAGAGCCTTGTGGGACACCTGAATTGACTGGCAAGAAAGCTGAGAGAACTCGACAATAGCTATATGTGATTTGGACACGCTGAAATAAACCCTGAAATGTTTGATGTTATAAAACATGTACAAAGACTCCTTTTATATTTTAAAAATATATAATCCAACTATAATCAATGCATTGATATCCTCTTGGTGGAAGAACTGTATTTCAGTCTGTGAAATGTAGACTGTAATAAAGGTTCTGAATCTCCATTGTTTCTTCGATCGTAATTTTACTGCCATAAGATTTTTAGAATAATACTTATGATAATCATTTGTATTATTACCTTACATGTGAAATAGAACAAAAACCAATTAAAATAACTGCATAACAAGTTTCGTTAGTGATTGAATACGAATTGATTATAAATTCTCAATAAAAGGTATTTCATTCTAAACATTAATATAAAATTAAGAACGTGTTGATTACGAATAATTGTGATGAATGTCGATGTAAAAATGTAGTCTGGTTACTAACGAAAGCCAAATAATCCTTTGTGTGTTCGTAATTAATAGCTAAATTGTGAAAAAAAAGGCTCAGGAACGGTCAGTTGATCATTTGAAAAAATTTTTCTGTCCTGAAATACTATGGAAAATGTTAGTAAAACTAAATCCTAAAACATTCTTTTAAAAATTTAAATATGAATAAAATTTACGGTTTAGTTTTTTATCAGTCGTGTAAGGAACTAATTAGCTAACGTATTTTAGTTTTACAAATCAGCTATTTTTGTTACTTTTAGAGTACTTAGGCTTGTTCTTAATGGCGTCAAAGTAAAACCAAACATTAGTAATACAAATGTAATTTAAAGATAATTATTTTGTTGCTTGATGATTATTGTAGATTTCAGAAGATTTTAAAACATTAATTTATTTATAGTATTTTTTATTAAGTTGAGATAGTACAACTTTGAACGAAAGGCAGAGATTGTTCTTTGAGACTGAATACTGAGATCAAGGTAGGCCTGAGGTCAATGGGTGAAATTATCACACTATTTGTGAGGCCTCACACAAAGTCGCTGAGGCAGAGCTTCCCCTCAAAGCCAAAGTTGGAGGCCTTTGGCCAAGTACTCAACTAATATGAGTTAAAGGAGCCACCATCAAGTGATTTATGAAAGTTAATATAATTTTTATGTTTTTTTTTTACTAAGGCTTTGCACAAACTCTGTTTTGATTAGGTTATTAAAGGCAATTAAATAAATTGCACAACATTTAAAGGCAACAAATAAATATTGAGTGTCAAATGGGTAAATATAGTACATCATTTATGCTTTATAGTGCCCGAACGACCTCTGGTGCCTTAACATTTAATGTTTCATTCAACGATTCATTGTAATTTATTATTCATTATTTAGACGCCGATCGTTGAAAGTATTAGGGGGAATGAGTGCGATGAGTGTAGTAAACGGTACCTTTCTTGAGAGCTATTAATTAAAATCCCAATAGCCAGGGCTAAAGAACCTGAAGCTTTACGTGGAATCCAAACCATACAGAATAGGTCTGACTTTCAACAAACAGACAAGTTTGATACTCACTCCTCTTCCTTACACAACATCCAGACTCTGACTATTATCCAACACGGACATCCCAGACTTGTGTAGTGGAGTCAATACCGATGGCAAAAACTAAAATAATTTACTATTCTGATTTGTTGATCTGTATATTTAAAAAGGTTGTTTTGTTAGTTGCTATCCTAACCCTACACACACACTAAAATAGTTGTCATTGAGTTACCTAAATATATCGATAATTTTCTAGATGTAACATGCAATGGATTAAAATAAAACTTCACATCAAAAGGGAGATTTAATGTTCAAAATTTATACGTTGATTATAATTTAGTAACCTTTATTTATAAGATATATTATACCTAAGCCGAACATAAAAATCATAAATTTTTCAAAATCCTCTTTAAAATGAGAAACATAGAAGCATGTTATTTAGGTTTTATTTGGTAATTTTAACGAATACCCTAATTAACTCCTAATTCCTTAGTGGGGGACAATTTGGGACACAATAACATTGGAGGGGGTTGCTGCTTTATCTGTTAATTAGATCAGCTCCACCCCCCCCCCCGTTTGCCAACCTGTGAGTTGAGTAGTGCAACATATATGCAATATAATGTGTTAAATACCGTTTATAGTAAAAACTGATGGTGGCTATTGAATGAGGATACTATTGCAACCTCAGAAACTAGAAACACTGTCATTTTTTTAAATATTTTCTGTAGAAACTGCATTCAAAACTTCCAAAAGTGTGTAATTTTATACTGTAGTTTAATGAGACAGTTTTTCGCCAGATCATACGCCTAATGATTTGTAATTGGACTATGAATTAATTACACTTTCTAAGGTATAGTTGGTCTTAGTTTGTAACAATGACTACATTCACTCATCTGCACTCATCACAATCACTCCAAATCTATATTCGTCCCCACATCTTGACGATCGCCGTTTAACAATACGTAAATAATTATCTAAGCATTCTAAAAACATATTGATATCGCTACAAATACAAACACCAAACAAAAATTGTCATTGAATTCTCAGATTTGTTTTCAAAAACTTTATATTTGTCAAAACTATGTTAACTATTTATTAATCAAGTACGTTACAACATTACATCTTCCCAAAAAAGCTTTTATACATTTGGAAGGAAAACAGATTTAAAACTGTCAGTTTAACATATTAACTATTAATCATTTACTATTGTTGGAAATAACGGATATTCGATATCACTATTCAGATATATAAGCGATAGTATGAATTTTTGGTTGCGTTTAGCACTATTTCAATATAAATATTAACTTCACGTTACGTATAAACTTCAGTTACAATTGGAATAATCTTTGCATTATAATTGTTGTTATTGTAAAATAAGATATTTAAAAGCATTGGAGGTTTATCACTAACCTGTCTATAATTCCAAAATATACATATATCTCTATAGCCATATCATCAGATTAGAGAGCTTAACTATTCCTTAGAAAGAGCCATTTATCATAGTCCAACAGGCAGGGCAACTAAGTAACCTATATATGTACGTGGAATCCGAACCAGGTAGTGTTGGTCTGATTTTAAGCTAACTGACAAATCTGATACTAAGTTCTCTTCCCTACACAACATCCCGACCCTGACTACCACCCAACACGGACACCCCAGATGCAAATCTTGACGTAAGACACACTTTTCTGGGGTAGAATTATACACTATATCAGGAAATGTCTTTCGTTTTGGTGCAACTCTTACAATAAACTCTCCAGAGAGAATTTAAACATCACAATCAGCGCGCAATTTCTAACAAACTTTGTTTCTAATTCTCTCATTTTCTAGACGTCTCACGGGCCATTCTGATGCTTTTCCATGACTAGCTGGACATTCTAAACAAGTACGTATAGTTAAGATTTCAATAGAAAAAATTCAGATTTTTCATCGAAAAAGTGCCAAAGGGTTAGTACCACCATACGTGTATGGGGGGGGGGGTGTAACGGTAGTAACGCACCCGCCCACCCATACACGTATGGTGGTACTAACCCACCCGCCCACTCATACACGTATGGTGGTACGGTGGCAAGATTTGCATGGTTTACCACAGAACACGGACCCCTGTATGGGTGGGCGGGTGGGTCAGTACCACTATGACTGTATGGGTGGGCGGGTGGGTCAGTACCACTGTGACTGTATGGGTGGGCGGGTGGGTCAGTACCACTGTGACTGTATGGGTGGGCGGGTGGGTCAGTACCACTGTGACTGTATGGGTGGGCGGGTGGGTCAGTACCACTGTGACTGTATGGGTGGGCGGGTGGGTCAGTACCACTGAGCCTGTATGGGTGGGCGGGTGGGTCAGTACCACTGTGACTGTATGGGTGGGCGGGTGGGTCAGTACCACTGTGCATATATGGGTGGGCGGGTGGTTTGGGTTAGGTTAGATCTGGGGTGTATTAAATATCTGTAGAAAGGATATTTGTATTAAATATTTAGATCACTGAGAAAAACAAATTAATGTTTTATGGCTGCAACAGACACTTCAATATCAATTATAAATATAATAGAAAGCTGTGTACATGTTTTAAATCTGTAGTAATAACTATTTCGTGTATATTTGAGTATTTGGGGTGAATTAAAAAGGAGCTGGGCCTGACGTCATCTGAAAAAGTGGATAAATAACAAAACTCAACACACAAACTCTATTATACAAAGTATAAAACACAATGAAACACAAAACGAAATACGAAATGTTAAAATGTTCAACAAAACACACATATGGTTATTAAACAGACCAAATGTTTAACTTATAAAACCAGCTTTTCAACTTCCATGTAGGCTAAGTTAGTAAAGTAAACCTGCAGGCGATAGTAGTTCGTCGTGGCGAAACGTTGTGTTTGTTCCCTAAACACAAATTTGGAAATTTCCAAACATTATCTTACAAGCAAAAATACTGTTAGTATGTTCAATTTACTTAGTTTTACCGGTTTACTAACCAATATTTACAGATTTACATTAATAAAAGAGTAATGTAACTATTAAAACTTAAATGAAAAATAGATAACATTGTACTATTTTAATTATTTTGTTTCAATTATTTCATAAATTATTGTTACGGAAAGCAAATTGGAAAATATTACTTAAAGTATTCTTAACATCCGTTTTATTTATTGGGAAACCTCTTACCGAAATCCTTTAATTTACAAGGAAACAAATAAGAGTTTTCCTCCAAAGATGATCTCACTTTGAGGGCTCACAGTCCTCAAGGATTGTCTCCGTTGAGGGATTTGAGTAGCTTACCGTCTAAGCTGCTCGGAATAACCATCACCAAGCTCTGTGGTAGCTTAAAGATAACAGCGGCCAGTTAGTGTGTATTGTCTCTAATGTCTGCACAGCTTTGGCATTTAGTGTTTCAAAAACAATTCCCTTGGTTGATAGAATGCCTAACGATTTATTTTAATAGCTACAATAATAATAACTCATTTATAATACACTAGCACAAACAATTACTTGCAGATAACGTAAATGAGTGTGAAAGCAATTATACAAAATTGTTATTATATGCTAACAAAAATTTAGATTTAATTATTATTCGGAATTCGTTTCGTAACATTAATTGTATCCAATTCTATTTCTATAAAGGCAGAGCAATTTTAATAATAATGTAAAAATTATAATGTTATTAGTATTATATACCACGGTTGCTGAATAATTGCTCATGAAAACATAATTTTTTTAGTACAGTATACCCACAGTAAATTTACTCAAACAATTATTTTTATGGTTTGTTAACAAAATTAAATTGATCTTCAATATTTTATTTTGTCCATAAACTAAAAATACTTATATTATTTTTTCTTATTCTTACTAAACTGTAATTTTTTCAGGTATTTTTTTACACAAAAAGCTCATTTATTATCTACGACTAAACATACTCACATTTTTAGGTTTATGACCGTTAATACAAAAAAGAGATCGTTTTACGTCCAATTTCTGTGTTGCCAAGTTCATACTTTTAACAATGCTATGTTTCATAGCTTGCAAAAAATTATGATTTTATTTAAGTAAAACTTATTAATACACAAGTTTTTCATAAAGTAAAAGTAATGTGAAAACTACTAAGACTAGTGGTTTTAAAGGTTAATAGTAATTTCAAAATGTTTTTCACCAAATACTGACGGACAGTAACTGAATAATTTGATAATGTTCACCTAAATTCCAAGGAAATATGTTGTTGAATCTTTGTTTGTAAATTGTTTATTATTATCTGATAAGAAGATTAGATCGGAAAATAAATTTACTGCATACGTAAACATTGTTAAATTTGAAACACAGTCTAGGTAATCTACTTTTTTGCTCATTTCTATATTATAAATACTTAAGTTGGTAAATACAATACGTAAAGTAATAAAACTAATCAAATTCACTAATGAACCAAGGAGCAATCGAAATTGTAAACAATAATGATAAGGCATACTCGCTAACGTTGTAGTTTAACGAATCAGTCGTGTCATAAAAGCTTCAAATTAAACCAAATGAAATTTGTTTGATCCTCTTCAAACCCCATATAGGCGATCAAATAAAACATGAGTACTTCTAATATTTACTACTCAAAGAAAAACATATTGATAAAGTACGTATTCCTAGTGATGGTTAATTATTACTTTTGAAGATAATATTTTTACTAGAGTACTAAAAATATCACGTTTACTTCACTCTATTGAAGATGTTGATTCATTTTTAGATATTCAATGAAATATATTTTTTATCATATATTATAAAAAAGTGAAGCTCCATCAGTCACTTTATTTCTTCAATCAGGGTCCGGTAAGCAGTAATTGCAAGAACTACATGATCAAACGACAATGCTGTTAAAGGCAATCATTTTACAAACCATGTTCAAGTAATTTTACATCCTCTAGTTATATTCAAATGACGTTCATTGCACTGCTTAAATCCCTGATAACCATAAACAGTTATAATTTATTTTCTGGATTCTCACATATAGATTATCCTCCCCATCATCATTTCTGGGATGACTAACTGATTTTTACATATACTTTATTGAACAACTAGTATTTCTAATTTCAAAACTATTATGATAATGATAATTGATAAATAATCTTTAGAAGCGAATATCTCATGGCTCTAACTAAGAAATGTTGGGATTGGTCACAAATTCGAGAGCCCCAATCATCCATCTTGGTACTAGTGGCGAAGTGCTGTAACCCAAGCTACTTCAAGACAATTTGTTGTGGAGGTTGAAGATGATAAGTTCTATGCTCGGTGTTCTTAACACTGACATGGCGTCCACTCATTGGCTGCTATTGGTGTGCTTACCAATAGAGAGGTTGGGGTGTCTATGTTAAGTGGCAGCAAAGAGAAAAAAAGGAAAAAAAACACAGACGTCACATCCAATAGTGCTACTCTGAATGTGTGTCGAGTAGTTACTTCTATAGTTTGGCCTAGAGAAGTTTTAAGCCCATAATTCTCAAAGATAACCGTAATATTACTACTACAGATGTATGAAGATGCAAATTTTATGAAAATATTTATATTGTTTAAAACATGATCAATTTATAAATATTACTTGAGAAATTCTCTGCGACCATAAGGAAATACCTCTGGTTCTTTCTTATCTGTGATGCTAGTTAGTATCCGGATGCTGTGTAGGGCTGAGAACTAAGTATCGGCTTGTCAGCTAGCTTAATGTCAGACCAATACTAAGTGGTTCGCAGTCCACACGAAGCTGCAGGTCCCTTAGTTCTCTTCGCTATTGGGCTATTAATATATGACCCTTTCTAAGCATAAGTCAAAAATAGATAGCAACCAGACTACACAGCTCATCTACACTCTTATATCTCATTCGTATTTACCTTGAACTACCCGCAAGTTGAGTAGAACTAGTATCTGAGCGTTTCATATCTGAGTATAATCCAAGAATACTCCTGCTTCTAAACGTAATTGAAAAGTTGCACTTTATCTGCGTATTTTAAAATTAAATTTACAAAAATAACTTAGGTAAATACCTACTATTTATTTGAAAGCAAAATTAAAGCGGTAAATATAGCCTGACAATTATAAACTTGATAAACTACGCCTTTTTGAAATCTATTTCCTTAAATCTGAACAAAAAATATAAGTTTTCTGGACAGAAACGGACAGACAGTTCAAGTCTGACATAAGTTTGTCCCAAGTAATCTGTGTCTGATTGTTGTTGGAGTTTGAACTTCCGAAAGTTTCCGTTTGTGAAGATCCGGATACATTTTGTAACAGTTTATGAAACGTTTGCATTCCCAAATATATCCATGTAAATTAATTTTGTTTTATTTACCATTGTCATTTATTCTTTATTCATTACATTAAAATGTTCTCCTTCCTATACATGTTATTGAAACATTATTCATTTGAATAGACTATTGCCCAAACAAACATTAATTTAATAGGTTTAATGATACCTAAATAACAATAACTCATTTAATAAAATCATTTAAATTAATTTATTACAAACTCATTAAATTCAGCACTAGTTTCCAAATTGATGTTTCTTGTTTAAATTATACACTTATACTGATAAGAGCAAAATTAAGTAATTGAAATTTTTTGAAGGTGTGGTGGCTCTATCACTAAGGCGATGAATAAAGGTCATGGAAAGACCTACAGGTCCATGTGAACTGGACCGTGAAGTTTTAAATAAATAAATAAATAAAAAACTGTTAGTCTATTTAGAAATATGTAGATATTAAAGTTTTAACATTGACACAGAAGGGCATACATTTGAGAGCATCAAATATCGAAATACGTGGACTATTTAGACATTATTTACACAATTTGTTCTCATGAAATACGTTTCTTTGAGGATGTTAAATGTGGACCAAAAAAGAAAATGTCTAGAAAATAAAAGATAAAAAAAAAATTTAAACCATAAATCTAGGAACGTCTATCAGTTTAATATTATCACTACTACGTACAGGGTGTTTAAAGTACCGTACTGAAATATAATGTAGGGGTTAAGTGTTTTATAGATGATATAAAAAACATAGTTAAAAACATTTACTAACTTATATATATATTTTTAAAATCTTTCATTCAAAACATAACACAACATTCTCGTTTGAACTCATGTAAAGCAAATTGTTATGTTTACTTTGGTTTCTTGAATATTTCAGTTGGAATAATCTTCTTTCCACCTCAGAAATGTGATATTAAAGAAAGACTGTCATTGTTGCACTAATACATCTCGGTGTGAGGCGTTCTAACACAAAATACGCGCCTGAGAAGTTATTTTATATCACATTCTTGTATTGATATTTACAGTTATTCCTGGACCATTTTAATGCAACTTTGTAGCATTTAGATTCAATTTTTATATTTCACAGAATAGTATACGAACTATTGGTCGCATTTATTGAATACAATTGTATCATTAATATCTACTAAACTTTACTGTGTTTATCACAATATTCGAAGTCTAATAGATCAAAGTATCAAAAAAGTTTTACAGGATTCTTTTACACTTTCTGAAGACTTGTACTAATTCAAAACTAAAAGTTTGGAAACGTTTTGGTAATTTCATACTAACTCATTGTCATTGAATATCTGAGAGAGAGAGAGAGAGAGAGAGAGAGAGAGAGAGAGAGAGAGAGAGAGAGAGAGAGAGAGAGAGAGAGAGAGAGAGAGAGAGAGAGAGAGAGAGAGAGAGAGAGAGAGAGAGAGAGAGAGAGAGAGAGAGAGAGAGAGAGAGAGAGAGAGAGAGAGAGAGAGAGATTTCTTTATTTTACCTACCCTGATTTGGACCGAAGGTCCACTCTTCCACCAGGACAGGGCCAAAAACAATTACAAACACATTACAATGGTGATTTGTGACTTTTTAACAGTATTATTATTACAGAGAGAGATTACAAAATCTCAGTGCGTCTAACTTTAAGCGAAGAACTCGTCAGAAGAGAAATGTCTTTCAGTTGCTACAATTAATCTACCTTTAACTGTGTGAGGGCTGCTAATTTTGTATCCCAAGAATAAAATGCATTTAATCAATGTTCAAACACTTTTGTTCTTGTGAAAGTAGATTATACAGCTTTACAAAAAAGAACATATTATCAATACCTCTGGTTTTAAGGAGATTAACGTGGTCTACCGATATTGATCAATAGAGTATGTGGTATATTTTGTATTTATATTATAATACATTCATGTTGTGTGGCATTAAATTGTTTTGTGAACACTAACATTACACACTATATTGACATATATGTAAATGTGATGTCGCACCACTACCTTTTGTGTAAGTTACGTAACAAGGACATGCAATTATAGTTTTAAAAGGTGGGAATATTATATAGTATAATTTGAAATAATGGATGATGTTATAGCTCAGCTGACAGTAAATTTGCAAAAAATACTTATCGCTTATCTTGGTATTTTTTCGTAAAACTAGTAGTTTTTTTGTATTCCGGATTTAAACATTTTAAATAGTAAAAAAAAAAAAAAAAACAAAAAACACACATAAAGATGGACTGACAGTAAACGGAATGAGATATACCATGGGTTGCATTAAGTGTTTTGCTTCATTTCACCCAAAGAACAAAATAATAAAGTATTTGAAGAGCGATTTTTTACACCCTTTATAAAGTTCAAAGATTAAGTATACCTACAAAATAAAAATTATTCCAAGTCATATGAACAATATAAAATTCAGTAATAACACTAATTTGTTTGCAACTAAATTAAAATAATTAAACTGCTATTTTTGCTAATACCAATATGTAAAGACCACGTCAATGAATCTCCTCTCCTCGACCAGCCCAGGACAGGGTGGCAGGACTGGGGAGGGGCTGATCTAATTATCAGATAAAGCAACAAGTGCCTCCGATGTTATTGTAGCATCAAATTTTCCACCACTAGGGAATTAGAGTTTAATTAGAGTTTTAGTTAAATTTTCCGTAATAAACCTTTAATAGACGATTTTGTATCTGTACATTTTCTTATGTCCTTGGAGATCTCTAAAATATAACACACCTGCTAAGCATGCATGCTTCTTTCACATACCACCTTACAACCTTTTTACTGAATTTTTATGACAGAAGATCTAGACTGCTCGTTTATTTCAAATGGCATTTTATAATATTCTTATTATACTAATAAGCATGAAAAAATTAAAATTAGTTAATGTCAACACAAATTCGACACATTTTTTGTTATTATATTTCATAAATGTCATATGTTTAAAAGTAGCGTTTAGCATTGTAGTTATACACTAATTATTTGGTAAAATAAAATAGAAAGTTCCAACCATTTTATTAATTTAATATTTTCTAAATGTATACTATTGATGTTTTAAAAAATTTGTTAAATAAATAATACTTCTAGTTTGTAACAGTTGGTGTGAATCAATATGGTGAGATCACCATTAAAATGTAACTTATTCAGAAAACTGACCAATCTAAGGAAAGAGGTGAGTTTATGTAACAATGGATGTATGATATAAATGGGGAAATTACGTTTTTCTCCTCGTAATTTGACACAAAACTTTAAAACTAAGTTACAACATTGAAAGATTTGTAGGCATTAACAATTCTGGATTGCAGGATAGACAATTAACAATTAATATAGTTAGTATATGATGAACAGTCATAAAATATTTCTTATTAGAACTATAAGGAACACTGGAGCTACTAGAAGACGTGGATGCTATTTAGCCCTACCCTTTCTGACATTGTAAGGCACGTAAGGTGGGTGGTTGGACCTATCAAACATGTACTGAGTGAGTCTATTTTATAAATACAAATACAAAATACAAATATCTTTATTGCCATCAAACAAAGTAACTTGCATTAGCAATCGTCTTTACAAGAATCTATTTAAAAGCTATAAACACATTTCTTATCAAAATAATCCTTAACACTATAAAAGCTATTTTTAAGGAGGAAACTTTTCACATTTCTTTTAAAGGTAACAAAATTACATTCTTGTTTTAGATTGATTGGAAGGTTATTGAAAATGTTTATACAGTTATAAAATGTGTGGTTTTTGAAAAAGTGTGATCTGTGTGGTGGTATGTTATAGTTGTACTTGTTCCTGGTTTTACTATATAAAGATGGTAGAAATTCAGAGAAAATGTGCTGGTTCCTTTTCATAAAAATAAGTGACTCCAAAATATAAATCGATGGAAAAGTGAGCAAATTGAAATCTTTGAAGTAGGGGGCACATGATTCTGTTTGGCCAATTCCTGCAATTATCCTCACAGCTCTTTTTTGAAGAATGAAAAGAGTCTTTGTATAAGAGCTCTCAGATCCCCAAATGGCAACTGCATATGAGAGAAAAGGATATATAAGGGCATAATATGCTGAAAGAAGAATTTCAATGCTGGAATAGGTGGAGAGACGTCTTAATATAAAAACTCCTGACGACAAACGGCTCGCGACATGTTCGATGTGAGAGTGAAATTTCAAATTGGCGTCAAGGTGGAGCCCCAGGAATTTTACACCATCTTCCGCAGTAACGATACTTTCTCCTATGGAAAAGTTTAGGGGAAATGTCTCTTTATGGCCAATGGAAAAATCAAGTAGTTTAGTCTTATTTGAATTGACACACAAGAAATTTTCTTGGAACCATTGTACAATGTTGTTTGATTCAGTATAGGAGGCGATTTCCAAGTCTTGTCGTGTCTGACGAGATATGGCCAGTGATGTGTCATCGGCAAAGAGACACAGGTTCCCCTCAAGGACGCTTGATTTTAAGTCATTTATATATAAAATAAACAGCAACGGGCCCAGGATGGAACCCTGAGGGACTCCAGAGATGACAAGCTTCTCATCTGAGTATGAAAATGTCATACAGTCTTGATCTATTGAGGGTATCTTTACTATTTGCCTGCGACCGATAAGGAAGGAGGAGAACCACTTTAGAGCAGTGCCCCGAATCCCAATGCTTTCAAGTTTTTCAAGCAGCAGACCATGATTTACCATGTCGAAGGCTTTTCTGAGATCGAAAAAGACACCCACAACAGATTTTCTTTGATCCAGCTCTTTTACAACTATGTTAATAAGAGAAAACATGGCATCTACAGTAGACTTGCCCTTTAAAAAGCCGAATTGACCAGAAAATAAAATACTATATCTATCCATGAAAGAAATCAATCTATTTAAAACTGCTTTCTCAAAAATCTTAGAGAATGAAGATGTTATTGCAATGGGTCTATAGTTGTCAAGCATTTCCTTTTTTCCTTTCTTAAAAACTGGACTCACAACTGAAAGCTTCAGAAAGTCGGGAAATATTCCAGTTTCAAATGAGCTGTTGATAATGTTTACTAGAGGATTTGCTAGAAAGTTTGAGCAGGATTTCAGGAGCTTAGACGATACATTATCAGTTCCAGATGCCGTTTTAGGCTGTAATGAATTTATCAAATCAATAACTTCTACTACGCTTACAGGTCTTAAGAAGAAGGAATTCGAAGAAGAGTATTCATTAGAAGGGGAACTTGCACTCTTGCCGTTCAAGTTGGAACACTGTGATAGTCCTATACTTATGAAGAAATCATTGAAAAGGTTGGAGATCTCCTTAGGATGACTGACCAGTTTTCCATTGTTATTTTTTACAGCAAAATTAAATTCATTATGTGACTTTGAGGTGACCCTATTTTCATTAATAATGTTCCACATGGTCTTCGATTTGTTAGAAGAGTTACTGATTTGTTTGGACACCTTGAGACACTTTGAAGATTTTATACTATTACGATATTGATATTTCAGTCTTAGGTAGTGTTGTCTTAGCGGGTTTGCTCTCTCTAGATCTTTGGTAATGAAGTACCACCATCTGACTAAGTCCCGAAGATCAGCCTGCTCTTTGCTTAAGGAAACTTTGCTATAAAACTTTTTCTTTTTGCACCTTATCTTCTTTTCTGGGAAAGCCTGGTTTATATAAAAAGAAATCGTAGAGATGAAATTCTCCATTTTTGTTTCAACTGAAACTGCGCTATAAACCTCATCCCACTGCTCATGAGCAAGAAAATGATTAAATATCAACGTGTTTTCCTCAGTGAATGACCGGCAAGAGCGAAACCTCGGTGAAGCATCCCTTTGTGGAGGCAGCTTGACTACAGTCATCTGGGCGTGGTGATCTGCCAAGGCAGTCACAAGAACAGATGCAGTGACATGATCTTGAGGAAGATCAGTGTATACGTGATCAATAAGAGACCTAGATTCTTTAAACTCCCTCGTAAATGACCAGACAATGTTCCTCAATCCATGACACTCCATGGTATGCACCAGCTCATCAACCTTTAGGCCTGAATCAGATAAATCTACGTTGAAGTCACCTACCACAAGTGTACTATGATTCGGTGACATAACTTTATCTAGGAATAATGACAAATGACTATAGAAAGCCCTGTGTTCCTCAAGAGAGGCCGAAAAGGGAGTTGGCTTGTAAACAACCACAATGAGAAAAACTCTTTTATAAAAGCTTACCTTTACAGCCGCCAATTCACACTTGCCCTCCAGGCAGTACCCCAAAACATCAACCTTCTCGATATTTAGCGTTTCCCTTGCAAAGATACAAACTCCACCTTTACTTAGGTTTCCACGGCAAAAGGAAGAGACTCCAACATACCCAAGCAACCTCAAAACGTCGAACTCAAACTGTTTCAGGTGATGCTCAGAAATACATATCAGAAATACATATCACGATTTTTGTGGTTAGACGTGTGTGGCTAAAAACGACATAACAGACACACCTCGTATAGTTTAGAAAAATATTTTTATAAATACCTACATATGTTGATACTACAATTATACATGTGCATTTGTATTTATCATCACATCCACCAATACATGTGCAGTTGTACTAACCCACCCATACAGGTACAATGGTATCGATCCTGCCACCCACTAATACATGTGCAGTGGTACTAACCCACCCACTAATACATGTGCAGTGGTACTAACCCACCCACCAATACATGTGCAGTGGTACTAACCCACCCATACAAGTACAATGATTTCGATCCTGCCACCCACTAATACATGTGCAGTGGTACTAACACACCCATACAAGTACAATAGTATCAATTTTCCCACCCACCAATACATGTGTAGTAGTACTAACCCACCCATACACGTACAATGGTATCAATCCTCCCACCCACTAATATATGTGCAGTAGTACTAACCCACCCACACATGTACAATGGTACCGATCCTGCCACCCACTAATACATGTGAAGTGGTACTAACCCACACATACACATGGCACGTACAGTGGAATCGATCCTCCCACCCACTAATACAAATGCAGTGGTACTAAACCACCCACACACGTACAATGGAATCGATCCTCCCACCGACTAATACATGTGCAGTGGTACTAAACCACTCACACACGTACAATGGAATCAATCCTCCCACCCACTAATACATGTGCAGTGGTACTAAACCACCCACACACGTACAATGGAATCAATCCTCCCACCCAGTAATACATATGCAGTGGTACTAAACCACCCACACACGTACAATGGAATCGATCCTCCCACCGACTAATACATGTGCAGTGGTACTAAACCACTCACACACGTACAATGGAATCAATCCTCCCACCCACTAATACATGTGCAGTGGTACTAAACCACTCACACACGTACAATGGAATCAATCCTCCCACCCACTAATACATGTGCAGTGGTACTAAACCACTCACACACGTACAATGGAATCAATCCTTCCACCCAGTAATACATATGCAGTGGTACTAAACCACCCACACACGTACAATGGAATCGATCCTCCCACCCACTAATACATGTGCAGTGGTACTAAACCACTCACACACTTACAATGGAATCGATCCTCCCACCCACTAATACATATGCAGTGGTACTAAACCACCCACATTCCTACAATGGTATCAATCCTCCCGTATCAACAATACACTTACATTGGTAATAGGTACATATTCCTAAAATAAAGCTTTAAGTAGTAAAGTATTCAGATTATCAAAATAAAAATTACTTTTTGTTAAACTAATGGAAGTAATTTACACAAAAATTACTGCTGAATTAATGTTTCAATTGCTTTGAATTGGAAAAGTTTGTATATTACACATTTAATTCACTTCGGAATAAAAACATTTTTATACAATTATCATTTTTCTACGATTAAGAAACATTTCAGAGGTTTTTTTAAGGAAAGTAGTATTTTTAATTGTACTCCTTTTCTATTTGGAAACCAATTGAAGTGTAACCTCTGTTTGAGGGCTCACAGTCCTCATGGATTGTCTCCGTTGAGAGATTTGAGTAGCTTACCGTCTAAGCTGGTCGGAATAACCATCACCGAGCTCTGTGGCAGCCTAAAGATAACAGCGGCCTGTTAGTGTGTATTGTCTCTGGATAGCTTGCCAATAATTTGCTTAGCTTCTGTCTTACAGTAAACTCATATTACGAAATACGTATTTTTATAAACAAAAGTGAAAAACGTTTCTTTAAAAAATAGTTAAAATTAGTATCATGAGAACCAACAGTTTTTCATTGAATGGATCTAGGTTGACTCTCTATTATTTACCTTACAACAAACATCAATCAGTTCGATTCTCTAGGATCCAGCTGAGTCAAATTTTAATGTCAAAGCGTACACATCAACTAACATTCTGTACGTCAACGCGCTAATTGAAAACTGTTATTATTACTTTTACTTATGGTTCGGTAAAAGAGCGTACGATTATTTAAAACTTTATTTATTCTTGAAATATTATTGCTTTCTTCCTTGGATTCCAAACATAATTAAAATGGCATACATAATGAAAGAGACGAGAATGTGTTTGAGTAAGGTTTTTTCCAAAGAGCCATCCATGGTTTTCACAAACCGGAAAAGCACTCAAATTGTTATACAACAATTATTTTACTAACCGAATCACTTTACAGCAAAACCACCAGTTTTATAGTAACATTGAAGTTTAAACATTAAAATGTAATTTTGGAATATTCTCAACATATTCCATATTTATTCTACATACGCCAACATATTATTTTGTCATAGATAAAAAATAAACCATAATAATAATAAGAAATGTACCTATAGTCAGTCAGTAAAATTAGTATGGTACAATCATATTAATTGTACCATAGATGGATATAATATTATAACTGTGGCAACAAACAACAACAAAAATAATAATAAACCATGAAAAATTAATTACTAATCTGAACAAGAATCTTGATTTTAAACAAACCAAACCAAATGTTAAGCGAATCCTAATTATTAGATTTAAGTTATACAATCTATTCATGTTTTTAATTTTTTTTAATACTTTGTTTGTCTTGTAGTGCACAGTCAAGATCGAAGTTTGGGCGAGAGGCCCAAAGGAATAAATAGCGCTCGTTACATCAATGCAGGTGTCAGGTTTCATGTCCTGGCAGGTGAAAATAATTAAATTTTAATAGCTTTTGACCATTCTCCCATAGCAGTGTTTAATTCCAAGAAAAAATGTCACTGGTATAGATATGAAAAAAGAAAATAGTATTCGTTTAGTTGCAAATAAAACACACAAATACCGTTAATCGCAGACTGAAGAAGACCAAGTTATGTATTTAATTTCGGCCCCTAAGATTGTTGTGAATAGTAAAATTGTTGCTACTTTCATTTTGCTGTATTAAAGGAAAAAGTAATATGGTCATGGGAGTCTTTAACGATTTGGTTTGTGTTCATACACGAATCTTACTAAGCATTCTTTCATTAAGGAAAGAAGAACATTTACGTTTTGTTCCAGAGATAGCCCGTCTTTGAGGGCCCACAGTCCTCAAGGATTGTCTCCGTTGAGGGATTTGAGTAGCTTACTCACCAAGCTCTGTGGTAGCTTAAAGATAACAGCAGCCCGTTAGTGTGTATTGTCTCTAATGTCTGCACAGCTTTGTATATTAGAATATTAATTCTATTTGTAATGTTTTTTTCAACAGCTGTTCTGTATTAAAGTTTTTTACTTAACAGAGATGCAGAGATGCAACACTCTGCATGTTGGTAGTTGGGTGGGTCAACACCACAGTACGTGTATGGGTAGGTAGTATATGGACGTGTGGTTGAGGAACCCCGAACTTCCATGTAATGTTTCCTGCAAGTAGGGCTTTAGTTCATTAAGCCTAACAGGCATACATAACTAGTTACAGTTTGTTGCTAATGTGCTTAAAATGTAAATCCGTTAATTGTTTACTTTTTGTTCAATGTTTAGTGTAGAGAGGAAAGTTGCTTTATAATTTTAAAAGCTGAAATGTTTTAAATTGTCAATTACATGATATTGCTGTAGTATTACACTTTTTTAGAATCCAAATTTATAACTAGTCTAGTTATTAGTAGTAATTGTTTAAATTATTTCTTATGACATTAATTATAAAGCCTTTTTACTCAAACAATATATCTGCATAAAGAATGTTTAATCTAACGTGATTTAGTTATGCTTATTTGGGGGGGGGGGGAGAGGCTAAACCACTTTTAAGGGTAATTAGAATTTTAGTATAGTTATACTCATATGACAAATAAAAGCATGTGCGTTAAGCTGAAGATAAAATGGGACTTCGAGGATCGGTTACAATTAATATTTTAAACACGACAAGTAAATCATACAGCCTTATCATTCAAATGCTATCTAGGAAATTGTTTAAAAATACCCCTACAAAAAAATAAATAAATAAAAAATAAATATGGAACACCATGGTATAAATAATTACCATGGAATAAATAAGACATATTGGAGTTATCTTTGTTTTTTTGTATGCTTATTTTAAACAGCAGTATAAAAACATGCAAAAATAATTATTACAACATCAACTGTAAAGTTCCTAATATCTAACAGTACAAAACTTAGTATGTGCTTTTATTGAGCACATACTAAGTTTTATTGAAGCGAAACAATATTTTCAACAATTACTGGATTGTGGGAGTGAATCTACTTTTCAAATATATATGGAAGTCTATAAAGATAAACATTATGGAGTACTCAATAGAATGTTTGTGTTCAATTACTTCATAGTAATAAAGGAAAACACGTACCAAAAATAAAAATATTATTATTATAAATTATTTTATGAACTTATTCAAATGTACATCACAGAGAACTTTACTAAATTGTACATTCATGACATTTTATCAGTTGTGATTAACCATGAACGGAAATACTGAGTGTTCAATACATTGCAAACTACTAACAGCTGACAAGAGCAACTATACTCGAAATACACAACGAGATATATAGTTTAGAAATGAATGACCTTGATCATAACCTATCTTGATGTTTTTATGTATTAAATAAATCAAATATGTACTCCAACAAATAAAAATTTTAACTTTTCAAAACGTGTTTGCCTTTATGAACTGAGGAAGCAGTTCGAAAGGTAGATTCCAGCACACGTCTTTCCGGACGAAATACGAGTGCTGGAAGTGCTGCTCGTACATATGTTTTGTGTTTGCAATGATAACATTACAGCAATTTAAAAGGATGGGTATAATAATGATCAATGATAACCAACTGTCACTAGTAATAGAGGGATTTTAATGGACCAATAATTATGGTGAATAAAATATCATTTTGAGGGTGCTCTGAATTAAAAAAATATAATATCCAAACTGATGAACTTTACATAAATTATAATTGTTTAGTTTTATAATATAATACAGTTTGATTGTATCATTACATGAGACAGAATTCTGACTAATTGAAAAAAATACCTCTATGATTGATTGCATTACTATATAATACTGTTGGCACTAGTGGCTCAGTACTGTAATCCTGCTACTAGGGGACAAATTCTTGTGGATAGTGTAGGTGATTGGTTCTATGCTCTAATAGTGGCACGGTGTCCGCTTAATGGTTTCCATCGATTTAGACACTACTAGTGATGTCTGGGTCTTGGGTGGTAGTCAGGGTCCGGTAGAACGCTAGGGCTTTATTTTTTGTTGGAATATCACCAGTGGTTTTCAGAATTGTATCATGATTGAAATTGGGCTGTATCATTGTATCATGATTCAACTACCTTATATTTTTCATAAATAAGTAAGTCGTTTCTTTTGTAAGGGAATCATACATGTAAGAGAAAAGCTAATTTAGAAACCAATGTTAAGATGTGCAATTAAACTTTAATCTCATCAAAGAGTTGGGATCCCACCTCTTAGTGCCTCAGTCAAACTTATTAGATAAGAGAGCAACACCAACCCGTCACCACAATCCTCTCAGATCACCCCCTTATCTATGAATTACATTCGTACAGTTCCCTGGATAATGCCATTGTCAGCTGCTATACAATTCCGAGACTTTCCCTAAGTGGATTTGAATCAGTAGAATTGGCTTAACCTCGACTCCGGTCATGTAGATGTCGCCGTGACATCCCTCGGGACGTCGTTATCTACGAGCACCATTCAAAGCTATGGTATTCAGACTTTGTGCGAGGCTACAATTGCAGCACAAAACTGTAGGTTTATATTGCCTTATGGTTTAACTTCTTGGTATAATAATAGCAGAGTGTATATTAATATTATTATTAATTTTTCCTTATTTAAGAGAGTGAATGGACTTGATTGTCTTTATGATTTTTTGTCTTATGTTTGTTTTACTTTCTTCATGCGTTCACTCTTTCACTCTTTCGTCCACATCTTTCCCCTGATTTTTATAGTGATTCTTGTTTAAATTTATGTTTCGTAACGGTGTTTCTGAATTAGTTTTCGATGGTCATAAACATTCTTGTGAGTTTCAGCTGTCTAAGGCCTTATTCTAAAATTTGACGGTGTTTTTAATGTCAGAAGTTTTCTTGTTATCCTTTTCTGATCCATTCTACATGTGTGGCCATAACATTTTGCCCCTTTCTGAGTATATATTTGCTTACAACATTTAAAGAAGAACCCGCAAATAGGTTTTTAATTTTAATAACAACTTATTATGTTAAATATATGTTTTTTTTAGGAATAGTATGATATAAGCTTACTCTAGAGTATTTAAAAACAATCTGCAATTCAGCTGTCGAGATCAGTGTCAGACAGTTAGTTGAAAGCTACTTTTTTGGAATTGAGTTTTTTCGTAGAAAATTATTGGAGATATCGAATGCTTCAAGTGTTCACATTATACGAAAAAAAAGAAAAAAAAGTTTGACAGGTATAAACACTCTTATTGTCCTCAGGGGTTACGTACTAGGCTACATGCACAATTAGTTTATTTTTCTTTTTCCCTGAGGCTAAGTTAGTAACAAAGATTAAGGCTTAGATATTGCGTTTGTTACTCCAAACACTTGAAACTTTGGAGATCTCTAATAATTTTCTATCTATCAGAGCGTGAAATTCTCATTTTCTATATTTATAAAAAGGATATCTCTAACAGTCTTTAAGCAAATATTTGAAGAATCCTATTGAAAAACTACTACTTTGCAAGCCTGCTACTACTAACTGTTGAGGGAATCAGTAAAACTTAAATAATTTCATTACTATAATATATTCATTGTATTTTGTAAACGTTCCATCGGGGTTTCTCTGCTTCTTTATTGTTAATTTAGGAAAGTGTGCATTATGGAAAATATTTTGTTATTTAGAACGTTTTATTGGCTTCAGTTTCATTAATAACTGTAACTTTTGCATATAGAAACATAGTAAAGTAGACTCTCGGTTATCTGAAGTAATTGGGACTGGGACCAACTCGGATACGTAAAATCTGGGATAATACGGAGGTCATGGTAAAACTAATGTAAAAGCTGTCAAAAAAGTAAAAAAAAAAAATAACTAGTTTATTACAAGAAACCACGCAATATGATGTAAATATAGTTACAATCCTGTACAATTGTACAGTCCTGTAAAAATGTAGGAACATCAGGTTATGTCTTTTAAAAGTTGTGTTACCGCAGGATGACAAGAAGTTGGTTGTAAAATCACGAAAGTCAACACTCTAAAACAACCACATTTAGTGCTAGAGCAGTCGACTAAGCCGATGGTGTCAGGTGGTAATGTGTCATGGGTGAATGCATTTCGGTGGGAATATTATTCCTATAATAAGATACAATATCATAAATACGTCTCGTCGTCTCGTGACGGTCCTGCAGCGCCTTAATCTAGCACCAACAGCCAACAGAGGCACTAATTACGTGTCAAACGATTATATGATGTGTCGTGCTATGGTTTTCCTTTTATTAATATCTTAATGTTATTTTTCATCGTCTGATGACTAGCTCGGTTAACCCGGAGGCTCGGTTACTCGGGGCTCGGATAACCGAGATTCTACTGTACAAGTTTTTAACACTGTTTTAAGACAATAAGAAAATTAAGCCGGGAAAGAACGTTAAGCACATTAAAATTTAATATAACTTGAAAAGGTTAATTAATTATTCTGATATAATGTTTTTCAGTACTTCAATGTTGAATCCGTCCTATAGATAATTGTATCCTATAGATCCTATAGATAATCGCCTTAAGATAATTGTAATTACCAAGTAAAATGGAAGAATGAATTGAATTTAAAGAAATGCAAACCAAATGGTTACTCAAATAAAATTCTAATGATTTAGAAATATATGTTACTCGTATTATTTATACGTTTGTATTAATTACAAAGCAGCCTTTACTACATCCCACACCACTGTTGCATAAATATGTTTAAACTCCGATTATAATCCACGCACTTGATGTGAACTGAGGCCAGCAGCAATAAACTTTGCACTTAAAACTTTATCCCAGTGGATGGTGATGAATTATGTGAAATCTACCAAACATCGGGCTGTCGAGATAATATAAATCAATTAACAAACTTTCAACTGTAGATTGTCAATCTAAGGAAGCTGTCATACTTAAATATAATGTATATTTAAATTAAATACATGGTTAAATTTGTGAATTAGGAAGACGAGTGACTTGTAAGATCAGGGACGTTGAATAATTTTAATATTGTAGTTCGTTCAATCCCAGCTTCATGTGCTAAAGGTTCTCAGTTCGATCCCAATCAGAGTCAATACATTTTGAGAAGGATCAGCTGATAACCACCGGCTGTTTATTTGTCATTGGGCTATTAATTAATGACACTTTCTAAGGAATAGTCAGCCTTAGTTTGTAACAATGACTACATTCGCTCATCTACACTCATCACACTCATTCGAAATCCATATTCGCCCATATCTTGACGATCGGCGTCTTATGAATAAATAAAAAAAAATAAATAAAAAAAAAAAATAAAAAAAATATAAATTTTTCAGCGAATACTATTTGTTTTGTATTTTTATTTTCAAGTAGTATTCTGTTTCAAAGTTGTAAATCTTACACATTACATATTGGTGGCTACGTTATTTGATTATTTGCAGACTATCTCTTTTTGAATATTATAGCTGATGGTTCTTCCAAACTTAAATGTAAAGTGCTGCCCAATCGCTGTCGTTAGACAAATCTCTACTCTGGAATCAGTGGAGAAAAGGTTCTTTGGGTTGGCTGATGGAAGACTCTCAACCATTACATTGGTGTTAATGTACAAGAGGTTTTACTTACAGCTTCCTAACATGGTGGGCCGCAGACATTTGAAGGACATGTTTAAGGAGATACCAATCTCCTTCTGAACCTCACTCTGGCCATTCCCCACTACTGATTTGTGCGAGGAAATTATTCAGAGACGGTAAGGGTGCGAACCAGTAAAGTGGAAGGTAAATATTACTGACACATCTTACAGTCTACGCCGTATTCCAGCCAGCGCTACCTCTACTAAGCCTAGCTGAAAGTTCTGGCTCCTTCGACCGCTGGTTCATCCAAACATAGTTTTTGTTTGTCCTTTTCTTATTCCTCTTCACGATTCTGATCGACTGCTCAGAGATTCTTCAACTCATTGGCTTCCAAGCCCCTCGTCAAGCAGGCCATAGTCAATCATTTACCAAAAACCACCCGGTATATTAAAATGACTAGAGATGAAGTGTTTGCCGACATTGAATTCTCCGATTCGACCCTTGCATTTATTAAAAATCTAATGCTAAGAATTGTATGATGCTTCTTTCTATGCATAGTACGATTTATATCTATCATACCTTGTTTATTTATTTGTGTATTTTAAGTTGATTGGTCTTGTTACATTTGCTGTCGGGTTGTATCACTGTTATCTCACTGTCCATTCAAAGTATATTGATAAGTGTTACAAAATAATTGTTGTTTCTGTTATTCGACAGTTACTGTTTCATAGTTTATTTTAGTACTTCAGTTTAATATATTCATTACTGCTCGATATTGCTGCGTTTTTATTGTATTGTTATTTTTCTACAACATTTTTATTGTTACCTTGTCTGTAATGTTGTCAGCTATATAAATGTAATGCTATTTGTAAAATAATGCATTGCCATAAAAAATACTCTAGAAAAATATATTAATAACAGTTATAAAGAAGCTTATATTTTTCATAATGTTTCGTTGTGAATTGGAATCATTACCTACATTTGTAAAACCTATAAAATTATTATTATTCATCAAAAACATTCTTTAAATTATTTATTAAACGCTCTATTTAAGGAATGCTTTATTTTTCTCTGCATATTTGTCGTTTGTTTAAAAACATATGTATAAGATAAATGATAGAATATATTTTATAAATTGACACGCTTTATTGGCTTTGGTTCAAATGATATTAATGAATCATAATACAAAATTGTTTGACAATATGTAGTTTTATTACAAATTTACAAATTATAAAGTCCATTAATAAAAATCTACTAGCACTACAGTCAGATACTACGACTGCCACTGCAGAGGCTGTGACAACATTGTTTTTAAATAATGCTCCAACAACATATGTAACATAACATAACAGACATGTTTAATGATTGAATTGAAAAATAATTTTACTATGGTAAGAATGAATTTATAATAGTTATATAATTTATATTCTAACACTATTTAGACATTTTTATCAGAGTGGTGTTTAGAAAAGCGCCCTCACAAATGAAAGCAATTGATGCAGACACGTTAAAGCTTTGCTGGAGACTGTTATAGATTACAGAAAGATTAGCTGGGATAAGACGCCAAGCCCTTGTAATCCCTTTCAAATTGACTTCACCCTTGAGTTAATTCATTGCCCCCACTTCACTTGACGGCTTTGTTTAAAACTCCACGCAATTCATTCAGCAACAACCCTTATCTTTAACTAAAGAGATTTATGTTAATAAGTTGAGTTGATGAATAACAACATTAATTTAGCGTAGTACAGATCATAATGCTATTTCCTGGTATAACACTGAAATATATATTAGCAACATACAGAAAACATATTTTCAAGATTTTAATATTTTCAGATATATTGTGAAAAAAAACTATTAACTTATTATTAATTTGTTACCATCTGGAAAGTTCATAGTTACTATGGTTTAAGTCTTTATTAGTAGACTATGCTCAGGTTACCTTACTTATGTAAAATGTATTTGTTAGATATTTATTCATAAGTTATTCTTAAATGTCTATCTACAAGATATGGGCGAATAAGTATTACAAATGTGTATGATGAGTGTATATGAGTGAATGTAGTCATTATTACAAACTAAAGCCGTCTATATCATAATAAGTGTCATTAACTAATAGCCAAATGACAAATAAACAGCCGGTGGTTATCAGCTGACCCCTGTTAAAATTTGTTGTTACTTTGATCGTTGAACCGAACAGAAAACCTTTATATTATAAAGCTGGACTTTAGGTATAAAGCTGCCTACCAATTTCTCAAGCGGTATTTTATCTATTGAGACATATACCAAATTGAGGTAGAGCACAAAAATAAATAAATGAATATACACGGAATAATTTTTGTACAATGTCTGCGCACGAGTTTTTTTTCTGTTGATGTATTTTGTGTGTACTAGTATTTTGTGGTTACAAGTATTTTTTGAATAAACTTAAACTATTTGTATTAACGAAACAGGAGTATAATCTTACTGAAAACTACATAAACTTTCAGTTAAATTAAGTTGTTCAAAATGGTGGCAATTCCAGATTTTTAAACAATATTTGTTTACAAGATAGTTTGATATGGCTGGGGATTACTCAATTGATAGTATTTATTGTTTTAAAATGGTGACGAAAAAGTGTTAAACATTTAAAATTAGTCGGCTACATTTTTTTATCTGATAATAGTAATTTAATGATATGAGACAAATTGCAAGTCAGTTGGTCAAACCGTTCTTGAGTATGTAAAACACACAAATGCCGATGTACAATAAACGGATCAAAATTTGAAAAAAAGTTACCCTTCATTTTCTTTCTCTAAGGTAGGTGTAAGATTTTTAAATAACTAGCCAGGACACCCGCGTTTGGAGCAGGGAGGAACGCATTTTTTTAAATATAAATCGTCTAATTATGGAAAATATTTTTTTTTCAATATTAACAATTATTCCAAGGTGTCAGTGACGAAATGTATATTTTATAGAATTAAAAAGTATTAAAAATTATTCACAGCTTGATATTAAATATAAATACTATACAGAAAAAAATTAAAACTACACAACCATTTAAAACGGTATAGCATGGTACATTTATATTTTTACTATGATTTATATTTCCTTAAGGATTTTGGTATCATGATTTATTTTGTGAGATGAATAATATTCACATGAATACAGAGATAAGCGCAGTATCGTGCCTTTGAGAAGTGAATTATTTATGAACATGTGCCCCACGCCGAACTCAACAGTTGTGATGCCACTGAACATTGAAAATAATTTATGAAGTAACTATAAATATAAGTAGAGAGCTTATTATCATGAGAGGCAGATGATCAAGTAGATTAATCAAAAATTGTTTCAAAGATAACATTTTTTAATATGAACCAATTATAAGGTGAATGATATCTATTCCTACATTGGGTTATTATTCAACAATAATATATACATATTAAGGAAGATATTAGAAGAAATAATTAATATTTTTCATCTTGTATAATCAAGTAAATTAATTTTGTAAATTGTGCAAATGTCATGTTATCTTCCAAATAAAAAAAACTTAAAAACAAACTAGAAAACACAAATAATAAAATGTTAAAAGAAGCTAAATTAGGAATTTATAAAATAAACTGTGTACACCGTGAACATGTAAATATAGGCTAAACAAGGAAAAAATAAAAATTAAATTACATAAAAAAATTAAAAAGGTTAATACAAACAGATTGAAGTATTAGCAATAGAATTTTTTCACAGAAAAAAATAGCAAGCCACAGCGTTTCACAGTTATTGAAGTTCTAAATGAAGTTTGAACCATCAATATCTTAACGCATACAAAATATATTAGCTCATACCAACAATCCGACATTCTCCTTTTCTTCAATAATTTAACATTTAATTTACATATAGTGATTAAATATAAGTACAACTTAATATAGTGATTAAAATGTGTGAACAACAGAAACCTCTAACAACAGTTACAATTAAATATGTAAAAGGAATATATAAAAAAATTCGTAAAGTTAATTCGAAATTTAACATTCGAACTGTATTTAATTCGTCCAACAATCTGAGAAGCCATTTAACTAAATTAAAACCGAAAAAGAAACAAGAAACAAAAAATGTAATATATAAAATTGGTTGTCATTGCAATAAACTTATATAGGTCAAACTTCAAGACCAATTTCAAAATGAATAAATGAACATATTTACAATTATAACAAAGAAAATATAGAAAAATCAAAATTAGTTGAACATGCTATTAATGAAAAACATGATATTAATTTTAATTCTACAAGTGTAACTTTAAAAGGACCCTTATGGACCAAAATAAACCAAATTGAAACCCAACCGTCTCTAAATTTTAGTAATATATTTTTACCATTAGTTAAAGATGAAATATCATCGAAAATTGAAAACTCTAAACCATGTTTAAATTCATAATAATTCTTATCAAATTTAACCACTTACATTTAATTTAATTAGTATTTAATGTTTTACATGTGAATTTTTTCTTATTTTTATTTATTTGTGTTTTCTGTTTATACTGTATTTACAACAGAAGATGCCTTAACCGGTGAAAGCGCTTTTGATGAAAATTAAATTTGTGGAATTACTAAAAAATTACTTTCTATTTACAACCAAAACAATTCCATCAAGAATATACAGCAGAAAATGAACATATAGTGATGTCTATTTTGATGAAAAAAATCTTTCTTTTTATATTAATTTCAACATATTATAGCTGTAACATGTTGTATTACTTGATATGAGTGTTCGAGAATGATTACTTTGTAATGGAAAGGCCTCATAAACAAATATACATTTATTTAGTTGTTTGATTGATTATATTAATTTACTACTTATTATACTTCTAATAAGAATCTCTTCAATAATAACAGAATAATATATACTAATTAACTGCAAAGTATTAAGCTCGAAATAATTTAATACATTAAATATACCATAAGTAAAATAACGGTTCAAAACAAACGGCAGATATGTTACATAGATTTGTTACATGCTATCTGTAAATGTGTTTTAAGGAGTTGATTCGACGCCCTTACAGACCAATTTTGTCAGTCACCGATTCAGAAAATGTCCCTCGCACTTACCAATTCTCATTCACATCCATACAATAGGCAGCTTAACGTTGGTGTGAAATGTTCTTGTCTTACAAGAAATACAATATTTCGATACAAATATTTATTGGATGGTACAATTTCACAAGTAATACCTGTTTTAGAAGGAAGTGGATTGAAAATTGAACGTTTTAAAAGTTTACGAATTTCTTAAAAATGTATTGTTTCCATATTTTGGCCAATAGAACTAGTTCCCAAATTACGTCCGTGCATTTTAGCGAATCCGTTATTTCTAAATCCGTAGTGGGTCAGTCTAGGAACCGAGAAAACCTTAATTTTAGTTTTCAGAAAAATATCTATGAAATTACATTGCGTACTTTATACGTCTTTTTCCAAATCACTTATTTGTATTTTAGTAGTGACTGTTTTGTAGATTACTCAAATTATTTTAGTTCATCCACCTTCGATCGGTTTATAATTTCAAGCACTACTATATTTATTATTATATAGTATACACCCAACCAGAATCATAAGACACTTGGAAAGGGAACAGCTGATAACCACCAGGTGTTCATTTATTATTGGGCTGTTAATTAATGAGCCATTCTAAGGAATAGTTGCCTTAGTTTAACTACTATCATTAACTCAAAGACTACATTAACTCATCTACACTCATCATAATAATTAAAACCCCATTTTCACCCATAGCTTGTCGATCGGCATCTTAACAATAAATAAATGGAACCATGATGACAAATATATTTTTAGTAGTCAATTAATTATGCTGTTTAAGCTTAAATCCTTTGATATATTTTTTTAATTTAATTTGATTAAAATACGCGTTTATTTATTAACATAGTTAATTACTTGTTTGTTTTTAAGAAACAAAAAGTAAACAGGAATTGTGAATAAAACTGTAAAGTAAGTATTGTAACAAACTAATGTTTGTCTAAGTTAAGTATATCTGAAAAGAATTATAAAAACCATGAATGAACTTGGAAACTTGGAAAAGAAAGAAATGAAAACCAAAAACCAAGTCCAATTTGTCCAACGGCTTTACGAAATGGAAGATCCGAAAAACATATGATATCCAAAAATACTACAATCAATTTAACTGACTAAAATATCGAAGTGTATAAAAAAGTATAAAAAAAGAACAACTGTTACGTTTAGTTTTTCCTCTATTTAATTCACCTTTTATTTCATTTATCAACAAGGTCGGCACTACCCACGTTTATATATGGTATATACTGTAACAATGTCTGTAATATATTAACAAACATTAGTTCATATTGTAAAACTTATCGATCATATTGATATAGATTTCAACCCATAGCTAAGACAGCAATTGAAACCCAAATTATTAAATTTTCAATAAAAACCAATAAATTTTATATTGAAGATGGAGCTGTATTGGTTTTCTGTATATAATTGTTAAAAATAACACAATTTAAACCAATAAAAACTTTAATAGTGAGGCCTTTCGATAACAAGGCTATCATCGTCAGACACATCACAAATAAATATGTATAAAAAAACATATTTATTTGTGATGTGTCTGACGATGATAGCCTTGCTATCGAAAGGCCTCACTATTAAGGTTTTTATTGGTTTAAATTTTGTTACTTTTAACAATTATACAATAAATTTTAATTTCAACTAGGCCTTTTACCAACAAATTAAAATTTGGCATCACCAGGCAACACAAATGTATTTATTTGTTGTGTTTATTATTTATTTACAAATAAATAAAGTTGTGTTGCCTGATGATGCCTTTGCTGGCGAAAGGCCTAATTGAAATTAAAATTTATCGGTTTTTATTGAAAATTTAATAATTTGAATATATATAAAATAACCAATATCAAATCTATCGCAACTTCACAATTGAAACCCAATTAATATAAAACTTATTTTGTATACGTAATCGTTCTTAATCATGTTGTTAGTCTTAATATGTATAAAAAAATCATTTAAGGTTCAGTATGTATTAGGCCTATATCATTGACCTGATAACAAAGACAATATTAACTCTATTTGAGAGTATAAAGCTAATGTTATTGGAAGAGGAAATATCTTAGTATACTCTGATATTAATAAAAGGGGACGATATTATAAATTAAGTAGATTTAAGTTATAGTTTGAACAAAGGGAAAATTTCATTGAATGTTTACATATAACACTCCGTTCTATTACGGCAACGGATAGTGAGTTAACAGTTTATTACAGTTTTATATTTTAGTTATTTTACTTAAAAATTATCTGTTATTGTTAAAGTGGTTAAGAAGTCTCAATGTTCGTCTCATTTCCTTTCTTAATAATTTAAATCAGCTTTATTGATTATTAACTTGTTTGTATCATTCTTGAAGCTCTTCTCACTGCATATTGTAATTTAAATATATGAAAGGTCTCCAGCAAATTTAAAGTTTTTACTGTGTAAGACCTTTCGGTAACAAAGTTACCATTATCAATTGTGTGCTTGTATGTTCATGGTAACCTTGTTACTGAAAGGCCTCACAAAATAAAAAATAGCAAATTTTCTGGATATTAATTCTGTACATTTAAACTTAAACTTAAGTTAATTAAAAGTAACTTGAACAACAATTTTATGTTTTATTATAGTATCATTCATATTTAAACTTTAAAATGACAAAAATTAAAACCTAACAAGAAAATAAAAGTATGAACCTTAATTAATTGAGGTAGATTATTTTCCACTATTAATATTGAAATATGATTTCCCAATAATACTAGTTTGAATTTTAAGTATATTGTTGGTTACTACTAGATACAGATATATAAAACTGTACACTTAACAGCTTTATTGTCGTAAAGTTTAAGTTACTGTGTGTTTACTAGTTTACTATGAAAATACTAAATTCTTGAATACGAATTGAAAACTCAGATATTTGCATATTCGAAACTCGTAAGTGTAAGAAAAGTATGGAAAACTTCACAAGGTACGCCTGGTAAAGAAAAGAAGCTTTCCCAGTGTGGTGAATTTGAATAACAAAACTCAATAAGGCGATTGGGTTTCTTCTGATAACGGAGGAAGGGACTCCTTTAAACCGTCGCGAGCTTAGACTGCAACATTGTTGCCACAGTTTTATTTGGCTGAAGTTGTATTTATAAAAAATGCAACTGAAATTTTATTACTTTTTATATTAGAGACATAAATGCTTGAAAATGTCCTTATAGCAATGGAAGTGTCATACACTAACAATACTTGTCCTTTTCCCTGTAAACAACTGTAAGTATTAACTGGAAAAATTAGCAAAAAATTAAATTAAAACTGTTACATATTTAACAGTTTTAAATGATAATTGCATAAAAAGATACTAATCTTAAGGTTAATTAGTAAAAAGAACTAATTAAAAACCTTTTCGTTCCGTTCAAATAAATTTTAAATCTAAAAATAAACTGTACATGTAATCTGTATACTTAGGTATTTGATACATATATAAATTATTAGTATGCTCTTTGTATGTTTATAAGAAAATTTAAAACCAAACAAAAATTGAAAATTATGTTGTTAAAAGTGAAGCATTATAATTAAATTCCTCTTGTTAAATTACTAGGAAGTACATTTTAAATGAAAAGAATATTTTTAAGTTCAATGCCAAAAACACTCTTTTTAATGTAAAATGGTAACATTAAATATGTATTAAATTGATATAAAAAACGTTATATTAGCTAAATACATTGTACTTTTGAAAAAATGCTGCTGCTCTTGTAAATGTGTTGGTTTTGGAGATATTACAAAATATTTTCCATCGACAAATTTGGATGTAGTATTATTATTATTTGCTTTAAAAAAAAAAAAAAAAAAAAAAACAATATTTTTATTAGGCATCAATGATTAACTCACCTCACGTACTAGATTGTCTATTGTAAACAATCCACGCAATATCTCAGTATTAATATACTAAAAAATTCTCGGGGTACTCTCAAATATAAGTCGACACAATTTTGTGCTTATTTTAAAGCGAATGTAAACAAGTGCATAAGCGTGGATGAGCTGTTTAGCCTGGTTATCAACTGAGTTCAACTTATCTCAATAGAGGGAAGAGGGAACTTATATCTTAGAAAGAGACATTTATCAATAGCCCAATAGGCAGGCAACTAAGTCACCTTCAGCTTTAAGTGGAATCCCAACCACTTAGTGTTGGTCTGATTTTCAGTGGATTGAAAAGCCTGACATTCAGTTCTCTCCCGCACACAACATTCGGACATTGACTGACATACCAACATGGACATCAAAGACTTATCCAGAAATCATTGACAGGGCCATTTTAAGAAATTTAGCCAATAACTGTTAGAATGTACCAGAGCAAGCTAAACAAAAACAATATAGACCGTAATGGTAAAAAAATAAATAAAAAAAGCATTCTCACAATGCGTGTGAAAGTATTTGTTCAGCGAGAAACACGAGAAAGAATTCGGTCGATCTACTTATCGTCTTCCATTTAAGGGAGAATTACATTAACAATAATGATCAATGCCATATACATATAATCGAAACGAAGTATTACCTCTTAAATAAGAATTACAGTCACTAGACTTTTATTGTACGTTTTACTTTCAAATTACTTTAACTGTCCGTTCCATAGCGGGAATTTGTATTCTATTAACTTAATTCAAAACAGTTCAAGGTAAAATTGAAGGATATAACTTTTAAAGCTGAAATATGAATGACTTAAAATATATTAACTGTGACCATATAGCTAAATAGTTAATAAATTAAGGTTATAAAATTATATATACAACAATATATTTAAAATCAAAGCTTTGGTAGTTTCATATGACCAAAAAAGTTAAACGGTTTGATAAGAATCTGCAGTTTGCTATTTAATATTTTCCAAGTTCCTTTAAGGAAATGAAAAATGATTACTTAACATTAAGAGTAATGTAAAGACTGTCATGTCATTGGAACAGAATAATCAGACACACTGCAGTTGGGTATTTTATTACATCATTAGTGCAATCATATAAAGTGGGACGGGAAGTCCCATAAGGCTCCATGTTAAATTAAACATATTAATGACCCATTTTCTCAGCAACCGTAAATGCTACAAGCTTGTATTTTGCCATGTGTATATACCCTATGTACCTAGCTACTTTCATACAATTTTGGAATTTTTTAAACAAATTTAAAAATTTGGATTTTTAAATTTAGGTTATATTTTTTTTGTATTAAAGTTTAAATCTAAAAGAGTAAAAAAGTAATTGTTACCGAATTTTTACCTCCTAAACCCCCTTATGTGCTTTTGAGAGTGCAAGTACAATACAAATAATACAATAAAAAGTAAGTAATGACGTACTTTTTTTGGTGACAGCCATAGCTAGGAGATCACTATTCAAGACAGTCCCACTACCAGATTTGTTGCACGTTTACAACTACCCAGGGTGTACGTACAGCTTTAGATTTTCTAAGGGTGTGAACAACATTACCCCCCCCCCCCAATCTGCCCAACTTCCGAACTGGCATGTACATATGGATAGTACTAATGGGAACATAAATTGTAATTGACACTCTAAATGACGTGATTGCGTGAAGTCCACCAAAACAATGGATCACATAGTTATCGTGTGTCCCCTGCGCTCTTTTACCTCCGTAAAAGAGTAGCCAGCAAAAATAGAATAAGTGAGTCAGGTGTTAAATGCCTTGATGGATTGGATTTAGCCTTGTGACAGATGACAGAAATCACTTAATTATTTCCATTAATACTAAATAACACGACTTTCGGATATTTTTCCGAATATAGATTACTGGTTTTTAAAATTATTTTTAATTAAAAAATGTGGGTGACAAAAACCAAACGTTATACATAAATATACATATTATTTAAAATGTTTACTTCGTTTAACACAACTTTACTTTGTTTTTAACATGTCAAGACTGCCATTTACTGGTATTTATACAAACTTAATAATTTTTTCCTTGCTAGCAAATAAATTTAAATATTACGGAAGTAAATTAATTTTTCAATGAGATTTAGTCAGTAAGATGATAAAAGTTTATTTATACAGGTTGGAAAAATGTATGGAAACACTTTCACAGCTTTTTTATAACTTCACTTCAAAAAGTGAAATCATGTACATCATCTTGTACAAAGAACACACTTTTAGACGCCATTGGCGACATTTTATCTTTTCAGGGCGATGGTGCACGAGGAGTTGAGCAAAAATCTTCAATGTAAGCCTAGGTCGAGTTTGGTATCAAATTAAAGGTCTATTCAAGAGGAATTAATTGCCGTAAATCTAACTTAAAAAGGTTTATTCTTTCCAGGGTAGTGGTCATTTGAGTTCCAATGTAACTAATTTGAACAATATTATGTCTCCGCTATTCAATGGTTTCAAGTAAATTATTGTGATAAAAAATGATACTTTATGGAACACAATCACTATACAAAATGTAATTATCAAACTGTCTATGGAAAAAATAATGTTCTTCTGAAAACGTTTCTATATTTTTTGTACCAGTAACAAGTTAACCATAATTTTATGTTAATTATTGATTGTACGTATTTTTTGTGATGGTGTTCATATTCTTTATGTAAATTAATAATATAAATCACAATTCAAATCCAAAATATGATGTATTCAAAAAAGTGTTACGTGTTTAAGTTTAGACAAAACAAATTTTATCTTACCACTCTTACATAGTAAAAAACTACATTAACAAGTGGTTTGAATAATCATAAAAATTACATTTTAGAGTGGACAAATAAGTTTAAAAAAGAAAATTCAAATCAAACCGGGAGATAATGTACAACCCACTGACAGATATTTGAAATTAAACTTACTTCTACACCCGGTGTCCTTGACTTTTTTTTTATATATTTTGGAGCATCAAAATTGAAACCTAATATTTTGTTCATGTTACTTAATATCTTCACTTCTGAAAGCTTTGTGAATTTAAAACCATTCAAATTAATTAAAAACGGTTTCTTTTTCACTATAATATATCTAGGTATTGTTAAAGCTGTCCATTTTTAGTAAATGTCAGAGAAAAACTAGACCTTTCTTTTACTCCACTTATAATGGGTGATGTTTCTTTATAAACTATATATACTTATGAACTTCACTTATTTTTATGAGACAAAAAAAAGTACTCCACGTTATATATCAAACATTATTTCCAGAATAAGTATTCTGGTTGTTTTCTAAATTTTAATTATTGAGAACCTTTTATAAATGGAGTCTTCTTAGATTGTATATGTGTCATTGTTAAAATTAATAACATAATCCAGCTTTTAATTTTAACTTGTTTATTTTAAAAATGTAATATTGGTTAAAAGATTTTAATATTTTAGTAGTTCTGACTGCTAATGCATTTAAATATATTTGACAATCAGTCGTGCAAGTTGATAATTACATTCTTAAAGTACAAAAATCATATTTTTTTAAAATTGATTCTTATTTTGTACTGTTTAGCTGATTTTTAAGGTTTTTGAATTACTACTTCTTATGGCGGGGCATGGATGTATGTTTTGTCGTTTTGCGTCCAGGAACGCTCTAATACTCCATATATTCCCTTTGTATACGAACATATATTAGATTACAATGAGGATAAAAATGAAGTAATTAGTTAGAAAATGTAAGATTGTAGTGAAAATGTTACTGACCATATTATTGAAACTAACATTAACAATAATAATGGTAAAGAATAAATATTTTTAGTATTTAGAAGTCAGTAATCATTGTAATATATAAAATGTAAAATATTTGATTAAATACAACTTTTTTATTTAAAAAAATTCAATGTCTCATTTTAGTTTAAAATTAAAAAATCTAACCGATCAATAATTAGCAAACATACTTGTTCCAAGACATATAGACACATCTCTCCATAACTTCTTGTTACTTCTATCGGTTAGCCCTACGACTGCCTACCTAGTTTTACTATTAAGTGTTACGTTTATATCCAGTAGACTTAAAAATGAAAGCTTTTATGTTCATGGTTACACAAGGAAGAAAAAAAATAAGGAATCGCTTTCACAACTTTTGTATAGCTTCACTTGTAAAACGGTTATTTTTCCTGAGATAATTTGATAATTTAATCTACGAAATAATTGTGTTCCATAAAGTGTAATTTCTTATCAGAATAATTAACTTGAAACCATGAAATCACGGAGAAATAATATTTATCAAATTAGTTACTTTCAAATTCAAATGACCGCTACTCTGGAAAGGATAAACCTTTTGAAGTCCGGTTTGCGGATATTAATTTGTCTTAAATAGACATTTAATTTGAAACCAAGCCTGACCGAAGCTTAGTGTGAAGATTTTTGTTCAACCCCTCATGGGCCGTCCGTTTGAAAATATGAAACGTTGATAATGTCAAAAAGTAGGTTCTTTATAACTATTATTAAGTATAAGATTTCAATTTTACAAGTGTAGTCATACAAAAGTTGTGAAAGCGTTTCCATATCTTTTTTCCACCTTGTATAAAGTTGACATCCATACTAAACTTTGCAAGAAGATTATATACTTTAAAATAATGACAACTTTAAGGTTAAGTTATAAGCAATTCAATCTGGCTGTGCTTTGTATAAATTAGGTACATGACGTAGTGCATAAAACTCGTATCTGAACTGATGGTAATAATTAAATGAACATTGGTTTCAAAACAAGAAAAACGATTTCTATTTCCACCAACATACGTTTGAAGACCAAACACAATTCTATGTTTTAAGTCACGTTGCCAGTAGCCATTAGGTTCATGTAAGTTAACCTTATTCCGCCAATCAATAGTGAAGTGAACAAATGAAATATGGGGATTTTACCGGATGTCGGATGACAGATGTATCGGAAACTACTAAGGTATCCAGGACGAACTAAGGAATTGTTTATAGTTGCCATCTATCAGACTAGTTGACATGCTCGGCTACCAGTGGGGGGGGGGTGGAGAGGGGGAGGTGGAGGGGAATAAAATAGATCGTACCTTGAACACAAGTTCTTTAACTGTTTAGTTTTAATATCAAGTCACATCTATTTTCGTACTAGAATGTAACTTAGGCTTTAAATAAGATGTTATGATCTAAATTAAAGTAAATTATTGTGTAATGCAGTTTTATGTTAGTTATAAAATATTTATTTTTCGAAATACTCGCAAGTTTTTAAATAAAAGTTAGAATTAATACTAAACTTTTATCCTGTTTCCAGTTTCCTATACTGTAAAGGAGCTAAGGAAATGCTCATGGCGATGAGAGACAGTGCATTTTTATTTGAAAACGATCGCTTGAGTCGTTATTGTTGTTCAAAGATGAACATTAAGTTCTGGGTTCTCCCATTTTTATCTTAACCACAGTACAAAAATCAATAGATAGAAGTAAAAAAAAGAACGATCGAAAGAGATTTCCTGGTGCTACTGATGTAGAGTTTTAGACTATATTTTTATGAGATATAAGTTTCAAAAAGTTTATATCGGAGCCACATAAATAACCAAACAATTTAGTTTACTTAAAGTACAGAAACACAAATTTTGTATATAATTATATGAATATTTTATAGTGTTCATGTGACCAATGGATCAACCAGATCGTGTTAAATATTTATTGATAAAAAGCATACTATACAGAATGTTCTGTGCACTGCTACAGAAATATTCCACCGTACATATATTCAATGTAGAGTAAATATTGTTGTAAATTAGGACAGTTAAGAATAAAAATAAGAAATAAATAATAAAGAAATATGGTTTGCAGTATGAAGACACTGAGTAACTAGCTAATATATAAGTTAGGAAATCCACTATTTTAGACGTCAAGAATCGATTATGTTGTGAAAAAGATCTGGAGAAGTCCATGCGTCAAGTGGGAAGGTTAACTCAAAAAGAGTCCTATGATTAGCGTGGCCTGGATAGATCATCTTGAGTTGTAAGCCTCACGCGGGAAAGGGGAAGGAAAGAAAACATCGTCAAGAGTAGTTGCCTGGGATTGGTTAAAGGGATTTTAAAAACTCATATACTTTGTAGGAGGGATTTTCAAGAGTCGTCTGACTAGGGTGGGAAGCAGGGATCATCAAGTGTCGTATGGTTAGGGTGGGAAGCAGGGATCATTAAGTGTCGTATGACTAGGGTAGGAAGGAGGGTATGTCACGTGTCGTATGGCTAGGGTGGGAAGCAGGGATCATCAGGTGTCGTATGGATAGGGCGGGACGCAGGGATCATCAGGTGTAGTATGGATAGGGTGGGAAGTAGGCATCATCAAGTGTCGTACGATTAGGGTGGGAAGCAAGGATCATCAAGTGTCGTATGACTAGGATAGGAAGGAGGGTATGTCACGTGTCGTATGGCTAGGGTGGGAAGCAGGAATCATCAATTGTCGTATGACAAGGCTGGGAAGGAGCTTATGTTAATTGTCGTATGGCTAGGGTAGGAAGCAGGGATTATCAAGTGTCGTATGATTAGGGTGGGAAGGAAGTATTATTAAGTGTCGTATGGCTAGGGTGGAAAGCAGGGATCATCAGGTGTCGTATGGCTAGGGTGGGAAGTAACCATCATCAAGTGTCGTACGATTAGGGTGGGAAGCAAGGATCATCAAGTGTCGTATGACTAGGGTAGGAAGGAGGGTATATCACGTGCCGTATGGCTAGGGTGGTAAGCAGGAATCATCAAGTGTCGTATGATTAGGGTGTGGAGGAAGTATAGTTAAGTGTCGTATGGCTAGGGTGGTAAGCAGGAATCATCAAGTGTCGTATGACTAGGGTAGGAAGGAGGGTATATCACGTGCCGTATGGCTAGGGTGGTAAGCAGGAATCATCAAGTGTCGTATGATTTGGGTGTGGAAGAAGTATAGTTAAGTGTTGTATGGCTAGGGTGGGAAGCAGGGATTATCAAGTGTCGTATGATTAGGGTGGGAAGGAAGTATTATTAAGTGTCGTATGGCTAGGGTGGAAAGCAGGGATCATCAGGTGTCGTATGGCTAGGGTGGGAAGTAACCATCATCAAGTGTCGTACGATTAGGATGGGAAGCAAGGATCATCAAGTGTCGTATGACTAGGGTAGGAAGGAGGGTATATCACGTGTCGTATGGCTAGGGTGGGAAGCAAGAATCATCAAGTGTCGTATGATTAGGGTGTGGAGGAAGTATAGTTAAGTGTCGTATGTCTGGGATGGGGAGGAGGGATCGTCAAGTATAATTTATTATTTATGTATATATATATATATATATATATATATATATATATAATAAAGTTATAACATGCCATATTTATACATGTATAACTGTATTATAATTATTATAACTGTATTTTTAGGGTTCGTGCCAAACATATGTACTACTTGTAACATATATCTTATTTCTGACTTACCCTATTTGTTGTATTTGACTTATATGACCAATTTACATACAATGTACACGCCAAACATATTAGGATAGGTAAGTCATACATTTTCGAGCTTGAAAATATAAAATTATTCAAAATAATTTACATCCAGGATGCGTAAATTTATCATGTGCGTGGTTATACTTATCAGTTGTTAAGTAAATACTTATAATTACCAGTCGTTCCGTGATAGAACGGTATCATGACCAAACAAGACACACAGACGATTTGGTTGGAAACGGTCCAGACATGATAATGTTGAGAGTTTATGTTGATGTTATGTCATTACAAGAGAGGGTTTCTGCAGCAGCCAACATCCGGGCTCTCCACGAACATGGCTGCACCTCTCACTTAAATGATTCTAACACATTTAGTTAAGATAGTGCTAGAGAGTAAATGTAAGACATTATTGTTTAAATAAATGAAAATACTGTTATTTAAATCTAATCTAAGAAGGGGTGGATTTTTATGTAATTTTTGTATTGCCATTTAACTTTATTGATTATTCTGTACAATATCATTCTAAGACTGAACATAATTTATTTAGCTTTGAGTGACTTTACAGCAAGATAATTTTGTAAAACTAATAAAATAAACGTCAATGCCAAATGTGTTAAATGTAGGGCTCAGACGTTATATTTTTTAAACAGTTGTTGACTTTTTTTAATATGTCCTCTCTCTTATGTAAAATAAAAGAAAGAACTATAAACCAGCAAAATTCAAAAGCAAGGCATATTCTTAATTTGCCTAATCGACTCCCATATAAGTTTTTTCTAATCTGTTTCTAGACTCTTTATAGAATATACGTTTGTTCAGCTGTGAGCTGAGTTTGGAAAGTACGTAACAGTGAAATTGATTTATGTATATGTAGAGGCTAGGATGTAAGAGCGGAATACTCGTATAATAAAAAACATTGAATAGTTGGTAGGAAAAGGACTAGATTTGATGACGTAATATTTATCAATAAATATTAAGTGGGTCAAGATTAAGGTTGATCGTTAAAAACAATTTAAAATTCAGGGTAGGTCTACAGGTCACGAAATCTGTACCTGTAAATTTCCAAATGGGAAAAGCTAGTAAAAATCCTCAAAATAAAAAATATTTGCCAAATAACTGTCATAACCTGTGATAATGAAATTTCCACTTGCATTTTTAGTTTTTATGTAAATAAAAACAGTTTTATTTATACATTCAAAAATAGTTTATTTGTCAGCATATTACGTGTTGTTAGAAATATAATAAACGAGAACGTCACACAGCACAAATTGATTACAATATAAGTATAAAATGTACAAATGTTATTTTAATTACATATTCCTTTGTGAATCAATCTGGTCTGAAGATGGTAAACGTGGTTTACTGAGACCGATCATCATAATATTTTAATTACAGTAAATTCCTTTGTGAATCAATCTGGTCTGAAGATGGTAAACGTGGTTTACCGAGACCGATCATCATAATATTTAAACACTTTTTACTTATATAGTAATAAATTTGTGATGTATGCCTTTCAATTGTATAATTTAATAAAAAAAAAAACTTATGAAACTTCAATGTCGTCTTAAATGTTCTCTCCAGTAATTGCAAAAGTTGCAAAAGTTCGTAATTCTTTATTAAAACTGTGAACAGTATAAGCATGGCTAACCATAATCAATGCTGGCAATTGTAAGTGAAATACGGCCCACTCGAATGACAGATGTATCGGAAACTACTAAGATATCTAGGACAAACTGAGACATCGTTTATGTTTGCCATCTATCAGTCTGGTCGACACGAAGAACTCAGTACCTGGTTGGAGAGAGGGGAGGGGGTTGGATTAGAATAAAACTTAAGTTAAATGAGATTAATTATACTAGTTTTTTTCTGTTTGCATTGGTTTATTTTGTCGACTTGTATGATCCATTATTTACTCGTATACGCTTTAACATACAATGATTATTCGAAAATTATTGTTGATTTTTAAGTAACTTTATACTATCTATTTTATAACCTTATTGAAAAATGTTGTTCATCCTTTCACCTGGATGGACTCATTTAGAACATAATCGTATACGAACATAAATAATAAACGAACTAACACGCATACATCTCTGACATAAAAACTGTGTTCTGAATAAACAAACTATCAAACAAGTAAAAGGTAAAACAAATAAGAAGAGACAATATTTGTCATTTCATTATCTCAGAGGGAAGGCAAACAGGGATTTAGGGAAGGGGGTCACCATGTCAACGTCTACATATGTTGTAGGTGTAGACAGTTGGGTTTTGTTCTCTGTGCAAGAGGTTTGCCTCTAGATTCGCCGTCCTCCATTTCTTGTGTACATAGAATGGCGATGAATTTACGTTTGTGTCCTTATTAGTCCATCCTGATAGGAGTCATTTTCGTTTATAAGAGTGGTGCAGAGTAAGTAGGTCAGTAAGTTTTTCCTTTTTTTAAGGAGAAGCTAATCTCTTTAACTCTATTCTACCGGACTCCGTATATACTGTTGATATGTGCGGGGAACCTATCGTACTGTGTAAGGGGGAGAACCAGTACAGTACAAGGTGAACATTACTGATAAAAACTAACATTAAAGAACAGGATTCAAACTTACTCCACCTCCAGCTCAGGTAGAAAGTCTTTAGACCTAGCTACCACTGGTTCTATCTAATGGATTACGTTTATCCAAGAATAATACGGTTTTCTAAAGGACGCAGTGATTGGTTTCAATTGTAATAAGATAATAAAAGTTACTATGCTGATATGACGTTAGACCAATTAGTTGGAGGAGTTCCAGAGATGATAATGTCGAGGGTTAATGTTGTTGATGTTAAGACATTACAAGGGTGGATGTCTGCGGTACCCACCCTCCTGGCAGTGCTTACTTGAGAGACCTACACCACAATCAATAACGTATAAATGTCATGTCTCACCACTGTGCTATGCTCTTTACAGCAGCAATATATAGAGATCTGATAAATTTTTTTGAATTTTCATCTAGTCGTTACCTTATATATGACTTGCAATATGGACAATTTTATGGTTGAAAAGTCCAAGAATTGTTATGTGTTTGTCGTTAGTTAAAACTAATTAGGAATTTACAAAAACGCGTCAAGAACTGCGTCAAGTGATTGTGCAAGTTTTAAAGAAAATTGTCATCACATTACTATCAAGATATAAGACGCCGACACAGCCTAGTGCGTAATTTAAGGCGTATCTGAACGATTACACGAACGTATTATGACTGTGCACGACCTGTGTATTCACAGACGCACAAACACACACACACACACACACACACACACACACACACACACACACACACACACACACACACACACACACACACACACACACACACACACACACGCACGCACGCACGCACGCACGCACGCACGCACGCACGCACGCACGCACGCACGCACGCACGCACGCACGCACGCATTCACGCACGCACGCACGCACACACACAGACACAAACTAAGGATAAGGATGTGGTTACAAACTAAGGACGACTTTTCTTTTGAAAGACCCATTTATTAATACACCAATATCCAGATTAACCAAGGGACTTCCAGCTTTACGTGGAATACGGAACACATAGTATTAATATGACTTTTGACTAACTGACAAGCTTGACACTAAGTTCTCTTCCCTACACAATATCCAGACACTGACTATCTCTCAACACGTACAATTAAGACTTATCTAGTGGTGTCCACACCGATGGCAACCACTGAACGGACGTCTTGTCAGTATTTTGAGAACTGTGCATAGAACCTATCACCTGCAATCTCCTGAACGCTTTGACCTGAATTAGCTCGGTTACAGAACTGCACAAATAGTGCCACATTGAAAAAAAATAAGTAAGTGGCCTATATATTTACTTATAAAAGTGTTTTATAAGTAAATATATAGGCCACTTACTTATAGGCTATATTTAGTTATACATTTCTGGTAAATGATTAAAAAGAATAGTCATTGCTAAAGTCGAATGATCTTAAAGTGGATTATTTATCATTAATTCGATAGCCAGGTCAACTAATATTATATACATAGTAATTAAAAGCATTCCTTAAAGCACTTCACATTTTTTCTTTAGTTAATATTTTCTTAATACGTATCGTTTAATACATTGATTTATACTTCTAGTTTGGAAAATTTATAGTTCACTAATGAAACTTTCGTTAGTGTTGAAATAGTCCTATCAACCAGCGAACTATCTACAATTATGTGTTTACAATTTTACACCGTGTACATGAGTAAATAAATCTGTATACAAGAATGATGTCGAATAATCTTTTTTTCTGTGAGATGGCTAGTACAGTCTACAGACTAAAATACAATCGTTTCTCGTACTATTATTAATGTTACGTGTTATGTAAGCACAAAACGCTAATCCTCCTTTACCGATAGCAAAATGAACGGCTTTTTGAAACGAAAGTCGATAGGTTTGCGTGAGATCGGCTCATCGACATTGATGTAGTCGACTGAAAACAATCTGTTAGGGACATGACGACTTGACTGATATTCGAATCTAAAGTTATTATGGTCATTTAGTATCATGTTTATAAAAATATAATGATAATTGACCCTATGAAACAGATTTATTGTGTACAGTTAAAGGATATCGAAGATTAAATTTTATTCATACATTTAAAAGGTGGATCGTGAGCATGCCTAATATTAACGTGTTAACTAAAATCTTAAATTGAAGCCAATGTACGGGGACAATTGTCTAGTTGTTGATTAATCATATATAACTTTTGTGGCTATTGATCTTTAAATATCAGTTTTCTTAACTTAGAAAGTAGCCTGTAACGTTGTATTACAGTGAGGATGTTTACTGTAATGTATGATATTATTATTATGTACGCAGTTCATGTGAATATATAATGCACGTTTATTCGCATATTTGCATCAAATCTATAAATTTGATATTTTTTTGTATTTTACCTAAAAAAGATGTGATGTATGTTTTTCTTTTCCTGCAGAATATTATTTTTAATGTATGTAGTTAAGTATTAACATTTCTTTTAACCACACGCTGTCAGGTGCAGCGCTCAGGAAGAGTGCTGCACCTGACAGCGAATAGTTATAACGAACAGTTATAATTATTAATCTTTAGGGTTTAAACTTTCAAAAAAAAAAAAAAAATATATATATATATATATATATACAGGGTGTCTTAAAAGTCCCACCCCCCCCTATTAACTTTCTTATGAATACAGATAAAGTGATTTACTTCTGGGAATGTTTATATGACCAACTAAGGAGTTTTTTTTATGTATGCAAATTTTTTACACCCCCTCTCAAAAGGGGGTAGTTTGGGGGTAAGTCAGAATTTTTAAATAGAAACCCCTATCGAATGACACATAATTTTAAAGGTAATATTAAAAGAAGAAGAATGGCGGAAATTAGAGGTCTCTAACATTAGTCTATCAAATTTGGTGGCAGTTTAAAGTTGGAATTATTTCATAAAACCCCCGTAGCTTATGTTACATTTAAAATTGTTGTAAGGCAGACAAAACATTCACCCACCAGTTAGTTTTGAAAACTGATGACACCTAATCGTAAAACAAGTTATTACAAGAATCAACAAACACCAAAAACCACAAATAACATAGCATTTATTTGGTTTTGGTTTGTATGACCAAAGTCCAGTAGGGCAACCTGGGAATACCAGTGGCTCCTTCCTTATCTCTTATTAGGTTACTAGTTAGTACGTGTAACACTTTCAGTTAAGTTACTGTGTTAAATTTCTTTTTATTCGTATTTAATAAAAATGGCTCGGTCAAATGAAGATAAAGTAGAGATGATATTGTTCTATGGGGAAGCTAGGAGAAATGTTCATGAAGCAGTTCGTTTATTTAATGCTGCCTATCCGGATAGACCAGTAGACAGGGCATACATTAGACGTTTAGTAAACAAATTCTCAACAAACTTTAGTGTCAGAGATGCACCACGATCAGGGCGCCCTGCCATTGCGACAGAAGAGATCCAAATTCAAGTTTTAGCAAATTATGCTGCAAACCCACATGAATCTCTGCGGTCCACTGCCCTTGATGTTGGAATTTCAAAAGATACTGTTCACAAAGTGTTAAAGCGTCACAAGTTCCACCCGTACAAAGTACAGTTAAATCAAGAATTAAATGAAGACGACCCTGACCGAAGACTTCAGTTTTGTGAGCAAATGTTGCAGAAGATTGAAGAGAATAATAATTTAATATCACAGATATGTTTTAGTGATGAAGCATCATTCTCTTTGCATGGGACAGTCAATCGGCACAACTGCCGTTATTGGGCAAACAGTAACCCCCACTGGATGGTTGAAGCCCATACGCAACAGCCACAAAAATTAAATGTATGGGCTGGAATTTTGGGAAACTCTGTTATTGGGCCATTCTTTATTGATGGTAATTTAACTGGCGTTAAATACTTGGACATGTTACGGAACGGCATTGTCCCAGCAATAAATGAGGTAGTACAAGGTACTTATGAGCCTGTATTTCAGCAAGATGGTGCTCCTCCACATTACAATATGCTTGTCCGGACATTCCTAGACCAAACGTTTCCCGATAGATGGATAGGTCGACGTGGCACTTTGGTAGAGTGGCCGGCACGTACACCGGACCTTTCACCTCTGGATTTTTTCTTTTGGGGTTTCCTCAAAAGTAAACTTTACGACACAAAGCCCGCAAACCTCGATGAATCAAGGACAAGAATCGAAGAGGCCTGCCACCTTATCACGCCTGAAATTTTACAAAATGTGAGACGTGGTTTTCAATCCAGGCTTTTTTACTGTCAAGAAGTTCATGGTAGCCATTTCGAGCATCTCATCTGAGTGAAATTGAGGTGAGAGTTCAGCATTTTGACCATTTTTCCCGTTCTAAAATTACTTAGGGGGTTTTATGAAATAATTCCAACTTTAAACTGCCACCAAATTTGATAGACTAATGTTAGAGACCTCTAGTTTCCACCATTCTTTTTCTTTTAATATTACCTTTAAAATGATGTGTCATTTGATAGGGGTTTCTATTTAAAAATTTTGACTTACCCCCAAACTACCCCCTTTTGAGAAGGGGTGTAAAAAATTTGCATACATAAAAAACTCCTTAGTTGGTCATATAAACATTCCCAGAAGTATATCACTTTATCTGTATTCATAAGAAAGTTAATAGGGGGGGGTTGGGACTTTTAAGACACCCTGTATATATATATATACAGGGTGTTCAAAAAGTCTGGAAACCCCTTAATATTTATTATATTAATAAACCCAGAACAATGAAACTCTAGGACCTACCTGTGTTTTACCTATAAGAATTTCACACAGGTGAAGTGTAGAGGGATTGGAAATATCAGTAATGGTCGATGTAATTTCACTGTTCTGGGTTTAATAATATAAAAAATATTAAGAGGTTTCCAGACTTTTTGAACGCCTGGTATATACAGTATGCATAATGTCCTTGTTTTCTATGGTTATCATACTATGATTTAAAATTCATTCCAAATCTTCAAACTTATTATTTAGAATACAATATAATAGCCAAACAGTGTTTTTCACAGGAAAGTAGCTGTTTGAGGGGGGAGTTTTACATTATTCTCTAATTACCCTTATTAAAACCAGGTTCAACGTTTTAAGAACATTTTTCGGTGGATTAAAACTCTTTACGACTGTTAGAGGAAAAGGGAGAACTGCAATAAATTTCAGGGACCCTGCAGTTCCCACAGGAGAGTGCTTTGTGAAGAGGAATTATTAAAACATTATGCGAAAGCTGTTTCATGTCTATTCACAGGTATATACTGTTTGCAAGGTGGGAAAGAGGAGGAGGTAGTGGGGCGTAAACAATTGTTAATGTTTAGATAAAACGTTGATTTCTTTTAAAGTACCTCACTTTCTTATGGTTTGAACGAAGTAATATTTTGAAAGAATATGTTGGTTACAAAGAAGGTATTATGTCTTAAACATTAAATATAGTTGACCAAAGAGTCGTTAATGGTTAACCAACATAAACTAAAAACTTATCATAAGAGTGACGAAATGAAGGTTGCAATTTACAAGGATGAAATTATTATTTCATCAGGGTGGAGTTTAGCTTTCGTATTTGTAATAATTATAAGACATATTCTTTACAACTTGAAGAGGAAAAAAGAAAAGGAATTAAAGTTGGCTGAATTAAAATACACTTTTGCTATTAAATATATGTGCAAATAATACCCATAGTGTGTTGTCTTTTAGAAAATGTTCACCGGAATATGGATCGTGTTAGGAAATGTCTCGTACGTAGTTGCCACGATAAATCGGTCGGTAAATGGATGCATGTATTTTTATTCGACTCTAGTTGATAATGTATGTTTATGATGGTGAATTACATGAATTATTATTGAATTGTGTTTTTAACTAATATGAAAATATTTATGTAACACAATCAAGGATGCTTTTGGGGGTTTTATAACATTTATTTACTTGTGAGCGTAGAATTTCGACTCATGTTAGTTACCATTACACCCAACCGAAATTCCCTTAGACTGTTACCAGTTCCATAATTTCTGCATTGAAATGTTTCAGTACAACAAACCTCTTTATTTGGAAAATTTACCTAGTGACTGATTAAACCTGATCTTTATATTGTGAGTTAACCTAAAGAATAAGTAGGAATATGAATGTAATATTGTTATTAGTAGAATGAGATTATTATATATAGAATGAAAACTTTATTCTTGTGCGTTAAATATACTGTTGGAAGTATATCCATCTAACGGGAAAAAGGACATTCATTATAATTAAGGAAATTTCACTTTAAAAGTGGAGTGAAAGAAGATGTATTTTGGACGTGGCAACGTTGCACTTTTAAGTTATCAGGGCCGAGTGGTAAGAACAGGTGGCGATTTCACTATCCGCAGCTCATGACGTCTTTACAAAGTCAGTCAGTACGTATACTGTACAATACAAACTAATACATGTGTTGATTATAGACAACAAAGGCTGTTACCAAGACTTGTGTAATGTTTGTGTGAAACTAATCAGTTTTGAGAAAAAGTTACTTAACTAAATTGATAAGAACTTTTTTTGCACATGCAAACTATTTTGAAACTCTACATTGGCTGCCAATTAATATATATACATATACCATAGTGAATTGAAAAAAAAATTTAAACACCTGATAAGTAGTTTTTAAGGCTATTTTTTTTTTTTAATTTCACAAAACAATTCAAAGGTAAGAAACATTGGTACTATTTTACTCCAACAAAGATACAAAAAAGTTAATAGATTATAAGCATTTTAAGCTTACATATGTTAACGTGGCAATCAATAATTTAACTTAATAAAGGAAATATACTTTTTGTTTAATGTTCTACTAAATGCCTAATTACGCTAAATAGCCTGGTCAACAGTTTCAACACATTTCGTGATCGGATTATTAAAACTGTTTATGACTGTTAGAAGAAATAGAAAAGCTACAATGCATTTCATGAACGCTGAGATTTCCGTTTAAGAGCGTATCGTAGAGAAGAGTCATTAAAAACATTAGTGGAGGCTGTTTCTTTCTCTAAAGTTTTTTATTTTATAAGATAATTACTTTTTTATTTTTTTATTTTTTTTTATTTTATTTATTTATTTATTTTTTTTTTGTTATAGAAGTTATATTCTTTTGTGTGTAAGTGTAGGATGTTTACTCAGTCTAGTTACCATTCATTATTTACAACTGCAACAGCCTAAAATATGAGATAACTTATTTTACTTGATAACACGAATTGGAAAGTAACCAAACTAGATAATTGGTATTAACATAATATATACTTATAATGAACATATCCCTTTTGTGCAGATTGAGAAATGTTGATGAGTAATTTCTGCACTAATTAAAGCTGTGCGGTGGACGGGACAGTTAAAGCACTTCCCATGTCATAACAACTATTCGGACTTCCTAAACGTCATATTGCATTTGAGGTAAAGTGATATAATAAGTTAGTACTCTAGAAATGACTATGGTTTATGGTGTTTGACCAACGTATTGTGGCATTTATAGTGTCCTACCTCTTTACAGCTTTTCAGGCATGGGAAAAGTGATAATAGATTAGAGTATTAAATTGAAAAATGTACTTCCTGCTTTTAAAACTGTTTATAGTAATAGGTACTAAACATATATAATTAATGTATGAAATATTGTAAAAAGCAAAAGACAGGATTGCTACCTAAAATCAATAAATAATATATAATTTGTTCGTATTATTTTATTCATCGTACTTAAATGTTCAAAACAATTTCTTTAAAGCACTGTACATTAACACGTGGTTAACATGTTTACATAAGAGTTTTCTTCATATTAAGTCAAATTTACATATGTGTACATCGAATTGTATATTGTATGTCTAGTACAGCCATATTTGTTCCTACCTAGAGACCAAAATATAACCATTTCCCGTACTATTATTCAAATTGTGTTCTATGTAAGCACAAAACGCTAATCCTCCTTTACCGACAAGTATTGGATAGCAAAATGAACGGCTTGTTGCAACGAAAGTCGATAGGTTTGCGTGAGATCAGTTCATGGACATTGATGTAGTTGACTGAAAACAATCTGTTAGAGACATAACGACTTGACTGATATTTGAAACTAAAGTTATTATGGTCATTTAGAATCATGTTTATAAAAGTATAATTATGGCTATGAGCCAGATTTATTTATTTTTTAAGGAGAGGCTAATTTATTTCTTAGCCTTAATCTGCCCATTCCTCATTTACCATTGGTGTATGTGGAAAACCTAATGAGATATGGTAAGGGAGCGAACCAGTACAGTAGAAGGTGAATATTACTGATCCATACTTTCAGTCAAGGCAAGATTCGACTTGCGCTATCTGTAGTCTAGGCTTAATGCCCTGTCACCTTGGGCCACTAGGCCATCGGCTACATATTATATAGTAACATTCGAAAAAAGTAACGAGTGGATCTTATAGTTAATCTGCAATGTTTTTAGTTATTGAAATAAAATGCATATATTAATATAGTATATATCACTTACTTAACTATAACTTTGTTGCGCATTAGTTATTTTTAAATAAAATCTGTACTGTATTATTATAAAAATAATAGTAAAAAATAAAGTAAATAAAAACAAACAACTTAGGTAGATCCATATTTTCTATGTAAATCTTTTTAATGTATTTAATATCTGCCTCATAAATAAAGCAACTTATAACATGAATTTAGAATATACGAGTACATTTATTTTCTGTGAAACTAAATTTCAGTTCCAAATACTTAGCACCAAGAATAGTGCTTATGATAATTAAAACATGATTGAACATTGTTTCCAACTAGACAAGTATTTAGTTCTTTCAAATCCAAAAGATGTTTTTCAGAAAAGAATTACGTTTCTGGATAAAATATTCTAATAATATTATACTCCACATTAAAACTGCCATTAAAACCTGGCAAACGTTAACAATTTGTGTGGGTGGAATATTAATAAAAGTGTTTACAACAGTGGGAAGAAAACAGTGAATGGTAATACAGTTTAGAAATATCTTGCATGTAGTAAAGGTGGAAGGATCATTTTTAACTTATGCATTTCCACGTAACTCTTGCACCTTACATTTCCACGTAACCCTTGCACCTTACATTTCCATGTAACCCTTGACCTTACATTTACACGTAACCCTTGCACCTTACATTTCCACGTTACCCTTGCACCTTACATTTCCACGTTACCCTTGCACCTTACATTTCCACGTAACCCTTGCACCTTACATTTCCACGTAACCCTTGCACCTTACATTTCCACGTAACCCTTGCACCTTACATTTTTTATCGTAGTTTAGGTTTAGCATAACGGTGCTTTACCTACAAGCGTTGAATATAGAAATGGACATCCTGTTTTGACGAAACTCGATAGGATAGCGTGAGATGGACGCATTGACATTGGGATAGCTAACTGAGGGCATTTGGTCTCGGATATGATGACTCAGTGGATATTTGAAGCCAAATTTACTATTGTACAAGTTATGGATTGTGCAGAGTAAAGGATCGACGTCGTAAAGCAGAAGCGAACGCCGACTTCATTCTAAATTAAAGCCTAAGTAATCGTAAAATGGCTATACCGAATGGAAAAGGAGGAGTACTGACTTAAATGGTTGAATTAAATTGTAATTGAAATATGTTGTGCTACCTTCAATCAAATACAATCAAAACAATAATAGTTATATACAGATTTTTTTAACATGCTTATAGTACAGTATATTTACCCAATTAACTATATGTATGGACTTTAAATTGTGTAAATATTTAAATCCACAAAATTATGGGGAACATAAATTCATTATTCATCCTAGTATTACTAACATACCACTCAGAACCTCTTTACTAGTTGTACATCTTGATTTATTAAGGACAAGAATATTATTGAAATGAATTTAGAAAATTATAAAATAAAATGTAGGCCTACGGTATTAAATAAAAATCTTAATATTGATTAATAAATTACAACCGTAATATATTTTTAAATCGATGAGGAAATAAGAGTATTATGGTAAAGTATTCACATAGGCTTCGGTTTATAACTTAGCTGATGAAACTTAATTCTAAAAATTATTACATAGTTTCGTAAATGATTTTAGAAATAAATGCTATAGAATGTTCTCAGATCTTCAGTATTTTAATTTAAAAAAGTACTAAAAATTATGCATATTATATTTGAAAAAAGTGTTAACAAGTTATAAGCTTGTTGATGTATTCCAAACGTAGTTATTGGTAGTCTAAATGACATACTCTTTTAGTAGTTTTATACTTCATTATCACACGCAAGCTTGTTTGGTCAGCAAAATAACGAAACGTCAAACGTCAAAATACGAACTAATGTGTAAGATTAAATAAGAGTTAAAACAGTAATGTTCTTTCAGAATTTATAAAAAAGAAACAAACAATATACAGATATTTTTAGCAATCCAGCCTCTAATGACTACACACTCTCATTACAAGCCGGTAGAATGTTTTAACAAATTATGTCAGTGGAATATTATTAATATTGTTTACGACTGCTGGAAGAAAAGGGAGAACTGCAATAAATTTCAGCAACCCAGTAATTTCCACTTGAGGGTGCTTTGTAAAGGGGAATTATTAAAACATTTAGTCGGGAACGTTTTATATCTATGCACAGCCACTGATTCAAAAGCAAAGAAAAGGGGCGCGCAGTGTAAAAAGTTTGGTTGGTAAGGATACGGAACTGAGAAAAACATTAACTAAATACAGTAATTATATTTTTTTTATCATCTGATTAAAATTTTGTTACATCGAACAATTTGGAATTATAATATGTCAGTATAATCTGTTGTTGATAGTAAAATATTTACAAATCTATTAGACACCAGCTTGGTTTAATGCTCTAGTCTTCAGATAAAAATTACATTTATAATTGTAACCAAATGAACAAGGTACCATACATTTAAAACTATTAGGATACGTATTTATTTAAGCAAAACTTGTTTTAAAATTATAAAATTATAAAATTAAGGGTGATTTTTCAGCATTTATTGATATGTATATTTTTCCTTTCTAATATATTATATATGAAGTAAATAATAAGGGTTTACGATGGTAGGTCTAAACTATTCAGATTTAGGGTGAACAGGAGAGGCATCAAAAATATACGGAGTGATAAAAGGCTTGCATTAAGACATGATGCATGGTGGTGATATCAACAGTAGTTTATGTATCGTGATATATCACTTTATTACGTGAATATTATCAAGTATCATACAGCCATACATAAGAATATTACGGTATGGTCTTGTTTTTAATCTTATTTGTGGGATTTTCCATAAACGCTTGTCAAAAATGAAAAAAAACTAAATTAAACATGCTATTATTTTCAAACAACATAATATCCATATCAAGTGATAAAGCAGTACAACGCTTAAAAGAGGATTTTTAAAAATTGCATCATAAGATATTATAAATAAACAGCCAATAATATGTAACATTTTTAAGTGGGAATAAAATATAAATATTTATAGAAAAAATTTGAAACAAAAATGTAGTCAGAACCTTTTATTATTACCACGCAAATCTTTCAGCAAGTAAAATAACATATTCTTGAGAACCAGTAACTGTTAGGAGAGAGAAATACTAGTTAATAATACATAATTATGTTCAAATACTATATGTCCTAGAAGTGAGAACATGTGTCAAGTAACATTTTCTAAACACTGTGGTCCGGGAACAGTATTGTATGACAACTGGCGTGTTCATTTCCGCATTGTCTTCTGAGTTATATGAGTTACTGTATTGTTACATTCAGTTAGTTCTGTGTAGTGTGCATGCAACACTACCCCTATTATGCAAACAGTTTTGATTTATTCAATGTAAATGTTGAATTTCTCCTTTACACTAAGACCGAACTTAAATTATTATCAATTACTCTATATAAAAATTATTGGAAAAATGTTAGAATTTTATTTAAATAATATTAAAAAATTAAAAGGGAGAACGAGGTGGGTTCAGTACGCATTTTACGTCGAGACAGCGTAATGGCCAATGTATGTAAGATACGCTATCAAGTCATAAATGTTGTCCGTTTGTATGTAAATAGTTTTTTTCGGGCTCGCTCTCTTAACATTCTAGAAAATTAATTATATGATTATTTTTGATTAAATGGTTTTAATAATCAGAGACTGTTGAGTTAAGAAATCAGAAAAATCCATGGAAAAACAATGCTTAAGATGCAGTTTCATGAATCTGAATTATTATAAACAACTTACTAATTAATATGTCAATCCCAATAAAATCAGCCATAGACTCCTAAGATAAGACTGTTTACAACAAAATCTTAATTTTATATGTAAGAAGGAAGACTAGCTACTCACCAGACACGGAGCAAACTGTAATCACAACCCCCAGTAGAAGCAATAGAAGTAGTGTCTGGCCCATTCCAAGTCACACGGCCAACCTTAGACGCTGGTCCCTACATTGCTGAGACATCTGAAACAGTGAATAGGGACTGTGAGGAGTTGGCTATAGTTAAATATCGTATCATGCAGAGTGTCTAAGAAAATCCATACACATTTTAATCTGATGTATGGTCATGAAGAAAACACTAAAAGATTGAAAACTCATGTCAGGTGATAGTTTAAAAATATATGTTACGTGAAAATGTGTACGGCAGATCATTAAATACACTGGATCAGCTGTAACGAGAGATTATAAATGATTTTAACGAGATACTTTTAGATACTGTCGGCGAGTCACGAGAATTCCTCTGAACTTCATGCCTCTGTGATATTGAAGGCGCTGATTTCCATTGAAACAGCACAAGTCATGTAGTGTACATATCATAATTAGTAATTACGACAAGTGTAGTGTACATATCATAATTAGTAATTACGACACTACATGACTTGTGCTGTTTCGATGGAAATCAGCGCTTTCAATATCACAGAGGCATGAAGTTCAGAGGACTTCTCGTGACTCGCCGGCTATACTGTACAATTAGTTTTCCAATCTGTATCATCAACATTTCCAGGACCATTTACAAACTGACCATTTGTCAACATAAATGGGCTAAATATACACACTTCACCCATATAGAGCTTTGTCAATTCCTCTATGATAGATTTGACATATGTACTCTTTTGTATTATATTTATGAGAAAAGGAGGAACTAAATTAATGATGATGATAATAAGTATAGCAGACTACCAACTAATTCAAACTGTCCATTAGTCAAACAGCCCAATATGACGGGATTATATTACAACGTTTTGTCAGTTCGACGTACGTGTATGGATAGGCAGGTGGGTTATCACCATCGTACGTTTATGGGTGGGTGAGTAGGTCGTCACCACTTTACGTTTTTGAGTTTGTGGTTGGATCATCGTAACCGTACATGTATGGGTGGGTGGGTAGGTCATCACCACTGTACGTGTAATAAGCCACGTAGGCAGGCAATGTAAAACTGTCAGTATGTCTGATTTGTTTTACATGTCCACTTAATTAAACTAGAATTCATAAATAACTCTGATTAATCTGTAACAATTAGAGTTTTAAAATAAGTTAAGTTAGTAAGTTAGTTGGTGAGTCATAATAGTGAGTAGTTCAAGTTCTCTTTTGTGTGGCGAAGTTCTGTCACTTGAGTCTTGTGTACGGACGAGTTAACACAAACACTGAAACAGTCTCCGGCTAAACATGACAACTGTGTTAAACAAGTAACGGTCAAGTTTATGTCTCATTTCTGTGATTTAGTGAGAGTTTAAACTTAGCTCTGAATGTACTACGGTTTTAGACTTTGTTTCATATACAGAATCATACATAAATCGGCACAAAGTAATATTTTTTCTAGTAGTATTTTGTTGGGGAGAGTATTAAAGTGTTACATAATAGATAATAAAATAAGATTACAGGGATTTAATACATTTAAATAAGACAAAACCAGTAAGTTGAATATTATATCTTATTTCGTAGGTTTAAGCGGCCGGTGTCGATACTAATACCTAAAGTTTACGGTAACGACCACGTCAAAGTGTTATCTACAATAGTTACATCACGAAACGTTTCACCCAAGCTGTGATGTGGTATCCTTAGTGGTATTTCTATGACCAGTCATCTGAGACAGGGTTCAGCTGATAACCACCGTCTGTTCATTTGTCTTTGGGACATTAATTAAGGATACTCTATAAGGAGTGATCAGCCATAATTGGTAACAAAGACTAAATTCGATCATCTACTCTCATCACACTCATTCGACATCCATATTCACCTGTAACATGACGATCGGCGTCTCAATAATATATATAAATAAAAATCCGTGATTCGGATGTTGCCTAAACATCAGGCTTGCCATTCCAAACCACGTGGTTTTGACTCCGTAATAAATAGGTTTTTTGCCTGAATATGAGTATGAAATCGTATGCAGCTAATAAATATCTATTTAATAGCCCTATCGAATTAAGACTGTTATAATTAAAAATACAAACATAACTTTAAAAGTTATAGTTAGGTTTGTTGTACTTATGTGTGGAATATATATTGATATATATTAAACTATTTATTGTTATAGAAAACAAAGTATACAGTATAATGTCTGCCGGCAAATATGATTTTCAAATATTGGATTTGACTATCACCACTATGCGTGTCTCTCAACACATCTGTACGTGTATGGGTGTGCTGGTTGGCCATCACATCTGTACGTGTGTGGGTAGGCTGGTTTGCCATCACCACTGTACGAGTATGGGTGGGCTGGTTGGCCATCACATCTGTACGTGTATCGGTGGGCTGGTTGGTCATCACCTGTGTACGTGTATGGGTGGGCTGGTTGGCCATCACCTCTGTACGTGTGTGGGTGGGCTGGTTGGCAATCACTTCTGTACATGTGTGGGTAGGCTGGTCTGCCATCACCACTGTACGTGTATGGGTGGGCTGGTTGGCCATCACCTCTGTACTTGTATGGGTGGGCTGGTTGGCCATCACATATGTACGTGTGTGGGTGGGCTGGTTGTTCATCACATCTGTACGTGTATGGGTGGGCTGGTTGGTCATCGTATCTGTACGTGTATGGGTGGGCTTGTGGTTAAATACCGCTGTGCCTGTATGAGTGTGTGGGTGGCTTAGCACGTTTTGAGTGGGCGAATAAGTAAATACCACTGAACGTGTATGGGCCGGTGAGTGGGTATCCATCACTCTACACGCAAGGGTGGGTGGATGAAACATCACCAATGAACTTATATTGAACATAGGTGGGTGGATTATTATCTCTACATGTTTGTCAGAGGGCGAGTTGGTACATGGGTTTTACAGGTATATGGATATAACTGAATTCAACTAGTACAATAACACCTCTATATCTGTACAATATCACTGATCAACTCCTTTAGCGATATTTTTTACCTATAAAATTTTCCTCTTCATGGAATCAGTAGCAGATAAATGTTCACCAACTCAATAGTGGTACAATGGTATATTTCATGTTTTGTATTAGCACGTTTATAACAATATATTCAATTAAAATATAAATTTTATGGCAGTAAAAATACAATTTAATAAAGTAAAGATAGTAATTATTATATAAGTGATTATTGATAAAACCAAAAGTGTCAATTTTAAATTACACTTACTTAAGGCTTAACTGTTATAAAGTCAGCCATAAAGGATTACTATTAATTTAAATGTTTGAATGAATTTTGAATGTTACAGTGTGTGTCATTTAAGTCCCCCTCCCTGTATATTTTTTCAATAAATGGTCAAAATTGAATTCCTCCGGGAAATGGTATAACCTTATTCGGAACAACTTTTTTTAATCATACGAATTTTCTTTATGTTTCCTAAAAAGTGGGGGTTAACTCATATAGTTTAAAAGTAAAGCCCGTTAAAGTGACCTATTATTTTAAAGAGCTTGTAAAAAAATACGACTTACGAAAACTAGACATTTTCCAATCCGTGAAAAATATAGATGAGATTCCACGGACAACCTGTACAATAATACATCCCAATTTGGACTCTGAACTCGTGAGGTGGTCAAAACCATGATATAGGGGAGGGAGAACGGGTAGTTTGAAGCCTTGACAGTCAGGAGATTAATGGATTTCCTGTGTTTTAGAGGCCAATGTTCCAGAACAGGTGGTCAATCTAGCGTTAAACTTCTATTTAGTGTTACCACTCTTTTTCCAGTTATTATAGCTTTCAGTACCGCTCGTGGTACACGAATATCTCTCTACACGTATACTGACTTTATATTCTTCACAATATTGTATTCTGTTACATTGCATTCTTCAGCTCACGATGTTACTGATACAATTTTGAAAATACCCTTAGATCTGATGGTCGCTAACGACTAAAAATATATAATTTCTTTTAGTCTAAAAATTTTAATATAAATTTGGTAATGTTTCCGATATTTAGTGTTTGTGTACCAATAACTCGTTTATATGTAAAAGAATAATAATGGACACTTTATTACTAGTTAATAATTACAATAAAGTGTAACTTAACTTCCAATCTAATATCGTAATAACGTAAGATTAAATAAATATTTTAACAACAATTTTATTAAATGTTTATCTATTTATTTAAAGGAGAGGCCGATCACCTTTTTAAACTTACCCTGTCCATTCCTCATAGACTATTGATAAGTGCATGGGACTTATTCAGACACAGTGAAAGGTAAATAGTTATTCACCTTTACCTGTATAGTAGAAGGTGAATACGTATTACTGATAACTTTTCCAGTCTAGGCCGGATTCGAACCAGCGCTATCTCTAACCCAAGCTCAAAGTCCTGACGCCTTAGACCACTTGACCACTGGCTCACCCGGACGATATAAATTATAAATAAATAAAACTAATACAAAAAATTCATAAAAGTTAAAGCCTCTTCTACTCTAACCATTTTGTATATTACGCCTGTCTCTCTCTAACTTACGTATCCTAAAAAGTACTCATTTTCCTCAAACAATTTTAAAATAAACGTCGAAAGAGCCTTCCTAAAAATAGGTACGAATAAGATAAAGAGAACATAATAATATGTAATGAGACAAGGCTATATAGCAAATGGCTGGAACTTAACCCATGAACTGTGAGAAATCCACTTTGAGGGAAGAGATAGTCGTCGGATTGAGCATTGTACGACATCGATAATTAAAATCTACTCACATTCATGTTCCGACATTAAAATGTACATTTATACAGATATAGAGGTGTAAAATATCTTATTTTCATTTTAATCCAAGGCTTTTATACATAAGCGCTAATATAATAACATATAATACAATGGATTTTATTTTTATGGACAAAGACGACATTATGAACTGTTCAAAATTAACAAAAAATAATTTATACTGTAAATATTGGGAAGCCAGGTTACTAATGAATTAATGACGTTTTGTCAAATAATTTGCTGTTTAATAAATTTAAAAAATTATATTTTACAAAAATTAATATTTCGATCTTTTTGGTTCAATACTCCATTCAGTTCGAAGGGGTCCAAATGCATGTTTTACCGATGATAACATATTTTAATTTCATTCTAATTGTACTAAATACAAACGCACATAACAATTTATATTAGTCAAATAATGTGTTCGTACGTAGCCGAGAGTTATGGCAGATGAAGTTTTGACCAGCCTTTTCTATAATAGTAAATCTCCGTCCAGACTCAACAATATCTCACCCTTCTCCACCTTAACAGCAATAAACCATCTCAACCCTCCTTTCGTTTACAGCGATAGCTATAAACCAGAGCCCTTATATTTATCAACATTTACGGACAATATTGTGGAATTGTCCTAAAACCTATATGAAAATACGTTATACATTTTTTTATTTTTTAATAAAAAGGAGTGGCCGATTCTCCTTCTTAACCTTACTCCGCCCATTCCTCATAGACTATTGATCTGTGCGAGGAACTTATTCAGACAGAGTAAGGGGGCTAACCAGTACAGTAGTAGGGGAATATTACTGACAAATCTTCCAGTTTAGACCGTATTCGAACCAGTGCTATCTCTAACCCAAGCTGAACGTCCTGACGCCTTAGACCGCTCGGCCAATAAAGCCAAGAGACAAAGAATGGAGTGATGCGAATATCCAATTTGTCAACTTTTTTCTAAAAATATCTTATATTTGTATTTACTTTCAGTTTGTTATCTTATTAAAATGCCAGTGGTATTTCAAAATTAAACAAATAATCAAATACTTACAGCTTTTATAAATTTTGTAAATTAAAAAAAACGTATATTTTTTGATTACATGAAATTGAACAGAACTAAATATTTTTAAAGACATGAAATTGTATCATATAAACTGACCTCATACTTATAATGGTCTATAAGTACGCCTCAAGTCACATTGCTCATACTAAGCCTAAAATTATAATAACTTCAAATTAAGAATGATAAAAATATATTTTATTTACATTTTCATCAAACTATTCGTTGTACTGAGCAAGCTACGGTAGTCACTGTGGCCCATTGTGATATGTTTTACAGTTAGAGGTGGGTATAAATTAACGATTTCTTCAACTGTGGTTTTAGTGCATCGTCGCCATTTTAGCTGGTTAATATAGTTTAATTTAGGGGTAGCATTATCATCTCATATTTATTTGAAAAAAGTGAGGGTGGGGTGTATGTTATATGCCCAAAGACTTAAATGAGAATATCTGTAATCCATGTGGCACTGTAAAAATCAAAATACTAGTTCCTCCTTAATATTGACAAAAGGGGGCTATGTAAGGTTCAAACATATTAAAAGTATGTGTGTGAAAATATTCATCAACTGAACTTTGTACATCAGTGTACTGTAGATGGGCATACGCTATCTCAAGCAGACTGTGTGAGGGTGTGTGTGTGATGAAGTAGAAAGTGGGACACACCCATAAGATGTGTACCTTAGATAGTAGGGTGGGATGAGAGGGGAGAGCTGTAAATCGTATGTTGAATATTTACTATGATGGGTTGTGAGACAAACACTGTAAGATTGAATTACTATACTTTATGTATTGAATGTCCCACTTGATACGAGCGAACCTGGTGGAATTTAAGTGTAGCTCTGGCGTTCAGTGTTGCAAAAGTATTGTGTTTGACATAAGACATATAATAGTAACTTGTATAATAGTTATTCAATCGAAGAGGTATTTTTGATTGGTTTAGATAAAAATACGTACAATAGAACAATGTATAAAAAATGCGATAACAACAATATATAAATAATAAGAAACTGTAAAGTCCACGATCATAATGTGATTACTAACTAAGATTCAGAATATAAAACAAGTAAGACAGAGAATAAACGTGGGAACAATTGTAAGACGTAAAGGCTTTGTTATTGTTGCGGCTGTCTTACATCGTCGTTCGTAGTTCCAGTACTTGCTGTAAGAGTGATCTGAAGTCAAGTTAGGACAATCACTTATAAATTATAGTACCAGAAGAGACTACAAGTACGATCTGAGATTAGATTACATTACACAAAATGAGAAAAATTTCAGTAATTGCATAACTGAATTACATTTTATCTCGTATAGAAAATTAAAAAATTAATATAATTCCCACAGCTTGAAACTTACTATGTATAGAACGGTATTGAAAACCCTGATTGGTTTACAACTGGCATATAAAACTTCATAAACATGAAATAACTGCATTTACTTATAGACGAGGTAGATAAAGTTGTTTTTGGACAAGCCTCTAACCATTTAGTTTCTTATTTGTTCAATAAATCACCTAATTTGAAAAGACATCTGCAAGGACTAACTCACATCTCTGAAAGAATTTTTTCTGAAAGCTTTTGAATGAATTTTAAATGTGGATACTGAGATTGTAACTTAACTAGCCATGATTTTGTGAAATAAAAACGATTCATGTTTAATTTTTTAACTACTAGTCTTCTTTTTAAATTAATTTTGGATGTATAGTAAATATTTAACATTATTTTAAATTTTTATCTCATAATACTTGTACATTTAAACATTTGACCCTTCGTTAAATTTGTCTTTAATTCAATATAATGGGGATTCGTTATATAATTTACGACTAATGCTATGCATCATAGGTGGTGAATTTTTAGTTTTGTTTACAGTGTATGCTAGACTCATATATTTTGTTTATTTAACAGAAAATATATCAATTTTACCGGTCATGTAAGTGTATATTGTGGCCAGTTATTTTCGTTATTTATAAAAAGCAATACTATTGTGTATATTATTTGTGGAAAAATTCATATTTTCATAAAAGATTTATTTCAATTGTTATATCTACAAGATTTATATTTCGTGAGAAAATGGAGTAAAGTCATAGAGCACGATGGCTATTAAGTGTGTTCTGGACGAGAGACCAGCCCCCCTCCCACCCTTAGGACTGTCGTGGGTGGACTTTATCAATCACAGCAGTGTCAAACACAACGGGCCCACACTCCCACGCTAATTAGCCAAAGTTACAAAAAGCAGGAATAAAATAGTTAGTTTAACTAATGAGAAAAATAACTTAATAATGTAGTTATTTTATTGTTAAAATGAAATTTTTTTGAACGTGGTAGATGTAGTAAAAATCCGTAGTTTTGTATGTTACATATTAGAACTAAAAGTACGTTCTCGTACAATGGTTAAGAAAGAAAATACACATACATTTAGCCTCATGAACTTGTAATTAGTACATCGTAAAGCCAATGCAATGTGTTTATTATAGTAAAATTACAATTGATAATACTTTTGTAACAAGTGTACACAGTATGACAACATTTTCAACTTTTTTTATAGTATTATATCTTAAATAAAAAAATCAGAAAGGTTTCAGTTTTAATTATAAAGAATTAAAACCTAATTACATTATTTAAATATACATCATTGAAATGTACCTAATTTAAAAACATATTTTGTTTTTGCTTGTTTGGATATAGATAATAGTTAGATTTTAACACAGTTCATTTTTAATACTATATATTTATAACAAGAATAATACAATTTATTGTCTAATTCATAAGAAAATTAGGGTTGAACAGATTAAATTTCAACAATAAACTGTCTTTAAGCAATGTGCTATAATAGTAACTCTTCCCTCTGATATTAATATTAATTTATAACATACATACGTATCGTACGATTTTTTGGTTATGTTTTACACAGTAAGATAGTTTAAAACTATTACGGTATAGTCTGGATGTCAAAGACATGATTATGTAAATACATACTTTGACTCTTTACTACGTAGTCTTCGTAAATTAAAATTAAACATATTGACTGTAGCTCTCTATAAACTTTTAAAAAATAAATAAATAAAATAAAACATATTTAGGAAAGTTATAAACGTTCTTGAATGACGGAAGGAGTCGTTTAACCGGAAACCACCATCGACAGACGAGAGATTTTTCCTTCCAATAATCCGTGACCGGGTGTCCTTTATAGATATATGTAGTCAGCGCCTTCTCAGACTCGACTTGCACTTACTTCTAGAATATTGGAAACTCGAGCAAATATCTTAAACGTATTATTTTTCTATTTACACCAGTAGCATTTTTGCTTAGTGTAAAAATGTTTTAAGGTAAAATGGGCCAAACTCCTCAAGCCAATTGTTTAAATAGACAAACAGGAATTCAATTTTTGCGTATGGAGCAGTTCAACTATCAAGTTGTAGCCACTGCCTATCATGAGACCTAACATATCCATCTAAAATTAATCTAAAAGTATTAAAAACATACAAATATGTTCATATCTGAGTTAGGTTAGGTTAGGTTGGACTAGGTAAGGTTAGGTCTGATTGGGTTATGTTAGGTAATGGTAGGTTAGATTGTGTTAGGTTAGGTAATGTTAGGTTAGGTAAGGTTAGGTTAGTTTAGGCAACGTAAGGTTAGGTTAGTTTAGGCTACGTAAGGTTAGGTTATGTTGTGTTGTGTTATGTTAGGTTAGCTCTGGTTGCGTTAGGGCATGTTACGTTGTTTTAGGCGATTAAAAACTATTTATAATCAAAGTTCTTTACGAATCTTTTGTAACTTATTCCTCGATACATGAAACTTGGTTCAAATACCAAGTATGCTACCAAATGGACAAGAGTCATATAACATTTTAGTAAACAAACTAGCATGTTTTTAGAAAGGAGAGTTGTACCATCTCATATTACAAGGCAAATGAAAGCAAGAAGAGAGTAAATTTTGGAAAGAAGGCGAATATACTCTACTTTGGAAGTAGCTAAGCAGTTATTGTTACTAAGTAAATAAGCGGATATTGTTGCTATTTATTTATTAAAATAGCAACAATTTTAATTTTTAGTAAAGAACAATTTTAATAACCAATATCATTGAAATTAAAATGTAATTAAATTATATTTAAATTCAAGCCAATAAATGCAGGTTAGTTCAAATTAATGTATAGTAAAGTAAATTATAAATTGGTTATGGCCAGATATATCTTACATACTCAAGTGCCAGACTTTTCTCGTAGCATCCACGCCAATAGCAACCATTGAGTGGACGCCGTATCAGTATCAGAGGACCAAGCATAGAAACTATCGCCTACAATTTTCACAGCACTTTGTTCCCAAATAGCTGGCCTACAGCACTGCGCTCCTAGTGCCAACCCATTCTTGTTCAGAAAATTGTGAATGTAGGGTGCAAAAAAGATAATATGCAGTCATATACATTTTTCATTAATACATACCATTTGGTAGCTGACACAAACGATACTATAAATGCCCGTTTGGATGTTTTGTATGAAATAAATCTAATACATTGTGACATACAGTAAACATATATATATCCAGTAATGAGTAATATATTATTGTTCTGTTAAATAAGTTTTACGTAGTAAATTAAAATATAAAAGAAGAAAACATTTGTTATTGGCACGTAGGAACAAATTTGGTTTAGTTATCAAAATGTTCACAGCAACAGATATAAAATTTTCTATTATTTTATTACAGACAGTGTCATTAAAAAAACGATGGGCTGCCTCAGCTTCATAACTTCAATCGTTAAACAAAGTTTATTGTTCAGGTGTCAACAATAAACCTTCCAGTTGCACACATTTAGTAGCAGGATACAGGAACATTGTTGGAGTTAATTGTTTCAGTTGTTTTCATTGTCATCGGGTAGAATCCACTGCAAGCATTTATAAGACAGATCATTTAATTAACTATTTTGACTTCCTATCCATATTTACAATCACTACTTAATTTTGTCTAAAAATAGACAATTACCAAGTTGAAAATGATTGATTCTATTTGATTAATGGTGCATAAACAATATAGTTTACAGTGGAAAATTCTGAAATATTAGTTTTGACACAACAAATCGAACAAAATTATATATTTGACAAAGTTCAAATTTATGAAATGATGAATGTGTTTTAATGTACAGTTAACTCTATCAATAGAGTAATTTTCGGAATTAAAATTTTGATTGGTTGTTTTAATCTGATTAGTTTTAACTTTCAATTATTGTTTCTAGATGAAACAAAAAAGAGCTGATAAATAACATTAAATGATTGATTTGTTGAACAGTATCTGTTTATTTGACAAGTAATTCTAATTAGTTTACAAATACTTCAGTACCTCTCAGAATACTGTTGAAGTACGTAGAAAATAAAGATAATTTTATTTGGCACAGAATAACAGATACAAGCTGTTCAAACAGTTAATACCACTAAACACTGTTTATCACTAAAATATTATTCACAATATAGTTTACTTGTGTAAAAGTTGTAGAAAATATAAATTAATTTTGAATATTGAGTTTTAAACTCGTAATGGTTGCTCACGACACTTATTCAACAATAAGAGAGTTGGTTTGGTAACTGGATAAAATTGAATACAAATTGAAAGTCCCATAAGTTTAATAAATAGTAAGCAAGACTTCCGCAAAGGACATTCAACGTTGACAGCAATCATGGAGGTAATCGACGCCGTCAACCGAGCCGATGCAGCTTGCCATCAAGCTGGCCGATTGTTCCGCTGGTTACCTGCACATGCTAAGAACGCGTTTAACTCGGCCATGTGGGTAGGTGTTGCAACGGACCTTCAGAGTGCCCGAATATCTCCTGGACGTTGTGCAGGATTACCTGAGGGACCTTCGGCTGCTGTGCGAAACTGAAGAAGGCAGGAGAAATAAGAAGGTCACCGCCGGACCGGCAAAGGGCTCGATTCTCGGTTCTGACCTCTGAAACATCTCGCACGACGGCTTGCTTCACCTTGAGATGCCTCATGATGTGTTCCTAGTAGGTTACGCTGATGACGTAGCCACTGTAATCATGGAGAGTACTCCTTAGTTAACGCCTGAATTTGGTGAGGCTCTGGTTTGGAAACTGGTTGGAGAGACATGGACTCAAGTGGGAAATTGCCAAGACCGAGATTGTTATGCTCACTCGGTGGAGAATTCCTACAGTTATCCACTTTACTTTAGGGTCCATCGAGGTCCAGACCAAGAGAGCAGCGTAGTACCTCGGTGCATCTCCGGTTTTGGGAATACATCGAAGTAGTGTGCGGAAAGGCAGCAAAGGTGGTCATGTTGCTCAGCAGATTAATGTGACATGTTGGTTGGTGGACCTAGGTCAAGTAAAAGAAGACTCATGTCCACCGTAAATGCCATTCTTCTGTACGGCGTGGAAGTCTGGGTGGGTGCGATGAAGATGAGGAGGTATAGTAAGTGCGGTGTTAGCAGCGCTTTAAACGAAAAGCAGCGTTAAGGGTGTTCGTCCGACCGGTTCAGTTCGGCACTGGATGGAGTTTAGTTCAACGTTTCGCCACAACTTCACCACGAGTACCGAAGAGAATGCCCTGCTGGGGGCATGGGAGAGTTAACAGCACTCTTGCTACATATCCGGAGGACAACCGGGAATAACTCCCTAATTTATTGTAAACTTTATCAATACAGATTTTATGCATTAATAATCTGCTTTTCGGTCAAAGGTAACGGTACAAATTTCAACTCGAGATTCGTACAGACATCATTTATAAAATAATAATTGGTTACACTTACAAACATATTCTTTGTATTATTAGTTGTAATTTCTTTTAGGCTGGTTAGTACCATTTGTCCGCTGTATTATCAAAATTTGTATAAAATATATCGCTCGGTTTTTTAATGAGTTAGGAACCAAGAGAGCCTAAATTAGCCACTTTAGGTAGCCAAATCTCCGTAAAAAAAGTTTTTTTAGTTTTTCCTTCAACTCACTTATTTCTTACAACAAGACCAACAATTTAATTAAAAATTGTTCAAAAATAATTTGTCAATCGAACACCCTTAAGGATTGTCTGCGCCTACCGTAAAGAGGCAGGCCATCTTTCACCAGGCACTCGGGTGAGGCAGAAAAGAAGCAGTGGTAGAGGCCAGGACCTCCACTCTACGAGTTTGGCAGAGCAGTTGGGATGAGAACACTGATGCCCTCCTGAACATAATCTCGAGGCCTGGATCAGCCGGAGGGAGCCATGAAAAGGTTGATTTCTACCAGCTACTCACGCGTCACGGATACTTCAGAAGGATCTGCACATAATAGTCAGGTCAACTCAGTGCAAGTACTGCTCGGAGGACGAGGACGAGAATTATGTTCACCACTCGTTCTTCGTGTGTGGTAGCTTCACTGGGGAGAGAAAAGCGCTTTTCTCCGCGGTAGATTCTGTTACGGCAGACACCATAGTGGAGGCAATGCTGCAAAGACAGGAAGCGTAAAGAACAACCTAGTACTACGTGCCAAAAGTGAGAAAGGATGCCTGACTGACTCTTAGGTGTCCAACATGAAGTAGACAAGTACCCCTTAAGAGCGGAAGACACGCGACCAAGCATAAAGTCATCCGTAGTTGCACTTTTACTTGTCCACTCATAAAGATGTATATGCTTGGAGAAATAAAAAACAATTTCTAACATACGTTATTTTGGTTTTAGTTTAATTATTTGGAGGTAATATTCTATTTTATAACCTTAATAAAATAATAAATTAGTGTAAGTTTATAAGAATTTATTTGATTATTATAGTTAATAAATTCTTTGTAACCCTCCTTTAGACGAAAGTTCTCTCGACTTGTGAGGCGGTCAAGTCATGAGGGGTGGGAGGAGGGGGTAGTTTGAAGCCTTGACAAACTCGAGATTAATGGACTTCCTGTGTTTTTGAGGCCATTTCTCCAGAACAGGTGGTCAGTCTAGCGTTAAACTTTTATTTACTGATATCACCTTTTGCTTCTATTTTAGATGAGTGCACCACTACGTCTCGTTTGAGTTTAAACTTGAAAATCATTATGTGCCCACAAACTTAAACTTATTTCTTTCGGATTATTTATAAGTAGTTTAAAACATGTTATATTGTTATAAACAACTAATGAGTTTTTTCCTTGTCAGGGAACTGTCCTTATCGTCTCGTCCTGATTGTTGGTAAAGGTTAGGGGGGGACGAAGTTCATTGTTTATAAATCACAACAAATTCAGTGGCCAGTTGAAGTTCTCAAATTTACGGCTATCCTGTTCAAAACCTATAGATGATAATTTACGTTTTGTGGGCACATAATGACCTTTAACATCTTCTCCTTTTTTATATTTTCTGAATACACAAGCTGTTTGTCAGAATAACTTTCATAATTTTTCCAGCTTGAAAGCCTAATATAAAACAATGCCAAAATGAAGAGCCAAAAAGCCTCTCTCAGACTACAGTGTCTCAGACTACGCTGTCCTAAAAAAACTATATTTGGAGGGAAAGAGGTTAAAGTGTTTCGAACACTATTCAATACATTTTTCCTACCAGTGAAGGTTTTTTTCATAATCTCTGTTTGTTAAGGCGAGAATATGACACCCCCTTAAAGGCTACAAATTACCATTTACGTCAGTGTTCTTCTGTGTAAATATTTTAGAATTAAGAATTCAGTGTACTTATTCATACAGCAAAGAGATAGTTTATAGTTGCAGTTGGCAAAACATTATTTATCACGTTGTTTGTGCATGTTTCCACGTAAGTATAGTATTGAGAATGCCTTGTCTAGTGTCATGTTCACAAAATAATCAAAGACGGCTTTCTAGTGACTTAGTTAAACCGTTACTCCGTCTTTAGGTTATTATTTCACTTAGGCTTAAATCATCAATCATCAATTTTATGTTCTTACTACTTCATATCAATTATTGTTAGCTGTAAGAGAGCTGCTTGGCCAGATACATAAATTAAATTTGTTCGCTCACAAAATGGTTCACCATTGAAATAATAAATAAATGGGTATGGAATATATTGTTCTTCTACTGGGACTCGCCTCTAAGTCTAAGAAGGTGCTGTACGATTAACCAAACTAAGATCTTTGCTATCCCTCTCTACATCTAAACTAAGAATTCAAAATTACACTCATTTGCATTATTTCAGAAAGCCAACGTGGCTGTATTCCTATAAACCTATCTCAATACTTAATTTGGAATGTTTTCAAGCTCTGTGTTTTTGATCAACCTAAACGATTATAAAGTTAGGTAGTTCTAGGGCAGAATGGCCTCAGAGGCAACGGAGAGGCCAACTTACTATGAAGGGAGCAATGCCTCTACTTGTGGCACTACATTTACTGCTGATAAAACGGATCAGGTCTCATAGTAAAGGATATGCCAACACTTGGGTGAGGGGATCAAATCCTGCAAAAAGAAGAATATTACATAGCACACACTATTTATATCAGGAGAGTGTTGGCTTATATTGCTAGATAGGTCCATTTTAGTTAACATCTGTCAATAGAAGAGATTCATAGAGAATGCTTCACTGCATGAGGCTCTGTGGACATTCTCAAGATTGTGCCACACACTTGATGACTTTATGTAAAGCGTTGAAACTAGGTAGAAGGAGGATCATTGGGGATGAAAACCCAAAGGATATCTCGGCAGATATCTAAGTGAAAAAATTCCCGAACAGTTTAAGCCATTTGGTGCTTGATTCTAGTGGCCAGCAAGAGAGCAGAAATAAGCTATGTACACTCTAACGGTGATGCTTTAGAGTTCTCTATCTTTTTTCCCAAAATTAAACTAAAACGTTGTAGGGGTGTCGACGGTGTGTAATAAATCCCCTTCCATTCATGCTTAAATACAGCAGGAACATGTGAGTACTAAAGTTGTCAGAAGTTGCATTGTAAACCTAGCTTCATAAATGCGTGTTTACTGTTATGTGTCACCTATACGCTTCTCGCTCTTGTTTAGCTAATGACGGGAAATGCTGGTGTTCCAGCTAAAATTCCATCTCAGTCGCTTTAAACAACCATAAGTTATGTTAAAATCAATGAAAAAAAATTAATGACAAAAAACACGTATAATTTCTTATTAATATAAATTAAGGTTCAATGTAGTACTTTATAAGTTATATCGTTGAACAAAATTATAATCAGTGTGGTTGTCAATTATTATTTAAATAATTTGACGATCAAAAACTTACGTGTTAGAAAAGAAATATACTCTATAGATAGGCCACTTAGAAAGTAACCTTCTGAAATCATCTAATGCGAGAGAGATGCATTGGGTGGTGGAAGTGAGATAGAGTACTGTTTGTTCCTCACTGTGTTAATCAATTTAATATTGTCATGACAACTATTAATATGGCAGTACAGTACCAAGCCCCGCCCACTACGTCATTAGCAGCGGTGACTGTGGTTTTATTAAACACTAACGAATCAAGCTTAGAATGATTAAATGAAATCTTCATTTGATATTCAAATAACAATTATAATAACAATAACACAATGAATAATAATGTAACAATAAAGCACAATAAAAAGGCTAATATTTCATTCGTTTTTTTTTTTTTTTTTTTTTACTGAACACTGTTAACAAAGTTAAACACTTGAAGGTGGATGATGACGCCTGCGGTGAATGGTGGAATTATCACCTCCGCTGATGAAACCCCAACATGTACTAAACATAACACACAGGTTCTGTTCACCCCCTACCAATTATAGTGATAATTATAACGCTTTACGTTTTATCTTTCATTTTCTTTTATTTTAGAAATGATTCAGTTCTTTCTAAGCCTATTGTGTCATTGAATGTTCAAATGTGTTAAATGAAAGCAAAAATTATAACACAATCAAAACACATGAAAACAAACTAAACATTATGAAGAATGGAGAGTATTAAAGTTAAGAACCGTATGAAATATTTTCTTGAGTAAAACAAAACAAGTAATTTTTCATACCTGGCAACAAATATTGTTCAATGGCACCTTAAAATATGACAACACGCAGTTTATGTCTGTAAGCCTGTTTAGTAACATATCGGTGTAGTAGCTACTCTACCATAACACCTTTAAAAGGTTCCAGTAGCCACGACGACCTCACAAGACAACTTGTGGTTCGCCTTTTAGTTGACTACTAACTACGGTTTTTGTTTGAAAAAGGAGTGATTTCATACACACAATAATTAATTTGAATTTGAATATTTATTGTTGTAACCACAGGAAACACACAATATTGCATTTCCGCATGATCATATATTGTGTTAGATTAAACATGTTGATATAACTTGAAAGTAGATTGAGTGTTCTAAGTAGTAAAGCGAAAAGGTCTTTTTTCTCAAGGAAGACATTTTGCTAATTTTTATGTGGCAAATAAAAAGAGTTATCACTTTGAAAGTATCATACGTAATAAATATTTAAATAAACATATTCTTTGACATAATATGTAGCTTGAGAGTGTGTTGTTGTTGAGTTTGGGGCGAGAGTGTAGAATATGAGGACTGAAGACAGTTTAAGCAAGGGTCGTCAAGTCAGCACAAAACAAAGAAACCCCGATCCATCACTGACCCACCCTGCCTACTCCGCATTAGCATCAGCATTGTGCCTGACACTCGAGCTCAGGAAACCGACTGACACCTTATACACTGTTTCATTACAATGTCATTCATAATGTACTTCTATCGAAATAAGTGAACGAAACTTTTCTTGCACAAATATAACAGAATTTATAATAATAAAGTAGGCAATAACAGAACACTCATTCAATACAACTTTACATAAAACTACTCATGTATGTGTAACAAATGTATAGTAACTATAGTTTTCTTGCATATATATATATAAATAAAAATAGTTTCAATAATATATAGTGAAAAGTAAAACAATTTTCGTGCATACGTCTAGAAAACAGCTTTCGCAAAATTAGGATTTACTGGCAATATTGTAGTTTATATCAAGTACGCTGATTTATTTATATTTTACAATTGTTGATTTAAGACATTTATTTTCACTTTCAAATATTATAAATCCAGTGGATAACCAAAATTACTCTATAAAGGGGGTTCAGTAAAACTGTTTCAATAATTTGGGATGTTATTGTACACATAGAAATGAGCAAAAAACTTCATATGAAGGTATGTCCTAAAACCTTTAGTTTTCCGTCTATCTGTCTTTATGTGTTTTTTACATAAAAATTCATAACTTTAGATCCACTCAATGTACCAGTGTGAAACTTCATTATTGTACTAACATATAGTAGTTCTATTAAAAAAAATGTATAAAAAATAAAACTTCACTCGTTTCAAAATGGTGGACGTTTAATTTTTTTAACTGAAATATCTAAAAACTGACTAATTTTACAAACAAAATGCTAGAATAATGATTTTAGTTACTCTTATTGTAATATTCACAGCGTTTGTTTCAACCAAAACGGATAAAAAACAGCCGAGTTATGCTGCAAAATGTAAAACAATGTTTCACAGCATTAACCAAAGGCTAATGTGGTTTTAAATGTGTGTGTACTTTGAACAGCCGATTTCATGTCAATCTGCTATGTTATATGAACAGCTGTTTATTTATGTTATTAATATTATATTATTTTATTAATATTACTGTACAATGACTATACAAGTATTGATTTTAAATTTAGACTTAAAATCAAGTTCAGGCCATAAGAAAAATATATGTTAAAATTAAAGAGTTTTAGAGTTGAATATTATTTTATTATTAATTGATTTATAATTAATTTAAATTTAATATAAGTTAGGTAATATTTCCAGATCTAAGGCAAAATATATTATATATTAATGACCAGTTTAGAATGTATAGCTTGTAACATACTTACAGATATCTGTACATATCACAATGCTTATCCTATAAGAGGTAATCAATACAGACCGAGCGTTCTAAGGCGTCTGGACTTCGCTCTTAAGTTAGAACGCAGGTCCGAAACCTGGCGTTAACTGTTAGTTTCTATTAGTAATGGTCAACTTGTAAAGAACTAGTTTTCCCCTTTACTCTGTCTCATGAGGTACACAGATTACTGTATGCGGAATGAGTAGAGTAAAGTTAAAGATAAGATCGGCCTCCCCTTTTCATAAAAAAAATCAAAATAAAATATTCCGTTTAAATAAACATAAATAATAAAGGCTACATAGAGGCGATATAATTAAATAAAAAATTGGCATTTTAAAGATTTTAATTTATATATGGAATATTTTTATCTCGCAAACTTGTATCAAGGTTCCAGCCAGTTACTTTTGTATCAGCACTAATCCACTTCATGGCTCAGCAATAAACCTGGCCTCCTCAATTCCACGAACACGTCAGCAAATTGCTATCTTCCTTGACAAATGCTAGTGTAAAATGACCATACTTTAGCTATTATATTTATTAAAAACATTCATATTCTATTGGGGGTTTTAAACTTTTTCTTAAGAAATACCTTAATTATTGTTAAAAGTGGACTCATGTATTCATGAGTCCAATTTACTCGTATTTGTCAGTTATTGTATATGTTATCAATTTATTATACTAAACTTTGCGTAGGTATATATTTGAGGAAAGAATGGTTCTCTATCTCATTTTCAATACTCTGTACATCTCACACCGGCGCTCTTAGCCAGTCGAAATCTAAGCACCCTAAGTGTAGTAAAATATTAATGAAATATTTCCATCACGTTAGTTATTTTATTTCTTTTAATTTTTATAAACTTTTTTCTGAATAATATAGTTTAGGTCATCAATGTGGGTTCCTATAAATACTTATTTAATGCTTATAATAGGATATTTAAAAAAATACATGGTAATGAAACAGTTAAAAATGCTCTGCCTACGATAGGTTAGTACATAACAATTTAACTAACTCAATAGTCGGCTTTGTACGTAACAGAAAGAATAAGATGATCTATATATTAGACCAACAAGTAAGAATATAAAGTTAGGTTATTTGAAACAATTATGTACTTAGTTATTGACATATTACAAATTATGTGGAATATTCTGATAGCATTACTTAGCGTAAAATGATAAACTGGGCATGTGCGTTGATTACTATAAAATATGTAATACCAGCTTAAAATTTGTTTTAAGATTTATTGCATTACTCTCAAGAGAAAAGCTATTTGCTGTATCTAATATAATTTTATTAAAACCTAACAACATTTTTTTAAGCAGTTTTTATAGGACGGGGTTTTCTAGTATAAAATTTGAAATTTGAGCACAAAGAAACAAAAATTAAAAATATATACCTACTTTAATTTAAAAAATTAAATTTCTTAAATTTCAATTGATAAAATGTTTTGGGTTTCCAGTAAAATCAATTAACTCCCAATGAAATAGCTATGCAAACATAAGTTATCATTAATGAAAATAAAATATAGCATCTTTGTCATCTAAATCTAAATACAACATCGGATACTGAATAAAATATGTTTACACTGGAGACAAAACAAATATTTGCCAAGTCACAGCTCAAGGAGTGGTATCAATGAGCTATGTGTTTGTTCAAGTTGGTACCACTGGTTCGTGTACTATCTGTGGCGTTCTGACTCAGCCGTGCTCAGTACTGAGCTGAGTCAGAACGTTATCGTATAAAGAATGGTGGGTGGCTTTTACATATTTGTATGATGAAAGATTTTTATTTTGCATTGTCATCGCAAGAAATAAAAAACGATAAACAATTTTAGTTGAAGGCTAAAAAGCGTTTTTTGAACATCTGAAACGGCAGTTATAAATGTAATTGCCACGCAGTTACATTGTCCGGGATCGGTTCCCGGTATACCATATCAGAGGTTACTCCATCTTTAACGTTAAACCAGGTGCCGCTTTCGTAGTTCGGAAATCACGGTCAAGAGTCTATAAAACGGAAATGGGCTCGACTAAGTAGGTGAGGGGAGCTGTGTATTAATTGAGAGTATCTCCCCATTAAAACATACGTCTTTTAAATTTATGTTGAACTGTAATTTGATCTAAGTACTTAACTTCCTAGAAATGTCTGAACACCTGTGTTACGATTGAAATTTAAAGGAAAGCAATTTTATTAATACGAAATTGTTGTACAAATTATTTGTACACAGAATAGTTTAGGTTTTTGTGAAGCACTTTAACAATAAAATTTAAATTGCCAACTTAAAATAGTTTAAAAAAATATAAAATCAAAAAGAGATTATTATTAATCAACATCCCTTATTTACAAATATTAAAAAAAATAAAATCGTAAATTTGTAAAAGAGTAAAAAAAACACATTTCAGCCATAACTAAATATAACATGGAGAAAAAGAAGAATAGTCAACTTTAATAGTGTTTAACGATTAAAGTACTGTGCTGGAAATATTGAACAAATAATGAAAACAAATCTGTCAGAAAGGCCCAGCTGTTGACACTGTTACCAAATCACAATGTACATAATTTAAATATAAGAGGTTTAAAATCCCATCAGCAATTTTATTCCAACTATTGTTATATACCCATTATGTATATCGTACGGTTTTTAAAGCTAGGTACCAAACTAAAAGGAGGAATGAAAAATTAAAAATCAGACTGATTAATAAAATATAATGTACAAAGAAATACTGTCTTAGTGTTAATATACTTATCTCCAGTCACAGAGGTTACGAAATCCATATTTCGTAACCATTAAATGCCTGCTTCTTCGATTGAGTGAGGTAAAAAGGTTGAAAATTCCTGTCAACAACGTATAGGATTCTCAGGAAAAAGGGCTTCGCAAAGGAATCAACAATGATCATTCACTACCCTTTGTGAATTCCTTTGTACTGAGGAAGGTAAGAGTTATGTAGCAAAATGGACAGTTGAATATATGCACTATCTAGTAATTAGTTTATTTTTAACCTGCTTCTTATAAAATTTAATTTGTTTATAATAGTAACATTCTAACTAGTAGTAAGATGTCATCAGTAATGTGACCTAGCACAGCTACAGTGGTTAATGTGATAGTGAGTCCGTTGTTAGGGAGTGTTATGGCACTGACACGATCTTGGAATTTACGAACGCCCCACATACTAAATAGATGAGGTCTATCGCTATCATTTGTCTTGACAAGTTTTTATAACAGAAATTAGGCCAACACTTTTAACAGAATTAGTATATTAAGAAATAATGCAAGTATGAATCCTACAGGACACCGTAAATTTTCATGATTTCTTTTCTAACCAGTCGGTTTTAACCCCACGAACATGAATCCATAGAAAATGTCATGTGAATAAAAACGTTTTACTAAAATTTGGAATAGTAAAAAAGGCATTTTCACAAGAATTAAGTATATTACATTAAGCATATGTAGTTTTTTTCTTCTAAATACCAATATTACGAGTACATCATATTCTTCATATGAATAATAACTTAGATATTCAACAAAAAATGGGTTAGGTTAGCATATGTTGACCTTGAATGTTATCCTAATGAAACCTAACCTTATAAACTAACCTAACCTAATATTTCATTAACTATTCTGTTTTGCTAAATATATTTTTATTTGTCGTAGCAAGAAATGTATGTTATGTGCGTGTTTAAGAGACACAAACTACAAAATGAGGTATGTATACTCAGTTATTGGTGTAATAGTTTTTCGTTTTGTTTTTTTTTTTGTAAAAAATCAGTATTTCCACCGAAAAATCTGTGGATTCGTGATTGTGGGGTTAATATTTACTAGTTAACAAATCTTTAAACCTGTGTGGTACCTCTATATTCCATATTTACCAAGAATTACTTTATAAAATATTGTAATTATTTTTCTGTGCCACTAATGATGTGACGATGAATCTGTTGTTCTAATTATTGTAATGCACTTTGGTCATACAATTATGGAAGAACTATAAAACATGCTATTATAGCATATTAATTGCCAAATAAGCGGCAGTTGACATGGATAAAGAAATGAAAATATTATCGCAAAAATCTTTAAGAAACGTTTCGAAGAAAGTAGCGCTAATTAAAGCGCTGGTTTCAAGTGTATAGTCAACAGATTGTTCCAAGAAGACAAAGTCATAAAGGTTTTTATAATAATAAAATGCGCTGGAGATAATATCTACTGGTTTGATGAATTCACTTAAAGTTTAAGTGAGTTTTTAAGCTTAATTCGTCCTTATTCCTTAATTAAAAGCGTATTTTAAAATATAAACTGATTTTTATCAGGTTAGTTAAAATATTACAGAATATAGATGTATTTTGAAATCAGCTGTATTGTTCAAAATTAATTTTCTGAGGGTTTTTTCGTTAAGGGTACTTTTAGTCAGTTTAAAGTATCCAAAGTTTTGTAGGAAAATGCTTGTTTCATATGAAATTTAAGGTCTCAGCGTATAAAACTGCCAAGAGTTGTATTCTTGATACAGATATTGGTTGTAAAAGTCAGAGGGCAATAAGTGATTACTTTTAAGATTGACGTATATTTGTAACCAAATTAAATGTGTAAACGTAATTTACATTATTATTACCTTTAACAAATAGTATATTTAATTAACTACAACATTCAACTATTAATAGAAAAACACACAAAATTTGTTATAACAACAATACAAATATAAAAACTTTAACGTAATGGCTAGAAAAGAATTTATCGTTGGAGCTGATACTTTAGACGGAAAGGTTCACATAAAAAAATAGGAAATATATTACTATATTATAATCTGTTCGCCGAGAGTTGAGAATGAGGCTCCGCCTAGACTGTCGCAAGGGCCACGAGGACCCTTGATTTTCAATGAAACTAATTCACTAGCATCCCCAGTCGGCAGTCAGTCAGTGAGGCTTGGGCAGAAAGGAGAGTTTATCACTACAGCAAAAATGAGCACCTGTGAATCGGCCTAGAGCCTACGTCACACCAGCCGTGAATGTAGCTTTATTGTTATGTCTCGCTGAATGGAACATTAATACTGATTTTTAAAACTTATAGATTTAGAAATAAATAATGGAATAGAGGAAAAGACTGTCGTTCAAATGTATGAAAATGAATATTAAAATTCAACGGGATTATCAAAATTCTGTTTTGTTTTGTTCTGTCCTGTCCTGTACTGTTTTATTCTGTACCGTCCCGTCCTGTTTTGTAAAGTCATATTCTGTTTCGTTCCGTTCTGTTCTGTCCGGTTCTATTTGGATTGGTTCGGTTCGGTTCGATTCTGTTCTGTTCTGTCCTGTCCTATCGTGTACTGTCTCGCCCTATCCTGTCCCGATTTCGTTTCGTTCTTTTTTTTTCTTCTCTAAGCAACTACATTTGCCTTAATTAATAATCTTCAATTGTACCATTATTTGCTCTTAAAATCAGACTGTTCTGTAAATATTAGAATAATGGAGAGTTCCCCAGATAGAGACTGTTAAATAACAACCTGACAAGAGGTGCAATGACTTATATTTGACATAGTTAAAAATAATTTTTTGATTTAGATTACACTAGTGTTGATACAAAAATGGTTTTGAATTCATATTTTAATTATATCCCCATAAATATAGTAGAGTATATTATCTCGTAAATACTAATTGAATTTAGTCATACAAATTATAAATCCAGCAATACATTGTAAATGAAAATAGCGTTTTATCCTGTGTAAACTATAAATAAAAACTTATTATTTAATCGTTTACTTCAAGAGAAGCGAAGTTTGACTCTGTTATAATAAAGGCGATTATTGGCAAATTCCGCATTCTCCCCGTCTTTAAAACTTTTTAACTCATTCTGCGACGTTAGCTTCCAGGATCGCATACTTTAAACTTTTAATTTTCCTTCTTGAAAACATTCTGGTGAAATGAGTTTGGAAAATGTTAAGTATTACGTACTTAGAAACTGTTGTTAATTTTGTATCATTAAGTTTTATGGAGTATTAATTTGTTTACGTAAATTTATTTTGGTTTGCTCGAACTTGTTACGATATTAAAAGAGATAGATTTATATAAGTACTAGCTATACCCGCCCGCTTTGCCGGCCATAATAATGAGTTTGATTTAGAACCTAATAGCTGAAAGAATTCGAGAATTTTGGCTTCTTCTACCAATATTAGATTTTTTAGGAGGCATGTCATAAAAAGTAAACTGCAAAACAAATAATTATTTATTTTTTATTTTCACGTTTCACCACATGTTTTAATTACCGAGGAAAAAAGGTTAACACCAAATGCAGATCACCTGATCAAGTAAAAGTAGTGTGTGCTACACTCTCAAGGTGAAATGTAGAACTACAATAAATCAAAACATATACACTACTGTTGTTGTGAAAACTTCAATCTGCTTATGGCATGTGAATCTACATTAAACCACAGTCATATGTTTTTTGTAAACAATTCAGATTCTCCATTTGAATAACATGGGATCTTTAGGAGCCCGTGGGGCGGGACCCTGTGGACGGATCTGCATCAAACTTCACAAAAACCATCTCGGGAGTATACAGGACAACATCCTAAAGTTTCATGGTGATCGGTTGGATGGTTTGGCAGCGCAATAACTTCAAATATACAAACATCCTCTTTTATAAATATAGATATATAAAAATATTTTACTAATCAAACAAAAATGCACAGTTACTTTTTTATGTCGTAAACAGGCTTACTCTAAAATCAACCTACTTACAATATCTATTATGTAAGTAAAATAGTTATTTTAATGATATTTGGCAAATTATTGTCTTAGTAATATAAACAAACTAATATTTAAGATCCTATAAAAGTTATATGTTCCCTATTTATCACCCATAATTGGAATGATGTATGCACTTTTTTTCAGTTCTTAGTTTGTATATTCTATAAATCTTTAAGAAAAACACCTCTTAAGCTTGTTAGAGGTATAAAACTATAAATAAATATAATTGTAAAGATATCACCATAATTCTAATTAGGTTTTTGATGCAGTTAGTCTCTGTAAGTTTACTATTAAGTTGCATTTAGTTGTTATAGTTATAAATTAAGTGTTTTCTTTTATAATTTTTAGATTCAGTATTAATTTATGTTTCTGATACATTTATTCCTCTATGGTTTTCCATTCCATTTTATGCTGTGGACGAGTTTTTGTCGAACAACTGGGAGACCGTATAGTTGGTAAGCTGACACCGATGTTGGCAGTGGGATTAATTGGAAGAGTGAATGTTTTCTAAATCTGTATGTATGAGTGAATTTTTTAGAGTGATTGATAACAAAATTACAGTTATTTTAAAACCATTCTGACTTTTGCAGGGCATTTATATATGTACTTACTCCAATAAAAAATTATTTGTTATGATTTGACGATAAAGGCAAAGCTGTATTAAGCATCAAGTCTTTAAGAATTTATGCAGGCTTTAGTCAGTATAAATCGAACATTACATCTTAGTATATGTAGGAAGGTGTGCGTTTTGGGTTAAGTGTTTTTTAAATTAAAACTTTTTTAACTTTTCTCAAAATTTATTAGAAATTATTGGTTTTGATTTTATTTTATTCAGTAATAAAATATGAGAACTATACTCAAAACTTAAACTGTAGTACGTTTAGAAAAATTAGCAATTACCACGCATTTAAAAAAAACACAGAGTGTATACGAGTATTATTTCATGTTTAGTTAAAATCAGAAACATTTGCTGTGAATCTTCAGGAAACACTAATTATACAGTAACCTTAAACAAAAACAGAACGTCACAAAAGAAGTTTATCGCTAGTGTAAGGACGTGTTTCTACATGTAAAAATAACTCAAAATATTAAGTAAATTGGTTTTTAATTCAGCTTATTTGATTTCTAATCCAATGTTAAATTCTTTACTAAATCACCAAGAAACACATATGATTAAACATTACATATTTCCGTAATTGGATGATTTATTTTCCGTACAAGGAACATTTTTATAATAAATTAATACTAAATGTATCGACAAAGATGCTAATACGTTCATACGCTACTCGATTCCCAAAATCCTTAAAGTGAGATTTACGTTAAGCTTCATCATCAATAGGAGCTTAAAATGTTTGCAAATTTTCGTTTAAATCGTAAATACCCTCTAAAACTTATCTGTAAACAGATTACATAATATACGACTTTACTCACGTACTAACCTAACCTAACCTAACCTAACCTAACCTAACCAAACCTAACCTAACCCAACCTAACCTAACTTAACGTGACGTAACCTAACCCGACCCAAACTAACTTAACCTAACCTAACCTAACCCAACCTAACCAAACCTAACCCAACCTAACCTAACCTAACAAGTAATTATTGCGATCTAATTACCGTAATAGTGAAGAACACACAAGCATGTTGAAAATAAATAAATGACACAAGACAAAGAGTACATGCAACGTTGCTCGCAATGTATTCTGCGTCTGTAAAAACATTTATCTCCCAACGACGTGTCACTTTTGTTGGCTTGTAACAATAGGGTAAACATTTAGTTAACAGTGAAACCTACAGGTGCATTCATCAAGTTGACAACAACAGGTAGACACCCCGCGCCATCAGGAAGTCCACCCATACGTCATCAGTATTGACGCTGACGTCACTCCTTCCACTTACATATGTTATTTACTAAGTAAAACACAACTCATTAATACTTATAAAGTTTAATAAACTACTATAATATATTTTATTATTCAGGTAACATTGTTTCGAATTAAAATGCAATACTAAATGAACCATAATTGAAATATTAATAATAATTTTACTTTATTAAAATTGTACATTAGCCTACAATATAATCAATTTATGAAACTAGAATAAAAAGTATGTCTTTCTTCTGTTCACTGACAGGCTGACTAAAATTATATTAAAGTTATAACATGAATAACAAATCGAAATGTTATTTAATATTAAACCAGTAATTTTGATACATCAGAAGCCAGCCTTTTTATAAATTGAAAAATAATTAAAAACAAATAACATAAATAGCAAAATTAAATTTAAGAAAATATAGAACATCTAAGGCTAAAGCCAAATTAGGGAATTGTTCATTAAGATATTTAAATACCAAAACATTCAGATATACACAATTAAAACTGACTTATAACAGCTTCATATTAAACTAGGTCTAGTACGTACCTCTTTATTACACTACTTCAGTTATAACATTAACAATTTTCTCATATAAAATAATAACATTTAAGGAAATAAAATATCCTACTCTACCAAAATAACTAATAATACTCTGTTTAAAATCCAAGCATAAGTTACTCTGTTCAATAAACTGCATACTTTATTGGATGGAAAATTAAATATTTTTCTGATATGTTTTTCTTATATTAAATCATGTACCTCGAAACTACAGTAATTGAATCGTTAATAAAAGAAAACTGCCATAAAAATGTATTTAAAAAATGAAGTAGTTAGAAGCAACAATCACGATAAAAACTATTTTCGCACTGTAGAATGTAATTATGTTCACTTAGCGAAGAAAAATATCAATTAATTTAAAAACTACATTCTGAAAATAAAATTAGATAATAATTAAAAAATTTGATAATATATAGTTCTGCATTCAAATTAAAAACACAGTAATTGCATTTATTTAAATGAAAATCAAACCGTACCTCAACTTGAAACTAGAGAGTAATATTTAAACTACAATACGAGAAAACATCAAAGAACACAGAATTATTAAAAAACTAGCCGACGCCCTTTCTTCGTTACGGAGTGGTTCTCTACGCTTGCTTAGCATTCCCCCGTGGTTCTCTCTAAACTATAACGTCAATCTTAAAGATCAGCCTGCTGGCGTTCTTCATGATAACTAAGTACACATTACAGGAGTTTCTATATACTAGTATATCAAAATTTATTATCTAGGAGAACGGCAGCAGGTTTTATATTGATATGATGGTTCAGAGATCCAAGGAGGAAAGGGTAAGCAAGCGTAGAGAACTACACTTTAGTTTAAGAATGTATCTAATATCACGTATAAATTAGTAACTGAATTACGATGATAACGCAATATTACACGACTATTGTGATTGATCAATGCTTTCGTCTAAGAAAATTCAGCATATATAGAAACAGACATACCAAAGCAATACATTTGCTGTAGACGTGCACCTGTTCTACTATCTAACGGTGAATGGTCTCAAATAAGTGATCGGACTACTGTTTGGCATACTATTACCTAAAATATTAGTCACTTCAGAGTATACTGGAAGTGGAAGGGGATAGACTGGAGGGGAGGGAAGGAGGGAGATATAGAGGGAGGGAGAGGGGAGAGAGGAGGGAGATAACATGAACTAATTTCATGAAACAGGGGAAACCTGCTTCTAAGCCCTCACATTGGTAGACAGTTTCCTATCAATAAATAAGATTGACTCTCAATTATGATGAAAAGGTCACCTAAATTAATTATTGCACTAGTACACGAACCATTTAAAAAAATTCATTTAAATACCAATTCATTCATTAATATCCATGCTAAATTCTAGAGATTTACGTATTATGATATTAATTTTAAAACGTAAAATTTCGTACAAGAAAACTTTATCTGTGGTAGAACTCACTGATTTGTCACTGTAGTGATTTGTCATCGAGGCAATATCAGACGCTGAGTGATGGCAGTCGTTGGTCAGATCTCTTGTTACGGCCATGCAATACTAAACAGCTGCTGTTCGAGTCGTTTTTCACTTATTTTCTAGCCTACGACTGTCACATTGTATTTTCTCGTATCATGAGACTTGACTCTCATTTTTCAAAACCCTTTCTTGAAATGTTACTCTAATTATATTGATAAAGAGAAATGAGCTTAGGACAGTTTTTTTACCGTTTCAATTGGTAGTTAGTAATACTATTGCTAAATTCAGAGATTTGTAAGAAAAATTAATAATATATCGATATTCAAAACAGGTTGCAGCATATCAGTTGTGTCGTAGTGAACATAAAATTTAGTCCAAAAGTCAATTATATTAGTCAAAAAAAGTTGTATACATAATAACAATATTTAATATCACCCACAGCATGAAGTCATCTCAACATACATTTATTAGCAATCTAACGATTTCCCCACGTCCAGTTCCGTTGTCAGCTTACCAACTGTGTGGTCTCCAAGTGGACATTCAAAAACTCACCCATACCATAAAATGCATGATGGGCTAGATCACAGTTAAATAGTATTAAACGCCTTTAACATGGTGGTAAATTTTATACAATTCGGCAGTTTGTTGGAAAGATAGTATCCCGTCTTTGAGGGAAAACTATCGTAAGTAACCGTTCTGTTCCTCCAGGTCCTATATTTTGAAATTATCAGTAAATTAAAATCATATAAATTCGATAAGTCTAAAATATATTTACTGACATTATAAATATTTATTCCAGGATTAAATTTTGATTAGTTATGTATGATCAAAAAGAACACGATCGTCAATTTGAGATTATTAGAAACGGTTTTGTAATTTGCTAGCATGTAACCTTTTGTATCAAACACTTGACTGAGGGAGTGTCTAATACAGGTATGAGTATTGGGTGAGTTCCATATCATTGCAAACACATAGAGAAATTTTTTAACCCAACATAACTATTATAAATTCCAAAATATTCAAATAATACCGCCGAGTGGCTAATTGAACTCTAGTGTTAGTCTACATGTTCAAATTCTAAACAAAAGTGCCATGCAATCACTTAGGAAGTATTTGTGATTTGTTGAAGCTGTTCATAAGAGCAATAATTTGTTTATTCATTTATTTATTCAGTACTACCAACAGTAAAAACTATTCCCAATGTATAAAATAAATTATGATAGCTTATTAAATGATAAATATAAATTAATAATTATTAGATTGATCATTTTATGAAGTGATTGTATGCCTTAAAATAGCAAATAACAACATTGAATGGTATATACGTTTGAATGATGTTTAATAAAGTGCATATATAGTAGTGATGAGACGAGTCGAGTACTAGAGCGACTCGAGTTAGTCGTACTCGAATAAACACATAACTCGAGTACTGGTCTCAAGTACAAAATACTCGGACTCGGTGTCCTCGTCGTGGTTGAGGGGTAGGGAGCGTAGTACTGTTCAAGTCTGAATCTGGACTCAGACTCTGGGAACGCAATTTCTAGTTCTGTAAAAGACCGAATCAGAGTACAAATTTACGAGATCGAGTCTTGGAATGCTTGATTAGTTTCTGTAACGATTCATGAAACCGAGTCCACAGCTAAAACTCTAGTGCGAGTACAGTCCAGACTTAACCTAACTCAATTAAATTTACTAGTAACTTTATAAAACCGTTTTAAATGACTCGACATATGATGTTAGTTTAATATGTAACTGTGTGGTTATCATTCCCCAAATTATATGACATTTTACTTCATTTTAGACTTAAAATATGATAATAATAAGCCTAGTATTAACCCTCCAGCCAGTAGGGTTTGAGAAAAAAAAACTGGGATTGAGAAAATGTATGTTACAATTGTTGATCGTGATAGTAATTTATTATTTTTAATGGTACTAACCATTTATAAAACAAACATAACAGTTAACCAATTTAGATGTTACGATAAAAATTAATTACTAAATGAAAACCTAAACAAATAACCATAACCTAAAAACGTCGTAAACCTCCGTTTCCGTATTCGTGATACTTCGTCAATAGTCAGGAGATTTCGGACCGAGTCCAAGATGTGATTGCTGATTGGCTAGCCTACAAAAACCTAAGCCAATCACACAGCTTGGTTTCACTCGGTTTCGTACTCAATAGATGAAGGCAATATCACCTAGTCCACATCTTACGTTTGTATGTATGCAATAGCATCGTGCCCGTCCGAGTCCACTCATTCAACTCGAGTCTGGTGTGAACTGACTCGAGAACATACGAGTACTTTCTGGACTCGAGTCCAGCGAGTACTTTGTACTCGCCTCGTCTCATTACTAATATATAATGCCTTTGTCGGCACTAATGGCGCAGTGCTGTAACCCAAATACTTCGGGAGAAAATGTGGCGGATATTTTTGGCGTTAAGTTTTGTGCTAGGTCCTCTTAATAACAACATAACGTCCGCTCAATGTTTGCCATCGACGTAGACACTACTTGAGAAATCTGGATTTTGTTCAGGGGAGAACAAAGTATCAGGCTTGTTAATTGGCTGAAAATCAGACCAAAGCTACTTGGTTCAGATTTCACGTAAATCTGTATGTCTCTTAGTGGCCCTGCATATTGGGCTATTTATGAATGGCCCTTTCTGAGGATCAATCGAACTCAGTTATTAATTAGGCTACACATGTCATCCCCACTGATCCTACACTTACGTAAACATTCATAATCACTTTAAAATACGCACATATGTCAGCATTTCATATCTAAGAATCTAAGGTATTAGTTTACTGTTCAAACCGGTTACTTTCAAGGTCAATCGGGTTCAAATTTTTCAGATGTGGCTTCATTTAGAATCAGGGGTGTAGTATTGATTTAGTAAACTTAAAAAAAAAATTAGGAAGAATAACTGGAATTTGTTTTGTGGGACAATTAATTGAAACACTTATATTTATCTGTACAATTAAGTTGTAGTTTGGAAAGTATGTCAACCATGTCTGAACTTTTGAATAATAAAACTATATAAACTGTAATATATTGATATGTTTAACATTTTAGTTTGTTACTTATGTATAAGTACTTGTACTTGAGATAAGTTTGTCTCTATTTCTTCATCATTACGTATCGTCTTTTCAAAACTAATTGCACAATTAAAACTCCAGACACTTCAAGTACGTAGTTAGGTTCAGTTTAAATGTATAACTATTAGAAAAAGTATTTTCGTTCAAAGTTCCAAGACGTCTGACCAACGACTGCCATTGCTCAACAGCTGATATTACTTCGTTGACAAATGGCTGACGTGCAAAGGCTTGTTTTTGCATTGAGCTCCACCAACTTTAGTGCGTTTCTGTTTAGTGAACATCGAATTCGCACGCATATATTTATACATATTTGCAATATAAGATGCGATGAGAAACAGTTCATGAATGAGTGTCCTAATTCATTGCATTTAATTATTTATATAAACTAGATATATCTTATACATTTTTTGCAATTTTACTACTTTTAACGTACTTAAAAACTTGGTAATCATACAAATGTATTTTTCACCTACAGATTTTTCTACAGATTAGTTTTTCTTTCTATAGTTTGATTCTTCCTAACGCTGTAACATCGCAAGTAAAAAACATTTGACGCTTTTATTAAGTCTTTATTAGCAATGAAAACACAAAAGGTAATATTTACTACCAAACGTAAATAGTTAATTAATAAGAACAGCAATTTTAATACTAGTTAAATAATAGGACAAGTTCATTAAAAAATATAATAATAATAATAATAATAATAATATACCACAATGGTGAGTGAGTTTTACTTTAGTTCTCTAGAAACAGTATGTTGAATGGATGAAGGTCTGCGTCTTTATAATTGGATATTTCAGAATAACTGTTTTGGAATGGCCATTTTTGCAGGACCAATAGAATTTTGTGGAAATGTGTCTGGGAGGACTTACTTCATGAACTGTAATAAATAATGTAATAATGAACTGAAATAATGTTGGTTCCTCTTGACGGAACTTAAGACGTAAAAATTTAAAGGTGAAAAATTCCTTTAAAAATGCTATGTGTGTACTTATATCATCTTTAACTTGATAAATTTTAATCATAGAAAGTAAACCTTTATAGTACAAAAATGTTGATTCCAAATTTTAACTATAAAGGAGCAGTTAAAAGAACTAAAAATAACTAATGTTTAATAATTAACATGCCATTATTTAATAATTATAACAAGAAATAATTAAAAAACTACTTGTTTTTCTAGTTTTTGGATCCTTTCATATATACCTACGACCTTCATATTAGAGAGAACACTTTTTTAATTTTGAAAACAGCCCACAAAAAATTGGAGCAAGTGAGCTGCATATTTGATACATAATATTTTTGTGGTCCATTTTTTCAAAATATTACTTTTTTAATAAAGTTCCTAATTTTCAGGATATCATTAAAATTAAACGCTGATTTTTCCCCTAAACACAATACCAGTAAAGCTTTCAAACGGCGTTGAAAATTTTAAAACGTATAATTGTTAGTAAGGCAAGCCTAGGAATGTTTTTCTACGTTTTCTATTTACAACAACTCCGATACTTGTTGAAATACTTTTGTAAAACATTTCGTATATAAAGTTTAAAAGCTATACAATTCATGAAAAGTGGTGTTAGAGGTGACCAATCCATCATGTTCGCTGAAAAACTGATTTAAGAATTAAAAATACCAATGCGCTTAAAAAGTATGAATATCACAGCTTCAACAGTATTAGATTTGTGTCAATTTGGGATACTACGAGATGAAAACTGCAAATAACGTAAACATTTTTAACTATGCAACATATATGAGCTATTCTAAGTGTTTATAAGAATGACAAACAAACAAAATTTTGAAAAAATCCCTAGACTCAGCAATTTAGCTGATTTTAAAAATGCTAACGCCATTTTAAACGTAAATTGAAGAGAAAAAGGCAGTAAAAACAGTTTTTAAGGAAAGATTCGCTTTTAAATTTTCACGCTTCAAGTTGCACTTTTCTGTCAGGTTGAATCTATCATTATCGTTCCTTAGGGGCATTCAGGATACATTTTTGCAATAAAAATCTATCATCTCAAAATGCCAAAACTCAAGTTATAGTACAGATACTGCTTTGATTATAGGCATTTGGCTGGAAGATTTCGACTCACGTAAACTTGTATAGTAAAATGGGTAATATTGCCCAATTTTGTTTCTCAGAGAATGTTTTTGGTTTTTAAGGGAGTAACTCTATAACATTTGCCTTTATCAAAATTAGAATGTATAAAAATACCTAACAACGTATAAATTCTTTTTTCCATGGAAATAGAAATATATACTTCTTATTTAGTATTCATCATTAAGACACTGATCGTTTGTGTGTATAGGTGAATATTAGGGGCGAATAATTATGATGAGTATAGATGAACAATTGTAGTCATTGTTACTAACTGAAGTTGACTTAGAAAGTCCTTACAAAGAACAATTCATTAATAACGCAATACTCAGAGCAACTAAGGGACTCACAGCTTTACCTTAAATCCTAGACACGTCGTATTGGTCCGATGTATAGCTATTTTTTGAAAATTTAGCTTGATATTTAGTACTTTATAAATATAATAGTCTAATAGATTGTCCAGATGGAAAGTGTATCTAGGATATAATAATATTAATTAAATTCACATTTCCCTCCAAATGCATGAGAGGTGGTAATTTGTAGTAATTTTGACTTCAACTATGTCATAAATTTTGACAAAAATGCAATATAAATACTTGGTATTTTGTATTAAGTTTATGACATACAAAATGTATAAGTGCAATAAAGCAAAATTAACTATAAAATACATCTTTATCTACAAGTTTAATTTTCTTAAACTCGTTTTTAATGTTTGTAATTGGGAAAACAAATGTGTTTTCTGTACAAGTTAAAAAGAAAATAGGTGTTAAAAAGTAAGAATATCTACACGGAGAAAAAAATCACAGTAAACTAATCTTAGGATCACCACCCTTCTTCCGGTAAAGGAAATAAGGAGTATATTTCCACACAGGAAATAACACCATAACTCTACCTTACTCCTCCAACATATATATTCTCTCCTTTAGAAACAGAGTACAGACTAATTTTTTCTTTTAGAGTTAATTATTTACAATGGGAAATAATTTATCATAGTAAAATTTATTAATATCAATGGATTCATTAACGGGTATTTTAATTAGGCTCTGATTTATTTGTTTCCGATATACTGTAATTTAATAATAAACAATTGCTATTAAAGCTATTTGATAGGTAAAGAGCTGTTATAGTTGACCATAAAACTTTTTGTAAAAAAATGCTTTTTTTGTTGTAATTGCCTTACAATTATACATTTAAAACTTTATATGCAATTGCTATAAGGGTTATATTAATAAACTTATATCATTTATGATTCATAAGATTTGGTATTTTGTTAATCGTAAGGCGTCCAATTTAGCGCATTATAATTAATAAACATGTACCATATAATATGTTCCAATTATATAATTTACAATAAAACCAATATATTTTTAATTTTTAACTAGGCCTTTCACCAGCAAAGCTGGCATCATCAGGCAACACAACTTTATTTGTAAACAAACAAGACAATAATTAGTTCTGAAAACAGATGTAAATAATTTAAAGAATATAAGTATAAATATATTGTAAACAATGTATAGTGTGTATTATATATATATCAGAGTGTATAATTTTTAATAAAATAAGTTGATAATAAACAAGAATTTTGAATAGGTCCATTTTCATTGTTCATTAAAGATGAATAATTACTCTTGTTTATAAAATATGTTTCCCAGGCATTCAAGTATTTAGAAGATGAAACTGATTTTATTATTTTTGAATTTTCTATGCTAATATTGTGATTTGTTGTCAAACAATGTCTAGCAACTGCTGACCTTTCTTCTCTGTTAAAAATAATGTGTGAAAAATGTTCTTTGAATCTAATTTTTAAATTTCTTTTGGTTTGTCCTATGTATTTTTCTTCGCAGTTATCACAGTTAATTTCATAGATTCCTGATAGATTTTCATTTTTAATTTTGTCTTTAGGGTTATTCAGTTTGTTTTTTAATTTGTTTGTAGTTTTGAATGTAGGTTTGATATTTGAATTTTTCTTGAATGAGTGTTGAATGGTTCTTGACAATTTTGTGTTAAATGTAAAACTTGCCCAATAATTTTCTTCTTTTTCTTTTATTTCTTTTAATGTAGTCCTTGATGTTTTAATTTGTTTTTTAACAGACTTTTTTAAAATATTATCAATTAGTATAGGATCATATCCATTGTAAACAGCAATATTTTTGATATAGGAAAGTTCTTTTTCAAAATTGTCCTCATTCAAAGGCGTGTTTAATAATCTATAAATCATGTTGTTGAATGCTGCTCTTTTTTGAGTTGGTGGATGATATGAGTCATTGGTGATGAATCTGTTGGTGTGAGTTGGTTTTCTATACATGTTAAAATCAAGATTTTGAGAAATTTCATTTCTTGAAACTAAAATATCTAAAAATGGTAATTTTGAATTCGATTCAGATTCATATGTAAATTTTATTGTTGTGTAAAAAGAGTTCAATTGACTAAGAAAGTTATTTAAATTTTGATTTGTGTTAAATATTGCAAATATATCATCCACATATCTAAACCAATATTGGGGAAAATATGGTAAAGTTTCTTTGGCTTTTATTTCAAAATTACTCATAAATAGATTTGCCACAAAACATGATAATGGATTTCCCATAGCAGTACCTTCTCTTTGTTGATAGAATTTGTTGTTAAATTGAAATATATTTTGATTCATACAAGTGTTAATTAATATCAGATATTCTTCTTTTTGTTCTTTGCATAAATATATTGAAGTGAACCATTTTTCAAATAATTTCATTGTTTCTTTTAAAGGAACATTTGGATATAGAGAAGTAACGTCAAAAGAAACCATTATTTCATCTTCTTGTATTTTTAAATTTTTGACACAGTTTATGAATTCATATCGATTTTTTATTGCTAAAGATGGGAAAGGATCTAATTGTTGTAGTTTTTGTGCTAACCATTTTGATAAGTCATAGTTTGGAGCATTTATCGAATTTACAATAGGACGCATACTTTTTCCTGGTTTATGGATTTTAGGTAAACAATAGAGTCGTGGGATTGAAGGATTAGAAACATGTAAATGTTTTATAAGATCTGGATTCATTAGAGTTTTGCATTGTTTCAAGGAATTCATTGTAGAAATGATAAATTTTGGTAAAGGGTTTTTGTCGAAAATTATGTAGGGACCAGAAATTAGCATGTTAGTCACTCTATTAAAATATTCTGTTTTGTCTAAAATAACAATAGCATTACTTTTGTCAGCTTTTAGATAAAATACATCTTTGGATTGTAATGACGTTAGTGTTTTATGATTTTGTTGTTCAATTTGGTTGTTTTTTCTTGTTTGTTTCAGATTTAATATTGTAGATTCAATATCTCTTCTAATGATATTTTTCTTATTTTCATTTAAAAATTGAATATTTGACTCTACATCAATGATTACATTTTCAATATCATTTTTGCAACTCAAATTAAAATTTAGTCCTTTATTTAGTAGGTTCATTTCTTCATCGGTAAACTTATAAGATGATTCATTATAAACTAAAACATCATCTTGAAAAGGATTTGTACATATGTTATTTTGTTTTGAGTCATTCGTATTTCAGGATATTAATTTTTTATCTAGTGTTATTTTCTTTTTATTATATTTGAAATCAATAGAGTCTAATATATTATTATATTTTTCGTTGAAATAATCTGATTCTACACCATTTAAACTTTTGGTTATGTACAAGTGTTGTTCAAGTGACTTCAGTTCCAAATCTTGTTGTTTAGCATACATGTTTTTAATTTCTAGTCTAAGCCAATCAAATTTTGCATTTAGAATTACTTTTTCAGTTGTTTTATTTTTAATGGGTGTGTTAATTTTGATGAATTTTGGAAAAACTTTATTATACTTACATTGTTTGAGGAATTTGATGTCTAGGGTTATGAGTCTTGCTTTCTGTTTCTATTTGTGTAATTTGTTCAACTCTTTTGACTTGATTGTCATTTCAGTAGTGAAGTTGAGAGTTGATATTGGTCACTTAATAATATGTTCAAATTATATAATTTACAATAAAACCAATATATTTTTAATTTTTAACTAGGCCTTTCGCCAGCAAAGCTGGCATCATCAGGTAACACAACTTTATTTGTAAACAAACAAGACAATAATTAGTTCTGAAAATTCTTATTATCATAATTCTATAATAATTTATTATTATAAAAATAATTCCATTATCATGTTTTGTGGCAAATCTATTTATGAGTAATTTTGAAATAAAAGCCAAAGAAACTTTACCATATTTTCCCCAATATTGGTTTAGATATGTGGATGATATATTTGCAATATTTAACACAAATCAAAATTTAAATAACTTTCTTAGTCAATTGAACTCTTTTTACACAACAATAAAATTTACATATGAATCTGAATCGAATTCAAAATTACCATTTTTAGATATTTTAGTTTCAAGAAATGAAATTTCTCAAAATCTTGATTTTAACATGTATAGAAAACCAACTCACACCAACAGATTCATCACCAATGACTCATATCATCCACCAACTCAAAAAAGAGCAGCATTCAACAACATGATTTATAGATTATTAAACACGCCTTTGAATGAGGACAATTTTGAAAAAGAACTTTCCTATATCAAAAATATTGCTGTTTACAATGGATATGATCCTATACTAATTGATAATATTTTAAAAAAGTCTGTTAAAAAACAAATTAAAAGATCAAGGACTACATTAAAAGAAATAAAAGAAAAAGAAGAAAATTATTGGGCAAGTTTTACATTTAACACAAAATTGTCAAGAACCATTCAACACTCATTCAAGAAAAATTCAAATATCAAACCTACATTCAAAACTACAAACAAATTAAAAAACAAACTGAATAACCCTAAAGACAAAATTAAAAATGAAAATCTATCAGGAATCTATGAAATTAACTGTGATAACTGCGAAGAAAAATACATAGGACAAACCAAAAGAAATTTAAAAATAAGATTCAAAGAACATTTTTCACACATTAAATTTAACAGAGAAGAAAAGTCAGCAGTTGCTAGACATTGTTTGACAACAAATCACAATATTAGCAAAGAAAATTCAAAAATAATAATATCAGTTTCATCTTCTAAATACTTGAATGCCTGGGAAACATATTTTATAAACAAGAGTAATTCATCTTTAATGAACAATGAAAATGGACCTATTCAAAATTCTTGTTTATTATCAACTTATTTTATTAAAAATTATACACTCTGATATATATATATACACACTATACATTGTTTACAATATATTTATACTTATATTCTTTAAATTATTTACATCTGTTTTCAGAACGAATTATTGTCTTGTTTGTTTACAAATAAAGTTGTGTTGCCTGATGATGCCAGCTTTGCTGGCGAAAGGCCTAGTTAAAAATTAAAAATATATTGGTTTTATTGTAAATTATATAATTTGAACGTATTATTAAGTGACCAATATCAACTCTCAACTTCACTAATGTACCATATAATTAAAATAAAAAATACATGTTTTGGCCTTCGAATTATAAAAAGATATCTCTACTTTTTGATTGTTGACTTTTCAGTAGTGGCTAGTAATTTGAGAAACAGCCATCTTAATATTAATTTAAACATATTCCATTCCAAACATTTCATCCAATATAAATAACTAATATTTGGTTTGTGGAAAATACTAATTAATAATGACAGTGCCAGAATCGATGATACTCCTTGGAATTATCTAAAAAAGTTTCAAAGAATATACATATAAGCTTTTAATACTATTTGAGTTATTTTATATAGTCTAACGTTGTTTTCGATTAGGAATTAATTCTTAGATATATTTTATTACTATGAATTGTAACTCTAAATTAAGTGACAATTACATGAGTTTCGCTCGAAAAGGTCCACCACCCTGTTTCGCAAACTTCATGAATTGTTCAGTCTATCCAAGGTATCCTGAATAAAAAATGCGAAATCTTGAATACATAAACAATAATTTACTAGGTCATTTGCATATAAACGTTCTACATTTGTCTAAACGTAAAGTGAAGACGCTCATCAATACGTTAAACAAGTAACAAAATTAAAATTTTTCTGAAATTCAACAAGTGTACATTCGCGTATGAATTAAAACTCGTATATATTCACTAACAAATACAAATACGTTAACATTTAAAACAAATGTAACAATATGCTTTGGCCTTGTATTTTGAAGAATTCAAAAAGATTTATCTTGCTGTAATAAAATTGAAGTATGAAATTTGTTTTAGTTTATCCAACATGAACGATAATTTGCTCATAAACTATTGAAATAAATTAAACAAGTCTCCTTTTTACTGTTATATTATTACTAGGGGACACCCCTGCACGCTTCGCGTGCCAATCCCGACGCCCGATTCATGCGATACATCTCGGCCTTCGGTCTCGGCATGTGACTTTTGACTACAAATAATATTAGATTAACTCACACTACAGTATCTCACTCACACTACTTGCGTTGCTACCTATTTATTAGTATAAATAGCCAATGGTATTACTTAGCCTATTTACTAAAATCAACCCAATGCTGTCCTTATGGAACAATATTTAGGGGTGGTTTCTACCCCTTATGAGTACTTTATGATGATGAAAATACTTTTTTATCCTAATTAAGACCAAAAGAAACGGTGTACAACATTTCAGCTGTATTCGTACATGGGAAGTTGGAGAACTAGTGATGAGTGAGCGAGTGATCCAAAGTTTTGACTTTTATACTATATTCCTGCAAAGTTCAAATTTAACAGATGATGATGTGCTCTGACAGTGAAACGTTTTTGTTATAATAGTATATTAATATAAAATACGTAAAATAATGTGATATACACTTAAATTTACCCAAGAAATTAATTATGTACCATGTAACATTTTATGTAAAATTAATTATGTATTAAAATTGTAGGCCTAAGTAAAATATATATCTCATGAAGTTGTTAAAAAATAATAGGTCTATTATTATTCGTAAATATTAAATTTTTAAGATACGAATATGGAAAACAGTTTTCCAAAGTTAGCTCCGTGAATGGAGAAAGGCGTCATTCACAGGGTACTGTTCCTAGCAGCTGGAACTTATCAGTTCTGATAACGTCAGGACCAGCACAGGAAGAGGACTGGCGGAATATCACAACTGACATATAGAGTGGAACGGTTGATTGTGGAACAGTGTGTGACACCACTACTCTTCTTTGGTGATGAGAAGCTATCTTAAGATATACTAACAAAATTATGGAAGTTTAAATAATTATTGACTAGTGTATACATAATAATATTATATTATCTTTAATAATTGTTACTTTTACTAAGTACATTTCAACTTCATCTCCATAAGATTGATTATAACATCTTCAAATTCCCTAAAAATTACTTAATTAAGGATGAAAATGTCCAAAGCAAAAATAGAAAAACGTTAAACTCTCTCCGTTAGTATTATATAAAGAAAACGTTAGGCTCTAACTAAGAACATACAAGTGAACTAAGAACAGATTTTTTAACAATTTCTATGTAAGAGCTGTATTAAAGTAGATAAAAATACCCCCATACCAACCAATTAGAGCACTTGGATCTTTTTCATTAATTCACTGCCATAACGATAACTTAGGTTAACCTAACTTAACCAAACCTAATATAACCTAAATAAACCTAACATAACTTAACCAAAGTAGTGGTAGTTAATTAAAGGAAAATGTCCCAGCCCTTTTTGCTATCACCTGTTCGAATTAGAGAGATTACAATGGTACAACTTGAATTAATAGGTAATTTCTTAACGCTGCAAGCGTGCAATGGAAAGAAAATTACACGTGCATGTGACACAAACGTAGCACGTGACGTAATTGGCACGTGAAGCTTGTAAGGGTGTCCTATAGTATTATATAAATGTACTGGAACAGAAAAGAAAAATAGAAAAGGAAGGGTAGAAAATCCTGCAACTTACCTTAAATTCAGAAAGAGTTAACAGTTTAGTTTTAACTGATTTGAATATCGGAGCATTTCAATTGATTAAACTATATTTAAATATATATATGTGAATATAAATAAATAATGTGCAATACGTTTTATAGTTATTCTTTTTAAATATAATTTAAAAGGAATGTCTACTGTTAGAAGATATTTAATATAATTAATATCTATAACCTAGTCTTAGAAGAAATAGGTATTCAACAAAAAAACCACTTTCCTTCTTAATCTTATTCAAGAATATAAAGATTGTCTTTACTCATGTTGTCTTTACGGTTTCAGACTGCAGAACTATTGGACGTTTTCCTTGACAAGTAATATCCTTAAATTTTTTATTTGTTTAGATAGTTTAATGTAATCTTTTTTTAATATATTGAAATGAAGTTAAACATTTTAAAACTTATTAAACCCGTTGGATAGTAAAATGTTTACAATTTTACTACACTTTTAGCTTTAGTTTTATGAAAAGCAAATACAAATTTGAACAAACAACAAATCATACTGCAAATTTTATACTAAACAGTGGTTTTAAATTTGTCTTACTTACCGACCGAAATGGGGCAACTGATGTGTCGTCTGATACCCCACTGACACCTGAAACAGAAAAGTTAAATATTCTGAATGAAGTGTAAATATACTCCAAGATTTAGATAATTACTATTGGATATTAAAATATACTATCACAGAGAAACAATTCTTTAAGTGATATTTATACTATAATATTAATAACTGGGAAAGGTCATATCGTAAGCAAAACCAATTTTACAAAGAATAAATATATTTGAACAAAATAAAAAAATAAAATACATAACCAAGATATTTTTATATTTAAAAAATACTGCTTATATGTTTATAATAACTAATTGTATATTTATAGTTTATATTTTGAATGATTTCGTAAGTTATGAAATGGCCAAAGTATCATAGTTGAGGAATTTGTCCGAAGCAAGATAATTTCAAATATATATTAGTAAGAAGTTACTATTTCATTTTAAAATTAATTTAAACGCACTTTTGAAATTTAAACGATAAGAAATTAATTCAACCAGTAGCGAGTTTAGAAAAATATGTTTAGTTTATAAAGTTTTAGTTTAATATAAAATAATAAATTCTCTTATCTCACACCCTGGATCCAAAGTACCGTAACGTGTAAAAAGCAATAAAACGGAAATAAATTAATACTATAGTGTGATAGTTAAATTAAAAGTCGTAGTCAAGAAAAAATTCCTATCTAATTAATTCTTCCAGTTTCAGATATTGTAAGATCAAAACTACCGTTTATTTGATTTGCTTACAACTCAAAACGATTGCAAATATCGTCCTGCAGGTTACCATTTACTGGCTAAGTTAGACAAAATGTATATTTAAGTTAACGATATGCTGAAATGGAAGCTATTAATGATAAATTTATAAATGAAGAAATAAATGGACCTTTAACACTTTAAATAGAATCCATAAAAATATTATTAAAGTGTAGAATATATGAAAGGTTTCTTGATCAAAACTTAACAAAGGTCAACCAGATCAGTTTAAAGTAAATAAGCTCTGAGCTAAAAAAATTCTCAATTTTATATATTAGCACATTTTTTGTGAGTATAATCAATATTGTTCTGCTACACAACTATAATAGTGCCATCATTTTGTTAATCCTTGCCGTTTGCACATTACGATCGTCTCCCTCGGACAGTTCAGTCTTCCTCTCTGTGTTTCATTTAATTTTAGTGTCTTTGTGTTAATTTTCTGTGTTCCGTGATTTCGTTTTCTGTGTTCCTTGGCTTCGTCGGCCAGCTGGCCATTCCAGCTGTTAGTAATAATATTTTTAAAAAATCATATGTTTGTTGTCATAGTTACAATATTTATTATATTCAGTGATCAATTAAAAATGGCTTGTTAATGTGTTCATTGGTTTTATTTAAATACTTCTTAAAACACTAGCTTTGCAGCCGACGAGACATGTTTTGTGGCTAGACATGTTTTGTGGCTAGAACGATCCTGGCTCCTGGATCGGAGAGTCATGGACGCGCACCTGCATGGCTATTGACGGCGTTTTCCTTTAGGCACAGTGCGGAACCTACGGGCTGGGATTAGCCTCTACCATGTTTCCCAGAGGGGCAGCCACTTCTTCACCCTTTCGACATGCAGGTGACCCAAATCCAGTTTATTTTCTGACCCTCAGCATTGAACTTTAGTGAACAACCTGTGAATTGTCATCTCGTGTAAAGAAACATTTTCATTTTTTTTTAAGAACTGTAATTTTAAAACAACATATATTTTTTAATTTCATTTTTACTATTTATTTTTTTTTTGTGGGGCTATTTGTAGTAATTTTATTTTAAAGAACGGGCTTCTCGGGTAATTCTTCACTTTGTTGTTTTCATTAGGAGTCAACCAGTAGAGCCTGCTGGATTTTGGCGTTATTATTAATTTAATGCTTTTGTTTTTTTAACTTTTCCAAATTGGCCAAAACCTTCCAAATTTCTTTTGTTGCAAAAGGCCCCGTAAGTTCAGCTGCTGATATAAACTTAAATGTTGTCTTTGCATAAAACGTAAATATGCGTTAATTTATTTTTTCTTATTTTTAAGAATTGTTTTACTGTTGATGTTTTCTCTTGTTTAATTAAAGTTTTTGGTATATGATTTATTGTTGTTATATTTTTTTAGGGATCTATATTTATATATATGTTTATAAAAATGTTTTTGTACCTAATCATTTTTATTTACATTTTATTGAAACTTTCTACTATTAATATTTGATAATCTTGTTGGTGTTTTTTTTTTTTTTTTTTTTTTTTTTTTTTTTTTTTTTTATTTCTATTGGCTCGAGGCCAACATATATTTATAACTTTTCTGTAACATTTGATAAATATCGTAACTTTTCACAAACGGTCAACAGCCCGTTTTGTCAGTAACGGTTTTTTTAACTTAATATTTGTTTTAATACTTTTGAATTAAAATTTTTTTAAATTTTCATTGTAATAAACAATATTTTTGCCATTCAACTTGTGTGTTTTTTGTTCTCTGTCGTCCTCCAGGATCTGGTGTCTTCGCACCTACCTTCTATGGGTCCATTGCTGGTACATTGAAAGTACTTATGAAGACGAGGTGATTTGCAATCTAACAGGTTGGATGTAAGTGCAGAATGACAATGCAACTTCGAAGTAGTTAGTATTAATAATAACCATAAATGATTGATTTAGGTTTCACAATCCAAAACATGCATCACGTAGGCATTCCAACATATATGAGAGGTAATAATCGGTCAGTTAATGTGGCTGTGGTGCGGCCCAAAAGTACACGTGTAGGTGTAGATTTGATGGGGGGTGTAAGTTTCAAATCCCTAACTGAGCGAACATTCGGTACTTCACTCGTTTAATAAATTTCACGCACATGACTGCAGGCTCATGTGAACTGGTGAGCTAAGTTAAACAAAAATGTGTGCTGACAACTTGTTAATTATTGTTTTTTAAAAATTCAAGAAATTTTACTTCAACGTAAAATGTCAGAGATTTCCTGTAGCTAAGACAATGTGTGATCCATAATCACTTTTGGTAATAAAAATACATTATTCAATAAAAATTGTTTAATATTTGCAAAAAATACAAAATTCTGCTGCTGCAATGATATGGCTGAAGTGCTGATATTGCATTTATTGTTAGATAAAATGATTCGGAATTTCTATAAAATTGGTACATATAAAACCACATTTTAGAATATACTGAGAATTTTAAAATCTATTATTAATTTCTTGTTTTTCAAAGATAGTTAATGGATAACCATCATAAAATTCTCATCATCATAATATACTATCTTTGTATATTAGATCGGTTGGTTACAACGATTGGTTCAAAACAAGCCATAATCTTACTTCTGCCAGTTCAGTTTCCAAAATCTGACTCTACAAGCTTAGTTTACAAAGTATGACTTCTACAAGTTTAGTTTCCAAAGTCTGGCGATCATAGCCTACATTCAAATGTTCATTGTTTAGCTTCCAAGCAACTCATTAGTTTTTTTCCACGTAGGTAACTATTCTTTTTCAATAAATATATCCTTTTATCTTATATATACATGTATTTACATTAGTTTATCTTTATTACATTATTTACATTGATTTATATTTACTTTGAAGATATCGATCGTAAAGTTATGAGTAGTAAGGGATTTGGGATGAAAGAGATCAGTCTGTGTCGTCTGATAACTTTAAAAAGATTAGCTTGAATATTAAATATATCACCATTAATATTCTCTCTGCATACAATAATGGCAGGAATAAAAAATATGATATTCAAAATCGATAAAATGGTGCTTAAAAGCAATCCATGTGTTTTATATTATATATTTTATGAATTGTTTGTACGATAGTTCACAAATCACCTAATGTTACACTGATTCTATGTTCGTTACAATAAATGTTTCCTAGAGCATTCATTGACGCCACTTTAAACAGCAAGTTGAAATGCCGTCTCGTGAAACCCTCAAATCAGAACGAAGCCGGAAGCTTGTTACTTCTTATATTGTTGAATCAGGCTGAATTTCCAACATTACAATTCCAATCTGTTACTTTTACCGATCATTTTACCTACCATTATTTATTGTTATAATAATTATTATAATTTATTACTTAACCTCAGAGAAACACTTTTATTCTGTTAAATTATTATTATTTTGAAAATATGAAGTAACAAAGTTGTATGCTATGCTTAAGTGTTCACCAATCTAATTTGCCATTTTTTATCACTGTATGATATTTCACTGAACTCAAAAATGATAGTGATAGTAAATAAATGCAGTATACGCTTGGAACATTGGTATAAATGTTGGTAAAAAAAATAATTTAAATAAAACATAGCCTTTAGAAATGCTTCAAAACACAATTGATTATTTAATATCATTACTAAAATCACACCATACTATACACATTATAAATTAGTACATAGTTTGGAAACACTTCAGTCAACATTTTTAATAAATTACCAATAAACACAAGAAATCTAAAAGAGAATATTTTCAAGAAAAATGTCCAACAATTACTTGATCAGAAATTTGTTATATCGAAATGAAGATTTTAAAATAAAACAACTGTAAGAATATTATTACCTATTTTTCACAAATTTTTAAGTATTTTGATATTAAATTAATGTTCTACTTTATATATTGTAGCCCTTATGTATCATACGTTTACTAAGTGAAGACAATAAAGATGCGTAGATTTGTGCATTCGTTTTATTTCGTATACTATTTAAATGCTATATAATTTAAATTGTTGGAAATAGACTGGACACATAACAAATAGTGTGAGCAATTAAATTAAAAAATATTATTTGTCGTAAAAAAGTAATAAACAAATTAGTCTCGTGCCCACTTTAATATAATATTCCCTTCAAAATAATAAGTAGAAAATGTTTACTAAGCGGAACATATTTAAATAGAAACTTATTTATTTGTAAAATATATAGTGACGCTATTATATTGTAGTGACGCTATTATTTTGTAGTGACGCTATTATTTGGTAGTGACGCTATTATTTTGTAGTAACAAGATTATTTTGTAGTGTTGGTATACGCTATTATTTTGTAGTGACGCTAATATTTCGTAGTGTTAGTACACGCCGTTATTTTGTAGTGGACACTATTATTTTGTATTAACAAGATTATTTTGTAGTGTTGATATATGCTATTATTTTGTAGTGACGCTATTATTTTGTAGTGACGCTATTATTATTTTAATTGAGATTTGAGATGCCAATACAACTTGTGCCTACTTTAAAGCAAATTGATTGATTACTTGACTTTTGAATGATTATGGATGACCTGTGTAGTCTTGTTACTATCTGAGTTCTACTTTGCTTAGATAGGACTATTTATAAAGTTAAGAGAGATTATTTTAAATAACAACTATAATCCTGCCACACGTTTCTTGTTTTCATAATATACTGAAATACTGTCTCAAATAACCTAGGACTAATAATAGCTTCGTTTAAAACATAATTTAACAAAATTAAACGTATGCGTAGTTAAATGGAGATATAAAATTATATTTATTCCTAAATTATAGTCCTTGTTAATATCGTTCAGAAAGTATCAGTAGTGAAGAGCACTGATCTGCATTGCGGTTGGCCATTGAGATCTGAGCAACAGATAACATTACATGCTTGGAAACCACTCTTATGTGGAAAGTTAAAAGTACATGTACCGTTTATTGACTGGATGCGTACTCTAGAGGAAAATTAAAAATCAAATATACAAGTTGGGTTCAATTATTAATAAATACTACATGAACTAATACCAGGTATATTTACTGATTTTATGTATTTACTGATTCAATACGTGTAAGGGTACCTGTAAGGGAGGGTGGGTGAGTAAATACCATAGTATCTTTATGTGTGGATAGGTGAGTTACAACTACTACTCACATGAGGTAAGTGAGTGTTTTATAATTACCCTACGTGTAAGGGTGGGTGAGTGGGTTATAACCACCATTTGCTTGAGGGTAAGTGAGCGTATCATTACCATTGTACCTGTTAGGGTGGGTGAGTGGCAAATATCATCGTACATGTAGGGGTGAAAAGCTACGTTATCACCACCACACGCATGTGAGTAAGTTAGTGTGTTATAACTACCGTACGTGTAAGAGTGGGTAGGTGGGTTGTAACCACTATTTGTGTGAGGTTAAGTAAGCGTGACATCACAACTGTACACGTAAGGGTGGGTGAGTAGTAGATATATTATATTGAGTTAAGGGTTATAATATGTATATACTGATTAAAGTCAGAATGTATTGGAATAATTGGACATTTGTGGACGACTTATCTTTAAAACAGTGCCTTGACCTTACAGAAAAAACATAATTGAACTCAACTGATTAGATAACTTATAAAACCATCAATAAATGTTTATAATTATGTGAACTGTAGTTGTATAAAAGAGTGCAGGGTCAAAGAAATGGTCCCCGTTCTTTGGACCTCAAGCGTACAACACCATCCCTATGAGTGACAAATCAGTTATCATGAAAATCAGTGCTAACTGAAGATCACTTGTAAATAAAGGCATTATTTATTTTATTTGGCTGATACAGTGGCCGAACAATCCAAGATGTCAGGACTTTGAGTCCAAGTTAGATATAGCACATGTTCAATCCTGTCCTTCACGAAGTTTTTATCAGTAATATTCACCTTGTACTATATTGTTTCTCTCCCGTACTCCGTATAGGTTTCTCACTCAGATCCATAGTCCATGGGGAATAGGAAGAGAAAAGGTTAACAAGGAGAACGACCTCCCTTTAAAAAAATGCTTGTAAAAAAAGTATGATGAGAACTTCTATTTAATTCTAAATTAAAGAGTAGTAAACGAAGTTGGATAATAACTTAATTCAACATAGTAAAAGGAAACTATCCATACATGTGTTAATTACTTAAGATGAAAACTCAAAAAGAGTAACGAAGAACTGTTCTTTGTCTCCAAAACAAGATTGGTTAAATAAGGGTTAAAACGTGGACCCTAAATTGTAAATACAAGGGTCGCTTCACCACAATCCTCTTTTAATTGAAACCTATAAATCTGCACAGCCCCTTCTTAAAATGACCTCTACAATCGGCGTCTAGCCTAATAGATTACTTTAATGAATTTAGGCTGCAGTACGACTTTCATTTGTGTGTGCGCGCGTGCGTGTGTGTGCAGTATAACTTTGTACAACTGATTTACATAACGCACATGCATATTTATCTTTAAATCATAGGGGTTTTTTTATAAAGGATCACTGAACACAAAAAAAAATGGATATTAGTGCTTGGTTGAGAGTGTCTCGAATGTGATAGTTTAGTATTGTTTATTTTCTAAATATAATATTTGAATGAAATCGTACATTAAAATACAAAATTAAGTTCACTGTGACAATATTGAGTCAGCGTAATATTTATATTTTTTATTTATTACACGGGGTTTTCACATGAATGGTGTGTCCTGGTTGTTCATTTTCGGATTTTACACTTAATTTGAAGCAAAAAGTTACGGGTATTTTTATAAACTCCACTCTGTTTAGTGTCTCTTTCTGTGGTTGTTAAAAGCAATAATTATAACTCAAGAACGGTTTTAGTGGTTAACTTGAAAACTTTGCGCAGTTATTTGCAATAACGTCAAAAAAATAGCCAATGAGTTTCTTTAGTCATTTAAAAATGTTGGCCATTTAAAAAATATCAACTCAAAAATATCAACAAAAAATTGATTTAAACAGCTAGTTTTATAAATTTTACACAGAAAAATTAATGTTTACATATGTTTATTAAAAATTTATTGAAACATAGTGACACTTTGATAAAAGATGCATTTTACTGCAGTCTCTCGATTATACTATCTTGAATTAATAACCTTTAAAGCTTATGATTTTCTCCTTAGACTAATTTGACAATGGTTTTAACTAAGGGTTTTTTTTGGCATTTTCATATTTTTCGAATTACAGTTGTGTTAGAAAAAATAGAAAAGAAACTAATATAAGTAACGTAGAAATACAAAAAAAAAAATACCATAAATAATCCCCAAACATGAAATAATATTAACATTACATATCTATGCCAATTATATATATTAGTTATTTTTTCACTCTAATTTTTTTTATATTTGTTTTATTGTTGAAAATCACTTAATATTAAAATAAAATCTCTTTAAACTTGGATATAGTAAATATATTAATATCCCACTCGATTACCGCTAGATAGAGAGATAAGTTGAAAGAAATATGTAGAATAAAATATATATTTTTTATTTATAATTTTTTTTATAATAAATATAAATTATTTATGTAACTAGAAAAATATATACCATTCCTTTATTCCTATCAACACTTCCATCATAAACAATTCTATAACTAACCATTTTTTATACAGCACAGTGATACACAATTAAAAATGTTAAACCAGTTTTCACCTTATTGTTTGTATCTACACCCAATTCGTTTCCTATTTCAGACCGATTCAGCTTGTGAGAATATAAACAGGGACGGTCTCTTAATCTGCAAGGGAAATGTAATCAATACACTCATTGCAAGTCACAGACCTCTCATGCTACAACCACTGCTTACTGGCATTACTTCAGCATTGAAGTGGATTTGAATAGCACCACCCACCCATCAAATCTGCTCTACTCCTGTATTCCTCCCACCCACACTGGACACTACTACTGTGTACCCTCCCACCCACCCACACGAATACATATATTAGGTTAGGGTAATCGCGTTACTTTGAAAGGTGTGTTTAGAGGAAATCAATACAAGTTTTACGTAACTGGTCTTATGTACTAATATTTTGTTTGTAGTAGTACAAGAATGACGTCATCAATGGATGTCCTCTGCCTATCAAGACTACAATTTATAATATTCTATTCAATTTAAGGAAACATTCAGTGCAAAGTAGCTTATGCGACATCTTAATAAATGGAGGAGTAGTAAGTGTAATTATATTAGAATAAATTCACGTCACAACATGTGTGTATTGTAAGTGGAAGTGACGTATATGCGTACTAAAATGATCAAAACGAAAAGTTTAAAATACTTAAGGCTATCACAAAAATAATAAAACAAAGTTATTATTTAAGCTGCTAAATAATGAAATAGTAACCACGGTAGTAACTAATATTACACAGCTCAAACATATGTTGTAAAGTGTTAAATAAAAGGAGATAACCAAGAGAAGAATATAAAAAGAAACAAATGAGGTTTAGAATAATCTTCTCGATAAAAATAAGAAAATAATCAGTTAACATTAAATTTAGTGTGTTAACTATGGTAAACTTTTGAGGGAATACTAGTATATAGGCTACAGACGATTCTTTCCTTGTGTAAAATGATCAGTTAACATTAAATTTAGTGTGTTAACTATGGTAAACTCTTGAGGGAATACTAGTATATACAGACGATTGTTTCCTTGTGTAAAATAGTTAGTTAACATTAAATTTAGTGTGTTAACTATGGTAAACTCGAGGAAATACTAGTATATACAGACGATTCTTTCCTTGTGTAAAATGATCAGTTAACATTAAATTTAGTGTGTTAACTATGGTAAACTCTGGAGGGAATACTAGTATATACAGACGATTCTTTCCTTGTGTAAAATGATCAGTTAACATTAAATTTAGTGTGTTAACTATGGTAAACTCTGGAGGGAATACTAGTATATACAGACGATTCTTTCCTTGTGTAAAATGATCGAGTAAATGGTCATTTTGAAGGTAGGTTGTTTTTTTTAATAAATTTAATAATTAATAAATCCTAGAACTACTGTCATTTCTATATTTGTTTAATCCAAGGCCTATTACTTTACTGCTGATCTGTAACTCTGACAAACAATGTTTACAAACATAGTTTGTTGATTAACATCTTTTTCTTAATTAAATTAATACAACGATTTATATTAAATTTATTTTATATTAAGGGCTATGCTCCTTTTTAATAGTTGGTAATTAATTAAAAAGTACATAATAAAACTATACTTATATATGTATTTATTTATATAGAAACTTCCTTCTATATGCCACTTCTACTATTCTTCTTAAAGAATATTCTTTAATTGCCACTATTAACAAATTATATCTTAAAAATAAGGATAGTTATTTTTTAAGAACTTATGGAAAAGCTATAAGTTATATTTGTATAAACTTTACTTAGGTTTAAGAACTTTATAAATTATTACATATAAATTTCCTAGAAGTTCCAGCATTTAAGATATATATTTTAGTATATGTTTATTATATAACCACTTACTAATATATAAACATTCTTAGTATATATAAATATAATATATAACTATTAACATTTTTATTCATCGACCTCAAATGTTATCTTCACTATACAGCATTAGTTTATTTATTGTTAGGGAGATTAAATGAGTTGCTTTGTAATTGGATCCAAGCATACGTTACTAGTACACAACATTTAAATTATTAACACGCTAGACCATTAAAACATTATAAATTTTACTAAATATGATCACAAATCATATACTAACACAAATTCAAAACCTTACGTAGTGGAATGTGATAACATTCCATGCCGCTATTCTTGGTGGCAACGGTACGTTTCATAAAATGCAATAGTGAGTCTTTTTCATACGTAATGTTCCATTAATTAAATTCAACGATATATGACGCTGTGTAAAAAAGTTGTAAATTTTTTATTTTGGTAGAAATAATATTTGATAACCGTGCTATTTCTTGCCACCAGTGAAAATACGATATCTTGTTGGAAAAGTGGTGAAATATAATTTTATATATTTTGATGAGGTTGATTTCAACGTTGGTAGAATGTTTTTTTTTAAACGAAAAATCTAAATAAAAACTAGTTTTTATCTGATAGTGAGTAACGTTTTTATCATGTTCATTTTACATGTTATATTTATGCGGAACACGAATAAATATGCATTAAATGTTTTTTCAGCCCGAAAACACAAGTTTTACTTACCTATCCAAACATCCTTAAACTTATCCTTATTGTTTATATACTAAACAACAATTCTTCATTTGCGTCAAATTTCGGATGCTGGCCTCCGAGACGGCCTGCCGGCCGTTCCTCCTGCTAGTATGTGGGTGAGTTCAGTTTTTGTTGTTAATAGTTGGTGTTTATAATGATAGCGTCATGGCCGCTAATCGCACCTCTCCGTAAAAGTAGTTATTCCAAAATTAATTCTAGAGAGATAATTGTTTTAGACCAAAATAATTATCAATTTCGTATTCAGCGCAAATAACTCATCAACTTAATAAAAGCATAATTAAAGTATCATTTAAACTATCGGAAATATGTCAGAAGCACTAAACTTTGTGACATTGCTTTTTCTTCTAATTTTTCGGTAAAATGCGTAATTTACGTACAGTGAAAATAATAACACCCTTGTCTGGAAAAGTTTCAAAATTTGTTTGGTGCAAGAAACTGCTTGGTCACCATATACTTTATAGCATTAATAAAATAGAGTAATTATATAAATATTTTAACAATTTATCGATACACATTTATATTTTATAATCTCGATTTTGAAATACTGAGTTAAAATGTAAATTGTTTACCAAAAAAACTCGTGAATAAACATAAAAATGTTTTTAAAAAACAGCAAGACACGATGGAGATTGAAAAATTAGTCTTTTTTTACAAATTTTAGTTTAATGGATGGGATCCCAAACAGATAAAATATCGGCTAGAGGTGACAAAGAGACTCGGAGGTAAGCCCACCAAAGCCCTTCATATATCACAAGCCTATCCTCTGTACACTGGCCAGCCCCACTGAATCATGAAAATAGTTTTTTTTTAATTGCTCCTTACGACATAAATGTTATATTAATCGCAAGTAACATGTCTAATAACGTGAATAAAATATGTAATTAGAAGTTTTCTTACGTGACAATTTAGAGTGTAAAAAGTGCGTATTGTTTTACGAGAAATATATTTTAAAGCAACAAAAATACATTAGGAAAAAGCATATAAAATTATAATAATAAATATAAGTATAGATTTGAGGGAATATTAAATATAAATAAGACATAGATAATGGAACTCTTTTGAATAAGATCATTTTTAGCACCTTTTAACACATACCTTGAAATAGCAAAATGAAATAAAATATATCACAACATAATAGATATTCTATAAAATTTAGATTCAATAGAAAAATTATATAAGTAATCGATAGTTAGATGATACTCATGGTAGTAACAATGATAAATTTTAATGTTAAACATAAATATGAAATTTATTACTATTTTCAATCCTCAAATATAAATACATTTTTAGAGTAATAAAAGTGAAATCCTTTCTCACGATAAGTGAGCTACATGTAATATAAATACAAAACCTAAAATATACTACACTTCCTCAGTCCAGAAGGGAATCCACAAAGGTATCATCCGGTCTGACGAAGGTAAACGTGGTTTACCGGAAACGATCAACTTAATATTTTTGAAATTTTTTGCTCATATTGTAATGAATTTGTGTCGTGTGACGTTCGTTTGGGTTTGTATTAAACGAATAACAAAGTGTATATATAAGTCGTAAAATAGTGTACATTCTTTAATAATGTGTTAATTGTGTAATGTTCGGTTCGTCATAAGAGTAATCTGATTGTTTGATGAATTCTAAAATACAAACATAAATCTATACTTGAAATGGTAGAAATATACGTTAGTTAATTTCGTGATATAACATTACGTATATCCGTTAACTATGACACTAACTGTGGATTCTCAATGAGTAATATTCAAAACTAATTAGTTGGTATTACACCAAAATATTACTTCAGTGAAATTGCGCCCGGTATGTTTACATTTTGTGAATTATATTTTAATATACACGTCACAATAATATTGAATAATGGCGTACAATTAGCTCAGATATTGACTTCAGCGATTCCTGGTGGGAGGGGGGGGGGAAGAAAGCTAGCGCTACCTGTGAGGACCGAACATGAACTAATTTCACCGGACAGGAAAGCCAGTTTCCCGGGACCCGTACTTCTTGTTTTATAGTCAATGCTCTAAATGATTTAAGTCGTGCTAAACTTAATTCAAACTAAATATAAATGTTACTAGATTAGGGAATAAGAAAACAGATTATTTATGTTGTTTCTAATCACGTAAGTGCCTTTAGGTATAGTAACAACAATATTGTCAGCAATTACTGCAAATTAACAACAATCCTCGTTCTTTTTATAATTCTACGTGCATTTAGCCTGAAACCTAACTGTTATATTGGTATCCATACCATTTGTTAAGAACTTTGTCAAAAGCTGCTGTGGTAAGGTCAAATATACCAATGAGGATTTAGATGTATTAGATTTTTAGGTTATTGTGAAGAGCAACTTTAAAGATTGATACTGAAAAATATTGATAGTAGTTATAGCTCCGGCCACTAAAAAGCTAAACTTATTTCAACCTGTCACATGGTCAATTTACAGTTTTTGAACAAGGTTATTGCAAAAATCAACATCTCCCATGTTGTTATGAAGTTTCATTCACGCTGCACAACTGAATACCATCACATATATGATTCAAATAAGTTTTTTACGGGTACTTTTTGTTGTTGTTTAATATGTGGTTATTTTTTTGTTTAATAGCTTATATATTTTAAGATATAAAGATTATTGCAGCTTTACAATGAACAAAATAATTCTTTGCAATTTATTTGGATCCTCACAACTTTTTAGCTGTGTGATTTGTCAACGAAGTAATATTAGCTGTTGAGTGATGGCAGTCGTTGGTCAGATCTCTTGTTACGGCCTTGTAAACAGCTGTCCGAGACATGGCTAGCTTATAACCCAGCTAACAAGTTTTAAGCGTTTGTTTACTGTACGGTAACAGTTATCAGGATTGTCAATTACGAGTATATGGGTGAAAACCTCGTAGCTGAAAACCAGACCAGCACTACGTGGTTCGGATTCCACATAAAGCTGTAGGTCCCTTAGTTGCCCTGGCTGTTGGGCTATTAATAAATTGCCCTTTCTGAGGAACAGTTGAACTCAGTTATTAACCAGACTACACTCATCCACACTCATATAACCATTCATATTCGCCTTAAAATACGCACTACGTTGTGTCGGCGTCTCATATGTAAGAAGAATGTAACAATGCATGAGACTAATTTTCATATCTCTTGGACACATAAAAATAATCTTAAAATAATATTTTGTTTTGCTATGTTTTATATTGAGGAGATGATACTCTGAGAAAGGAAACAGCCAAATCGTATAATTATTAATAGTCTTCTCCAGTAAATAATTTTGTTGCACTCGAGCCTCCGACCCTCTACCTGTTGTTGACTTTGGATCTACTTATAACTCTGTCGACTATCACAGACCGATTGTCGTCTGTCCGCCCGTTCCCAAACTATTGTGTGATGTGAACAGTCGTGGCAGTTGACTCTCCTTCCCCACTTGGCTACCAGGCAGTAGAACATTATTGCAAACATGTCATGCCCACATTTTTAAACATATGAATTTTAAATATTAACATGTTTTACAGGATAATTGTTACTTTTTCCCCTTATATAAATTCGATCCACCTTTTTTTTTTTTTTTTTTTTTTTTTTTATAAATCAAACTAGAACAACAGTTATTAGCATATTAAAAAATAAAACAAGAGATGAAATTAATATTTAATCTCAGGAGCTCTTTTAAACATTTTTATTTTACAATTGTACGTTCATAAATCAAGTTATAATATTTATTTCAATATAATATTAACCTTATATCGAATCAAATCCAATATGGTGGCAAGTGTAGAAAACTATTCACCTGAAATTCGCAGTTTGAAAATGTGATTTATGATTACGTGTACATATTTACAGTACAAATTTACCACACAAATCAAGCACTTAAATCAACATTGTAGATATGGAGTTAAGGTATTGTATAATGTTACTTGTTTTTAATTCATCGAAGTTACCAGAAATAATATACAGAAACAAAACCAGGGAAGAATGTTTAATAAAGACCGGAGCGGTTCCTCCTCGCGCACTGTTAAATGAATCACTTGTGGCTTTGCTTCTCGTTGTTAATGTACACGAGTGGTTTAGTTCAAATATTTGTTTACTTCGGTTTAACACTGACTTGTGAACCAACACACTTTGTTACATATAGAGAATAATATTTGTGATTTAAGGATACACGGATACCAAACTTGGTTTTACTTGCAGCTTGTTAAAACCCTTAAATATAATGTATGACTGTACAGGGTAATACATTCTATAAATTATCTATTTCTCGCTCCAACATTTTTCAACCGTCTGCCAGAAAATATAAAACAAATTAAGAGTCGTAAGTTTATTCTGTAAGAAGGTAAAAGAATTTCTAACACTCAATACCAACTCTACTTTTCTTTTTGAAACTTTATCTAGATTTCTTTTTTAAACTTATCTGAAAACTTTTTGTTATACTACCATTTGTAAAAAAAAAAATAAATAAATAAAAAATTCATAAAATTAATCAAATGGTGTCATGTTTTTGTTATGCTATTTTCAATTATGAGGGGCTAGGTGTACATAAATAATGATCTTTTTAACATTCTAAATAGTGAAAATAAATGGGATTTAAATGCTGTTGAACTTATTGTATATTCATTTCTTTTGTTTGTTAGATAGATAGGTATTTTTTGTTAAACAATATTGCTGTAATTTAGTTTGATTTTATGTTTGGGTCTGGTCGGCCACACTTTCACTTCTGCACGCTTCATGTATTTACTGTGTTTATTTGTTCAATGTAATGTGTACCATCCCACACAGGTATCAACCTCAGGATCATGTCTTATTCTTCCCTGTAGTATTTAAATAATAAAATAATTTTTCACTACACTACTATTAGTTCAGTTGTTTTCGTTATGTGTTTACAACCTGCGAAACATCATATTTTCAACAGCTGTCTATTGTTTACTACCGAAAGTAACATTGTTTACAACCGAACATTTTCCACAGTCAACAACACCTGTTTTTAAAACATGTTTCTAATTTAATAAATAGTTAAAATTCCAAAAAAGAGTTTTTATTCCGTAGTGTAGTGAAAAGTATCGTTCAAAACTCGAGTGAAAGTGTTTTGTATGTTCTCGACCATGCAAAACCCCACTTTCCACTCTTGTTATGAAATATACTATTATTGATTTTTATAATAGCAAAATTATAAATAACTGTAAACATTGTAAAAAATGTTTCATTAATTCATTTCAAATAATTGTAGATTAACAGAAACATTCAGTCTCACAATATTTCCCATACCATATAAAAATATGTTGATATCTCATATACAGACATTTCAAACATATTATTTAGTCTGAATAGAAAACATATAAATATGTCATGTTTTCCCACGTATTTCCTAAAAAACCAACTATTTTGTTTTTTATAAACATTTCTAGGAGCATTTTGAGTTAATTATACTAAACTGGGACTGTACACGTAATTGATCAGCCTTATCTAAATTGATATTTTGTATTAAAAATATATTGATAACCGAAACTAAAAATATCTCTAGTTATTTAATTTTACTTAAAATAACTCATAAAGTAGACATAAGTAAATGAGTTTGAGATAGTTTATTTGTAAATAATAACAACTGGTGCAAATTATTTTGCTAAATTAGAATTCAAAAATTAAAACATTTCTTCAGTAGATATACCAATTGAAATGTATTTCACATAATTATAATGTGAGATATACAGAATAGCAGAACCCTTGCTCTTCATCTTACTTGGTTCTATAGATAATAACTATATTTTTACTTATGTACTTTGTGTTTGGGACGAAGTTTACTTTGTAAAACATTTGCTGAGCCGTGTGGAGTAGAGGTGTCACTTGAAGAGGTGACAAAATCTATATAAATGACAACTTCCCGGAGAACTTTTCTTAACCTCCATACCTAATCGGACTTGTGCCACTTACCGTTACGTTGGAAGGAACACGACTTTATTCAGTGTTACAGTTTTTTAGAAATAGACAATTTTTTTAAACGTATGTATGAAATAATAGACATAAGAAACTTAAGTCATTTTGGTAGTTTCGTACAATTTTACATTTTACAATTAAAATCCAATAAAATTATGTTTTTAAGAAACATATAAACATTACTTAATATTAAACAAATGGACATATTTAAAATAAATGCCGATCGATAAAATCTCGAATTAGAAAAAAAACTTTTCGATTTTTACCTACAATATTTAAAAACTTATAAATTCATGAACAAGATTATGAAAGATTGTTTAATAAATCCAAACATGACATAATTAATACATTAGGTACACATTTGTTACAATATTCGACCACAGTTGACGGAAGTTCAAGTCATGGATTTAGAACTTAACACTCCACAAAGAATAAAGAAACAAAGTCCATAGCGAACGTCTTAGTGGCATTTATAAAGTTGTATGTATATATTTATAAATTTGTAGTAAAAACGTATAAATATAAATTTATAATTACGTATTATTTATAAATTATAATTTATAAATTATAATTTAAGGTAGTATAGTTCATTCTATACTATAGTTAAATACATACATAAAATATACATTATGTATGTATTTATTATACTAACATTCTTACTTTATACTTTATATATTCTTATTATACTAACACATCTACAGACTTACTTTATAGTAAATAAATTTATTGGCTATTGCACATTGAAAGTACTTCTTATTATACTAACACATCTACAGACTTACTTTATAGTAAATAAATTTATTGGCTATTGCACATTGAAAGTACTTCTTATTATACTAACACATCTACAGACTTACTTTATAGTAAATAAATTTATTGGCTATTGCACATTGAAAGTACAAGTTTGATAAAACAATCAATAATACGCAGACTATTTAATAATTTACATTTTGAAACATGTTTAATTTACTTAATTCATTAGACAAATTTTATTTGTTTTCATTTTAACTTTAATACGTAGTTCAAAATAGAAATCTCTAATAGATTTCGAGTGATAGGGAACTTTTAACACTATGCAAAATATAGTAGTGCGTTGATTATTATTGACAAAGTAGGTGTTTACCATCGCCAACATATATTGTGGATATTTTGAGATACGTGACGTTTATCATATTATTTAAAATGACTTTAATGAAGAATGTTAACTTTAACAGTATTTTATCTGTGACTTATCTGGAAACCTGTTTTGTTAAAGCTGTCAAAGAGAAAATTAAATACGACCTTACGTTTGAAAAATATCTTTTTCTCAATGTATCTGAAAATATCTGAAAACTCGAAAAAAACTCTGACACATCAATAATCAGAGGAAATAAGTCAGGAGAACTTGAAAACCACTTTACATGCTATGCACAACTTTCTATTTCTCAGTTACTGGGGATTGTAGTGTCACTTGCAAATTTTTATGCAAGCTAATTATTAAAAAAAATATATTTAACCAAAAATTGTAAATTCCTTTTTATGATTGATTATATTATGAACTGTTTGCTAAATAAGGTATTAGGAACTGAAATGAACAAAAAAACAGTAGTTTTTAGTATTTGTATTTGGATTGGAATGGGACTTATTTAGGGACTGTAGATTTATAGGTTTCAATTAAAGGAGGGTTGTGGTTTGGCGACTCTTTTACTGTGCAATATGCTACACGATGTAACCCTTATTTAACTATTTGCTTTCTACTTACATTTTTTAGACACTTACTTAAAAAACTTTTTTATAAAGTATATACTCTTAAATACCTATTTAATTATATATTCATGACATTGCTAAATTTATATATATAATTTTATTAATTTTTTAGTGTTGAAGTTAAAAGTTTTATGCTTTCAATGTTTAATGATTCAAATTACAAAAGCAATTGTTAGCTTTTTTATAGTATTAAAAATACAAATACGTTAAATTAACTTGCAATTATTTCACCCAAATTGTTTTCGATTAAAGATAATAGTAACGAACCTAATATATGTTAGATATAATTTATCAATGTATGTACACAAGAGGGAGGATTTCTGATACCCCTTCAATTTATTACTAATAATTAACTACTTTTTACTTTTTGATTTGTCTTATTAGTCTCCCGTCTTATAATCAGTCAATTTGGAGGTCCGTGGTTAACTATAATAAGTATAAAGTTTTAACTTTTTTTCAAAAGACATTATAACAAAAGTTTAAGTTTTTGTACAAGTTGTCTTTTACAAGATAAGGATAGTCAGTCAAGAGGATTTATATTCATTAAAGTTAGTTGGAACAATTAATTATCTACTGTGTGAAGCAGTTACCTTCAAATATTTGGTATTTGGCTAACTGCCCTAAACCACTACAAAGCTTTACTTAACTCAAAGAAAAAAGGAAAATTGGTTATATAATTAATTATTGAACCCCGTCGAAAATTTATGCGTGACTTGGTTGGTCCACACTATTGTTATAAAAATTTAGTATTACAATAAATATTAATAAGAACAATAATATAATGAATGATAATGTTAACAATATAAAATAATTATCTGACTTATAAAGTTTATTACACTCGAAATGGATGATGGGAAAGCCTACTACACTGCTTAAACCTCTATTTGTGCTAAATATAACACGCACGTTATTTTATCTCTGGATAAATTACAGTTGCAGTGAATATTTGTCAAGTTATGCTTTATTTTTTGTTTTCTCACCAGTTCAAGTAAACTGTAAGCCATGAGAACGAACTTTATCTAAAGTGCTAACCATAAGCTTAGTTCGGCATTTTGGAATTCAGACCTTGGAATAAGCATTCCACATTACGAGGCTTAGCTAGTAGGCTTACATCCAGCATTTATAGAACAAAATGCGTATAAATGATCAAATTGTTCTTTTTCAACAGTCTTCTCAAGTGAATAATTCTGTAGTACTGGAGTCTCCGACTAAATAGTCATTCGTAGCATTTAAATTTCCTTCCTTCCCACTTCTGCTAACAGGCAGAAAGTTTGTAAGTAGCTGACCTCCAAAATTTTCAGTTTACATAAACGTTTTTTACATATTTTAAATTTTATAGGACATACCTTGTAGAAAATGTGTTATTTGGGCTCCATGAGATAATTTTTTTCTTACTGGTTTTTTTATAAACATGTAAAAGTTAAAATTAAGCAATATTTATTTTTAGTCAAAAGATAAATAATTAAAATCACTATTAACAAGACTGCTTATATTTTGATATTGATTTGGCGTTATGTTTTGACTATTTCCACATTTAATCAATGAAATCTCAGAAATTTAAGCTTGAAAATGTCCTGGATTGGTAAAATTTTTAGCCACTAATAAAGTGGAAAGGATATTGTTCTTTCATTTTAAAAAATGTATGAGGAAGAAGTAAGATCTTATGTTGGAGACAACACTTCATGTAGTTATCGACCAACAATCTAAGACTAAGACAATTTTGAAACAAAGGAGTTTTATTATTTATTTAAGCCCAAAATCTTCAAATGTCTTCCAAGTCTCTGTCAGTGTTCAACTGTCACAACTTTAAGGGTCAACCGAGCGAAAAATTGCCTCCAAAACCCTCTTCCACCCCTACATACTACCACTGTCTCGGTTATATTCTTTTAATAAAATGCATCAAGATATCCTTTTTATCAGAGTATTAGTTACATTACAGATTTAACTTGTACACTCTTATAGGGATTACGGGATATTTTATTTTAATAAGTTATGCAAAATCTAACTATAATTAGTTTTTAAAAAATTGCATTTCTTAAATGCACAAAAATAAAATTTTAAAACGTAGTTTTTTTTACAAATGTACATTTTTAAATGGTTGTAGTACATTAAGTATTACACTGAAAAACAATTTTAAGAAACACACTTGACAAAAAAATAATTAATTACCTCTAAAATACGCTTTAATTTATTTAAAAATATTATTGTAGTTTTAACTGATTTAAGTAATACTATAATTGCAATCAAAGAAATAATTATATTCAAATAAAAATATGCTCTACTTTGAAATTGCAAAGCAACTTATTCTTAACAATAAATATTCTTGACAAAGCAAAACACATATGTATATGCAATCTATCTATAAAAAAATATCTGGAATGAACACTTTGTAGAAGTAAACAGGGAAACAAGTCTGTAGATAATGTAAGAAGAGGGTCCATTTAGAAATATACAGGGTTTCCCAAAAGTAAAGTACCCAACTTCGGGAAACGGTTAAATTGGTCTGAATAAAGGAAAAATCAAGAATACATCCCCCCCCCACGCTTCGTTTACAATGATATTCTCCCTCCTGTGTACATACATTAGTAAATATTATCTAACATATATTAGGTTCATTAATATTTTTTCTTTAGTGAATTTTGGTGAAATAATTAGAAGTTAATTTAACGTATTTTATTTTTAGTAGTATAAAAAAGCTTTAAACTACTCTTTGAATTTGAAACATTAAACATTGAAAGCATGCAACTTTTAACTTCAATATTAAAAGCATTAATATAATTGTTTACATAAATAAACCAATATCGTGAATATATATTTAAATATGTATTTTAGAGTATATAATTAACTTGTCAAAAAATGTTATAAATAAAATATTACTTTAAATAACTAAAAATAGGAGAAAATGCCCTTTAACGCCGTTAAATAAACAATTTTTAAAAACAATTTCCCGTTTTTATTAAGTAAGTGTCCAAATTTACAGTAGAAAGCAAATAGTTAAATAAGAGTTACGTGTAGCATATTGCACAGTAAAAGAGTCGCCAAACCACAACCCTCCTTTAATTGAAACCCATAAATCTACAGTCCCTAAATAAGTCCCATTTCAATCCAAATAATAAATTTTTTAGTACTAGTATTACTTTTATTTAATTCAGTTCCTAATACCTCGTTTAGCAAAGGTTTCGTAGTAAAATGAATCATAACAAGGTAAGTAAGAAATATAAAGGTCCCATTCGATTTTCAAATCATTTTTCATTTCGACAATATTAACCCTCAAATACAAATCCACAAGAACTTTATCTTGATAATACAGATATTTTACAAACAAAAGTTAAAAAGAAATTTTGTACACCAAAAACTATATAAATTAAAATAATATAACGTATTCCCCCCTCCTAAACACGAATTTGACATCAAGGTAGGTTAGTTTAGGTTAAGATAAATTGGATTAGTTTAATTGGGTTATTTTAGGTTAAGTTCGATTCATGATTAATTACTTAGTATTAATGAAGTGTGCCAACCAAAAAAATAGGTATCTAACCTGCCTTACGTAGCCTTGTCTAACCTAACACAAGCTAATATAACCTAATTGTTTTGTTACAAACTAAGTTACTATTTGTCGTAGTTGGGAATAGATGTCATATTTGTGTTTAGGATGGAAATGCACATAATATTCATGAAATGTACGCTATTATAGTATACAACGATCTTGTTATTTTTTTAATTTTTCTATAAAAAATCGCTATTTTTGGAGGAAATACTTATGGCTTTGTGTTATTCGGGTTATTATTTACTGAAAATTAGGTTGTGTCCCTTTGTTAGATATTTACCTTGCTTTTTTTTGTAATTTCTTTACTGAGAAAGAAAGTAATAACGATATGGGTAGACATGAAATAAACAAAAGAATATTTTCCTTACGCATTTTTAAATTTATTACGTTTACTGAGGACTACGAGTAATAATATAAGATTTTTAACTTTTTACGCTGAAATTAAAAAAAGCACATGTAGGCTACATACATATGTTTATGTATACGATTCATGAACACGTATAACATATTCTCTAATAGAATATTCTCATTATCATATTGAAATATCACAAGAACTATTGGAATATTTGGCAGGCTACCATACGTTGCTGTCAGTGTAAGAGACAAAAGAGGATTTGTCCTATCTTTGATCAATGCTCTGTCAGTCTCAGCCCGGTTAACGGCTTTGAATTCATACACTTGGCGATATGTCTCTCTCTCTCTCTCTGTGAAACAGGCTTAACAAAAATATTAAAAAAAGTTGTCTATATGTAGTCCGAAGAGCGTTTGACGCCTGGGAATTTATAATATATCGGCACATAAACATATTCTTAGTGTACGATTTTTTAAAAACATTACAAAATATTTGTTTTGTAATAATATAAAAATCAATAGTGCTGTAACCCAGCTACTTGAGTGTTAAGGAGATTGTAGGCGATGGGCTCTATGCTCGGTCATCTTATTACCAACACGGCGTCCACTCTGTGGTTTACATTGACGTGAACACTACTAGAAAAGTCTGGGGTGTCAATGTTAGATGGTAGTCAAGGTTCAAATGTTGTGTAGGGAAGAGAACTGTGTGTCATGCTTATCAATTAGCTGAAAATCAGACCACCACTAAGTGGTTCGGATTCTACATAAAGCCGTAGGTAGAGATAGAGAAACTGAGGAGTTTCTCTATCTCTCTCTGAGGAACAGTCGGCCTAAGTTAGTAACTACTCATCACACTCATTTGACCCTCCAATTCACCCCTATCTTGACGTAGGCGTCTTATGAATGAATAACACGAACTGTATACGAGTTCGTGTGCTATGTAGATGAGGCATACAATTACTGAAAAGTCTTTCCAAGTATACGTTTATGTAATTAGTTCGAGCGGTATTCGTAGAGAGCTGCCTCTGACAGGTGCAGGCTGTTGCCTCAGCAAAAGCACAAAGGGGGGGCGGATGATGAAGTAACATAGTTCACTAAAGTAGGAAGGTGGAAGGGACATTGTAATACTTATATAACACATAGTCAATCTTAATGTGACCAAAGGAGCTTTATTTAAAGTGCAACAAACTGCAAAGATCACTGACTTTTCTGTAACATTTTTGTTGCATATTTTGATAAAACTTAATTTATTTGTTTTGCGTGCTCCTGAAAATAGTCTTAATGATACGATTAGTAGTATTATTAGTTAATTCCATAAGAAAACAAACAAAAGGCCAAGAAATGTCATACTTGAGTGTATTTATTGATTGTCCCAGATTGACTTCAGAACGCTCTTTCAGCACATTCTGGAACTACGAGGAATTTCGGAATGCTAAAACCAGAGGCGTGACGATGTAAGACAGTCGCAACCATAGCAACAATTTTACGTCTTGCATTACTGACACGTTTCAGTTCTCTAAATTCGCAAAATTTTCTCTTTTAAGGGTAATGCTCTAAGCGTGGTTTTATTCACATTCGATTGTAGGGCTCCACTCTACTGGACTTGAATATTTTATTGATAATCTAATGCAGTTAGTTTATTACGAGCTCGTAATTTAACTAATATTTACCTGTTAAACAAAAACAAACGAAATGAACACGTTTTAAATAGGCTAAGTAATACCATTAGGTGTTTATACTAATAAATAGGTAGCAACACAAGTAATGTGAGTGATATACTGTAAATAAATGTAATATATTGACTTTAAGTTATACATTTAAACCTACTGATATTTGCAGCCAAACGTCACAAGCTGAGATGACTCGAGCGTAGCGAGCAACACCACCAAACATGTATAGGAGGGCGGGTGGGCCAACACCACAGAACGTGTATTGGAGGGCGGGTGGGCCAACACCACTGAACGTGTATGGGAGAGTGGGTGAGCCAACACCACCGAACGTGTATGGGAGAGCGGGTGGGCCAACACCACTGAGCTTGTATTGGAGGGTGGGTGAGCCAGAGCCAACACCACTGAACGTGTATGGGATGGTGGGTGGGCCACAGTACTGAACGTGTATGAGAGGGTGGGTGGGCCAACACCACCGAACGTGTATAGGAGGGCGGGTGGGCCAACACCACTGGATGTGTATGGGAGGGTGGGTGGTGTCTACAATGAACGATCATCAACAAGCCACCATTTCTTGTATTAAAGAAGTATTGGTTTTAGTGGTGTTACTATAACTAAATATCTAGCATTCAGCACTAAAATTCAATACTAAAATTATTCAAATACACGGGATAAACACAAACAGTATCTATATACTCCACCCTATATACATCCCTATGGTGCATATACATCCCCCAAAGAGTGCATGTACATCCCTATGGATGGATATGTATTCTTCAGTATCTCACAAAAAATCACAACTAATTGAATTGCTAGACAAAAAAAAACAGTATAACAAAAATATTAAAATGTCTGGTCACTTAATCTGCAAGGGAGATGTAATCGGTGGAGTTGATCGCAAGTGCTGATTGAGCCTCAGACCAATATTTCTGATTGGAATTGTTTATCAAGGTAACTTCAAACCGAGTAATCTTAACATTTCTCGTAATACAATAAAGGGACTTGCCGTTATATATTGACAAATACTGCTTTTTATTTAAATAAAAAATAAGTTATTAATGACGGGATACCATTTTGGAGTATACAATTACTTTATCGATTCCATATAAGATGGCCCAATGACGCCGGTTGTGAATCGATTGAAGATTTCCAACCTTTACAGAATTGACACTTAAAAAGAAAGAAAACCTCACCATTCTCAGGTACTTCTTACAACGCTGATTTAATATTAAAATAAACTAAATTATACTAAAGTATTAGTGGAAACCAATAAGTACATAGTTTTACAATCAATAAATATTGCATATTTTAGTGTCTTAGAATGGATATGAACTAGTTTCCAAACAGAAATAACTCAAATTTATAAAAAAGTTTTACTTGATTTATTTTCATAGTCGAGATTTTTAAAATTAAATCTTTGTACTATAGGAACACAAGTATGCCACTTAAGGAAAGCAAGGCACATGTGGCGAAAAATGGAGAGAAATATCCATTTAAATTGCTATTTCACACATTCTTTTGGAACAAATTAAACAAACAAAAATCCAATAAAGTTCTGTTTCAACTCAGCGGCCACGGCATATTTTTCATGTGTGACACATTCCTACCTGTGGTACCTGAAGAAGACATTTTTATAGAATGCCTCGTATTATGGAATTTTTACATTTAGAACATTCCACATTCTACTTACACATAACATGGTCCTGCCTATTGTATATACATGGTTACTACACCTTAATACATTATTAGCGTTAACGATTTATTTAAATTCTGTCAACTACATCAAAACTAGGATAGGAAAAACTTAAATTGCAACTACTAGTGCAGTAATTCAAAACTATATTCTTTTAACACAATTATCGGTAAATTCAAGGAGTCCAATATAATTTTTTTCATTTATATTTTGTAATATACAATATCAACCCCATACAAAGCCACATACTTTTTAAAGTGGAAATACAGATGTTTGACAAAAAAAATATAGAAGCTCTTTACACAAAGGATTATGTGTATTACATGATTCATATGTATTTTTCCCTTGAATACGAATATAACGTCAAATCGTTCATACGACGTATAGAAACTGAGATCTTTAACAATATAGGTTAGGTTACGTTAGAATTGATACAGCTAGGTTAGTTTGGTTGACAGTGGTTGGTTGACAGTGAAAGCATATTGCTGACCGAATCCACCCTAACTTAACCTAACCTAATCTAAACGGTTTTTCTATACATCTCTGTAATTGGTTGTCGTAGGAGAAATGAATGTTATATTAGTGTTTAGGAGGGGAAACTATATTATATTGTTACTATAGACTTTTTTTGAGTAAAAATGTTTTTCTTTTTTTCGGATTTTGTAATGGATCGGCCTTTCCACCGAAATTTGTTTATGGATTCGGGTTAGTGGGGTTAAACATATTCTGATTATCTGGTGAAACCCCAATATTTCTTATACATCCACGTGTTTATAAATATCCAGATCTAAAACTCCTCGAGGTACATCAGTGGTTAGATAAAAGCGTTGCCGCAGTGACGTAGCCAATTGAGCGAGAAATGAGACCGTTCTGCAAGAGTATGCCTTGCAGTTGGAGGCTGTAGTTAGACGACGGATGATGGAGGGACTTTAATCGATCATGATGTATTCACATACAAACATTTAAACTATTTGATCAAACCATATTTTTTACAACAATTATTTTAAATCTTGAATTAATCTGGTAAATTTTAATAAAGTATATTTAAGTTTACAATATTTAAGTTTACACAGCACAGTTTGTCAGTTAAATAATATAGCCTAATATTAGTAAAAAAACGACCCTACACATTTGGTCAATTTTTTCCGTAAATAAAATGGTGTAATTATTAATTTGTTTGGCTTCCATTTTGAAATTTTAAACTATAATAAGAAAAAATAAAATCTGAAATTAAATCAAAGTGATAAAAAAATTTATTTGAAAAACGGATTTATTTTAATGTGTGATTGATGATTTTATTTATATAAACTTACTTTATGATTTAATTAGGAGCGGCTGTAGATAAGGGGCTAAGGCGTTGGCTTGCCACGCAATCGGTCCGGGTTCGATTCTCGATGTGACCACTAACAGAATATGCCCTGTCGCTCCCTGTACGTGGTTCGGAAGTCACGTAAAGCCGTTAGTCCCCATGTTAAATGTTAGAGAGGGCTTCTTAGCCCTAACTTTGCCTGGTTAAATAAGACGAAGTTTATTTTTATTTTTTTAATTTTAATAAACTTGGGCAATGTATTTGTTAATAAAGTGAATTCAGAAAAGTTTACTTTACAATAAAATACAAGTGGGTTTTGTGATAACATATGAGCGCAAACTCAATGGCCAATAAGCAAAGGAATGAACCTAGCTATAAATAAAGTCAAAGAATATATTGTATATGTCTATTAGAAATGTCACAAAATATTTTACGCCCATTTCTTTTCTACAAATAGTTTTTTATTTAGCATAATACTGGTTGGTAGGCACTTAAAGTCAGTTAAGTGAACGTCAAAAATTATATATTCTTCAGAATATTTATTTATTTTATTTAAAATGCTGCAAAACAGCAAAAAGGTCAATTACATCGTAGTACTTAATTATAGTAATCATTTTATCACGGAAAAAAGAGTCAATGGCAGCCAGCGATTAGTCCATGCACTTTACTAGGTTTTATAACAATCTTTTAATGGAAATAAAGCAATGTAAACTAAAATTAAATTTGATTAACATTTTTAACCTTACTTTAACTATTATTACTTGTTGGCTAATTGAAAATAAATAATAGTTAACAATAAATAATTAAATTAACAATGAACAGCACTTAATAAATGATCATCAATAGTATTAAAAACAAAATAAACAAAAATGTAACATTGTAAAACAGGTTTTAATGCATATATTTTAGGTATTTATGCAGTATTTAGGCTTACGAAGCAATGACTTTTTATAACTAGTGGGTAAGATGAGGTTTATATTTACTGGGAAAATACTTTGTAAAAGAAATCCCGAAAAATAAAAATTACGGAAACGTAATTTTTTACATATTTTTTATTTTGTAAATATGTTTTACTTCAATTTTTAAGCCGAATACGAATTTGATTAGCAATATATCGAATACAAAATTTCTCGATATATTGTAGAAAAACTACGTTTGCGGTAAATCATCTTTGGTTTTTAAATGATCAATAAAAATCAAGTTCCCTGCTTGTAATCAACCTCTTTATTGTATATAAACTCACACTTTACCTCACTTTCAAGAAGAAATCTTATTTTCAGAGGCGTGTAGAAAATCTAAATTTAGCATAGAAGAAAGTCAGTACATTACGGTAATAAATGTTTATCAACTATGTTTGCTACCATCTCCAAATAGAGGGAATTACAAAGTGTTTGTGGGTTTTAAACAAGATATATTGATAAGTTGTCTGAAAATAGTTATTATAATTTTATTTTAATTATAATGAAATCTTTTAAAATATATTTTTTTTTTATTATAATAATGATTTTTGTAAAACTGAGCTATCATGAAATTTATTCATATTGTAACAAAAACGTAATGGATAGAGTTCTTTAGTTTTGTATCTGTATAAATGCACTAACAAACAAGAACCTTAAAGCTTTGTCCAATAAAGCCACTACTAGAGCATTTTTCATTTGTTACTATTGTTATCTAGCATTTTCCAGGAAGACAATTCATCATATATTCCCTAAAATAAATAAACCTCAACCCTGTGATATTTTTTCAATACATTTTATTAAAACATATAATATTAAATATTATACTTTTTAACAAATTTTATTCTGAATACATTGAGCAATTTGTTGTTTTAAAATAAAATATCTGAGACATGTTCTCTACATACATTTATACACAATATTTGCTTATGCAATCAGGTCAAGAAACTGTTTAAACTTAGTCATATAAGGTGTGTGTCTATCACTGCTTGGAACGAAGGATTTGTAGTAATTGTTATTGATATATTGCTTGATCGGAGTTAATAAATGGATTTACATCCATACACAAAGAGACACTTTATTTCATCTAATAGGCTATGATATGGTAGGAAAGTTCATCAATCCAATTATATCATAACAAAGTAATTTAAATTTTAAATGTCACTACACTTTTAAGCATCTACTGTGTTACAAGCAAGATGGTATTTGATTAAAAAAAGACAGCTTTTCAACAGGAAAATTAGTCTTTCTGTTGGTATATTAGTCTCGCTATGTTATCTCCTTACAAAATAGTCGGTTAATTAGAATTATACATTGTAAACTGTATAATTAAACAGCATAATATTGTTTTGTATAGTCTATTGTATGCAACTATAAATATCAAAGACCGAAAGAATATCTTTGCTTTTTATACTTGTTTGTCATGTGAATGACAAACAAGTATAAAACCATGGAAGTAAATGTATGCTTATTATATTTAAATGGAGAACTTTAGACTAGTACCAGAATCAATAACTTCCTACATATATTTCTTGCCCCTCCAGAGATTTTTCGATGGTAATATCAGCTGTTGAGTGATGGCAGTTATTAAGCAGAGCTCTTGTTACGGCCTTGTAATGTTACACAGCTGTTTTTAATTATTTACTAAGTGCTACCTGATGTAATAATAGGCCTACCTGTTGTATTATCCTATTTTTTACCATTTAATATGGTATCTATTGACATCTGACATTATCTTATACCTTTTAGTCTATTCAGTGTCCATTGATATTATAAAAATATATACATTTCTCATCCAATGTTAAATTTTGTGTTTAAAATTATCAGCTGTTTGTAGTACATTGGGGTCGTTGGTGTGGTCCTATGTAAATGTAATGCACTTTAAATCAGCTGTAGTAGCAGACCTTACTAACTAACACAATTACTGCCACAATTATTCCTATTACATATATTACGTGAGAATTATCTTTAAGTAATAATATAATTAAGGATCTTAGAAAATTAGTAAACAGTAGAAAATTATGTTTTTTACTGTTCTACATAGTTAAATATGCTATGTTGGTTAGGTATTTGCTATAAATCCAACCCCTTTTATTTGCTATTTTATTTATAAAGTCGACAACAAGTTCCACATATTCATAGTCAAAATTCCTATTAACAACTAACTAAAGAAAGAGTTCAATAAGAAAATAGTAATTTAGGTCTATTTTCAACCTGTATTTCTTTAAATGAACTTGCTAATTAATTTAAATATAATTATTAAATAAAAATAATTATTAAACCATAATATCGTACTAACTATAGGTTTTTAATTTGAACATTTGTAAACTAGTTAAGGTCAATAATAGGCCTTCGAGATAAAAAAAATAGTAATAATAAGTCTAGTACTTAAGCTAGATACATGAGAACCTTTTCCGTATATGTGTGTATGTTTTATTATGAAATAAAACTAAGTATATAAGTATGATAAATAAATAAGTTAATAGATTTAAACAATAAAAGGTATAATAATTGTAAACTATCACAACTTTGTATTTTATCTACTTTAACTCCAAAAGAAGAACATACAATCTAAAAATCCCTGCAAGACAGCGGTGTGGTGTCATAACAGGCGCTACAAATATAGTCGACAGAAGAAAGCTGATATGAAAAAGGGCCGAAATAATTCATACCACTCGACATTCCTTTAATCATATTACAGCAACAAAAATCCAATAAAGCTCCGTTTAATAAAATTACCACTGCTTTGTTTATTCCTATCCAACATCTCCCAGTTATTTCTAAGGAATAAAGGAGAACACCTGTCCCAAAATTTTAGAGGTTTATACATGTGAAATAAAATACGGTAACCTGCTAATATGTCTAGAATATAAAATGCTATTGAGCAGTTTCTATGTGGTAGTTTTTTTTTTCTATGTCTGGTCACTTAATCTGCAAGGGAGATGTAATCGGTGGAGTTGATCGCAAGAGCTGATTCATCTCCAGACCAATATTGCTGATTGGAATTATTTATCAAGGTAACTTCAAACCGAGTAATCTTAAAATTCCCGTAGTATAATAAAGGGAATTGCCGTTATATATTATATAAGAGATTAAGTGGTAGGACACTAATAAAAAATAGTAAGGCATATTGCTAGCCTGCCCTCCTGCTTCATATGCAGATGGTTATGGATTCTCGTCCCGGGAGGTCCACTTAAATTTGTTTCAGGGGTTTAGGCCTAACGATGTGTGTATACTTAGTAAAAATGGTACGTGTGTAGATAAAACCAATATATATGTCTTTTGAGAACTTTGGATATGATTTGGAACTTAATTCTCTCTGATGGTATAGCTTAATACATGACTGTTTTTTTGTCATTTATTAAGACAATTAACTTACGTTAAACTGTGAGTTCAAAATATAAATTACAGTCTGAATTTAAAAATAACCAGGTTGCAAGGTGCATTGACATTTGATAAGTTAAATAGTTGTTCCAGAACGTATATGGTTGGAATTTAGAGTCAATAACTCTGTACTTGTATGGGTTTACAATGTACTTGTATGGGTCAATAACTCTGTACCTGTTTACATGAGTGGGTAAATAGTTATGCCAATACCACTTAACGTGTAAGAGTAAATAATTGTGTCAGTACCACTTAAAGTGTAAGAGTAAATAATTGTGTCAGTACCACTTAACGTGTAAGAGTAAATGATTGTGTCAGTACCACTTAACATGTAAGAGTAAATGATTGTGTCAGTACCACATAACTTGTAAGAGTAAATGATTGTGTCAGTACCACATAACTTGTAAGAGTAAATGACTGTGTCAGTACCACTTAACATGTAAGAGTAAATGATTGTGTCAGTACCACATAACTTGTAAGAGTAAATGATTGTGTCAGTACCACATAACTTGTAAGAGTAAATGATTGTGTCAGTAACACTTAACGTGTAAGAGTAAATGACTGTGTCAGTACCACTTAACCTGTAAGAGTAAATGATTGTGTCAGTACCACATAACTTGTAAGAGTAAATGATTGTGTCAGTACCACTTAACGTGTAAGAGTAAATAATTGTGTCAGTACCACTTAAAGTGTAAGAGTAAATGATTGTGTCAGTACCACTTAACGTGTAGGAGTAAATGATTGTGTCATTACCACTTAAAATGTAAGAGTAAATGATTGTGTCAGTACCACATAAATTGTAAGAGTAAATGATTGTGTCAGTACCACTAAACGTGTAAGAGTAAATGATTGTGTCAGTACCACATAACTTGTAAGAGTAAAAGATTGTGTCAGTACCACATAACTTGTAAGATTAAATGATTGTGTCAGTACCACTTAACGTGTAAGAGTAAATGATTGTGTCAGTAATACTTAACGTGTAAGAGTAAATGATTGTGTCAGTACCACTTAAAGTGTAAGAGTAAATAATTGTGTCAGTACCACATAACTTGTAAGAGTAAATGATTGTGTCAGTACCACATAACTTGTAAGAGTAAATGATTGTGTCAGTAATACTTAACGTGTAAGAGTAAATGATTGTGTCAGTACCACTTAACGTGTAAGAGTAAATGATTGTGTCAGTACCACTTAAAGTGTAAGAGTAAATAATTGTGTCAGTACCACTTAACGTGTAAGAGTAAATGATTGTGTCAGTACCACTTAAAATGTAAGAGTAAATGATTGTGTCAGTACCACTTAACATGTAAGAGTTAATGATTGTGTAAGTACCACATAACTTGTAAGAGTAAATGATTGTGTCAGTACCACTTAAAATGTAAGAGTAAATGATTGTGTCAGTACCACATAAATTGTAAGAGTAAATGATTGTGTCAGTACCACTTAACGTGTAAGAGTGAATGATTGTGTCAGTACCACATAACTTGTAAGGGTACATGATTGTGTCAGTACCACTTAACGTGTAAGAGTAAATAATTGTGTCAGTACCACTTAAAGTGTAAGAGTAAATAATTGTGTCAGTACCACTTAACGTGTAAGAGTAAATGATTGTGTCAGTACCACTTAAAATGTAAGAGTAAATGATTGTGTCAGTACCACTTAACATGTAAGAGTTAATGATTGTGTCAGTACCACATAACTTGTAAGAGTAAATGATTGTGTCAGTACCACTTAACGTGTAAGAGTAAATAATTGTGTCAGTACCACTTATGTTGTAAGAGTAAATAATTGTGTCAGTACCACTTAACGTGTAAGAGTAAATGATTGTGTCAGTACCACTTAACATGTAAGAGTAAATGATTTTGTCAGTACCACATAAATTGTAAGAGTAAATAATTGTGTCAGTAACACTTAACGTGTAAGAGTAAATTACTGTGTCAGTACCACATAACTTGTAAGAGTAAATGATTGTGTCAGTACCACTTAACGTGTAAGAGTAAATGATTGTTTTAGTACCACATAACTTGTAAGAGTAAATGATTGTGTCAGTACCACTTAACGTCTATGTGTAAATGATTGTGTCAGTACCACTTAACGTCTATGTGTAAATAATTGTGTCAGTACCACTTAACGTGTAAGAGTAAATGATTTTGTCAGTACCACTGAACGTTAAGAGTAAATAATTGTGTCAGTACCATTTAACGTGTAAGAGTAAATGATTGTGTCAGTACCACATAACTTGTAAGAGTAAATGATTGTGTCAGTACCACTTAACGTGAAAGAGTAAATGATTGTGTCAGTACCACTTAACGTGTAAGAGTAAATGATTTTGTCAGTACCACTTAACTTATAAGAGTAAATGATTGTGTAGTACCACTTAACGTCTATGGGTAAATAATTGTGTCACTACCACTTAGCGTGTAAGAGTAAATGATTGTGTCACTACCAATTAACGTGTAAGAGTAAATAATTGTGTCAGTGCCACTTAACATGTAAGAGTAAATAATTGTGTCAGTACCACTTAACGTGTAAGAGTAAATAATTGTGTCAGTACCACTGTACATGTGTGGTTAAATGGTTGTGTCAATACCACCGTATGTATTTGGTTGGATGGTTTGTCAATACTAATGGAAGTGTGTGGGTGGGTGGGTCAGTAGGAATAAACGTCACCTTTTTTTTAATTTTGGGTGGGTGGTTGGGTGGGTCAATAACACCGGACATGTATGGGTGGGTGGAGATATGTAGAAAATATAAAATAAAATACAAACCTATGTTAAAATACTCAATTAAAATGTTGAATTATAAAAAAAGGAAACCCAATACTGAGAAAAAATATGCATATCAAGGAAAACTTTTATATCTTAAATTTACTAAAAACAATAAATAAATATAAATATAATGTACACTGCTTTAATTAAATTATACATTAAAGAGAAAAACAATTTTAAATTTTGTTTTTGAGTCTGGGACAGTTTAATCAAAATTGTAAAACTGTTAGATGTGTACGTATGAAATATTAGTTTCTTGTATAATTCAATATCACAAGCATTTCAAATATATTTATTATTGGTTGTATCGTAACTGACTGCTATTAAAATCTCAAGAGTGCATTAGTCATAAGAAACTTAAAACAATTTGTATTTTCTTATTTTTTTTTTTTTTTTCTTTTGCTTAACCCTAATTTTTGTCAAAACAACTCACAAGTGTCCTGAAACTAAAAGATCAATCCAAAAGCAAGGTTTGGCTCTAACAATGATCGTAGAGTTAAAGGCAATCGAGTGAAAAATGAGACCGTTCTTGAAGGGTCTATACCCTTCAGTCGGGAGTGACAAGTGGTATTGTTTGTGATGATGGAGAGCTACAGTACATTCCATTGGGAGTGCACAGCCCAAGTATTCATCGTTGAAACATAAGTTTTCATAATATTTGCATTTAAAATACATATATAGTTTATATTTTTTCATATACTATATAGCGTAAGGTTTTTTTATCAGCTACCACATATTACGTTAAAGGACACGATGATACATATGCCACAACTCAACCTATTTATTAATAAATGTAATAAAGTGATATTCATTCACAAAGATAAATCAAATCCATCAAGCCTTTAATACCTGTCTCACTGATTCTGTTTATGCTGGCTAACCCCTCCGTAAAATAGGATAATCTGTAACTATGTTATACATTGTTTGCGTAGGCTCTCCACAATAAAATGACTTCTCTAGTGTCATTTCCCATTTACATTTCCATCAAAGGCATCTACCCACAATAGTCTATGTGCTACGTCAATGTGTTTTGTGTTAAAAATAATAATTCACTCTTTAACAAAAATAGTACCCACAAATTTATCACTTACAATTTTATCTTATTAATACATATTACGATTTAAATTCATTTTACTGTAGCCCAATGAGCATACAATATTTAAATACTCGCTAAAAGTACAAAGTAAAGTTTGAAAATATGTTACAGTGATCGTGATGGATTACACGTTTTGAAGGCTACTCATTTATAGGAAGAAATAAACCAGTATCAGTGTTGTGTTAAGTGCATATAAACACATTCTTATTGTCAAGCCAGGTGTGCCATTATCGGTCGTCCAAGTCCAGGTATATTACCAATGTTGGACATAAATGACAAACGTTCAAACCGAATGGCGGTTGGTCAGTTCAGGCTTTATAGGTATACTTAAAACTAGATTGACTTTTGTCAGTGTTTTAAACCAAAGCACAATTTTACTGGATTCTATAATATTGTTTTATAAATGTTTAATAAATTAGCTACGTTTGCCGTTCTCAATCTAAAATAATGTTCAGGTTCAATCCAAATGGCATTCTATATCAGTTATTCCTTTAAACGGTCTTTGAAATATTAATTTTTTGTTCAATTCCTTTTAGTTTGAATCGGACAGAAAGTTATTAAGCGTTAAAAAACTACGTAGTTATACTATTTTACTGAGTACAGTTGTAAATGCCTTTAGTATGAAGATGGTTTATGTAATTCACTGAAGTAAATCGCTTTAAAATGTAAATAATTCTTTCATCAACATCAGTTAACATTTACGTTCTCACTAATCGTCCTACATGTCAACATTTTCTCCTCCATTGTTGTCTATATCTACTGGTTTTCTCTTCCACTTTGTCTTTTCTGCATTCCTCTATCTACCTCCTTCCACACTTGGTCCTCCCACCTTCCTCTCAGTCTTCCTCTTGATCTTCTTTTTTCCTCTTTCTTCAGTGCTATCCTCGGCAATCTATTACTTCCCATCCTCTTTAGATGCTCAATCACTGTATTCTCCTTCTTCCCATTATCTCTTGTAGCAGCATCATATTCAACCTTTCTCTGGTTATTTTTTCCTTAATCTATAGCTTATGCTAATATTATCTATTCCTCTTAAAATAAACCCATAGTATTACTGGCTGTTTTCTGCCTAAACACCATTTGTCCATATCCGCGTTTTCGCTCTTTATAATTAGTTGATAGTACATCTTGTACAACAATATCTTCGTTTCCTTTCTAATTTGTTCTATATTTCATTTAGTATGTGTTGTGTGACATTCTATTAATTTATAATTACAGTATACCTAATTAGTATATTAGTTAAATTTTCTAATTTATTCGTTTTTTAGAGGCTAAAGTAGGACCCATGATTAATAGAATAGCCACAACGATATCCGACACTGAAATACAGTAGTTTGAGGGTGTTAAAATAGGAAGACCAAATTAATGATGTTATTCAAATTCGAATACAAATTATATGAGAATAAGTGGTTGGAAGTTTATAACATAGAATATAAAACACTTTGTGGTTTAAAAATATGCTTGTGACTGTAGTGATTTGTCATCGAGGCAATATCAGCTGTTGAGTGATGGCAGTCGTTGGTCAGATCTCTTGTTACGGCCTTGTAAACAGCTGTCCGAGACATTTTTGACTTATTGTCAATCCAACTACTGTCTCTTTATTTTCAAAGCACTTGTGTACTATCTTTTTATATGGCCATTCCTTTTTGATCACTAAATTGAACATTCTTCATATTTATTACCAATAAATGCTGAATTAATAAACTAACAATTTCTTTTGAGATTGTATTTTAAAAAGAGAGAAAATATTTTAAAGAAAGTAAGATACTAAATGTATAATTAATCTTTAATTGGCTTTATATTCCAAGATTAATGAGGAACATTAGAATATGGAGTAATATTATTTAATTAAAACAGTACTATTTAGATGTTATATATATATTTATTCATTAATAGTTTGAATGTACTAGCTTTTTCGATTATTCTGAGATTTCAAATAATATTGCTTATAAGAGAATGTTGAACATTATTTATATCCTCCTACCAATAGAAATATTATTTTGAGTGATTTATTATTTAGGATAGAAACATGGGCTCTAAGGTAAGAAGACGGAAAGATACTGGAAGAAATAGGTATGTGAATTTGTATAAGTATGGGGAACACATATGGGAAGATGGATTGCGAAGTGAAGAGGAGAGAAAAGAGAAGTAGAAATACTGAAAAACGTTAAGAAAAATTAATTGGTTGGGACATGTGATGGAGGCGTATGGGTGGGCGGGTGGGTCAATACTACAGTACGTTTAGGGGCGGGAGGGTGGGTCAATACCACAGTACGTTTAGGGGCGGGAGGGTGGGTCAATACCACAGTACGTATAGGGATGGGTGGGTGGGTCAATACCACCGTAAGTGTATAGCTGGGCGGGTGGGTCAATACCAAAGTACGTTTAGGGGCGGGAGGGTGGGTCAATACCACAGTACGTATAGGGATGGGTGGGTGGGTCAATACCACCGTAAGTGTATAGCTGGGCGGGTGGGTCAATACTACAGTACGTTTAGGGGCGGGAGGGTGGGTCAATACCACAGTACGTATAGGGATGGGTGGGTGGGTCAATACCACCGTAAGTGTATAGCTGAGCGGGTGGGTCAATTCCACCTAACGTGTTGGGGTGTGCGGGTGAGTCGATAACTCCGGTCCGTGAATGGGTGACGGATGGGTCAATACCACAGTACGTGTATGGGAGGGCAGGTGGGTCAGTACCATCAAACGTGTAGGGGTGGGTGGGTGTGTAACAGTTGGTACAGTTCATGGCAGTAACTGCACCTGGTTCATGAAGTTACTGCCATTTACCAATCTTCATGAGAACAGCTTTAAAAGAAAAAGTGAGATGGTTTATGAACTATTTATTTGTTGTGTTACATGTGCTTTATAGATTCGTTAAACACTGTGGATATTAACTATATTATTAATTCTTTTTATCTTAACACCACGTTATTAGAGTTGAAATAGAATATTTTGTATACTGTTATTTATTTTGTATGCCTGTATTTAGGACAGTAAGTTGACCATAATACGAATACAGAATCTGTCGTACGTTGAGATGCTAACTAATTGCATTTTTATGTACGTTAAACAATATAATTACAATTATTTTTCTGTTACAGTAGTACTAGAAAGTAGTTGAGTATTTGTAAATATGAGTATATTAGTTTATGAGTCATATTAATGCTATTGCAGTCTTCACGTAAGTGGTATTGCCTCTTGTTCATGTTTCACCATGTATCTAAAACAAGATAAATAGTAATGCTCCATTATTTAACCAGTTTGAAAGAAAACATTGCATTTTGAACACTAAGTTACATTACGAAGAATAAATAATCACAGATAATTCACACAAAAGAACAGTACTTTATTTACAAGAAGGATAACAATTCTAAACGAAAAACGCAATTAAAGATGACGTTACACCAAATCAAATTTAACTAACAAATATTTTAGGTAGTTATTGAAAGCTGTAAACCAGTATCAGTTATGTGCTAAGTACACGTAAACACATTTTTATTGGCAAACCAGATGTGCCGTTATGGGTCGTCGACGTCCAAGTTTATTATTGGCCATGTTGGACTTAAACAACCTTTAAATAGATTCAAGGAGAATGAGATCTGAAAAGCAAAATTTCATTCGATATAACTAACTGTACATCCGTAACAAATGATTCGACATTTCACTTTATTTCTCATATTGCTTTTCCAGGAATTTAACTGGAACATTAAATTCACTGTGTATGACGTTTCATGAAAGTATATGAAGACTAAATTACACGTTAATAACAAGGAAGAAAGAAAATGAATTTAGTATTTCATGTTAGATTTTTAACTAATGTTTATGTTAAATATGTTTGTGTTCAGGGCGTTACAAAAAAAAGGTATTCTGGCTCTTAGTTTCCTGATTGTACAGATAATTAAGAGTACAAAATGAAAGATAACAGTTTTTGGAGTTCCACTCTGCTTAGTTATACACATCTTTACACTAACATTACTGTACAGAATAAAAACAGCCATTGCATTATATGTACCCATTTTAAAATGGTAGTCTTTTAAAATGCTTAAATTACCTTTGGCTTATAAAATATTTGGAGTTAAATATTGTAAATGGCCACCATTTTAAAATAGCTAAATATAACTCAAAAGGATAATTTTCTGATGTTTATACATGTTTATGTAAAGAAATGTGTTAGGTTTAAAGTGGGTTTTTTAAGGTCATGTGGAATATTATTTGATTTATGTATTTGTAATTTTACTGTGAAAAAAACATATAACATGGACACTAAAATGGAGTGAATTTCTAAAAAGTATCCTTCTTATGCTCTAATTTAGGTGTAAAATCTAAAAATTCACACCTACCAAGAAAATCTTTTTGTAACAAGCTGTAAAGTAGGCTAACATGTAATTTAATTTTACAAATTTAATTTTGGAGAGATACCCTACTTTTCTGTTAGACGTGTTAAATATAAAACTGACAATTAATTTATATTACTTTATATCTTGGTTTGTTATTTGGAAAATTAGATATTTATAATATAAAATTGAAAAACATTCATTTATTTCCAAAATTAGAACTATATGGGAGAGTCAGTGGCCGAGCGTAAGATCAAGCTTTGAGTCTAGGAGAGTTAGTGCGCTTTTCGAGTCCGGCCTAGACTTGAAGATTTTTTTCAGTTTACTGTACTAGTTCACCCCCTTACTCTGCCTGTATAAGTTCTTCGCACAAATCAATAGTATTTTAAAAATGGAAACAAAGATTGGCCTCCCCCTTAAAAAAAAAAGAAAAAAAAAATAGTCTTCTCTACCACTTTTACATCTACTCTGTAGACCTCACTGAGAATGTTTTCCTACAGCAGATGTTGTTCCTACATTTATTTTTAAAGACAATAACTTCGTTTTACTTCTCGCCTCCTTTTATGTTTACCTCCATTCTGTCAAATTCTGAATTTTTTCCACTTTAGTAACTATTTGCATCTAAAAGTTAGGTATAAATAGTTTTTTATTATAAAGTTAGGTATTTCTTATTTTTACTAAGCGTTTTTTACTTATTTTAATTTTTTCCACTTACATTTTTTTTTGTTTTTATATAGACATAGTTTGTTTTACTTTTAAATTATTTTTATAAATAACGTGTTACATCATTACTATTTAGGAAAATCAGTTATTTAATTCCAGCCTAAATCAGTCTAATTCCAGTTGCGAATAACTTTTCAATCGTTTGATTTTTAAATCGATAATTTGCTAGTAATCAAATCAAAGATTTGAATATTTTATGAGTTTGTAATTATTTTATAATTGTTTGATAGTTAAATTGGAGTATCACGATGTATTTAAGTCGGTGAAATATATATGATAAACGTAATAAACAAATTAAGTTTCCAGTAAGATACTCATAAACAAACTTTCGTCGTTTGTTATTTTAGTAATTAGTGTCACTCTACGACAAAACATTTGTTATTGTCAAGACAAATTTTAAGTATGCGTAGTGTAATTATGTACTGTAAGATGGGAAAATAACCACGTTCAATGTTAATAAATCTAATAAATATTTTAAATAGTAACTCACAAACTTATCCAACAATCTTGACACAAAAATAACCGTTAAGTAGCCTTTATGAAAACGTTTCACTATGCCAACGTTGCTTTTGAAAACATGACAAGCTGGTTTTATTGAAACATTTTTTTTTTTAATAACTCTGCTCAACCCCATGAAGTCCATGTTGGGGATCTAAAGTGGTTTTTAAAAGTAAAAATGTATGAAGTAGCTATGTAACAATTAATTTTAGAAATATACTTTATATTTTAATTATGAATTATATTGAAATGAAAAGTCTAAAATCCATTTCTGTATTCAACTCACTATAGCTATATTTACATTAAGAATGGTTGAAAATATTTTTTTTTTATTTAATTAAAACCATAACAAATATAAGATATCAAATACTAGTACGATACAGAACATAACAATTTAACAAATAACTGTAGGATTATGAGTTTGATAATTATTATTGAATGAAATTTAACAAATAAAATTAAAATGAGATATTCAGGTAATTGTTAAATCGCGTTATAAAAACAAACTTTCTTTATAAAAACGATTTTTAGCAATATTTAAACGAGGTAAAATGTTAAAGATAGTTTCAGCATTGGTCTGAGACTTATATTTAACTAAATAATACTCTTTTGGAGTATGGTCAGTAATTGAAATTCGTCTTTACACAAAGAACTGGTTAATATCTACAATTAAAAGTACCCTAGAAACATAGTATAAACATTATACAACATAGTAAATATAATTAGAAACTTTAATATTATTTGTATTCATTAGCTGTTTGTTCTTCAACACTAGTATTGATGTACGAAGATTTTATTTGGTATCTTATTTATATTTTGTATGTAAAAAGTATTTATAATATTTACATGATGTTTAAAACATCTGGTAAACAAAGAATTATTAATTCATATATATATTACCTAACGCACAATAAAACCAAACTTTTTAGATTATTTACATGAATATTATCAAAGAAATTAATATAAATGTAATATAGTTGAGAGCTGGATATTTTAATAATAATTTGGAACATATTATGTATAAAAACGTACTAGCCGCAGCTGAACCAAAGATTTTCTACACCAGCGATTTGTCAACGAAACAATCAGCTGTTGAGTGATGGCAGTCGTTGGTCAGATCTCTTGTTACGGCCTTGTAAACATCTGTCCGAGGCATTTTTGACTTATTGTCAATCCAACAAGATATTATTTAATTTATTGTAAGACTTTCATCAATTTGACTAATTTATTCTATACGTATTAAGGTTTTTTTAACTAATTACATGATTGTTATTTTATTTTTACTTTTAAGCATTACACGATATTTTGCATTTCGATTGATGAAGGAATTAACAGTTGGGAAGAAACACATGGTTAGTTATCATAGCTTTTAATGGTCTCGATCATATATTCATTAAATATATGAGAAAGACATAAGTCGGCTCTAGTGGCACATTTATGTTAACCCAGCTACTTATGGACAAAGTGTGGAGGATATTGTAGGCAATAGCTTACTCGGTAACAAGGGGTCCACTCAATAGTTGCCATCGATGTGGACACAAATAGATAAGTTTGAGGTGTCCGTGTTGGGTGGTAGTCAAGGTCTGGATGTTGTTTAGGAAAGAGAACTGGGTGTCAGGCTTGTCAGATAGCTGATAATCAGACCAATACTAGTGGTTCAGATTCCACGTAAAGCTGTAGGCCCCTTAGTTGCCCTGGCTTTTGTTATTTAGTAAATATATCTTTCTGAGGAACAGTCAACCTTAGCTAGTAACAAAGAATACATTCATTTTCTTCATATTCACCCATATCTCTATGAAAGGCGTCTTAATAAAACACCGTTTAAAGTGTGTAGCTTCAAATGTCTTAAAGACAAAATATCTCAAAGAATTGTTTGAATGGCCACTATTTTGAATCAGCAAATTATTATACAATTAATGGTAGTATTTTAATGTTTAGCAATGTTGATGTAAAGAAGTTTGCAAAGTTTTAAGTCAGCCAGTTTAACCATTCTTGAGCTATTAGGTGTTTTGTAAAAAACAAAAGTATAGAAATGCAATTAGTGACACCCAGTATAGCGAGGTAAAACAATTAAAAGTAGTCCCAGAGTTCATGATTACGTTTTTATGTATTCACATTACAGAATAGTATAATAAAACAGTTCTTGGTCGACGTTTACAATTTTTTTCACCGGATATCGAAGAGGGTTCCGGTGATTCGGCAATAAACTCACCAGAAGTCCCACATACAAACACGACTAGTGCATGAATCAATTGTGGTTCCACCAACAATGTTATTGTGCACGTGTGGTGAGATTCAAATATTCATTTCCTTTGGTTTAATACTGGCATGTGACACAATTTATTTGTTATTGCAGAGCTCGTGGCAGCACTGGAAGCACACGTTTCTATATATTATGTCTAGTTTGGGTCTTCGCTTCTGATACGTCATAAATAGCCTAATCACAAGTACTAAGAATATTTTTAAAATCTATTTTCAGTATTTGGTTAATCAATACATAAATTTATATGCGCAAAACTGTTTTGATCTTGAATTAATAAATATAGTTAATGTTTGATTAAAAATTAACACAAGTATATTAGTGTTTTTTATTGTAGTCTATACTACAAAAAACCATTTCGATTAACAGTACTGATTATCACTGTCCAAAAACCCATACTAAATCCCAAATAACAAATTGGTTTTACTCTCGTTATTACGTATATTTGCTCCATAGGGGTACTATAATTTCTATTCATTATTAGGAAGCAGATCGTACAGATAGGTGTGAGTATGAGAGGTGAATGAATGTGGACGAACTAGTATAGTTAATAAGTAAGACCGTATGTCACGTGGAATCTGTACCACGTAGTATCGGTATGATTTTCATCTATCTGACAAACCTGATATTCAGTTCTCCCCCGTACACAGCATCCAGACCACCCAACTAGGACATCCTAGACTTCTTTAGTAGTACCCCAGACATCGATGGGAACCATTGAGTCGAAGTCAAATTGGCATTAAGAGGACAGACCATAGAACCTCTCTCCTACATTCTGCACAACACTTTGTCTCCAAGTAGCTGGGTTACACACTGCGCCACTAGTGCCGAAATGTTTATAAAAAGATTAGTACTATAGATTTTATGGTTCAGTTGATGTTGATTGTTTGTGATCACTTGGTCTCTGACTTTTTGGTCTGATTTTGTGTTTCTCTGACCTTTCCGTTTTTATTTATTTGTTTTTTTTTTACCTATACAGTAACACTTTTAGTTTTTCATCGGAGAGTATTATTACTAATTCAAGACGTCATTATTCTTATTATTAGTGGAAGCTATTATTCTTATTATTACTGTTATTCGTTGTTAAGTTAATGAACATTTTTTACTTGTTAGCTTAATTCCTTGTTGTGTTCATTCGTATACAGTCTGTGTTGTTTATCAAGTTGTCATTGTTACTGCATTAAATCTAGTCCATCACTGCTATTGTTTCTTTAGTTTATATATTGGCATTACTGTTTAGGTTGATTTTTCGTTGTTATTTATTTGTTTACTAATGTTACTAACATTGTTACCCTTAGTGTAAGATAAGTTAGACTAGTTATGATAATTATTTAAACTGGTACTTAGTCTTTAGATTACTACACTAAGTCCTCGGTCTCCAAATAAACAGGGTGTCACATAAAGGTGTACTGGCAAGTAATTTTCAGATTCTACACCTAATTTAGTCAAAAAATGGAAGGATAACATTTTTTGCGAATTGAACTCCGTTAAGTGTCTCTTTTTGCTGTGTTTTTTACAGAAGAATTACTCCAGTTTGGCCAACTGACTTAACATTTTGCACATTTCTTGTTATCACTATTATTAAATATAAAATAAATTGCCATTGAGTTATCCTGAGCCATTTTTCGAGGCCAAAGGGAACGGTGTATTTGTATTTTATTAAATACTCTTAACCATAGCATTGTTTATATGAGGAAATAAAAGTGAAAAAGTAAATTTCGTAGGCTTTTTAGTGGGGAAGGATGCCCAACTAAGGCACAGTTCCCCTCGCCTGCTTAGACAAGCCCATTTTCTTTTTTTTTTTTTGTAGGCTAGTTGGACCACCTACAACAAACATTACCTCCAAAACCACGGGAATGGTTAGACTGAAGAGAGGACTTTTTAAATAGTACATAGTAAATATTGTATATAAAATAGTACATATTGTAAATAGTCTTTTGACGCGGTTGACACCGGAAGAACTAGTTGTTACAAATTAATTATCACTTCATTTCATGGGGAAATCAGTATGCGGTGGACAGAAAGTTCTAGGTATCGAACGTGGTGACTCAACCAATCGAGTGTGATTCCATAAACAGTGATAATCTAAAATATAAGAAATATGAGGAAGTAATTGACAACTACAAAATATAAACTGATATTTGTATAAACATTAAACTAGGACTATAATTTGAAGAATATGAATTAGTCAATTCATGAAAAAATAACATAATTTAGCTATAGCATTCTGAAGACTTATTATTTCACACATAAAACTTAATGTACTAAAAACAAGGTTTACAAACTTCTTGTTTTTTGTTTATTATTTTCAAAATATGTTTTAACCATTTTATTGAAGAGGCAGTTACTATACATTTCATTGTACATGTCTTGTTTTTAAAATCGATTAACAGTAATAATAATAATTTTTGGACTTTCCTTCCAAAATTAATTCATAAGTAATAAAATTATTTTATTATAAACCACATACATTTTACTTACTTTAATTATTTATTCACACATTTGGTAACAAAATCTCTAATGAAAATTTTTTTAAGTTACAAATATTAATGTATGAAACATTTGTAAATTGTTAAATATATAAGTTAATTGTAACTAAAATATTCAATTATAGAATTCAATACCATAATAGTTAAGTATTGTTTGGCTTAAAATTTGAATTATTTATAATTTTGTCATTATTTATATGTTTAGGTAATTTTACATAAAACCTTCTCCCAGTGTAGGTTGGGCTTACCTTGAATAAATGCTATGCAACGTGTTTCTCTTATAAAAGTAAAGCTTTATTCTGTTTACTTTTTCAACTTCGGTCATCAAATATGGTTATTCGTTAGTAAGGCCCATGTAGTCCAAGCCTCACCATTTATATACTAAACAATAATAACATATTTCATTTCATAATTAGCCTAGTTTTAAAAATATGGTTTCAAATACAAAAATTCCATTTACTGCTTAAAATCAACCATATATTATATACAATAACTGCTAAATAAACGTTATGTATATAGAAAGAAGTGTAATGTGAGTAGAACCATCCAGATAACAACACAGGAAATTAACGTTGCTCCAGCAACAGGCTTCTTATTAGCGGAGCCCCTCTTGAGTGGCTCTGATTTATTTTGTCACCCCTTTGTCTGTCTACAACTTGTGCGTTGAAAATCTTGATTTCACTTGTAGAAACTTATATGTTTTGTGATATTTGTATTTACAACAGGTTAATTTATAAGGGCACGCTTAAAATATAGGAAGTACCAGATGTACACTACTCCTTTAAGCCTTAATAAACAAAATGATTATTATTTAATCATTATTTAGACGCCGACCGTCAAAAATGGGGTAATATGGATATAATATTAGTGTGATGATGTGTGTAGATGAGCGAATGTAGTCATTGACATAAAATAAGGCTGACCACTCTTTAAGAGGTGTCAATAATTAATAGCCCAATGACAAATGAAAAGCCGTGGCTATCAGCTGATCCCTTCCAACATTTCCTATGACTCTGATTGAGATCGCACTGAGAGCGTTTAGCTTATGTAGCTCAGCTTTAATCGACTACGCTACCGACCAATCTATACATTTCATTTATTTATTTGATACATGCATATTTAAAGTGTAAATACACGCATTAGCGAAGTCACAATAAATGCAGTGAAATAATCAACTATAAGACAACAAATAGTGAACAACTATGCATAAAAATAACTTAATTAGTTTTATATGTGTAAAAATACGATTTATTGGTGGCCAGTCTGGAATTCGCGGACACTTCCGGTAAAGATCGAGCAGGAGGATATTTAGTTGTTTCTTACATTTTTAATGGTTTTTCTGTAAGGGGAAGTGGACGGCAGTTATAAAGAGCAACGCCATTGTAGAGGGTATGTATTTCAAAGAAGACAGTGCCGTGCTTTGGCACTCTTGAGCTGTGATTTGCAGTGGTTAATTACTGTGGAAAATACATGAAAATGTAATTTTACGAAAGTGAGGGTTTCGAGAATAAATAACGAAGGAAAAGTCAGCACCTTATACATAAAATGTGTATAAATCAATATCCTTATTGATACCCACTAAGAAAGGACTTCTCGAAATACCGTCCATAATGAGTAGAAACTGTGTTTCCTCAACACTTCCCTTTTCCATTGGTGTTAATAGCTAACTTCAAACAGATGATGAATAAAAGATAAACATGGCACATCTTGGCCAATTTGGTATTTCGTTGTGTAATGCTTAAGGTCATTTCTACTAACCCTTACAAGAGTGCACTACTTTGTATTCGCCTAAAGGAGACTTAGGGTCTTAAAGATTTTTAAGCTATGTTTTCTATGAGAGTGGCAAGCAGGCTCAGCTTTTATATTGACTTAACGATTTAGATAGAACGACGGACGGAAGGGTAAGCGTAGAGAACCATCTTGTAGCGAAGCAAGAACTGTATGCTAGTTATACACAATACTCAAATATTACCAAATAATAAAATTAAAAGATAATTAATATTACTTACTGACTGGTAACGAGTTATTTCTCCACTGGTCTTTATTTACGATTCAAAGCCCTGAAACATAACAAATTTCTTATATAGATAATATAACGTATAATTTAACGATCTCCGACAATAGTTTTCTTGAACCATTGAAATTTTCAGTTAAATATACATTACTAAATAAAATTAAAAGATAACACAAAAACTCAAATTTACTAGTATTTTTATTTCTATATACTGTATATACCGGGGGTTCAAATAATGTATATGGGGTATCCTTTTTAGGTGGTAGTCAAGTTCCAGGAGTTGTTTAGGGAAGATAATTGAGTACCGGGCTTTTTAATTTGCTGAAAATCAGATAAATTGCGCTTTGTTCATATTCCTCGTAAATCTGTAGGTCCCTTAGTTAACCTGACTATTGGCCAACTAATAAATTGCCCTTTCTTAGCTTAAGTCGAACTCAGTTAGTAACCAGACTACACAGGTCGGTCACACTGATATAATCGACAATGTTCACCTTAAAATACGCGCAAAGCGTCTCATATTAGAATATAATCTGAGAATTGACATTCATAAATCTTTAGCTTAGTAAATCAAACAAATTGTTATATTTAACAATATTGTAACCAAGACTTGGTTGCAGTATTAAACAAACAATTCATTTCCAGCCTTGTTGTAGTTGACAGCTTTGAGTAGAATGGGCGGACTGTGAGTAACAACTCTGCAAGATATATTCTGCCAATATATTCCACTCCACTCCGTCCCATTACTCTATTTTCGGTTCAGATCGTTTATGACTGACCAGTTTTAATATGAAACAGTTTTCCAAATGAACATGATATATTCTTGTATAGTAAGATTTAGTTTTTTTAGATAAAAACTATTCGCCAGTTCACATGGACCTTAAGGCCTGTGCGTAAAATTTATCTAACAAGTGAAGTACCAACCGTTAGGACAGTTGACTGCACGTACCTTGGATCTTACCCTCCGCAGCCCGAAGTCCTTTCTACAGCTACTGTTTAAGGGCTGCTATACTCTCCCTCCCCAATAGCACCACCAATACCTTCAAGGTTTGCAAGTGAGAACCTACATCCAGTGTGTGCTACAGACAGGGGATGCAATTTTTCGCCTGGCTGAGCACACGTCGTGAGTTGTTTCGACAGCTATTGTTTATAGGCTACTCCCTCCCTTATAACACCACCAATACCTCCAGACGTTTTACAATGGTTTTTGATACTTTAAAACCTAGCCATACAAAATTTAACCAATCACTTGAAATTAAATTTTAATGGATAGAGTCATATCCACTGTTTAGTTTTCAAAATAAAAATGTCCTTATTAGGCTAATGCTCTCTTATTTAAGGTATTACCACAAATCCAGGCCGCAGTTTCATGGAGTTTCTGGTAATTTACATGGTACATGGAGTTTCTGGTAATTTACATAATCTTTGACGGCATTGGTGGTGTAGTGCTGTAATCCAACTTGGGGCAAAGTGGTGAGGAGTTTGTAGGCGATTTCAATGCTCGGACCTCTTAATACCAACATGGCGTCCGCTCAGAGGTTGCCATTGACGTGGATACTACTATATAAAATTGGGGTGTCCATGTTGGATGGTAGTAAAGGTTCAGATGTTGTGTAGGGACAGAACTGAGTGTCAGACTTGTCAATTAGCTGAAAATCAGACCAACTGACTTTCACCAGTGGTGCAGATTCCACGTAAAGCTGTAATGTTATATGTTAAATGTTAGAGCGGGCTTCCGAACTTCATCTGGTAAAATAAAACATAGTTAAACGTTTTTTAACTTTTAAAAACTTTTAACAAAAGACCATGGTGTTTATAATAATAAATTAAGTAATTTATTCAACTTATCAATGATACGTTTAGTAGTTGGATAGTTGGTACTATATATTATCTGAAAATCTGATTTAATTTTCCGTGATTACTTGCTTTTTATGAGAGTTAATCATTACCACTAACTTATTAAAAGTTAGTGTAATGATCTAATTTCGTTAAGTCCATATTTATTGAACTAAGCGAATAATGTAAAAACAATGTTTTCTATTAGAAAATGGCATTTCCGTGATTAGATTTTTGTTAAAAGTTATTTCGGTCATACCTTAAAATATAAGGTGGCTATGGTAAAAGGAACTATGCACTAACTAACATTGTAAAGATGATTCATAGAAGTAAAACTCACGCACTCGATGGCTGTTTTCCGAGTTTGCCAAGTAAGTAAAAAAGGTCTACTTCCAATGTTCACGAAAGACGCTCCTGCTGACCCAGCTTTAAAACTGCAGACGTGGTCCTATATACCTCAGACATTATTTGACGCAGGCAGCCTACCATGTGACATAGATCTCCAACTGTGCTGGCTGTCCGGGTGTGCTTCTTAGCAGAAAGTGGTCTGTTATATATTTTTATCGTTTGTTAGAAATATTTTTACTGGAGCTTTTCTCCGGAAAATCAAATCGAATATAAAAACTTTTAATTTTATAGTTTTAAAATAGTTAGAATTCTTGAAAATGTGCAAGAAGAATTAAAAAAATAGATCTTAGTAAAAATGTTTATGCTGTACAAGTAATTCAATAGATCTCTAATTCATGTCATATCTATATCAATAGACCGCTCTTTAAGTAATAACGAATTCCCATTTCAACTACATAAATAATTTTGCAAGCAACTGTTATAAAATAGGAGATTTTATTGTCAATCTAATATACTTCTCATTTAGAACTAAATATTATATTTTATATATGATTCCAAATCACATTTATATCGTATAACGAAACCGATGTTTTACATGATAAGGTTTCGTGTACTTCAATTAATTTACCTAAGTTCCTATGTTATTAAAGCTGTCAGTCCCTGTTTGGGTCATCGAAAGGTATGAAATTACATTAATATGGCAGTCTAATCACGTCACTTTGACCGTTATCAGTTCTCTCTCTCTCTCTCTCTCTGTGGTTCGAGTAAAACCATTTCACAAATTATCACTTTATGAGATTGTAGATATTAATTCGAGTCTCTAATATATTTCATATATTTATTACAGTGTAGTTCAAGTGATATAATTAAGTGACCGAACGAGAAATACATTTCATTTACGGAATCTGTTCGAGCTCAAAATATGATTTAATTTTAGTAGTGCGTCTGATGTACGAATACAAGATGCATAATTGAACATTATTTCATTCGTAAATATGACGATGAAAATTCATTTTAAATGCATTACAGGTGCTTTCGAAAGATTATTTACAGTTGAGGTTGCTCGAGGCTAAGACCTGTGAGACTGCGGTTTTCAAATCCCATAATATGATCGGTGCTCTAATGGCTAAACCAACATGGCGTCCACTCGACTAGGATACTACTAGAGAAATCTAGGGTGTCCTTCTTAGGTGGTAGTCAGCATCCGGATGGTGTGTAGGGAAGATAGCTTTAGTAACTACCTGTCAGTTAGCAGAAAAGCTGATAAATACTACATGGTTCGGATTCCTTAGTTGAACCTTGTTATTAGGCCATTAATAAATGCTCTCTGCGAGGAACAGACGTTCATAATCAGTAACAATGACTACACTCGTTCATATTCATTCTCTCCTCAAGTTCACCAATATCCCTACAATCTGAGTCTAAATAACGAATATTAATTTAATCCATACTGAGAATATGGTTAAAAAACTTCACGATCAAATCATTTAGTCAAAAAATGAGTTCATTAGTAATTATGACCTTAAAAAAAAAATAATAAGGAATCAGAGTTTGTGAATTATATGTTCCCATAGTTAAACGATTGGCAAGTTAGATATATGTATTAAACTTTAATGTTAATGACCATATTCTAGGAACCCCTTTTAGTTATTTCAAAAGCCAACAGTCCTATAAAATATTAATTATATTGAAGTAACCTAACTTTATGACATTTACACTTTAAAAAACATTCCATATGCAAACAAAAACATTTTAATTTTCATTATTCATTTCTAAGACGCCGATCATAGAGATATGGGTGAATGTAAGGAGTGAATGAGTGTGATGAGTGTAGATGATCTCATTGTTATTATCTGAGTTCGACTTAGCTCTGAAAGTACTATCAGGATATCAGGAAACTTGAACCACCACCAGTGATTGGGCAGGTGGGCTACGTGCAAGGACACGATCACTCAGATTTCAACCATCCAAGGAACAGCCACGCTTGATGTTATTTGACACCGCGATAACGCCGGCAAGCTTCAATAAAGGCCACTGGCTTTTGTACAGATTAAATAATAAGTTTGTACAAAGTTTTGTTCAAACAGATAAATCACTCACAACATTCAAAAAATAAATCTTGCATAGTGGCACCACTCAGTAAAAGATGTTACACCCTTTGCTAAAAATGTATACAGTATGGTTTCACCTTGGTTTTTATCGAAATTACTGTAATTAAAAGGATAACAACCTCATTGATTTAGAGGGATCTTATAAAATTAAGTACTTGGTGAGCTGTGATTGATCGAAAAGGGTTTTTGGGCACATAAATTATAAGGTTAGGAGTAATACAATTCAAGTTTAGGTAAATGGTGGTTGGGATGTGTAAGGAAGGGTCGTGAAGGATTAAAAACTCTGTCACCTTTATAATAATAGTCATCATCGATCTATTAGCATCGTTTAAGAAGTTTTACATTGTTAAAATTGTACCAACATATCATTTTTAACAATAGTAATTTTAAAAATACTTACTATCCATCCAGGTTAGTAGGTTTGACCAATTAAAAATTGCTATTAGTCGTATAACATAAGAAACTTTGAATTACGGCTTTATTAAATGAATTTAAGATCTTTTTTTGATCCCTTAAACGTACTAGGGATACATAAATTAAAGATAAGATACGGCTTAACTTGTCATTTTATTATCTTTCGATATTTTAATTACTATTAAACTAATCCTTAATTGACTTGTTCCAAGCAATCATTATAATTAATTTGACAAGTTTTCATAGTTGTTATATAATTTTAAAATAATACTTTAATTAATATTATTTGAAGCCCGTAAGTGGTTTCACACCGACCTCAATGCCAATCTCAAATTTGAAACATAATCAATCGTGGCAAATAACTAATGCAAATTAATAATGTAACTGAGCTTGAATTATTCAATCTACAGTATTTCCAAAGTCCAACATGTCTGGAGTTGGCGTTATATTTTTTAACATCTGCAAGGTACTTTCTGAAACAATTTTTATTTTCATCCAAGCATCGGGATGCCAGAATACATTTTTAAATGAAAACATAGCAAATTAAACAACCGCATTAGGTTTTTTGATTGGTTTTATTTAGTTTAAATATTAGAAACAATGTCAAAGAGACACTTCACAATATTGTAACTGCGGTTAAATTTGGCAGCATTTTAAATTCACGTACTGAGCATGATCAAATATTGCTGATTTTATTGACCATTGTATATTAAAACAATAACTTGTAAAACATGGACACTGTGGCTAAAAATAACTTATTTAAAGTACTTTTGTTTGTTAAAGCACCAGCTGTTTTAAATACATTTTTTATTTATTGATTGCTCAGGGAACAACAGAGGAATGTTCCCTGAGCAATCAGAAAAATTGCTTGAAGAGAGAATAGATCAAATTGCGTATCAAACTAAAATGTGCATATTAGGTGACACAATACTACAAACATGACCTGAATGATCCATCCTATATGAAAAGGCAGTTGAAATAAAATTGATTTTGAGCTTTTTAAACAAATTAGGGGTTTCATTCTGGTAGAAATTTCCCATTGGAGGTAAAAATCACTCCATATACGAAAAACTACCCCTCGTATTCAGCGAGGACACTCAGTAATTTACTTTAGTACACCATAAAAAGAAAAAAAATCCAAGGATACACCTCAATAAAATCCCTCAACATGATTATATAACATCCGTAACTACACGAAATTAAATTAGCTTGTCAATCAGACCAAAACTACGTGGTTCGGATTCCACGTAAATCTTCAGGTCCCTTAGTTTCCCTGGCTATTGAGCTATTAATTAATAAACTGCTTTTTACAGGAAACAGTCGGCCTTAGCTAGTAACAACGACTGGATTCGTTCATCTACAATATAACACTGATTCAAAACTTACATTCGCTCATATCTGTATGGTTGCCGTATTACTGTTGTACAATGAATAAATAACAAAAATAAATATATAAAGTTGAAAAAAAAAGATCGTTGATATTGATTATAATATTAATTTTGTTACATCTCAGCAGTCAAAACTACTGGTTCTCATCAGTTGGGTGGTGTGTGTGTGTGTGTGTGCGGGTTTTTTTTCTGGTCAAAACATTCAAAAATGTGTTCTGTTCATATATATAATTAAAATTTTAATGGTAAATTAACGATCTATGCTTATTGATATATATTTACTGTTTACCTAGTAATGTAGGTTTTAGTTTCCCCCATAAATATTTTTTAGGTAGGGGGTTAAAAAGCAATAATACATCTAACAATATATTTATAAATATTATTAAACATTTAAATTGAATCACACTGTTATTCAGAACAACCATTCAGTATCATTTTACGAAACTATATATTAAATCATTTTATATCATCATTTTCATCAGAAAGGCTTTGACCAAGCTATTAATCTACCATATGAAAGTGGTTGACGAGGGGTTGGGTCAGTGAAGATAGATGTAGTGGACAACTGACGTCAATTATAACAGGGCACAGCTTGAGAAACGATGCACTAAATTACAGCCTGTCCCACAGCTGAGCCACGACGATCTATTTATCAAAAATAAATAAAATACTTAGTGAAACTGCAATACACAGGCTTTAGGGGAAATTAATACATTAACAAAAATAATAAAACAAGAAAATTTATAACATTATTTTTCCAAACACAAACATCATCCTTTAGCTTTTGAAAGAACATGAAAGTTACTTGTGTTAATTGAATAACTGTTATCTTATAGGAATTAATGACAAATTGTGTTATCATTTTGCTTACTAATACATTTTTCATATTAGGAATACCTAATGAAAACTTTATGGTACTTTCACTGGTAATAAAACCAAAGTATTTTGATTTCAAAAGACATGTAACATTATTGTCCTAAAAATATCAATTCTTGTGTGTGGCGTGTGTGGGTTTGTGCGTGGATAAAGTGCAAGTGTATGAGTCTCATTACAAAGGATATATTCACCAAAACCATTGTTATCATTATCAAGATTGTTTTCCCTCAGGCAGGCACTGCTGCAGCCTTCCACCAAACCTCTATGTTTTGAGCAAATCTTTTTGTTTCTCATGCTTCCCTTTAACTCTTACATTGTTCACCATCCGATACATTCTTCTCTTTCTTCTAACATTCCTTTTTATAGCTCTTCTGAACAGGTTTTCTCTTCTCATTATAAGTCCTAACTAATTAATTTTTCTTCTTGTATCCTCTCTTTGCCCAGTACTCTTGCCCTCAGTACTTCTTCATGTCACTGTCTTCCCATCTAATATTCTTCATTCGTTTCTATATACAGATTAAACTCTTACATTCTTACATAACATTTTAAAGATTGTTAAAAAAACCAAAAAAAAAAATAAATTAAATATTTTTTCGGTATAAAATCATCATAGCTTACGTCTAGAAGCTGTTGGAGTTATTAAAATCCATGGTATTTTAGAAAAAAAATTGTTATGGTAGTAAATAAAATATATAAATGGTTTCATTTAATAAAGAAGATAGTATTAAGTATAGTGTAGTGTTGGATATTATCTGTGATTACTACATTTAATGAGTCTTCCGACATGATGTAGTAAATCAGGAGACTGTTACTACACGATGCTAAATTCACCGTTAGCATTTGAGCGAAGCTCTGACACGTGGTTTTGTTAATAGTCAGAAATTAATTAATTACTTGTTGAATCTTGAGTAAATACGATTGAAGAGACATTTTAAACTGGTTCAATAATACAATAAACCAACCTATAAGTACCAGTAATGTGGTAAGAAAAATATTATAAACAATCGGAAACAAAATTGTAAAAGATAGTCCAAGACAATAATACGTATACCCACATTCACATTCAAACAGTTAGGTTGTAAAACAGGTGCATAAAAGAACTGAAACGTGGGGAAAATGCAAGACGTAAAGTCGTTGCTATGGTTGCGGCTAGCTTACATCGTCATACCATTGGTTGTAGCATTCCCGAGCTCTTCGTAGTGCCAGCATTTAATGTAAGAGCGATCTGATGTCAAGTCGGGACGTTCAATAAATAAACAATAACTCAATAATTTTGCTATCACACGATCTATTCGTCAACGTCAAAACATTTATCCACTGTCTAAAACATAAACTAATACATTTATGCTAAACAATTTCAAAATAATGTCGTATTACTTCATGGAATATTTTGATTGCTTGGAATTAATTTACTTAATTCGACTTAAATATAAAAATTCATATAGGTACTATAAAAATGTATACATACAATTATCAATAAAATATGAATATATGGCATTCAAAAAGCATATTCTTATCATAAAAAATATATGTTTAAAAGTGCTGTATGGATACATATTAATTCTGAATAAAGGAAAGCTATAATTAGAGTTATGTAAAGCAAGAAAAGTAAATAACAAACAGGGTACATAACTAATAGTAACATTTAAAAACATATTAGTTCCAATGCTTTATGGTTTAGTTTTTCAATTCTACTATGGAAGAATTATTAGTGGTGGTGCATGTAATGATCAGATATATACAAGTGATTTGTCGAGGTATTGCTCCGACGGTAAAGGGGGGGGAGGCAATTTTTCGCTCGGTTGAACCAAAAATTTGTGGCAACTGAATTACTGCGTAGAGTTAGTAGTTTCTATATAGATAATTATATTCTTTCTTTCCTTTCTGAAAAGAAAAAGAGTATGCCCATCTCATTTTAAACCTTATTTTGCCCACAAACTATTGATCTATGCGGGGAACTTATTCAGACAGTGTAAGGGGGTGACCTAATACAGTACAAGGTGAACATTACTGACAGTGCTTCCAGTTAAGGTCAGGATTGGATGGATCCTCAGAATACTTCAACTCAGGTACAAGTTTTATGTACAAGTACGCCACCACTCTACGACTAATGGTTAGTTTTCAACTAATATTCAATACTTATTACCCAATGAATAAAAGAATAAATTTATTATTTTATTGAAATGTCAGTATAGTTTTAAATTTAATATGTTTGTTAATATATATAATTGTTAATAAATGTAATTGTAAAACCATACAGTTTTACTTGTTTACTTCCAACTAGTAAAATTCCCATATAATGTTCAGTCATCATGATACGAATTTTTTGTCGGTGTGAGATTAATTCATATTTTCAGGATCATCAATAGTTCCTTTCTGTAATCTATGCTGAAAAGTGTACAATGTACATATTGGGTGCTTTTGACCATGTTAAACAAATGTTAAGTATAATTAACATGCTCATACGCACATTAAAGGAGGAGAAATTAGAGTAAAAATCCCTCACTCTAGAGACCATAATCTAGAGACCAACGGTTTAAAAGAAACTTCCAAACCATCATTAGACCTGATGGACTTCGAGAACAATCGTGCATCCTTCATCAGTCACCCATCCAAGGAACAGCCAAGCATGATTTTACTTGATACTTTTCTTGCAGTAGCTCTTCAATTAAGGGTTTTGGTCATTAACGATTTTAGTCATTATCCTTTTACTAAATACAGTTTAATCAATGATACTTGTGGTCAAAAGTAAATGCCGATGCCGAAGGCCGAGATGTCTCGAGCGTAGTGAGTGACGGGTTGGCACGTGAAGCTTGCAAGTGTATCTTAAAATTCATACATGTTTAAATAAATAAAATGTTTTCCATGTACCGAATAAGGGTAATGAGTGAGATGATTGTTTTAATTCGAAAGAAATATTTAATTTCGTAAAACACTAAAACACCTTGCAATAACAGTGACGGTGTCGCCATCTGTATAAAACAGCCTGTGGCGACACCCTAATGAACTTCCTGCTTATGTGACGTCATGACGAACACGCAACAATAGTGGGTGTTTTATTTGAAAGGATACTCATTAGCGAGTTGAAAATGTAACAAATATCACAAGCTTTAAAAGTATTTTTCTAAAAAAAATTTTTATTATATCACATTTTACAATTTAGTCTTGTCTACGTATAGTACTTAGTTTTATAAATTTTTATTTCTTGAAATATATTTAGTCATCTTTGAAAGTTGATGTGATTGTTATAACTAAAACAAAATATTATAAAAACATAACATCAGCTATATTAATATATGTTGGACACAGAGATAGTATCATTAGTTATCTTATAATAACAATGTATAAACCACGAAACAACATCCTAATAAACTATTACGAAATATGTTTGATGTTTCCTCAAATATATTGTTCGAATATAATTCTTACATACAATGATTGTAAATTTTTAAAAGTCTGAATGTCAAATATTGCCATATTATCAATACATAATGTCATTTTGAATATGTTAATAATAATAGCAGTAAAAATTAAGAAAAGCAGATTTTAAGTTATAACCTTGATATGACATCAGTGGTTATGGTAAACAACGAGTCAGTCCAATTTATAGCTGTATGTGTATTTTTTATCAACAAATAAACATTTCAAACTGCCTAGACACCTACAAAAATTATATTCTAATACGTACATTTATTGATAATATGTAAAAATAAGTTAATATTCCGAACGAGATCATTATTTGAGTTTTATTGATTCTTAAAATCCCACTATGCAAATATTGTATATAACTTTTTTTAAATTTATGTGTAATTTTAAGTTTATTTTTCTTGTAGATATAAAAATACTATCATACAAAGCATGTAGTAATCGGTGGTTCTGTTCCTACTGCAGATTGATGTTCTGACAATATTTATTTGCTTCAACTAGAAAAATTACTCCATTTTAAAATGTTGTATCAAAATAGCATAGCATCTTTAAAATAACACTTTATTTTGGTGTTTATCACCTACGTACTTGGTATTCGTTTATCTAACTGCCATTTTCTAAACTCTTTTGTCTAAACTTGTGATCATCATACTGCAGGTAATCTACATAATATTTCAAACTGTTCTGTGAATTATGTATATTATGACAAAGGTTTGTCCTTTAAAATTTAATTTTCAAAGTTTGATTCCATTTTTTGGAAAATTTATGAAAAAATGAGTAAAGCAATAATGCTTCACTGATTAACCAATGCCAAAATAAAATACAGTCATTTTTTTTTTTTTTTTTTTTTTTTTTTTTTTTTTTTTTTTTGAGATTACAACAAATTTTAGCTACTACAAAACCCATGTTACCTAAACCGTACTTATTATTTTTTATGTTGAATTTTTCTTTTTAAATATCTTATATTTAGAATGAAAAAATCAATATAATGAGATCTTTTGTAGCTTATTTATTATTAATTTATAATTTTTTACGAATGTACTATTTTACAACCAAGATCTCTAAATAGTTATATTTGAGCACGCTTCCATATTTTTTTATGTTTGAAACGAAAAATATAATTTTTATGTTTAAAGGAATAAAAATAGTTTTTCACTCTCTGTTAGGCGGTACCGTCTAACGAACTTCCTGTTCTGCGGCGTCGTGCAGGCAGGAACAGACAACCATTGAAGTTTCTTTCTCACAACAATGAAGTGCTCCTATTGGACATGAACGTCATTAGTGAGCTGAGAAATTCTTATAATCTGCTCAAATTTTATAAAACTATAGTAATATTAATATTATTAATAATAGAGAATACTCTTAACTGTTAATAAGTTAAAAAATTAAATGTTATCTTAGTATTGTTAACATTTTACATTGATACTACGGTATGTTTACGATTATTGGAATATTTGTTATAAAATACCATGAGAATATTACTTATTATAATGTATAATTATTATTTTACGGAAAATAATTTACTATATACAGTATTAAAATATAAACTGTTGTAAATAGTCAATATAAAGAGACAATATAAATACCCAAGAACTAGAATTAAAACCATTAAAAGTGTAACTTTAAATCAATATAAATAAACACCACATCTGATAAATTTTATTTTATTCCATTGTTTTAATATTTACATTGATTTGAATTATACTTTAACAAAGAAACTCTTTAAAAATCGTGGATTTAAATTATAACATTCTATTTTGGATGTGCAGGTTCAAGGGATGTTTGTAGTTTGATTAGAATGTATGTCAATTGAAATACACACCTTAAACTCAGGTTTACAAAAATGGTTTACAGTTGAAATTAAGTCTAGATTAATGATCCTATTAGTTTGAACTAGTGTTTTTAATACATATTTTTTCTTGAAAGCTAATCATAATTTTTTAACTGTGCGCTAAGCTTATTGACATTTTTTATTGAAAAGTACATTTCCTTAATATATAGCTTTTTAAAATTTAAATGTAGTTACTAAAGGTAATATAGTTATTTTTATATGCATATTATTAATATTAAATTTATTTAATTTTTACAAACCCTGGCCTTTCACTTATTCTTAAAAGAAGAGAGTAAAGTCTACTTTTATATTAGGCAACCAGGTCGTTTGTCTTTCAGGCAGTAACAAAATGCATTGAAGTTTATATTTAATTACCACCATAAACAATTAGAGTGGCTATGAATGTTATCAATATTATAGCATAATATATTTCTATTTATATTTTATTTTATTTCTGATGTGGCTACTAAAAGGAGAGAAAAATAGAGGGTATAACAAGTATGCAAATATTATACAGATATTCAAAATATAAATAATTGTTGGTATAATTAATATGATATATAAAATATAAGAATACATTTACGTCAAATGTCCATTAGTACTGTAGGTTTTTGTAATATGTACATATATGTTGAATTAAAATATTTTCACGTAATAGAATTGTAACAAAAATTGCAAAACATATTTTTTATTAAGATCTACGTTTAAATAAAATAATTGCTTCCTCTTTAAATTGTTGCAAAATCGCTCTTTCACAGATGAATTTCATAGTTGCCTAAAATAGAACGATGAAAATTATTCCAAGACGAAATTGCTTTCTGAGTGTAAAAATATAAATATCAATATCCTCTGAAATAATTTTAGTAAAATATTAGTATATTTTCTGGAATAAAAATGTATTTGCGTTTTTTTTTTTTATTATTATTTCCCCGCTTAAAGGTACTATAATTTCCTTACTAAACGTAAAAATTATAACCACAATCGTTTATGGCCAAAGAAGTATTGTATAGGAGGTATAAGATTGTTCAGAAGGAAAACTGAACTAAAATAATGTTGCAGACCATAAGTAGAACATGACTTATGTTTTTATGTAACATTTTTTAGTTGATAATTGGCAATGATGTTCTATACGGCATTAGAAATATTTGCCTCGATGATCTTTTAATATCTTTTAATAGATCCTATTGATCTAATGGCATCTTGTGTTACTAAACATAATAAATTTAAATATGGAGTCCATCAACTTTTAAGCACGATTTTTCGGAAACATGAAAAGAAAATCATATTCAGTTACAAGAGAATAACTAGTTTAAAACTGTTTTCTTTCAACTTCAGTGATTACGTAGTAATATTTTGAATCAATATTAATCGAATATTCTTCACTATTATTATGTATGCATAACTGAGACACTGACCAAAGATATATAGAGGATTGTGAGGGGCGAATGAGTGTGATGAATGTAAATAAACGAGTGTAGTCATTGTTACTAAGGTCGTCTGTACCTCAGAATGAGAATATTAATAGCCCAATAGCCAGAGCAACTAAGGAAGCTATAATTTTACATGTAATTTAAATCACGTAGCATTGGTGTAATTTTTCAGCTATTTGACAAGCTTTATAATCACTTACTGACCCTACGCAACATCCGGACCCTGACTACTACCCAACAAGGACACCCTAAACTTTTCTAGCAATGTTCATGCTGATGGCATCCATGGAGCAGACGCCATGTTGATACTAAGTGGACCGATCATAGAATCTATGGTCTACAATCTCCTCAACACTTTGCCTTATGTAGTACTTTGGGTTACAGAGCTCATACCGACATACATACACACGTAACATACAATCAAATAATATTAGTTGTAAATACAATTAATAAATTGTGTAGAGTTTTGAAAACTGCCATCTCTCTCTTGCCAATCAAAACAGAATTGTTAACATCGTTGAAATTATTTTATGATGAACACGAAGCATTTACTTACTCAAATTTCTTTCCCAGTTAATTGATCATTTCTTTACCAGTCTGTTCTTACTGACCTTCCAAACTTCACTCTTTCCTTTAACTAGCATACACCAAAAACATCAAACAATGGTGACTTTAGATTGTTACGAACGTGTACTATACATTATTTATCGAAATCAACCGTTACAAATTAAAAAAAAACACCATTATTTAATTTTAACATTTTACATTCCCAGGGGATAAATGATTTTAAATATGTACGAGTTATACTCCAGACAATTAGCGTTTAAAATATAAATGGAATCTACCACTCATAGAATGGTAAATGTGGTAATAAAATCCAAACATTGCGGGCACAGGTCGTCAAGTGGTAGTGAAACCACTTGACAGAGACAGCCACCGCTTATGAATGACCACTTGTGACCTTCTGTATGCAACGTGTGTAGTTTTATTTGGTTGGCATCTATACAAACGTTTCATAATTCACAAAAATTGCAATAAATTCATTGTTTTCAAATAACATAGTTATAGAATAAAAAATATACGCATGATATGTAGAAAAATGAAAGTTGGGTAGTTATATTTTATATATTTGAGTGATCTTAAGGAATTTCAAACATTAACATTTAGCATAGTTATGGGTAGTACAGCAATTATACTATATTACTTTTAATGATTACAGAGTAACCTAAATTAAATTACTATATCATTAAATTTGTCCAACTCTTGGCGCAAACGTCCTCTAGGGATATTGTTATTTAGTTTTTTTTTTTTTTAACTCTACACCCCAGTTCACATGGGCCTGCAGGCTTGTGCGTGAACTTTATTCAACGAATTAAGCACTGACCATTGCTATAGAGGTAATGACACCCCCACCTACCCATACATGTGTTTTATTTTTACAGAATGAAAACACCTTATTTTCATATATTAAGATTTTTAATACCTGTGTAAAAATAACACATAAACAGGACTCGTTTTCCTTTTCTTAAATGATTGTACGTAATAGGATTGACGGTCGAAAGAGTGTAAATGACATCCAATACATTTCGTGTGACCCTTTAAGTGCAATTTTATGATAGAAAACATGATTTTACTAGTAACATTATTTTATGACTTATGATTCTTTAATAAAACACACACACACACACACACACACACACACACACACACACACACACACACACACACACACACACACACACACACACACACACACACACACACACACACACACACACACACGCACGCACGCACTAAGCTTGACCCAACCGCTCACCTACCCATAGGTGTAGTGGTGTTGACCCCCTACCCCAATACATGTATAGTTATAGTTACCCTCCCACACTGTAAAGTGGTGATGACCCAGCCACCCTTCCAAGTACATGTGTCAGTTGGTAAAAATGTATCCATTTAATCCTGCTTTGACTACCATGATAAGCTGTGGCCTCTTTGGAAAACTTTGACTACTGGGCTGTTAACAAATGTGATTTCCTATTAGATAGAGCTAAAAACGTAGTTTCAAAAAGCTTTTATGAAATGAAAATGAACACCTTTCCAAAACTAGAGCTAAGCTATTTATATATTCCTGACATGTGATCTAGGTTGATGTGGCAGTCAACATGTGGCCATCAGTAGTGTCAAGTGTCCGGAAGTGACGTCGATGTTTGTGGAAAAAGGGTGGAGAATCTTGACACAAAACCCTCTTGTTGGCTCAGTAGAGAGTGAAGATGGGTGAGTGGCTTTCCAGACTTCACCCCGGGTGGAGGGGCAGTTATCAAATATCAAGCCTACGAGGAATAAAACCTTTTTTATGTAGCAAAATGTAATTTATGTAGTGTGCAAAATTAAGATGTTTACATACATTGCTCTTGTGCTATTTAAAAGACTGATAACTGTTTATTACTTAATTGTGATGAAAGTTTTTAATGATTTTCATTTTTTTTGTCCTAAAGACATAGTATGTACAGAAAAAGTACATTTTCATTTGATAAATATTTATTTATTCAAATAGAAAATCAGAATGGAATCATTCATATTTAATTGTATTGATAATTTAATCGTCATTCACGTTCTATCAATTTGCTTGGACTCTAGCACTGCCATATATTTGAAATAAGGCCTTAAAAATTAATACAGAAATATACTTCTTAAATGTTTTAAATAAAAATCTGATGATTGGACGTAATTGTGTTGGTAAGTATATGTACTTGCAGTCAGTTTTCTTTTCATACTTAAAATTTCTCTGCAGTGATTAAATGTTTTAAGTCTATTTATAATCTAGTATAAAACTAACTAATAAAGAACTCAACCTTCAACTTCCACTTGTACTGGCCTTTAAAAGTTATTCTATTCAATTCCTCAGAAACTCACCCCATTTGCACTTTGGGTAAACAAAGTAAACAGACTTTGTAGTTAATATGGTACTTTGTACTATGTTACTTAAATGTGACATTAAATTCTTAACTAAAGTTAAAAATTTATAAACATAAAAGAGCTTTATTATATAGTACTATTTACAATACCTAATTCGCGGTAACTATATTATGCATATATGTAATGATTAATACACGTAAAGCGAAAATAGTGAAACAAAAACAAATAAGACTTGTCACACATTCTTTGTGAAGAATGAGGTCGAAGTTCATGTAAAGTGACAGCCGACAGTTACTTGTGGAATGTAAAGTAACATCACACTGCATTCACATTCCTCAGTTACATTTTCTACCCCTGTTTTAAATACAGTTATACAGCTGTTACAACACCAGTTTCTATTGAACTTAAACTATATTATTTTAACAGCACTAAATACTCGTTGAATAAATTATATCTTCATATTTGAGAGCTAAAAACGTAACACAATTTAGTTTAACAACGTTTAGTATATGTCGTTGATGTACTAAACACATCCAGCCCTATTGCCTGGAAAGATGTTGTCATAAATTTGATTGAAATTTCTTATACACATATAAATGTATATGGAAAAGTTGTGAAATGTAAGTCATGTCTAATTTGTGTTATGTTTGCATGGATACTGACATAAACTTTTTACTGTACAACATATGGCCGCCTTTATTTTCTTGGCTGAACCTAAGTTCATAAAACCTAAATTTACAAATACAAAAAGATAATGGCCACTTCACTGGATAACTTATTGTCATATATAAAAAAATTAAATATTAAACCATTGAAACCCTAAACGTGTTAACTGCCATTTTAAAAATCAGCTCTAGTATTAAAATATATTCAGGTGTTACACAGAGCCAAACTCCAATCAACCCTGAACAAACACTTGAGGCTACACATTGGTGACGTAATTTCCGCATCTCCAGCTGCAATTGTACTGTATAGCGGAAATACTACTGCTCAGCTGTGATGAAGAGTATTTATAGAGGTATTTAACGTACATTGTATACGTCGATAAGTAGTGTAGGCGAAGTATAAAAGTCAATAATTTCATTAGTTTCAAGATACAAACTCCAATCAACCCTGAGCTAACTCTTGAAGACATTGGTGACGTAATATACGCACCTCAATAAGTTATACTGCGTAATGGAAATGTTATTGTAAAATCAGTTGTAGTGAAATGTGTAACAATGACTATTATTACACATTTACTTAACTTACATTATACATTTAAATAATAAATTTATAAATTTTTTTAAATATATATTTTTATTATGATACACAGAAATTTTAAAGAATAGCAATCACTGAGCAAAGGCTGAATGTTGTGATCAATTAATGATGTAATCAACATAATATTTCCCCACTGTACCAACATCAAGGGCTACGAGGGTAGTTCACCCTACCTGAACCCCAACGTCCCCAACGTGCCCCTCCAGAGGCCCTTTTCTAATCCCTGCAAGCCCCTTATACCATTTGTAACTAATAAAAATACCCTTTACAATAGTACATTAATTAGTTTTGTATATATTATTATTATAAGTAGTGTTAATAAATTTTAATCGTGCAATTTTTAATTGGCATTATATTTTTGTCTAACTATTATTTACTATTTCAATAACACAAAATTTAAAACTAAATGGATCTGTTTCCAAGATCAATTACCTCGTAATACTGAAACAAAGTATAAAAAACAAAAATACTTATATAAAGCCGAAAACCAAAGAATCATTATTGGTTATGTTATATCCTAAGAGAGGCTTTGACCAAGCTATTAATCTGCCATATGAAAGTGGTATACGAAGGGTTGGGTCAGTGAAGATAGATGTAGTGGACAACTGACGTCAATTATAATAGGGCACAGCTTGAGAAACGATGCACTAAATTACCCACAGCTGAGCCACGACGGTCAATTTATCACAAAGAAACAAAGTAAATAAAAAAACCCGTAATTATTATTTTCATTATCTTCTTATTAAACGTTCTATTTCAAAAAGTCGATCTTGGAATGCATCAAGTCCTTGGATGAGTGTGATTGAACAATAACTATGGGGAAATATTATTTGATCAGAAAACCACCTTAATTTAGAGACAAACAAACAAAGGCATTTCATGAAAAGAGGGCTTACGTTACCTTGAATACAAGCAACTTGACTGATTGTTATTGGTAACATAAGTGTTTTTGAAACTGTTACTCCCACAATATCAGTTCTTACCAAACCTTAGTGTTCCTGTGGTAATAACTAATATTAGGAACCAATAAACCTTTGAAATTATTTTCATATTACTTTTTAATTTATGTTAAAAAAATTACTCTACCTTCATTATATTAGTGCTCAGTCACAATTTAATTTCATAATATAATAAAGCAACATTACTGTACCGGTTTTTTCCTTTACTCTGATTAAATTGTCTCCTGTATTTAAATAAAAACTTCCATATTACATTGTGACATGGTTCAGGTTAAATTCTTAAGCTTCCAAGTTTTATATAATACATGACATCCGTTTACGTGTTAGACCTACGAATTCGTTAATTTGTACTAAACGGTTTTTCTTGTAATAGCTTCGCTTGAACAACGAAAAACGGTCAGATAAAAATAATCACATTGGTTTATTAAAACACAAAAATAACTAACATTTGTTTTCAATGTGGTGTTATATTACAGAGCAAAGAAATTATTATTATATTTTATGTAACTCTGAATCTCAAACAAAAATTAAGAACTGTGGTACACAGGTTTAGATGAATCAGCCCATCCCATATGTTTATGAATATCAGGAAGTAAGGTTTTATCTAAAAAAAACTAATTTCAGAAATTTAAAAAAAAACTTTACCTCGTGATATTTTTAGACTTTGCAAATACTAATAGTAAAGTGGAATACATTACTCCATGATCCGCAACACCTTTCATCATTCCTTTTTTAACTTTAACTTTAACTTTCCTCATTTAAGGTTGTTATTACGTTTTTTTTATTTTATTTATTTTTTTTGTAGTTAAGGTTGTGGCCTTAATTAAAGCTACTATTTATTTTTGATATGTTGAACAACTTAAATGAGAGATTAAAATGAAACTTCTTCAATGATAAAAATTTTTCTTTATTTATCTTCTTATAAATTACTGCAACAAATAATAATTGGTTTCTTCTACAAATAATGGTAAAAACGAAAATAAAAATCTCTTATTTTATTGACTCAATGGAACATAAATAAATTAAAACAACTCTTCCAAAATAATAAATTAAATATCTTCAGACCAGAACCTTTTTTATTAATTTAACTTTTTCAATAAATTTCTTTAAATCAATAATTTCAAAATTCAAAATTGTAATAAATTGCTTTAAAAGTCTTTAAATTCAAAATTCTTTAAATTGAAATTGCCTTAAAATTGCTTTAAATTGAAAATTTCAAAATTGCCTCCGGGAGATCTGGAACCAAAAGAAATAACCAGCTTTTAGTGACTTGAAACATTTTTCTTTTTACTTACAAAATTTAAAAGCAAAACCAAGAAAATCAAAACACTCTAAAAACTGTCACTAGAAGAGTGACTTCAAACCAGAAACAAGTTTAACCGCGCATGCTTGGTGAATCTTACCCTATCTACTGAAACCCTACTGAAAAACCTAACTAAAGATAACTTGTAAAAATTACTTACGTAGCTATCCTGGAGGTTTAAATCCCAAACGTGACCACAACAAAGCTCGACCGGCATACACCCTCTCACTCACACGCGAACAAGATAATTGCCGTACCGGTAAAAGAACACCGAACGGTTAAGTCGCCGTGTAGAACAAACGTGGTCACTCACTGAAAGATATCTTCAAACTGACGGAACGCTCGCAACCCTTCCACCAACGGACTTACCCCCTCTTGACTCTAGAAGCTAAACCAACCAATTAGAACCCTCTAAACCAGGACATCTGAACAGGTAAGGCTCACCAAACATGTTGCCTTCAGAAAACATGTCGCATGAAATTGACAGGAAATTAACAAACGTGAATATACTGGTTATTTAGCTAAATTATATGGGAAAAAACTACTTTTTTATTTGAAAGGGGAAGATTCTGAATTTTTCTCAAAACTTGGAGAATTTATATCGAAAACTTTTGGTAAATTAACCAAACTCCTAAACATAGCAGTTCTTATAATATTTCACATTTTCTAAATACAATTCTCTAATTTAATTATAATGAAACAATTAACAATTGTTAAAAGGTACAATGAAAAAGCTACATTCTAATTTCCTATCGAGTTGAAGAAATATTTATTTGACGAATCCTTCAAGTATGTTTTGAAAAATTTACAGTTTTTTTTATATATTTGATCATATTTTTTTCGCCAATAGGAGATAAATATTTGTAATACCACATCTAAAATATATTTAATAACAATATAAATAATTACTATTCACAAAATACACAGCACTTCAGTGTGTTAAATATGAATAAAAATACATACATACGCACATGTGTACACAGAACTTAACCGTTTATCATCATATATTTGTTGATATTTATTCTATTTTGTTTTGAAAAGGCCAATTCCTTTCAAGCAAATTATTGATTGAGTTCTCGATGTAGCTTATTTTTAAATGGATGTATGTTGTATTTCAAGTTTTGGTAGTTTCTTAAAGCACTTTATTTTATTTTACTATTAGTTGAGATATCACAATATATCAATTACATTTAATCTTATCAAAGTGAACCTCCCACAGTGTTACTCCCTATAATAATATAGTTCTCATGATACGATGAAATGTATCTATATTCTATATTCTATATTCTATATTCTATATTCTATATTCTATATTCTATATTCTATATTCTATATTCTATATTCTATATTCTATATTCTATATTCTATATTCTATATTCTATATTCTATATTCTATATTCTATATTCTATATTCTATATTCTATATTCTATATTCTATATTCTATATTCTATATTCTATATTCTATATTCTATATTCTATATTCTATATTCTATATTCTATATTCTATATTCTATATTCTATATTCTATATTCTATATTCTATATTCTATATTCTATATTCTATATTCTATATTCTATATTCTATATTCTATATTCTATATTCTATATTCTATATTCTATATTCTATATTCTATATTCTATATTCTATATTCTATATTCTATATTCTATATTCTATATTCTATATTCTATATTCTATATTCTATATTCTATATTCTATATTCTATATTCTATATTCTATATTCTATATTCTATATTCTATATTCTATATTCTATATTCTATATTCTATATTCTATATTCTATATTCTATATTCTATATTCTATATTCTATATTCTATATTCTATATTCTATATTCTATATTCTATATTCTATATTCTATATTCTATATTCTATATTCTATATTCTATATTCTATATTCTATATTCTATATTCTATATTCTATATTCTATATTCTATATTCTATATTCTATATTCTATATTCTATATTCTATATTCTATATTCTATATTCTATATTCTATATTCTATATTCTATATTCTATATTCTATATTCTATATTCTATATTCTATATTCTATATTCTATATTCTATATTCTATATTCTATATTCTATATTCTATATTCTATATTCTATATTCTATATTCTATATTCTATATTCTATATTCTATATTCTATATTCTATATTCTATATTCTATATTCTATATTCTATATTCTATATTCTATATTCTATATTCTATATTCTATATTCTATATTCTATATTCTATATTCTATATTCTATATTCTATATTCTATATTCTATATTCTATATTCTATATTCTATATTCTATATTCTATATTCTATATTCTATATTCTATATTCTATATTTTAGATTCTACAACTACACCACAATGGTGTATTGTACAACCACTTACGGGAATGCCAATGAAGTCGATACCTGTAATATTGTGGTGTCCAAAGGAGTCCCACACATTACGTGCAGAAATGTACCAGTAATTTGTCTAGGTATTGCACGATATTGGGGATGGGGTCGGAAGCAATTTTTCGCTCGGTTAATCCTAAAATCTGTAGCAACTGCACAACTGGATTTGACCTAAGGGTTGTTTGTGGTAAACTGCTTAGAATTGATTAGATTTCACTATAAAGAACCCAATATATATAGATTTTTTACATTTTGTACAGTCTCTTGTAAAGCTATAAATATAGTTGAGTTAAAAATGGTCATACTGTCTCTAAGGAAGGCGATCAGGGGTGGGAGGTTGACTAACTGCTGGTCGTGGAGTTAGTAAGAAGCTTGGGAGTTCTCGGGTTGGAGGGTGATCCAGTCTTGGTCAAGAAGACGAATGGTTTCGTGGGAGGTCTAAGGTGGGAAGGTGAACCACTGTAGTCCTGATGTTAGTTGGGTGGGATGGCAAATATGGGAGGGTGGCAACTGATGGCTGTGGTATTAGTTTAATGAAATAGTGTGTTTGGGAATGTGAGCTTTATGTGGTTTGGACTATTAGTTTTATAAGTATGTTGATTGTTATTTAATAAATATTGCTTTTGAAAAACGCTGTACAGATAAAAAAACTCAAAGTTTATTTAGATGTGCATACATTCATATATTAGAATCACATTTTTTTACTAACCTTAATTATAGCCACGAATAGTCCAACAAAATGTTCACTTGTTTATAATTGTTGTTTGGAAACAACATTATCTTATTTTAATTATGAACGAATATAGCTGTCTAGTTTTAATTGATCCAGCCATTTTACCTCCTTTTGCGTGCGTCAAAATTTTTATTTAATTTTTAGCATCAAAATAGTAACCTGTAACGACAAACTTTTTTCTAATTTATTGCCCTTGTACAAAACAGTAAGTTGGTAAATTATTTTATTAAAAAAAAGAAATGTTTACCAGGTTTTCTTTAAATGTTTATTATGAAAATAGGGGTTTATATCCTTGCCTTACATAATTTTATTAGTATAATAAAATAAATTATCACTTCGGATTTTTTATAATAAAAGGCTTATACATCGATTATCAAGATCTCTATTTACACACTTAATTCAATAATTTATGGAGTTTAACTATTTTAATGCGTCCTCAAAGAAACATATTTAAATAAAATAATTAACTTAATGATTTACCCTTTTAATTGTCTTACAGTAATAGTATGAAGATTTGTTGAACGTGTAAGTTATATATAACATTAAATAAATTCTATAATTTATTTTATTTTGTTTTCTAAGTATTGAAGTGATTTAGAATGTATTATACTCAATCTATATTAACAATTACATTTACCTTTTAATAGATTACTAAATAGATTGTGTTGTACATGACTAATTGAAAATACAGGCAAAATCAAGTGCATTCAGATAAAATTAGTAAAGTGTCTAGAGGAATAAAACTTATCCTTGTTGAAACCCTCATTTATACAGCTCTCTGACTCATCTTCAGAAGTGGCTACGCCTCTGCCCCCATTTATTTATCTTCGTGAGAAAATCATGTGCCTCCTAACTAGCATGTAACACTTATTTTAGCAACAAGCAATTTCTTGGTTTATAACTTACATTCGGATTTTTGATAACTGATAATATTTGTATTTTACCTCTTATCATTGAAAATTTCTGAGTAAATAAATATAGAAGAAAGCTAAATTCTATAAAAAGATACTATCATAAAATTATATGTTTTAAAAATTGATGTTCAATAAATATTATAAATAACACTAAACAATTATTTTTTTGCAATGGATACAAACAATTTTATTGCAACTAAACATTATTTTTAACGATCACTAACAAATTCTACGTCTTCGGGGTTCAACTGCGTCACTGGGCTATCTACAAACATTGTCGACGTTTCGGTCACATTACCGTAGGCCATCCTCACGGCGAGACGATCACTGTATCACAGAACTCGACTGGCAGGTACGGGTCGGGCTCGTAGGTTATATACCCGCCTGGTGGTGGAGGGGGTGTTCTGGTAACTTCCATACCGTTCCAGTCCTTCTTGGCTCAGGCCGCTTCTGGAATTTTCTCGATTATTTTTGATACGTGGGGACCACTGAGCTCCCGTTATGCATTGTACTTTTAATTTTCTTAAAATTGATTTCCACGTATTACTTAATTCTATTCCACTATCTTAATTAAAATTGTCAGTATGCTTTCTTATTTCTACATCTTCTAAGATATTTCTTTCAAATTAATTATCAGAATTTACTAAAACGCCAACTTTGTCAAATTCTATTGCATGATTTGTTTTAAACGAATGGTCGGCAATTGCAGATTGTGCCGACCATTCGTTTAAAACAAATGCTGCAATAGATGAAAATATAGATATTCTAAAAGTTTGTAAGAAGGGTCGTATTAAGTAGGTATTAATGCTTGGGAAGAGTTATTTATTTTTAATGAAAAAACGTTAGGGTCGTGATAAATTAATGAACAGGTTAGTTTTGATTCTGAAATAGTTTTTAATAATGTATTTTCAGTACCTAAAAGAACAGAAGTAACAGACAATAGGAGTGAACCAATAATATCACAGCAGCCATCATTTTGACGATTCCAGCCAATGGGATCACGTATTCATAGGCCTATAAATTGAGTTGTAGAACACCATTTTCCATTCTTTTGTGAATCCCTCTGGTTTGAGGAAGGTGAGCGTGGTTAACTGAAATCGATCACCATAATATTTGTGCATTTTGTGCTTATATTATAATATATTTGTGCTGTGTGACATTTACGTGTATTGTATAACTTTAATGAGGCTTTATGTTTAACTAAAAGTAAGGCGGATTGATAAACTTTAATATGTTTATTTATATATTTTTAGAAAACATACAAAACAGGTTTTCAAAAGCTCAAAAAACGTGTTATACTACAAAATTTAAATATTATTAAATATATTATTTGAGATACGTGTTCCTCTCCTATGTAATTTATGTGAATTTTCACATAATACATGTTGAAAAAGATTATTTTTGTGCGTGGTTCGGTACACGAATCGTAAAGCATATAATTACTTTACTTTTTTTTAAATTTGTTTTACTGCCAAGTAAAATGGTTTTATAAATTGTTTCAAAAACATTACAAAAAAATACTTTATTTTATTTATAACATCATCCAATGCACACTTAAAAGTTGTACTTTATTAAACTATCACATTAATTCATACGTAAATAATTATACATTGCTTAAAAGTGGCTTTTCCAATATTATCAGGAGTCAGTGAATACATTTTTAGTTGGATATTGAGACAATTATTTACTGAAATATATACGTTGCTATTTATTTTCATTTATATTGTCTTTTTCTGTTCCCTAAGGCATTCTTGTCTGCTTTAAAAGAAATATTATCTCCACTTATTTTATCAACTTATATCATAGTAATAAATTTTCTACTCGTAATATTATGTTATTTATGCTTCCTAGTTTGAAAAAATAAATAAATTAAAAAACTAATAATAACTTTTCCTGACGTGACTGAATAGGGTTTATGATTGAACAATAATTTTACTATGTAATTATTTCGACGTTTATTATCTTTAAACGATACATTTAGTAAATGTTATTATCAAATACCAAGACGATGATCGTAGAGATATGAGAGAGAATGAGGGGTGAATTATTGTTAAAAGTGTAAATAAACGAGTGTAGTCGTTCTTACAAATTAATGTATAATGTTCCTTAGAAAGAGCTATTTATTAATAAACCAATATCCAGAGCAACTAAGAGACCTACAGCTTTACGTGGAATAGAAACTACGTAGAGTTGGTCTAACTGACAATGATTTTCAGCTAAATGACAATATTTACACTCAGTTCTCTTCCTACTAAACATCTGAACTCTAATTATTACTCAAGACGAACACCAGAAGAAATTAAAAAAATAATAAGAAAAAACATACTTCTCTAGAAATGTTCTGTTTAGAAGATTTCTTATCGTATGAAACCAGAAAATTGTAGTTTATGATACTGAAATAAAAAAGTCTTTTTAAACAAATAATTAACAATCTGGTGTAAATTGCATATGTATCAGTAAACAAACAAAAAACACGTTTTACATATCCCTTATAAACTATGTAAAAATAATTTATGTTTTAAGGCTAAAAAAACTAAAATATCCAACACTTTGTCGCAGCAGTGCACTGTTCTGTTTTAAGACTTGGCGTTGACGGCTTGGAAACAGGCAACGGATTACATTTAGTCTGGTCTGTGAGTGACAGCCCTCTAAGATATATTCTGCCAGAACCACCACCCCTCAACCCCCCACCAGAATGGAAGATATTTTTTTCAAGGCATTCCGTACCGTATAGTCACTGTTTAATACTGAACCATCCATACCGTCCAATAAACTGACTAAGTATAGTTACGACCAGCGCCATTTATCAATGTCTGTTACGATAAAGTTAGTGACATAATATTGCAATGTATGTAAAATTTACGGGGTTAATTAAAACAGCCGTTATGTGTCCTTAATGAGGTTTGTTATCGTAATATTAAGTTCATCATGAAAGATATTGGTCACGACATTATTGTATTAGATGATCAATAATGTAAAGTTTAATTTTTAATCGTATGTGTTTAATCGTATGAATTAATATGAAGGGTTTATTGGTATGTTCCTAACAAATATGAAAAGATATGAATTATTTTGTAAATGCATGATATGTAACGTATCGTCAATAATGTGTGTTTTTTTTAAATACGTGGTCTCAATTTAATAATTATTCACAACAAAAGGATAATACATGTACTAACCAATACACCTAATAAAGTACATAACTAACACACAGTGTGAGAAAGTCATTACTAATATCTTAACTAAAAAAAGAAAATATTTTCATTGCATGACTAAGCGTTCAAATTTACAATCTATAATAAACCACACAACATTTTATTTTTATAGTATAGTTAAATATAGTTAAATGGACAAAATTACTCTATACAAATGGAGTATTTTTCCTTAATTTACCAAAAATGTATTGTCTGACATTATTGAACCAACTGAGTGGGTTGGTAATACAACCCATTGAAGACCTCTAATGAGGCATCTCAGTGGAAATTCCATTGTGTCAAAACTCGCTGTGGAGTACAAATACAATTTGACACCACACGGAAACTCATTAGTCAGTAACCGAGCTTGATGGTTATATCTCACGTCCTATTTCTAAACCAGGTAATTTTAAATTTATTTGGAAACTCTTAATTTTTTATTTTTAATGGCGTGATTCATTATAATAATTTACTGTTGATCTTGCTTATATTACATATTAGATACACTATAAACAATAAATGATATTAAATTTAGCATATTTTTGAACAACATTGATAATTATTATAGGCATTCGTTCAAAAGAAAAATATTTTTAAATTTTTGACTAAAAGTGATTTATCTCCTTAAAATATAAACCATACTAAAGGGAAATTTAAAAAAATAAATACATTTGTATGGGTATTTGGCTAACTAAAGTGCTAATTTGGCCTTCATATTTAGATAAACAAATAATAAATCGTGTGATATAATCTATTAAAACATTGTTAATATAGTGGATTAAAGGTACTAACAAGTGTGAATTCCAATCAAAGAAAATGTTTTTAATTTGTAACCAATTTTTTTATATAACAATAACATCTCTTCACATTTTAAGTTGAAAAAATATTTTTTACTGAATGAATAGATTAATGATATGAAAAGTGTATTGCTAGAGTTCACTACAAATGAGGGAGTTGTGTACGATTTGCGGGGTGAGCTAGGTGGGGACAGTGAGGGGGAGAGAGGGGGTGGAAATACGTTGTATGTGTGTGTTAGTGAGGCAGGCACTTTGTTACTACTAGCGACAATCAAAATAAAATCTAGAACTAAATTATTAGAGTGCTCGACTGAGTAGACCCCTTAAGTAAATATAGAGGATGGATTTAACGATAAAACTCATAATGTCGTATTTTCTTACATTAATAAACTTTAAGTTCCCCAAAACAAATAAGTTTATGTATTTAAATAAACTACATTCTAGACATAACTTATGAAATATTAACATTTATAAAAAGCAGTAACATATGTATAAGTCATGTTTTCTGTAACGTGCTGCTGGAAAAATTTACTTTTATATAGTGAAGTTGAAATAGAGTTGTTATTGGTTATTTTATATATTCAAGTTATTAAATTTTCAATAAAAATCAATGAATTTTACTTTCAACTAGGTCTTTGCTGGTGAAAGGCCTAGTTGAAAGTAAAATGTATTGGTTTTTATTGAAAATTTAATAACTTGAATATTACTTTCATATGTTTACTATTAAATAACCAAACCCTGTAAATACCAAATATTACAAAGTTTACTGAATACTTTTGTTATAAAGTTCTATTAAAAATTTTTAAAATGTTGTTGTAAAGAGGCAATGAGCAACATTTGTTTGTAAAAATGGCTGCAGATAAAATAAAAGAACGCATTTAGAGAGAGCGGGGAGGGGTCACGAATAATGAGTGTGGGTGCTGCAGTGTGAATATTCCTAGCTGTTTATATTTAGTGAGATGGTATAAACCGACATTGGACATCTTTTTAATAACAAATTTATGTTTAATGACATAAGGCAATACAAATGAGAAGATTAGTAGATGGACCAAATTGTGGTTTGAAACATTAAAAAGTTACCAATATAAAACAATGCATGATATCGACAAAAAACTAAGACATCGTGTTTCGAAGATACCAAAATAGCTGCTAAGAGACAGGAAATATACACACTGCGCGTGCTATAGCTACTGTAATATACATCTCTCTCTAGAGTTTCATATTGTTGCCACATTATTGTAATTTTTTTTATAAAGAATTTTTCGGTGATGTAGTTTGTGATTTGAAAAATTGTTGTAAAACTATTCCATATTGACCTTTTTAAGTCCCATATTTAATGTTTATGATCCTTTCATCTGTTTATTTTAAATGCCATTATAATTTTATTGGCTTACATTTTGAAATAATGAGTATGCCAGTACAAAGTTTGTTACTGCATACTATAATAACATCTTTTTTCAACTGATCAACGGGAATTTTTAGTGGCCATGTCAAATTAATTTTAGTTTTCTACTTAACGCTTTTGTATCTTTATTAACTATTTATACTTTGATTAAGAAATTAATATTATCTTCTGAAGCAATAAAATGATAATATACATTTTTAAGATTGTTGAAGTGTTATTATAGTATTGTTTTATAAATAGTTTTTTAATTTATTTAATTTATTTATATCATATGTTACTTTATTATTGCTAGGTATTTATTTGCAGCAGGATAGATCTGCAGTTGCTTGTAAAGAGAAAATTATGATAAGTTGCCTGCCCCTGAACCGCCACAGTAATTAAAATTGTTACAAAAATACTGTATATTTCAAGAGTAAGAAATGGACCCCACCGACAAGTTTTTTGTAACTTGGTGGGGCCAAACAATTGTAAACAAACTGTTAATAAATAAATAAATAAATAAATAAAATTAGCATAATACGTGTTGGTAACATATACAGTAGAAGTAAACGTCACATAACAAAAATATATTACAATACAAGGACAAAATATATTCAAATACATAAAACAATACAGTACAAGTAATCGTTACACAACACAAATATATTATAATACAAGCACAAAATATATTGCAATGTCTGTGCATTTTGTGCTTATATTGTAATATATTTTTGTTGTGTGATGTTCACTTGTAATGTGTTGTTTTATGCATTGCCTCCTTATAACTTTCATTTAAGTGTACAATTGAGATGTTGTCGCACTAATGAAAATATTCCAACATAAAATAATCGATGGTGTTGGATAATAAAACTTACATAAAATTGCAATTTTAAATATACATCACTGTAACAGAGTTTATATTGAGTAATCGAGTTCATATGAGGTCTAAATATCTCTAATATATGAAAGTTTAAACAGTGTTACCTTCAACTGCAGTCATTTACCTTGGACATTGTTTAATGTTCATTTATTTTGTCAGAATACGTTAGTTACATGATTAAAATAGTTCTATACATTTGTTAAATGGGTAATATTACAAAAAAAGATTTAAATGTCGAATAAAAAGTCACAAATATGACAGTCTTGGTTGGTATTTAAATTGTTGAAAATTTCCAATGATTTGAGTATATTTAGAAAACGAAAAACACAACGTTTCTTCAGGTATAAATCTTGTTTCATCTTCAGTCAATCTATTTAGAGAATCTAACAGTTCAATTAACTGAGATTACAGGAATTGACGAAACAATAAATTTCAAAGTGACAATCAAAGTAATCCTTATTTAATAGAATAGTTATTTCAAAGTGAATCTCTAACATGACTAACGAACTTAACATAGGGGTGTAATGTGAATCTTAAAATAGTAATTTCACAGTTTTGTGACATTTCATTCTTAATGTTAACTCTTTTTCTATAAGTGTATGAATTTGGTAAGGATTGTAAATTTTAAAAGTACTATAAACGAGATGTTATGATCCTTCTTCCAACATCAATAATATATCAATACAATCATACAACAATAATACATCAACAATCATAAGCACATTGTTTGGGAATACAAAAGTAGATTTTGAATAATTTAATATTTACATGCGTAATTCAATAGTATGTAAAAATATTGTTTGAATTTTAAATACTTAAAAATCTTCTGAAGGTCAATGCATGAAAGTTAATGGTTTTGTAACAGTGGCAAATCAGCTTCGTCATGGTTTTTAATGCATTCGAAAATATAAATTGGTAAAAAGCACAATTTCATGTTAATACTTATTTACTTAATTTTATTCCAATACTTAACTGAATGACTTTGTTTATCAATTATTCATCAGGATCATTTATTTTTGGAACAATACGTCCTTACCTAATAAACATTTCGTATGGGTTTTATTGGGGAGATATGCCCATTTAAGATACAATCCTCCTCTTTTAGCTTTTAGGCTCGTTGGACCACCAGTTTAACTTCCGAACCACGCAAACGTAACAAGGATAACATCTGTTATGGTCAGTCTGGGAACCGAACTCGGACCGGTTGGATGACAAACCACCTTAACCCCTTAGCTACGGCTGCTGCAAAAGTTTTCCACAGAATTGACTTTTATTGAAATAAATTAAATATAATTGAAGTTGAGATTGCAAGGTGACATGAACTTTAAAATGGTTTTCCCAAAAATAAAAAATTCTATTAAAAATATGTAAAGAAACTTCTTAGCAGTACTTAAGAACAACATTTAAGCTTCACATATTTAATGCTTATTTTCCTATTGTTAGTCTAGAACAAATGTAGGATAGTTCAAATATGTTTACTTCAGGAGAAAAATTATGTACCAGTAAATATATTAAATCATAGGATTCCATACTTAAAACAAGTTTATTCCAAATTTTACAATTAATTTAAAGTTCTCCACAGTGATAAAGATTATCATTACAAAATCATTCCGTACAAATTAATTGGCAGATCTCATATATCTAACAACATACAGACGCTGAGCTCCTTCAACAACACCAATGCAATTACCGCATTACACAACTGTAGCTAAATCACAGTTGGCGCCGTTACACTTTTCCCGTACATAGTAGCCTGCCTATTAAATACAACCCCACTGACGATGCCACATAAAATAAAATTGTAACCGTCTGGCGATTTCATAAATACTTTAAACACCGTTACGCAGATGTTACCTAAAATCTACAATCAAAGTTACACGTGACACGTGTTTACGAAATATTAATATGCCTATTTACGTATCGCAATTAATTATTTTCCTTAGAGTTCCTTATTCAAAAATAGTTTAATTATCTTAACCAGAGAAATAGGCTGTTCTTAGTATGTATGTTTTATTTGTTGTGCTTTTTGAATTTTGTATTCAGCGCTTCTATGATTAATGGGGAAAACATATAATCTGTGGAACGAAAAAAAAACTTTAAATACCAATGAATTAAATAATAATAATCTTGCTTTCTATATTTTTTATATTTTGTTTTTCGAAATTGAAATTATATGTGCAGTTTTTTAACTAGTTTAACTGTTTTTATTACGTTAGGTTCTAATTATTCTAATGAGTTATCCCACTCATTTTATCTATTTGTTTTGAAATTTCGTTTTGTTTAGAAATATAATAAGACAACGCGGTATAGTTACCCCGGTTTATAAAATATATTACAGAATAATTTATATGACAGTTCCGCACTTTTCATATTATAAATGTTTAACATAAATAAATGTCATATAGTTTTAATGTTTGTAATATGTTAAGATTTTTGAATCCTACTTAATTTCAAGGAGTTCTTTTTGAATTTGTATATTTATTTAGTTACACTATAGAACTCTTTAGATTTCAATAAGCAATAAGCACTGTATTAACATTTTATCTGCACGAATAACATAATACTCTATGTTTTTTCCTTTATTTTTAAGATTACTTAATAAATTTGTCTGTAACGCTATCCCTTAAATTATTAAACGTGTATTTCTTCCAAAACTTAAAACAATTATTTATTTCAAAAGAATGGTTTATAATATGGAGTCAATTATTAATAGATCGTGTCCAACCATTGGATATGGTAAATTCCGTACAAATCGTACACGATTAGATTGAGTACACTTTTACAACTATTATCCCCAACAAAAACGTTAGATATCAGTGTTTTGTCAATAAGTGCACACGACACTTAAGTCCAAAGATTTTACTATATAAAATGTGCCTGAATTCCCCTCTCATGTTGATAAATATGGTAATAAAATCCAAACATTTCGGGCACAGGTCGTCAAGTGGTAGTAAAGCTACTTGACAGTGACAGCCACCGATTATGAATGACCACTTGTGACCTTCTGTATGCAACGTGTGTAGTTTTATTTGTCTCGTATCCAAGTAACAGCTTTTAGATTTCGATTTTAAACCTGGGACCATATAGCCCTAATATTAACTTTCCTTAGAGATTACAATTTTATAAAATAAATTAGTTGTTTTTAAAATTTGATAGTGAAAACTAAATTTATACTTGTATGTCTTATGTTACAAGTAAATTAATGTCAAATCCATCAAAAGTCATATTTTTTCAAGGAATATATACGTCCTAAGTTTAAAAAAAGGGTTATCATACTTTAATTTTGACTTCACACTTTCTATAGTTATGTATTCAATTCAATTAAGGTAAATAATCATTGATAAGGAGTAGGTATTAAACTAACTAAGGTATTAAATTTATGCAGATCCAAAATATTTAAAAATAATACCCTTTATAAGTACATTTTTATGGTATTTTAAATCTATAGTAAGGTTGCGGCGTTCAACACCACTAGCAGATCTATTTAAAATGAGTTATCACTCAGCTCATGATTACATTTAAGATTTGTAAGCGTGGAAAACTAGTTCACAAAGCACATTATAACTACAACACTGTGCCAAGTGTACAGAAGTTACATGCTGAGGTTTATTAAATATAAGCCGTGCCAAGAATTTCTAAACACCCTGTATAAATATTTTTCCCCATTTTAAAGATGGGATCCCGAGTTATAAAAATCTAAAAATGGGGGAAAAATTGTTTTGGGGTGTACTCATCTTTTGCCAGGATATCAATGAAACGAAGTTTGGATGAGTAGTAACAGATTATGACAACTGCACCAGACAACTGTCAGTCACTTCATAATGGTGTTTGTATCGTATCACAACTACCGATAACTCGGCGTCCTTCTGAGAACGTTCCAGTGGCTGTCATTCCCACTCCAGCTAGATATGACGTCACATATGTTCTCTTGCTGGAACAGAGAATTTGCTGGAATACCTTTGTTAATTGCTATCTGATTACTATGTTTCAACATGATAAGTGTAGTTTTGAATTCGACTAATACGTTTGAATGACTAAAGCTGCGGCAACCTATACCACCACTAAGGCCTCTTGCTAGTTTGGTGACACCACTTTTGCTTCATATGCAGCAGTTCATGGGTTCGAATCTCGGCAGGACCAGTAAACATTTGTTTGATTAGTTTGGACTATTTAAATCCATAACAACATTTGTAGAACAATTAAAAAATGTCACTGGTTTAAATAGAATAAAAAAATAAATAAAGAAAAAACACACACAAGAGTTATATTTTATTAAACTTGTACTCAGTCAATAATATTAAAATTAGTAGTATTAGTAAATTTCATTGCTAGGAATTACAGGTTCCTCCTAAAACCGTGTTAATCTTTCGTTGAAGGATATTTTGGGATTGACAGTGATCGGAATAAATTTACAGGAAGGGAAAACAATAGAAAGAGGATGAGTACTAATAATTCAATTGATATAAATTATGTTTATTTTTAATTTATGTATTGTATAGTGTAGTTCAAGTAGTATTTGTTTCGGGCTTTGAACTAGTAAGTATTATATCCAAAAATGCAAAATCTTCCAGATATATGGGATAGCCAGCCACCAAACTACAGTAATAGAAAATGTAAAACATAGCAATAAACAATATCTAAATAAAATAAAATATAAGCAAAGTACTTGAGTCTTAATGTTTAAATATTGATTTCCCGTCACAGGAATGATGGATGAGTTGATAAATTAAACACATTTGTTTTTAGAATAAAACATCTTAAGTATTGAGTCGATTGCTCTCGATACCATTTAAGTTTGTTTAAAACTTATCAAATCAATTTAAAATTCATTATTTGTAACAGTACATAATACTACATAAATACGTCATAAAACTAAAAATGTTACTGATAGACTATAACCATAACTTATATTAATTAGAACAGTTTTAAAAATTGTACATTTAAATATAATCATCAGAAACAAATTCCCGGACACTGCAGTAGGTGTGTGGGACATTTTAACTCTGTTCCAAAAGTGTTAATATAATCTTCTACTTTCAGGAGCTCGGTCAGTGCGTTGGTCGATTTGGCTCCTTTAAAAAAGAGTGCTTTTCAAACAATATTTACTGTTCATATTCAACGTGTTATTGGAATACATTGAATACTGTGTATACAGGTAACGCTGCAGTCTAAGCATTAAATATTAAAATAGGTTATTGTTAGATAAATTATATATAACCATGCTAAATTTAAAATTATCTTACGAAATAATTTACACAAAATAAGAGTACATTAAATAATTAAATGTGATAGTGACAAAAATATCTTACTCACCAATTTGATTTTTTTGAATTCTTCCCTGCCCAAGGAAACACTCTTAAAGAAGTTCTGGAACAAAAATGAATAATCCAAGTAAGACCTTCTATAAATTATGTAAAACTCTGTTTGTTAATATTTTTAAATTCGAGTCTACAAATTAGAGAACCAACGTTAGTCGTCCTTCAACTAGGTCTACTGCGTTTGGTCATACGAATTGTGAATTGTAAGATAAAATAACAATCAGAAAGAAACAACAACATGATACCGATCAGACGTCTAAAATGTATATGCTCCAAAATTACCAGCAAATAAATCTTAAAATACCCTTAATAAGAAAACAAATAACGCTTTAAACTTTCAAAACTACTTGACTGATTTATTTTACAAAGTTAAGTAATGTGCTTAAAATAAAGTTCGATATTAGTGATTAAACACAGTTTTTTACGTTAGTAATATAGTATAGCAGTACATAGTAGACTTCATATTTTTTTTAGAATTCACTATACGATCCTTTAATATAATTATGTTAGCCTAGCATACACATTATGTAACGTGTGTGGAAGGTTTGTGACAACATTAAAATATTAAACGTGATTATGTTCTGATAGCTTTCTTCTTCACAAATACATAATTATAACGACAATATGAAGAAATTAAGTACAAAATATAAATATTTGCTTGATGAAACATCAATATTTATACCATAATTCATTCTAAATTCAATTATTTGTTGATATATTATTCAAAATAAAACGTTTCAGCCGTAGTGCTGTGCTTGGTCAAAAGTCCATAAAATCTCCGAAATTGTATTGTAGAATCCATTAGCTTTTGCCAAAATCTGCTTATATCTGCCAAAATAAATTACACTGTTACAAGATTTACGGTTTCCTTAATAATAAATCAATTTAAAATTTTAATAAATTTATTTAATGATTTGATTAGTAATGGTACTATAGAGTGTACAGATAGGAAACTGTCCAAATTGTATTTTGTAAATAAAACAGCAATAAAAATAAATCGTTTACTAATCAGCATAGAACGTGTTAGTAGAGATACAATACAAGTGATCGTCACATAACACAATATAAGTAGCGTGGTTAAACACCAATGTCATTCCTTTGTAAATCCCTCTGGTCTGACGATGGTAAACCTGGTTTACGTATATCGATTACTATGATATTTGTACATATTTTACTTATATTGTTGCTAATTTATGTTTTATGACGTTCATTTGTATTGAATAAATATATATATATGTTTATGCTTACACTTGGGCTGTTGATGAAATTCTAACAAACAAAATCGGATGAAAAAATGTACCTGTGAACATGGTGTGAAAAATATACTTCAGGGGGAAATCTTGAAAAAAAAATACTTAAAGTAAGGCGGTATTGAAAACAATTGTTTATCTGCACGGATATTAACAAATGGAATTCAATATAAGAGTTATTTACAGATATAAAAGCGAATTGCCAACCACTTGGTTACAGCAGTACTCGTTCTGTTCCGGGACTTGGCGTTGACAGCTGGGAAACAATGTACAGTCTGGTCTGTGAGTGACAGCCGTACGAGATATGTTCTAGCTGTAGACTCTACTCCACCGATAGTGTAATCTATTCTTACAAAGGCACTCCAGTCCAGACTGTACTGTATGTGGAGTAGTGTACGTGATGTTATGTACAAAACTTCACATGATAATACATAGTTAAGTAAGGCAAATTAGTAATTTAAAAATATATTTCTATTGTTCAATAATAAGAGGTTGCTTACCTATCACACGTGTGTCGAGGAAGATTTACAGGGCTTTAGACTTACGACTATCACGTGATTAAAGATCAACACCATCCTATAGCTAAATTTGATTTTATTAAATGTTTGATTTTATTTCTAAAAATTGTGAAGGGCATATTTAAACTATATTCAATTAATGCTAAATCTTATATACGAATACGAAAATATTATTTTTTATTTAATAAAAAACTATACGTCCATAAAATAAACACTAAACTATTCATATAATTAACAGAATATCTACCCACTGACTATAGTCTTTTAAAAGATAATGAACAGCTACATTTGTTTAGTACTGCCAAAAGAACGCCTGCTGGTTGGATGGTGGTGTTCATTGAAAAGACCTCTAATGAGGCATCTCAGTGTAAATTCCATTGTGTCAAAACTCGCTGTGGAGTACAAATACAATTTGACGCCGCACGGAAACTCATTAGTCAGTAACCGAGCTTGGTGTTACGTTATATCTTGTTTGCCAACTTACGTGGGTACGAATTGAAAAATAATTATATTACTTATCTTTATTCATTTAATTAATTTTTTTATTCGTTAAAGCATCTCATCTTGCAAACATAGCTGTTGACGAAATGTGCTATGTGTGCAATTATAAAATATATTTACACGCATTATCTATGCAGCGTTGATGTTCTTGAATTATCTCACAAACCAAAACATTTTTATTTTATTTATAAAAGCTAAACTATTGACCATATGCATCTAGTTGCAGAGGCTCCATTAGGGAGTAATTTGAGGAGACTCCTGTATTTAGGTTAGAATAAGAACGCTCTTGTGAGTCCTGAATTTTTGAAAGACCTGAAACCTCAACATATTAACGTGTCTGATTTATTTAGATGAAATATTAGAACATGGTATTTGAACTTATTCTTATTCAAATACCTCTATTAAACTAAGATATAAGTGTGATTACACTATAAACATTAAACATAAGTGTTAACTCAATTCTCTGAAGTACAGTTACAGGAAACCACTGACTATCAGTTCCTGATGAGCTGTAACTACGTCGAAACAGCTTCATTGTTGAGGACGATCGCTTGATCACCTTCCCTCGTGCTAGAACACAACCATGTGTAGTGACAGCTGTTACCTCTCATCAGGTACAGATACACAGTGGTTTCAACTATCACTGTACTTCAGCACTTACTAGATAGATGGACCAAATACTGATGTAAAATAATGTTACCTCAAATTTATTTCAGAAACATTGAACCCTTTCAGAATATTTATACTAAATTCAATATTATTTTACGACCGACATTTGTTTTTAATGTAATATCTTAATTAAAACAGTATAGAATATTATAAATAATCTTTTAACTTTACATATATACAGTATTTAAACATTTAAAATGTACCGTTTTTATACAGTTAAAAGATTATTTATAATATTCTATACTGTTGTAATTAAGATATTACATTAAAAACAAATAATGTGTGCGTGTCCGTGTGCGTGTGTGTGTGTGTGTGTGTGTGTGTGTGTGTGTGTGTGTGTGTGTGTGTGTGTGTGTGTGTGTGTGTGTGTGTGTGTGTGTGTGTGTGTGTGCGCGCGTGCGCGTGTGCGTGTGCGTGTGCGTGCGCGTGCGCGTGTGCGTGTGCGTGTACGTGTGTGTGTGTGTGTGTGTGTGTGTGTGTGTGTGTGTGTGTGTGTGTGTGTGTGTGTGTGTGTGTGTGTGTGTGTGTGTGTGTGTGTGTGTGTGTGTGTGTGTGTGTGTGTGTGTGTGTGTGAGCGCGCGCGCGCGCGTCAGTGTGTATACACATACTTCTACGAAATATCAGCTAGGGGATTGAGGTCGGGGAGGGGGAAGGCCGCGGCCCTGATTGGAATGCGGAAAGCTCGTCACTAGGTTATCTTATCGATGGTTATCAGTCGTTTAAATGGCTTAAAGGGATTTAAATGTCCGCTCCCGATTTAAATATTCTTCTTCAACGACATATGACCATTCTACTTTTCTTTTAAATTTCAGTATATATATCGTATATGAAGGGATATATCCATGAAAATTAAGTATATAAATCAACTAATTAACCGTTATTTTACGAATGAAAACAATCAGCTAGTGCTAATGGATGTATAAAATGTATCGGAGCGATAGGTTTCGAAATAGAGATAATTTTCCTAAAACGTAAATAGAGTTACTTGCTAAAACATTTCACTAAACGAAAAGCCTCTTTTTATAGAGGACGACGTTCTTTAACTATTTAAATATTTTATATTAATATAACTTAATTCCCTTTCCACCTAAAATCATCACCAAGATTTTCTTCTCAATCGATTGTTCCTTACCTTTTTATGGTTTATTTTTATAGGGATTATTTCGAGTCTCATTAATACCCTTTGATTTTAAAACCTAAACATTTTAATACAAAGTGATAACATATTAAATCCTACCAAGGTTTTTTGTTGAATGCCTGAGCATGTATATATTTTATACTTATATATTTTTTGCAACGTATATTGTATTTAATCTTACTTAAGATTGCAGTCCTATTTTATTTTAATACACGTTTTCGTGTGCTCCTTACCTTCAACTTATTTAATGACTGTTTGTGTATTTTTTTAAATTTGTTAAAAACGAATATATTTATTTTATTATTATTATTTTAATTACTATTAACATAGTAGAGTAAACATAAATTTTGTTAAATAACACGACACTAGAGTTAATTTTAAAGAGTTTCGCTCCATCGTTTAGCATAATAATTAAAACACATCGTACATTTATGTACTTCATGTTAATAGAAACCATCATTTTTAGCTGTTTTTTTAGTATAAAAAAATTATAGGCTTTGAGGTATGCTTAATGAACTTCCTGCCGATGGTATTGGAAAAGTCAACAATTGAAATATTTTCTCACACAACAATGACGTGCGTTTCATAGGACATGACACTCATTAGTGACATAAAAAGTATGTAAGTCATTGTGATATTCAAATATATATGAATTTTATACAATTTGAGTATACAATTTTATTTTCAAAAGTTTTCTAAATATATAAATTAAGATTTTTTTATAATCGATTTATTTTAAAATATTATGTGATTCTTAGTACACCATTATAATTAAGAAGACCTTTTGTTCAGTTCATGTAACACAATGCATTGTAGAAATACAATCTAGGGTACAAATTTATTAGTTTTCTAGCTTTTATAACATTTTCCATCACCATAAAACTGTCCACATGGCGGTGGAATTAAACTAGCCAAGTTAGTTTCTAGAATGGGTCGTAAAGTAAAAATAAATTCTCTCTAAACTATAAAAAAAAACTAAAGGCACTTTCAATACATAATAAAATACATATAAATATAATAAAAGAATACAAATAAAAGTTATATCCTGTCACAAAGCTAAGTCCAAACCATCGAGCCAATTATGACCTGCCTCACTGATTCTGTTAATGCTGGCTAATCCTTTCGTAAAATAGCGCAGGGGGCACTCTGTAACTATGTGATCCATTGTTTTGATAGACTCCCCACAATTACATGACTGATCTAGTGTCAATCTCCATTTATACATCCAATACTTACGTCTATCCACGCCAGTTCAGAACCGATTCAACAATGTCCATTTCCTACTAGGGTGGTCCATCCCAGGTGGTACAAGTATTAACGGATCGCTAATAAGGAACTTGTTTCGTCCATAAAAACTGTTCCACGATATGGTCAACTAGTATTGGTGGGAAATTTGATCTGCCTAACTGCAGAGCAGTGCGTAAATATGGGCTTCGAGATGTTAAGTACCGTTCTGACGTGGGAGAACCTGTGATATGGAGGGCTGCGGGGCCTTCAAGACATTGAATTCTTTAAGTAGTGCCTCCTGACGTCTTATCTCTGGAGGAGGTATACTGGACAGCACTGGGAGCCTAGGAAGAGAAATTGCCATGAGAGTGAACTCTCAAGACCCTAATAATGACATAATAACCCTATGGGGATGATGTTTTTCGCGTCCACAGCAAATATTTAAAGCTGTACGTATTCCCTGGGTAACTCTAAACAAAAACCGAATCTGTCTCTAATGTGTAGGCCTAATATCCCAACTATGGCAGCTACCACAAAAAAGTGCTACTCTACTAACAAATATAATTACCTCATTACTAAACTAAAAGGCATTATTTTTTACACGATAATATTTATGTGTCAAATATAATAAATTACAATCGATTAGTTTGATTATACTATAATCATAGTCATGCAATTGTAGTTTTAAAGTATCTATTTTAAAATACATTACATAGAACAGAATATATGCATAGAACTTAAAAGAGCGTTACTTATAATATTTTAGTATGTTAAGATATGCTTATTAAACGTAAAATGGGTTTCTGTTGAAACATAAATTTGTATCAGCAGTGACTGGTGGCTAGTAATACACAAGTCGCCATTTTCATAGAGGGAGGAACTGTCATCCTCACCCTCTGGGTCTAGAATTATTGCCACTTGGAACCTTACTGTGACCTCTACTGGTGGCTGGTATATTTGTGTTTAGTTGAAGGAAACATTATAAACACAGCACTAATACCCAGATTTGTTACAGTGCATTCTATAGTCCTGAATCATGAGCTTAAGTTTTTACCAAATACACGTTGTTGGCAGTAGAAAGTTTGTGGAGTAAAAGAAAGAAAAAAAGAAAAAAAAAGAATTCTGATAATTAAGTCCCTATGCTTTAATAAATCTTTAAACTTAATGTACATAAACTGAATGTCAGATCTCAGTGGACGAAAAAGAAGAATAGAACTAGAAATAAAAGTAGCGTAAATTGTTACGTTGGCCGCTTATAAAAAACCCTGTTCAACGAACTTGTGCGAGTGAGATGCAAAGAGTGGTGGAAGTGAGACAGAGAACTACTTTACCCCCACTGTGTAATTACATTAAAACGCTCTCATGACAGCCAAATTTTGAGTACTTTTAAGAACATAAAATAATATTTGTAGCCCCTAAATTACATTTATATTTACCACAAATGAAAACAAACAGTTCGTTTGAGTAAGCAGCTATGATTGGAAAAAATTTAATGTCTGACATATGCAGGTATCTTGTGGAGTCAGCTTAATGTCACAGTCAATAACCAGCCTACACAGGTCATCCACACTCATCCTACAATCATTAATACTCGCCTTAAAATACGCACAAAGACGTGTTGGCATCTTAAATCTGAGAATAATCTTAGAAAAGTGAGACAGAGAACTACTCTTCTCCCACTGTTTAATCACATTTAAAAGTTGTCATGGTAACCAGAGTAGTAGGACGCGTACAGTAGCAAGCCCCGTCCATTTTACGTCATGGGCAGCAGTGCCTATTGGTTTCAAAACACTGCTGGATTAACACCAACGAATAAAATGTAGAACGATTGAATTAAATCACTATTTAGTGCTCAAATGACAATTAATAAAAACAATAAACAATCTATAGGCCTAATGATGTAATCAATAAATAACATTTAAACAAACTGGTCTGTTTGTTACACTTATTTTTTCAACAAGTGTGGAAGCTGAGTACTTGAAGGCAGAAGTTCGTCACGGCCATGAAGCAAACCAGCGGTGAAATGAATCCCCTCTGCCGCTAAAACCCCTACAAGCACTAAATATTACTCGCAGGTCGTTTTCTACCCGGACCATCTATAGTTTTATTGTCTATTGTTTAAAGGTTGATTTTTACGTTGGATGGTTCATATTGGTACATTTTTAAAGATTTCCAACGCTTCGTGTTAAGAAGAAAAAAAACTGTGTTAAATATTCTAAGATATATGTTATTACTACTAAACACCATATACTTTAAAATTATATATTCCTCTTTCCTTATTGTAAACGTTTTTACTAGTTTGGTCTTCCTATACTCCTTGTGTCCTACTTCTTCACCATCCTTGTAACCTACTTTTACCTTGTCACCGATGGAGGGAGAGCAAATAAATTACTTTTGGTTAAATTTAACAGGGATTTAGAATATTATTTGTTTAAAGATGGTTCCTTGCCTAGATCCACATTAAATTATAGTGCAATGTATATTTTATTGCTTAGGAAATTATATATATGTGCTCTAAATGAAATGGTAGCTTACCACTCATAGAATGGTAAATGTGGTAATAAAATCCAAACATTTCGGGCACAGGTCATCAAGTGGTAGTAAAGCCACTTAGCAGTGACAGCCACCGCTTATGAATGACCACTTGTGACCTTCTGTATGCAACTTGTGTAGTTTTATTTGGTTAGCAGCTCTACCCTTTAAACATATGTAGTCATGGTTTTATACGTGAATAGGGTTAATTCTAAAGGTATTTAACTGGCTATAAAAATATATTAAATATAACAATTGTCAGTAGCAACTGAGCAATGGTTTGAAAATGATACAATAATACAAACGGTACTCCCCCACCTCCACTTTAATTATCATGCCCTCATACATAATAATAATAAATATAAATTGAAGTATAATTAATGTGTGTAATAAAAAGCTAAAGAAGATATTTTATTGAACATTTAGCGCATAACTATTGACATCTATCAGAAATAATAATTTAAAGACGTAATTTTTGTTAAATTACTATGGCATATGTAGAATTTAACAAAATTACATGCAGGTGGAAGTTGACGAGAAAAGTGTTCCTATGACAGTTGCGTGGAACAGCACTGTTGTGCTACTAATCACCTATATATCTGTATAAAAAAGCATTGTTTCCAATTAAAATAATAACCTCTAATTAGATATGTATATTAAAAACATTAAAGTAACACAATGATCTATCTGTTTACTAATATTTGGTGAAAACAGGATTGAGAATAGGTCGGATCTATATTATATAAGAGCCTATTATTGAAATTCTTCCAAAATTATATTAAACTAAAGTATCTGACGCTCTCTTACTGAATGAAACTAACGAGGTATTGTGCCACACTTTTAAAAATAGTAACATGAACATGAAAATAGCTTACAACATTAAACGAACCAAATGTTAATATAGAACGAGAAAGTTAATAAAACTGTGCTTACATTATTGGAAATGAGTGAGCAAACCTCGTTTTCATAATATTGACTGAAGAGTATTGAACCAATTAATGGTAGAAGCACTAATTTAAAGGTCTCTATTTACAATTTCTTTAAATGTTCAGGGGAAAAGTCACTAATTGGGTTTGAGGAAGAAAGGGTTTCATTGGATTCACCTCATTTCATATTTGTCTTCTCACTTGGTGAGTAAAAACGTTAAAATAAGATTCGTTTTAAATAATTTACAACCCGGACATTTCAAGTCCGCCAAATTAATGAATGTTAACAGTAAAAAAATTCTGTCAGGCAGCTATTAACCACTGACACATGATCAAGATTGATGTGGCAGTCAACATCCGGCCATCAGTTGTGTCAAGTGTTCGGAAGAGACGTCAATGTTTGTGGAAGAAAGGGTGGAGAGTCTCGACACAAAACCCTCTTGTTGGTTCACCAGAGGGTGAAGATGGTTGAGTGGCTTTACAGACTTCCCGGGTGAAGGGGCAGTTATCATCAAATGTCAAGCCTATAAGGAATAAGACTTTGTTTACCACATTTGTACCATATTTAAATTTATATAGTTTACTTTTTTTAAGTATACTCTTATTCAACATTTATTTACAGTAATTTTATAGAGCATATGTAAATATTACTTTAGTTTATGGTTGAGGTGGGTTAACTTGACTTCGGGATTGGAAACATATATGTGGGCACTGGTGGCGTAGTACAACATTTAGCTTGTAACTTGGAGACAAAATGGTGTGGAGATTGTAATCGATAGGTTTTATGCTTGCTCCTCTTAATACCGATATGGCGTCCGGTCAATGATTGCCTTCGGCGGAGTCACTATTATAGATGTCTGTGGTATTCATGTACTAGTGGTATTTAGTGGCTAGATGTTTTGTACGGGAGAAAACTGAGTATCGGCTCGTCAATTAGCTTAAAATCAGACCAATACTACGTGGTTCGGATTTCACGTAGATCCTGGGACATTGAGAACCTGCCCTCTATGAGGAACTCAGTTAGCTAGTAACCAGACAGCACAGCCTACACTCAAGTTAACGTCATAACTTCTTTAATGAAAGTTAAGTTATAAACTATGACTAATTAATTTAAATACAGGTCAATTTACATTAAGAGTTCAAATTAAAAGTCTTGTTAATATCATAATAATAAAAAGTGATCATGCATAAAAGATAGGATTTTAAAAATAAATATCACAAGATGGAAAAAACTAACCCGTTACTAAAACATTTTACATTTAAAGAGGGTAAAGAAGACAATTCCGAGTTAATTGTATATATAATATGATTTGAGTTTAGTTTTGTATTACAATTCCATTCTATCAAAACCAATTTTTAATTCAAGTTTGTTAATAAAATTTCCGTACATAAAAATATTTAGTGATGTTAACAACAACTTGTATTATGAAATGAGTTAAACCCCGCACTAGTATGCCTATACCGATTTTGAAACTGATAAAGTTTTATTAAAAATGGGCATCACTAATATAATATAACTTATCATACTATCTTGTTAAAAGAATTATATTGTTAACGATAATCATTTAAATAATCAAACCTTTACTCAAACATAATTGTAAAACATTACTAAATAACACAAAATTATATTTCCTAATAATTTCCTTAACATGGATAACTTTAAAAATCATAAATTAGAGTACTTTATGTAATAAATCATAAGTTAATAATAGTTAACTATTCATGAATAATATTAAACAAACATAACTTAAAGCTGAAACTCATTTATTTATATTCAATGGGTTTTCAACTCAGTAACTCCAATTGATGTTTACATACGATTTTTTAGATATTTAATGTAGGTTAAGTTATAAAATATGAATAACACTGTAGATGAAAAGCCGTATCATTTGGGCTAAATCCGTAATTTCGTCAACTAACTGTGTTTTTATCAGGGGCTGAAACTGGTTATTACACTTTATAAAAGTGTATTATTGTATGTATTATAAGTTTACAACTTTCATTATAACACTTCATCCATTAAATTTCTCCCCCACGCCCTACGATACACAACTTTTTAGGCACACCCACTCACCGTACAACGCACAGCTTGTTGGTATTATTGTGAGTTTATGAGTGGCTGGGTGGGTGACCTTACGTGGATGGTCTATGCCACCACTCCCATTTTACATTGATATGCTTAAAAAATCAATGTGCTGAATTCATAAATGCTATTTGAATTCATCTTACTATTCAAACTTTCTGTGAGTAATGTAGTTAATAGCAAAACGTACATTTAATATTTTAACAAGAAAAAATCTTACACATTAACATGTAAAATAAAGTAATTACTGTTTTTTTAAGCCAAGCTAAGTTTCTATTTTGTTACATAATTTATATGATATTACATTGTTAATAAATAGTACAAAAATAAATAAACAAATAAAAATAAGACTCGTCACACATTCTCAGAGAAGAATTAGGTCGAAGTTCACGTAAAGTGACAGACGACGGTTTCTTGGGGAATGTAATGGAACATCACACTGCATTCACATTCCTCAGTTACATTTTCTACTTCTTCTAGACTATTTACAAACTCATTAGTATTTAATACATCTGCATGTTATACGAATTTTACTTACAGAAACATATAGATTAAATGCATAAATTAGTTCACAAGTAAGGGCTACCAATATGATAAACTGGTGTTCAAGACAAACTGCACTATATATATATATATATATATATATATATATATATATATATATATATATATATATATTAATTTTTAAGTTCCATTAATAGCATATAATCAATCTTAACTAAATAAGTAAGAGGTTTGAAGCCAATATCTTAGAATTTTGAAATAAATATGCATTCAAAAAATTGTGTTAAAGATGCTAAACAAAAACTAATCTATTTTAATATATAACAATACAAATTAGATTTCACTGTGATGTTTAGAACATAGTGTATGTTTTATTAGTAGTTCTCCATTTAAAGTATTGTCCACAAACTAAACAAAATAATTTTTAAAAGGAATACTACGCGAGACTTAAGGAAACAACAAAAACATAAATCAAAGTGGTTGTTTTCATGTAAAACATGTAAAACTTCTTTAAAACTATGTTTTCAACTAATAATATTTAAACAGTTGAATATGATTAATACGTACTAATTCAGAAATTGTTAGTCATATTTGAATTGTTTTAAGCCTTATAATTTGTAATATGTTCTATGTTTGTAAATAAGAGTTCTTATTACAATCATTGTACAAGTGATGACTTAGTAATTACTTTAATTACTAAGTCTAATGACGTAATATCGTACCCTAACAAATATATAAACTGTAGACGTACATATTTGTACATTTGTGTAATTTTCACGTACATATTTGTACATATGTGTAATTTGTACGTAAATATTATTTAATTTGTAATATATAAACTGCAGACGAATATGTAATATATTCGTTTGTTTACAAATTACACAAATCTATAAAAACATAAGTAAGTAACAATTTACAAACAAAAATTTTACTATGTTAATATTTATACAACCGTACATAAAACAAGAAGAAATCCACTTCAAACTTATATAACTATTATAAAAATGTATTGATCCCTTTTTAGCCGACACTATAATTAGTTTTGTTTATTTTTTTTATTATTCCAGCAGTTGAACAAGTGTCCAATAAACGGTCTTTATAAATGTGGATTCACGAAATATAAAGCATTTGGGTATGTGTTTTTAATCAAACGGTAAATAAAATATGCCAAACAATGGCAGAAGCAAAATTTTTTTAAGTTAATACTTTTCCCATTGAGAGTGTGTATTTATTTTTCCCCATATTTACCCACCTCCATCCTTCTTAAACATGAAATTTTTCTAACGCTACCAAAATCAAAGTGTGTTAATACTATATGGTTCCTTTTAAATCTATGTCGGAAAATGAACTGGTAATTAATATTCTAGAACGTCTTAACGAAGTGACGACGATAGGAAGTATCAACCCCTTCTAAAACATATCTATATTGAGTACAAAGGCTTATAATTGCAAAAATTTATCAGCCCTAATTAGTTTATATTTTTTGTTCTGCTCTTCAAGGTACTAAAAGACTAAATAAATATGACATCCAAATTAAATAGTTTTATATAAGTCTGTATTTCAATGCGATTAGAAATATATAAAGATCTAAAAATGGAAACATAAAAAAATCTATTTTTTACATATGTCATCAATAATGTGGTAACATCTTAACACTAGTTAAACCAGTGAAAACATTATTTGTATATTCATGCGTTGTTTACTACTGTTTTCATTGTGGTATTCTAAAAATTAAAATAATTATTTTTAGCTTTTACCACGTAATTAATTGGTCAGTAGCGTACCTGGTTAATGCCCAGCTTTATGAGCAAAAGGTTCTGAGTTCGATCACGACAAGAGTCAATACAAATGTTAAGAAGGATCAGCTGATAACCATCGGCTGTTCAATTGTCATTGGGCTATTAATTAATGACAATTTTCAAAGAAACGTCAGCTATTTTAAACTACATTCACTCATATAGGTTACACTCACTCGAAATCCATAAATTATTCGTCCATATTTTGACGATCAGTGTCTTAAGGAGAAATAAATAATAATGCGTTTCAAGAAAAGAGTTTGCTTTGAGAAAATATGAAAAATTAGGTTTTTGTGTTCGTTTTATTCGCCCAATTTTTATTTGTCTTTTTTATCTATACTAATGAACTAACAAAATTATGTGGAGGTTGTTTTTTGAATAGTTCGCGTCAACAGGTTTTATTTTTTAGACATCAAAAACACAAACTGTTGTTTTATGACAGCTGTACTTTGTTTTATCTTATTAAGTCATATTTTTATTTTAAGTTAAAAATCCATGACATATAACATATAATTATTATAAAATAAATATCCAATATTTGTATGTTTACTATCAGAGCAATAATGCTCTGGTCTAAATGCATTCTTTTGTGTGATAAAATATTAAATACCCAAATAAAGCATTGAAATCAGTAATTTTGTTTCAACAAAAATTACATCCTAATGATATAGAACTCAACATTTGTTAGCATAAATATTTTATTCTGGTAATCACAAGAAACAAACTGGGATAAGTTTACAGAGAGTTTGCCGATGGGAGGGGGTGGAATCAGAGTTGGTGACACACCCAAAGGAACCAATATTGACATTAACTCTTCACACATTCCACAGAAGTAGGAACATCTGCTCTTTCTTTTTACTGTGGTATTTACTGGAGATGATCTGGTGATCAAGTAGATAATGATAGGACATTTTAATTAGATAATTACTCACTAAAAAACGGGTTCTATTTAATTTTATCTTTTTTATTACTTATCCGGATTTTATATTTTAACTATATAGATTGTCTCATGAATTTCTTTTTATTTTCGAAATACACTCTTTCGTTAAACTGGATCATATTAAAATATTTTTACTTTTCCTATATATTTTATTTTACATAGATTTATGCATCAACAAGAAGTATATACCCCACAGAACTTTAAAAAAATTCAAACTAATCATAAATAATGTCAAAATGTCAATGCATCACAACAAATTCACTTTATTTCACCCACTTATTGGTAGTAATTTATTGCAGTATTATAATTCCAATAAGGCTTAGAAAAACAAACTATCCCATCAAGAAAATATTTAAATTAAATAATTACTTTAAATTTCCCTGGATATTTGGCTATTAATGAATAGTCCTTTCTGAGCTAAGTCAAACTCAGATAGTAACAATGCCTACACTATCTACACTCATAACACTCATTCACTCCTCACGTTTGCCCATATCTCTGCGAGCGGCGTCTTAGAAATGAGTAATAATGAATATTAGTTTATTCATTTATTATTAAAGTTGCCTAACATCAAATTTTATAATGATTTAAAAAAAAATAGAGCAGTAAAGATAAATGTATTTACATATAATGTGACAGATTTACACTTCACCACATCTGATTGCACCATTGTATTTACGTAGTACAGTACAATACCTGCTAGGGGTGCGGATATTACGTCACCAGTGTGTAGGCTTCTAGTGTTAGTTCAGGGTTGATTAGAGTTTGTCTTTGAGCAACTCATGAAATTATTGATTGTTGTGTCACTTTTACATTACTATTCTAAATCCAAGCAAATGACTTGTTCAGTACTTACTAAACAATATCATTACGAAAGATTGACTGAAGATACTGATACCCAACTACGAAGTTAGTACTCAACATGTTTATTTAAATGAATCCTTTCACTTTACTATTCACACCTTTGTTTGAGTGGGAATCCACACAAACTTGGAATGGGCTTGAAGTTAGTGAATTCACAACTCGTTAAGCTAACAAAGTATCAAAGTCAGCTTAGATAGTGATTTGAGTGTTCGACTTCGCGGCCCATAGCCTTAATCACCGGGCCAGGACTCCGTCAAACAATCTATAAATATAAATAAGGAAAGTGGTGGTTTGATAAAAAATGTCCTATTTGTTTAAAAATTATTATATAGTTAGTTATATGTGAAGCCAATCATCGTGTTTCACTGAGATATGTTTTGTGGTAGCTGCCATAGCTGGAAGATCATAAAATCGTTACAATCCAGCTACCAGATTTGTTGCTCGTTTAGAACTACCCAGAGTGTACGTACAGCTTTAAAGAATTGCTTTGGACGTGAACAACATCACAACTCTTAAGGTGGGATGAAACTCCCTCGTAGGGAGTGGACACTGTTAAATCGGATCCGAACTGACGTTGGCAGATGCAATGGAAGTATAAATGGGGATTGACAGTAGATCAGTAATGTGATTGCGGGGAGTCTATCCAAACAATGGATCACATAGTTACAGAGTGTTCCCTGCACTATTTTACGGAGGGATTCGTCAGCATACACAGAATCAGTTAGACAAGTGTTAGATGGCTCGATGGATTAGACTTAGCTTTGTGACAAGAAAAAACTTTACATTTTATAATCAATGAGTATATAATCACGACTTTTGGATATTTATCCAAATATACATCGCATAATTAACAAATGGTAGCTGATAACAAAACATACGAAATATATATATATATATACTCAGGTATGAGATAACATACGATTTGTAAAGCATACAAATGCTAAGATGAAATGATGAGAAATATATGTTAACACATCAAAGTTGCGAACTTGTTTTCAAGCTTTGGACTTGAATACTGTTGTAATCTACACACAAATGTAAGGTAAATATTGTCTAACTGGGAACTTATACATTTTTTTGTACTACCAAGTCAAGCTGGTCCAACTTTACATTATGAATGTTCCAAGAATGAATTCATCACAATCGAAACTAATTAGTAGAAAATGAATGACATTGGATCCGATACAACATTATGCGTATTTTAAGGCAAATATTAGTTATTATATGAAGGTGTAGCCTGGTTACTAACTTAGTTCGATATATGCTCAGAGAGAGTCATTTATAATGGCCCAGTTGTCAGGGAAACTCAGAGACCAAGAGCTTTACATGGAATCTGAACCACTTAGTAATACGCATAAAGGACCCACAGATTGTAACAAACACAAGAAGTACTTAAAAATACTGATTTTTAATTGTCTTGTTATTTAGCATTCAATCGTTACCTTTTTTAATTAACACTTATGTAACATGTGCTAATTAAATAAACGAATGTACACCAGTTCAACAGCATTCACCATAATAACTTGATTACATTTGAATATATTTTTGTTATCTACATGCATCGAACTTTTGTAATAAAGATAAATAGCCAAGAACAGTCACGGTGATCACATCAACAGAGTAGATTGTTAAAGGGGTAATTTAAAAATAAAAACCATGTCACTTAACTAATGCACTTTGTCCGTGTGGGAATCCACACAACGTTGGACGGGCGGGAAGTTAGTTACCGCAAAGTTCGTTACTCCAACTTCCTAATAGTCTCAGTGTTAAATGACTTAAACTACGGCCAAACAATCGTTAATTGGTTAATTTCCTGCTAAGACAGTTGTATCTGTTTAATTGACAATAAAATAATTACGAAAACATGTTGGCTTGTAGGGCAACAGATTATGGGCTATATATATAAGCACTGATTTTTCACTATTATAAAAATAATTATTTAGTTATGTTATCTTTAAGAGTAATAATTTGGGTCTATACAAAATGATATAGCTATAAAACAATAGTTATCTTATGGATGTACCGCTTAGCAAGTGTCCTACTTAATGAACTTGTGCAATAAAGATGCACTTAGGGGTGAATGTGAGATAGATAAATACTCTTCCCTCATCATGTAATTTCTTTTCAAATTATCATCGTAACTAGAATGATGTTAGGCTATGTGGTGGCAGCACAGTAGCAAGCTCCGCCCACTACGTTGTTAGCAGAAGTTACCACTGATTGGTATGATTATCACTGAAAAAAACGAGCTTAGAATGATTAAATTAATAATTTTTCAAATTTAGTATTCAAATAGCACTGAATAACAAATATAACACAATGAATATTAATATAAACAACAAATAGCAACTAAACAACATGTGTCTATTTTTTTAAAACTAAACACTGTTGTGGAAGTTGAACACTTAAAGGTGGAAATTATCACGCCCATGATGTATGGCAGCTCAGTAGTGAAGCGACGCCCCTCAGCTACTGAAACGCTAAATGCGTTTAATATAAAATTCAGTCACTGTTTGTCGAGCCCAATTGCATTACCAGGGGTGCACAATGTGACCAGAGCTTGATGTTCCAAATTCGATTCCTGGAATAACCCTACCAATGTGATAGTTACCGCTGATGAAGCAAATGGAAAGTTACGACTCAAGTAGCAAGACTTGCTAACAAACGTTTGAACATGGGACCCAATTTGTTTATTGAAACTTTCTTAGTTAAGTTGATGTTTAATATATATTTTTTAAAAGTCTTCCGATGTTATTTTTAATAAAACTGTGTCAAGCAACATCGAGCGTGGCTGTTCCTTGGATGGGTAATCGGCTGAGCGATCCAGTCCTTGCATGTAGGCCGCCAGCCAGAGACTGTTAGTTTTACTAATAGCAGTCATTAAATCTATTGCATTAAAAATTTCTGAATCACATTATTAACTAGTATTTTGAACAGGGTGGGACAAACTAAAATAATCTCAAACCGTTTACATACATAAAAAAGGACCCGCCACAGATGTTGATAACCATCGTCTAGTTTCTATATTGCCCGCATACGTACTCTTTAAATATACTCATTTTAGTTTTGTATTGATTTTCTTTATAAGGTTAAGTGTAAGAGAGGACCTAATGGTCCTAACTTTGCCTCACAAAATAAAACTTATTTCATTTCATATATCCATACATCCAAAAAACGAAGTCGAGCTCACATAGAAGTAACTAGCCAATTTACGAGTTATTATTATCATATTTCATAATTTTAACTATTTAATAATGGAAGGTTTTTTCTTATTTTTCTTTTATTTATTACACGTTTTTACAACATCGATTAGAACAGAGAAGTTATGTACAATAAATCGTACATACCGTGCCTTAATAACAGTACTCTACAATTTTGTTGGCAAAATGTTAATCGATCAGCACATGTGTCATAAAAAGATGTCTCATATTTAATACTAAGCAACCTAGAATGGACAAAGGTTATTTGATAATGGATATTGGCAATGAATTTTCATAACACTTTCTATTTGATCTGAAATCATGATTAAACCGTCCAGAAATCCCATATTAGCCAACTTATTGCCAACAAGATTTACGCACATCCCGGTTTCCCACTGGCACTAACCCTTCTTTTGTCGCAACACAGCCACGTGGAACAAGCATTATCGGAGGGTTGCAGGACCCTTCTGAAGGGGTACATTTCACACCCAGTTGCCTCCGACGTTACGAATGTTTGTTTAGTACCTATCATTTATACAGATGTTATACATTGATACTTCCAGGTTGGATAGTTTGATTCCAAAAGCGTATTTATAAAATGTTTTCACGATAATAAATGTATTACTAAAATACGTCATGTATAGTGATTTTTTAAATGGATGTTTAAACTATATAAGAAAAATTTAATTTATGCTGGTAAAAATTAAAATCAATGAGAACTATTTCAATAAAAACGTGTAATATATGATAACGGTTAGTAAGGTTTTTAAATATAGGGTTTTTGAAGGTTGACTTCCAAACACGAATTATATCTGAAGACAGTCAAGAAACAAATAATTTCCGGCAATAATTTCTTATTTAATACATGCGGGAGAAAATTATGGATTTAACAACTTATTATTCAAAATTTAATATAATTGTTTGGTTAAAATTTTAATAATAGAGGATAAATCGTATGTCTACAATTAGTTTATATTTCTCTATTTGTGAATGTCCTAGAATAGCTTTGAAATTGTACATTAGCACGCAACATATAAAGGATTACTTTTATAGTTATATATAGATAAAATATATAAAACACTAATAATTTTTTACTTGAAAATAAGGCTATTTAACGTAAATTTCATTAAAAACTATTTCAGATTTTTGTGAAATAGGAAAATAAAGCTTTAAATAGTAATTTAAATTCTGAATTTAGGCACCACCACTGCTTCTAACATGGCGAGTAAAAATGATATGAGTAAGGATAATTGTGGACGACCAGTGTAGTCTTGTTACTGACAGAGATTGCATTATACTCAGAGAGAGTAATTTGTTATAGCACTATTACACATGTAAAGTGAGGGACTCCTAGTAACCGTAACCACTTATTTGTCTAATTTACTGCAATTGAATCTCATGAAATTTAATTCTCCATTCTAGCAACTTTCGAACACGGCTATCGCCCACCACCAACACGGATTTAACGATAACTATGGGCGCAGTGCTGTAATCCAGCCACTTCCGGGCTAAGTGTCGTGGAGCTTGTAGGCGATATTATATATGCTCGCTCCTTTTATTACAGAAACAGCGTCCGCTCATTGGTTGCCTTCGACGTGAACTGTACTACAGAATTTTAGAAGGGGGTGTTATGTGGTAGTCAAGGCCCGGACGTGACATAGAGAAGAAAATTGAGTATCACGACTGTCAGTTTGTTGAAAATCAGACCAATAGGTGGTTCAAATTCCAAATAAATCTGTAGGTCCCGGTCAGATGCTCTGGCTATTGGGTTATTAATAAATGGCTATTTTTAAGGAACAGTCAAACTTTCATATGCACTCATTAACTCATCATATTCATTATTCATCCTACGATTGGCGTCCTAAAGATGAATAATGAATAGTAATATCGTACAATACTTACTATGTACAGTGATAATCATTCGTATTGTAGCACTATATTGCATAGTTAAGTGTCAGAATAGTATGTTGTAAGGCACAGTAACTCTTTCCACAAAATACAATATTCCATAAATAATCAAACCACAAGTAAAAATAAATTTAAAAACGGAGACTGCCCAATGAAAGCAATATAAATTTTACTGAAAACTCTTAAAATTAAAAGTATTTTTTCTAGTTTCAAGTAATATTTAAGTATTTTTCAAATAACTATTAATTTACCATATAAAAGTGGTATACGAGAGGTTGGGTCCGTGAAGATAAATGTAGTGGACAACTGACGTCAATTATAACAGGGCACAGCTTGAGAAATGATGCACTAAATTACAGCCTGTCCCGCAGCTGAGCCACGACGGTCAAATTATTAAAAATAAGAAGTGTTAAATAAAAACATAATTTGGAAAAAGTAGAAAAAGAACTAGAATGAATTTCATTAAAACGTATTTTTATATTTTTATGATTTATAATTATTTTTATTTTCATATAACTATTTTGTTTGTAAATAATGATTATTTAAAGCTTTTTTAAGAAAGAAATATCAGTAAAAATTCGTTTTGTGTTACTTTCATATTTTCACTAGTGCCTAACATTTTTAATAAGCCAAACTATTTAAAAAGAAACAAAAATAATATTCTTTTTACTGTTATCAACATTCCTCGTCGTATTTTGATTAAATGACATTTCTCTATAAAAAATGTACTTTTACCATACAAATACATAAACCTTATAAGTGTGATGAAAGTGGTTAATTTAAGATAAATTAATTAAAAATTGTTCTATATTTTGTTTATCACACGCTAAGGCATCAAGTTGTTCCTACGTATAAGCAAAATGTAGTAAAATACGGGATAAAATACATGAATTTATTAGGTGAGAAAATGGAATCCAAGTAGATGTGAGAAACTATTTATTCCATCCCTGTCCGCTCCCTGTCATTCATTGCCTTCCACAAGCCACGTTAAGTATGTCTAAATGGTTATTGAAACAAGTAAACTGTTTTTCTGGTTAATATTTTCAATTTTCTTCAATTCGGTTAAAATGTAATGACTATAAATATTAAGAATTTTTATTGTTGCGTCGTGTATATCATTGGTAATGTTTCAATGTTCAATTATAGATAATGTTTAATGTATTGTTTCAAATCACTAATTTATCAGTTTCTATCAAACGTATAAATTACAATTTTAATCAGTTGTAATTTTTACAATTTTACACATTTATACGCCCTTGATTCACTACGTAGTGTTTATCTATAAACCATCTCGTCAATATAGAAGCTCAGTCTGCTGCCGTTCTCCTGGATAGCAAAGTTGTATAGTCTAGGAAACCCGATAAGTCAGTATACTTTACAAGGGGGGTGCAAAGTAGTTCATTCCTGTCAGTGTGAGTACAAATAGCCTAAAAAATGTCACGATAAAAACCAAACTGGCCAAACTGTTGTGTCATGTTTATATTTTTTGTATAATTTGATTGAAATAAATTATTAAATTATTCAATAGCAATGTTATAAAAAAAAAGAAGTACAGGGACTGTTTGCACCCCTTAGCAATGAAATTTCTTATTGGGTCCCCATGACACAAAAGCTAAATTCCCTCCAACTTTTATAAAAATCAGTAAAATGTTTTCGTAGATATTTCAATGAGTGATTACTTAGTGTTTTTATTGTATGTATAAACGTACACACACATTTTAACACCTAAAACCAGAGCCACTAATCAACACAAATACAGAATTACAAAATATGTACATGACGTCTCTAATTTTACCTAGTTAGTTGAACAATACAAGATTGGACTAATATAAAGTCCAATGAAATATACACCACACATTTTTATAACAAAATACTATAGTTTATTGGAGAGGATTTAAGAGAATTAAAAGCAATACACAAATATGTTTAAAAATACAAAACAAATTGGTTTTTCCTGAAATGACGTAAGTACACATTCTCTCTCAAAACAGATTTACTCTGTTGTAGACAAATAACTGAAGTGAACAAAAAACCACCAGTTTCTTGATGAATGTAATCAATATTATTTTTATCTTAAATTCTGTTAAGCCAATCTGCTTAGTTATTTGTTTTGAAACTTATCTAGTTTATTATTTTATTGTTGATTTGTTTTCTGGTGTTGTGTCATGGTGTTATTGTCATACTATTTCGGTCTAGTGTAGATACGAAATCTTAATTAGTTTTTATATAATTTTATAGATCGGATTTAAAAATTTATAAGTTGAATTGAATCTATTAAAAGCCAAATCTCATATACATACATATACGAATAAAAATAGCTGCCGCAATGCAGAAGATTTCTGTATTTCATTCTATGGATGACTTTAATGAAATCATCACGATCATCCAGCCACATTTTCACCGTCATTGAAAATAAAAGACAAGGGGTACTGGTTTAGTAAGGCGGAAAAATATCAGATGCAGATTTGTATAACAAGTAAAACCATCCAGGGGCGAGGGTTGTTGAAGAAAAAGTTGAAATAACATGTTTCCAATCCAGGCTGAAGATAACAACAGGAACAGCGTGGATGGAGAGCAAGGAGCAACACCACGTACGTATGGAGGAGTACTGGACAATTGGAAAGTACATGAGAAGCAGTTGAAATTACGTTGTTCTTACAGTTTGTGGAAACTACACAAGAAGAAGAAGAAGACGTGGTATTTGAAATAAAATCAAAATAAATGTTTCAGGTAGTATACAATATTATTATAGATAAGCCGCTAAGAAATTGATCTTCTAAATGCACCTGTGCAAGACAGATTGATAGAGTGGTGGAAGTGAGATGGAGAAGACTACTTTTCCCCCACTGTGTTATTACACTTAATGCTGTCATAGCAACTAGACCACTGGCTGGCAGCACATAAACAAGCCCCACCCACTACACCTTAAGCAGCACTGACCATTCATTGGTTTAGTTAACACTAACTAATAATTCTTAGAATGACTAAATTAAATGCCTAAATAGTATTCAAATAACAATTAATAATAGAAATAACAGGATAGATAATAGTGTTAACATTAAATAGCAATGTTAACAAACTTGCACAGTTCATTGCAGTTTTTTTTCAACTAAACACTGTTGCGGAAATTGGACAATTGAAGACAGAAGTTAGTCATGCCTGTCAAGTAGCCTATAAAGCAGCTCAGTGGGGGGAAATTCCCCTCTGCTGCTGGAACTCTTGTACGTGCTAAATATAACACGCAAGTCGCGTGCTGTGCAGCTTAGTTGTAAACGATTTTACAGTTAATTATTCTATGGTTTTTATACAAATTCTTGGTGAAAACCAAAGTGTTATAGTTGTTTGTGTTAAGGCAATAGAAACGGAGAAGACAGCTATTAAACATGCCGGCAATCTCGGTGTGGAATGCTTGCCCCATTCTTGTTCCGACGTTCCGTATATCACGCTGGTCTACTATATCCACTCACGTTTTTATTTTAACTGTATTGCATAATTCGCTGCCATTTTGAAATCAGCATAATTTAAGTAGATGTTTTTAAAATAAATATTTTTAATTAATTACAATTCTTATATGAATATTATTCTTTACAACTGAACTAAGTTAGTTGTACTGTACATTGTACTGTATAATTATTCTTACACTTACTTATAATTTATACTATCTGGATTTTATATGTTACTATATAACACATTTTTTCTTCATAATAATTTTCGATACTAGTTTACTCTAGTTTAAATTACTAATAAACACCATTTATTTACAAAAAAATTTTTATTCTCAAAATAAATGGATGGTTTTTATAACTATAACTTATTACCTAAAGCTTAATCAAGCACGTCTGAATTATTTATTGTAAATGCAACAGTTCCAAAACACACGAATGAATGAAATGGTGACATCTATCTAATTCACAAAATATTAGGCTCGCAAGGAGTTGCAGCAAATTATAGCTTAGTTGTGTTGTTTTTTGTATAGAGGTGAAGCAGACCTCTTCGTTAAACTAAGTGTTTCGACTGTTACCTGTCACAGTGTGAGAGCTGTACGAGGGGTATTTTCCAACCCCTGCATATGCATAATTTATGCAGTCACTGATAAGAATACTAGTGTGTAGTAAGAATGTAAGTAGTAAGAATACTTGAAACCTTAGAAGGAAAAACTTACAGTAAGTTCCTAATGTATGAATTACGTGTCAAAATTAACGTTATAGTAAGTTTATACTTGGAGTGTCATGGGTTCCCCACACCACCCTTATGAGTGTTCATCAAGGCAACCAGTTGGGCTCTCCAAAGAATTTACTTGTAGATTTTACGCACCTGTCACTAGAAGACGAAAGAGCCTGCCTCACTAACATATACAATGGACTCACCTCCCCTTACTGATGGGAGGGCCTTCACCACTTCACTTTTAGAGATGGTTGGGAGGGCCATCATTACTGTGCGTGTTGAAATGGATGGGAGGGCCACTACCATTCTACTTTTAGAGTTGGGTGAGAGGGAGTAGACGAGAAATTTATGTTCTGGTCAAACACTGTTACCTCATTAAAATGAAAATGACATAACACCTCATTTATATGCATAACGCTCACTTCCCCCACCATATCTACGGCAATTCCCTCATTAGTATGCATCCATGTCATGTCAAGGTCATTGACTCTAGCAAAGGTCATTTACTTCACACAAAGTTTACTAACCTCACCCAAAGGTCACTGACCTTGCGGAAGAGTCATTGACCTCTGACCATCTCTGACCGAATTTCATTGACATTTGACCTTTGTTCTCTAAAAATTAACGTTTGAAAGTCACTGAACTTACCCGAGTGTCAATGACTTTTAAACTTTGAGCTTTGATCTCTGACCTCTACTATTGACCTTTGATCCCTAAACTTCAATGACCTAATACAAAGGTTTTTGACCTATTACCGAAGGTTATTGACCTTTGACGTCAGAGCTCTAAATTTCACCTTTGACCCCTAACTGTCTATGGCCTCACCCAAAGGTCATTGCTTCACCAAAAGGTACTGATCATTGACCTTTGACTCTAAACATTTAAAGACCTCACCTAAACGTCACTGAACTTTCCCAAAGTTCATTGACCTTACCCATAAGTCCCTGGGTTCACTCAAAGGTTACTAACCTTACTTAAGGGTCTTTGACCTCTGAGAGAGGGTCAAAGACCTTTGGATTTTGACCTTTGACCTCTGACCTTTATCTTTGACCTATTATCGTAAATTACCTCACCCAAAACGCTATTGACCTATGACCAAGAGTTATTAACCTTTGACCTCTAAGTATCAATAACCTCACTCAAAAGGCTATTGACAAATGACCTTTGACCCTTAACCGTCAATGTCCTCAAAAAAAGGTCATTGACATTCCTCTCCCTCTGATATTTGAACTTGACCCCTAACAATTAAAAGTCACTTAACTCACTCAAAGGTCATTGACCATACCCGAGTGTCCTTGCCCTTTAGGCTTTGACCATTTCCCTTTGACTCCAACCTTTAATAACCTCACCCAAAAATCTTTGCCCTATGACCGAAGGTTATTGACCTCAGACCTCTCCCTTTCACCCCTAACCGTTATTGGCCTTACTCGAGGGTCATTGACCTAACTCAAATGTTATTGACCTTAATCGAAGGTCTTTGACCTTAGACTTATTACCTTTCCCTTTTGACCTTCACAAAATGCACCAAAATATCATTGACCTTTCCAAAAGTCTTTGAACTCTCAAGTAGGGTCATTGGCCTTTAGATTTTCACTTGTGACCTCTATGTTTGACTCAGCCAAAAGTCATTGACCTATGATGTATGACGGAAAGTCATGGACTCTGACCTTTGGTTGTGGTCATTTATGGTTAAGGGCCAAAGGTAAACGTTTTATATCAAATGTCTGAAAGTCAATGACCCTAGGGTAATTTCAGTGACCACTTAGGTGAGGTTAGTGACTTTTAGGTGGAATCAGTAACCTTTGGGTAAGCTCAATGACTTTCGGGAGAATTCATTGACCTTTGGTTGAGGCCTTTAAGGTCAGAAGTCGAAGGTCAAAGGTCAATGACCTTTTGGTAAGGTCAATGACTTTTGGATGTGGTTAATGACCCTTGGGTAAGGTCATTGATGCTTAGAGCTCCATGGTCAAAGTTAGAAGTCCGGAGTCAAATGACCTTCGGTCATAGGTCATGGACTTTTTGCCTTATTGTAGATCAGGGTCAATGATAGAGGTCAGTAGCTAAAGGTCAAAGTCCAAAGGTTTTTACCTCTAACTGTCAGTAACCTAACCCTATGGACTTTGACCTTTGATCTATAACCTTTGATCCGCAACATTTCTAAATTCACTTACCTCACCCAAAGCCCACTAAATGTTGACATTTGGCCTTTGACTTTTGACCACAAAACTTCAAAATCCTCACTCAAATATTTTTAACCTTTGACCTTAGACTTCTAACATTGTCCTTGACCCCTTTCTGTCAAATGACTCACCTAAAGGTCACTAACCTCACTCAAAGCTCACTGACCTTACCTACAGGTGTTTGACCTCCGGGCCAGGGTCATTTACCTCTGACTTTTACCTTTGATTCCTAACATTCGAAAGAAACTAACATTACTCAAAGTTCACTAACCTTACCCGTAAGGTAGGTCATTAAACTTCAGGTTCATTTCAACCTTTAACCTCTGATTTTTACGTTTAACCTTTACCCCTAACCTTCCAATGCCCTTACACAAAGGCCATTCACATTACACCTCTGGCCTATGGCCTCTCACCTCTAACTATTCACTTGTAACCTTCAAAACTATCAAAACTATTTGACATAAGCTAATATTCACTGCTTACCCAAAGGTCATTGACCTTCTGAATTTAACCTTTAATCTCTGGCCTTTACCTTTGACCTCTAACCTCCAATGACCTCACTCAAAGGTCAATAACGTACAAAAAGGCACTGACAATATTTTGGTGTTATTGACTTTTGTACTTTGACTTTTTACTTACACATCTGACCTACGACAGAAGGTCATTGACTTTTGACCTCTACCTTTGACCTTTGAGTACTAACCATCAATGATCTGACCTAAGTGTTATTGACTCTCCCAAAGGGCAATAACATTACCCGTAGGATTTTGACCTCACTTAAATGTCACTGACCTTACCTAAGGGTTTTTGACTTCTGGCTGAGTGTCATTGACCAATAGATTACAATAATTTATTCTAATTACCTATGACCTCTAACTGTCCATAACCTCACCCAAAAGTCATTGACCTGACCCAAAGATAACTGACCTCACCCCAGAGTCATTGACCTCTGACCGAATGTCATTGACTTTTGACTGTTGACTCTAACATTCAGTGACCTCACTTAAATATCATTGCCATTACCCGCAGGTCATTGACCTGACCCAAAGGTCACTGACCTCACCCAAGGTTGTATATATTATTTTGTCATGTGTGTTATTTTGTTTTGGGCTGTACTTTATTCTAATGTGCTGTGGTTTGGCTGTTCAGTCCAGCGTCCTTGAGCGGGACATTTTACCCTCAGCCTGCTGTCCGGCTGAATTTCTACTATCTCAACTAACTGTGCTAGCCAGGCCTGGGGACCATGTTATAGTGCCAATTTGCGCCTCCACTTCCCTTGTTCTAGCTTATGGGAATCTTCAGTCGTCAGGTCAGTGCGTTCCTTTTTATTCCCGGCGGCTGTGCTGAGGGTGGTAAATTGAAGAATAAAATAAAAAAATCATACGTAGTGCGGAACAATTTAATAATAGGCATAGGCTTAGGATCTGCCTATGAACTTAATCCTCATTGAACACAGCCAAATAATTTAACAGGGCCATTTTTTTATTTAAAGGTTTTTTGCACACAGACACATACACATAACACATGTGTATACACATAACACATAAAAAAATAACATTTTAGTTAAGGAATTTGTTATTACTGTTATTGTTAATCATTAATGAGATTATTTTATTGTTTTATCATTTAAAATGTTATTTATGTTAGACCCCTATTGTTTAAATTATGAAATTATTTATTTTCTAGCTAGGCCTAGTGGTTAAGTTTGTTTGTGTTATTTATTTCGTTGTTTGTATTATTGAAGTAAGTTTGTAATAAAACGGTACCATCCTACATCCTCTTCCTTTTGAATTAAATAGTTTTTTGCTCAGCTGCCGAGTTATAATTTAACCCTCTGACTGCCGTGATCCTATACCTGTTTTGAGCCCTCCCCCCAGTACGGCACGACTTCTAGTTTTGGTGGGGGATGGGTATCACCTTAACATTTAAAAATCACTTACCTCACCCAAAGGTCATTGACCTTTCCCGAAAGTAATTGACATTACCCAATGGTCACTGACCTCGTCCAAATGTCACCGACATCACCCAAAGGTCATTGACCTTTACCCTCTGCCCTTTGAATCCTAACCTTTGTCCTTAGGGTCCTTATTGGTATTCCTTTCACGTTTTGGCTTCAATCAGTATTCAAGTCGCTTGTGTGTGTTGTGTCCTCATTTAATACAACGTTTACGTACATATTCAAGGTGCATGCGCGTTGCATTCTAGTTTAGTATTTAAGCTAATCAAAACTTGCTATAACTTATTACACATCTATAGCACTAAGGATTTGTAATTTTAATGCTATTGATACTATGATAAATTATTTTAACTCTAAACATAACATATGAATGCCTTATGAATACTTTATTAAAATACTCGTTCCCCCTTCTTCCCTTATAATTAAGCTATTAATAGACAAATTTTGATCATATTTCGTATGGGGGTGGTACTAGCCTAACTCTACAGCACCATGTAGGTAAAAGGCTTAAAAACTATTAGCAAAAATGTTTTTTAACATAGATTTTGGGTGAGATCAGTGACCTTTGGGCAAAGTCAATGTATGTTGGGAGTCAAAGGTCAAAGGCCAGATGTCAATGACCCTTAGGTAAGGTCAGTGACATTTGGCTGTGGTCAGTGACCTTTGGGTGAGGTCATTGAATGTTAGGGGTCAGAGGTCACTTTAGCCGGGGTCAATGCCCTTGACGTGGTATGGCATGCATACTAATGAGGGAATTACCGTATATAGTAGGCGAAAGTGTGCGGTATGCTTACTAATAAGGTGTCATCACGTGCCTTACATATTAATGGGATAACGGTACTTGGCTAGAACATAAATGTCTCTTCTATAGAAGGCCATCGCCACTGCGCGTGTAGAGATGGGTGGGAGGGCGATTATCACTTTGCTTTTATGGATAGGTGGGTAGGAGCTATCTATGATTTTACAACACTGTGTGAGGTAAAGAGTAGATAAAGTATTTTTTTTAGCAAGGAAGAGATTAAGAAACATACATTGAAAGAAAGTAGGACAAGGACTGAAGGTGGCAAAAAAAGGAGTGGAGTTACCTGCTGGTAATCAACTGTTGACGCAGCGAGAGGGGAAAGAGTGTGGTCGTAATTCTGGAAATAATTATTAACTAACTTACAGTTTTGTTAGATTATAAAATCATTGAGTTGGTATTCATTACATACTCAGTACAATACAAAACACTGGTATATACTTAATTTACCGATTATATTTTTCGTTTTAACAATATCCAAAATTCTTTACAATATAAAAACCACTTGAAAAAGACAATACACTTGCGTTTGACATTTGTTACCTAAATAAAGGAACTTCATAAATGTGTCAGTCAGTGGGTTATTAATTTCCCATATTAAATCTGGTCCCAGGAGAGGTCAGTCCAGTGAAGATAGATGTAGTGGACAGCCGGCGTCATTTATGGCAGGCCAGAACTTGAGAAATGATGCGCTAAATTACAGGCTGTCCCGCAGCTCAGCTCGTATGGTCAATTTATCAAGAGGAAATAAATTACTTTAGCAGACAACGAACAGACCTTTTTTCTATCAATAATACTAATTTATTTGTATATACTTTTAATATTAATGTTTACACGGTATAAAAAAATAAGTCATTGTAAGATGTTTTCATTCTCCATTCGTAATACGTAAATAACTGATAATCTTGTTAAAAAGTTGATAGCTTTTTGTTCGCTGGTGCTAATGAAAAACTAAATACTAAAGTAACTTATCTCACATAAGAATAAAATAGTTATGGAATGGCTTATAGTTGTTTCAGCAATGGAATACCGGTAGTTGTCTCAGTTAGTACATGTAACGTGAACTACCCACCCACCCATACACATACGTTGTTATTGACCTACTCACTCACCAATACCCCACCTGTATTGAAGGGACCCAATGACTGATAATAGGCGAAATAATTGCATAATAATAGAAAACAAATCTTCTTAACAAGGGGCAACTCGATTTAACATTTACATTACAGATATCTACAAAATATGTCTTACATGTGTTACCATATCTGTCGTATACGGTTTTACCAAGTCCATTATCAGTAATTTTCTAAATGTCTTGAAATAAACATTTTAGTATTAAGAGACACTTCGTAATCTATATATATATATATAATCCAATGTATGTTTGTTTGTCTGTCTATCCTTTATGCACTACCAAACCGTCCAGCCGATCGCCATGAAACTTGGGGAAGTTGTTCTATATACCCCAGGGAAGGTTTCTGTCCTATTCCCGTTTCTTTAATCCCTCAGGGCTCCATCCCTTGGACTTCTAAAGTTTCAATGTTAATCAAATAGCAGGATGCATGAAGGTATAATAAGTCAAATATAAAAAGAATATCAGCTGTGGGTTTTAAATATGTCAAAATTATACTGTTTATATTTTTATGTTTTGATTTCTTGTGAAGCTATATTAATTGATTGATTTATTTGATTAACAGCTGTTAAATAAAAACAAATAGAATAAAATTGTGGTAGGCAAAACTTTCAAAATTAAAAATAATTGAGTACAGTAGTAAACTACACAAAACATCAGCTGTTGTAAATTGGATACTGTGTAAACTGAAAGGTTGCTGCACATTTCAATGATACAATCAAAACTCAATATTATGACCGGCGAAGCGGGTGGGTACAGCTAGTAATATAAAATATATTACACAAATGGCAAACTGTCAAAGCTTTTTTACATATTTGGTATATGATGTAATACATAAGGATTTCAGAATGTTCTAGAATTTAATAAAATATTGTTCGGTTTACTTAATACACAGGGGCTACTGAAAGTAGTATTTAGTGTATATCACAATAGTACCTATACATTTTAAACTCAATTTCGATTTAAAAATGTACTAAAAAAAATTATAACGTAGTGTATTTAATTGTAAAAAAGTACCTTTGTACTTGAATAAATACAAATTCTGTCTACAGAGAGTAAGGTATTGAAAAAAGTATTTATCAAAGACAAAACCTATTAATATAAATGAAATATTAAAACTGTTACAACCACAATCCATTTGTTAATGACTGTGGTAGATACGGTCAATAGACCGCCGATGTAAACAACAGCTGTTTTCTACTGTGTGGTTTTTACATTATGGCAATAGTTTAGATTACAGTTAATTTTTAAGTTCTTCAATAATTAACATATTACAAAGACAATCCAAATGATGGTAACGAGGGAACTTAATTAAATGAGAGGGTTACAAGTTAAGATGAAATCTGAATGCTATGTAACATTGTTGGTTAACATTATAATGGTCACTAGTCAACACTACTAAATCAATGTATTTTTAAGTGACTGTAATTTAATGAAACTCAAAATTTTACTTGTGCATACAAACTAGTTCATTATTATAATCCGAGCTCAATTTATATAAAGAATTATAACAATCGAGCTAAGTGTATGGCTTTATTGAAAACCTTTCGATTTGAGAGGGTGAATCTGTTACGGTAGTTGAGATAAGCCATATGGGGTTAGATTCGAACGAGTGAAGAGTGAATAGTGATTTTACAAATTTAAAATTTCTTAGCCGTTTATTTAAATTTTAATCACACAGTTCTTCAATATTTTAAAGTCAGTTGCATTTTTTTAAATTTTAGGTACGTATTCTCTTGTTTCTGTAAATTAGAACATTTCATATTTAATTCCTTCAATATAGGTGAAGATAGTCCTAAATTTGCCTTTTGTATAAGACAATGTTTGTACAGTAAAGCCGTTATTATGTTTTATAAAAATCAATATTTTAACAAATCATCTAACAATAACTAGGTGTAAAAGGAAAATGTGGCTGAACTAAACTTATATTTGGTCACCTTCGTATAGAATAATTTGTTACTCTTCTACATCAATCGAACAAATAAACAGAACAATTTCTTTTATTAGCACAGCACTTTATTAGCTGCATATCCTTTTTAAAATATCATCTATTAAGTTTAAAAATTGTAGGGCTCTTTGACGACATTTTGATATTTTACGTTGACGATGGATCTGCGCTGGTTTTTATGCATTGAATTGTTAAATTAAACTCAATTTTAAATCAATATTTATAACTTTATTGGTGAGGCCGTTCAATATCAAGACTATCATCGTCAGATATTTCTGATATGTATGACGATGATAGTCGTGCTATCGTAAAACCTTACCAATAAAGTTATGAATATTGGTTAAAAAAATTGTGTTTAACAAGTTTGATATTTATTTCTTTGGACCAAAATTGTTTTGACACCTGACAGGCTTAAAAACAGCTTACTGCTCATAAACTCATCAAAATAGAGAACAACTGAAGTGGGTTATGTTACCAGACCCTTAATTTAATTTATTAAGTTTTTCTTTAGTGACAAATAGTACAGCGATACAAGGGTAAGTGAATGGTTTGGAGGGTAGGCCAATACCACCGTACGTGTGTAGGACTACTTTATTTTACACCTAATGGACAGCGACCTAATGGACTTTCGTATCTTCTGTGATTCAATAACCACAACAATCTTCTAGTGTTGACACTGTTGGTCTATTTGACAGATAGTTTCTACTATCTAAACAGTGCTAATATACAAACTAAAAGAAAAAAGAAACTTAAACTGTTGATACAGTAATATAAATAAGGTGCTTCTTTACAAAGCTTAACTGTCTTCTCCAGTGGATAATTCTGTCACCCTCCAACCCCCAAACCTCTACCTGATGTTCACATTGGAACTTCTTGCATCTCTGTTGACTATTATTAGATTGGATCTCGTCTTCCTGTCCATCCCCAAACCATTGTGAGACTTGAACAGTCATGGCAGTTGACCCTACTTCCTAGTTAGGGTGCCAGGCAGCATCAGTTATCAGTAGATGACGCCCGCGTTTTAGTTCACTTATAAAAGTTTCACCCTTATAGTTTTAACATATGTATTTAACTTTTTAACATGCTTTTTAGAATAAGAGTGACTAGTTTCTCATGAGACAGATTTATTCTAACTATTTTAGTTTATTTGATAAAATTAATGAAATTATATAAATAGTTGTATGTATACAAAATATAAATCATGAGGGAAAAGTAAAATACTATTCCAGGGGGCCCTAAAAAATTATGTCCTCTTTGAAAAAAATTCAAGTAAAAAATTTTACGTTCATGAATAAAGCTGTAATCTTTGTTTAAATTTGGCATTGGCCTTATGGAGAATCAAAAACAACATGGTATCAGGTGTAACAGACCAATTAGTGGAACTCGTAATCCCATATTTTACAAATTTAATTGATTAACCCATAACACCATTTTATACTTTGATTGTATCCACAGTTAATAAGGAATTAACGATCTTCCAATTTATTTTTTTGCCGGCGTTTCTATACGCGCACTATACGAAGTCTTTAACGTCAACTTTAATTTAATCTCCAATAGAATGCTTTATTGACCTCAGGTTGGCATCAACTAAGAAAACTTCAGAGGAAGGCAAGTGCATTTTTGCATAAGATATTGTGAACGTTCTCCGACAAACGATAATAAGGGTCGTTAATCTGGTTACTCAGTAAAAAGGCAATCTTTAACCTTTCTAGTGCAGAAACATCATGTATCTAGTGTACATATCGTATACCAAACTGAACTCACATTATCTTAGAAACACTTGACTAGAAAATGATTTTAAAAGTTGGTGTAAATTACCCCATGAGGGCTGAGGAGTCACAATTGTCCAGAACTACCCAGTAAGAGATGAACAGTTTCACCAGTCACTCGGCCTAACAGACGGAATAAAATTACGCTTGGAAGATTATATATATATATCTTCCAGGGATACACACTTATTTATTGATACAGTAACTCACAATTGGGTGATTATTAAATTGTTACAACATTAATAATTAGTTAATATTTGTCTATTTTTAACTATTGGAATTGTGCTTAATTGTTTGTCTATTCGTATTTTTCGTATTTGCTGAAATATATTTTAGCATAATTTAAAATAGTTGTTTTTCTCTTTCACTTAGATATAGGCATTGCATTTATGTACAGCGTAGGTCTATTGCAAGCACCACGGGGCTAAGCACTGTTGACTGTTTTAGTTGTGTAATACTGAACTGTATTATTATTGTGTTATTTACCTGTTAGTATTGTAAAGCTAATCACCTTACTGGAATTGTGATTAGCTCTAATTCCTAAGAAGTACTGTATATTTTGTATGTGTTTTCTTGAAGGAATAAATAAATTATTATTATTATTATTACTATTGAGGATGTTGCACTTGTCGCTTGTATCACAGAAACGGACATAGCTCTTATAATAGCTTGCTAAGAAATATCCGGCGTAGAAGAATGAGATCAGTAATGACAGATGAGTTAAAAGAAAAAAGCTTTTTGAAGTTTATGAAGAAGCTACAGCAGTGGAAGAGAATAGTTCTATCAGCCATAGTGTTATTATAATATTAAACAGAAAAAAGAAAATTGGAAACATTATTGATCCAACAGTAAGATTTGAAAATACGACAGACCACCTAAAAAAATAAGTTATGCAACATTTTAAAAATATAAAGAAACAATTAATGATTTTTATAAATAAATTTAAAATGTTTGGTTGACTAATTTTATCTAGGGGGATAGTATAAAAATGTTTATGGACTTTCGGACTTAAATTCATTAAAAAAGAAAAGAAAAAATTATCAGTATTTTTCCATCCAAATTAAATTTAAAAAAACATCTTTACAACCGAAATACTATTTATTTAGTATATTTTATTAATATGAAAGTTACTATGGTAAGGAGATGAGCAATAAAAATGTTCTTTTATTATTAAAAATTGAATTACCCAACCAGAACGGACGATTAAGTATTACATCTCTGTTTTCATTACTGGTACTTTAAATATATAGTTTAAACTTTTTAAAATAACATCAACCAATTAGAAACTTTATTAAAAAATGTATTTCACCAACCTAACGTTCTCAACTCTAAATTTATTACAGAATAATTTTATTTATCATCGTTTAAATTATGTTTCTATGAAAATAACTTGTTTTAAAAGTACAACATTTCTTAAAATTTGTATGAATAATTGCTAGTCAGTTAACTTCAACATGATTGAAAGTAATAAAATTATGAGTTCTTACAACCTAACTCATGTTTATGTATATGTTTTGAAGTCCCTTGTTTATATTGAAACCCCTTCAACATAACGCCAAACTGTTTTACATAATGCCAATAATGTGTATTACTAATTTTGGTCGAACAAGTATCGGTCATTGAAATATCAGTGTTTTGATGAGATATTATTATCAATTGGAACAGGATATTATTGAATGTACATTTTTACTATATTGACTCTTACGGGAACTTTTCAATTCACAAACTACTAAAAGTATATTTTTAATTTTCATTTTTCTGATAAATCGATACTAACAGTACTAAGATTCAGCGAAGTATTACAAAGAAAGAAAATGTTGATATATAGCGATTGGGTTTTTTTGGAAGCTATAACTAATCAATTTAAAATGATATAAAAGCTGTGTTGTATTCATGGAAAAGAATCCAAAAAGTTATTAGACATTAATAAAAATAAAAATATGAAGTAATATCTTGACACAAAGCTAAATATAATCTTTCATGCCATTTAAGACCTACCTCACTGATTTTATTTATGCTAGCTAATCCCTCCGTAAAACAGGGCAGGGAGCACTCTGTAACTATGAGATCCATTGTTTGGATGAACTCCTCTCAATCGCATTACTAATCTAGTGGCAATCCTCACTTTTTGGAGGGTGATGTTCACGTCCACAATAGATCTTTAAAGCTGTACGTATACTCTGGGTAGTTCTAAACGAGCAACAAACCTGGTAGCTGGACCGTTACAAAATGTGTGATCTCCCAGCTATGGCAGCTACCACACAAAAAAATGTTGAGCCAAGATTTTCCTGTAGTTCATCCACTGGTATAACCCGAGTAAAAATCCATTAGTATTTCAAGATTATATTTTCCATATTCTTAATGTCACACCACAATCACGAGACTGGTCTGACGGCGTGCCCCATTTTACTTCATTTAATATAAAAATTAATCAATCATCAGGCGATTTCATTGGGTCGAAGATTGTAAACCTTTCCTACAATATAATGACCTTATGTAGCCCACCATTGATTATGGCTGAATATCACAGCGTAATTGGGGCGGACTGAAAGTTGACTTTCAAGTTAAATGCAGCACATATGGGGGTTTCAGCATCAGAGGGCCACTCAACTGATGTACTTCAAGAGCGTAAATAGCCCCCGCCTTTGCGTGTTCAACTTTTATATTATTATGCATTGTGTTATTGCTACTATCATTCGTTATTTGGGTACTAAATAATAATTTCAATTAATCGTTCCAAGTTAATCGATCGCTTGTTGGTTAATAAAACCAACCAATGATCACTGCTGCTAGTGACGTATGGGTGGGGCTTGCTACTGCACTGCCAGCACGTGCAGGAATAGTGTCACGTGACTAAAATGTGTCATTACATCCAAACAGCCACCATATTCCGCTACTTAATCGACATTACAGTTAAAGTTTAATTACAAGCTACATCAGCTGACTCACAGTGTTCATGCCTTGAGTCCCGAACGACTAAACCCCCCGCCAGTCCCAGAACATCCACCCGAAACTAGTACTATCAGAGGGGTGCAGTAGGCGTATGGATAACGGCCAATTTTTCACGCCGTTGCTTTTTACTCAACGGTCTTCAGTATTGATTTACTCACTGATCATCGAGGATTTTTGGGGCTGGTAATATTATTTTATATTTACTGGTGTTGTTACTCTTCAGGATTTTTAAGGTCCATAAATTGTTAAAACTAATGTATGAATCATACTAAGATTCAAAATTCAGTTATTAAAACATCAGCAACTGTAAACACGAACAATAAGCAAAAAAATATTTATAGGTCCAATATTACATGGAATATAAACATGGACGCTAAAGAAATAAGACGAGAGGAGATTGGAAGCAGTGGAGATGTGGATTCGGAGGAGGGTGTGTAAATAGGAAGGGAAGGGAGAGTGCGAAATGAAGAACTACTAAGAAGAGTGGGGGTTAAAAATACTGAAAAATATAATTAGAAGCCAAATGAATTGGTTAGGACGTCTGATGAGAAGAGAGGGCCTGTTGGGAACAAATATAGGAGGAAAATTTAAAGAAAAGGAAATAAGAGGATATCATATGGTGGACAGTCTAAGGTTTTGTAGACTTATGAGACAACTTAGAGACTTGCTCAAAACAGCGATGTTTGGCGGAGGGCTGCAGCAGGACCTGTCTAAGGAAAGAACACCCTTGATGATGGTGATGATGATGATGATGATAGTGTAGGTTTTTCATAATGAAAGTCGTATGTGCATAGTAAAACATGAGCTACCCTATGAAAGCCTAACCTAACCTAATGAAAAATAATCTAAATAAACCAGCCTAACTAAACAAAACCTAATGCGACATAATAACAGGTAACGTAACCTAATAAAATCCAACCACACAAAATCAAACATAACAAAACCTAAGCTCACCTACTAAAACCTAAAATAACCTAAACCAAACTAACCTAACCTTACAAAAACAAATCTAAATTAACTGTACCCAACATACCCTAAAATATATATTGGGCTGACTTTTGTTCTTAACACGGATATGACAAGGGTTATGTTATATTTTAGAAAAAATATTATCTGCTTTCCCTTATTTTTGTAATTTACAAGGATGTTCCACTGAAGAAGCTATGATTTTCCTTAGCTGTCTATATAATAAGAAAGTATTACACGAGAAAACCAACAAGTTCCCTATTCTATATAAATTGGTATGTGTAGGGCTTGGGTCGGTGAAGATAGATGTAGTGGACAACTGACGTCAATTATAACAGGACAGCTTGAGAAATGATGCACTAAATTACAGCCGGGACCCCAGCTGATACACCGTGACATGTCGACTTCCAAACATAATATTGAGAAGACAATTTATTTTCTGAAGGTAATTTGAACATTTTCTTATAATTTAAATAAGAAGCGACATTCCACGTCTATATCCTGGACTGGTACTCAGTATACAACATGTGTCGGATATGTACAGTCTCTGGAGAGGATAAGTCATTATGGCATCACAGTAAACGGTTTCTGAACAATCCAACGCACTGTTGCTTTGTAACGCTATTTGGGCCCAAACAGTCACAATGGTGCAAGGTATTACAATCACACTGTTTATTACATCCGCCAGGGCTTTATCACGCTCGTATCAACTGTGTGCGCAGTAAACAGTGAGCACATTTGGAATGGCTCAACATCAAATTCAATGTGGGACAATTTGTGGGCAAATTTGTGTATCTGTGGCCGTGTGTATGTACAAAATAATAAGGATGTAGTTATCTTTTCGTTTTTGTGTGAAAATAAAATTTAAAGCTTGCCATTAAAACGATTTATGTCAAATTATAAATGCGTTAAAAATTATTATTGCGCTAAACAAATGTTCCTTCTTAAAGTATTATGGATTTTTAAAGTATAGAGGGTACGGGCGGATGGATAAATTACAACACCCGTACGTGTATGGGTGGGTGGGAGGGTCATCTCCACCGCACGTATTGGGATGAGTGGAAAGTCATCACCACCACACTTGTGTATAGGTGTCTGGGAGGGTCATCACCACCATACGTGTATGGGTGTCCATGTTGGATAGTGGTTAAGATTCAGGTGTTGTATGGGGAAGAGAACTGAGTGTCAGGCTTGTCAGCTGAAAATCAGACAAATACTACTTGGTTCGGATTCTATGTAAAGCTGTAAGTTCCTTAGTTTCCCTGGCTAGTGGCCTATTAATAAATAGCTCTGATTGACAGTTGGCCTTAGTTAGTTACAATAACTATACTCCTTTATCTTCAATGTACACTCATTCACCCAAAATATTCGTCCACATCTCAACCACGGGCGTCTTAATAACGACTGCATAATGCATATTACTTATTAATTACAATATTACCAACAATCAATATCCAAACAACATATTGATAACACTGATAACCAAGCTACATAACAAAACGTAAACCAACTAATCATTGTTGTAGTATTATGCAACACGCTAATGAGCGTCACACGTGCCATTGTTATGGGACAAAACGTCCCTAGAATTGTTCGGTTCTCTTTTACTATCGTGACGTCACTTATTACTGAGGTTCCTTTGTTGTTGTTTCTAATAATTTGAAGCCTCTTAATCATAATATCTGTCACCACAGAAACAGGTACATTGCTTTTATATAAATATATAAATGATAATTAAGGAATGTCAAAATGATAATTTATTAATTCTAAATATACTATACCTGACAGGTATAAAACTACTGTCGTCTTCAGGTAGTAAACCTTAATCTAAATTTAAAACTAGTTTTTGTATGTTTTTTTTAGTGAATAAAAGAACAAAACTGTTTTTAAAACAAATTCAGTATTTTTTTAACTAGTTTAAAATTAACATTAAGGTAGTAAGAAACACCTGAAGACGAGAGAGAGAGTTTTAAACCTGTCGTAACGTTATGTTTGTTTCGTAAAACACAACGCGTTCAAAATCTGTAACAATTTCTCCACTCATGAACTGTTCAATGTCAACTAATGACTTTCAAAACAATGCAACGTTACATTTTGTTAAGAATATAAAATGAAAATTTGTCGATAATTAATTGTTTGTGCATTATTAAAAATACCTTATATCTTTGCGTTAACTCTTATTAAAGTGTAATTTTATAAAACAGTAATAGGGGTTAATAAGATGTAAAAGTAAGTATGGAAAATTAAAAGAAAAAAGGAGATCAACACCTCCTTAAAATACGAGTATTAACAATGATATAAACCTAAGAAGCTATATGTATTTTTTAAATCTGTTGCATGAGATATATATTTTGGTAAACAATTATAAAATTTTGTAATTAATTGATTACTAACAATAATTCCTGTTACATAGATTATTAGTTCAGTTGTCAAACATAATGTAAAGTATTTATTTTGAAAACAACTATTTTAATACAACCTCTAAACTTTTAATTTAAATTACGAAAGTGGCTTTAAAAAATGTACATAGATAGCTTAATATACAATTACAATATTATATACAATTAAAAGCTTTGTACTCACTTGTCATAAAATCTCCCAAAACAATAAACATAATTTGATTAAATTTGAAGGAATTTTGTATTTTAATCATATCGTATTTATCATATAATCATTTATATATTATTTAATTTGTATCTAGATTTTTATTATAGAGACCCACTTGGATAGGATATATTGAAATTTTATTCCTAAGGGGTAGAAGCAACCCCTCAACTTTCCTTTGTTCTATAAGAGTAACACTGGTGCAAATTTAATTAAATATTTTATTTGAAACACACGATACAAAAAATATAAACATGACACAAATATTTAGCTTGAGTTTTATTGTGAGGTGTTTATGGTCAATTCTAATAAATCTGGCTTGATTCGGTTTACAACCCCCAAAAGTAGTATGGTATTCTATGCGATAAAACTGTTTTATCTAGGAGAACGCCGGAAGACTGGGCTTTTATATTGATTTGATAGTTTAGAGAGAACCAATGACGGAATGGTAAACAGTGTGAACCATATAATTTCCTAATTTATGACACAAAATTGCAATTATATTCTTAACGGCTGTTTTATTTATTTTTTATTTAACTATTTACAAGTTTATAAACGCACAACGATACAAATTTCAAACTTACTAGCCTTCAAAGACACAAATCACCCTTGTATTTGATAGGATGAATTTAAATTATTGTATTTATATAAATATATGCTTATACAATATAATAAAACACTATGTATATTATATTTATGTATATATGTGTGTATAAAATACACGGTCAACTTTATATACTCTATACCCATGACCAATGATATCAAAATTGGTCGGTAGCGTAGTTGGTTCAATCCCAGCTTCATGTGCTAAAGGTTCTCAGTTCGATCCCAATCAGGTAATAACAACATTTTGAGAAGGATCAGGTGATAATCACCGGCTGTTCATTTGTCACTGGGCTATGATGATAATGATACTTTCTACGGAATTGTCGTCCTTAACTTGTAACAATGACTACATTCGCTCATCTACTCACATCACAGTCATTCGAAATCCATATTCGACCATATCTTAATGATCGGCGTCTTAAGAATAAATAACTAGATATAATTGACAAACTTATTTATCATACTAATACATTGCATTGTTGAAATAATATTTTACATTGAAATAAATTTAATTTTACTCAAAAAAAGTAAGTAAAATGTAAACTTTATAAAATGTAAAAACTCAAATGATATATACTCCTGTTTTTGTTACATGAAAACCAATACAAAAATGTAGTGATTAAAGGCGTACATAATTTTAATAAATACTATTGTAAACTCTAAACGACAACAATAATGTCTGGTAGTATACTTTTTTAACCCCTTTTTCATTTAACCCAAACATTCTCAAGAAAGAATATTTCATCCATATAAACAACAAATAGTAAAAAACGAGTTGGAATCCAGGGTTTTATAAGGTTTCCAGGATGAAGAGATGAAATCAGACCGAGGTGGAACTACCTCATCCCTCAGAACCTCTCTGTCACTGGAGAAAGGGGGAACCCTTGTTGACTGTGTATTTTTATTCCTCCCACAAACATACATTGTTTTTAAGGATTTTAAGATTTTAAGGAATTCCTTACTCTAGTGTAGGGAATCATAGTGAGTCATCATTATAGAGTTGTGATATTCGTTTAAGAATATTTACATCATCAAAATTGTGAGTACACAATAAGAATGGCATCCACTCAATGGTTTTCATCTACATGAACACTACTAGTGAAATCTGGGGTGTCCATGTTGGATGGTAGTCCAGATTTAGATTTTATGTGGGGAAGATAACTAGAAGTCATGTTTATCGTTTGCTGAAAATTATACAAAACTACTTGGCTTGGATTCCACGTAAAGCTGTAGGTTCTTTAGTTGCCCTGGTTAATAAATAGCTCTTTCTGAGGAACAGTCGACCTTAGAAACAATGATTTCACTCTTTCATATACATTCATCACACTCTTTCGCCCCTCTAGTTCACCATATCTTGACGTTCGGTGTCCTACAAATGTATACTAATAGTAAAAATAACACTTATAAGTTGTAATATGTCCACTAAGTTCCAAGGCCACGTGGAATCATCAGTATCAATAGCAGGCAACATAGAATGATCAATCATCTCACCACACACTTGGCTGGCATAGGTCAGTTGATAAGAGCGCTACATGTTATCGATTCAAGATCAATTCAACGTTGGCCTTTCGAACTACAGGCAAATACATTTTACAGAACTAACCTGGTTTGTGAAAAATCATTTTCGATTTAAAAATAACTGTTATTTGATTGCTTCCCTCTTGATTCTTGAACAAGTGTTGTTCAAATGCAATATATGTTTTACGTTAATTTGCATTAAAATTATTATTAACTGCCTAAAACACTCAATAATCCTCTATAAAAGTCTGACTTACTCACTCATCACTAATTCTCCAACTTCCTATGTTGGAGAACAGAGCTGACATTTTGTACACTGTCTCTTTACGACTTAAATAGGACAATTAAAGTATGTTCACCTTGATAAAGTACTCCTAAGGGGTAGAAAATACCCATGAATAATTGTTCCATAAGGATAACATTGGGTTGATTTTTGTAAATTAATAACAGCTGTTTTTTAAGTAAATAAACATGTTCATTTTGTGTGTTTGACATTAAACTATAGATGCATTTTTAATATTATACTATAAGTTTAATCTTCAGCTCTTAAACAAAATAAATGATGTGAATACATTTGAAATAGGCAAAGGCCATTGGGTATTTATACTAATAAATATGTAGCAACGCAAGTAATGTGAGTGAGATCCTGTAAATACATTTAACATTGTTATTTCACGTTATACAGTTAATATACTATTATTTGTAGTCAAAAGGCACTGGCCGAGGCCGAGGCCGAATGCCGAGTTGTATCGAGCGCAACGAGCTTTAGGGTTGGCACGCGAAGCGTGCACGGGTATCCCTAAGTTCTGTAATAAAACCGTGTACTAGTTTAACTCAGTAATATGTGAAATTGAATTAAAAAAGCTTTAATCGTGTCAATAACCTGCCACGTTCAATTGAAAATTCCCAACACCCAAGGCGTTAAAAACTCGCCTCAGCGTCTCGAGCATTTTATAGTGCTGACGAGTTTATGGCGTACGACTGGGAGGCCGCATAAGCAGAAGATCGACAACCGGCGTCGGAGTGGGAGCTTGGTAGGGATGAAAGGAATGTGTGAGAGGAAATGCTGCAGACAGAGGTTCGGTGTGGTATGAATGTTCCAATTTCATATTTATATAGTAGGACTGACTATACAGGTATTATATACGTATTTTTAAAATGTTGGCAAATGAAGGTTTTGATTTGATACCAATGATACTATTCAACGTGTATTAAAGTTATATGACAACTTTACTCTGTAAGCGTAACAAATAATTATCCTTTATTATTGTACTAAAATTTAATATCTATGTAATATATAATCCAGATTATATATACAAAAAACGTACATGATGTGTAGGTATGCTTGAAAGTAAATTTTTTACTATATATGTTTATTTCATTCTTGTTGCAAGATATATATAATGCTGTTGCTTAGTTATATTTAGAAATACATTGAAAACATAAATAATAAATAAATATCCCAATTTTAGCTTACACTTGTAATTTCCTTTCCACCTCTAAGGGTTTTATGTTAAATGAATAATATAGATAGTGATTTTTTCACTCTTTTTTTAATCAATCCTTAACCGGTGTCAGCCAAAGGGGTAAAACCATTATATTTTATGATAAATTAAATTCATACTTCTTTCTCCATTATAACTATAGAATATAGGATTAGAAATTGTATAAACATCTAAAACAGTTTAACCCACAATTTGTTTAGTATTAGACAATAGTGTTTTTAGGAAACTTAACATAAAATAAAAAATAGGTCATACATTTTAATAAGTCATTTTCCAAAACTATAGTCATAAAGTGGAATGGTTACAACATCCCCTTACCTGTGAGGAAGTCATAGACGTACCTTATAATTAACATTAAAATGAATTACTAAGTTATAATGAAGTAAGTTTAACTAATTACTTGTTAAGAAATTTGTCATTGTATTACATACTGGGTATGTTAATAGAAATGGAGATATAAAAAAACATATTTAATAACGTACAATCTGTAGTACAAAATACATCCTAACGTCTGTTGAGTAACAATTACCAGCGGTAAAACGTGTTTCTGCACTATTTACAAAAGAGGTATTTCAATGTTTTAATACTGTAGTTAAATAACGTTTGCAGTAGTTAAATGTAATACGTTGAATATATTTTATATATTAAAATTACACATAAAATAATATTTTTATTTCCATTAATATAGTTATTTATGTTTGTAGAATCATAATATAACTTCAATTAATGTTAAGGGAATGAAATAAAACGTCTGGAGTTCAGCTTATGCTATAGGAAGAAGTTAGTACGGAAAAAATTAAAATACGGTAGCTTAGAATGAGCTTTTTTGTCCGCTCTATACAACACACCTTAAATTTTCAAATTAAATTCACACCTTCATATGTACAAAATATGTGTAAAAAAAGGATTCTCCAGTATTTAATCATTTCGAACACCCTTGTAATGGGCTATGACGAAGTAAATAAGTATATTGTACATTGTAAGCACGTATCATAATTCATACTTAAATTAGTGACAGCACAGATACTTTGCCATATTAGTATTGCTAGATAACAGAATGTATATTATATTTTTTGATACAGCTGAAAACAAATGTAGTGTTTTAAGCAAATGATTTTAGTTAACAGAGGCAATGAACATGTCAACACATATTCACTATAATATAACTATATCCTTAAACAAGTTTACTGCGTAAATAAATATTTAATTATGATAGTCAATGTAGTTGAACTTACGATGGGAAGTTGTGTTCTCTGCACTACTTGTCAAACTGCACTACCTGAAACAATATATATTGTTACACAAACCTTAGTACTAGTTCTCCAAAATGAAAGTGTTAATAAAAGTGTTTGAATGAACTACATAAATTAATACGAATAATCTTTAAATTTCAAAATTGTATAGTTGAGAAATTAAATCCTATATTCTATATCAATACTGTACGCTAAGTGGTTAACAATTATTTTACCTATAGTTGCATGGAATGCATGTCATTACTCCACTAGTTATAATTGCGTAGTAGAAAATACATGAATCACTAACCTAATATTTTACTGATTAAGTGTTGGCCAACCAGATTGCTTGATGCTAGGGTGGAGGTGAAGGGGTTATTAGTGGACTTTATATTCACCTACCAATATTTTAGCAGAATATACGTTTATACATCCCATACAACAATCCACAACGTAAAACACGTCAACACATATGACCAAGGTCGCTCCATCAACACAGTTGTCCCACATCATCAATTGACAAATATGAATCAAGTAAATCCATTGGCATACTGGACTTACGTCATACCATTGGCATATAAGAATCACGTAAATCCATCGACACATCTTTCACTCATCAATCCATCGACACATATGTCCCACATCAATCCAGCGACACATCTGTCCCACATCAATCCATTGACACAGTCCCACATCAATCCAGAGACACATATGCCCACATCAATCCAGCGACACATATGCCCACATCAATCCATCGACACATAGATATATACCCTCCTACTCACACATACACTTACAGAGGTATTGATCCATTTACCTTCCCACCCACACAAACACGTTCGGGTACATAGCTATATACCCTTCAATCACACATGCACGTACAGAGATATATACCATCCCACCAACAAACACACGTACCGATGTGTGGATCTATCTACCCACCCAGACACGTACAGTAATTGACCCACCTACCCACCCATACATATACAAAGGTATTGATCCATATACCCTTCCACCTACTCAAAACTTACGGTGCATAAACCCACCTACTCATTCATTCAAGAACAGAAATAAAGACGCTTATATATGACAAACTGAACGAAAATGAAACTAAACAAATTTAGTAAATGGAAGCAATAAATGACATAAGAGTTGTTCTAATAAAAAAAAAGAAACATTAGATCCAACAATGGCATCAAATAGCTATCACCTAGACAGTTATTGAGGATGTGTTAACTTTGGCAACCACTTTCTGGGTATTGGCATTTTTATGACACTTCTACAGGCTGTAAATTAAAAGTCATTTTTTAAAATAAATTCCACAAATTTTAATTTTAATTTATTTTATTTATTTTAAAAAATGACTTTTAATTTACAAACAAAACAATTCCATCAAGCATATACAGCAGAAAATGAACACTTCTACAGGCCTTAATATGGTTAATTTTCTCATTGGTCATGCAAAAATTAAGCTAATTACTTAAAATAAAAATAGTTTTTTTTATTTAGTTTTGTTTTGAATGCTATACGATATACGACATGTATATTTGAAATAAATTGTAAAAAGTGGCCTAACTTGTATGGGCTTACTTTGAATATAATTTTCAAATATGTTATTAATAGTTGATCGATAAAAGACTGACCAATTAATGTTTGGGTATAAACAAGTGTTGTTAACTGTCACACACAATCCCACCTTCTACCAGGCCTGGAACATGTGACATATTCAGAAAAACTACTCATTGCAAGTATATATTAATGTATAAAAGAAAAATTACGAAAAGAGAATAATTTTTCAGGTTGAACATATCAATAAATGCCGAATGAAAATGTCGAGAATACGGTTATAGATGTTGGAAGTGGGCCAGTATGGCGCGTGTCCAAACACCGGGCCAGATGGTTCATATTACATCGTCAATTTATTATTATTGATAAACTGACATTAGAATTGAATGATTGAAGCAACGTTTGTAACTTTACAATCTGCATGTTTGTTAAGCTCATCAATACATTCAAAATATAATTTACCACAGCCATTAGAGTGCTGAAAAAAATGGGTGGTTCGAATTAATGTTTATCAAGTGAATAATGAACATATCCCTTCTGCTTTTAAACATCTTTGAAAATTACGAAAACTCACAAATTTCATGTCATTATTTTAATGTACGAGTATATTGTTAGCAGTTCACTGTTTTCAATGTTACTTGACCAAACACTTGTCTTTTTGCTCTACAATTAATATACATTACAAGAGCAGGGCGGATTATTATGGGTTATACTGTACAGAACTGCAATTTTCAATAAGACTTTTACTATAAAAAATTTTGTCTTCGATAAAATTCCATCCCGAAAACAGTATTTATGGCTAGGTATTTCAAAATAGCGGTTGTTTAAATGTTTTACTCAAAATAACTTTTTAACTGATATGTTTATCAATTTTACATACTGATCATACTTTTTGGCTAATTTTATGCAAAAATCTATTGGTAGCTTAAGCTTTTATTGTAAACATATTATTAGTGTAGTTCTAGTAAACATTGTATTTTATTGCATGTATTCACAGCTTCCAGAGAATTCAGAAAAATATATGTAACATCAAACATTAAGCTACCAATAGATTTGATTAAAAACACAACAATTATTGTACCGTACTAGGATAAAATTAATTATCTCAAAGCTTACAAGATATTTCGGATTTAAGCTTGTTAAACGACCGCCATTTTATAAATGATAAAGTTGACTAAATGGATATTTTTTTACCGGTTTATAACGGTAATGTAACAAACTGTACAACATTTCCATTCAGTCGGTCAAACTGTTCTTAAATTATTAATTTTTTTTTAAAGGACACAAACAAACATACACTAAACGGAGCGTAATCCGATAAAACTTTGTCATTAATGTTCAGCTCTATAAATTAGGTAGAGAATCCGAAAATATATAGCCAGGACACCTTTTTAGTTACCCCTTGTATATAACACTAAACGACTTATGATTTTTCCTTGTTAACAAGATCTCAGTGGGAAATACTGGTGGCATATTCACTTTATCACAATGGAGCTATTCCCCTCTGTACGTTGCGATAAACTGACGTTGCAGTTACAGGTGCAGCGCTTGCATTAACTGATTCTGTTGAGCTTTCAGTAGGCAGGCAATGATACATGTTTGTTTCCAACTCTGCTTTTTTTAACTTGCCATTCAAATATTCTAGCACTAACATAATTTGTTAAGTAGCGTCAAAAAAAAGTTATGACATCATTATAACAGTTATAACGATTGTGTATCATAATAAAGATCTCTTTACTTTGTATTTTGTTCACTAACGTCTTCAGTTCATTATTATTATTCACTATAATGGGACCTACAGCTTCATGAGGAATCTGAACCACGTTGTTTTGATCTGATTGTCAGCTAATTGACAAGTCTGACAATCATTTATCTACCATACACAGCACCCGCACCTTGACTACCATCCAACATGGACACCCTAAACTTCTTTAGATTGTCCACGTCAAGTGGAAGGATATCCTTAAAACATTATTTATTAAGACATATTCCCTCCATTTTCCAAAAACACGTCTTTGATCATAAAAACAGAAATCACATCCAATAATATGATGAATGTGTGTTTAGTTAGCGTGTCGAGTAATTATTTCTTCACTTTGCCATGTGATGACAGGGCCAGAACCTTGTCAGTCCCTCCTTTATTCCCCCAAATCCTCAAGGATAAATGTAGTAATGATTACTACAGATGTTTATAAATGCACATTGGTTGTAATCTACTTAAGACTGCCAACAAGGCGTTCACTGCAACCATGAGAAAGTGACCACTGTATATTTTATTTGTGCGTTGACTAAAGAAAATTAATACATTTCAAATGTACTATTTATGAATATTTAACTTAATATAAATCAAATATACTAACGTAAACAGTCTTTCCCACAAACTTCCGTATTTTCCACATAATATATTACTGGAGTAGTTCTCTAAATGTCCTCTAACTCTTTAGAAATGTTAGTACATTTTAGTATCAGTTTATTCCGTTGGTGATAAAGACTCAAGTACGAATGGTATAGTATATTTATGAGCACTGAGCCATGAATCACGTCGGGAATATCATTTCATCACATTAATATTCCTAGCTTACAATGCAATATACGTCACGATGTGTAAAGTATTTTGTAGGAAATTATCTAACAAAACGGTCACTACAAAACCATAAGAAGTAAGTAAATTTATAAACACTGTGCTGTTAGTCGCGTCTGGAATAAAATTACATCACATTAATATTCCCAGCTTACAGTGGAATATACGTGACGATATATGTCAAACATGTTCAATGAGAAACTCTACCCAGCATGTTTAGTGTCTAGTTAAAGCAATCCAGAGTGGAACATTAAATGGCCAGTAAATCACAGCTATGACGCAACTCGGATAGCAATTATATAGTATCCACGTGACGTCACATGTGATTGAAACATTTTAAAACAGAAACTATACTATGTTTACTGTCCAGTTAAAACAATGCATAGTAGAACATTGAATGGGCTAGTAAATTGCAGCAATGAAGTAACCCGGATAGCAATGATTTATTGCTCACGTGCAATTTAGCACTTGAAAAATTTAAATAAAAATTTTCAGAGAAAACTGGGCCCCAGAACGTTTAGTGTTATTATAGATGCAGATATCCATAATAAATCAAAGAATATGAACAGTAAATCACATATATGACGTAACTCAAACAGCGGTGACGTCACATATGGTTTTAACATGTTCAGAGAGAAACTCTGTCCCAGCATGTTTAGTGTCCAGTTAAAGCAAACCAGAGTGAAACATTAAATGGCCAGTAAATCACAGCTATGACGTAACTGATATATCAATGATTTAGTGTTCACGTGACTTAACATGTGGTTTAAACATGTTCAGAGAGAAACTCTGCCCTAGCATGTTTAGTGGCTAGGTAAATCAATCCAGAGTGGAACATGAAACGGCCAGTAAATCACAGCTATGACGTAACTGATATATCAATGATTTAGTGTTCACGTGACTTAACATGTGGTTTAAACATGTTCAGAGAGAAACTCTGCCCTAGCATTTTTTGTGGCTAGGTAAATCAATCCAGAGTGGAACATTAAATGGCCAGTAAGTCACAGCAATAACGTAACTGATATAGCAATGATTTAGTGTTCCGTGACGTCACATGTGGTTTAAACATGTTCAGAGAGAAACTCTGTCCCAGCATGTTTAATGTCTAGTTAAAGCAATCCAGAGTGGAACATTAAATGGCCAGTAAATCACAGCTATGACGTAACTGATATATCAATGATTTAGTGTTCCGTGACGTCACATGTGGTTTATACATGTTCAGAGAGAAACTCTGTCCCAGCATGTTTAGTGTCTAGTTAAAGCAATCCAGAGGGGAACATTAAATGGCCAGTAAATCACAGCAATGACATAACTGATATAGCAATGATTTAGTGTTCCGTGACGTCATATGTGGTTTAAACGTGTTCAGAGAGAAACTCTGTCCCAGCATGTTTAGTGTCCATTTAAAGCAATCCAGAGTGGAAGATTAAATGGCCAGTAAATCACAGCTATGACGTAACTGATATAGCAACGATATAATGTTCACATGACGTCACAAGTGATTTACATATGTTCAGAGAGAAACTGGGCTCCAGCATGTTTAGTGGCTAGGTAAAGTAACCCATAGTGTTACAGAACATTGAATGGAACTATAAATCACAGCTATGGCGTAACTCGGATAGCAACGATATGGTGTTCACGTGACGTCACATGTGATTTACATATGTTCAGAGAGAAACTGGGCCCCAGCATGTTTAGTGGCTAGGTAAAGTAACCCATAGTGTTACAGAACATTGAGTGGAACTACAAATCACAGCTATGGCGTAACTCGGATAGCAATGATATAGTGTTCACGTGACGTCACATATGGTTTAAATAAGTTCAGAGGGAAACTCTGGCCTAGAATGTTTATCTTTTCTTCATAAGTGGTATTAAATAATTTAACCACCTGCTTTGTTATAAAACACTTTGGTATTAAACATTTTACTGAATTCATGGTCTGAAGTCGCTCCAAATTATTTTTTTTTTCTTTTTATCCTTAAAACCTACTATAGTTAAGTTTTACTATTGTGTTTTATAGTACAATAGCACTGAACACTTAATTTACTTTTAAATATAACAAAGTTTCAAATTACACCCGTAAACTCAAAGCCTTGTGGAATTTTAGCGTCAGAAAGATTTTTAGTTCGAATTATATATTTTCTGTGTAGCCCATATGAAATGTAAACGTATATTTTAGCCATGGCACTCCTATACAGAACATCCGGATCCTGACTACCAGCCATCATGAACACCCAAGTGTCCAAGTCAATGTCAACCAGTGAACGGACGCCATGTCGGTTAAGAGGACGGAGCGTAGAACCTATCCTGACCAATTTCCACAACACTCTGACACCAAGTGGCTTTAACCTACACATGTTTAACTATGAAAAATGCCCAATACCTATTAACTTGGAAATTGTATAGCTGGTTAAACGTTTCCTTCTTTTAAGTCTTCGCATAAACATTCTCACTGGCTTTTAGCTTGTATATGCGTACCCTGAAATTACTATGTATAATAAAAATGTATACAATCATACCCATTTCATCTGTAGACTAAATGCTTCACTTCAAGATATTGCCACAACCAATCTAGCCATCTTGTAGGTTCCAAGTTGTTCTTTGGAATTCTCAAGTATCCTATCAAGTCCGCCATTTTGTTTTCTCCACATTTGTATTAGTCATATTAAAGGGGAGAAAAAATTGCCAAGGCATCAATCTACTTTACCAAGAAGAGACCATCGTATGCTGAATGTTTTACTACGGAGCCATGTCCCACCCAGCATCCACAGACTTACAGGAAGACAACTAAGAGAAGATCTCAATAAAGACTTGAATATTCAATCAATGAATTCATAGAAAATCCAAGTGGAGAATGGAACTCCAATATAACTCAACAGGTTACACTCTCACCTGACTTTTTATTGTACATAACTAATATGGGATCTTTGTTTGATATCTTTATAACTTAAAGACTCTAAAATTTAGACATTTAATAATTCAAGACACTTAGATAATAATCGATTTTTACCAGCTCTTTGTTAAATGTTTGAGAATTTTGATCCCTAGAACCATTTCCTAGTTTTTAATAATATAAAGTTTATTGTATATTATATTTTATATGTTTGAAGTATTTGCTATACTTTAGGTTAATTCTGATAAAGATTTTATTTGGAAAAAATGTGCCATATTAGGATTATCATAAATGTGATCATTACTAACAGAATAGAATTGTATGATTTAAGTATTTTAATATCGAGTGTTTAAATATAATTAAATACTGTTTTTTACATTCTTAGAGCACTGATATGTTTGCCTTGTACCGTACACAGTTAGGCCTATATACAAACTTATGAGTCATGAAGAAATAAAGAGAAGATAAGTTTATTATAAAGTTCATCTTATAAATGATAATATAATTTAAGCATAAAGTCCGTGGAAAGAGCAATATTTGGTTGAAGACAAATTTAACATTTTTTCAATATGCCTGACATTCTGAAGTGAGAAAAAAGCTGATTGATTTTAGATTAAACTGAAGATTAAGTTCCTTGTTGTATTTTATTACAAAAAATCAGCTCGGAAATTGTTATATTTGTAATATTTCTTATTGGCACTGTTATTTAACTGAAAATATTACTAAAATAAAGAAGTTTTTATTTAGTTTGTGAATTTGGATAAAAAAAATATGTTTAAGCACAGAAATCATGACTTACTTTAAAATCCACGTTTAAATAATGTTCTATTGTTTCTCGAATTTTTCAAAGGAAACTAGATTTTGGTTAATTTCTTATTGTAACATTATACCAACTTATCTTTAAACTTTATTTGAAAATAAATTATTCATGTACAAATTGAAGGGATGTCAGTTTACTGAATGTATTTCCACAGTTAAAATATTCTTCATCCCCATAAATTTTACTATTGAAATAAAATATATTGCTGGAAATAAGTGTTTTCAAAATATTACACTGATATAGTCGGCAGGGTGGTACAGTACAATGTTTTATAACCGTAGACTCGGCCGTGCACTACTAATCTAAACCAATGAATGCAGTCCGATGAGTCGTTCGTGCATCGAGTGTCCTAATTTGAGTGAATATTTGTAAGACGCCTTTTACAATGATACTCTTCCTCACCCCTCGCCTACTGCCGCCTCTGGAGTTCGAGTCTGCCATTATAAAAATTGTACTATACAGTGCTGTAAACCAGCTACAATGAGACAAAGTTTTGTGGATATTGTTGGTGATAATGTTCTACGCTTGTTTCTCTTAATATTGACACTGTCTCCACTAAGTTTCCATCCACGTGGACACTACTAGAGATGTCTGGGAAGTCCGTATTCGGTGGTAATCAGAGTTCGAAAATATGTATGGAGAAGGGGGGTGTCAATTAGTTTAAAATCGAACCAATACTACGTATTTGATTGTGGGGCTTTAAATGCTATTATTTAGTTTGTACATTATTCACCTTTAAAATAATGGAATCGATATACGTTGAATGCAATTGTGTACTTACTAAAAAGTTTTAGTCACTGACAATATCTAGCATGAAAATTTCACTTACACTGACACATTCAATCACCCGGCAACAATCGGTTCTGATAAAGTACTTCCGGCGACGGTCAGCTTTACAACTGAACTGAAACAGCTTTATCTCACCCATTTCCATTGGTGAGAATATGAAACCTAACTGATCATAATTAATAATTCGTAATGAGAACCAAAAATAAAAACACCGAAAAATTAGAAAGGTCTTTTTAAAGGACTAAACCAATAAAATCCGATCAGTAAGTTTATTTTAAAACGAAATACAAAAATATAAACAGAATGTTAACAAAGTTCCACTACGGTTTAATAGTTTCTGAACGATTCTAGACAAAGCAATAAACTTTATTACAGTATTACTGGGCCTATTAATATCCTTTTTGAAGTAACTAACATGTTTCTGTCATGTCAGGAGATGGCCCGAAATTAGTCACAAGACATTCTCAAACGAGAGCGTAGGTCTAAGATAGACGGTTTAATTTTTACTTTCTTACCTCAAGTTGGGAAAGTAAAACTTTATAAACGCTATTGAACTTAAGAAATCGTTCTTTATGGTTGTTGGGGACTCTTCTCATCCAATGGAGAATGGTCCACAAGGAGCCCACAAGGAGTCCACAAGTAGCCGACAAGGAGTCCACAAGGAGCCCACAAGGAGTCCACAAGGCTGACAAAAATACTAAAAGTAATCATAAGTTAAGACGTGGAAAGCAATATGGAAAAGCTTTTAAACAATGTTTTTTTTATTTCCATAGATAATTTTATAATTTAACTTTTTTGTATAATTGTGTTCAATAAAGTATAATTTTATATTATAGTAATTGATTTAAACCCGTCAAATAGCGGATAAATAATATTGTTAACATTAGTTATTTTTGAAATTAAAATTACCGCTACTCTGGAAAGGATAAACCTTTCGAAGTCCAGTTTGTGGCAAATTAATTTCTATTGAATCTACCTTTCATTTTATACCAAACTCGACCTAGGCTTACGTTAAAGATATTCATTCAACTCCACGTGGGCCGTTCACTTGAAAAGATATAATTTCACTAACGGTGTCAAAAAGTATATCCTTTATAACTACGATCCTGTACAAGATTTCACTTTTACAAGTGAAGTCATACAGAAGTTGTGACAGCGTTTCTATACATTCTTTTGTCCACCCTGTATAATTTTAAAAGGGTCGTCTAGCTCAGATGACTACCACAAACAGCACGTAAAGAGGTTGATCCAACACAAAATGGCAGAGATTAAACTTTATTCAATAAATGTAAAGGTTACATATTTTATATGCAATAGTAAACTTCTTCAGTATTAATATAATTGTAATGTCAAACTTATTTACAATATAATAAGAAATTAAATAATGCAACTTCCCGGCACAAAAACACGAAAGCCTCCAAATGGAATCACATTATATTTGCACGAAGTAGGTAAATTTGTATTCAGATACCATTTTTATGTGGAGTATGCAAATAAACATAATTTGTGTTTTCACATAATGATTGAAGTAAATATTTGCCATCCCACCAAACCATTAAACACCCCTATGAAACCCTAAAAGACCTAACATACCTCTAAATATCGTCAAACACGGAAAACCTTCGAGGTTGATTGTATAAAGGGTTTCCTGAGGGAAACTAAATAAAGGTTGGTGACACATCGTTCCCTAAAGACGTTTCGTCCGCTTTTCCGTTTCGCAGAAACGTGGTTACCTGCGAACTGATTTATTATTTGATAGTATTAATGCTGTCGACTAGAATTTGTTCAATGAGAGTTTCCACTCTTAGAACAATGCTAACTTCTTTTCTTTCTACCCAATAGATAAAGTAGTAAAATAAAATGCTTGTTATGTAAATACCACTTTGCAGAAATTCTTTGTATTTTTACAGTGAAATAGCTTGTCGTTAGCTGAAAATCATACGAACACTACGTGGTTTGGACACCACGTAAAGCTGAAAGTCTCCTAGTTGCCCTGGGTATTGGGCTATTAATAGATGGCTATTTATAAGGAAAAGTCGACCTTAGCTAGTAACAATGAGTACGCTCGTTCATCTTTAATCATTACCCTCATATTCATACCTCTACGATCGGCATATTACTGATAAATAACGAATAATTTGTCTAAACTGTGTTTGTTTGCTTTAATCGTTTATATTCGGCCATATCTCTACGATCGACGTCTTAGAGATGAATAATGAATAAATCACCGTAGATAGTTAACCATACTTTTATTTTTGTGTTTTTCTCTCTCAAAATACATTGATTAAATAATTGTTGTACCAAGCATTAACCTTTATTTAGTTTATTATACGCCTGTTTTGGGTGGAAAAATTAATATCAATCCGAAATAGTTTTTAAATTTTTTTAAATTAACATACAGTTGAGCAGATTGAATTTCTGCCCCAATACGATAGCGTAAAAAGGTTTTGATGGACGAATTAGTTCCTTATTAATGATCCACCGTAGGAGGGATGAACCTCCCTAGTAAGGAGTGGATACTGTTGATTCACTTCCAAATTGGCACGTATATATTACAGCATTTTATTCTTTTTAAATTATAAATATTAGCTGATAACAACTTAAAGCTTTTGCGATGGTTACAATCAAACATGGGAGGTCTGTATTAAACAGAATCCAACACGAAGGTCTGACCGAGATAGTTAAACAGCTACCGGGAGGTCTGGTATTGAGGAAGTGTAAACATTAGAAGTGGCTTTGTGGATCGGTCATTTAACTAACACTATTTGCTCTGACACCTGATATACAAACTAAGTAGTTCTTCAGAGAGAACCAGCAGATATTCATTATCCATCGTTAAGACGCCAATCGTAAAGATGTGGGCAGATATTAGGAACGAATGAGTGTTCTGAGTATAGATGAACGGGTGTGATGGAGGTCAACAGCTCCTTAGAAAGAGCCATTTAATTATATCCCAATGACTTTGTCAACTAAGAGATTTACAGCTTTATGTGGCTTTCGAACCACGTAGCATTGGTCTCATTTTTAGCAAATTGACACGCCTCGTGCTCAGTCCTCTCCCTACTCAACATGTAATCGAACAATGAGTCCAGATAAACCAGCAGATAGACGAATTATTTTTAACGGGTGTCTATTGAAAATTATTCTACAGATAATAAGATAAAAAATCTTACAAAACAATAATACATAAATCGTGTGATGAAAATATTCTTTAAACAACGGGAAACCAAAATGTAAAATATCAAAATGCTCCTTGATCACAAAATAAACTCACAAATCAACCAAGTAAGTTATAAAACAGGTCCATTTAGAGAACTGAAACTTGGCAACAATGCAAACCTATGGTTGCAGCTGGCTTAAATGGTCACGCCATTGGTTGTATCATTCCCAAAAGCCTCGTAGCTCCAGACTTTGGTATGAAAATGATTTAAAGTCAAGTCAGGGCTTTGAATAAATAAAAATTACTAATTAAAATCGTTTATTTTGGAGTTAAAAAAGTGTATATTATGTGTTTATGAAACTTAAAAACGTAAAACGTAGAAAAGTAAAATCCCTCCTCTTTCCGGTGTGGTTTTACAAACATTCATAAATAATTTATGTTTTTGTGAAATAAAATAATTATTTTGTTTGAATGATTGTTTTATTAGTAAACCAAAATTATCTTTAACCATTTTGAACTTTAAATATTTGTTAATTTCGGTTCTTGAAGTTTTTACATTGTATTTTATGAAGTAAGACAATGTAATGGATAAATATGTACATTAGCCATTGAATGTAACAGAATATTTACAGATACCACAAACAACTCTTAAAAGAGGAAAAGGATCGATAAAAGGCGGTTAGCTCGAAGTTTATTAGGCACTTAAGTAGAAGGGGCCCGCGTTGTGGCCAGCTCTCTGATTGGTCCATTTTTTTGTGACGTCATCCAAGATGGCGGCGCCCATGTTTCCCGCCAAATTTCCTAACCTCACTTTTCCTAACCTCACTTTTCCTAACCTCACTTTTCCTAACCTCACTTTTCCTAACCTCACTTTTCCCGCCAAAAATCTCTTAATATTGAATATATCTATATATCACTTATCTAAAAGGATATTAAATAAAAATATTGAATATATCTATATATCACTTATCTAAAAGGATATTAAATAAAACACGCTCTCTGGTAATCATTTTCTGTATTTAAAAAAAACTACTCACAGAAATATGTTCAGTCGACCAACTATTGGTGTCCTGGCATATTTGGACAGCGAAACAGCCTTGAGGCACAGTATCGGCACAGAATATGCCCACATGAGATGAATGCAACGGCGGGCAGTCTTGAAAAGCATACCCAGCATTGGACCCGCTGGGGACCGATGGACTCATCGACCTCTTCCACGTCTGGACGGGGGTCAGGCCCTCTCCATCATCTCGCCCACGTGGACCAAGAGGCTCTCCAGGGTGTTCCTCATAAAGTGCCATATTGAGGGTGCCAGATCGAAGGCGTCGGACTCGGCAGTGTCCTCTAGGAGGTGATTTGAAACCCACAGCAACTCCCTGAGGTCCCTCCGGGTATGAAGGACTGCCTGCAGCGACTCTTCCGAACCTCCATTCTCGCACCCGCAATGTTGCTAAACAGTAAAACAAAATATGAATTGATCCACTCTATTAGTAACAGTAGTAGTAGTAGTAAAGAAACATTAATATATTACCTCTAGAAATCTGTTGAGCATGTACTCTCGCAACGGCTGCTTGCCTGCCTCCAGCTGACATGACAGGACACCTGGCTGCACGAGGGCGTGATCTCAATCGCGTTTGTACCTACAATTAAATATCGTCACAGTGAGGGGGTCCAACAATTAAATTACGGTATACCAAATAACATTGATTTAAACTTACATTACTGGGTACTGCTAGTCAGTATTGAGGGACTTTCTGGCTGTTCAGGAGCGTTTGAGGTCGACACAGTCACTATCAGGACCTCGGTATCCTGTCAAACACGATACCCTGTAATTACTTGAACAGATAATATTACGAGGTTAATTAAATAAATAAGGTATACACACCTCTGTAATTGGTTGGACTCTGAAGTGGAGGACCCAGTGGAAGTCCCAGCGGTCACCTCTACCCTCGCCTACAGATAATAATTATTATAATACCAATCATGAAAATCCCCTAATAATGATAATAATAATAACGGTATGGTACCTACCTGAGTGTTTTGTGAGATCAAGGGGAAATGCAGACGCATGGGTTCTACGCCTCGCGCCACCTCGTATCTGAAATAAACACGATGCGATCACCCTCACGTTCATTCACACTAGTCCCTAACTTATACAAAAATATATTTAAAAAAAGAAGCTATTTACCTCGCTCTCCTGGGTTGTAGTAGTAGTGGTGGTGGTAGTAGAGGTGTTGGTAGTAGCCGTAGTGGATGGGGGTTGAGGTGGAGATCCAAGCACGATGACACAAACAACAGTAACTAGACATGCTACCTTAAAAACCGTCATCCTTACCACAACTGCCAATTCACGCCGAAACAGTCGTATTTATACGGCAGGGTGAGGAGCGGCGCCCCCTACCTTGCGCATGAGCAGAACGCAGGGGGAAGATCAGGTTTCCATAACCACCCAAGAGGTACCGATCTCAGCTCGTTTTTTATTATAGTGAGTATCCCCAGGAGGCCTAGTCTCACTATTGTTTATTGTAACTTGCCCCAACCATCGCAAGTTACGGTGGTAGCCACTCCATAACAAATTTGCTACCCTCCCAGTATTATTTTTATACTTTTTTTGGGTCCCTCTGTAAGTAAAGACATCACTTTACTCAGTGAAGCCTGAAAACTTACAAAGGGCTTTTTCTAACCCAATTGTAGACCGTACAGAACACTTTACTTGGAGAAGCCATTTCAATGTATTCCATCAGCCTACACGGGTTATATTTTCTATCTTTTTTTTACGTTTATTTGTAATCCCAGCGACGTTCAAGGAGGCCCTGGACTTACGGAGGTTAGGCCTGCCATAGAGCCTTGGGAGGTTAGATCTGTCATAGAGTCCTGGGCCCTGGACTTACGGAGGTTAGGCCTGCCATAGAGCCTCGGGAGGTTAGGCCTGGACATGCCCTGGACTTACGGGGTTTAGCCCTGCCATAGAGCGGTCGGGAAATTTCTCCCCAGGCTTTTTTTTTTTTTTTTTTTTTTTGTCCTGGACTTACGGAGATTAGGCCAGCCATAGAACAAACACACACACACACACACACACACACACACAAAATACTCGAACGTCACCTGGGATTCTTATTCAGCTACTGCAAATCTACTATGATCAACTAAAAACTTGGAACTTACATTCTGATAGAGTATAATATTCTCCCAATCTACCTTGTCTGCAAAATCGTGTATAAACGATTCAGAGAGTACTTGGTGTTTGCTCACAAGGAAACCAGCACTCCCGGAACCAAGGAGGACATTTCTCTCAAAAATTCTTCATTGAATGTCATTCTTTTTATAATATAAGCCCAATTGACTCTATGTTGATAGATTCTTAAAAAGTCAATTGAGAAATCGTAGTTTTTAGATAGCTCGTCCCAGTTCAAGAAACGGTCAAACCGCATGATGAACTGGTTCGTCAATACTCCCTTAGGCTCACGAGAAATAATTGTCCAAACGTTCTCCATGACTGCTAGCAAAATTATGATTTCTGTTTTCTAGTGCACAGTCTTTTTATACCCCCGCAGAGCGTTTCTCAAGGCACACTTTACATCAGAGTCTTTATGCTGTGACATATATACAACTATTTACAATAGGTTCGGTGTACGAACCTCCGGGTAATTCCCTCACATCCGGATGAAATTCCCGCAAAAAGGCTGCCTTCTCCAGACCCTTAGTATAGAGCGTGGAGAATGGTTTACACAAGAGTCTCAGGTACTCTTCATCGTACGCCATACCACCCTGTTCCCATTTAATTTTGTGAAAACTGCGAGTGAGCCATCGATTCGATCTCCCCGTTTTATCGTTAAGAAGGGTTTTTACTGTAAAGGTGGAGAAAATATAAGGTGAATACGAGTTAACGAGTTAACGAGAGCAAATTCCTTAATAACAAACCTATTGGTATTGTCTTTAAACGCCTGGAATTCAACTACAGCCTCCATTAGGCCACCGTTTGTAGTATTCCACCTCGTCAAACAGTCGATCCGCCTTTTGAGGTACCAAGGTGGTTGTATGTTCTTCACCGAGTATCAGACTCTTAAATGTACTGTTGTATAAGCACTTCGTTCATAAATAGATTCCTGTAGCTCCCTGTACACCATGGGGAGGTTGTTGATAAACCGATGCCATTCGTTTGAATTTAGCGCCAGAGTGTGTTCTTCATCATAAAGAAACACGTGAGATTTCCCAAATACATTCGTAACCTTTACACTATGACCACTATCGAGCACTAAACGGAATTTAGTTTTATTTTCGAGCGCTACAGTTATCTCGTTAAAGTGTACAGCAAACTGATTGAAAATATCATACGACCAGTAAACGTACCCTCTTCGACCCTTAAAAGACAACCCGAGACTAATATCCCTCTCTTTATAAATCCCTACAATAACCGATTTTTTAAGACCTTCATCCAAAAAGTAGACAGTTTTCAAAAATACACCGGTCAACAGATCCAGAGATTCGTAACGAGTAGGGAGTGCGTCTTCACCTGTCGGCTCCATTATCTCAACTGATTAAATCTTTATTTTCAAGTCGTATTTATAATTTTACCCCCACTCCTTGTTAATTTTAAAATTTTTATTCCTCCATATCCCCCTCCCCCTCACTCGATTCAGATTCTGATGTTTCTTCCACAATAGGCGAATCATAATCAAAGTGATTAATTCTTTCCAGAGCTTTATTAGCATACAGGTCGCTATATAGCTTCAATGTGTTGATGTTTGTCAAATCCAGAGAGTGTTTAAAACAAACGCACGACTGAGAAACCCTTATACTATATTCATCCTCATTTACGCTCTGTTTGACATTCGGTAAAAAGCCATAAGCTAGAATATCCACTCTATCGTATTCGGATACATCAACCGTTCTGGAGTACCTGTACACTGAAACAGTATCGACATTTTCCCCGTTCTTGTAGAACCTTAGGAGAGTCGCATCATCACTACTGAACCCCTCAGTAGGATCGGGATTATTTAACACGATAAACACTTGACTCATCTTGTGATGTTTACTCCTTCGTGTCTCAACTGGAAATGAGTACAGGTTGCTGAGATCGTGTATGTATAATCGAGTATTACATCATCCTCTTTACAGAACCGGTAAGCAAGGTGTAAATCAAATGTGAATCATGTAGGATGAGGCAATAGGCAGCGGTCTTATCAGGGATATTTTTAGAAGTCCTCAAATTCAAGTCTGATATCGACGGGTCCTGTTTTTATTGTATCGGTTTTGTTTCGAACAATCAATGACGTAAAGAGGGTGTTTTACTTTTAAACGTTTTCCAAGTCCACAATAGGATACGAACTATGACCATAGTAGGAGCTCTGGAACCTCGTAAACATTTCGTAAAATATTGACTGATCACCGTGTATATTATCGTAAGGAAAGTATTGCGAGTTAAGATATAATTTGACGTTCTGCAAAGAGCAACCGTCAAAACAAGACATGTCCTTTTTAATCTGATTCTTTCTGTCGGTTTGAAAGCTAGAATTACGTATCGGGGTTTTTCCAACTGAGTAGATGTTTTCACAGTCCAACTGTGACGGTCAGTCTGTGGTAATGTTTGGATACTCGTGCATTTCCCAGGATCTAAACGGTACGTGAACCGTCGAATCTTTCTCAACCATTTTGTAAAGTTTGAGACGATACTCGTCCGAAACCGTGATGTGGGGGACCCTCCAGTAGACGTTGTTTATTTTTAGACTGCAGCTGTCTGCATCCTTACTAATGACAGCGTTGGTGTCTGTAGTCGCTCTCAGGAGAATAAGCTCCTGTTTTACATTCACTACAATTTTTCTATAATCTTCGGCGTACCCCATGAGCAATCGCAACGGAACTGAATAGGAAAAGGAGGTGGTCTCTTTACTTTTACCAGGCCCGAACCAGCACGCATTTTCCAAATTCCACGTTTCCCCCGTTTTTATGGAAAGTAGGTTTTTAATTGTACTCGTGATCCCAACGTTTTTTTGACCGGTCAATCTCAATACCCCCAATCTCATAACGAATATCGTCAAATAGAAATGCTATTGCATTGTTTACCAAGGACACGGCCGCCGGCGATCCGTCCTGCCTTTTTACCGGACAAAGTACCAGTAACATGTAAAGTGCTTTCAAACGGTGCTGTAATTATATCCTGTTGACTTATAGGTATCCTGATTTCGTCATTATTGTTAAAGGCGGATGAAGCGTACGGTTTTGTGAGAATGAAATTCCATACCAGTAACAATGTCACTGTACATTACGGGTGTTTCTATGTCCAACATCTTGGATAACTTTGAATCCCAAGGATCTCAGTAACTTAACGTTTGGAGATGTTAACCTTCTGAGCGTCTTAGACGTTCTGACATGTTCTTTAACTCGACCCTCTATAAATACTAATCCCATTGCGTTCTCTGATGTGTAGACGCACAGACACAACCTCGTTTCTAAGTTTATCAAATCACCGTCTTGATCTTTAAACGACACGGTAATATTATTCACCTTTTGAGTGTTTACAGGTAGATAAATCACGTGCTGAGGTGTATCGTATATCTTGAATCCTGGTGGCGATTTAATTATTACCTCGTGTATCGTATGCCCCTCGAATCCGTTGTCATAGGATCCCCGTACAATATTACACTCAACTCTGACGGTGTTTACTTTAATTATATCGACTGGTCTGTCTGAACAATGCTTTTCACCCTCTTTCAACACCTTTGGACTGAATCCTAGTAGTGTACCGACCGTTTCCAGTTGATCGAAATAAACTGTTTGACTGCAAGTAATTTCAGATTGTAGAGTACTGTTATTCGCTTTGAGAGAAAAATCTACAGTCTTGTCAATTTTACTTAAAATGAAGGATTCAATCTGTTCAATTTCGTACGATCCTTCCGGAATACTTATTACCTTCGTACCGTAGTGAAAACTTGTTGTTAACACCCTCCTCAATGTGGGTATCGAGTTGAAGGTTGTGAAACCGACTAAGCCAATTTCCCATTCACCTCGACTTATATCTAAGGCTGGAAACACGTCACACGTGAGGACAGAACCACGGCCGCTAAGACAAAACATGTCGACAGAGAAACTTCAAGCACAAGTGCCCGCAAACGACTGAGTCAAAAGTCTGTTTTCTATTGTAATTATACTCTATCGCGATACCTGGACCAAAGTATTTTATCAACTCTACTCGGAGGACGAAGATCTCCGAAACTGTCAAAGTAGTATACTCTGTTTCCTAGTTTTCTGTATGCAACCAGTGTGTCCCCCGTACCACGTTTTGAATCTAGGTTAACAATAGCCGATTCGTTTTTTCCATGACCTTGAAGGTAGCCCGTCCCTCATAATAAACACCTCTGAAATATGGAATATTTAAAACCTCGGCGTAATGAAGAAGGTCGTGATTCGTTAGAGGTTTTATCGGTATTGACGTTTTTTTTTTTTTATCGCAACTCCTCTTTTTTCGTTTACCTGCTCCCTGCTTTCTGGTACCTGACCCAGGGTATGGTCTTAGATAAAGCCCTTTTCCACGCTGGTTTCGCTTTACTGTCTTTTTACGTTTGACCACACCACCACCACCACTCCTACGTTTACCTCCGCCCAGTTTTGCTTTAGCCTTCATCGCTGTTGTTACAGCCCAAGCTGCGGCTTTCTCTCCAACAGATGAATCAGATGCTTTTACTCTTTTCCAAGCTCTTTCAGCCAACTCTTTATCAGCACGCGTTCTGTTCGTATTATCGTGGTACTGTTGAGTAGGCAATATCGTGGGCCTTACAGGCCTCGTCTAGAGAGTTTTATACCAGGATCCCCACGAGCTAGTCTCTCTCTTAACCTGGTTCCTGGACCACAGTATCTATATCCACCAGGCAGGTGAAGTTCCCAAGGTAGTAAATCTATACCTTTGTTCAACACTGTACTTGCTGCGTCGCCAACCTTTCAATAATGTCACCAACGAGACCGCTCCCTTTGACGGTTTTCTTACGACTGGCTGGTTTACGGGATCGCATCTTGCTTTATATAAACGTTAGTTATCTACTGATCTCGTCAAAGGACCTCGTCCCCAGTTTATATAGTTTTCAGCAGTCCATTTGTTCGTCCGTTGACCACCCCTACCCTGTAACACCGTGAATATGGGAAAAAAGTAGTCGTCCGAATCTTCTAAAATGTATTTGAGTTTTTATATTGTTCCTATTGACCAGTGACCTAAGATCAGAAACGAGATTCGCCGACCGTTCTTCCCATCTGTTGACAGTACTTTAAAGATACAGCATCATCTGGTTCAGTAGGATCTTTAATATTAAACACTCGCACGTTGTTATAAAATTGTACCCATCTTCACTTTTAATAGGGGCAGTTTAGTTTTAAAAAACTTTTTCGTTACTCGCATCACCATCATCAAGTGGTTCGCCCACATTAACCAATCTTTTCCTACCAAATCCCCAATAACTACCGCTTTTGGAATGGGTGTTGCTGCGTCTACATATCTTTTATTCGCTGCATCTCTCTCTCATCATTGGATCCTTCACGTGAGTTATCCGCTTGTTTCTAGCAAGAATGTTATTACCTTCATACAAGATACATCGGTCCCGTACAAGCTTCAAATTGGACTGCGTCACTCTCCTTAACGGATCAGCAGATTTTCTATTCTTTTTATTTGCACGGAGTAACTGTCTTTCAAGTTTACCGGTGTGTAGGGTCTCACAGGTAATTTTCTCGTTAACGACGGTCACTAACCCTCTACTTGGTTCGGGCCCTCACGTTAACTAACCGTTTATTAGTGATATCGTAATCTCCATTGGATGTTAGACTTAAAACCATGCCCTGGAGGACCTGTGCGGATCTCCTTAGACAGCTGAGAGTTACGTCCAAACTTGTCAACACTCATTGTATAAATGAGCGGTGGTGAGCGTAATCACTGTTCTTTAAATACTTTTTGTCCAATCAATGTAGTTATCCTTAGTCCTGGTATGTCTGCTAGAGCCATTGTTGATGGCCTTGTCGAGTGCGCCGCATTTATCCAGTAAAAACAGCTGAGGGCGGCAAATCGTTTAATATTTTCCTTGTTGGGGGGTCACTTTCAATTCGTCTCAACTTATTTTTTGTAGACCTCTGTATCTTTTTATACTCTATCGAACTGAGAGACACGTCCAAACTTGTCTACATTCATTTCATCAATGATCTAAATCTCGAGTTTCCCAACCCTTTTATAATACCAGCTTCACGCAGCTCACTAACAATATTTAAAATCTCGTTTTTATGCGCATTATTACCGGCTTCTGCCGAAGACACAAGTAACTGTAAAACGAGCACACAACTCGTTTGGATCGCCCCAGTACCGAATTCGTGATAAGGTCTTTAAGGCTTTAGACCCCAGCCCTTTTTACCGTTATACCAGGGGGGGCCCTTTTTGGGAAAAAAGATGCAAACGGGGGCCCTTTGTACTTGATTGATTTAAAGGGGGGTCTTTTTAAAGGGGGACCTTTCCCCCTACTGAAACCCTTTTTTTTATGGCGTTATTTTTTTAAAGAAAGTCTTTTTTAAGACGGTTAAATCGTGGCAGAGAAACCAGTTTTCCGGCTATTTCGGGGTTTCTCTTAAACATATTTTCTTAAAAGCCCTTGGGCCCCCTTTTGTAAACTTTGCTGGCCTAAAAGTATGCAAACCCGTCACCCCTTAAAAACCCTGTATGGGGCTTGTCACCTACCATCGGGGTCTATCCTCCACCATCCAAAGGGACCTTAATATAGTCAATCTTGGGTTTTTACTCCCCGACTCGTCTTTTTATAAACTTTAGCATATACTTTTTTTTCCAATGGGGCAGTAAAGTTTTTTATTTATCCACCCGGGGACGCTTCCCTGCACTTCCGAAGGTGAAATTGGAGTAATTCACTGACAGTTTGGGGTATTTATCACCAAATACCTCTTTTTCTTTCGAGCGTATTTACAAACGTTAGGGAAATTCAATAATTTTGGGCGAATGAGTCCCCTTCTTCTTTTCTTTTTGGCTCCTCTTTAGGTTTCAAATTGGGTCCAAGACTTTTTTTTTGAAAACCCCGGGTATGGGTTGGTTTAACTGTTTTTTTCCCAAAAACTGTTTTTCTTAAATCGACCCCTTGTTTGGAAAAAGATTGTACTTTCTCCTGAAAGCATCCCCCCCTTTAGAACGAGCAACACTGAGAGTCAGCTCCTTACTGTTTCGTTTCATGTTTGATACTGGCAAGTTTCTTCTCAAATACCGGTTTTAATACTCTGCTTTACGGTAGTTCAACCTGTCTGAAAAATAATGCACTCTTTTTGTGTCTTCTAACGTACCTTACAACATCTATGAGTGAAACTCTATTACCGAGTCCCTTGTAATACGTACGTGCGAGATCAGAAACTGGAATGAGCACCCGTTTGTTTATGTCCTTGAATATATAGGTTCTTTTTGATCCACCTCGCCATTCGGTATCTCGGGCTATAGTTGTAGCAATCGTTAATATTTGAATTTTCCATAAAAGAACGCAATTTCTTTAGAGGTCTCCTTCTAGTTTATGTTGTGTACTATATAGGAATTTAATAACCAAAACTCGTACAGATTTGCTGATGTAAACTCTCTCCATTTATTTAGCAAGTCACGATCCGATACTGTATATACCTACCTCTGTTTAACGAAAATACCGAACGGTTGAACAATGTAGGGGAACGGGCAGGTTAGTGCAGCTTTAAAGAAAATCTACAGTAAATAATCCTTGGGGCTAAATTATTCACTGCTGGGTACGGTTTACCTCTTGGCCCTGTAGGTATGGTGGGAGGCTGCGGTGCAAACGCTACGTTGTAAGAGACGCAAATGTGACACTTTGATCGTAACGCTCTTTTGTAGACTTTCAACGGAGATCTTATCGGTATACTTCTTTCTGTTAGCACTATACATCTACTGGCATGTGGGACTTTTCCCCAAAAAACTTTCCCGCATTTTTAAAATAAATCTGTGTTTAGTTTAAAATCCCCCCTGAAACCCGTTTTTTAAGAGTCCCTAAACCCCCGATGTCTGGGAAACGTCGAAAACCCTTGGGCAGGAAAAATTTTTGGGGGTTTTCTTACCGTGCAGTTTTAACATAAAACTTTGTTAAAAGGGTAACAACTTAAATTACTCCTTGTTCTTCGCTTTTTTTTAAGAAAAATTTAAACCCCCTGTCCCCGAAAATTTTTAAAAACCCTTTTGCTAGAGGAAATCATAAGTAGGGGCTAAAAGGGTGGGTTTTTTTGGGGTCCTACTAATTTTGTCTCCAACTCTGTTTAAAATTTTAATTTTTCCTCTAAAAGCAATTTTTTTCCGCAGAATTTGTCCTTCCTTTGTTAAAAAACGCGCAGAGGTTCGACTTTATGCGAAGTCTTTTCCCTACTACGAAGGTTTTTTCTAAACTCTCCGAATCTTCTATAAGTTGATGCCACCCCTTAAAATCCACAACGAAAATGGGCCCCAATCCCGAAACGGAAACCCCCCCCTTATTTTAGGTCTCGGGTTTCCCTTTAAAAATTCCCCCCACAAAACCGGGTTTTCTTTCCTTATTCCAGAACCCCACTCACAAAACCCTTTAAAAATTTTCAAAAGGGTTTTAATCCGTATTTAAAGGCCCCTTGTACGCATGACCCCAAGATTTTAAATCATCCTGCTTTAATAAAACTATAAAGTTTTCCCTTTAAACTTTTGATTAGCTGTTTAAAGGGATACGACTGTAATTTTTGACCCAATAAAAAAATGGGCTATTTCCTTTTTTTCTAAAACCCCTTTTAAAGGGAGAATTGGCGAAAGTTATTTGTGTTTTTTCCAAAACCTTTTAAAAATAAAATATCACTATAGAGTTTTTGGGTTTTCCCCCGCCCCTCCCGGGGGTTTTTTCCAGGGAAAGGGTTTTCGTCCCTAAGCAAAGTATCCAAACTCTTAAGGAAAACCTTTTTTTTAGAAAACTGGTATTTTTTGGGTTTGGGACAAGGATTTGGGGGAATAAAGTAAAATTGGGGTTTTTTTAAAAACCAAACCCCCTGAAACAAACAGTAGATTAAATAGAACGTTCGTTTTTCCCCAAACCCCCTGGTCCTACAATTAGGCCCTCTTTACATTGCCTGTTAAAAAAAGAGATCCGTGAAAGCGAGGGTTGACCCAAACCCCCCCCGACGTATTCGGGCCCAAAATTTTTAATTGGTAGTTTATTTCCCGTTTTACCCCACCAAAACGCCCTCCGGGACAAGTACTGAAGGAATTGCTCCTGTTGGGGGCGTTTTAAAAAAAAGCCCTCCCGGGCCGCAGCCCGCAGGAACCCGTGGGGGCGAAACCCTTAAGCGCAAAAAAAATTAGAAAAGTCTTTTTTTATTTCCCCCCCGTGTCACGTCTTTACTGGACCCTTTCCCTCTAACAGGGATTTAAATTTTCCCTTTGATCCAACACTTTTTTTCTACTAGATAAACGCACCCGTTTTTTGACTTGGGGTTTAACTCTTTTCGTAAAACCCCCTTTTAAAACTTTCCCCCCTTTAAAATCCCTTTTTAAAATTTTAAGTTATCGGATTGGGCGGTCTTTTCAGGGGTTTAACACTTGAAATACTTTGTTAGTCCCCAAATTTTGGGAAATACCCCTTTTTGAATACCTGTTTTGGGAAATTTTTTGATTCTCCAAAAAATTTATCGCCCACGTTGAACTTTGGGGTTTTTTGGGGGGTTTTTAATTTTTCCTCCATACGGTTTATATGGAATTTTTCCGGGGTTTTTGCTTGACATCTTTTGGTTTCATACCGAAAAAGTTCTGTGTATGGAAATTATTAATTCCTGTACAAAATTTTCAGGGTTTAAAATTTTTTCCACTCGAAGGGTTTCCTAAATTTCCGGGGAAAATTTTCCGCCACATACGTTCTTTCAGATCCGTTTTTTAAAACCTTTTGACAATTCAAACTTTTTTAAAAACCCGAGAATGTCGTGGGAGGATTGGGTTTTTTATTTTTCCATAAGTTTTTCCAACATGAAATTGAACCAAACCCTTTCCCCCCGGGCCCGGGCCCGGGAAAAAAAAATTTTAATTTTTTTTTTGTTTTTTTCCCCAAAAATCGGTTTTTAAAAGCCTTTTGCCACTTTTACCCCCCCCTTTTTAAAAATTTTAACGGATTGGGAATGCTAATATTACGAAACATTTTAAAACATTTAAATAAGAATTTTTTAAAAAACCCTTTGTTAAAATTTTTGCGTAAGGAAAAACATTTCTAAAACCAGATCCCCCCCTTTATACAGCGTAAAGACCCTTTAAATGTTTTTCATTTAAAGGTTCCCTTTGGGGATTTTCGCCTACCCCCTTTTGTAAATCTGCTTGCAAAACTTCCTTGGGTTTTATGATTAAGACTGACAAATATTTGTAAAATTCGATCCTTTTATAAGTTGTTTATTAATTCTACAGGCCCCTCCACCGCTGTAGAAAGTGGTGGTCCTTCCGAAGAAGTCATGCTAGTTACCACCCTCCTAAAAATTAAAAAAAAATTCAAAAAATAAAATTACTAGAAAAAAGGTTTACTTTTAGAGACATCTACAGTCATATCTAAAAGGCCAAGAATATATTGAGAAACATACTTTCTTGCATTTCTGACATTGGTAATTTTTGCATGTAATTCCTTCCAGGTTTTAAATTGCATATGATTAATTCTTAGATCAATATTGGCAAAACTGTAAATCAAAGTTTTAAAAATTTTATTTTTTGCATGAAAATGCAAAATTTTTTTCCGAAAAACTCCCGTCCCTGGGTTTAAAACTGGCGGGGTTACAAACCCCGATGTGGGGGTTTTTCCCCAAGGTCATCCAATAGGGGGTTTTGGTAGTTTTTTTCCTTGAATTCCCCCAAACCCCAAAATTTTTTCCCATTGGGATGTTTAAGGCAAACATGGCCTCGAGACTTAGTGATTAGAGGAAGGTTAAATTTGGGCGAGGCCAAAGTTTTAGAATGACCCACTTCACCCCTCCACCATTTTAATTTAACGTATTTTAACTTTTAAAAATTTCTACAGCCCCCACCCCGCTGTAGAAAGGGGGGGTGGGGGCCCTTTCCCAAAAATCCCTTTCTATTTCCACCTCCTAAAAAATTAAAAAAAAACTTTAAAATAAAAAAGAAGTGGGCAGAGTGTCAAAAATTTTGAAAAAAAAAAATATTCAATTTCCCAAAGCTGCAAAAAATAAGGATTTCCCCCAAAGGAAAAATTGTTCCCCCTTTTGATTTTTAATTAGCGTAAACATTAAAAACGTAATTTTGCAGATAAAAAACAACATTTTAAGAATTTTGGTGGGTAAAAAAGGGTTTTTCGGGGGATTTGGGACATTGGGAAATTTGGGGCCCAAACTTCAACCAATTTTTATTTCTGAATGAACGGAAGTTTTTTTTTTTAATAACCCCCCTAAAGTATTTCCGGGAAAAAAAGCTCCGGGTTTAAAAATTTAAAAAAAAAACATTTGTTTTTTTGCGTAAATGTGATAACCTAATGTTTTCTTAAAGGCAGATTTTTTTTGTGTGCAAACATAATTTCATCAAATAAAGGCGAGGAAGGGAAGAGAAATGTTGAATTGAAAATCAACCAAAAAAATCGTAGTCCCTTCCCCCAAAACCCCTTATATGACCCGACTTTGGGGCCCCGGGGCCCGAGAAAGGGGGGCTGGAACAAGTTAAAAAAAGGGGGGAAAAGGTTTTTTGAAATTTCCAACCCCGGTCAATTTCCCCCCTTTCGTCTAGCGGGGGTGATCGCGCATGTGCACTCGCATGGACGCCTCCCGAGAGAATGTATATGACAGATTCGGTACCAACATCGCTTTTGGTTACGGGTTTTTACACCCCAGAGCCCACGCATCAAATGCACGTATTATCGGAGGGGCCCGGACTGCGACTCAAGGTCTTACAGGACTTAACCCAGCCCCCAAGCTGCAGGACTGTCTCAGGACCTACGCTTATTAGGCTGCCTTGGAGAACAGGCCGGGCTTTTTTATTGAATTTGGGCCGCCCTCACCCTCGATAGTTACGTACGAACTTACACTCTATATTCTACAGTCACATCTCGAAATGCTTGTCGTTCCATCCTCCCGCAATTGACCAGCAAACATTACCACCACAAAAAGCAGATATAGTCTGCGTACACCTGATCCCAGTTATCTCCCTGTATACAATTGATATACAATGTCCACATGCTCCGTGTAGCTAGATGCACAATCATTACACACCCGTTTCCCCAGGTAGTACGAGAATGAAAGTTTAATCCGAAAACAGTTGGCCCTTATGGTGTTCTAAAAGATCACGGGAGTACAGCTCGTGGGAGTTGTTGGTGAAACATCTAGGAAAAAGGTCGCACCCCGTTATTGTATAAGTTACACAAAGTCGATAAGCACATGTGGTATAAGGATTGCGGGATGGACGCCATACTGTAGCTGAAGTCGAGACTCGCACCCCCCACGTTACAACCTCCAACATCTGCTCGCGCACGTGTGCGGTCACCGCAATTGCCGTCAGTCGCTACGCCAGCCCCGCCATGAATTGCATCGGTGCTCTCTATCGTCATCATACTCACCGAGGCCCGTCTTTGGTCATCGAGAAGAAGAAGACGAGGTATGACCGGTCCTTTTCATCCTCCTCCTCCAGATCGTCGACGGACTGGAGGTACCGGCGGGGCGGGTGGCGGCTGGAACGGCTGGCGGGAGTACCCGGAGTTTGATTCGGACGAGGGCTGGGGCAGTCGGGATGAAGACGAGTATGAAGACGAGGATGGGGACCCAGATCTGCTCTGGACACCTCCGACGCCACCTCCAACCCCAGACCATCAGGGGAGAGGAGGACCAAGTGGTGCCGGAGGGAATTTGGAGACCATGGGTGGATCGATAGGTGAGATTACTGTGTTGTTTCTGCTTTTTATAACCGTAAGGTAGTGGTATCATACTTACCTTCACGTTTTCGTTTTGGTCCAGTCACTTTAAATACTTTTGTCTCGTTTACGGTTACTACATCCCTATCACTAGTTCTCCGAATACGGGATTCTTCAATATCCATGTTTTGATCCTCATCACTTAGAACCATCTCTTTAAGTTTTTCAAAATTTAGTTTTTCAGACGTTTTTTTAGATTAAGTGTTAGACCTTTTATTTTACAGTTAGGTATGATTGTTTGGTCCTTTGTAGAATACACGAGATACGCATATGTTTTAGGACCGTCCTGACACAAATTCCGTATGTATGAACCGGGACCGTAAGTCTTTAGCAAGTTCGTCTGTCATCTGGCCTAAATAATCACCAGTATTTACTCTGTACAGTCCGTCTTCGTATATGTAGACAACCGAATCTGTGTCGTAATACAGTACCTGAACACCCAAGGGCATCCAAGTGTTCGTACAATTTTAGGTCTAGCTTGGGCAGTGGTAAATGCTGCCAAAACAACATTAACAGTTCTTAAGGACTCTCCAACCTCCTCTAGATGTTGCCAGTTTACAAGGACAACGTCCTGGTTAATTTCCTGAATTCTGTTTACCTGTACTTCAGGATTGGAGAGTAGTTTAAACAAGTTTTCGGGATCTCGCGTTATTAATGCTTTTGTTTGGTTTTCTCTTTGTCCAAATTTACCCCAAAAGGAATTTAACATTAATTTAGCCAGACATCTAAGACCTTCGTTCTTTTCAATTTTTGATGGGTCCAGCTGGATACCTTCGTGTTCAAAGTAATCCTGAATGTATTTGTCTTTATCTTCTTGTAAATGACACCATGTAGGGTAGCCTGAGGACTCTTGCTTAATTTTTAAAAATGTATCAATAAAATCTGTGAAAAGACCACCGTTGCTGAACGTAGCCATTTTATATTCCCACAGCTCAAACATTTCCAAAATAACATAACCTTTTTCAATCGCCTTCCTTATTTCATCCATTGTCCATGTTCCTGTCAGACTTCGTTCATTGTCACTATGTACACAATCACTAACACACTGCTCTTCTCCACAAACTCTACACAACACAAACATTAGTTTATTGTTCATTCTTGTAGGAAGAACCGGATGAAACAAGTTGCTGGGAGGTAGTACTTTACACTTTAGCAATCCGTCGACATTTAAACCACGGCTACGACACTCTGCGTCTCCCACGTAGATTGTTGGGTGTCCTAAAGGATAATGGCCGTGTTTACACACAAACGGGTAAAGCGAACACACATCAACATACTGTATAGACTCATCGTGGTTACACTTGTGGTACAGTTTTGAGTTACCTGTACGTCCTCCGAAAAAGGCATCCCGTGGGTTGAGTGGTAGAGTATGCAGCATAGGGTGTGTATCTAGGTAGTGAAGTCGCTCTCGTTCTTTGATTTTCCTAAACTCGCACTGCCACATTTCAACTATCAGGTAGTTTGTTTGGGCGAGTTTTTCCATTTTAAGCTGTGTACGGTGATAGCGCAGCTGGAGAGAGTCGGATGGGTCTTCTTTTAGAGGGTCCTCCCTCTTGTAAGGGAAACATTTGGGGCATCCGTGGTAGTAGCAGCCGTGGAACTCGTATATTGTCTCTCCGTCGAAACCGTCCACCTTCATTCCCTCTACTTTAACTTCACGCTCCCTCCCCGCATGTTGAATCCTAACACCTTTTTTCTCCTCTTCCCAACATAACCACTGAAGTGCTATAGCCGATTGATTATCTACTAACCTGTATCCGTGTTTTGGTAAAAGTCCAATAGTGTTTGGTTTGAGGAATTTTCGCCGGAAAGCAAGATTACACGCACTCGCGATAGTAACTGCCTCCAAAAAAGGGTCGACTTGGCACTGGTCCAGGAACAACGATCTGAATTTTAAACAAGCTTGAGCGAGTATATCCACGTCCGAAATACAATATTCAATTATCTCTTTCTGGAAATCAAATACGTAATTGTTTTCTACTTGTTGGTTGTACCATACTTGGAACGAGTCGTGGTTCTTCTTAAACATTGAGTCGGGACAGTAGTAGCTCTTGTCCGGCATAGGTCCTACGTAGTTCTGGTTCTGGAGGGTGTTGAACAGGTGTGGAAAGTATCCTTTTTTCTTTTCAGGGCCGAGGTCAAAGGCTTTGGGCAGTGCAGAGAGAGCCATAGGAAAGTAATTTAAACTGTCGATGAATCTGACATTGTCCAACTCTAGTAGAATCACTTTGGAACCTCTTGTTATTAATTCGGGTGTGAATTTAGTTTGCTCAAGTAGGTACTTCAGGATAAACTGAAAGTCGAACCCTTGACCGTTGTGAGCGATGACACAGAGCTTTTTAAACTTTTTCCGTTCAGTCATCACATAGTCCATAAACTGTTCAACGGGGTTGGCCTTGAAGATTCGCATACGTGTAAGACACAAATCACACGAAACACTTCCTCCCAAACACTTCCAGCAAAACTGTTGCGATACACACAAGTTCACTATATGCACCTTAGCACTACTATCATTACTTAAACACTCATCCTGTCTGGTTTCTAGATCAAAGAATATGAACGCAAAATCTTCTGTTTTCGGTTTTCCAGTATCTACACGCATATAACACTGATGGTTGGGGGTCTTGAAGGCATCACAAGTAGTACAAAACACTTCACCACATACATGCACAGACAAACGATCTTTCGGTCTTACAATTTTGTGACACAACTTACACAAGTGTATCCTACTACACACATCTCCTTGATGAGCGATGAAACAGCGTTGGTTCTTGAATACTCTGCAGCATTTTGGACAGGTAATTCCTTCATGCTCACGTGTACACGGCGGTGAGATGGTATGGCAAGCCTGGCATATGGAGGAGCACCTATGTTTAGCCTTATGGTCGTAGGGAGTGTGGCATGCTTCACAAAAATATTTACAAGCAAAAGCTGCAGTAAGACTATTAATTACATTAAAACGACCATTGTTGAACAGTAGGTTAATACTGTACACTGCATCATCACTACCCCCACTAAAATACACTTCACGGCCTTTCCTATCATAATTATACACTGTAATTTTATATTTTTTAAGATGATCCTGAAGCTTTTCAAGTTCAGCAATACCTGCCCCTTCTTCTGGAATGTCCACTCTCGCCTTGGCCAACAATTTCTTAGCCCTGTCGGTCTGCCTCATGCCCTTGTCTTGTCTTATAGCCTTGTACAATGGATCTTTTTTGGCGAGAGCTTTACCTACCACAAGAGCTCTGGCAAGACACAAATTATCTACATTATTGATACACACTATACCCTTACGTGCCTTACACTCTTCCATAAAATTATTGTAAATTCCTGGTCTCACTCTCCCAGAACCAACAGGTAGATTCACTCTAGTACATTCCACTTTAAAAGTATCACTGCTTGTTATTGACTCTGCGTTACTTTGTACAATACCTCCAAAAATGTTCCAAATAATATCCTCATCGATTTCGGAAGCAGGTCTGAAGGCTACATACCCAGGCTCTTTATTTTTGAAATTAATACTAGTTAAGGTGAACCCAAGCTGGTCAGTATCTGCAGCGCTAGATTTCATTTTATTCACAAGTTCACTGAGTCCCCGTCTGATCCAATCAATTTCAGCAACACCGGGAGGAGGTTGGTTAAACTTAAAAGTTGTTTTAGAACCGTACAATCTAAATTTCCTAACATAGGTCTCGTTAGTACCAACAATATTTACAGGATCCATTTTAAAATACAAAGATATAGACACAAAAACCAGTTAAATACGCTTAAAATAACGAAAAAAGTCAATATAATAATCGAGTATAAAATAATCGAATGAATATAATCGACTAGAATAATCGAATGGATATAGTCAACTAAAGTAACCGAATACTACTTGTAGTTATGGTTGAGTTAGGTTATAACTAGTCAATATTCACCAAGAGCCACTTACCAACTTGGCTGCTAGGCACCAACTGAATTTTCCTCTCTCCTGACCCGCTTATATAGGGCTTTATGACGTCACTGAACACCTTGATTTTTCAGAACCTAGAAAGTTTCAGAAGTTGAATATAATAAATATATAGGGTCTGCTAAGCTCTAAAATGTAAGGTTATGTTCCAAACAATAAATAAAGTCTCAAAAAGTGAGGTTATGTTTCAGACGTATGACTGATTCTGTACGAAAGCATAGTTCATGGCTATTTTAGAAATTATATCATGAGGAAAATTTTACAAGACCAAAAAAGTGGGGCTCAGTGTTAGGCACATCGGTGTTCTAACACGGCACTGGGTATGGTAGAAGCAAGCTAAGGGAACCTAGTGACGACTCCTAACGGCAGTTGCCTTATAAGGAAAAGCCAGTGCGTCACACGCTGACCCCACCCGGGTATCCGCTGCCAAGTCGAAGTTGGCCGAGAGTGCGTCCCACCACTCTCACGGAATCCCCCGCGAGTCCTTGAGCCAACTATTGCAAGTTGGCTAAAGGACTGATCGGTGTTTAAAACTAGCCGAATCACAAGGACTCAAGACCTGTCTCTAACACCGACCGTATAATTTCTAAATACTCACCAACAGAGAAGTTCTGCGCAGACAGGAGCAGTTGCTGTAGACTGAGTGTGGAGAATGCGAGACGTAGCTAGCTGGGAAGCTCCGACTGAATCGATTTGCCTCAGCGAGTGTAGTTTAATTCATAGTATTAAATCGAGCCGCGAACCAAAATTGGAAAATCAATAACACCCTGTTTATTCATTATTAACTGTCCGATTTCGCTCAAATTTGGTACACGTGTACAGATACACATGCCATACAATATAAACTGTTTGTATTATGTATATGTCGTCTCTGGACTTATCTTTACCCCCTCCACTCCGAATCCAAGTTCCTTATTTACCGGCCGATTTCGCTCAAATTTGGTACATATATACAGATACGCATGCAATACAATGTATAATGTGAGTTTTCTTTGTACGATAACTAATATTGATTTTTTCCTTTTCAGGTGGGAGTGATGAAGAATGTAGAGAATGTAGTAAATTGAGTAAAATTTAAATAGTAAAGTCCATTAGATACATACTGTCGTATTATTACCATCCTTCCTTATCCCCCAGCTGATACAGAAAGTGATTACCAGAGAGCGTGTTTTGTTTAATATCCTTTTAGATAAGTGATATATAGATATATTCAATATTTTTATTTAATATCCTTTTAGATAAGTGATATATAGATATATTCAATATTAAGAGATTTTTGGCGGGAAAAGTGAGGTTAGGAAAAGTGAGGTTAGGAAAAGTGAGGTTAGGAAAAGTGAGGTTAGGAAAAGTGAGGTTAGGAAATTTGGCGGGAAACATGGGCGCCGCCATCTTGGATGACGTCACAAAAAAATGGACCAATCAGAGAGCTGGCCACAACGCGGGCCCCTTCTACTCACTTAAGTGTGTTTTGTAGCTGCTCAACGCGAGTTCTGCTCAAGCTTGTTGGAGTTTAGTCGTATATTGACAAAGAACACAGGACATAAGTATAACTTTGTAGTAGCTAAATTTAATAGAGCTTAAATTTCGGTCACGATTTTCCAGTATACTATGGAATAAGCTTAAACCTAAATTCTAAGATACTAAGGAATAGTTTGACTTGCAAGGGGCATAGTATTGGCTTTTAAGGCTGCTATTTTCTAAATCGACAGAACTTCCCTGTAAAATAATGTAGGGGTAAGCAGACAATATAACTAATTAGTGCCAAAAGGGCAATATATTTTTAGATATATTACTCATATTGCGTGGTATAGTTGTGACGTTGTTTTTATTATATATATTTGTCAGTTATTTAAGTCTCCATTAGTAAATATAAGCTCATTCTATTCAATCGTTTAACAAATTAGTTTGATGTTTACAAATATTTTTGCATTATCAGGAATACATTTAGATAGATAAAATTATTAAGAGCCCAAATGATTATTAAATAGATACGTGTCAAGTAAATACAGCCTAGTTCATTGTACTTTCAACAATCAACATAAAAACTGTGCTTTATGTAAATTGTATAGTTATTTATGTGTTTTCAAAATTGGCAACAACATTCTAAAAGTATATATTTTTATTTACCTTCAATAAAGTTCACCAAAATAAATAAAATGTATTATCCATCAAAATAATTTTAAACTATGTAAATGATTTTATTGCGCCTTCCTCATTAAGTATTTTTTTATGTTTTACATTAATGTAAAAAATAGGTAATTTTTATACACATTTATTTTAGTGTACGTTAGATTTTCTGGAGTAATTCAGTATGATGTTTTCAATTTTATGATTATAATCTATTCTAGTATTATAATTATAAATCATTACATTTTCATATCCAGTCTCTTACCTTAATTAAAAGGACGATTTCAAAAACACTAATCCCCAATATTTATGAAATAGCCAAATCTAAGAAATATTTCTTACAAGACACTTTTTATGGTTTTTTTAATTGTTAATTGTAAGTATTGTTCTGATAGTAGATTTATGTCTTTTTATTTTAATAGGTTTTGGCTTCATAAGTTACCACTCAATAAGATACCACTCCATGTTGTATATGGGATTGAATACGTGCATTTTCAGAGTTTAATTTTGTTGTTTAATATCACATAAAAACATGTCACTCAAGTATGAATAGTTTAGAGTAAATATTAATATAATAATATATTATTTAATCAAAATACCAATAGATTCGTCAGTAATTAATGTTAATGTTATTTGTGGATATTGGTCTCTACCACTAATTAAGCTAAAGGCAAAATAAACTAATGCATATAAATCAATTACAATATTTGACAATAGACAAGTTATGACATATTTAACATGTACTACTGGCTTTAGTGAAGCCAATTTACCTATAATATAACGTTCTAACATTAGTTAAAATTAATACACAGTCTTTATTCCTCCACATTTTAAGTTTGTCACGTTAATTTAGGCACATAAACTATGACTGTTTGTGTTTCATTTTTATGAGAAAAGTTTTCTCATAAATCTCTACGAGAGACACAAGCAGATATTTTATTCGTCAGTATCTAAGTTTCAAGTGTCGCTACCCAAGTTCAAGTTTTATTTTATTTCATTTTATCTTTACTTATTTCCTGCAATTTACAAATGTATATTCCAATAGTTTAATGTAAAATAATGTTTGACATTTACAAAATTTTATAATATCACATGCAAAATATTTTAGATAATATTTAAGGTTCAATGTAACATTTATTAATGTTAGACAAATTTGGGATTATATTTAGGTGGTTATGCTCTCTTATAATCGATTCGGTAATATTTTTCCGTTTACATAGAATTTTGTAGAGTAAAAAGTATAATATATCTATTTTAAATTTTATGTATTTTGTATGGCTTTCAAAGCAATGTACCAAACTAGTAAAAAATTTAAAAATCAGAACAATAGCAATATATAAATAAACTATTATCTACAGTACAAAGTAGTTGTGTCTTAGTGTTTAAAAATTGGTCTCCCGTTACAGAGATAAATCCAGGTTTTTAAGCTTCCAACACCTGCTTCTCCGATTGGATGAAGATCAACTGATCCTCCCTACAAAGAACACAGTGGGAAATCATGAGCTATGTGATCCATAGTTTGAACTTTGACTCCGCAATCACATGATTGATCATTCGCCATTCTCCACTTCAATTTCCCACAACCGTGCCAAACGAAGTATTTTATGTTGAAAGTGTCAAAGTCATCTGTATATTGTAACCCTGCAGCTGTGATTGCCATGTATGTACTTGGTTTACACGTTTAAACATCGAGTTAGTGGAAAAGTATTTTTCATTCATATTCAAATATTGAAATCATACAACATATGACTTAAAGGTGTTCTATAAAAAATTATTATTTATTAACTACTTTGAATAAAAGTGTTAACTTTTTATAAGTAATACATTTTTAAGGGACATTTTTTCTTAGATTACGCCAATCTCCTTTGAGTTGGGTTTCTAAAGTGACTAATTTGACATTTCTAGCTACAAAGTTCATTAAAAAACCGTGCAATATGTTTTATTAAAATTTTGAACACGTGGTGGTACAAAGGTACTAACACACCTAGTGTAAATTTGACATTAAAATAATTCAAATAAAATAGTTATGTAGTTACGTTTACCTAAAGTGGCTAATTTGACCTTTCTAGGAACATACATTATCAAGAAATCACATATTTTATTTAAATTTTAGAATATAATAGAAAAAATGTATAGTCCAACCTAGTTTTAAATAAGTTATTAAGAAATGTATACTGTATTATATTAAGTATAAACAATCATTTTTATATGGATGATATCTGTTAAAATCTTGAGTTTAAATTAGTAAATTATCTTTCAATGTAAGAGTATATCAATAATATAGGAAAACTTCAAACCAGAGAACTACTTACGGGAATTATGTACTATTCTAAAAATTTTCGGGGTGTTGCAGATGAGAAAATTAAGGGAGGGAGGGGAGAGAGAGAGAGAGAGAGAGAGAGAGAGAGAGAGAGAGAGAGAGAGAGAGAGAGAGAGAGAGAGAGAGAGAGAGAGAGAGAGAGAGAGAGAGAGAGAGAGAGAAGAGAGAGAGAGAGAGAGAGAGAGAGAGAGAGAGAGAGAGAGAGAGAGAGAGAGAGAGAGAGAGAGAGAGAGAGAGAGAGAGAGAGAGAGAGAGAGAGAGAGAGAGAGAGAGAGAGAGAGAGAGAGAGAGAGAGAGAGGAGATAAAAATGTTGTATTTGTGTTAGTGAGGCAGACAGGCTCTTTGCTATTCCTGACGAGATTTAAGTTGAATCATCTAGAACAGCATTCTTTGGAGCACTTTACTGTACGTTACGGCCTGGGTGAACAGCCTTTAAAATAACTGATCTACAGTATAATTAATTATCAACAATGGCTTAAAATTTGCACTAAGACGAGAAACAGCATTAAACCTAGTGAATAGCCAAAATTAAATATTAACTTTGCATTAATGTGAATAGATGTAACGTTGTAACGTTTAACTTAGAAAAAAAGGTTTTTTGACAAATTTGGGTCAAATGATTTTTAGATGTATGTTTATTTTTACTTCATTTTTTTAAAGGTTAAATTTACTCACGCATATGTAAATGTGCATCACCATTAAGTTATAAAAAATCTGTTAGTGAACATTGTGTTAAACTGGTTATTTCACCATATTGCTGGACATTGTAGCATCGTTGTAAGGATGAAAAGAAAATACGGTTTTATAACGAAGAAAGTTCCTTAATAAATCTCTCTCTAGAGGCACTTAGGACATTATATTTGTCAAAGTTTCCAGCTCCGTCCTGAAGCGATTCCCTTTCCTACTTAAAGGGTGGGTGTGCCGTAACGAACGTGCTGTTTGCATTTGCTTTCTCTTAAAACATTAAACATAATTTCACTGTACATTACCACAATCATTCCCATCTGCTGATAAATTAGTTTAAATGTTCAAATATAGTAAATAAGATTGCATTTAACATAAATAAAACGTGCTTGCATATTGTTAGATTTTAACAATCACTGACTTTAACTGAGTAAGACTTTACAATATTCACACTGTCATTCATTAAATACCATTTATGATTTAAATATTTCGTATATTGAACGAACAAATACATAAAATAACATCTAGTAAATATATCTAGTTAACTTCCAAAAATTAATTATTTGAAATCGTAAGTAAGCCTACATGCACAATAAATAATTTCTTTTAGGTATGTCTTCATCATATAAGAAACTAACATGGTATTAAAAAAAACACTAAATGGTTTGTTGCTATAAAAGCAGACCGAATTGAAGCAGGAAAGAAACAAACATAAATGTTCAACATATAAACTATAAGATCAATGGTTTTTTTTGACTGGATACTGGGTCAGAAGGAAACAGGGAACATAAACAAAACAACCTGGTCCAGTGAAATAAAGATAGCTCAATCTGAAATAATGAAGTAAAAGTGGATAAAAGAAAGGCTAACTTATCGAAATGTTTAGGCTTACTTAAATCTGTCTATCTGGGCCTATCCGTGAATCATGATAACAAATGTTATGGAAATACTAGTAAAAATAGCTCGAAACTAACTAACTTCCGAATTGCACAAGTGGACCTTTGGGGAGGGGGGGTGTAATGAAGAACCCTTAAACTCTATTATATTTTAAATTAAATATCTCACTTTTGAAACTAATTCTCACGAAACAAAGTTTATTTCAAAATAATTGTACAATTTTTCTCAAATAAAAGTAGCGTAGCTCCAAATGTCCAGCATTGAATGCTTATATAATCAGCAACAAGATTGCATTTCATAAAGCATGTAGCTCATTAGTGAAGCAGATAATACAGTAACAGTTTAGTCGTGTGGTACTCATTATAACTCTAATTGGCGCCATTACTTGTTTTCCTGTTGTTAGCATACATATTACATACAATTAGAATCATTAGTTAGTATGAGAGTTTACATTGTTTATCAGAAATCAATCAATAAGCCAAGTAACTGGAAATCTACAATTTTTTATACTGTCTAGTTCTTTTAATAGCAGACTGTATAATACATTTTTACCAATTTTTCATTCATCTTTGTTATCATCTGCTACCGTAAAATGTATAAAATTAATAAATAATAAGATACACATTCACTATGTTAAAAGTTCAACGTCTGTTGAGCCTTAATGCTGTTACGAAGGGCCCAATCTACACTTCGTTATTTTTAAACTATAAACAACTCACTCAGCTATTTGATGATGTGTCTTTAGGTGGAAGTGGTGAGACTGCAGTGTGATTGGAGGAGAGGCAGACGAGCTAGCGGCCCAGGCGGAGAGAGGAACAAGGCATGGACGGCAGACACGCACTAGACACCCTGCACCCTTCCAGAGTAGGGTAGTCGTCAGAATTACTCTTTTTGTCTCCGTAGGGAGCAAGTAGTTGTTCGTAGTTAGATAGGGAGGTCTGGACAGCACACCTACTGATGTATAATAAAGAGGTAAGAAGTTGATTTTTGGTGTATTTATTCTGAGCTATTACCCCCCCCCCCCCCCCCAACTAATCCTTTTACGGAGGGGGCGTGCCAATGTATATAATCCAAAAACGATGTACTCACTCATTACGAAATCTCCAGAACCACTCAACAGATTTTTATGAAATTTGTAGGAAAGATAGATTGTGTGACCCACTAAGAAATGATTTCTTGATATTACATTCTAAGTAGTAGAAAGAGCACCTAGTGTTTCATTTTTTCAGCGTTTTGTTTTTCTTTGGGACATGTTTAAGGACTTGTACACTAACTTTGACATAAATACACTAATCAGAATTCCCTTAAAGTACACTTATAGGGTTTTATCCGTGATAATATCTTGCGATAACGTCGGAACCCTCCGGTCAAGCCTACTGACAAATGTATTAAACCTATATTTAAACCTGTTGATGATATAGATTAAAACCTTTTCAAAGTTCAAGTAAGCTACCCTTAGTAAACTCATGTCGTTGAGGAACTCTCATCCCTTCGGAACGTGGATCTCACACGCGCACACACACAAATAAATAGAAAGAAGATGAACAACAACTAATCTTGAAGATGGATACAAACAACTATTTCCTAATGCAATGCCAACGGTGTCAAGAACTATATTTTCATATTTATTGCACGGTGGTAAGATATCAAATCTATTTTCATCCTTCTAAAAACATTAAACATAACATATTCTTTAAAGCATTTATTGATTTAACGGGTGTTTAATATTTTCTGTAAGATATCTAAATCCAACAGATGTGCCAGCAGTAGTTCTTAACAATTGCTGAAAATATTTTTGGGAATTCATTACTTTAAGGCACTTGCGTAATGGGGAATCCATTCTCTTGACTCAGTTAACAAAAAGCTTTAATCGCTGGCAATATCCAAACCTTTCAGTTCCACTGACATTATCAATCTACTGTGACAATCAGTTCTGATAAAGTGCCTTCGGCGACGGCCAGCTTTACAACTGGACTGAAACAGCTTTATATTCCTCAAACTCTCTCCATCACGAACAGTTTTGAAGGAATTTATTCAAATTTTTGCTGGGGGTAATACGTAATTTGATTATCCGAGTATGCCTTTTCTGTGCTTTAGTGAAGGTGTGTAAATTGTTATGTGAAATGGTAATACTTAGAAATTACTCAACATAAAATTATAAGAAACAAAGTAGGACTATTGGATTTGTTGAATATAAACGAGGAAATATTATTAGTATCTTTCAATGCATAGACCATAACATATGTTTTTTTTTTTTTTTTTTTTTTTTTTTTTTTTTTTTTATCAAAAGCATTATTATTGTATTTTTTATTATCTCAGACCTAAAATGAAATGTAAATAAGCGTTCTGTTTTCTAAAGATATGAGAAAAGTAAAAAGTAACATTAAATATTTCGAAAGTTTTTATATTTTAGTATGTATGAAATAGAGGGAAGTGAGGGAGTCTACGTTAAATGAGCTTACAGATACAAAGTAGAAATGAAATTTTACGAACATTGATTGACATTTAGTGTAAAACGTCTGACATTAGTTGTGAAAAATTAAACTCAATCTTGATTATTATAATTTCATATAAAACCTGTACTGTAATTATAATTTTATGTTATGAAATTCAATTTTATAAATGTCGGGCTCCCAACCACCCCTATATCCTGCCGTTCCATCTACTAGCAAGATTGATGGCTTTTAAAATTTACCTCCGAGGCCAATAGGTGTAAGATTACAAACCCAAACTCCATAACAAAAAACATAATACACTTTGATCTATATTTCAAAATTATTGAAAACTTATAAAAAAATCTAAATCTTCGGGATCTCTACTACCGGTAACTTAGCACCCAACCACAGGGTCATAACCAATCGTCTACTCCTTCCAAACGTATATTTTGAAACTCTCAGACCAATCTTATCGAGACAGGTAATGTGGTAGTGCCTATGAAAGTGCAACGCTTCAGTCTCAGTGCGTTAGCCTTAGAGACTCCAGCCCATAAACTCTGGAAACCTACAGAAAATAAACGAAAGAAACAAACCTATTCAAAAAACGTGTTTAAGGAGTACACGAAATTACTCCTGTCTAGGATCTGTAAAGAGTAACGCTGGCATTTTTCTTGGAAAATATTCTGGTAAGACAAAATAAGAAGACCAAATTGCCTACTATATTGGAAAAGAATTTTAATACGTTGAAAGAAGATTAACTTTGGAGTCCATTAATACGCCCAGATCAGACATTGCACCATTGATTTCTAAATCTATAGATGTCAGATGTCATAATTTGACCTCCTCGTAAGTTAGTCCACAATTTTTCAACAATATTTGATATTGGATTCGTAATTTCTCCCTACTACATCCCTTACAGAAATTTTAAACGTATGTCTATTTTCATACGGACATTTTTGTATTAATAATGTTGGGATTATTATGCATTAATTAATAGAATCAAAATGACATAGCATTAGATACATTTTTGTCGATGTTTGCACACAGCATTAATGTCCAACTAACTAAGAAATGCCTTTTAAGACACAACCCCTTAAGGATGTGATCAAGAGTGATGGGGTAGATAAGAGCGTCCACATCCGGCCTTCAACTGTATCAAGTCTCAGAAAGTGTCGTAAATGTTTGCAGAACACAGAGTGAGAGATCTTGATTTCGTCCTCTACAGTTATGACGTCACGGTAGGTTATAAAAGCGTTAATTATAACTTACTCATTGTATTGATGTAATAAATTGATTATTATTTTTTGTCAATTTCAAGGTTATTTAGTTATTATTTCTTACTATTTCTTCAACTATTAATTTTATAAAAGCATATTTTGCTAACTACAGATTGTTAGTTGTCGTATTAAATGATGGTATAAAAAAATCAAACATCACACAGCACAAATATACAGTACTACCAAATGAATTAATTAAAAACTATAAAAATACTATCAAGATCGATTTTCGTTAGCCATGCTTACCATCTTCAGACCAGAGGGATTCATAAATAAATAATTTTGTTGTTCAACTTCACTAGTTTTGCATCAAATACTTGACAAGATCGAGGAAATCACTGTGTTTAGTTTGGAATCATCACAATAGTGATTATTTGACGCAATAATATTTCAAAAATCTATATACTAATCCAACCACCCGTGCATACATGTAAAAAAACAAATAATATTTGACTGAAAATTAAGTAGTAAATATAACTAACGTGGATGTCAATACGAAACATTCTTTCTTTTTGGAGTAGAAGAACGTATTGCATGTGATTTTTAATTGACTAATTAATATTAATGCTAGTCAGTAATCGTTATTAACTTCCTTGAATGAACAATACATTTATCTCACTTATAGTTTACAGACCATCTCGCGAGATTATAGCTAATTAAGATATATACTTAAGTATAATTTTCTTATTTGCTAAAAATACAAATATAAAAAAATTTGAAAATTAAAAACCTAACGTGAATTTACCATTAAAGAACTATGTATCGTATTTTTAATAATGGTATTTTTACTATAATTTATTTACCTATCCACTAATCTCTACTTAACTATGCTCACTAATAATTTGTATTCCTATAATTATGTTCATTTTTGTTGATGGGAAAATAAGGTGCCTCTCTTTACTAGTGTGCTTAAATATATTCACAAATTACTTTAAAATCAAAATTAATACAATAAACTCATATGTATGTAACGTAATTGTATTACACACGGTATAAACTCGTTTGGGGTATTCTCGCAAACGGTGACGTAGATGGGATGGCATTGTAAGACAGATAAATTAATATACATTACTTATGTAGCAACTCCTACATTGGTTGTCATGTATACATCTCCATGTATGCCCGATTGATCATGTTAATTAAAGACGCCTGGGACTCTCTCTCTAGATCACAAGTAACACGCGTCAATTCTCTCATATCCCTCGGTAACGCGGTGAATATCAGCTTCAGTAACATATATAATACAGTGTATTTCTAATGTCGTACAGTGCTTCTTTACGTATAAAATTTGTAACCGTGTTTGAATACGATTGTCTAAAACATTACTTAACATAGCTTTGCCTGTCTTTGCTCGTTTCACAACTAATAAACAATTTTAACATTTGATTAGCTATATTTTAATTAAATTATTGATGTTATTTTTTTTAGTTTTTATGAACACATCATTGCTTCTAAATAAAATAGTGTATTTACCTGCCCAATTAATGTGATTAATTAGGCAAAGATTATCCTCATATTGCCACCCATGTGGAGACACTTTGAGTGAGATAAAGTCTTTTCAGTGTAGTTGTAAGATGGCATAGGTCGGAGCCACTGTTTCAGAACGATTTATATTTCTAGTGGAACCAAAGGATTTAGGCTGGATATTGCCAGCAATAAGCAAAATACTTATCGATTCCGTTATGAATAGAGCTTACAAGTTAGAGCCAATGTTCAACTAAACATTGTAAGCAATAAAATTAACTTATAGGAAGTTAGGTTTGAGATACCTATTTTTATTAAAATTGGTTGGGATCTCGAGTTGGTATCAAGAAGCTAGGTTTGAGATATATATTTTTATCAAAAAAGATACACCTGGGTAGTTGGGAATTGTAAAACATATTTCATACTTTAATTAAAAACGATTGATTAAAATATAAATACTGTCACTACCTACTACCTAACGTAGTCATTAAGTACTCATAAACACATAAATTATGAGATTCAAACATTCCTAATCTGAGGTTCAACGCAGTGCAATTAATTTCAGCCTTTTTTTTAGAACAAACAACAAACTAAATAAAAACAAGTATTTATTTATGTAATTCAATTTTACCGTTCCTATTGTTGATAATCCAAACAACAGGCTAGTAACAAAATATTAGATATACATTTCTAGGCAATATACAAATTCGTTTTGTGTTATTAGTCTTAGCTTTTATTATTATCGTGTATATGTTTGCCTTATACTATTTTAGTAGTATTTGCAACATATGTATCTAAATAATTATAGAAGAGCAATATATTTTTCTAATTCATGATCCGAGTAAAAAAAATGAAAAAAATACCGAGAACTCACATTAAACAGCGGAGATGTACAGAAATATAAGATTTACTATAAAATAGATCTTTGTTTTTTTTTTTAGTACAAAACGAGATTTTCACGGAATAATAACTATTTACCTACAAAATATATACCTGGTTTTACCCACTGGTGACAAAATTGTCCAAGTTTTGCGGACCGTCTTGAAACAGCAAAAAATACCTGTGTTTGTGGTTTGTTATGCAAAGTGTTTCCATAGACTGTTTTTATTTACTAGTTAATATAATTTAGGAAGTATTTATAGCCACATGTGTAACTCACTGGCTGACTGACTCAAGTAGTGAAAAAGTAGGTGAGCGAGACTCAGTTATGTATAGTATCACGGAAAATGAAGGCGCTACCTTTTAATTAATTAATTATATATTTAAAAATGAAGGCGCTACCTGCAATACAGTATTGAAATGCGGGACTTGCCTACTAAAACATGAAGGCGCTTTTTATTTATTAATAAATACACTGTTAGCCTGCCTATTTAATTAATTTTTATTTAATTTATATCATTTTTTGTAATAAATTCACTGTTAACCTAACTTTCTTATATAACTTTCTCTCTTAACTTACCTATATTCCAGGAACTCATCTACGGCTTCCTACCATCGTTACCTATACTTATCTATCTAATCATGGTTGTGTACGTACTTAACACTCTAGGCAACCCGCAATACATGTTTTAATTAAAAATCAAGGGGCAGCTATTATTTATATTAATTATTTACTTCTTTTTTTATTTTTTATTTAATACACAGTTACCTACCTATACTTATCTATCTAATCATGGTTGTGTACGTACTTAACACTCTAGGCAACCCGCAACACACGTTTTAATTAAAAATTAAGGGGCAGATATTATTTATATTAATTATTTACCTCTTTTTTTATTTTTATTTAATACACCGTTACCCCCCATATACTTCTCTATCTAATCACAGTTGTGTACGTACTTAACACTCTAGGCAACCCGCAATACACGTTTTAATTAAAAATCAAGGGGCAGCTATTATTTATATTAATTATTTACTTCTTTTTTTATTTTTTTATTTAATACACCGTTACCCCCCATATACTTCTCTATCTAATCACAGTTGTGTACGTACTTAACACTCTAGGCAACCCGCAATACACGTTTTAATTAAAAATCAAGGGGCAGCTATTATTTATATTAATTATTTACTTCTTTTTTTTATTTTTATTTAATACACTGTTACATAAGAGGCATACTGGTGTACGGTGACCGGGCTTTATCGCTGTTATCACATCACTGACCTCAAAGGTCAACCCGTGGCTGTTATCACATCCGCTTCCATTACCACAAGCATTGTTTTACATCTCGTGTCTTGCACAATCTCTTTTAATAACATCGTACACTTAATTAACATTGTATATGATTCCTTCTGAACATTTATTAAAACAGTACTACACAGGATGACGTAATCGGAGTTTCAAGTCTGGACAGGCGCATGACTCATACAGCGGCTGCGAAACTCGGGTATAGGGCTCCAGACACCAGACTGGTTTTCATGTCTGGACAGACGCGTGACCCAATTGCTACGTTCTGATGGTACATACTTAACACTTTAGGCAACCCGCAATACACGTTTTTAATTAATTATTTATTCAAAAATGAAGGGACAATTCTTTTTATTTAATCTGTTTATAATTTGTAATACACTGTTATCCTATCCATTTTAATTAATTTTTTATTTTATATTAAATACACAGTTAACATACGCTCTTACCTTCAACTACCATCTACTTCTGGATACCTTCGTATTAACCCGACATCCTCTAAACCTAATACGCTAGCTTAACGCTCTTACACTAGAGCCCTCATGCCTAACCGAACTATCCAACTGTACTTACAAAGTCTACTCGGGCTTTATCGGTCCGTTATTGGTCACAAGCTTCAAATTTTCTTTCATTAACTATAACAATTTCCTATTTTCACTCACCTTTGCATGCATGTACATCTTACCTAGGTTACATTACTTACTTTCGGCTACTTTTATTATCAATTCTGTGGACTCAAATACCTCACTTCCCATCCACGTACCCATCAGCCCCCCTACATAACGAAACAAGCACACCTACCTTCACTTCCTCTCCACAAACATTCCTTCCTTTGTACCGACACTCAAGGACTAATTCACTAACATTTCACAACCTATATACTAGTTATTGGACTGCCAGTAGTGCCAGTGCACCGACAGTACATTCAGTTCTCACACAAAACATGGCTGACCTCAATATTTTTTGCTATTTTAATTGGCACCAGACGGACTGCATATCAACCACATGCTAACCCTAGAGGTCAAGTTAGTGATATCAAACAACGTTGCATTTCCTCGAGATTGTAAAATCCGACCATATCTGATCTATTATTGAACAAAACGAAAGAATTATTGGTATTATAGTCCCGTACTTTTAAAAAAAGAGAGCAATAATAATTTATTTACACACTACGTTTTATTCAGTAAAATCAATTGATATTCTTGTTATTACCAATTATCATACGTAATACATAGAACCTTTTACAATAATTTGTGCTTTATATTTAAATTATTACGAGTAAACTTAATTTTAACAAAGTTTTATCAATTTGTTTTGTTGTAAATTCCATAATTTATAAAAATGCTAACACATTACATCGATCTTATGTGTAATAATGAGAGATCGTACATCAAAATTATACCGTATTTTCTAAAGTTTTTATAGTTTAGGTAGGATTTTAAACAATATGTATAACATTTATAGCTTAATACCATATCAAATTACATTCATACACATTGAAGTCACAAAGTAAAGTTAACAACCTACATTCCCATCAACACATTACCTCCAAGTAGAGGGCTAACAACACTACACCCAATACATGTTTTCATTAAGTCACACTGAAATAGTATACTTTTACCAAGTTAAAGCATTCAGTCCCCCTTTACATACGTCCATTGACTTTAAACGAAGTATATTAACCAACAATACCTTTAAAACCTATACATGTCAAGAGACACCCTAACCTTAGTCTACCGAATTATTGTATGTTAACCAACCTAAACTTACAAATAACAATTATTATATCCACAAACACATGATAAATGAAGTGTAATAACCTCAAACACAAGGTAATTCCTCACACTTTATATACACCATAGCAATACACTATTTACTGTATTTGAGACGTTAATCGTAGAGGTATGGGTCTTGAATGAGTGTAGATGAATGAGTGTAGTCTTTGTTACTAACTAAGGCTGCTGGACCCTTTGATATATCATCTATTAACAACACAATAGACAGGGCAACTATGACATGGAACCCAAACCACATAGTATTGATTTTATTTCAAACAAACTGTCAGTTTAAAAAACATTCTAACAGAAGAGTAAATTCCATCCAAAAGTAAGAAAAAAATCAAAGATACATACAAATTTCAGAAAAAGAGTCATTTTACACAAAAATGTGTTGAAACATTGTTCAAATCAAGGAAGAACTACCAACATAGTACTCTCCAAACCCCTTAAAGTTGAGTTAAAATGCACATAAATAGGGTTATTTGTGTACAAAATATGTTATAATTCCCTAAAATTATTTAAATTCAGTGTCATAACAATGATATTCACCCTAAACATTAAAAAACCCTTTAAAATACTCTTATAGAACCTTTAAAAACTTAGTTTGACCTCAAAACAACGTACAAAACTGATTTAACACTTGTAAATTAATTGTTTAACCTACATAATTATTTAGTTGACTTCAATCAGTTGGCAAAGTGTAAGTAGCCAATAGGAATAAATTCTCTATAATGTTCACATTTTAAGCTTGATTTTAACAAAACCTGGTGCTATTGATTCTTTGCACATTAAACAAATTAACAAATAGTTAGTTGAAACGTCTCTGTTGTAGAAACCGTGGTATTAACAGTAAGAAAGTTTGGTTTCTTTTGACAATAATATACTCGATCAGAAAATGTATATACACCACTCCCAAAGACCCAAACACATGGAGAACCTACTTACTGAACACACTGCACCCTTGACAGATCACCTTACATAAAATAATAAATGTACATACATACATACATACATACATATCCATTATATAAAACCTTTGTTTGTCCACCCACATACTAATCAAAAAAGACTCATGTAAATTCGCCTTATAAAGTAACAATAAAGTAGTTTTCATTTAATTTCCATCCATAAGCACATGTACAAACTACCTACCAAACACTAATACCCTTCTATCCAGTAGTAAGACTCATGATTTACCCTACACACAGGCATCTTCACAGACCACATACCATACCGACACATAATACATTTGACAGACTCTACCTACTTAACATAACAGACTTACCATACACTCTACATAGAAGACGTTTGATTATCCACCCGCCTACTCAAAACACAACACCTCTGATAGATAATCCACCTAACCACTACATAAAACCTATGATTGACACTCAACATTCATGGATGACCACCTACCATACATACGTACCACACACCATAAAACCATGACTTAACAGTCCACCCGCCTACTCAAAACACAACACCTCTGATAGATAATCCACCTAACCACTACATAAAACCTATGATTGACACTCAACATTCATGGATGACCACCTACCATACATACGTACCACACACCATAAAACCATGACTTAACAGTCCACCCGCCTACTCAAAACACAACACCTCTGATAGATAATCCACCTAACCACTACATAAAACCTATGATTGACACTCAACATTCATGGATGACCACCTACCATACATACGTACCACACACCATAAAACCATGACTTAACAGTCCACACGCCTACTCAAAACACAACACCTCTGATAGATAATCCACCTAACCACTACATAAAACCTATGATTGACACTCAACATTCATGGATGACCACCTACCATACATACGTACCACACACCATAAAACCTATTTTATTATTTTCTATGTTATTTTACATTATTTTCTATGTTATTCTATATATTCTACATTATTTTATATGTTTAGTTTGGATATTTTCCACCAACGGCTCTCATATAAAACAGAATTTTAGGTAACACTTTAGGTCTTTAGCTGTATTAAACCTATCTTACAGTGTAATAATGTTATTTTAAAACATGATTAAATGAAGCAATACTGTTTTTATGGTGGATAGGTAGTTCTCTAGGAGTTTTGTCTGTAGGATGAGTGGTATGTTTAGGGTGTGTCCTAAGAAATTGTGTGTGCAGAGGTAGGCGGGTGGACTGTTAAGTCATGATTTTATGGTGAGTGGTACGTATGTATGGTAGATGGTCCTTCATATGCTTTGGTAATGTGGTCAATTCGTATGTTTGGTAGGTATATCATCCATGAATGTTGAGTGTCAATCATAGGTTTTATGTAGTGGTTAGGTGGATTATCTATCAGAGGTGTTGTGTTTTGAGTAGGCGGGTGGACTGTTAAGTCATGGTTTTATGGTGTGTGGTACGTATGTATGGTAGGTGGTCATCCATGAATGTTGAGTGTCAATCATAGGTTTTATGTAGTGGTTAGGTGGATTATCTATCAGAGGTGTTGTGTTTTGAGTAGGCGGGTGGACTGTTAAGTCATGGTTTTATGGTGTGTGGTACGTATGTATGGTAGGTGGTCATCCATGAATGTTGAGTGTCAATCATAGGTTTTATGTAGTGGTTAGGTGGATTATCTATCAGAGGTGTTGTGTTTTGAGTAGGCGTGTGGACTGTTAAGTCATGGTTTTATGGTGTGTGGTACGTATGTATGGTAGGTGGTCATCCATGAATGTTGAGTGTCAATCAAAGGTTTTATGTAGTGGTTAGGTGGATTATCTATCAGAGGTGTTGTGTTTTGAGTAGGCGTGTGGACTGTTAAGTCATGGTTTTATGGTGTGTGGTACGTATGTATGGTAGGTGGTCATCCATGAATGTTGAGTGTCAATCATAGGTTTTATGTAGTGGTTAGGTGGATTATCTATCAGAGGTGTTGTGTTTTGAGTAGGCGGGTGGACTGTTAAGTCATGGTTTTATGGTGTGTGGTACGTATGTATGGTAGGTGGTCATCCATGAATGTTGAGTGTCAATCATAGGTTTTATGTAGTGGTTAGGTGGATTATCTATCAGAGGTGTTGTGTTTTGAGTAGGCGGGTGGATAATCAAACGTCTTCTATGTAGAGTGTATGGTAAGTCTTTTATGTTAAGTAGGTAGAGTCTGTCAAATGTATTATGTGTCGGTATGGTATGTGGTCTGTAAAGATGCCTGTGTGTAGGGTAAATCATGAGTCTTACTACTGGATAGAAGGGTATTAGTGTTTGGTAGGTAGTTTGTACATGTGCTTATGGATGGAAATTAAATGAAAACTACTTTATTGTTACTTTATAAGGCGAATTTACATGAGTCTTGTTTGATTAGTATGTGGGTGGACAAACAAAGGTTTTATATAATGGATATGTATGTATGTATGTATGTACATTTATTATTTTATGTAGGTGATCTGTCAAGGGTGCAGTGTGTTCAGTAAGTAGGTTCTCCATGTGTTTGGGTCTTTGGGAGTGGTGTATATACATTTTCTGATCGAGTATATTATTGTCAAAAGAAACCAAACTTTCTTACTGTTAATACCACGGTTTCTACAACAGAGACGTTTCAACTAACTATTTGTTAATTTGTTTAATGTGCAAAGAATCAATAGCACCAGGTTTTGTTAAAATCAAGCTTAAAATGTGAACATTATAGAGAATTTATTCCTATTGGCTACTTACACTTTGCCAACTGATTGAAGTCAACTAAATAATTATGTAGGTTAAACAATTAATTTACAAGTGTTAAATCAGTTTTGTACGTTGTTTTGAGGTCAAACTAAGTTTTTAAAGGTTCTATAAGAGTATTTTAAAGGGTTTTTTAATGTTTAGGGTGAATATCATTGTTATGACACTGAATTTAAATAATTTTAGGGAATTATAACATATTTTGTACACAAATAATCCTATTTATGTGCATTTTAACTCAATTTTAAGGGGTTTGGAGAGTACTATGTTGGTAGTTCTTCCTTGATTTGAACAATGTTTTAACACATTTTTGTGTAAAATGACTCTTTTTCTGAAATTTGTATGTATCTTTGATTTTTTTTCTTACTTTTGGATGGAATTTACTCTTCTGTTAGAATATTTTTTAAACTGACAGTTTGTTTGAAATAAAATCAATACTATGTGGTTTGGGTTCCATGTCATAGTTGCCCTGTCTATTGTGTTGTTAATAGATGATATATCAAAGGGTCCAGCAGCCTTAGTTAGTAACAAAGACTACACTCATTCATCTACACTCATTCAAGACCCATACCTCTACGATTAACGTCTCAAATACAGTAAATAGTGTATTGCTATGGTGTATATAAAGTGTGAGGAATTACCTTGTGTTTGAGGTTATTACACTTCATTTATCATGTGTTTGTGGATATAATAATTGTTATTTGTAAGTTTAGGTTGGTTAACATACAATAATTCGGTAGACTAAGGTTAGGGTGTCTCTTGACATGTATAGGTTTTAAAGGTATTGTTGGTTAATATACTTCGTTTAAAGTCAATGGACGTATGTAAAGGGGGATTGAATGCTTTACCTTGGTAAAAGTATACTATTTCAGTGTGACTTAATGAAAACATGTATTGGGTGTAGTGTTGTTAGCCCTCTACTTGGAGGTAATGTGTTGATGGGAATGTAGGTTGTTAACTTTACTTTGTGACTTCAATGTGTATGAATGTAATTTGATATGGTATTAAGCTATAAATGTTATACATATTGTTTAAAATCCTACCTAAACTATAAAAACTTTAGAAAATACGGTATAATTTTGATGTACGATCTCTCATTATTACACATAAGATCGATGTAATGTGTTAGCATTTTTATAAATTATGGAATTTACAACAAAACAAATTGATAAAACTTTGTTAAAATTAAGTTTACTCGTAATAATTTAAATATAAAGCACAAATTATTGTAAAAGGTTCTATGTATTACGTATGATAATTGGTAATAACAAGAATATCAATTGATTTTACTGAATAAAACGTAGTGTGTAAATAAATTATTATTGCTCTCTTTTTTTAAAAGTACGGGACTATAATACCAATAATTCTTTCGTTTTGTTCAATAATAGATCAGATATGGTCGGATTTTACAATCTCGAGGAAATGCAACGTTGTTTGATATCACTAACTTGACCTCTAGGGTTAGCATGTGGTTGATATGCAGTCCGTCTGGTGCCAATTAAAATAGCAAAAAATATTGAGGTCAGCCATGTTTTGTGTGAGAACTGAATGTACTGTCGGTGCACTGGCACTACTGGCAGTCCAATAACTAGTATATAGGTTGTGAAATGTTAGTGAATTAGTCCTTGAGTGTCGGTACAAAGGAAGGAATGTTTGTGGAGAGGAAGTGAAGGTAGGTGTGCTTGTTTCGTTATGTAGGGGAGCTGATGGGTACGTGGATGGGAAGTGGGGTATTTGAGTCCACAGAATTGATAATAAAAGTAGCCGAAAGTAAGTAATGTAACCTAGGTAAGATGTACATGCATGCAAAGGTGAGTGAAAATAGGAAATTGTTATAGTTAATGAAAGAAAATTTGAAGCTTGTGACCAATAACGGACCGATAAAGCCCGAGTAGACTTTGTAAGTACAGTTGGATAGTTCGGTTAGGCATGAGGGCTCTAGTGTAAGAGCGTTAAGCTAGCGTATTAGGTTTAGAGGATGTCGGGTTAATACGAAGGTATCCAGAAGTAGATGGTAGTTGAAGGTAAGAGCGTATGTTAACTGTGTATTTAATATAAAATAAAAAATTAATTAAAATGGATAGGATAACAGTGTATTACAAATTATAAACAGATTAAATAAAAAGAATTGTCCCTTCATTTTTGAATAAATAATTAATTAAAAACGTGTATTGCGGGTTGCCTAAAGTGTTAAGTATGTACCATCAGAACGTAGCAATTGGGTCACGCGTCTGTCTAGACATGAAAACCAGTCTGGTGTCTGGAGCCCTATACCCGAGTTTCGCAGCCGCTGTATGAGTCATGTGCCTGTCCAGACTTGAAACTCCGATTACGTCATCCTGTGTAGTACTGTTTTGATAAATGTTCAGAAGGAATCATATACAATGTTAATTAAGTGTACGATGTTATTAAAAGAGATTGTGCAAGACACGAGATGTAAAACAATGCTTGTGGTAATGGAAGCGGATGTGATAACAGCCACGGGTTGACCTTTGAGGTCAGTGATGTGATAACAGCGATAAAGCCCGGTCACCGTACACCAGTATGCCTCTTATGTAACAGTGTATTAAATAAAAATAAAAAAAAGAAGTAAATAATTAATATAAATAATAGCTGCCCCTTGATTTTTAATTAAAACGTGTATTGCGGGTTGCCTAGAGTGTTAAGTACGTACACAACTGTGATTAGATGGATAAGTATATGGGGGGTAACAGTGTATTAAATAAAAAAATAAAAAAAGAAGTAAATAATTAATATAAATAATAGCTGCCCCTTGATTTTTAATTAAAACGTGTATTGCGGGTTGCCTAGAGTGTTAAGTACGTACACAACTGTGATTAAATAGAGAAGTATATGGGGGTAACGGTGTATTAAATAAAAAATAAAAAAGAAGTAAATAATTAATATAAATAATATCTGCCCCTTAATTTTTAATTAAAACGTGTGTTGCGGGTTGCCTAGAGTGTTAAGTACGTACACAACTGTGATTAGATAGAGAAGTATATGGGGGTAACGGTGTATTAAATAAAAAATAAAAAAAGAAGTAAATAATTAATATAAATAATATCTGCCCCTTAATTTTTAATTAAAACGTGTGTTGCGGGTTGCCTAGAGTGTTAAGTACGTACACAACCATGATTAGATAGATAAGTATAGGTAGGTAACGGTGTATTAAATAAAAAATAAAAAAAGAAGTAAATAATTAATATAAATAATAGCTGCCCCTTGATTTTTAATTAAAACATGTATTGCGGGTTGCCTAGAGTGTTAAGTACGTACACAACCATGATTAGATAGATAAGTATAGGTAACGATGGTAGGAAGCCGTAGATGAGTTCCTGGAATATAGGTAAGTTAAGAGAGAAAGTTATATAAGAAAGTTAGGTTAACAGTGAATTTATTACAAAAAATGATATAAATTAAATAAAAAATTAATTAAATAGGTAGGCTAACAGTGTATTTATTAATAAATAAAAAGCGCCTTCATGTTTTAGTAGGCAAGTCCCGCATTTCAATACTTGCAGGTAGCGCCTTCATTTTTAAATATATAATTAATTAATTAAAAGGTAGCGCCTTCATTTTCCGTGATACTATACATAACTGAGTCTCGCTCACCTACTTTTTCACTACTGACTCACGTATACAAATTCTAACCCACTTCCAGATGAGCTGAAAAACTTGAAACTTGGCACACTTTGTTAAGTAGGAAGTGTTTTGTATTTTTGATACTAACTATGCAAAAACTCGTTAAATTCCTGTGTTCGTTCAAAAATAATACTTTTGTTAGGTTTTCCGTATTTAAGATATTGTAAGTACATAAAACCTTACACAGTGTCTACCTTTAATACTTTGCTACGAACACTGCTGAAAATTTTGATTTGTTACTTTTCACAACCTAGAAAAAATTAAAAATGGCTGACGTGAAAACTCTGACCTGTTTGCAGAGTTGAAGTTTTTGTTTTACTGAAGCTGTAATATTTAGTGTAAACAATATCTTATGAAATATTAAAATTGACAATTAAATAGTGTCGTTTATATTTTTGTGGTATATGCTATAGTTTCCTCACAAAAAAAATTTAAAGTGGAGTTTGTTTGAAAACATATGATTTTTAAAATATTTACTTACATTAAGCATGATCAAAAGAATAGAGGAGCTTAGAACCTTCCACACTGTCTACCTTTTCTACTTTGTCACGAAGATTGCTATACAATTTGATTTCTAACGTTTCATAACCCAAAAAAATGCAAAACTGCTAACGTGAACCTGTTTGTAGAGATTAAGTTTTTTACTGACGCTGTAATTTTTAAGTTCAGATAGAATCTACTGAATTATTCAAACTAAAAATAAAATTTGCTACAAAAAGTGACATGTACATTTTTATAGTGTATACTATAGTTTCCTCACAAAAAATCGGTAACGTTGAGTTTTGTCAAAAACGTGAATTATTTGGAAGAGTTACTCCCATTATGCAATATTAAAAGAAGATATAAACTTTAAACCTCTCACATTACTTGTATTTTCTTTTATATTAAAAAAATTCTATAAAATTAAATTTTGCACTTTTCATAACTCAGAAAAAATTCAAAATGCCTGACGAGAAACACTTAACTGTTTGCACAGTTGAGGTTTTGTTTTACTGAAGCTGTAATGTTTAGTTTATATAGCATTTAATGAATAATAAAATTGGACAATTAAATTCAGTACAAAAAGTGTCATATACATTTTTGTGGTACATACTATAGTTTCCTCACAAATAGTCGACAAAGTCGAGTTTTTTATTTCGAAAATATTTGATTTTGTGGGATAGTTCTTCCCATGTAAGAAAGATTAAATTATGCAAGGAACTTAAAACCGCCCGTGATTATCTTTCGTAGTCCCCGTGATCAACTGTTGTTGCTTACCATGAGTAACTTAGGTAGCCAGCCATGATCAGCTTGGACAGCTCCAGTGATCAACTTAGGTAGCCTACTGTGATCATCTTGGGTAACCACTCACCCTCCGTGATAAACTTGTATAGCCCCTTGTGATCAATATGGTTAGTTCTCTTTGCCTCAATCGAATTGGCTAGCACACGTGATTAATTTTGGGTAGCAGCCATGATAAACTGGGTTTACACCCTACTCATTATTAAATTTGGTAGCACCCATTATCAACTTCAGTACGGTACCAGCCCTGATCATCATGGGTAGCACCCGCGAATAACTTGGGAGCCCGTGATCAACTTGGACACCTCTTCTTCATCAACTTGGGTAGTCTCCGAGATCATTTTGAAAAATCCCCGTTATGAAGTTGGGAAGCCACCTGTCATCAACGTAGGTAGCACTAATTATCTATTTGGGTAGCTCCCTGTGATTTAACTAGAGTTTGTTAAACGTGATAATTTTGGATAGCTTTCGATGCTTATAGGCATAAGGGGTTTCTTTTCCAGACGATGTCTATGATTGTAAAACGAATACTAAACGGAATAAGTTAATCTAAACTGAATAAAATATAAGTTATGCTTTTCAATTTAATATATTGGTCTGAACTTTAATGGAGTTTTGGGGCATATCATATAATATTTGTGTGTTGTATGATAATATTTTGTATTTATGACAGGCCATCCTAATTTTTAACCTTACTTTTTAATAAAAATGTCCATAGAACTGTGCAGAGATCGTATTAATGAAGAATAAGGGAAATGGCCAGTACTATAGAAGGTCAACCTTAAAGATAAGTACTCCCAGCCAGGCCAGATCTCAAAGTTACAATCTCTCATTGATACTAAACATCGTTACGCCTTGGACGACTCGGCTTCGGCTCCCTTGAATAATACCAATGTCAGCTAATCAACATTAATAAATTAATGATAAAATATAATACATCTGGCGTGAGTGTTTGGACACGTGCCATCCTGGGCTGGTTCCAATATCGATAACTGAACACTCGACATTTTAATTCGGTGCATAATTCAACTGATTACTGATATGACAAACTTAAAAAATATTTATCTTCATTTATAGTAATATTTTATAGTATTAATGATTGATATTGTATATGCTCCCTTGTTCCACACTTATTTATCAATTAAACAGTTATAAAATATTGTAAAATAGAGTGGTCTAGAAGTACTGAGAAGTTATGTTCACAAATTTAACTTTTTTTAAATTTGTGAAATTCTAATTTAAATCTATAGCCGATAAACATATCATTTGAGTGGGATTTAAAATCATCTTGTAGTAATAATCTTACAATATATAACAATTTTTTAACATGATTATTTTAAATTAAACAAAGTAAACATGCATATTACTTTTAAAAAAATTCTATTAAATGTAGATCTCTTAAAAATTTACAAAACAATGTTTTTAAGTTAAATCTGCATTTTACACTTTGTAAAAGAAGTATTTCTGGAAACGTATATGGTAGGTCCATAAAGAGACATTTTCTTAATGTTCTACGAAATAATTGCAAAATATTCCTTTTTATCGTTGAACCTCTAATTGCCTCGAGTGCCATATATGACCCTAAATGTAACTTTATTGGCCCATCCCCATCAGTGCACGTAGCAAATACAGTACTTGGCTTACTTGCTACATATTGATGTTTATTTAAGAAGTGTGCACAGTTTTAAGTCAGTCTGTCAACCAGTTCTTGAGTTATTAATTTTTTTGTAAAAATAAACATTTATTGTGTCAGTTATGTCATGCACATTTTATTTAGCAATTACGTATACACAAAAACGAAAAATAAAAACGAATAACATCAAAAATAGAGTTATGATTATTTAACATTAGTCAAATGTTAAAATTTTTTACTACTAGTAAAACGAGCGTTGTTTACAATATTATGTCAAACGGATAAAATTATGTACAGCATGTACTCGGTTTGAGTATATTACGACCAATTACATGCAATGTACGACTGCACAGTAGAAATACGTTGTGTTCTATATAACTGAAGCTGATATATTCACTGTAATACCGAGGGATATGAGGGAATTGATGTGTGTTATTCGTGAGCTAGAGAGGGTCCCAGGCGTCTTTAATTTACATGATCGATCAGGCATATATGGGGATATATACATGACAACTAATGTAACAGGTACATAATTTATGTTTATTAATTTGTCTGTCTTAGAGTTCCATCTGATTTACGTCACTGTTTGGAAGAACGTCTCAGACGTGTTTACATGGCGAGAAATTTAACTACGTTACATACATTTAAGTATAATTTGTAAAGTAATTAAAATAGATTATTCGTTATGCGAATCTATTTACACGCCAAATTTACACGTGAATAGTATAGACAGAGTCCTTATATTCCCTTCAACATAATTATAGGAATAAAAATGGTTTTCAATTATAAATAGAAAATAAATTGTTATAAATAAACAGAGATTAATGTATGAGAGATATAAATAATAAAAAATATTACGATTGAAAAAGATATACAGATCGCAATGTAATGTGTAATATAGTATTGGAATAAAATCTTAAGTAAAATTTTTTTACATTCATCTTTTATTGTTAATTTTAAATATTATATTTATTTTTTATATCTGTATTTTACATTCAGAAAGCTATATTTTAAAATACATGTCAATTGGCTATAGACTAGAGTGAATAAACAAACTGTACATTCAAATAAATTAAATGAATGTGATTAGCTAAGACGATTCTTTTTAATTAAAAACACAAAACTTTTCATATTATTAACTTTTCTTTAATTCACATGTTAAAAAATTAAAAAAAAAGTTTAATTGTCTTTTGCATATAACCACGATTTTTGTATTATTATTATTTTATTTATTTTTTTTTTAATACAGGTATATAAGGTACGTGAAAAACGTAATATTAACCACACAAGTCATATTAGGTACGATAACACATCGTCATCGTTTCAGAATAATTTGAAAGATGGTCATTTAATTTGGGGTCTTATAACAGCATTGACTGATGCATGTACAATTTTTATGATTACAGTGCATTAATGATAATTACAAAGTTCCTAGTAACTGTAATAGGTCGTTTTATAAGTTAGTAATATTCCAAATATGAAAATTTTCCATTAAAAAATATGATATTGGGTTGTAATCGTTTTTTATTATTAACATACAAGTTAGTAAATTTTACTACGCAATGTTCAATAAAATAAATTTTGAATGTTATCTATATATTTCATTGAGGAAATGCATATATTGTTTTATTCCCTATCAGCATATAACTACTATTACAAATTTGAAAAATAAGAACTGTCAACTTTAACGAAAAATTTTTGACAGCTCAAATATATTTTTTTATTCTCTAAATTAACACAACAAATATTTAAAAATAACCATCACAGAAATATTGAAGTAACCGATATTATCGCAGTCATTCTATTTATTTCTGAAAATGGCATGACCTTTTGACCAATATATTGTCCCTATGTTGGTCTAAAATATAGCCATTAAAAAGACTACATATAAAATGTTTATTCTTTTATTTTTTTCTAAATAATGTTCCGTTGTTATGCTTTAAATGTCATTTACTAAGTAAAAATCTTTAATCGCTGACAATATCCAGCATGAACGTTTCATTTCCACTGACACTATCAATCCTCAGCAACAATCAGTTCTGATAAAGTACTTCCGGCGACGGTCAGCTTTACAACTGAACTGAAACACCTTTATCTCGCCCCTTCCCATTGGCGAGAGTATGAGGCTTGCATTTCTCAATTAGTCATGTTGCAGGAAAATATAAAATTTTTAATCGTATGAATATTTAATGAAGAATATTTTTAATCAAATAATACAAAACTTTTGTTTGTAGTTAAACGAGCTAGGAAAGTAATACTATAATATTACTTTTTCAATAAAATTTTAAACTGTATATACATTTTAAACTGTATAAATTCGACATTCTTGTAATTTATTTTATCTGATAAACAGGTGAAACGAGAACATTATTTTTAAGAGTATATGTACTCATTTTTTCATAAAATGTCAACTTTTGAACTTTATTGATACTCCACCAATATCAATATTAATTAATTTAACTCTCATTTTGTATGTATATTTTAATTAGTTTTCAAATAAAGGAACTTACGCTACAGAATTGTGGAGATCTTCTTCACTTTGGCTTAGAACGTAATTCTGAAACAATATTTACATCATCATTATAAAAGAAGTATTTGAACTGTAAGAAAACTATCAGTACCTTTTAGTAATAAGACATGCCTGACTCAATGCCGTAAAGGGGTGGTAGAGGAATAAAATACATTCTGTATTCAAATATAGTACTCAAAAGAATATCATGGTCTCATATGGTTTCGAACCCTGATCGACAGTGGGTCATCAGATTTTAACAACATATACTGGCTAAGACAATGGATATATTGCCGGCGTGGAGGCTCAGTGGCTACGACTTCAGACTGCGGAAGGCATGATTCCATGGTTCGAATCCCACTGAGCCAACGGACGGTACTTCACTCGTTGAATAAAGTTGACGCACAGGCCTGTAGGTTCATGTGAACTGGCGAGTGAAGTTAAAAAAAGTTGTTACGTTTTAATCAATAGTGACCTATAAAATATATCACGTGTATCTCTTGATTTCGGATTTTTTGTGTGTATTTTTATATACATTGAACATGCTTTACAACGACGATAAGCTGAGATGAGAACCATAAAGTTTACGCTTTAAGTAAATATACATCATATACAAGCTGAATATAACAATTGTTATGTAAAAATGCTAAATCATATTAATTTATCAGTTATTAAAATTTAAACTACTTAGAATCATGTCAAACAATTTATTTGAGTTTCTTTGATTATATGATCATACTATTAAAAACTTAATATTAAAAATCAAAAGTGTAAACTATCAAAACAATTTATTTTTAGCGACAGTCTAGGAGGAGCCTCACTCTCAACTCTCACCTAACGTGGTTTAGTTTAGTTCACTTTTCAAGACCTATATATATTTTCTTTTCAATTTACCGCAGTTTTTAATCTTAAACATTCTATTGGAAAATTCAACAAATACATTGAGATATATCTCAATACATTCATTCAAATCACATGTTTTCACTCATACCTAGTTCCTAAGAACTATTTCACAGCTCGACCCCTCCGAAGTTGAATTATGAACTCAAAAGCTGAATAAATATCATATGTTACTAAGTGCCATTTCAGTAGGGTCTTAAAAGTTTTGTGTTCTTTTTTAAAGACGTTAGACAGGTGGATATAGTTCATCCTTTAAAGCTCAAATTGAGGAGTTTTTGGTATTTTTCATGTTCTTATAAAGTAATTAAAGAATCAATCAGAAGAGTCTCTTTCAAACATCTGGGTACAACTGATTATTTGGATTATTTGGAAATACTGATGGACATGCCATATAATTCCTTTTTTACCTACAGGGGCTAATGTGGTGGCTTGCCACGCTGCCAGTCCGGGTTCTATTCCCGGTGTGATCATTAAAGATTTTAACCCTGAGCCACCGTCGTTGTTTGAAAGCCACGTAAAGGGAAAATTGAGAAAGAACTTAAAACTGTCGTTTCACTCATTCCAAAAGATGTGATAAAATATTTATAATAATATTTTTCCCTTTAATTTTTCACTAGCACTTCAGTTGCAGTCCTTCGAGCACAATATTTTAATTCATGGAGTTGTCTGTACAGAATTATAGCACTTCAAAATATACGTTGGAATATTTGGAACGATAAAAATATTGGAAAGAATTGCAATGGGAATCACGTTTGCAGTGAAGAATGAGGCCACAGGATACGTTCTGTGACAGTCTCACTTCCTTGAGGAATGTAGGAGCAATTCCAACGTCGCCGCATTGACTGGTTTTATGATCTGATACGATTTATAACGATCATAACAAAACTTGAAATGTAATAAACTTGATACTCTAATTAAAAGGGTTATACAATAATTAAAGGGACAAGTTCATCTGGATATAAAACTGTTTATTTTTACAAAAAAACTTTCCTTTTCAACACAATCCTCATCAACATCATAATCCTAATCAACTTGTCCCAATGGGCTACTAGCTCTCTTGTACCAACTGAAAAGAACTCTTAAAAGTAGGAAGTTGAATCTTGAAAAGTTGAATATTTTTTTGTCATCAAATATGGAATCGCGACCGGTTGATCGTATACGGAGTACCTTGGGGGAAACACGATAGATCGGTGACTAGTTATTTCCTAAGCAATAACTATCTCTGTTCTTATTTGCAGAAGGCCCTCAACTAATATTGCCTTTGTTCTTTAATAATATAAGTTTCAACCAGTGGCCGACCAGTCTAAGGCACGAAGACTTTAAACCTAAGTTAGAGACAGCGCAGGTTCGATCAGGCCTTGACTGCAATATTTATCAGTAATATTCACCTTGTACTCTACTGGATATCCACCTTACTCTGACTAATACGTTCCCCGTACAGATAAAGAGTCTATGGGGAAGGGATTAAGTAAGGATAATAATATGATCAGCAACTCCTATTCATAAATATATATATATTTTAGACAATATGATCTTTCTAGACAGAAACTACATAATATGAAGGTTGACCAAACGACCATTTGAGAAAGCCTTTAAGAACCAGATATATTTTATTAAAAAATGGTTCGGGTTTTTACACATATTACCAGAATAGTTGAAATTATTTTAATATGTGTTTAAATGTACTTCATTCCACTATAATACGTGCACAGGGTAGGTAAAGGTCTGGAGACGTTTTAATGTTTTTGTTATTAATAGACCTACAGGAGTAAAACTTTACAAATTAGATTGGGTGCTAAAACCATTTATTTAACGTTCTTAGTGACTCACCGACTCTTTATTTCCTATAGGGACTCACAAGGTGTCAGTAGATAATTTTAAATGTAAGCATAAATTGATATGCTTATAATTTGAAGCAAAGTAGAATGCTGCAAACCACACTTTAAAATGACCATTAATTAAAGAATGAAGGTTATGCAAAGATTTTTTATACAGTACATAAAATTCAGCTAAAAATATTAAAGTTACTCTAATTTGTTTAACTTCACTTAATTCAAAGTTGTCGTGAGTTGTTTGTAACCATATGAACATTACATCACTTACTATGAATGTTTGGCATTACCCTAAAATTGTTACAAGGAAATAACCCCCATCGAAGGTAGAGAGTCAGTAAGAACGTTACAAAGTTGGTTTTTAGATCCCAATTTAATTTTTAAAGTCGTAATCCTATAGCCCTATTATTAATTAAAAAAATTATACCATCTCCAGACTTCTTACGAATCCTGTAAATTTTACAGGACGGCCAAAAACCAATTACAGCAATTTCGACTCAGGTACTAGACAAGATTTTATTTAAATTAAACATGAAATATTCCTAATGACAATGGAACGTACATCTTAAAGGTTAAAACAATGTGTTTTTCTTCTGTCATTTTATTAAGGAAGGGATAAACCTTTTGTTTACAGGATTCAGGAGGAGGAATCAATGACAACGTGTCCTGAGGGAACAGTTTCTCACCTCAACCTAAATTCCATCTCTTCGTCCAATAATCCAATAAAATATTTTCTTCCATCTTGTTTCATTCTTTCTTAGAATTTCTACTTGTCTTTCACCATTTTAACTTAATTTACATGTTTTTTTTAAAATAATAAGGTACATTTCAATGACACCGTTATAATGGTAAAAATGTTTTATTTTGTGTTTAAATATAAAAAGCCATGGTTTAAGCTGGCAGGTATAAAGATACATATTTTTATTTTTCTGTGTATTTTATGAAAACATATACACTTCTATTTCTAGTCTGAGCATAGAACATTGATTTAAGTGTTATGAGAAAAAAATCGATATAAAAGTGTATGAACTTAATTCACAAAACTTTTTTATTGTGTTGTTTCAGTGTAGATTTATATTGTTTTTTATTTTGACGACATTCACTGTCCTTGTAAGTCATTTAAAAAAAATATTTATCTAGTTATCCATGCTTATTTTTAGCAATATAATTATTAAATACCTTATCGTTACAGTAAAGTAATCCATCCTTTACTATTGCATTATTAAAAATACACAAATTATGTCATTCTTTTAGAGGATCATTAATCATATATTATTTACAAAAATGTGTCTTGGTGTAGAGCCACTGAAGGGTCGAAAATTATCAAAGCATTCATTTAAGGGAACTCATATCCTTGACTATTTTACCAATTTAACCTTATTTTTGATGTGTATGAAAAATCGTATTTAAAAAGTTTAATAATATACATCGTTCCAGACTTACCATTTTTAGACCATTTCGAATTCGTAGAATAATTTGAAACTGATTTTGATTAATCAAACAGCTACCATTAAAAGCTGTGATAGTAAGTTAATGATATAAAGTGCAATAACAAATATTTCCAATAATATTCTCTACTACAAAATATGTTCTTGTACAGATACAAAGGTAAATTAATTTTAAAGAGTGCCATTAAACTGATTACAATTTTTCCATTTTAAAACATTTTATCTCAAAAGTGTTCATATAAGATATAAGTTAACAGATTCATAAAATAGGCATTTCATAATGTTCAAAAAGGGAATTTGATAGGAGCTATAGTTGGATTAAAATTGACAATTTACACATAATGGCAATCAGTTGGGTGTCAGATTGGCCTTAATGTGTTACTGTAATTAAGTAGTATATCGATTATGCACTGCGTGTACTATTTTAAAGTTTAGGACAATAACCTTATCGATCGTTGATAGTACTAAGGAATCGCTAGACTATTGTAAAATATTTTTGTCGATAAGTAATAATTGAGAGGCAGTCAGGACTTCAGAAGAAAAATTTTCTTTTGCTGAAAAAGTAGATAAATAATGTATAAAACCTTCATCAGTAGAGTTTACTATAAATTTTGCACTAGAGTTATGTAGTTTTGCACAATTGGTGGGGTAGGGCAGCAGCGAGAGATAGCGGAGAGGAACACGTTGTGTGTGCGTGTCAGTGAGGCAGGCTCTTTGCTACTCCTAGTGACAGTTGCGATAAGTCTAAAACTAAATTGCTTGGAGTAGTCATCTAGACACTTGGGTAAACACCTTTGATTTATTGCAGTTATAGAAACCCTTGTCGTCAGCAGTCGAATTATTGAGGACATTTATAAACTTTTGTTTGTTTTTATTATTAACATACAGTATCATTTTTCCATCTTTGACGATTGCAAAACCTGAAAGAATTATGTTACAATTATAAACTTAATTGGTAAATTACAACAACATTTTTTTATATGTAAAGAGGTATAAATCTCAAATTATTTGTTAGTGAGGGATGGTTATAGTTTGGCTAATAATTTTTTTAAAAATAATATACTTAATATATAAACTTTTTTTAAAACATCATAAGTTATTTAGAAAAGATGTATGTCAAGCTGGATAGATAAATAAATAATCTAATTGCCAAATTAATATGTCGAGGGTTGGATTACTGATAATGAAGGCAGTCCATGCTGGCAGTTGCCCAAAAACCCCATTCCAAATGTTCAGTATCACATTATTTTTTTTATTATTGTTAATATTTGTAAAGTGTGAGATTTCATAATATTTGTAATTGAGTCTTATTATACATATAACATTTAAAAAAAACTATTATTTAAAATCATTGATTAATTGAAACTCACTGCGTTGTTTCTTTATTTCAAGAACAACAAGCATTATTATTACTATTATTACAATATTGACAACATCATTATTACTTATACAACAGTGATAAAATTTATGTTTAGTCGTGTTCACTTTTAGTTGAATTATCATTTAGTTATGTTATTAAATAGAAGAGATAATTACCATTTTGCTCTTTCTTATAAATTTAAGAAAATGGTAATGAGTGTTTACTATCATATAGTTTGTAAAATTCTATATTATTCCTTTGTAAGTTCAAAGCATAAAACGTTATATTTAAGAGAGATAACGACATCCATCGTGTTTCTTAAATATTTATTTTTAGTTTACTTATAAAGCCTACCTTAAGACTTTGAATAGTTTAAATTTGTTGTAAGAAGCCTACTTAGGATTTAGCTCTAATTATATAAAAATCCACTGTTTTTCTATTATATCATATACAGTATAAAACAAAGTTATGTTGACACATACGATTTTCTAAAAGAATAAAATAAAAGCTCGAGCGAACAAAAATTATTTGTAACAACAAATTAATTAAATATAAACGAAAATATGGAACACTTTACGTTGTGGTTGTTTAATCCTCCACAATGCACCTCAAAATCAACCCTAATAATTTTTTTAAACAAAAACTTGGGCAGTGAAGTATTTGATATGGGCTTTAAATATTGATCTCGCTACAATATATCATTCCACATTCAGTATTCCATATGGCCGTCATTATAATCAAATGCTTTTAATCGACATCACTGGTGCGGTAATATCAATATCATTTGAAAACGAAGCTGGGAATATATTCCCTCAAGTTTTCTGCTATTGTAATATGACGAATTAAACAAACATATTTTAATAAATAATGTTTTAAGAAATAATTGTTTGCACATAACCTTACTTATATCTCAAACGTGTTCATGAAATGAAATGAAATAGTTTTATTGCTTTTTGACAATATGTACATATCGTATAGCAAAAGTCATATTATAATAATAATGATCCTACAAACTAATGATACATTAAGTGATGTGATAAAATAACTATAGTAAATTTCAGCAAAGCTTAGTGGGGGAGTTCATTCGTTCACAGATAAACGCATTCATTCACTACAAACACTCTTCTACAGCACTAACATTCATACAGGATCTCTCCCGAGACGTCCGCAAATTAGGAGTCAGCTATAAATTCACCCACAGAATAACAAGCGAGAGCCACTAAGTAGCCTTTTAATCGAGACTTGAATTTGTTGAAATTTTGTTCCCTTTTTATATAATCTGGGAGAATGTTTAAAATTTTGACGCCTGCTATAGACGGTTTGCGTTCCAGGGCCGATGTACGGTGCCGAGCCACTCTAAAACTGTGACTACTTCTTGTTTCGTGTTGATGGATGTCACTACCTCGTGTTAAATTACATTTGAATCTACAATAGAGTGCAGTCTCCAAAATGTAAATGCAAGGCAGCGTTAGCAAACCTAATTCCCTGAAGGACTGTTTGCATGACTCTCTAACTTTTAATTTGGAAATTATTCGTATTGCTCTTTTTTGTAGCCGAAAGACTCTTTGAAGTTTGTCTAAGGAACAGCTACCCCACAGTCTTACTCCGTAGGTAAGGTGAGGGTAAATGAGACCAAAATAGGCCATTAACTGTACACCTACTGTGCAAAATTTTGAAATGTTTCTCAAGGCAAAAATACCAGAGGCAATTTTTGCACAAACGCTGTCAATGTGGCAGCTCCAGGTCAACGCCCTATCTAGGTGAATTCCCAGGAACTTGACAGTGTTTGTTTCATCAAGAAGAATGCCATCAACCATTATCAGTGGCTTTAAGCAAGACTCTTGATCTCTTAAAGAAAAATGAATGTATTTTGTTTTTGAATGGTTTGTAGATAAATATTCCATTTCAAATTGCTGAACACAGGTATTAAGATTAGTGAACGCTTCAATTTCAATTGCAGGAATGGACTCAGCTTTGAAGCAGAGTGTTGTATCGTCCGCATATTGAACGATATTTCCACTCAAAACAGAAGACCCTACCTCGTTAACGTAAACCAGGAAGAGAACCGGGCCTAGAATAGACCCCTGTGGAACTCCACAATGAACTTTTTTACTATTAGAAAATGAATCACCAATTTGAACACATTGACTTCTGTTGTCTAAGTATGATTTGAGCCACGAGTAAGGAGGGCCACGAATGCCATATCTTTCAAGTTTTGCCAATAGAAGGTTGTGATTGACACAATCAAAGGCCTTGGACAAGTCTAAAAAAACACCAACAGTTTTTTGTCTGCTTTCTAATCCGTCCAACACCAAATCGACCAGTCTGGTGACAGCGTCAATGGCTGACTTTCCATGTCTAAAACCAAATTGGTCCTCACTCAGAATCTTCTCTTTATCAAGAAAATCAAGCAGCCTGGAAAGAAATACTTTTTCAAAGATTTTGCTTGGAGCTGGTAAAATTGAAATAGGGCGGTAGTTGTTCAAGACCGTTGGGTCTTCCTTTTTAAACACCGGAACTACCTTTGCATTTTTTAATTTGGAAGGAAACAACCCCGTTTCGAACGAAGAGTTTATTATTTTCGTCAACGGGCACAGAATACTTTCAGTACACTGTTTCAATAACCACGTTGAAACACCATTGATATCCTCGGATAATTTAGGTGGAAGATTTTGTATCGCCCGAGCCACTTCCGCTTCACACACAGGAGACAGCATCATGGACCGCAAAACCCTCTTCTCTTGGGTAGTGTCCAAGTTACATGATTTTCTATTAGGTTTCATCTGGACAACAGTTGAAAAAAAGTTATTAAATTCCGTTGCTACTGATTTTGGGTCATCGTAGACATGCCCATTAATATTTAACTGAATTGGTTTCTTTGAAGACACGTTTTTTGTGTTATTTATAATCTTCCAAGCAGCTTTGGTAAAGTTTTTAGCACCATCAAGTGTTCGGTTGACTTCTAGGGATTTGGCAGCCCTTATAACTTTTTTGTATGTTTTTTTGTATCTATTGTAAAATTGTTTAAATAAAGGGTTATTCGAGTCTTTAACTAAGACTGAGTAAAGTTTGAGCTTATCTCTAGAAACCAAGATACCACGCGTTCATACATCCTTTATCATGCAGGTTCACTATAGGACATTTACCTCTTATTATAAATGTCTGTCCTTTTAAATTACAGTTTTTATCACTATCTATTCTAAGAAAATTAAAAGAAAGAATAAGATAAGTAAATTAAAAATCTACTAATCAATCAATAATTCTCAAATATTAGTTTTATAATATTAACATTAAATATTAGTTATTATTTTTAAATTAATTCTTTATTTAAATGTACGTTATATTCTCGTAAATTACTAAACATTTTAAAAGAGTGTGTAGGCATTAGTACTTAGAGTAAATAGATTACTATAATATTCCTAAGTGGAAAATCATTCTCGATTACAATAAGAAAAGAATATTCTTTACATACATGATATCTTTTTATGTAAAGTATAGTTAAATTCAATTAAGATAACATTACAAACAGTTAAAAATATTTGCCATAAGAATAAAATTAGCAGTACGTAATGCAGTTATTACTACTATCTATAGTGATTTCAATTACTGAATATTCTACCGTAGAGTAATCAATACTATATTAGTTTGTATAAGTAACTCCCTTTTTTTAACTACTATAAAATAGTTTATAAAAATCGAACGTGTTAAATTTATAGTGTCTACGATAACGCACAGAAGCTTAGCGCATAATAATTAGACTTTAAATGCCCTAATTTGGGGATTCTGTAACTTGTGGTACTTAAAAAAATTGTTAATCTAATGGAAAGTTTGCTATAATCACGTAGTTGACTTTAGGTGAAAATTGGTAGAATACTTCATGTTTGGAATGTTATACTTTCTACTCAGTACATATAAATGCATAAATGTACAGGATGATCCATTAAGTTCTTCCCCCAATTATACAAAACATTCTACCAGTAAATATAATGAACAAATGTTTTATGAACGAGATCCGAAAACACCTCATTACCCAGTTATAGTTAGCAAAAGATTCTAGATTGATTCCTAGACATAAAGTGAAATAAAGCTATAACATCCATCTGAAAAGGTAAAAATAAGTGAAAAATGTGTTTGTATCTTATGTACTTTGACTTTGTAAAGCTACTGAAATTGGTTTCAGAACTGTCGCGTACGTGTATGAGTACGTGGTGGTGCAATATTGCTGTTCAATACGGGTGAGTGAGTGGGTCGGTACCACTAATGTTTATGGGCGTATACAAATTCACATCCATTAGGGGTACAAGCAGACACATCCAAATTCACACCCCTAGGCTCTTCTTTAGTAATTTTAGCCTGGACTGTACAATTCCATTGGAAACAATTTACCAAATCGGTAAGCTGCAATTACCTAATGCAACTAAAGAAATTCTTTAACATACAATTGGTCCCCTTTCTGGTCAGTCCCTGTCAGATTTCAAGGAAACCAACCGTGCAGCCTTTGCGGATAGTTGTTCACCATTCCACATGCCTTTAAAACATAACAAGGCATTGATTTTAACAAAACAAGGTGAAATAAGTTTTGATAGTTTAAGTATTTGGGATCGTTGTACGAACAACAAAACAACTTCTTGTAACTTCAGATATTGCCAGTAAAACTTACCAACTTTGATTTAGATGAAATCTGCTAACAAAGATACGTGATATATCATGATCGATTCTTACAAGCTGAGAGCTAATTTTTTTGGGTGCAAGGCTGTAAAAAATGTTGCCACATTAGTGATACACGTATGACTGAACTACGTCCATAAATTCAACTCATTTCTAAGTAAGCAATAAAAATAAAACCTAATAAAAATATACTAGCAACTTACAGGAAATTTCATTATACAAAAATAACGATTAGGCTAGTTTTTTATGCCAATAAGTTATTCCAACATGTTTTTATGAGGTTTGACTTGGAAAAAATCAAACATAGAAACAATTTAAAGAGGAAAATAAAAAATGTCGTTAATAATTTAATTTATGACATCCATAAAATCTTGTACTTGTCCAGCTTGTAAGAATTCACCTACCCATTTTATTACATTTTTTAATAAGTAAAATTTTAGTTTCCTTCTGGTTAACAGTTTGTAAAATATTTCAACACAGTTTATTACTGGTTTAAATGTGTATTTGTGGCTGTACAGAATCATTTATCGGGAAACCCTTATTTTTTGAGTTCATTAATAATTTTTAATTCAAATAAACAAACTATTTCTATTGATACAGCCACGTACTTTAGTCTTTTCTCTAGTAGGCATAGTGTAATTTACACTATTTTTATAGCAAAAATCATTATTTGCTAAGGCCTCAAAGCTGGTTGCAATAAGAGGTTAATTGTGGCAGGACTGAACGCTGAAAACACTCATGTTATATGTCTAATTGCTTGATCAAGAGGGGCCTGAAACTTAGTTGTCATAGGTAGGTACAGTCAAAACCAAAAACCTACTGAAAAATTCCTGTTTGGTCAGGGGGTGTGCATTTTGACATTTTGACTCGCTCAGATCAAACTGGTTTGACCGGGGTTTGCATTTGGATGTGGCTGCTGGTACCACTGATGGGGTGTGAATTTGAACACACCCGGGTTTTACCACTAGATCTGTATTATATGTGAGAGGCTGCGCTGAGGAAAATACATCTTTACCTTAGATTTTTATCATAGACGTACTCCTGAACATTTAATTGGCTGAATAAATCATAAAAGCTCACTAAACAATCTTATGGACCGGCCTTATCTATGGCATCGGTTTGCCTAGCAGACGGTCTAGGAGCGATTTCCGGTCAAACACTACGTCCTCCCCCCCCTCTACAGTTCGGAAATCACATAACGCCGAAGGTGATTAGTTATATGTAAAAAGGGTCTCCTTACTTAGCATCCGTCTGACTTTCTTTTTTTTACTGTATAATGTATAATAATAGTACACATAAAATGATTAGTATTGTAATGTATGATTTTTCAAAGCCTCTCAAATCAAAATTTAATATCACTGTACGTGAATGGGTGAGCGGGTGGGTCAATATCACTGTACCTGTATGGGTGGGTGGGTGGGTGGGTCAATATCACTGTACCTGTATGGGCGGGTGGGTAGGTCAATACTACTGTACGTGTATGGATGGGCGGGTGGATCAGTACACCGTACTGATAATATGCAAAGAAACTTAAAGTATATCTTTACTTTTTCTTACAACTCCAATCCCACATTTAGGTTAATTGGCAACAAGAATATATATATATTTTTTTGATTTTTTGATCAAACTCAAAATTTTAATTTAAAACAAATTTAATTAAAAATATAACAATGCAAAAAAATTTAATTAAAAAAATATAAAAATTCAAAACAAATTTAATTAAAAAAATAACAATGCAAAACAAATTTAATTACAAAATATAACAATGTTGCGCATTGTTATATTTTTTAATTAAATTTGTTTTGCATTGTTATTTTTTTAAATTAAATTTGTTTTGCATTATTATATTTTTTTAATTAAATATGTTTTGCATTGTTTATATTAAATTATTGCTTTAAATTACGTTAAAATCAATAATTTAACTTAAACGTAAAAGGTAAAAAAAAAAACTGTGAAATAAGTCATTAAACTTAATTAATGTAACAATATTACTCGAAATAATGAAATACACGTGTACAGAGAAGCACACTAGTCGTACATACGTGGTCATCGTAAACGATGGATAGCTCTCAACATTTTAATTGTTTGGAAATACCAATATTGTATCGGCAATCAGATATATATTTCATTGGAATCGGAGTGTAAGTATTTGTTGTTAATGTATGTGAAATTGTTATCTAAATAGTACTAAATCAATACTGTAAATATTAAAATTATATCTTGGAATATACAAACTAAATGATTTGAAATGCTCATATATCTTATTAAAAATATAAATAAAAAACACAAGCAGAGTTTATTTATCAGAGCTTCTTCAGAGAGACAGAATCTAGGTTTAAATGCACCCTAAATAATCTCTCTTGTCATTGAAACTCGTATCGAATTTCGTGGAGATATGGTTAGCTGTTTATACAATATGATTTTTTTACTACCTATAGTTAGTGAAAAACTCACATAGCTATGCTATATTACCCATTACATTTATAAAATATAAGATTATAACTATAAGTTATACATTCTTCAAAACACATGAACACATAATCTCACATGAAGCAACACTAGTAATATGAAAATACTTTTGGATATCTGTTGAGCGAAAAATGGAGGCCATGTTGAAGTGGGCTGGCTATTATGATTTACAGTAATAAATAGCTCTTTCTTAGGACAGTCAACCTTAGTTAGTATCAATGACTACACTCGTTCATCTACCCTCGTCACAATCATTCTCCTCTCTTATTCGACCTTGACTATCGGTGTTTTACGAATGAATAATAAAAAAAATTAAGCTATGTACAAACATATGTTTAATGACAGGAGTAAAAAATATGGTTTTTTGTGATATTTTCGTTCTGTGTTGTGGTTAAACTTCACACTTAGGGGATATTACAAAAACCCTGTTTTCTAAATAAATATTATGTTCAAAAATGGTTGAGAGAGAAATCGGTCTAAATAATGTTCTAAGGGAACTGTTTTCGCCTCTACCTGCATTCTAAATCTTTATCCGGTAATGCTATAATACCCCTTGTTTCACCTTATTTCTTATTTCGTTACAATCCTTCGTATTCTTCTTTCTAAATTCAAATCTATATTTTGTGAAAATATGATGCTTGTATATTTGTATATTATTTATTAAAGATAATATGTATATTTATTTAGATCTTTTACAGTATATATATTTTTGGATATGAAATATAACATATTTACATAACTCTATACAGCAAGTAGGTTACAAAATAACACCAAATATTAGTATTAAACAATCGTAACATTACAAATTTGAAATTGTAAATTTATAAAATATCGAATAACCTTCAACACTAGACAATTACTTTATTTTTTCTTACCATTATTGTCTAACCTTTCACAATATTCTTATGGTTATGCATAAAAAGTACAAACTATTGTGCAACAAAATAAAATTATGAATTCCTTAACTATAAATTATTAAATCATATTTATATCAAAAGAGGACATACTATACTCTCTTATCTCTCAAGTTACATTATATTTATTCACTTCAGTTTGATACTGCTCACTGTTGTGTGAGTAGGTAATTCCTATCATAGTTATTTAATATTGCAAGAACCTTTTACTATGGAGGTTAAAGATAGGATTTTTATATCAAGTAAATTAATTAAAAAATTTGCCACTTTATTTTGTACTTTCAAGTTGCAAATCCTATGTAGACAGTTCTAGTTGTTTTTTGGTAAGTTCTAATCTAACCTAACCTCCTTAAACATAATAATCCCTTCGAAAAAAGGGATTTTTTAATATCCCCTAATTGTGAGGTTTAACCACAAATTAAAAACAGAATGAAAAATATCATAAAAATAAAATTTTTTTACTGATTTAAAGTCATTAAAAATATGTTTGTAGATAATTTTACTATTTATCATGTGACTTTATGACATATTCATTTTCATTCAAAACGTTTGTGTACTAAAACATGAAAAACAAAGTATTAGTGAACTGTAATTTTAAGAATGTCTGATCCGTGAATCATAACTTGTTAATTTTTCAGATTATTTATGAGTCTCTACCTTATTATTGGTACGTGTATACGTGTTCGAACGTGAGTTAACGTGCTTATTACTAAGTTAGAGATTAAAGGTGTTCAAAACGCCTTTAAATAATATTTAAAAATGACAAAATAACCATATATACGATGGTTGTAGTGTTTTGTATTATGTCTTATACCTCCTATTATGTTAGTGTTTAATATAGTAATATAATATGACCGTCCCTACCATAATATGACCATACCATAATATGACCGTCCCTACCATAATATTCGTTCTCAATTATATTTATAGAGTAAACATCGGTCTAAGCTGAAAAAAAAATCAAGATGCAACTTCAAAAACCCTATTTATATGAGAGGGTATTAATTAATGTTTCACTTTAAATCTTTGTTAAGCCACTGAGTTTTAATATTTACTTTATTCCCATATTTATGGTCGGTATGTCATTTATTAATAACAATATATGTATATACATTAAAAGAAACTAGATGGTGTAGTCTAGTATTTTCAAAAATTTGAAGTAGTATATTTCAAATACTAAAATATTTTAATGAATCAAAATAAATGTAAGTGAATTAACAAATAATATATATGAATGAAAAGTTGGTCGAATTAATGTATAAAAGTATGGTTACTGGGTGCATTAAACACGTTAACACATATTTAGAGCCTGATTACAAACATTTCACATACCTGAAATAGTCTAAATTAATGTGTAAGAGCATATTTACTGGGTGCATTAAACACGTTAACACATATTTAGAGCCTGATTACAAACATTTCACATACCTGAAATAGTCTAAATTAATGTGTAAGAGTATAGTTACTGGGTGCATTAAACACGTTAATACATATTTAGAGCCTGATCACAAACATTTCACATACCTGAAATAGTCTAAATTAATGTGTAAAAGTATAGTTACTCGGTGCATTAAACACGTTAACATATATTTAGAGCCTGATTACAAACATTTCACATACCTGAAATAGTTTAAATTAATGTGTAAAAGTATAGTTACTGGGTGCATTAAACACGTTAACACATATTTAGAGCCTGATTACTAACATTTCACATACCTGAAATAGTCTAAATTAATGTGTAAGAGTATAGTTACTGGGTGCATTAAACACGTTAACACATATTTAGAGCCTGATTACAAACATTTCACATACCTGAAATAGTCTAAATTAATGTGTAAGAGCATATTTACTGGGTGCATTAAACACGTTAACACATATTTAGAGCCTGATTACAAACATTTCACATACCTGAAATAGTCTAAATTAATGTGTAAGAGTATAGTTACTGGGTGCATTAAACACGTTAATACATATTTAGAGCCTGATCACAAACATTTCACATACCTGAAATAGTCTAAATTAATGTGTAAGAGTATATTTACTGGGTGCATTAAACACGTTAACACATATTTAGAGCCTGATTACAAACATTTCACATACCTGAAATAGTCTAAATTAATGTGTAAGAGTATAGTTACTGGGTGCATTAAACACGTTAACACATATTTAGAGCCTGATTACAAACATTTCACATACCTGAAATAGTCTAAATTAATGTGTAAGAGTATAGTTACTGGGTGCATTAAACACGTTAACACATATTTAGAGCTTGATTACAAACATTTCACATACCTGAAATAGTCTAAATTAATGTGTAAGAGCATATTTACTGGGTGCATTAAACACGTTAACACATATTTAGAGCCTGATTACAAACATTTCACATACCTGAAAAAGTCTAAATTAATGTGTAAGAGTATATTTACTGGGTGCATTATACACGTTAACACATATTAAGAGCCTGATTACAAACATTTCACATACCTGAAATAGTCTAAATTAATGTGTAAGAGTATATTTACTGGGTGCATTAAACACGTTAACACATATTTAGAGCCTGATTACAAACATTTCACATACCTGAAAAAGTCTAAATTAATGTGTAAGAGTATATTTACTGGGTGCATTAAACACGTTAACACATATTTAGAGCCTGATTACAAACATTTCACATACCTGAAATAGTCTAATTTAATGTGTAAGAGTATATTTACTGGGTGCATTAAACACGTTAACACATATTTAGAGCCTGATTACAAACATTTCACATACCTGAAATAGTCTAAATTAATGTGTAAGAGTATATTTACTGGGTGCATTAAACACGTTAACACATATTTAGAGCCTGATTACAAACATTTCACATACCTGAAATAGTCTAAATTAATGTGTAAGAGCATATTTACTGGGTGCATTAAACACGTTAACACATATTTAGAGCCTGATTACAAACATTTCACATACCTGAAATAGTCTAAATTAATGTGTAAGAGCATATTTACTGGGTGCATTAAACACGTTAACACATATTTAGAGCCTGATTACAAACATTTCACATACCTGAAATAGTCTAAATTAATGTGTAAGAGTATATTTACTGGGTGCATTAAACACGTTAACACATATTTAGAGCCTAATTACAAACATTTCACATACCTGAAATAGTCTAAATTAATGTGTAAGAGCATATTTACTGGGTGCATTAAACACGTTAACACATATTTAGAGCCTGATTACAAACATTTCACATACCTGAAATAGTCTAAATTAATGTGTAAGAGTATATTTACTGGGTGCATTAAACACGTTAACACATATTTAGAGCCTGATTACAAACATTTCACATACCTGAAATAGTCTAAATTAATGTGTAAGAGCATATTTACTGGGTGCATTAAACACGTTAACACATATTTAGAGCCTGATTACAAACATTTCACATACCTGAAATAGTCTAAATTAATGTGTAAGAGTATATTTACTGGGTGCATTAAACACGTTAACACATATTTAGAGCCTGATTACAAACATTTCACATACCTGAAATAGTCTAAATTAATGTGTAAGAGTATATTTACTGGGTGCATTAAACACGTTAACACATATTTAGAGCCTGATTACAAACATTTCACATACCTGAAATAGTCTAAATTAATGTGTAAGAGCATATTTACTGGGTGCATTAAACACGTTAACACATATTTAGAGCCTGATTACAAACATTTCACATACCTGAAATAGTCTAAATTAATGTGTAAGAGTATATTTACTGGGTGCATTAAACACGTTAACACATATTTAGAGCCTAATTACAAACATTTCACATACCTGAAATAGTCTAAATTAATGTGTAAGAGTATATTTACTGGGTGCATTAAACACGTTAACACATATTTAGAGCCTGATTACAAACATTTCACATACCTGAAATAGTCTAAATTAATGTGTAAGAGTATATTTACTGGGTGCATTAAACACGTTAACACATATTTAGAGCCTAATTACAAACATTTCACATACCTGAAATAGTCTAAATTAATGTGTAAGAGTATATTTACTGGGTGCATTAAACACGTTAACATATATTTAGAGCCTGATTACAAACATTTCACATACCTGAAATAGTCTAAATTAATGTGTAAGAGTATATTTACTGGGTGCATGAAACACGTTAACACATATTTAGAGCCTGATTACAAACATTTCACATACCTGAAAAAGTCTAAATTAATGTGTAAGAGCATATTTACTGGGTGCATTAATTACGTTAACACATATTTAGAGCCTGATTACAAACATTTCACATACCTGAAAAAGTCTAAATTAATGTGTAAGAGCATATTTACTGGGTGCATTAATTACGTTAACACATATTTAGAGCCTGATTACAAACATTTCACATACCTGAAAAAGTCTAAATTAATGTGTAAGAGTATATTTACTGGGTGCATTAAACACGTTAACACATATTTAGAGCCTAATTACAAACATTTCACATACCTGAAATAGTCTAAATTAATGTGTAAGAGTATATTTACTGGGTGCATTAAACACGTTAACACATATTTAGAGCCTGATTACAAACATTTCACATACCTGAAATAGTCTAAATTAATGTGTAAGAGTATAGTTACTGGGTGCATTAAACACGTTAACACATATTTAGAGCCTGATTACAAACATTTCACATACCTGAAAAAGTCTAAATTCCAAACTAAGATCATTAGCTTTTATCAATATTACGAAAATTAACGCAAATGACATAAAAAATGGAATTACTATTTGTGGTGTATTTCCCCCCCTAAACCTTGTCGGGTTATAAACGAATATTCCGGCGCGGTGGTTAGGTGCCTAAGCCATCGGACTGCGAAATGCAGGTTCCAAGGCTTGAATCTCCATCTGAACTAACAGTCGACATCGCTCGCACAGGTCTTTAGGGTCATATGAACTGAAAATGAATTTCAAAAAAATATTGGAAAATACAAAAAGAAAAATTCGTAAGGGCTTTGTTTCTAATGTTGCTTGTTGAAATGGTGTCTATATTTTTATTTGTTGTAGATAACAGATACGTAATAGAAACGTATGGGCCTCAATCAAAATTTGATTTTATAAGGTTAATTTTTTTCTTAGTATAACTTTAATATAATACAAAAAGTAGGCTCTAATTTTAAATACAGATTAAACATGATCACCACTTGAAAATGTTATATAATTAAAAATATAACAGCCAATATGATTATCATTCAATATTTCAATGAAAAGAAATATTATGTAAAGTTATTTAAAGAAAAGCGTTAAGTATTAAATTAAAATATCAACTATTCAATTATCGATATTGGATCAAGTCCCAAAAGGCTTGTCCTCAATTACTCATCCCGGATGTAAAATACAGCATCAATTTATTTAATTGTAATTCTGTAATTATTTTGCCAAACTCAATCTCATCACACTAATGTTGACTTGTACGCAGATCAATTTTAGCATTAAAATTATTAATTATAATAATGACTATTCCAGCTGCAACAGTTGTATTCCCAATTAACACCCAGAATAAACAACCGTTAAATACCAGTCGTTACTTTAAGATTATTACAAATAAGTAAGCAAGAAAATAACTTATTCATACTGTTAAATTGACGTCCTAATATTATATAAACCATACTTTTCTAAAAAAGCAACTTAAATTCTAGTAAAATTGAGGCAAATAAAGATATAATAATATCTTATTTTAAAAATATCATACTAAAAATCTGTATAGTTCAATATAACATTTTATTTATCAATAATGAGATGAAAATGTAACTTAATTAGAATTTAAAGTATCTACATACTTAATCTAAATAAAGATATTAAACTGGAATGATACATACTAAGAGCAACGTACTTCTAAAGTTACCGTGATTAGACACAACACGTTAAGTTGGGTGGGTGGAAAAACAATACATATTAAATTAATGCTTTGTGATCACCTGCAACACTGTGTACACTAATTTTAAATCCCTGGACACTTTCAATATATTTTATGTTTATACATGTCTGCTGTGATTTCGTATATAATGGAATGACTGAATGGGGCATAACATATCCATATTTAAAAGTTAAACTTCTTTTCTGTAAAGAAAAAACAACATTTACATTTTGTAAGTACAACTTGAGAATAAACGACAACCTTTATTACATTTAATTGAGTAGTTTTGGGGATTTGAAATATGTTAATAAGTGACATTTATTTACAATATTAATAGATTATTAAAGTTAGCCTATTTATTTAGTTAAATTGAAAATGTAATACCAGTGGTAAGCAGACTACGTGCTATGCCGCATTTGGCCTTTTTTTAATAAGAAAAATATTATAAAGGAAAATTTTGTATTTTATTCAAAGTAAACTAAATGATAAATATTTTAACCATATATATGGTATATAAAAAATCACAATTTGAACTATTGAATCAAATGATTATGAAGTCGGTTGAAAAACTTTTCTTCACATTTCTAATATGCTCATTTCAATCAAGTTTTACCAAACAAGCAAGTTGTAACCGAAAAAGAGCAGGTTAACTCGTAGCCCATTATTGGGAATTAAACACATGGCATTTAGGAAAATCAAGAAATATGTTGTCTTAGTTTGCAGAAAATCAAGATACGTTCACATCGAGCTAAGTTCAACAACCGTTTTCTAAAGGAGGAATATAATTAGTTTTGGAGATATGGACTATACAGTACACTGTATTTATTTACGGTACTTGTGCACGCATAGGGCAAAGTATTCTGTGTGTTTTGGCAACAGAAACAGATTGGAATTTCATCTCAAGTTTTTGTAGAGGGATATAGATGTACACATTAACTTTGTTTGTATATATTTGTATTAACCATGTTCCAAAACGAATAATGTCCTACAAAGTAAACACGTTTGTTAGTCAGCGTAATATTTATAATAGATAGGAATAAATAAAATTTTATAAATACAGTAATATTATTTCTTTTAACCGCTTTTCCAAAATAAGGTCAAGTAACTTTTCCATTTCATTCAATCGCATTTCTTTTACAAATAAAACCTGCCAGATGGTATTTTTTTACTGTATATATATTTTAATCAAAGTCAATTTATTAATCAGCTGATGTTTTTGCTACTAACCAAATCGTTTCAATTGTATTATTAATGTTTTTAGAAATGCTTTGATTTAGACCCGCGTCCCTCGTCACAAAATGACAAGTCGCACAGCTATACGCCTCCATCAATACATACTGTAGTTTTAAAAAACATGGGAATGCGATTGTTGTACTCACATATTGATTGAAAAAACTACATTTTCATTGTATTTCCATGAATGCATAGGTAAATAAACAGTTAGGCCTAAATGATAATTTTTATCAGCCTGTGCCTGACCGAGCCAACATTATATTTACAGCCATTATTTAGCCGATTGAAAAAGTATTTGGTATTTGTTATGAAATCTACTTACATTAATGAAAGACTGATGATCTTGTTGTTGCTATGAACACACCTAAGGTATTCCTGAAACAGAGAAAAACATTTTATTTCATTGCTTAACACAAACATTTTATGTAAGATCAGGTCAGTCATAAGTGATCAGGCGGTCTCATGTGTAATCTATACGGACAGTTGAAATGTACGTACAATGTTTACCTTAGGCTGGGATTTTCCATAATAACATATAGCATTAATATGCAGGTTATTTAAAAGTTACGAGCTCTACAAACATGTGGAAGCGTTGAACATTTGCTGCTCTCAAATGTGACTTAGGCTCAGAACCTAAAGCAAAGCTAGACGGGCAGCTGACAAGGGTTAGATGCCCAGAGTGGCCGTGAAGTGTTCATCCCTTAACCGAACTCACAGTTCTGCTACACCTGTCACCAGATTTAATTTGATTCTGGCCATAAGGCGAAAATAAATTCAACAAAATATTACAGCTTTATCTATGAATTTACCATTTTAAACTTGACCTTTTTTTAAAGAGGACAAAATTATATAAAGCCCACTAAGAGCAAATTTTGATTTTAACCTTTGATTTATTTTTTTGATAACACTATATATATTGTTCTAATTTTGTATATTTAAAAAATATAAATTAGGAAGTTAGAAAACATGTATCCCAATTGGGGAAAACATGTGAAAAATTCAATTACGTACGTTAAAAAATGTAAACGTGAAACGTTTTCAAGTGCAGTAAGTTAAACTGAAAAAGGCAAGATTTAGGTACTGATAGCTGGCACTGCATGGTAGCCAAGCCGGGAAGGCGAGTCAACTGCCATAATTGTTCAAATCACTCAATGGTTTGGGAACGGGCGGACAGACGACAACCTGTCTTCCGATAGTAAGACAGCACCAGGGTCGTAATTGATATCATGTAGAGGGTCGGTTGCTCGAGAAACTATTTATCGCTTGGAGGAGAGTGTTGGTCTAAGGAGCGTACAAAGCACATTTCCTCTATGTAGGATTTAGCTAAAGAGCTTAAATTCTATTCGATAGATAAATAAAATCTATGAAATATCTAAACGAAGTATTTTAAAGTTTTGGAGTTTACAGATATGAAAGCACTCAGGTATTTTAAGCTTGTTAAAATTTCCCTATCTCATAAAAATCTTAAAATAAAAACAGAGTGGTAAACTTAAAATAAATTTACTTATATGTTTCCCATATAAATTAAATATTGAAGTAGATAACGTAAACAGGCGTAAGTAATAAAATGTTGATGACTTCATATTAACCGGACTCATATTAGCCTTGTTATTTGTCGGAGAGTACAAAGTAGGATTTATGATTAAAATACTTTAAATTACAAAAGGTTTAAATCGAATATGTGTATTACATTTTCATTATAAACTATTTAGTTTAAGTTTTTTATAAACGATGTATACAAGCTATAGATTTTTTATACAAATAGATGATACCGAAAGAGTTTGATTAATTTTTTTTATAATATTGTATCAACTAAAACCATAAAACCGATTGAATTATTTAGTGGAATAAAACACAGACAACATACGTTTCTTTTTTTATGGGACAACTTTTCTCATAAATATCATATGAAAAACAAAAGAAGATCTTTTCCTTGTAACCTTTAAAGTTTCAAGCGTCCCTACCTAAGTTTGTTGTATTTCTTTTTTTGATTATTTCTACTACATTTTGTCCTATGATAAAGATTACCCATAGTTAATTCAATTTAGTATAATTTTTCAATTTCAAATGCAGTTTTTATTTATACTACTTGAGTCATAAAATATTTGAGAGTGAGAATAAAGTTTTAGAATGTCATAGGAAAGAACTCATTCTGGACATGGCACTATTAATATAGTGCCAAAGGATAGTTTGGTTTCATTTCCTTTTAAGTAAAAGGAATTCATGTAAAATTATTCTAAAAACGTACATTGGTAAATATGGAATATATGAATCAGGCACAATTTTAATGATTTTTTTATCATTCCCACAAACAGGTAGTGATCATTCCCACAAACAGGAATCCATAGATAGAAAATGTTTGGCTGTAAGAGAAGTGTTTGATAAAATATTTTTAAAAAAAGGACAACATTATTACACCAAAAACTACCAATATTATATTTTATAGTTTTACCTACTGGATACGAATATGATATCAAATTCTTCATACGATAAAAAATATCTTATAAATTCAACTGAAAAAAGGGTTAGGTTTGGTCAAGTTAGTATATGTTACTATGAATACAAATTGCGGGCATAATCCCTTCCTAACTAACTAAACTTAAATTTAACTGATCCAACCTAACCTAACTTAATCTAATCTGTTTTGCTCACTAAGTTTTCATTTATCGTAGGAATAAATTTCGCGTTCTTGTTAATGAGGGAAATTATTAATATTAATGTTATATACATGGGTTTTTTTTATTATAACTATGTTTTAGATCTTTTGCAACCTTTCGGTCGGAATTTCGACCGAACAATTTTTTTTAAATTCGTATTCGTATGGTTAATATTGACTGGTTAAAAAACCCGTGGTAATCGTGTACCCTAAATCATGCTACTCCACGCAATATAAAGTATTTCTCCAACAATTTTAATTCACAAAATAAAACTACTTACAGTATGAATTTTCTTTACATCCCAACGCTGGTTATATTCAAGTTATCTAGAACTCAGACATTAATTAATTATTATAGAGATTAATTAACTAATATAAAACAAAATTATAAAATTTTTTGTTGAATTTAGGTTTTATTGAATATAAAATACTTTAATAAATATTTATCTAACAAATATATTCTTTTTACATTAAGAATGAGCGTTCCTTTTCTAATGTACATGCCTCTGAAATTGAGACATTCAATTTCACGCAACACGTGGAGTTGTTCTTGATTTTATTCGTTAGTGCGACTCCCTTAGTTTCATGTGTTTTTTTTTTGCGCCTTTTCTGCCCTTGAAGAATCTTTTTGTAACTTTTCTACAAATATTTAAGTTTATTACAATGCTAGCACACTCAATTGTAGCTTTGCATCTAAAATGTTTAAATTTTATTTAGTTAAAATTCTAGATAATTTGTATTTTATTCTCGTTTTTAGACGTTAGGATTTTGTAAATTTACGATCATTCTAAATTTTTGGAACGTTTTGGTTTAAAAATGTGTTAAAACAACTTTATAACATCCTTTTTAATTATTTACACTAGGAGCGAAAATGGTTAGGCTGTTTCCATAATTTCCAGATATCTAATAAATTATTTCTTGTTAATTTTAACGAAAATGAAATGAAATGAAATGAAATGAAATTATCTTTATTCCATCTTAAACAATACACTTTAAGTACAATATAATTTGGTAGGAATAAACTCGACCATCCTACACAGTTGCGATGGTCGGCAAATAAAACAAAGAACACTTATCAGTCACTAAGTCCATGACACTGAGAATTGGTGTTCGGCCTCTGTAGTGTTATCATTTACTTATCTACATGTGGACAAATTTATCTTATACTATTCACATTGCATTGAAACAAAACCAAAGAATAATTTCGAGGAAAATTATTGTAAACAATTCTTATCAATATTGATAGGTTTGTAGCTTTCGTTTTATAACCTATTTAACTTTAAATTTTATTAAATCTAAATCTATGTACAACTTTTTACACACTTACAAATGTATTTATATACAAAGAAAATGTTATTGAATTATTTCTGTTAATTGTTTGGTTTCCTCAGAGCTCAACAGCCATTTTTTAACATGAAAATTAAATGTTTTAATAGATTTGCAATTTTTAACTTCAATTGGCAACATATTGTAACATTTTGGGCCCAAAAAAACAAACAATTTTCTAAAACAGGTTTTATTCACTTTTGGCCTTTTAACTATTTTATTTTTTGTATTCCGCGTCATGTATGGATGATTATATAGTTGTTCTGTTCCATTGTTTCCACTTCTTTTGAAAAATATTTGTAGCACTTTAAACAGAAATAAATGTTGAAGCGGTAAAATATTCAGCTTTTGGTAAAGCGGAAAAGATGATTCTCTCTTGTTCTTAAACAATATTATACGCAAAAAATGGTTTTGAGTTGCTCTGAGTTTTTCCATTGAATTTTTATAAGCTCCTCCCCAGCAGTGAATACCATATTGCAACCTAGAATTTATAAGAGCAAAGTATAATGTCCGTAATAGATCTTGGTTACATTTATTCCTCAAATAGTAAAATTTCCTAATTTGATGCTTTAAGTAGCCTTGTAAATACTCAATATGTTTTTTCCATGACATTTTACTATCTAAAAATACACCTAGGTATTTAAAATGATTCACTACCTCAATTTTCTCACAGTTACATATGTTCGTTTCATTACAATAAAAATTATGAAAAACTACATCATTGATAAACCTAAAATCTTTTAAATTAAAATTAACTATTTTGGTTTTAGATACATTTACAATCATTTTATTTTGAACACACCACAGCTTCAAAATGTTTAAGTCCTGCATTATACATTGCCATATTTCCTCTTCGTTTTCATTATCATATACTAAAACTAAATCATCGGCAAAAGCATAGATTCGACCTTTGAACGGCTTTTCTAGGAGATCATTAATATAAATTAGGAACAAGGTGGCTGAGAGTACAGAGCCTTGCGGCACCCCTTTTTTAACTATTTCTGAATTACTATAAGAGTCTTTAAATTTAACAATTTGTTCTCTGTTTGAAAGGTACGTACTGAACCATCTGTGCGCAACTCCTCTTACTCCTGCATGTTCTAATTTTGAAAGTAAAATATTTTGGTCCACCAGGTCAAATGCCTTTTTAAAGTCTATAAATAATGCAGATGCCTTCCTGCCAAAATTGATGTCATTATATAGGCATTCTACGAAAACCGAAAGCGCATCTTCGGTGGATTTGCCTTTAGTGAACCCATACTGATTATCACTAAAAAAATTATTACTGTTCAGAAAATTTAGAAGCCGTTTTTTCATAATTTTCTCTAGTATTTTAGAAATAATAGGTAGAAGGCTAATAGGTCTCAGGTTATCCAGTTTAATGGAGTTACTTTTCTTCACTAAAGGAACTACTACACTCTTTTTAAAATAGGTCGGGAAATGGCCTGACTTAAAACTTAAATTAAAAATGTGTTCAAGAACAGGTGCAATACTAAGGCTTATTTGCTTAAGTAAATCAACAGAAATGTTGTCTACTCCACACGATTTTTTGTTTTTCAAATGTGCAATTATATCTAAAACTTCTTTCTTGTCAGTTCTGTAGATAAAAAAAGATTCAGGGGTTGGGTTGGTAGTGCTGTCGTCCCAAGCGCCGGCTCTAGGAAGGTTGGCGGTCAGCTGATTTGCCGCACTGGCGAAATATTTGTTCACTTCCGTACTGATAAGACATGGATTATCAATAACAGTGCCGTTATCTAGTTCTATTTGACTCAACTCGTTTTTACTCTTATTTCCTGTAATTTGATTTATGATTTTCCACTGTTCTTTACTATTACCACTGTATTTATTTAACAAGTTAGTAAAAAAAGAATTCTTAGTAGAATCGATTTTATTTTTTAATCGCTCATGGTAATTCTCATAATACCTCTTAAGCTTAACATCGTAAGGTCTATTCAATGAGTTTTTATACAAATTATTTCTTTTCTTAATTGCATCTAAAATGTGCTTGTTTATCCACGGACTTTTCATTTTGGCCTTAACTAGACTATGTGGTACTTCTATTATTGAGGTGTTATTTTCTATACAGTTGTTTAAAATCGTATAAAAACTTTGAACACTTAAATCAACGCTAATACTACTATATACACTAGTCCAATTGCTACTAATTATATCATTACTTATATTTGTATAATTGACAAAAGTTTTCTTGTTATGCATTAATCCTAGACTATTACTTTGTGTTGTAATTTTGCTGAACTCAACACTTAAAGCTACTAAAAAGTGATCTGTTAAACCTAACTGAAAAATACCTATGTCAAATATATTTACATCTTTATGTCTGATTAATAAGTGATCAAGACATGATTGCGAATTATAGCCTATTCTTGTAATTTGTTTTACCATGGGTACAAAACAATTATTGCTCATAAGAGACATATATTTCTTTGCTTCTGGCTTATCTGATAAAATATTTATATTAAGGTCTCCTACTACAAACGAGTTTGCTTTCAATAGTTTTAATTTATTTTCAAACTCAGATAAAAAATCTTTTTGTGTGAATTCTTGTAATCGATAAATAGCAGCTATTGAGAATGGAATATTACCTATCTTAATATCTAGAATGACACAGTCAGCAGTGGTCATGCTGCAGTCAATCAACTTGGTATTTATCTCATTATCTATGTAAACAATTACACCTCCTGCTACATACTCGTCATTACATTTACTATACATTTTATAACCTGGAAGTTGATAGAATGGAGTCTCTTCACTATTTATCCATACTTCGGTAAATACAATAATGTTAATTTCTTTTTTTATAGTTTTTAGTTTTGCTTCTAACATACTAAACTTATTCCTAATGCTTCTTACATTCCAATTAATTAAGCTAAGGCTTTTGTTACTATTAGGTGAAAAAAAGGGACATTCAAACTCGTGATAAATTGGCCATTTTGTATCTGGTTCAAAATCTGGTAACATAAACTAACTTATTATACTTTTCAAAAATTCAAATCTAAAATTAATATAAGTATTGCAACTATAATTCCTTTGAAAATACATCTTACTCGTTAAATACACCATTTTAAACTATTTTGGCCAAGTCATCCTCATCAATAATTTTCAAGCAAATACTACCATCAGCCTTTCTTACAAATATTTTCCCTTCTCTACACCATGTGTACTTATAGTTTGCAGTTTTACATTTTTCTTTTGTTTTTTGAGCAACATTTTGTTTTCCGGTGTTAGGTGTTCGTTAATGTACAGATTAATACTAGGAAAGTTCTTATTTACATGCTTTGCGGTAAGTCCGTTGTTCTCCTTCCTCGCTGACCTGTATTTCTCCAGCCACGTAGTCTTGAGCACCCGTGAGTGGAACTGCACCACAATCTGCGGGGTTCTCTCCTTCCTAAAGGACGGGACGCGGTGGGCCACTGCGATGTCTCCACTCTTCACCTCCATGTCGATCGCCTTGCCCACGTCTTTTACTATTGACTGGACATTTTCTCCTGGCGTTTGTGGGATGCCCGATATTTCAATATTCGCGTTCCTCGAATATTGCTCCACGTTTCTCATTCTCACTTGGAGCTCCCTTACTTGTTTGGTCAGGATCCCATTGGCTTCCCGGAGTTGCTCATTTTCTTTTTTAACTTCCACGTACTGTTGGGTTATTGACTCCATATTCTTGTTGGATTGGTCAACCGCCTCTGATAAAAATTCTACAGACTGTTTGAATTCTTCAAACTGTTTCGAGTAGTTTTTTAGTTCGCCAAAGATTTCAACTTTTAATCCTTCCATCATTGAAACGAGAAATTCTTTCGTAAGAGTAGTACTGGTGGTCGAGGTTTTACTGCTTCCCGCGGAAGACGTATTCTTTCCTTTCTTACACTCTTCACAGTACCAGTCCTTTTTAGCTGCACGCGTTTTCATGTAGTCTGACTGCACGGATACGCACTTTATGTGGTACTGTTGTCCACATTCTCCCGCACATATAACACTTTCCGCATTTTTCTCACAAGATACATTACATACACTACAGATGCCTGCCATAATAATCACGTTAAATACAACGCTATATAATTTTACAAAAGTTTGCAATATACGACCTGCCTACACGGCACGTGGCAAACTAGACCTTGAACTCGGCACAAACACCGCACGTCTGCTCGGCACAAGCGACTGATAACAACTGATTTGCTTAAGACTTTTTTGATCAGCCTATCATCGCTCTGTAAGTTTATTAATAGTATGATTTATAATGTAATAAACTAAACATTATTTCAGTTTTGTAATAAATTAAGTACGATACCTGAAAATTGTATTCAATGTATAATTGAAATGGAACATATTGGCTAATTTTACGATTTGTGATCTAGAAATTCTAATACTGATAAAATAAGTATATCCAGATATACTATCAATGGTTTAAAGATATAGAGTGTGAAAAAATCATAGTTGCCCTGATAGAAAAATGTTAGTAAACACAAAAGTACACAAAAAACACAAAACACATGTTCAACTAATTTTGATTGTTCAGTATTTTCAGTTTAAAAATTATATATATATATATATATATATATATATATATATATATATATATATATATATATATATATATATAATTTTAAAACTGTACAGGTTTCTTAATGTGGTTGCCCATCGTACATATAATAAACTCTGTTTAAAAGCAAACAAAATTTCAAACAAAACGTGTGATTGTTGACATTTGTATTAGTAATAAATTTTAATGTGGTACACGATTAAAAAATGACAAAGAAATGTTTTTAATATTTTTCGGTAATCTATCTTAAGAATTATAGTAGGCCTATGAATTAAAATCTTTACCAGTTAGTTAACAATCAGTTTTTCAAGTATAAGATAATTTTTAGAAAACTTAAGATGTACTGTATGTTGTTTGTTTTGGTTTATAAATAATTAATTTAAACGACGAATTGAAATTAATATTAAAGATTCAACATTAATTATTAAAATATTGAAATGGAAATGAAATATAAATAGTTAGGAAAGGAAGAAACGAGGGCTTCTAAACAGTTACCTTATATTGATTTGTGGAGAGCAGCGTTTGAAAGTTTTCCAGAAGATTTATTATAGGTCTAACTTTACCAAAAGGTCTTTGTAGTTTTCCATTTCAAGAACATCTGCTAACTGTTTATAAACTACGAGAACATCCGCTAATTTAGTACGAATACTTTTTTGTAATAAACTTATTTATGAAATATTAGAGTATTTTTATTTTATTACCTTTGAGTTATTTATTACAGAAGGTTAGCTTACATTTAACATTATATTTTTACAGTTTTCGTACGTCGATGATTAAAACTCATTAAGATCAATAATGGAAGAGTAAATTAATTATAATTGGAACAAAGAAAAACAGTCAATTGGAGATTAAATAATATGCTTTTAATAACATCAATACATTGGATTGTACTTGCAGATTACCTAATTAATTATACATTTTGTCTAAAGGAGCTTGGTTTTATACTAATACTGTTAATTTATTTAATTTTTTTGTCATACCTACCTATACGAAGTTTGTCCCTTAAAAATATCACAAAATTTTTAAAGGTGGTCAACCAGGTGGACAGTTGGGTTCCAAGGAATTTAGTTCTAGATTTCACGCAACTGTCGGTGGGAGTAGCAAACAGCCTCCTGACGTCTTATCTCTAGAGGAGCTATATTGTACAGTACTGGGAGCCAAGGTACTGAAGTTGCCATGAGAGTGCCACTAATAGCTCTATGACCCTATTAAGATGGATATCAATCGCTTTAGTGAGTAAACTATTTAGCAGCTAACATTCAAAATGTAGGAACTTTAACCTAATGTAAAGCTCTTTACACGATAAATATTAAGATATTAATTAGATATTCAATAAGCTTAATTTATTATCTAGTTTAATTGATAAACTTAAGGATGACTTTAAGAATCAGTCCTTAAAAATTATAATTCTACATTATAAGCCTTGAGGTGTAACCTACCTATGTACTGAGTACTGTGGTTTGTGTTATGGAAAACAAGATAAAATCCAAGTTTTCACCTAACAAAATAAATACAAAACAACCTTACATATATACTTTTGTAAGTAACAGTGGTTTCTTGAGAACTCAAGAAAGTAGGGCCGAAGCCAGTGGGCGGAGAAAAAGATTTCATACAATAAAGGTTGTATAGTCCCTGCTGCATTGGGGCTCCAAATATACAGCAAGTTATACTATACAAGTATACTATACATGTATACATGTATAAGTAAGTTCTAGATGTTTTTACCTAGTTATGTTTGTCCTATCCTTTGTCATATAGTAATACGACACAGTTATTATATGATTCTTCTTGTTTATTTATTTATTAAATATTTATACAATGTAGATTGAAGTTTCATTTATTCATTGGAGCAAGATTAAAAATAAAATAGTGACTTGTGTGAAGAAGAACGTTGTTAATAAATCTGGGAAGAGGTACTTAGTACATTATATTTGTAAAAGTTTCCAATTTCTTCCCGAAGCGTTTTACTTTTCGACTTGCAAGATGGGCACGTGAAAACAGGTATGAGTTATTACTTACAATATGTCTCTGTTAAAAGTAAGCGAAATTACAACACTTAATGTTGTTATAGAATGTATGGCTTTATACATGTATAGTAATAATTCGTACATTTATATTAAAGTGTTTGGAGATAATTAAGGGAGGGGCTGACAATGGTGCTGGCCCTACCATCCACAATGTGAACTGAAGAACTAGCTACTCGACATCCTTAGTGCACTATTAGATGTGACCTTTGTTTCTTTCTTGTCTATGTAAATGGTTAGTTTCAAACCATTAAGTGTGTTCATCCAGGCGCCCAGTTTAGCACTCCAAGGAATTTAGTTCTAGATTGTATCGCAGCTGTCACTAGGAGTGTTAAAGAGCCTGCCTCACTAACACACATACAAAGTGTTCCCCTCCCCTCTACACTCCAGTATACCCAACTCAGCAAATTCTATAGAACAACACAACTCCCTCATTTATAGAAAACTTTATCAATGCAATTTTTACACATTATTGATCTTCTCTTTCAACCGAATGGAAAGAAAATTTTATAAATTTTAGCTCAAATTTTGAACAAATGTCATGAATGGAAACATAATTTCTAAACGTTTCAAAAATATATATTTTTATACTAACCCTTGACTATGTCGGTACCTTTTCTCCACTATATTCTCAAAATGTTAATAAAAAATATCACACCAATTGTGTTAATGAGTTATCTACCATAAAGGCCAAATAAGCCACTTTAGGTACGAATTTTTTTGAATTTGACACGCAGCAGATTTAGTACTTGAAAGGTGACTAGCAGTTTTATTAAAAAATAAAATAAAAATAAGTGTTGATCGAAAACCCTTAACAACTATATCATAATTTTGTTGAAATATCTTATATTAACCATACTTTTTAAATCTGATTTCAAAAACAATTGTCTTGTATGTTTAAATACTTGATTGCTGAAAACATTCTTCTCCGACGTTTAAATGATGTCGAAACACAAGACAGAACCTTCTCGGGGAAAGTTACTACCCGTGCAATAAATCTCCTCTCCAAAATATTCTTTGTGAACTTCGCGTTTTTAATTAATAACCTGTTTGGACAAGTTTTACTCCCTGTGTTTTTTCTACAATGCGTGTTACTTGATGGCTGTACGGTGTTTTAAAATAAATCATTCCCTTGCTTTTAATATATTTTGAAAAATCGTTATATTCTTCCGAAATATTATATAATACTTTTTTACTCATAAAACTTGTTGATGGTACAATATAAATTATTGTATTTAGCTATTCGTAGTCAAACGCATATACATTATACTTAAACTACGTCCAAATAGCTTCTAATCAGCTTTTACCAGACTTATCCATAGTCAACACATCTAAAATCAAGCTCTTACGTTGAGTTTAATTTCCATTAAAAATTGTTACGTATAAGTTGTACTAAATTGAAATAATTTCGATTGAAAGCACTGCTACCCTGTCCTACATTGAAAGCACTGCTACCCTGTCCTACATTGAAAGCACTGCTACCCTGTCCTACATTGAAATCATAAACACATTGCACCTTATATTATTTTCCCTTGAGACTATATTATAAAGGCATTCTATATATTCTACTATACATGTATACTAAATGTTAGAATATCCAAAAAGCATTGAAATTTTAAATCACGTAATAGAAGACTTTATTTCCTAAAATTGGAGAGTTTTAGTATTTTTTATACTGAAGCATTTTTATTTTTTCAACTTTAATCGAAAAGTTAACAATTCCAATTCCTGTATGTGTAAGGCCACAGTTGGTTCATAAACAAAACAAATGTGCTGGGAAATGTTTATGAATAAAGGTTTTCTGAAAACTTTCTAATTAAAATGTTTTACCAACTGATGTGAGTGAATTGTTAGTAATTCCGGATTTAATATAACGAAATACAACAAAATATTATTTATTGTTCTCTTTCTTAAATGTCAATCCAAAATGATACCATAGTGATCATTTTCATAAAATTAAATCATTTGCAAAAATAATTTATATTTGTCCTTTCCTATGAGGTCATAAATAAAGTACATTATTGATATTAGGATGGACATTATATAAAAAAAAGAAATTGGAATTTGAGGAATTGAAATAACTAATATGATAGCATAGTATGTTTTAAACATTATGATATGCAAAATGTAAGTATTCACTTTAAAAACTCTTCAAACAAATTAAAGATTAATTTTATATGTTTTTGTAGTCTAGTCCTTGAAGATAGTCTAGTCTAAAGTTTATATTTGAAATATATTCTTTGTAAATTGCTTGTACACACAATAGACAATGCAACATGAGGCCACCGTTCATTACAATATTGTGGATTTCTAGCTACTAAAGAGGAAATTTTATAACACCTTTTGACAAAAAAAGAGTCATAAAAATGTTCCTGAGCCTGTTTTCTACTTCGTTATCTCAATTAAATTTTATAGTAAATCCATTGTTGTAATCTGACCCGTATTTGGCATACTAAGATACTGTACATAATATTTACTACAGTTTTTATTTGTATATAATTTTCAATTGGAAAGGTACTGTAAACAAGTTAAGATTTGTGTTGTTAAAATCTATAAACAGCGTTCTGGAAAAATAGACAAATACCATTTAAAGTAATACAATTTAAAAGCGAATCCACATTCAACAATTTTATATGCTGTTATTTGGATACAATGTTACGTATTTTTCTTTTATATGTGCCTGCTAATGAATGACTTTTAATGGTAAAAGTCTTAATTGGAAGCGTGGATTGATAGGCACATGAAATTAAAGAACATTTATTTTTATTAGGACTTTTTTTGGAAGTTCGACATGGTTAATGCTTTAAAATATTTTAAACACTCAGAGTATAACAATTTTAATTTACTATTTCTTTACCCTCTAACATAATATTAGTAACGAAAGTAAACAGTAAAACAAATAATATTCATATGATAATGTTAACTAACAATTATATTAACTAATATTACATGAGTGATATGCTATGTTACTAAACAATCACTACTAGTAAGCAAGAAAACAATGATAACAATCATCTTTCACAATCAAACTTTAGTTTTTTAATTAGCATAATACGTGTTGGTACATATACAGTACAAGTAAAACATCACACAACACAAAATTTATTACAATATAAGCACAAAATGTACAAATATGTTACAATACAAGTACAAAATGCACAAATATTATGGTGATCGATTTCGGTGAAGCACGCTCACCTTCCTCAGACCATAGGGATTCACGAAAGAATGGAAAATGGTGTTCAACAACTCAATTTATAGGCCTATGATCACGTGACCCCATTGGCTGGAATCGTCAAAAAGGCGGCTGCTGTGATATTATTGGTTAATCCCTATTGCCTGTTACTTCTGTTCTTTTAGTCGCTTAAAACCTATTCATTAATTAATTTATCACGATCCTTACATGTTTTTTAAAAATAAATAAGTCTTCCCAGCATTCATAATACGACTCTTCTTACAAACCTATAGAATATCTACATTTTCATCTATTTTATTCAAACTGTGGGTACAATTCAGAGGGTGTTTTTAGCACCATTACATCTTTCAGGTTTCTTATTTTCAAAAGCGGAGACATGGTTTTTATACCTTTTGCTAAAATGTACAGTATGACCTATGTAAAACATATTACAATTATTACAGTTAATCCTACATATTCCTGAATTATTGAATTTATCTTCACTTTCAATATTCGGGTATACAATTATTGGACATAGTATTACAAGTCGTAAAAGCCACTGATAAATTGAATTTCTTAAATCTATTACCAACTCTTTGTGTAAACGCTCCGTTGTAACGGAGGGATACATATTTCTTATGTTCTTCATCGGATTTTTCAAAGAATGACAACCCCGTTAGACGTTTTACAATTTTCTGTTGACAAAAATATGAACCCATACTCTTGGTAGGACGTCGACAAGAAAAATAATTACTTTTCAGTTTTAAGTTTAAAAAAGACAAAGTTTATAGGTTCAATTCATGCTTGAATTATGAGTAGATGACTTTCATACGAGTGATAGAAGTCGTTGGTACCAAGTTCTGCAATAATAAGATGAGTAAATCAACGGAAGTTTTAATTTCATAGCAAACATTTCATTTATTGACGAGGCAACATTTTTTTTCTATTTAATGGGACAATAACACCTTATAACTGCAACTTTGGAGGGGTAGGCCCCTACAAACCCACATTGTATGGCTGAAACAACTTACAGCTCTTGTAAGTAATAGGGCTTGGTTGTTTATGTACTATCACTGTACGTGCTTAGGTTGGTAGGTACCTATAATTGTGTGGGATGGTTCGGAAGCTATAGCGAACAAAATCATTGTAGACCAATAGAGTCACATAGCTCCTACGCCCTAAAGTATTTCCGGCAGAACATCGAAAATAGTTGGTTTCAGCAGAACGAAACGTATACACCTTGTGGTGTACTTGTAACACTGTTTTCGGAATTGATTATTTTCTTAGCTCATCATGTAAGAAAAGCTAAGAGTTTTCCTTTTGATAGTTCAGAAAATGTTTGCCTGTGTTCTACCATTGGTTGGAATATTATCAGAAAACTGAAGTAAAAATATTTGAACATTTATAATGACATTTGTGGTACATGAGTTTAAGTAAAAAGAGTAAAACTAATCATTTCATATTATCAATGTCTGCAGTTGACAAACAAAATGAGCATTTAAAAATTTGGTGTATCGCATTTTGGAGTTCACCAATCTTCTGATGTAGCATTTTCACAAACGTTATTCATTACGTATTGAAGAGAACTCAGTTATTTGATAGGGCCTTATATGTAATGGTAGAAATGATATATTGTTCCCATAAAAAATTATAACATTTGTCTTTTTATTTTAGTTATTTATAAAAGTTTATTAGAAAATGTGAGCATCGTTTCTACCACTATTCAATACAAATTGTATTTAATTGTATGTACAATTTGACCTATGCTTCTATTTAAGGATTTGTTATAGAAGCTTATGTTTGGACCTCTCCCATAAGCAGGTTATCAAGACAAGACAAATACATAAAATGTCAGTAAAGGTGCCGCTTAGACTCAAAACACCAGAAAAAAGTAAATATTACGACGAACAGAGGATCGTAGGATTATCAATTCCGTTTGCAGGATGAACGGGCAGTTGTAAATATCTGTACTTACGTTGTGTGAGAACGTAGGTCCTAGGTCTTGTGAACGTAGTGAGGCATGAAATAAAAGGTATTGCGTGCCTTAATATTTCTTAAAGTCAGAATATGTAGAATTAACTGGATAAAAATGGAATTTTGTTCCACCCAATCAATTTAGTGGAATATTAAATTAAAATGGTTATTCTCCTCTGTAGTGATATTTCTTATACATGCAAATAGATTATACGTTCCTGATTAACGCACTTGACTAATTAATTTTACTAATTACTTCTTATCTCGTTCTCCCACAGTTCGGCTGAATGACTAACTCACTCTCTGTCATATCATCTACTAATTGACTAACGAATATCTTCTAATACTCACCAACTCTGTATACTCACCCACTGACTGACTGACCAAGTCAGTCCATCCCGTACTCACCAGTCACTTTATAACTCATCACCTCAAATACTCACTGACTGACTGATATCCTCTCTTACTCACCAATCACCACTAAATATTTTACTCACTCACTCAATAATCAACTGAATAGCTCACTTCCCTCCTTCTATCCCACTCACAGATTGATTAACCTCAAACCATATCCTTTTCTATTCTTCAAATTTAACCTTTAATATTCAGATTTTATTAAACATACATGTATAACTACTAGCTTTTTTAAATATGCCGTGTGTACTTGCAATTTAAATTAATTTGTTAACCAAGAAATATTTGTATTGTAGTGTAAGAGTCTTACACCCAGAATCGATTACAGAGGGTACTTAACTGTTCATATAAACTAACGAGTCTAAATATTATTAATACATTTAATATGTAAATATATTTGACTTTTTATAACTACTTAAGTAAAGCATTTTCGTAAACTACGAAGAAGTAGATTGTATCAATGAAATGGTTGAATTGCTTGTGGTGGGGTGTTTAAACAGTTGAAGCAGAGGCGAGTTAAAGCACACCCCTGGCAGATCCCATTTAAGATAATTTATAAGCAAGGGCACTTTTGGGACGGTTTTAACCCTTTTCATACGTTTTAAAGATTATGCTCGAGAGAAACGTGATTAAATCTCAATAACATTACAACATGTCCGTTTTTATACTGAAATAAAAGAGTACAGTTACGGGAAAGAACTTTAAAAAACACATATTTTCTAAAAGGTAAATGAATGACTTTACAAACTCACTCATCCCTTACAGGACAACTAAGGGGCCTACAGGTTTGCGTGGAATCCGAACCACTTAGTGCTGGTCTGATTTTCAGCTAATTGATAAGCATGACACTCATTTATCTTCCCTGCACAACATCTGATCCTTTACTACCGTTCAATATGGACACCCCAGACTTCTCTAGTAGTATCCAAGTCGATGTTAGCCATTGAGCGGACGTCGTGTCGGTATTAAGGGGACTAATATCTTGACTTGCCTTATAGTCCTTCTATCTACCCTACTGGTATATTATATAAATTAGGCATTTAAATTTTTTTTTTTTATTTATTTACAATTTTGACATACAACTTGTGCCAGTTACATAACAGTTTATATCACATCCTTCTGTTGAGATTTTTTTAATTTTCATAATAATTAAACAACAACATTAACAACAACCTAAGTAAAATATGAAGTTCGTAAAACAGCTGACCGGACTCTCTCAGTGGTCAACTATTGACACATGTAAGTTAAATACATATCATAGAAGTGTTAACAAATACATTTATTGTTTTAGATAGATAATGAAGACATACTTATACTCAAATAATTTCTTGTTTAACTAGCATAATAGATGCCAGTACATGCAGAGTAAAAGTGAATGTCACACAGCATTTTGGGAATCCTTCGAAATCGATCACCACAGTATTTGTATATTTTTTACTTGTATTGTAATATATTTGTACATTGTGTGCTTATATTGTAACATATTTGTGTTGTGTGACATTCATTTGTACTTTGACTTAGTGTATTAATTTATTTTAATTAATAAATGAATATTTATAATTATCAGTGATTACTAACAATAGTTAATTAACGTAAATAAAAAACTCGCTGATGTTTTGTTTTTGGATAAAATATTTAATCACAACGTGCATTGTATTCATATTAAAATACCTCAATTTTAATATTACTTAAAGGAGTATATTAAATTAATATGACATTCATGATTCTTGAGGAGTTTCTTATTGGAATTATAATTTAAAATATAAGTAAATCATACATTCCAATAAACTTTAAAATGTATTTAAATGTTTGATTACTTATATTGATTTTTAAATAATATGATATTAATATTTAAAGGAGATTAATGGTAGAACAATGTGCGTGTGTAATAAATGTGTAAGAGAGTAATAACATTATGAAAAAGAAAATAATTGAAAAAATATATCCATCAGATATCTCTAAAGCACAAATACCAGATATTACTGCCAGCACACAGAAAGTACTGCTGGCATATTCACTTTATCGCAATGGTGCCATTTCCTTATATACTTTGCAATAAAGTGGCTGAAGCTGCAACGCTTGCACTAGCCTTAGATGAGATGTGTTAAATTGAAAATGCAACAATATTATTTTTTGCACAGGACGTTTCTTATCATATTACATATTATTCACCAATTTTTAGAGTCATACGGAAATTGATCCTTTTCATACAGAACCTCGTTACCGCGAATCTGAAGGGGATTGAAAAATTATCTGTTATCAAGGTATTCGTAATAGCGAGGCTCGGGGTTGTGAGGTTAAATTGAGCAAAATTCTTACTATAAAGGTTCACTTTCATATACTATATTGTACAACAAATATTTATTCTAAAATTAATCAATGTAAGTTATTAATTGGAACTGTACATTCGTTTTACTGAGGTTTCCACCGTGCTAACTCGCCTTATAAAGGTGTTTGGCTCTTGATATTTGTGCTCTAAGGGTTTGTCGTTGTCTTGAAAATCGTACAAAATTCGTGTTATTGAAGTAGATGATCCTTAAAAGTCGTATTATAAAGGTACTTCTAACATGGGAAGTTAAAGGGGGTTTTCTAAACATTCGTGCTACGAGGATCCCGTGCTATCAAAGCTTCACTGTAGGTATAAAAAGAAAAATGCCACAGAAAATGTTTAGTACAATACTCGCATAAATTATTCTGAATTCCATAAGGTTTTGGTAGTCAGTTATGGAAAATCAAGTTACTCACCCTCAGTCCAGTGCCTTTACAAAGACCACTGACGTCAAAAAGGTAACTTGGTAATACCGACTTTGTAACGGACACAATTAATGTCATGATGGGGAAAAATAGTAATTTTTATTCTATAACGCGGTAACTTGGTGTTTTTTTAAGTAATCACTTGAGATAAGTTTGCTAAGAAAGTTGGCCCTAAAAATCAAGAATGTTCAAAATCAAATCACTTTTGTAACCGATTACAATAGCTTAACTGTTATTGTTTTAACAGAGAAAGAGTGATGATATTAAAAATAAAACGAAATAATAACAACGAGTCGGTTTGACATAAATGTTTTATTAGAATTTTCTCTCTCTTACTATGAGTGGGTTTACCATTTCTAAATACTGTATGTAGATTCCATGGCTGGACTAGGACCAATCTCTGGAATTAGCATGAGTAAAAGCTTCCCTGAAAACTTTCTAATTAAAATGTTTCACCAACTCATATGAGAGAGTTATAACTCATTTCGGATGTTCTGTTGGCAACAGTGGATTGGTTCACCTCAGAATGCAAAATATCTTTGCATTCATCAAGGACAAAAACTCCTCTGATGTAATGGACAACAGTGCAACTTGTTTAACTCTTGTCAGATTTTTAAAGTACATCTACTGTATATTTGATATAGTTTGCAATATAATATTTATAACACCATTAAATAGGAAAAAAAAAGTTAAAAATAGTCCTCCTGGACTAGAATTTTAATATCTATAGATGATTTGTGCTATTTTCTTTAAATACAATAAAAGTTGATTTGAAAAAGTGCTTAGTATAATGCTCATCAATAATTAATTATTTTCTAAAACACGTCAAAACTGGATCTAATATTCTGTTATTTAAATGTGATAACAATTTTCCATTTTTATTTTTTGGTTAATATTTAAAAATAATGTTACTTTAAAGAACGTAAGAAATTGCTGAATGAATATAATATAATATTTTTTTATTCTGTATATGGTCAATATATCAAATTGTCTCCTTTTTGCAGATGTAAATACTATAAAACCAATATAAAATTACTATGCCGTTTAAAAATACATAAAATATAAATAAGAACAACTTAGAACATTTGAAATACAAAATATTATAAAAAAATGGAAAGGGCTCGTTGTTTATTATGGAATTGTCAGTTTATAATTTTGATTTAATGAAGATTTGTAGATGTTTAACTGTTTGTGAAAATAACAAAAAACAGATTAACAAGAAATATAAGGGGAAAACTATTAAAAATGGAGACATCTCCCTTTTTCAATAAGAAAATTTAAATTGGACACGGAAGAAATTAAATTTATTGAAATAAAATTTTAAAAAGAAACATTTAGGCTTAAAAACTTGTAGACGTAACATAAGTTAAAAACCTGATTAAAGAGTTTCTCGGCAGCAGAAAAATGCAATAAATAAAATGTTGATCTACGAAGCATTAATAAATAAAAGATAAAATAAATTACATAATTGGTCAAATTCGGCTCTAAAGTAAAAAAAAAACCCCATTATTACAAATGCGCACAAAACCTCCTCCCTTGCAGTTAACTAGCATTGAAATAATATCTACCGAACATAAAAGCATTCCAAAGACTGTTTATTGTCCACTGGCCAGTATAAATGATATTATGAATTGATAAAACTATTGAGAGTGCAAAAGAGTGATAACGGAAATATTGGGCAGATTTCCCTATTGACTACGCGGTCTGATAGATAGCCATATGTTGACCACGAATAAATACAATGATATATTTGTCCATTTTGCACTGCTATCGTAATGTCCAACGATAATACGCTTCACATCGCCTGTCTAATCTTCATTTGTTTTATTACTTGTGTCAGTTTATGAAAATCGTCCGTATAACCAGATCTTTGACGTTTACTAACATAGGCATAATGTAGAGTGGAAGATATGTTTGGTTTTGATGTTTGTTATAAACACAAACTGTATCTTACTTGTTTATCTATTAGTGAAGATTATGATTCAAATCGCTAATTTAGTATTTCTCATATTAAATTATTATAGGTACGTAAAACGAAATTATCTTTAAGCATGCCTATTACTTACAAATAAGAGTATGAATCTTAGAGTTGAAGAAGTAAACTTATTTTATTAATATTTTACTACTTTATGTTGGCTTTAGTTTTGCAGTGCTGTAATCCAGCTACTCGGGGACAACTATCATCGTGTTGTGGAGATTGTAAGCGATTGGTTCTATACTCGGTCCTCTAAATACCGACATGGTGCCCGCTCAATTGTTGCCATCGACGTGGACACCATGGAAGACCACTTAGGTGGAACTGAGAATAAGGCTTGTCATTTAGCTAAAAATCAAACCGATATTTCGTGGTTCAGATTCCACATAAAGCTGCAGGTCCCTTAGTTTCCCTGTTGAGCTATTAATAAATAGCCCTTTCTGAGCATAAGTTGAATTCAGTTAGTAACCAGACTAACTGTGAGTGTGGTTGAGTTCAGGTCAACCACACTCATATCATTCATATTTGCCTTCAAAGACGCAACATTCTTGCTGTCGTCTCATATCTGAAAGTAACGTGAGTTTGGTAAGGCAAATGTATTTAAGTGGTTTGTCCCCCATAAAACAATATTTACAAAACTCTTTAGAATTCTGGAAAACCACCTACATATAATAAATAAAATGTCGCATCAAAGTCTTGCAACTCGTAGTTAATCGGTCCCACGATAGATTGTAAATGTCCCTCGTCAAAGCGAAGCCTGGAGGCGGTTCGTAGAACTACATTGTTGCTGTGTGTCGAACTATTTGACTTCTCGCTTTGACGGGTCCCTTGCTCAACAAACAACAACTTTTACAGCAGTATAACTTATTTGAAATTAAAAATTTGATATAGTTATAAAACCACAAATGTAACATTATTATGTATTAATACATTGACATAAATACGTTGAGTTTAGTATTAAAACTGTATTTTAAATGGGAATAATATCAAACTAAACTAATTTTTACGTACAAGTTTGATCAATTGGATTGTATATATGAGAAATTATAACTAAACAATAAAATTTATTGGCTTGACCATACGTTAATAATGTAAGGCAACAAACAATAGCTTATTTCAATTGAAATAACAAAAATGAAAGAGAGAGGGGAGGGAGAGAGAGATATTGTATATCTGCGTTAAATGAAGTTCATAAACATTACCATCTCAGAATGTACTGTACTGTGTGCTATTTTTGCAGGATATTTTTTCCCTTTAAAAAAGTGTTATCTATGAAAGAGTTTGACAGAACAGTACAACATGTTGTATGATTTTTAATGTCTTTTTTATAAATAAAAAAATAAGTCAATTAAACATAAATATATTTTCAGCATTTACATGGCCAATCCTTAACACGTTTTTGGGATTTTTATTATTACTATGATTCTTTTTACAACTATCCTTTTTTGCAATGAATCAGATTTACTTTGCATCATTTCAAATTATAAGTTTCAGTTTTTACACCCAAAGTAACATGACTATGACTTATGTTATTACCTTAATAGCCTCCAAAACACATTTTTCATATCAAGATAATTTACTAGGATCACCGACAGAATTGATGATGGCAAGGCAAGGTCTCCTTCATTCTTTCTCATATAGATGCGCCCATTCTTCACCCATAGAAAAGTAAATAGTTTTTTCCTCTGGACTATTTTTGCGGCATTGAGTAATTTCCGACGTTCTGTAGACAGACTGTCATTCATGTAGACAACGGATGCCTACCCTTCTATGAGAGAGAGGGAGAGAGAGTGGGGAATGGAGAGAGAGGGAGAGAGAGTGGGGGTGGAGAGAGATGGAGAAAGAGTGGGGGTGGAGAGAGAGAGAGAGAGAGAGAGAGAGAGAGAGAGAGAGAGAGAGAGAGAGAGAGAGAGAGGAGAGAGAGGGGGAGAGAGAGAGGGGGAGATAGTAGGGGTGGAGAGTGAGGGTGAGAGAGAGTAGGAGAGGGAGAGAGAGGGGGAGAGATAGGGAGAGAAACATTAAATACCTATAAAGAACATGCAAATTTAACTTTAAATCAAATTTACATATAAATATTTTGTAAACAATTAAATACCCATTATATTCATTCTACAGACCACGACTAACATCAAAAAAGACCAAATTAATCAAAATATAATATTAAAAACACTGAGTAGTATTTTTTCAAATTATTGCAGTTTATGGTATAATTGAATGGGAAGAGGGGCAGTCATACATCTCTCAAACCTTTTAACACACTTAAAAATAGAATACACAAAATGATTAAAATTTCAGAACATTATGACGAAAGACTATTTAACATTGTAGAAGAATACTTACAACATTCAAACAACACACGTTAAAAACGTATACAGTAATTGAATCTATTGACAATTGGACAACTAACAAATAAATATTACGTTGAAATGTTTCAACGTACTAAAATTAATCACAAGACGGAAATAATTTAAAAGAACAAATAAAATCTTCAGAGTCAATTAGTTTTAATCTTACTTATTTATATACTATATTTTTATTTATCTATATATTTTAATTTTTTATATAAAAATAATATTTTGTCAACTTATATATGGGTATGTAATACTCCATATTGGCTAAATTTGTAAATAAACATTATTACAATATTATTATTTCAAGAGTAATGCCATTCTTGGGTAATGGACTTGATTTTATTGAGGTATAAGGAAAAAAAAACAAAATATATACAAATATATAAATCAGTAAAACTAAGTATTTTTCTGACTTGTATTTTACCAGAGGCGTACAGCTATCCGTGCTCTAGACTTTTGTTTGTTTAAAGATGTACTAACAGTTTTACAAAACTAAGACTGTCCCACCAAATAAATAGTAGAATACTGAATATAATATTTTAGAAAATCATTATTTTTATCTTAACTAATTCTATCTTGTGATATTAGGCCTATTATTTCTTTTAATTGTCATCATAACTTAGTTTTAATAGTTTTACTTTGTGTTATATAGCATATTCAATATTCATCTTGACTTCATCTCATGATCAATCAGCTGTTATTACACATGGTTACATACTGTACTAAAGCTCAGCCGTCTTACTTTCCAACCAGTGCGATTCTAGCACTCCAAGCGGTGGTAAAGCAGCCAGCTGGTGCGGTGGGCAGCTGCTGTAGCAAAGTGATTGTTGCTTATGTCAAAAGTAGTGTTATAAAACTTTTCATATTTTTTTACATTTTAATTGTATACACTAAATTTTTTGTGACTTAAGTAAACCGCCATGTTATCTAGCGAAGATATGCCGTAGTTCTGCTACCCGACCACTACGAGTGCTGGCATCGAGCAGTTCGCATTTTTCTCGAGAATAAGCTCCACAACTGTGTAAATTATACTGTGGCTGTACTGTTATGTACTGTTGGTTTCACTTCGTTTTCTGTATCTAGTCATAACCCATCACGACATGGTCATGCGCACAGCAATAATACGCCTCCATCAATAATATAGGAGTGTATATACTTAACATCCAATATTAAGTGTTAGAATAGACTATTTCATGGCTCCTCAATAAACGGTATACCAACATGGGACTGCCCCAAACCTTCGTTGGTATTATTTACAGACAACGGCAAACGTTTTACTTATATCTCTTCATCTTTAAATAAAAAAAAGCAGTGGAGATTTTTCTTGCTTGTTAATTAAAATATCTCGACTTTTGGATACGTACGAGGAAATTAATGAGCAAACTGTAATGAATAATTAAAAATTAGTATAACTATTGTACAATTAATAACTTTTTGTAACTAGTTCATCATTCATGGACGTTCTATAATCACTTTTAATAAGTTACCAAATATATTTAATCATAATATATTGTATGGTCCGTAATTCACAAACCAATATTTCTAAAACTGCCTCAACTAAAGTGAACATAATTCAGACGTTTTTATAGAAATGTTAAAAAATATTATTATTAAATCAGCCACTTAAATCGGTCAGATAATGTATTTTTTAATTATGCTGTAAATTAACCTAAAATCACATAAATACGTAAAATCAGGTATTGAAAGCAACGAATATAAATGATTTTATGATTTGATGAAACAATTATAGTTGTTTCTAATTTGTACACAATTGTTATTTGTAGAATGTTTTGATTGGAATATTGTAGTACATAACTGTTAAAGTCACTTCATTAACAACAGTTATTCGTATCGTTAATATGAAAGCCAAATATATAGAAGATCGAGATTACACACTTAGTGTATTTCTCGACTTATCAAAAGCTTTCGATTGTGTTGACCACTCTAAGCTGCTTGACAAACTTGAATTTTATGGTATAAGAGGAGTGCCGCTCAAGTGGCTTCACTCTTTTCTGAACAACCGATTCCAAGTTGTCCAAATTTCAGACAAATTCTCTGAACCAATAGAGCTGAGATACGGAGTTCCTCAGGGCTCAATAATCAGCCCGATTCTTTTTCTCATCTATGTCAACGACATAGGGTCATCGCTAATGCATGGGCAACTCATTCAGTACGCAGATGACACGACCCTTTTATTCAGAAACAAATTAACACCGATCCTTGAACAACAAGCTTTTTTTGATTTAAACAATTGTGTCCAATATTTCAACAGTCTCAATCTTGAAGTAAACCCCTCAAAATGTAATGTTTTGTCATTTTCGTTGCGACCATATGATGACATGGAGAGACCACTCATTTGGCTGGCAGATAAACGGTTAGATGAGACTGTTAGTTCAAAATTCTTGGGAATACACCTGGATCGAGGGTTGATTTGGAATTCGCACATGGACCATATTTGCTCCAAATTGTCCTCAGGCATTTATGTTTTGAGAACGTTAGCAAAATTCTGCCCAATTCAAGTTCTAATGACGGCCTATTACGGTTTGATTTACCCCCATCTCACCTACGGTGTGGTGCTGTGGGGAGCTTCTGCAAACAATCAGTTTAGCAGAGCATTTAAATTGCAAAAACAAGCGGTTCGCATTGTTGCACAATTAAAGTTCAGAGAAACCTGCAAAGAAACATTTAAAAAATTGCAACTGTTGACATTGCCTAGCCTTTACATACTGGAGACAACCCTATTTAGCATATCCAAAAGCGTTATGACAAGTGGTCGGGACATACATACACACGACACAAGAGGCAGAAACAACTACCGAACTGGGAATCACAGGACGGTAGTCCACGAACGCTTGCCCTCACACGCAGGTGTTCGTTTTGTCAACAAGTTGCCGGATTCAATTAAGAATGCCCCAACGCTCAAGGCGTTAAAAACTCGTCTCAAACGCTGTTTAGCGTCTCATGCATTTTATAGTGTGGACGAGTTTATGGCATACAACTGGGAGACCGCATAATCAGAAGACTGACAACCGGTGTCGGAAGTGGGGATTTGGTATAAGTGACTATGAGTGCAACAGTAAATGATGTATGTTTTGACAGAGGCTTTGATGTGGGATGTATGTTTTAGATTTTTATATAGGGATGACGTTTGCTATACATTTTTGTAATGTCCTTGCAAATAAATATTTGATTTGATTTGATTTGATTTGATATATTACATTTCCTTTATTACGAATAATTTAAGTAGTATGCAGAATGTTTAACAATGACGGTAAATATTTTCACTTATATTGCTGAAAACAATATTATAATTGGGCCGGCCAATAAGTGGTCTGCATGTTATATTTAGTGAATATAGTGGTTTCAGTGGCGGAGAAAAATATTTCATCGCTGTCATCCATCACGAGCGTAACGTTGGCAACAGTGTTGTCATAAAAACAACTTTAATGAAAAGTACAAGTTCTTCCAATCGTTATTTATTCTTAATATTATTATTCATTGTGTTATTGTAATTATTAATTTTTATTTGAATACTAACTAAATAATAATTTAATTTAATCTTTTTAAGCTTGATTCGTTATTGTTAATCGAAACAACCAACGGCTGCCAATGATATAAAAGGTGAGGGTGATCTCTCCTCTTATATCAGCACTTGGTGATAATCTTTCTAGTAGCCATACAAATTTTTAAATGGAATAACATAGTGTGAGAAAACAATTTTCTGTCTCACTTCCACCACTCGGTGCATACTTCTCGCACCAGTGTTTTCAATGCGTCACTTTATAAGCGGCCTATCTGTTGTACGTTAGTAGCTTATCTATCAAGAGATAACTCTTTCTAACCATTGCAATGGTCATCCAAATCTCAGGTAATCGTATTTTTAACTTTAAAAAACAATTACAACATAATTAAATACTCGTCATAGAGAGAGTAGGGAGAAAGTGAAAATTATATCAATAAATTAAGAAAGAGATTAAATTTGTCATTTTCTCAGTTACAAACAGAGGGAAATATATTTCTCATGTTTCTCAAGCAAGCAAATTGTCTCTTTTATAAATATATCTTGCACCTAATTTTTTTATACTCAAACTCAAAATACTGACATAGTCCTCGTTTTTTTTTCAACCATTAATTTAATTAATCTAAAACATACATTTAAATAAATGTATTTTCAATATTTGTTTTATGAAGGGACTTTTGACATTGCTATTGAGTTTACCTTGATTTACTTATTCACTTTCATAATAAAGCGTTGGAAATAGTTCATATTTATCCCAGCCGACAAGCCTTGCTTCAATACAAGGTGGTGCTCTACGCTTGCTTATCCTTCTCTCCGTGATTCTTTCTAAACCATCACACCAATTTAAAAGCTCTGCCTTCTGTCGCTCTCCTAGGTATCATAATTTTATGGTCTAGATTCCTGTAATTCAACATTACGGGGATGCTAATAAGTGCAATTATGTGAGAGTTAATAGAATAAAAGTTCGTGACTTCAAAGTTTCAGAACGAAAGCTAAATTAGCCAAGCTTTTGTACCATGTTTTTGTTCTTTGTATTAGATGTTTGTAAAATATATTTAAATACAATTTATAAATTAAAGCCAATGTTACTCTTATAAAAAAGTAAATATACATGGACTGATTCTACCCCTTATGAATGTAATTTCTATAAATCCTCTTTAGTGGGTCTCTATAATACAAAATCCAACTTCCCTCCAAATATTATCAAAGATGTTTTAGTGGACCGTTAAATGTTGTGAAGAGTTAGTAAATCGTTTTTGGGTTTTATATATTAAGGTTAGTGTTTCGTGCACGTCTATCAGTTAGTTATTATGCCAATTTAATTGTATTTTCAAAAATATGTTAATTTAAAGAGAAATAACAAAAAATAAAAGATTATTTAAAATACTATTTTGGAATATACATATATCTGTTGAATTATCTGAACTATATGAATAAATTAGTCAATATTTCATAAATACATAATGTCCTACATTTGTTCGGAAATGAATTAACAAAATCAATACATTCTAACTAAAATTGCTCTCCAGTTCGATATTAGTTAACTTGAGTTGAATTAAGTATGCAGGTTTCTCAACTTCACCAAACTGCCGTTTCGGAACTCGTGCTGTAAAACTTGGCCAATTCCTTGTATACCCAGAGCGAAGGAAATACAATGGACCAACTGACGCGAAACCAGGATTTCGTCGTTCTTTTGTTTTGTTACATATTCTTTTCTTATTATTGCCCTTTATAAATGATGATATGTGAAAATGTTTTGCCTGATCATTCACTTAATAAATACAGATAATTGCACTATACGTAGGGTGACAAGTTTTTATTAACCAACATACTAAATTGTAATAAAAGTTGATACAATTAAAGTAACAACTGCCACATATATGATTCCGCTATCATATTTCTTGACGGCTGTTTAACTGATTAAAAGTATTGCAGAATAATTTCTAACCCTACGTTTAAATGTAAAATCACCTAAGAAAATCTCTTATTCATAACTTTTACTGTGTACTGTATGATAAATAACATTTTACAAAGCAGGGTGTCTCACCTCCCTTACTAACTTTTTTATTAATAGAGATGAAGTAATTTACTTACTAATATTTATATAACCAACAGAGGAGTTTTTTGATGTAAGAAAAATGTTGACAACCCTCAAAAGCGGGGTAGTTTGGGAGTAAGTCAAAGTGTTTAAAGAAGAACTACTAGCAAGTAATACCTCATGTTAAAGGTTAAAAAAATAAGAAGAACAAACTAGAGGTTTATAATGTTACACTATCAAATGTTGTGTCTAGTTAAATTTGGCTTGGTTTCCTAATAACCCTTAATTTAAAGTTATTTTAAGCCCGATAAAACATTCACCCGCCAGTTATTTTACGAAGTTATTACAATAATCAACAAACATCAATAACCATGAATAGCATAGCATTATAAGGTTTTTTCATGGTATCGTAATTTGTTTATTTATAAGATGCCATGTTTTTTTTGTGTTTTTTTTTGTTTTTTTTTTTTTTTATTGCGGAAGGCCAGCAAAGCCTGGAATAGCAATGGCTTGTTTATGCCATTATCAATAGTTTCTCTTTGTTCCCTTAAATTAGGGGGTTTTAAACGACAATTCTAGCTATGATTGACCACCAAATGTGTCATAGCAATATTATAGACTTCTGATTTGTGCCATTTTTCTTCTTTTCTTTATATTTTTAAAAACAGTTGTCTCAATTGTTAGAGGTTTCCTTTTTAAATTTAGACCCATCCCCAAACGTTTCCACATTTGGAGAGGGAGTGAAAATTTGTCTTACATAAAAAGAAAACTCCTCAGTTAGTTATACACACGTTTTCCAAAGTACTTGGCTTCTTCTCTATTTATAAAAAAGTTAATAAGTGGGAGGGGTGCGCTTTTAAGATATGCGGTGTATTAAAATTCTAATATTATGAAACACTTGATGCACTTATACAAGGAAAATCGAGAGTTTGAAAAACGAAAGAGATATTATATGTATTACACTAACTAATAATGTTAAATGTAGTAGACGGGAGTTGGAAACATATTTTTATCTGTTCACCCGCATCTCCCGTGTTCAGACAGGGGTTTGTTTGTAGACAAGTAAATCCCCAGGGAAGAGACGGGACCCTATTGTCTCCACATATTTGGCCTTCCTTTCACATGTTCTGCCTAACGTACTCGTAAATTTCGCTAGATAATGGTACGAACTTACCATTAAATGTGTTTTTAAATGTTAAAAAATAAAATTCAAAATGGCCATTGGCCTAAATTTAATTTAAATTTGTTTTACTTTTAGTACTATAAAATACTAAATAATTCAGTTTTGATACTTATACAACAAACAAATTTTGATTATTAAATGCAATAATAGTACCTACGGCAACATTATTTAATAGTTAAAAACCATAAATATATCGATTACCATATAGACCTATGGTGATCATGAACAATATCAAATTTGAATGGTAACTAAAATAAAATATCTTATTTCGTAGTTCAGAATGTAATAATTGGTAGTTTTACTATGTAATAATCGTACACACTACATTATACATGGTCGGTCGATAATAGACTTCAGTTCTGATAGACGCGGCTGGTTCGTTCGTTTATACAGGGTGACAATTAAGTCTTAGGACGACTCTATAGCTTTTAAACGACAAAAGATAACACAGCTAAATTTGGCATACCATTACTGGTAATACTAAAGCTACTTTTCTGTGTACATGGTGATCAGATGTCACCTTTGGAGGATAGCCCCCCGATCGATGACCTTTACAGAAATATTTCTTCGCCTAACTTATTACCAAAATCAAACAACACACGGAAAGTTCTTTTAAAGTGTCTCAAAGCATTTTCAAGTAATTATAAATGCTTGCTCATCGTTGTACATGTATAGCTGGGTGCTTGGGTCTTCAAAAAGGCTCAACACAGAGGTGAAAAACAGTTCATGCAAATTTTAGATACTTTACTTAGGTAGTTACTTATCAGGTTAGTAATGCCAATTTACAAAATTCGATCGTGAAATGTATTCAAGAATTGCAAGTTCTCCTAAACTGTATACGATTTCTATACTCTTTTTCTTGTTCCATACTACCAAAGAAATCTATATTAAACATAAGAATAATGAAAATTAGCAAATTTTCTTTAGTGCAGTGTTTAAAATAGCTCCTTAGATTTTTACTATTGTGGTTATGTAAAATTGTATGGATACATTTCATTATAATATAAAATAAATCTGACAATGGTATTAAGTCAACTAAAGCAATCTTAAAAGTGTGTTGTCTATTCTACAATAATTGGTTTCTCCATCGAGTTGAAATTTACAAATATATTTATTATTTAAATTCATATACGTGCTCCAAATCTTGAGAATTCTAACTATCCAGGGACAGAACGACACTGACTGCTTTAGCAGCACTTTTATGCGTTATAATTGCTGCTAACATTTACACATGGTCATTGTTAAGTTTGTATAAAGTATGTAGAAAATATTAGTCAATAAAGGCCGTTGGATTTGTAAGAGACTCATCGTGAGGGACAGCACGACACTGATTTATAGCTACAGTAACTTTACTAACTGCCAAGGTACATTTTTATGATGTATGCAAAAGATATTACTCAATAGGAAGGCCACGAATATTTTAGTAAAATTATCGTGAAAAGTAAAAACAATATGTAGCCAATACGACGCTGAATGTTTATAACATCTGCCAAATTTAATTACCACCATAAGAAATGTATATTACGTACGTTAGATTAGTATTCAATAAACGTTGTTGGTATTTGAGTAAAGTAATAGTTAAGGTCAAACGATCCGGAGGCAATCAACAACGAATGGCTCCATCAGTGCTTTGACTAACACTGCCAACTGTATGCACTGTTATAGTAAAATGTAGATAAATTATTTAGGAGATAAGTCAATAGAGGCTGTGGGTATTCGAAAAAAGTTACCCTGACAAGTCAAATAAAAGGGGACAACTCGACACTAACTGCCTCTAGCAATGCTTTGACTGTTTACAAACCACTGCTAACTTTACTTACTGCTTCAGTCAAATGAATATAAAGGATGGATAATATATAGACCGTTCAGAAAGCACCTGTGCAAGAGAGGTGTGGATAGTGTGGCGGAAGTGAGATAGACAACTACTGTACCCCCACTGTTCTATTCTGTTTTATGTTGTCATGGCAACTATGCAGACGGAAAGCCGCGGACTGGCAGAGCGGTAACAAGCCCTGCCCTCTACGTCAATCAGCAACAATGACCTATGGTTACCACTAAAAAATCAAGTTTAGAACGATTAAATTATTATTTAATATTCAAATGAAAATTAAAGGTAACAGTGACACAATTCATAATAATATAAACGATACATAGCAATAAACAAACTGTTACAGTTCACTATTGTTTTTTTTTTCGCAAGTTTAACACTTGGAGGTGGAAGTCAGTCACGCCCTTGAAATAAAGTAGATCAATTGTGGACCGATTCCCCTCTGCTGCTGAAACCCCTACATGCGCTAAATATAGATGCGGATTGCTTACCATCCGGCCCAATTATAGTCGACAGATCCATAGGTATTTGAAAAAACTTACCGCAACTATTAAAACGATCCGGGAATAGCCTGACCAGGCTGCCCCAACCGGTACTTTGACTGTAACCCCAGAAAACTCTACTTACTGCCATAGTTAAATGTTTGTAAAGCATGTCGAAGAAATGAATAAACGGAGGCCTATTAGTACTTGAGGAAAGTTATCGTGACAAGTAAAACAATCCGGGAAGCCTGACACCGACTTCCGCTAGCATATTGCCTTTTTATACATACTGTCTAGTTTACTCTCTGTCATTGTAGGATCAGCTTTACTTTATTAGACCAGAATAGAGCAGAGTGGAACTACTGTAGCTCACGCTCTCCTGTATTATTAGACCAGAATAGAGCAGAGTGGAACTACTGTAGCTCACGCTCTCCTGTATTATTAGACCAGAATAGAGCAGAGTGGAACTACTGTAGCTCACGCTCTCCTGTATTATTAGACCAGAATAGAGCAGAGTGGAACTACTGTAGCTCACGCTCTCCTGTATTATTAGACCAGAATAGAGCAGAGTGGAACTACTGTAGCTCACGCTCTCCTGTATTATTAGACCAGAATAGAGCAGAGTGGAACTACTGTAGCTCACGCTCTCCTGTATTATTAGACCAGAATAGAGCAGAGTGGAACTACTGTAGCTCACGCTCTCCTGTATTATTAGACCAGAATAGAGCAGAGTGGAACTACTGTAGCTCACGCTCTCCTGTATTATTAGACCAGAATAGAGCAGAGTGGAACTACTGTAGCTCACGCTCTCCTGTATTATTAGACCAGAATAGAGCAGAGTGGAACTACTGTAGCTCACGCTCTCCTGTATTATTAGACCAGAATAGAGCAGAGTGGAACTACTGTAGCTCACGCTCTCCTGTATTATTAGACCAGAATAGAGCAGAGTGGAACTACTGTAGCTCACGCTCTCCTGTATTATTAGACCAGAATAGAGCAGAGTGGAACTACTGTAGCTCACGCTCTCCTGTATTATTAGACCAGAATAGAGCAGAGTGGAACTACTGTAGCTCACGCTCTCCTGTATTATTAGACCAGAATAGAGCAGAGTGGAACTACTGTAGCTCACGCTCTCCTGTATTATTAGACCAGAATAGAGCAGAGTGGAACTACTGTAGCTCACGCTCTCCTGTATTAAACAATCTTGCTCTATTTTAAAAATAAGTTTGTTCTTTATGCGGATAACGCTTCTCTGGTGGCCTCCAATACTGGATAAGCAACGGCTTACAAAAGTGTTTGTAGAAAGCATGGTATTCAGTGAATGGATTAATATAAAAAGCAGATGATTCATATCTACTCAATTTCCATATTAAAAACAGAAATCCTTCCCATAGTAGGCTAACCCTTTTTACATATCAAAAATGTTCAATGCAGCACCAACTGTAAAAATTTTTTCGAATCGAAAAGGACTCATTTTTAACTTGAAATCATCACATCAATCAGTTAGTAAAGCATTCTTGTTTTTATTACTTTATCCAGTGTTGTTGACAGACAAAATCTTAAACAAGCCTACTTTGCTTATGCCCATTCCGAAATATCTTATGGAACCATATTCTAGGGTTTGAAAAAACCCTTTGCTTTGAAAAAAGGGATTTGTATGCAAAACCAAATGGGTTCATTGATCGTTTCTGCACCTTTTCCTAATCCCTGCCACAAAAACTTCAAATACTTGCAAATACTACCACTACCTTTACTTGTTATCTCTCAAAATCTCCTGTACGTAAAATCTAACCTAGAGAACATTGTTAAAAACCCCATCCCACACTCATTTTACTAGAAATTCTCAAGTGCTTAAGAACATCCATAGAACAGATTTCTCTGGATTCTCGTAAAGTCTACATTTATACATGTTTGACCATTTATAATCATCTGCCCCATTTCTTAATGGATATAGAAAATTTGACAAAATCTATAAACTTTAAAAGGTTATCTTAGTTCACATTGGTTTCACAGCGTGGCTGAGTACTTGCCTTCCTCCTCAAGGTCTTAGGGGCGCCTAGTCTCACCCCTTTGTAGATACTTTGCAGAACATTGGAACATTGTTGTTGTTGGTTTATTTTAAACTTTTTTTTGTATGAATTAATGTAAAATATAGTAATAGCTGCAGACTATAAACTATTGCGTAATTTGACTAGTCTTTGACTCGTGCTTTTAAATCGTATGTGACACTGAAATAAATAGCTTATAGTACATGCAAGAATTAGTAAATTTTGAAAGATAAAATTAGTAACTGACATTTATGAAACTGTTACTTGTTAATTTGATTGATACTTACATAATAATTAGGTCAGGTAAGTTGCTTACGCCTATTGATAAATATTCCCAAATTCATTTACGAATGCTTACTTATTTGAAACTACTGTTATTGGTGAATCATGAAGGTTGCTTTTAACTGTTGAAGCCGTCATTGTCATAAGTCCCATTATTTATTTATTCATAAGACGCCGATGGTCAATATATGGGCGAATATGGATTTCAAATGAGTGTAGATGAGCGAATGTAGTCATTGTTACAAACTAAGGCCGACTATTTCTTAGAAAGTGTCATTAATGAATAGCCCAATGACAAATGAAATGCCGGTGGTTATCAGCTGATCCTTCTCAAAATGTATTGACTCTGATTGGGATCGAACTGAGGACCTTTAGCACATGAAGCTGGGATTAAGGTTATTATTTATTTTTCAAGAACACGCCATCTTACAGATTTCATGACAACATTTCTTTATGCGACATACTTTACGATTAATTTTTGTTATTGCCTCAAAGGTTTGTATTTACAATTAATTACAGTAATATCTTACGTTCTAAATAGCGTATCATGTTTTCTCCCTCTGTTGTTAGATACGTTTTTATAGGTAGGTGAAACTGGCCTTACCTATTATAAGAGCCTGTATATCGTTCAAACTCAATAATAGGAAATACGAACGATGTTATTGAGATAGTAAACAGCTCGAACAGAGTATAAAAAGTCATTTGTTTCAGTCACAACCAATCCGACTGAGTGACGACGGCTGAACCTAACAACTGCACCCCATTGTTTATGGGTGTTAGCCTTTACAACTCACCTTACCTCTGAGATTTCAAAATTCAACTTTGTTTCAGCTATATTTCCTTCAGTGATTTTTATATCGATAGAAACCCTCTGAGACCGATTGAATCATAAAGAGTCATGTATCCAGACAAAAAATTAGTTAACAGAAATACATACAATATATTATTTATATGTGTTATATACTTTATAAGACCAACGTGAGTTAACTGATACATTTATTTAAGAGTGTTCGTCCGGACACCCAGTTTAGCGCTCTAAGGAATTTAGTTTTTCATTTTATCGCAACCGCCTCTAAGAGTAGAAACTATCCTGACTCACTTACGAATAAGCAATGTATTCCCTTCCCCTCTTTCCCCCTCATAGTTCCCACCTTCCCCACCCCGCAAATTCGACAGAAGAACATAATTCTCTCATTTATAGTAAACTATAGAAAATTCATGAATTATAAAAATGAACTATATATAATCAATCCACCTTTTTAGCCAAATATGATTGTGCGAATTTCAATTCAAAATTTAAACAAATATCATTTTTAGAAAAATAATTGGAAACACTTACACATTTTTTTATTTACTATATACAAGGTTGGTTAGTACCTTTTGTCCACTATATTCTCAAAATGTTAATCTAGTTAATATACAGTATTAACAGTATATAAATGTTAATATACTGGTTGCTCATGAATTATGCACCAAAAAGACCAAATTAGTCACTTTGGGCAGCCATATCTCCATAAGAAATGTTTACCCGTAACACGTATATTACTTACATGGATGCTAACAATGTTATTCAAAAAGTTATTAAAATAATTTTCGATCCAAAATCCTTAAAGACTATTGGTTTGGATTCCACGTAAATCTGTACGTCCCTTAGTTTCCCTTGCTTTTGGGCTATTAATAATGGTTCTTTCTGAGCATAAGTCGAACTCAGTAAGTAACCAGACTACACAAGTCCTATAGTCAGTTCATCACTCATATTCGCCTTAAAATACGCACAAAGTTGTGACAGCATGTGAAATCTGAGGATCTAATACAAACAGCGATTACCGAAAATTCATTGCGTTGTTTTTATCAAGAAATTTCAATAGAGTTTTTTGATGTATGAGAATATTAATGTAGGCAGTTCTGAAACGTATAAATTAGTTAAATAGTTAATTTTAACTATCAGGATTTCAGTTAAATAAGGCTTAAACTGTTATAAATTACTTTGTGACTAAAAGCATTTACCGAATACCAATAATTCTTAGGTAAATATTTGCGTAGTTTATTTCTTTCCATTTACAGTTATGGTCCTAAAATCGAACTGCTCATCTATGAGGTCTGTCAAATATATCAGTAAGTTATGACTGATTAGAAGATTAATGAAAGACTTATAAACTTGTTTCAGACTATTTATTACTTTTTTAATATAAGATTCTATCTATTTACAATATTCGTGTAGAAATACTGAAATTAAATTACTAAGGAGTAGCCTAGGTCATTTTTTTTTTTTTCTTTAAAAAAATACTTTCGTAAATGTTCGTTAAGTCAAGACTCGTTTTTACGTACCTACCTCGTATTTCTTTCGTTTTTCTTGTGTTTTGCTTATATTTGTCAAACTAAGCAACATTTGACATTATTCAAATCACATAATAATTTGGTAGAGTATTCCTTGACAATTTTTTAACCCCTACAGTTCAAATGAAAAATTACTCCATTGTTCCTTCCGTGTGACCTATTATGGGCAATTTATATGATTTTCTGAGTTATCATTTTTCACTATCATTCTTCACCAGTGAATACTTTTGTCACACTCGAGCCTCGGACATTACCTGGTGTCTGTCCGTTCCCAAACAATTTCACGATTTGAACAGTAGTGTCAGTTCACTTTCTACTGAATAAAAAATAGTGGAAGTACTTCCGCTTTCTAATCTTTAAAAATTGGTCTGCTTAAAGTGCAGTCGAAGTCAGGAAAATGATTATTTAATTACTGACTTATATAATTCTTGCATCTCATAACGAAATGTACTTATTGAACAAACAATTGGACTTCAACAATCAGCGTAGCATAATGTGTTCAATCAAGGAACAGTGGATTTGAAACTCGTGCATGAACTTGGCCAATCCTGTGTGTGCGCGACCAGCTGTGCCCTGGATGGAGGAACAATGGACCGGCAGGGATTTGTTCGTTTGTTTTATTTTCCGACTGAAGTTCTGCTTTTTATTAAAGCAAAGTTCTACTTTTTGTTTTGTAATAATACGAAAACTGACGTGACCTTAAGCAGTAATGACAAATCTAAAGTTGAACTTTCTACAAAATTTAGAGCTTACTGAATGGTAAAATGAAGTAAAGTTATTCTGTAAGCTAGGGTAAGTAGCATAGAGGAATAATGCTTTTTTTCGACTGTAATACTTTTTACTAGCCATTTTTTCAAACTTAATATAAAATTAATTGTATCATGATTTTAAGGCAGTTTTAGAGAAACAAAAGACAACGCAGTTAATTTATCGGTAGTAATAAATATTTATTTCCACCGATTAATAAGACCTCAAACCATAACTATTAAATCATAGTATTATACCGCATTTAAAATTGCTCCTATGGGATATAAAACCAAATAGCAACTACTTAAAGTAACAAATACATTACACAGAGCTTATGTATAAAGACAAAATATATTCGTAGAAGGTTTACCTCCTTTTATAATGGAATGATTACATAAGCTTATTTTACAGTTCCAGCTGGGCAAGTTTAATGAAAAATAAAAAAAGAAATTCTCATCACAAATTTATATGTTAAGTAATCCGTACTTCATGTCCATGATTTTAAAACCATTATAAAATTGCAATCTTTTAAACTTATGAAATATACATGTAATTTTCGTCTAATAGTGACTGGAGGAAACATTAAATCGCACACATAACCAGGTACTGGAATAAACTCTCTTCTAACACGGCCACGAGTGACTTTTCATTTTATCTATAATTGAATCTTTCCTCTAAATGTGGGTTTCTCTGCTTATTCCTGACAATCTGCTACTTCCCCCAGTCCAACGACCGCGCTCCGGTGACTGGCCATCGTTCGTGTGCTCATAGCTAGGAATATTTTGTTCCTTTAAATGGCGTTTCACACACACAAACCATGGGTTTATATTTCAACGGTTTGGTTCGTAATATTGATTGTATTCGCAACACGAAGTTTCATTTGACAGATGAAGAGCTGTTCTAGACGAGCATAAGTTGGTTTTTGTCAGAGTTCAATATTTTTATAACTATTTAAATATGTGAAACTTGAAATGTCATTCTTAACGATTTGAAATTTAGGAAACTTGTTATTTCAACAAAACGTCCATAAAACTGATCCTTTCATAATCATAGAGTGTTTATTGTAATGTATTACAATAATAAACACAAACTAACAGGTGAAATATAACGGCATGTTTTAGCCCGCAACCGGTAAGATTTTATTCATTTGGGAAAATTCGCTATAAATAGATGTTTAATTTTAAACATGAGCAATCTAAGTGTATTTATATAATACATAATACTCGTATATTATCTGCTTACCAATTAACTGAGACCGAATCTCTGTTACCTGAAAAATGAAAGTTTTATGAATGGTTGGTATTCGCGTCAGTGAGATCACATATATAAAGTCACACATATATAACAACTGTGTACTTGTTATTTAGAGACAACAAAATATAAATATATTTATTTACTAAAACTAGTCCCATTTTGTTATTCTTTTAATTTATAAAGCAACAAATACTGGATTTACCATGAAATTTATCCAATATTTTTTTTAAATATTATATTATAGCCATGCTTTATTCACTTTTTTTAGTTCTTATATTCTTATTTACGACTAACTATATACTAAACTTTGGCTAACCAAACGCAATAACATATACAAATTCATTCAAATTTCTAAAGATTTAAACTGAGACTATTAGCTAAACAAATTATTGCAGATAAAATTATTAAAATAAAACATATATATTGTCAGTTTACAATATTAAAAATTGATTACTATCTCTTAAAATTGACTTTTTTTTATACTCTGTATAAATTTACTCTACAATAAAGTATAATCTATCAACAGGACGGATTAATTACATTACTCACTTATTTATTTAGTATACAATAGTAGGCTATAGGTAGTTATTTTACAACAAAATTTTTTCGTAAGAACATATAAATGCACATAGATTTTTTTCATCCACAGCAAATAGCTTCAACCTTATAGGAAATGAACAGTAACTGTAAATGATTTTAAATAAACAGTTCAAATTAAATTATTGTATAAATTGAAAATAATTTTTTATTACAAAACTAGCTAAACTCGGCCATTCTTTGCCGTGACGTAGTCTAGTATTAACTACTACTGCCGGCGCAGATATTATGTGCACCCGAATTGAAGGTTGTTTACTAAAAAACTAAGAGGCCTCGGAAAAATCCAATCACCACATGTTTTCTCGTTTAATGGTACATGATTATACGTGCATTTTTAAATGTTATTACAAGTTTTAATAGTTTTCATCCTAGTTGGAACAATAAAGTACTGGAATTTTATCTAGCTTTCACTGTGCATCAACTTTACACTTTTAATCCTCAAAATCCCGTTAATTTATCGCATTCACGTTCTTATACTTGGTTGATAGGATGATTTTTATAACTTTTAAAGTATTTCTTAATTCTTTACTTTATTAGAAATAAATTCTTATTGATTTCTTGAAACAACGTTTTCTTGGCTTTCAGAGGTCATAAAATTAATTACTAGCTAACTTGGTCATCTTTATGACATTTATAGGTGTGATACATGCCTTTATATACTGAGTTTAAAGCAGTGACTCAAACCGATGTAAATCGGTCAATTTAAAGTAATTTAAAATGTAAATTGCGTGTAAGGAGTCTAAAATTTATATATTATAACGTACAATTAAACGAGGAAAATAATGGTGTGATTGGATTTTTCACAGGCCGCTTAGTTTCTCAGTAAACATCCTCAAAACTTAGACACACATAGTTTCTTCTCCGATAGTGGACGTTAATTTTTAATTAAGTTGTTATAAATATAATGAATAACTATTTAATTGATGTTATGTGAACTTAAGTAACTTACAACTGTTTTTATAAATAAATAAACATTTAGTTACAGTTAAAGTGACAGAATATGATTTCTATACAATATACACATAAATCAGCCGGGCACACTAGCACCTTTTTGGTACTGACATTTATATATACTTATGAAATACAGGTACGTCGAGAAATGCTTGAAAGGTTCTGTTTTAGTATACAATTTTAGTAACTAGATTATAAAACCATTATTGTATTTCATATAAATGCAATGATGTATAACATTATTATTATTCATCATTCATCGTAGAGATATGGGCGAATATGAGGCGTGAATGAGTGTGATGAGTGTAGATGAACGAGTGTAGTCATTGTTACTATCTGAGTTCGACTTAGCTCAGAAAGAACTATTTATTAATAACCCAATAGCCAGGGAAACTATGGGACCTACAGCTTTACGTGGAATTCGAACCACTTAGTGTTGGTCTGATTTTCAGCTAACTGACAAGTTTGACACTTAGTTCTCTCCCCCACACAACACCCGACCTTGACTACCATTCAACACGGACACTCTAGACTTCTCTAGTAGTGTCTATATTGATGACAACCATTGAGCGGACGCCGTGTCGGTATTAAGAGAACCGAGCATGGAACCTATCGCCTACAATCTCCCAAACACTTTGTCCACAAGTAGCTGAGTTACAGCACTGCACCACCAGTGCCGACTAAACATTTCAAGTCAATCCTTTCACTACGTTTCTAGTTTTGTGTACACAAACGTATGGATGGACGTTTGATTTATGTTTACAAATATTACAATAACATTGAGAGGAGATAACAAAATTTGTTCATAAATTAAACACACTTTATTTATAATTAATAAGAAAATTTAAAAAATTACGAATTACAGTACTAAAAAATAAATAAATAAAAATAACATTCCTGATGTGTCGTGAGTATTATTACTCTGACTGTTATACCGGTAAAAGAAATAACATTAATGTTATTCCACCCAGTCACAAACAATACACTTAAGTGACCAGCTGTGCCCAACATCAACTGCACCACTTAACTACTGTTTAGGGGCTTTAACCTTTACAACTCACCTCTGTTTTCGTTTGTTTCCAATTGAATAAAGAAACGTTAAATAAAATCTTTTTATATAACCCAGCCGAAGATTTTTTAAAGGATTAAGTGCTTTAGATTCTGATATAAAAACCGCCGACAAAACATTGTGCGTATTTTAAGACGGATATGTGTTATTTCATGAGTGTGGATGATCCGTGTAGTCTGGTTACTAACTGAGTTCGACTGTTCCTCAGAAAGGGCAAATTTTTTATAACCCAATAGCCAGAGCAACTAAGGGACCCACAGATTTATGTGAAGTCCGAATCACGTAGTATTGTCTGATTTTCAGCTAATTAACAAGCCTGATACTCAGTTCTCTCCCCTACATTACAAACGGACACTGATTACCACCCAACATGGACACCCAAGATTTCTCTAGTAGTGTAAGTCGATGAGACCACTGAGCGGACGCAATTTCAGTATTAAGAGGACCGAGCATAATATTGATAGAAATCTGACATTTTTCTTGTAATTAATTTGAATGTTGAGGCAAATAATGTTAAATGAATTAGTATTTCATGGAATAATTAGCGCTCTTTTCACAAATATTGATGGTCAGAACAGATTTATGATCCGGACAAATAGTTGTATTACCACGACAATACTGTACTATGGTAGGAGTACCCAACCACACAAGTACAATGGTTACAAATACGATGATAAAGGCCCTTTCACCCATTCATACACCTACGATGATAGCCCTCCCACCCACTCATACACCTACGAGTATCGTATGGGTTTTAAACTGTTGCTAAACTCATATATAATGTATTATTTAGTCAGGAAGTATATAAATTTTAATTAAAATACACAACTGACCGTTGCTAAAGAAACGAGCCATGTTTGTTTATTGTCACCATTAAGAGTTCACCTCCACGTCACTCCAAGATTCGGAATTCACGTAAATCTGTTGATCCAACGACCGTTCAAAACAAGAGTTGGCTCGAATTTGTTTCTGCAGACAATGGGAACAAGCGAACGTCACAGAACATAAATACACTAAAACATGAAAATAATAATGTACAAATATTATGGTGATCAACTCCGTTAAAAAACGTTTGCCATCCTCAGACCAGAGGGATTCGTGATGCCCTCAACATGTTACTTTATCACACCATAGTATACCCCATCCTATATTATAATTGGTATATATTTTAAAGACATATTTTAATTAGTATATATATCTTATAAATATAATATTAATATGTACTAAGCTAAACCACCTCTGTAAAGAACGATGAAATAACGTGGATGATTACCAACTATACTCCGAGTCACTTCAGCATCATCTCTACTCAAAGCACTAAAAGACTATAGAATTTATCACTACTCCTATGACACTTAAACAGCTAGACAGTACACTAATCCAATTGTTTAAATAGTGAAATAAAACACAAACAGTTTGTCTCATAGATAAATATTTTTTCCTGAGGTTCGTGGTAATGGACACTAAAGTAAGGTAAGGACACATAAGGCTCTTTTTTACCAAGCCTATACTGTTGTGTTAAAAAATATTGCAGGATACTAAATTGTTCCTATGGCTACATATTTATCATAATATATATAAGACCATATTTATAAGACAATCAACAGCCGGACTTAAGAGTCTGCTAAGCCTGTTTTGAATCAGCTTCTGATAACTGGCGCTGTCTGAAAGCCAAGCAGGGAAGGAGAGTCAACTAACACGACTGTTCAAATCACATGATGGTTTAGGGATGGACGGACAGTCTACAATTGGTCATCTGATAGTCGAAGGAGTTACAAGTAGTTTCTTAGTCAACACCAGATAGAGGGACAGAGGCTCACGTGTGGCAAAATTATTCACTGGTGAAGACTTTTAAACAAAAACGGAAGAATCCAGAATCGTTGTCGTAGCTTTGGTCAGCATTAAGTCGTATTGGAAATGTATTAGGCCTATGTATTGTTTAGGTAGTTTTTTTTAAATATGTATATAAATATGTCAATCAGTCGTTGATTGTATGTCAAAATCACAAATAAGCCATTTTAATGAAACAATTTATTAATGTAACTAAATGAATTAAAATCTAAAAAATATACATCTAGTTGGAGCTAAATGCAGAACTTGTTCACTAACAGTAACAAGAGTGCTATAATGATTTCTGACTAATGATTCTCGACCACATCTGACATTAATGGCAGACTGATCGCGTCTATGTAGGGCCAGCTGCCGCCACAAACAATACAATCGATTACACATTACTGTATTTATATTTTCACTATTTTACCATCTACCATATATTAGGTACATTTTCCCGGAAGTAATGAATTTAATTTTGTATAACGCGAATTTGTTATAATCGCTGTGTAGATATTAATTTCCCTCAAACATAATCGATGTATGAATTTAAAAATGTGTAACAGCTTCTATGCAGGACAACTTGAACTCAAATGGTACTAATGTGATAAAAATTTATCTACTCATGCTGACCACTGCTCGATGTTGTTTATAAGACTACTTCATACTATGTAAAACTACTGTTCTAGTAAAACCTTGGGTTTTTTCTAATCAAGGCTGGTTGATTTACTAAGATTTTTATTTCATATAAACAGTATTCCTTAATCAGAATATATTTTTGTGTACTGTGATCTAATATTATACACATTTGATTTACTTATTGAAAAAAGTCTTTATCTTTGTCTTTTTTAGGCTGAAAATAAATCTGCAACCGATGTTCCTCTGCATCATTTATTTTGTGTGAACCGTAATAAAATCATGTTTGCATAACTCAGCTGAATTCACGCAGAAAAAAGTATTTTGTATACTTTTACAGACATTGCATAGTTTTTGCAAAGTAAAAGTACTTTTGTTGACAGGAATATTGGCCTTAATGAAAATCAAAATTTGTTGTTAAAATCTACGAACAACTTATGTATTTTGGGTGGTTTTCCATCACAAAACTAAATATTCTGCACTGCTTGTTTCAGCTTTGTTACACAGAAGGCTGCTCTATCTACTCATACAAAACACTCATATTCCTCTCTGAACTGTTCAGAACTAATAAATACAGTGGTAGTTTCTTTTTTACTTATGAAAATTTTATCTCCACACTGAACATTGGTGGTTGCAAGGGTAAATCAAAATTTTTAAATTGTAGTACATTTTAAACTTGTTCATAGCTTTTAACTAACATTCTTGATTCTCGCTAAAGTCAATATTCCTGCCAGTTAAAGTATTTATTAATATGCAAAAATTATGTAGATGTCTACAAAATACCTTTTTCTGCGTGAATTCAGCTGAGGTATACAAACCTTATTTTACTACAGTTGACGCAAAATAATTGATGAAGAGAAAAATTGGTTTCAAATTTATTTTCAGCATAAAAAAGATTAAGCTAGAGGTTTTTTTCATCAAGTAAATCCAAGGTGTATGTTATAGTATTTTATATTATATTCCTTTACAGTCAAGGGGAAACCCCACTGACTCGAGGTATAACATCAAGTAAACTTTAAATTAGGCCTCGGCCTTTTTGATTAAAATTACATAACAATTATCTCTTTTACTAACTTTTTGTCACACAATTTGCTTAAGTACACAGGAATACTAACAGTGGATTTCCTCAATGGATATATGTCCATTCGTTTGAGGACATAAGTTGGCATTACGGTGCTGCTGGGAAACCTGTATGTAGTATGTACGATTGTATTTATTGATTAATGGCACAAATTAACGTTTGTATTTATCGGTCTGTTCTTCGTGTGCTCATATGTAACGGATACGACATTATCGGATAATTATGTTTGAAATAGGGGTATATTAGCTGAGAAGTGTCGCAATTGATGTAAAATGGATGGTTAGAAAAATTTAAAAAAATTACCATATAACTATGTCAGTGTTAAGACTGCCACTGTGCGTGTATGGTTGCCTATGATTAATAAATTTTCTCAGTGACTCCCATTTTAATTATTCTGACCCCATTGAATTCCAAACTCTCAATTAGACAATATTTTAGAATCAAGTAGGAAGTAGAAAATAAGGAACGTTTGAATATAGCAATATCACACTTTGAAATAGTATATTTCATAACAAGAGTGGAAAGTGGGGTTTTGCATGTTCGAGACCATATGTTTGAAGTGCGAGACTTGTCGAGCACTTCAAATGGTCGAGAACATACAAAACACTTTCACTCGAGTTTTGAACGATACTTTTCACTACACTACGGAATAAAAACTCATTTTTGGAATGTTAACTGTTTATTAAATTAGAAACATGTTTTAAAAACAGGTGTTGTAGACTGTGGAAAATTTTCGGTTGTAAGCAATGTTACTTTCGGTAGTAAACAATAGACAGCTGTTGAAAATATGATGTTTCGCAGGCTGTAAACACATAACGAAAACAGCTGAACTCATAGTAGTGTAGTGAAAACTATATTTGTATGTGTGTGGATGAATAATTAGCCAATAAAAGTATCAGTTATGATTTTGCGACCCGATAAACATGTCATTAAATGAGTTTTAGCATTGCTTAATATTCTTAAATTATAATTATTAAAAACTAGGAGACACTCCTGCCCAGTTCACATGCCAAGCCTGTAACTCACTACACTCGTTACACCTCGGCATTCGGCCCGTAACTTCTCATTACGTGTAATACTAGGTTAATTGTATCACCTAAAATCACAATATTAAATTTATTTACGATATCTTACTCACATTACTTACGTTGCTACCTATTTATTAGTATAAACACCCAATGGTATTACTTAGCCTATTTTAAACGTGTTCATTTCATTTGTGTTTGTTTAACAGCTGAAGATTAATTAAATAAATAAAAGAACTGCATTAGATTGTCATTGAAACCTTCAAGTTCGGTATAGTGGAGCTATACAATCGCATGTGAATAAAACTATACTTACAACCCTCAGTGGTTTAACATTATGACAGAACTGACCTCCTCAATATTACAAACGCCATTGTTTACATTCCAACAGCTGTAAAAACATTTTGGAAATCATTATTTACATTTAAACAGCTGTTACTTTTATTCATTTCAAAATCTCTTTATTCAATATCAATGTTATTCTCATTACCGAAAAGCGTGCTTTCAGGGCTTCCCATACTCTTAAAGAGGGAAAATATTTAGGAATTAATACCTTACTGCACAACTACGAACAGAGGCAAATTGTTGACACTTCAACCGTTTAATTACGTCAAGAAATAAAGTAGGAGTTGTGTTGACAAAATATGGCTTCTCGAATTCTATCTACTGTTTTTATATTTTATTAAAATGTCCATTAATACCGTTAAAGACTTTAAATCAATAAATTAAAGGTTTAAAGTATATAATATACATTAAAATGTGTAACTTATTATTATTTACTTCAGTTTAAAAGTATTCCACGACCACTATACGTGAACTGTTTAAATCAGATACCAGTTGCATAAATGTATTTAATTTAATGATTATTGAGGAGTCATACTGTATGTCAGTTTTGAGATAGTTCTGCCTCTGTATGACATTCGAAGATTTAAACGGAAATTACTTTCCTCAAAGGAAGTAAATTTTCAAACATTGAAAACTAAAATGGAAGTATGGAAAGAGGGATCAGTGTCCTTTGTTTTCAAATCCACGGTCCATCGGGTGATAGGCACCAACCGGAATTGAGCCGAGTTAATTCGTCTTTTTTTCTTTCTCTCCGGATTTTGTAGCCAATCTTTGTATTGAATGCATCTTTTGTCTCCAAGTTAAGCCTGTGTAGATTATATATTACTTTCCTGTATTAATAATATTACCTAAAATGTACCAGACAATTTAAAGATCTAATCCTTCATTATTTTGTCATTAGTTAACCATTTTTTATTGTTTTTACTGCGTGCAGTGTTTGATTACTGTGAGTATGGGGATTTTAATTAAACTAATTTGGTGAATTACGTATTTTATTAGATCAATAAGTCAACTCGAATTTTTTTTTTTTTTTACTCTAAAAATACTAAGAGCATAATGTCACTCCAGCAAACTTCCGATAATCGATAATTTGAAATAATTTAAAAGAAAAGTATGTTTAGTATGACTATTCGCTCAAAGTTAGTCTTCAAAAATGAAATAAATACTAACTAAGAAGGGACTTTATGTCAGATGAATAAAAAATTATATTTTTTAAGTAATAAACATTAGTGAACTAATTTTAACTAGAATAGTGATAACAAACTCCAATTCAAAATATATCGTAAACCAAGAGAAACAGGTTAAATAATTTACAATAATAATAAATATTTCCTGATTTAGCCTAAAGATGACGTTAAGCCCGTATATAGGTTAAAACAATAATTAAAAATATATAACAAATCAGTCGAATTAAAATTAAATAATTCTGAAATGTTTAACTTCTTCTTTTAATTTTACCCCCTTAAGACAGCCATCGTCTAAATATTAGAGAGTACTAGGGGGCACCCTTGCACGCTTCGCGTGCCAACCCCGTCGTCACTCGCTACGCTCTCGTGAGGTATGATCGGCCTGCGGCCTCACCAAGATACTCTGCTACAGTCCCATTTTTGGATCGGCATGTCGCCTCGTGAGGAAGATCGATCTACGACCTTACCAGGACTCTTAAGCAGTATTATATGAACTATAAATAAAAAAATACCTTTTTAGGAGGCATGTCATAAAAAGTAAACTGCAAAACAAATAATTATTTATTTTTTATTTTCACGTTTCACCACATGTTTTAATTACCGAGGAAAAAAGGTTAACACCAAACACAGATCACCTAATCAAGTAAAAGTAGTGTGTGCTACACTCTCAAGGTGAAATGTAGAACTACAATAAATCAAAACATATACAGTACTGTTGTTGTGAGAACTGCAATCTGCTTATGGCATGTGAAACTACATTAAACCACACAGTCATATGTTTTTTGTAAACAATTCAGATTCTCCATTTGAATAACATGGGATCTTTAGGAGCCCGTGGGGCGGGACCCTGTGGACGGATCTGCATCACACTTCACAGAAACCATCTCGGGAGTATACAGGACAACATCCTAAAGTTTCATGGCGATCGGTTGGATGGTTTGGCAGCGCATAAACTTCAAACACATATATATATATATATATATATATATATATATATATATACAAACATCCTCTTTTATAAATATAGATTGATTTCTAAAGAGTTTGATGAGTGAATGTAGTCATTGTTACAAACTAAGGCTGACCATTCCGTAGAAAGTTCCATTAATTACTAGCCCAGTGTCAAATGAACAGCCGGTGGCAATCAGCTGATCTCTTTCAAAATTTGCTATAACTCTGATTTGGAACGAAATAAGAATCTTTCGATTAAGAAGCTGGGCTTTAACTTACCTCACCACCGACCAATTGTGTAACATTACCAATTATAGAAAACACAACATTTATGAATATTTTATTATATTCAATAATTTTAATTCATAATAAAGTTTATTATTATAAATTACAAAAAACTTTACCTCTACATTTCCTATATATATTTAAAAAAAAAAACATTCCCTGTTTAAGCTAATAAGATCAAACAAATTAAAATATATGTTAATTTTATGGATTTTACTGATGCGCTGGTAAGAAATTATTATAAGATCCAATCCAAATCTACCGATTCGTACCACAACCTACACCACTGCCACTATAATAAATTATGAAAGCAATTCTCTTGGAGACAAAGACGGCGGCGTGGGCTGGCGTACCATACAACCCTAATTGTGCCGAGAGACATATACGGGGGTGTCCCAGACAGCTGTTGTATTTGGTCGACAAGAAGCCCTATAAGTTACTGGTAAAGATTTATCACCATTGAAACTTAGAGCAGCCCAATACTGTCTCGCAGTTCATCACTGGAAAATACCGGCGGAAATAAACGTTGTTTTAACTAACTCAAGAATGGTGAGAAAGGTTGAACGATATTCTTAACAGCGTTTAGATGTTGAAAACAATACAAAGTCGATTCGTTTATATGATAAAATGTAACATTTCTATATTATATATTTCTATTATTAATGCCTCAGCATTTTGGCAGCTTTGAGAGATTTTTCAAAAATGCAAAACATCGATTAGTAGTCAATTTCCCTTTGGTACAGTTAATTTGAGCTAGATATTGTACATATAAACTTTCATGTTTATGATGATATTTACTGAAAATAAGTTTGAACTTAAATAGATAAATTATGGCTAACCAAATGTATTATTTACTATTCCTGGTGTTACTAGCTTGTATTTTTCTCGGGAAAATGTAATGGGTTCTTTCAACTTTTGGACTAACTGAACTGTTCTATAATAGTCATTATGTATATAATAAAAATAAATAGAAGTCAGATATTATAGAAAATCTTGGGCAGCAGACGTTAATATATAATTTTCAAAATTAAAATTTGCTTTTAAACTATTAAAATACAAGACAATAAGTGTAAATAAAAATCAATTACCAATGAAATATTTTAACCTACTAAAAATTGTACTATTCTGAATAGAATTACGTTTTATAAGATATTATCTACTAACTATAAAGTCTGTAATATATTATAGTATAATAAAGCAACACACATTATTATAGTATAATGTCAACAAATATGCGTATAGTTGACAAATGAATGTGTAATCATAATGTCTACGATTATCTGACATGAAAACATACAGTTCACTATGGATACTACTAATATTGATCTATAATACAGTTTGATAGAACTATAGTCCTACTTTGAACGAACGTGTAAACATTTTGAAGGAACCTTTTATAAAATAACCTACACATATTTTAGATATTATATATTTAATATATACAAGCGTAGTGTAGATAGCAAGCAATTTTATGCCAATAAATAAGCAAGTATACACTACTTAATATTTATGTAATTTCAAATTAACCATTTATAGGACTTTAAAAAAAATTAATTTAAAGACCTAATCTAAAATTTAAATGAAAAATCCTTTATTTTGGTAGTGTATTTTGTACTGTTTATTTTTTCCCTACTACTTATTTCAATTTCAACTTTCTTACTTCAATACAAGATGTACATAATTTCATAACGACTCGAGACTGAGTATGACTCATTGTAACATTGGCGAGATGTTAGCAGCCTCTACATATTAATTTAATATAAAAATGTCCCATTTTATGCTTAATAGTGTATTATGGTAACTATTTCAATTAATTAAACATTAGCAAAACGTACGATTGAGAAAATGTGTAAAGCCCATGAACCAAACATTCTATTTATATCGAAATAAATTAATCATTGTAAATAGTTCTTTGATTAATTTGATAGAAACCGGAGGTCTTGGAGGGACACAGTCGCTTAAACGTAAAAAATAGAATGTAATTTAACTGCTAAGTTGGTAGAAATACAGTTGTGTCTTGGTGATTTAATTGAAGTTAATTATTAATGTAACGACAAAGGAAAATATTTCAACTTTACTAAAATATTATTTATTTTGCAGCTGACCGGGGAAAAATATAAGCGAGCTATCGAATTCAGAAAAGTCAGCAATCGGTAAGAGATTTCCAGATAAGTTAAATAAGCAATTAAAGTCAAACATTTCCAAAGAAGTTAAATAAGGAATGGAAGTAAAATATTTCCGTATAAGTTAGATAAGCAATCAAAATCAGATATTTAAGGGCTTTTAGAGATCATAGTACGTTCAAAAGAACAGAATCAAACGTTTCCCTTTAATTTAGGTTGATAGCTGTAGAATATTGATGGATTGAATTTGAACTATCATGAATAATGTTTTGGATTGTAATAAAATCTGTCTTTGCTGACCAAAAGGGTGAATACACAAGTAAAACTTTTCATAACTTGCACATTTACGCGTCAAGTTCAAATGTGAATTTTTAAGTTGTTTTTTGATCATGAATTTTTCAGATACGTTATTAGAGTGATAGCAACAGTTGTACAGTTGCAGATAAAGTATAAATAGACAATAAAACACATCTCAACTCTATAGGTTATAAACAGTGTATCATATTTGACACTTTGTGTCGTACCCTTCAAAGGTGGAGGTATAAACGTACAAAAGTCAGGTGCAGAGGCTATTATCTGTCTGATGACAATAAACTTCGCTGACCAGACTCCTGCGTTAAATTGTAACGTAAATTGCCATGTGTTGGAGTATTTAACGTTCTGCAAATATACATTTTAATTCGTTTTTCTTTACTGGACAGTGATTAATTTAACTCAAACCTAGTTAACCGTACTTTATAAGTTTATATTTCTAGTTTTAAGAAAACTATATAGAGAACCATCTATATAAATATTCTGTAAATATTTTCCAAAGGAAGATGCCTAATAAGACATCTACTTGAGTCAAAGATTGTTGAAAATTCTACTACACCACAGATAAAAAAGAATCAAAGGTCGCTTAATTATGGCTTCAGTGAACGTATAAAAAATCACCACTAAACAAATACAGAGCACTATTGGATGCGACCGTTATTACATGATAGCTAACAATAGTATGTAATATATACGAAAATAGGAACAGTTGAACTGGAAGGTTTTTTGCATTACTACATCTTGCTAAGATGAAGGGATAAATATAATTTAAAGAATAGTACTTTTTCAATCATATATTACAATATGTTAATTGTAAGGTCGGTTGCAACACCTTTAGCAGGATCCTAAATGTACAATTACTAAAATCATAACTTATTTATATGACATAGGCCTACTAGAGATTGTATTATTCATACATTAAAACATTAAATAACGTCCCGTTAGATAAGAAACGGTTGAATAACAATAATTTTAAAAACTTTATGTAAATTACCTCTTTGATAGGATACACGAAATAGTGGCTGAACGCATTTATGCATGACAAATATGTAGTATTTCATAAATCATGATTAATATTATTATTTGGTTAAGATCGTCTTACCCCTATCCTATATAAATCCTCATTTAAACAGCGTAAACAGTGTTTGAGAGATGAATCAGCTGTTGTAAAACTAAATGAATCAGCTGTTTCAGAAGAACTTTACAGCTTTACATTGCTGCACATCCATTACAAATACTTGGAGGGCTGAGCGTGTCGGCGATTTGTTTTGTGATATTGTTTAACACAGAGGCAGGAAGCTGTTCGTTTGAACGCTCATAAACAGACTTCACGAGCTGAAACTGTCCGCTCTTCAAACACTTCTGTCTAACTTGAACTCTGCCATATTAAAATGTTTCATTTCCCTCTTCGTTATCCTTATATATAATACTAGGAGACATCCCTGAACGCTTCACTTGCCGAGCCCGTGACTCGTTAACCCTCGGCCTTCGGCTCAGCCTTTACTACAAATAATATAGGTTAACTGTATAATGTAATATCACATTATTACATTTATTTACAAAATTTCACTCACACTACTTGCGTTGCTACCTATTGAGGTAATAAATAAACACCTGACGACATTACTTAGCCTATTTCAAACGTGTTCATTTCATTTCTTTTTGTATAACAGCTGATGATTAGATAAATAAAATAAATGTATTAGATTAAAATCAAAACCTTTAAGTCCAGTAGAGTGGAGCCCTAAAATCTAATGGGAATAAAACCTGGCTTAAAAACATCCCTGGTTAAACAGTATGGAATATCTAACCTTTTCAATATTAAAAACACCATTGTTTACATTCCAACGACTGTTAAACTTATGAACTGTTATTTTTCGTTTGATTAAAATCTCTCTCTCCGTGTTATTCCTATAGCTGAAAAACGCATTTTGAGGGCTTCACATACCCTTCAGGATGAATATATTGAGGAATTAAGATCCTATTACACACCTACAAACAGATGGACATTTTTTTTAACTTTGTTTGACATTTTATATAATGTGTTATAATATATATACACAAGGATGTGAATCCATTTTTTGACGTAATTTATTTCTTGGTCAATATCAACTTAGATATTTAAAAATTTCCCCTATTTGTAGTTGTGCAACAAGGTCTTAATTTATAAATACGTTTAACATGAAGGGCATAGGATGCCCAGGAAAAACGTTTTTCGGCCAAAAGAATAACATGGAAAGAGTCTTAAGTAAATCAAAAAGTATCAGCTGTTGGAATGTAAATAATGATCATTATGATATGTTAACATCTGTTGGAATGTAAATAATGATGTTTATGATATATTAACAGCTGTTGGAATGTAAATAATGATGTTTATGATATGTTAACAGCTGTTGGAATGTAAATAATGATCTTTATATGTTAACAGCTGTTGGAATGTAAATAATGATCATTATGATATGTTAACAGCTGTTGGAATGTAAATAATGATGTTTTTGATATGTTAACAGCTGTTTTAATGTAAATAATGATGTTTATGACATGTTAACAGCTGTTGGAATGTAAATAATGATCTTTATGATATGTTAACAGCTGTTGGAATGTAAAAAATGATGTTTATGATATGTTAACAGCTGTTGGAATGTAAATAATGATGTTTATGATATGTTAACAGCTGTTGGAATGTAAATAATGATCTTTATATGTTAACAGCTGTTGGAATGTAAATAATGATGTTTTTGATATGTTAACAGCTGTTTTAATGTAAATAATGATGTTTATGACATGTTAACAGCTGTTGGAATGTAAATAATGATCTTTATGATATGTTAACAGCTGTTGGAATGTAAAAAATGATGTTTATGATATGTTAACAGCTGTTGGAATGTAAATAATGATGTCTATGATATGTTAACAGCTGTTGGAATGTAAATAATGATCTTTATGGTGTTAACAGCTGTTGGAATGTAAATAATGATGTTTGTTACATTGAGGAGGTTAGAGCTTTCGAGAGGAGGATAGAGAAAAACAAATGAACTGAACAAATTTGAACTAGACTAACTAATACCATTGTGTGATTGTAGTAACAAATAGATAGCAACTTAAGTACTGTTAGTGAGATAATATTATAAATGTAATATCAAGATACTACGTGATACAGTTCACCAACTAATATTAAAATCACCAGTCAAAAGTCACAGGCCGACGACGGCAGGGGTACAAGTGCAGCAAGTGACATGAAGCGTGCAGGTGTGTCCCCTAGTATTATTTAACTGTCTGAATGTTAACTAGATATTTTATTTGTTAGTAAAAGTTTTTTTTCTATCAGAGAGTTTTTTGCCCTAAAATAGTCTGGCTTTAATCATATTTTGTTAAAAGCTCGTATAATTATACATTAAATTAGTATTCGTAGTAAATATAATAAATTAATAACGTTGTATGTAAAAAAATATAATGTTAAGTGGCTTATATCATGAATACGTGCATTATTATTGAGTGAGATAATTTTAATGTGAGGGTATATTTATAAATCGTTCTTACCATTCTCTTTAATTTCATATGTGGAGGGAAAATAGTTAAAGAATCGTCGTATTTAAATAATTTAGCAAACAAATTTATATATATATATATATATATATATATATATATATATATATTAGCATCCTTCAATCAAGTAGCGTTTTCTACAACAACCTCAACATACTTATTTTTTTTATATGTAAAATGTTAGGTCGTTAACTGCAATATTGTAAGTAAAAAAGCAATAACTAAATATATTCAGACACGAATATTGAACAGGTGAGCAAATATTGCTACATTTTACACGCGGTGAAAATATTCTTACGTTCCACAAGTACTACATAATGATTATTATTATAAAGCTGGGATGGACTTATGTTTTTAGGTTAGTAAAATAATTTAATTTCATAAGTGGGACAAAATATGGATTACGTAGTTGAGTGAGACTACCAGTAATCGATTATCACTGTATTAATTACACTTACTTCCCAATTAAAGATTAATATTGCACACAATGCACAAATTGTGTAAAGTATATTTGAAGTAGCCAAACAAACGTTGAGAAAAATTACATTCTTTACAATAATTGATAGTTTACCGTTCTGACGGCTAAAAAATGAATATCAAAAAATATCCATCCAATTAAAGGAGAAGAAATTTTATAAATGTGTTTCGTTCCTTAGAAATAACAATATCAAGAATTAAAAATATGCTAGGACCTTTACTTTTTATCACATGTATACTTGAAAGAATTAATATAGCTGTGAGGATTTTCATGAACCAAGTATCATCTGTTATTAAATATTATATTAAAGTGTACTTTTAATCTTGTATATATTTACCTGGTTCATAGCAATGGTTTATGCCATACAATCCGGTATTGTTGGACCTTACAGGCATTGTAATTTAAGTTATAAGACAACAATCAAAAACTAATATTAAAAACTATAAGACACATTGATGTATTAGTGATGCCAAAAAATCTTAATATGTGTTAGCGATATTAGTAAAACTGCTTGTTCAAAAAAATCAATTTATCACTGCAAAAATAATACTACAGTAGTAAATAAATATATAACGTTAGCAATCTTCGAAATATAAGTAAATATAATTATGTTACCTTTTTAAATACTTTAACCGATTATATTATTTATTTAAAAATACAGTATTTTATTTATAACTACCAGACACGATTGTAAAAAAAACCATCTCAAAGTCATAAAACTTTAAACAAATAAAAATGTATCAATGAAACGTTTTGAAAGATTTCGTTGACATTAGTATGACCTAGATAAATTGTATGGCTCTTATGTTGTATTTAATATTATCAAAAATGAAAAAAATATATATATGTAATTATATGGCTTACCTGATATATGAACATTTAAACCACGCGTTTTAAACTTTTTCTGCCATAATTTAACCTCAAGTGAAGTTGTAACATAAATTGTTTATATTAGGGATAATATTAATAATTGATTTAACGGCCATTCTAAAAACCAAGTTCAGTAACAGTTCAATTAGATATAATATGTAATTCCTTGACTATTGTCGGAGCAGACTTTATGTATATCCGAGTTTTAAGGTTGTTACTAAGAAACTAAGAGGCCTATGAAAAATCCGATCATACCGTTATTTTTCTCGTTTAATTTTACGACATATCTCTGAATCATATTATAATTCACGAATAACGCCATTAAGTAATTTAATCCTTCATAGGACGTAATTACTAATTTTTACTGTTATTGATTTAATATAAAGGGTTATGAGTTTTAAACATTTTCTCTAGGTTATTTCGTTGCATTGTAGTTTTGACTGTCTGTATAGAAAAAACGTTATGGTAATTTACTTCATTTAAAAAAAATTTCAAACAACAATTTTGCTTTAAAATAATTAGTTAAAAATATGTTTTAGTTACCACTTAATTATATTTTATGTAAACAACATCAGAATCCATCAATAAAAAGCTTCTGAGTAGTATTTTATTCCCTAAGTTTGGATCTTTATGAATTTTTAAAGTTTAAGTCATTATGACTTTTAAGAAATAAAAGTTTTAAAATATGACTTATTTTCAAGTAAACAATTTATGCTACAATCTTGAATCTTATTTCTCTGCTACTACAAGAGAATATGTACGATATGACACTTTATAACTCTTGGTTGAATTCAGAGTCTCGTTTTTTTATTTCTTACAACATATTCACGTCACTCACAATCATCAATCTTTTAGTAATACACTAATTAAACAAAATAATAACTGTTATTGAAATCTTATGATTAATTTCAGAAATTGAAAGATTGTTACGTAGATATCAAACTGCTATTAATTGTTCTATGCATTACGTTTAGTAAAACTTTGTTTAGGAGTACAATTTTCATGTTTTTCAAGTAAAAACCTGTTTTGGAAATGAACTAATTTCAAATATTTTCACTTATTTCTTCGTTTTAGGCTGTAAATGATATTTACAGATCTAATTAATGATAACGTGACAGGGTCCATTAAATTATCCATTATGTTTAGTAAAACATTGTTTAGGAATTTTCGTGTTTTTCAGACAAAACCCTGTTATGTAAATGAACTGATTTCACATATTTTTACTTATTTCTTCGTTTTAGGCTTGATATTTACAGATCCTATTAAAGATAACATGACAGGGCCAATTTAACTATCGAGTAAAAAATATTGATATAAATATAGGTGAATATCTAGTTTCATCACTTTTTCCTCCCTTATAAATATTCAGAAGTGAATTTCTATTATCAGCCATGGCAAACTCAATAATTAGATTAGAAGTTATTCGCAAAATCAATGGCAAAAGAGTAGAACAAATTATAAGTTGTTATTTTGTAAATCAACACTGTATAAATACTTGTCTAGTGATCAAACGATATTACTTTTTCAATCACTTTTTCTTATTAATTTGTGTAACTTAATTCTAATTTTACTAGTGTTAATTTCAATAACAATTTCTTGTTGATTTGTAACTTTTGTCTGTTTCTAAATTAAGCTATTGTAAACACTGTACTTTTTATAGGGTGTTTTTATGTTTTATTATGTACTGTAAGTTCAATACATTTTTTAAACCACATAAAAATATGTTAATATTATTTACATTGTTATATCAGAATGCAATTAACAACCATTTTATTCGATAAAAGGGTTATTTTATATGTTAACAACCCAAACACATTTCGCTGATCCTATATTTTAATAGTTTACAGGCAACTTGTACATAGGTGAAAGGTGTTGACTATTTTTATTTTAAAAATTACAATACAGGGGTTTCTTCACTATCACGTAATGTTTTTATCGTAAAACATTTTGGAGAAAAATATTTTGTATGCTGTTAATTATGTATTGTTACTGAACTATTTTTAAATCAATTCCGAATGTTCCATATTCCTACCTCATGTCAGATATTTTCATAAAACTAAGATTTGAATTATATTTCTTTATAATAATTTTGAATATTTTTTTATTGTATTTCATGACGATATATATTTAATATAATATATAATTCTCAAATTGTCTGCGCAACATAAATTAAATATGCATGACACTTCAAATTCTTAGCACAATGTAGCTTTATTTAACAAGTTACAATGGATTATGGACGATTGAAAGAATAAAATTAAACTTCATCGTAACAATTTGCATTTTATAGAATGTCTTAAATCCAGATGTAATATATTACGGTTGGAAATAGATTTTACACTAAACAATATAAAGACGGTATTCTGAAACATGGTGAAAATAACTTAAAATTTGTTTATTTGAGAGGCGTAAAGCAAAACTGTACTAATACATCAATTTGAAGTTTTTTTTTGTAACTCGAACGACTAAAATATTCATAATTTAGTTTCATATCAAGTCTGGTATATCTCAAGCTTCATAATATTTTGAAGTCCTACAGATCAACAAACAAATTAAAACGTTATAGGGAACAGAATACATGCTTTTGTTGCCATCGCAGTTACGGATTGTAGAATTCACCAACATTAATATACATGTAGGCTAATACTGTAAAGCCGTTATTAGTTAGTCGTTGCCATCACATCCATCACAACAAGCCTATTACAAATTATCTAATCATTTATTTAAAATTGAAAATCGTGTACACTATCATTTAAACTTACTTTACGCATGCATGGTTGGTACAGATTAAACTTGTGGTTAAGGGGTAGAGAGGACTAACTAAGTAGTCCTAACTTCGCCACATAAAGAAAGGGATTTTTCATTTCCTTTAAAAGTACGATTGCAAATTTGAAACTTCTATCATTTTGCACTCAAAATCAAGTAAATTAGTAATGTTAATTGCTTAAAATATGCTAATATTATTATATTACTACGCTAAGCTTCCTTTGGTGTTTTATCAGGTGGTCTGATATTTATTGGTGGTTTCTTATATTTTTCATTCATTATAACATGTAGTAGTTGGGTTATTGTTTCTTTAGCTATTGAACTTTATTGTTTTTGTACTAATTGTATTCTTTTCTTACGCTGTCAATTAATCTGAGATGACTGTTATAACATATTTTAATAATGTTTGTATTTTTCTTTTCACATCTTATAAATAATCTAACTGTCAAAACATATAAGAAAAAATAAAAATGTCGGTAAAACATGGTCTGTTACTTACGCGAAAGATAACGGCGGTGCGTGAGACAGCGACACGAGCAAGGAGCGGCGGCGACGGAGGGCCCGCGACAAGTGAGCGTCACGACGCTCCCCACCCCTCCCACACGACAAGGGGCGGGATGGCTCCTGTTGCGCCGACACGCGCCCTATAATTGATTTACTCCCCTATTAACATCCTTCAATGTTTATAGTATCCGCCCAAGTGGCCGGCTAGGAGCTGACTACAGGCACCATGTGATACCGGCCTGGACCTACTACCATAACAGCTGATGTACGCATCACTGACAGGTAGATCAGCTGATTGAAACCATTACACCGAATGAAAATCAGCTGATCTAATATTATAATGACAGCAAATAAAAATCAATGATAATTTTTATCTCACAAAGTTGAAAGGTATTTATTTAAAAATTACAAGTTTTTATTGTTTATTAAATATTTATGGGTTATAAGAATGACAATAAATGTTTGGGTGATTAAAAATATAATATGTATTGATAAAAGTGTCTACAAACAGCCATTATAGTATTTTTGGGAGTTAGTATAAAAGCAATTAATTGTTCTGTTGATAGTAATTTGAACAAAAAGTTTTTTTTAAATATAACTTTTAACAACTTATTGTTATTAAATCAGTTATTAGAATACTATTTACTATCATACTTTGCAAATTTTGAACTCTAAAATATACCTGCAACAAGTTTTCCTTACAATTTCATATTCATGAATAGGCAAAGTCATATTGACTTTAGTTCTTTTTAAAACAATTTATTATATTAATTCTAAAAATCGAGGTCTCATCTATTTATCATCCATATCATCTATTTATTATACTATTCGGATCAAACCGTTCTAATTGACTTATTTGTCTTAAGTTAAAAGCCCTCAAGCTAAAACATAGTTTCTTGTTGAAAACATTCGTGTTAAACAACATAGATTTTAAGGATGCTGTATTTTGAATGAGTATTTTCTATGTTATATTTTATGTTAGTGTCCACATAAAGCTGTTTAGTAAAGAAAAAATCAAAATTTTCGATTTCGATTTCAATGAGACAATGACTTTATACCAGCTACTAAACGCCTCCCAAGTAGTTCTTTCATTAAAATTGTTTTTATATAAATACACCACCTCAAAGATGCGAATTTGGGCTTTTTTGATACATACAGAATTAGAAACCATTTTCCCGTTTATTCCCAAATTTTAAAAACAGACCCTCACAGGACTGGTCTTGCTCATCAGTTATTTTATATAATGTAATTTTACTGCAAATTATAAAATTTTATTTTAAATAATTAATGTTATATGTTTGCTTTTATTTTATTACGACGAGAAATACAATGTCATATGTGGCATTTTATGCTTTTTAATATCACACCATTTAAAACACTGATTAACATTATATACTAAACTTTTGGTTGTACTTTTACGCGCATGTGATATTACAATCCAATCGCTACGCACACGTACAGCGATACACAGCACCCGCACTCGCAGGATCGCGATTAAACGACTTCCTGCAATTATACCACACCCATCCCAGGGGAGAAGGAGTGGAAAAGTGTCTGCGTATGAGTAGATCGTGGTCAGACGTACAGTCAGCGCTTCGAGTGGAATTCAGTTCTCCCTAAGCCGGCCGAACCGCCATAATGGTTGACACCGACGTGGATACTACTATAAAAGTCTGGTATGCCCTTGATGGGTTGTAATCAGTGTCCGGATGTTGTGTCGGGAGGAGAACTGAATATCATGCTTCTCAATGAGCTGAAAATTACTCAAATACTAAGTGGTTCGGATTCCACGTAAATCTGTATGTCCCTTAGTTGTAGGGCTATTAATATATGGCTCTTCCTAAGGAACAGTCGAGCTTAATCAGTATCATTCGTTGAACTAATATTGGATTATTTATATAAGGGTGTTTTTAGACGTAAATTGAATATTTCGTCACACAACTCAAATAAGTAAATAAAGAGTTCACTAATATCTTAAAGTGCTACCTCTAAACAACATATCAATTCAGTACTGTACATATATGCCTACCAACTACTCATACAATAGCAGATTTCCTCGGCTCCTGAGAGGGTGCAGCGAAGTTGCTGGCAATACCGATTTTTTCCACGGATCTACAGCATCATTTAGATCTGAAGCTATCAGAAGAGAGCTCGATCGGCTTTCCGCTTCCTGATGGTTGGACATCTTCTGGATATTTAGTTCTTTAATTAAGTTCTATTGTACTTTATTTCAGAAAAAATCGTTACCGCTCTATTTAAATAGTCGGATTCCTATCTTATTATTGTTATTGTTGCCTAGTATTAGAGTTTCCTTATATTTAGTAGTTTAGCTCAAAATCCTGTATCTAGTTGTAGTTGCACTGATTGGCGTCAGCCACATGAATGTAATTATTTAAAATGGTGTATCCTTGAATAAATAAATATATGTTTCAAGCCTTAAAACATATATTTTTACTCAAGATGTTTTAATGCAATTCATATAATGATTTGATATGAAATTTACATATTACAAATAAAGCTATGAAAGGACAATGGTGAAAGTCCCTTTAAATAGCTTCTTTAACCTGAAAAACAAACGTCAATGAAGTTCATGTCCTGCGTACTCAAACAGTTGTTTTGCCTATTACTCACAGAATCACTCTTTATTTGACTGTCGTCATCATGTCGCTGTTTGACTTGGGAGGGGTCAACAGCTTAGCCTTTAGAGCAATTCAAAACAAATAATTATCAAATTAAACAAGTTTGTAAACAATAACATCTAATTTACAGTAATAAGCATATCTTTTTGGATCTTAGATATATTACATTTATCTAACTTTATATTGGTGTAACATGTATATTAGTTTAATTAAGTTTATTAGTTAAAGATATTACTTTAATTAGTGGGATTATATATTAACCAGCCATAATTACGTGAAACGAAGACGAAATAGTAAAATATGTTTTATTTGTTAATACCAGAATTTTTTATTTAAAGTTTCGTTGAGTGTTTGGTAAATATATTGAATGTAATGGTACAATATATTGTTACACCGAAGCTACAAGGACACATTAGAGGATAATGAGTATTACAAGTTCTGCTGTGCTCGAGATGAGTGTAGAAAAGTAACGAGAAAATGTAACTGGGATACATCAAACATCTAGAAACTACTATACCCTCCGATATCAAAGTTCTGGGCTTTTTTTAATAGTTTGAAGCAAAACAAATTTACTCCTGGATTAATGGGGTTGGACAATCATACTGCTAAGGAGGATGATCAGATATGCGACCTGTTTGCTACATATTTTACGTCTGTGTATACTCCATCTACCAACTGTACTCATACGTATGATTTTGGTACTCATTTGAGAATCTAAATAGAGTGCACTGTATCTTTAGAGGATATAAGAAAAAAACTTTTGTCTCTTAATAAGGGTGCAGTCCCAGATGGCTTTTTGAAGTACTGGTGCGATGAGATTGCGCCTGTACTCAAAAGATCATTTAATATGTCATTGGCGAGCGGGATATTCCCGAAAATACTTAAACACAGCTATGTGATTCCCATTCTCAAGTCAGGCGATCCATCCAACTTCAAAAACTACCATCCTATCGTTATTCAGTCAGCTGTTGGTAAAGTACCTGAGAGCTTAGTGCTATATATTACTAAGCCTTGTTTTAAACAAGTGTTAATCAAGGAGCAACATGGATTTACTGCTGGAAGGTTTATAGTACTCATGCAAGACTATATTTTGGATGCTTTTAGTGGAAGAAATCACGTAGATGGTATTAATATAGACTTCGCTAAGGGTTTTGATAAGATTTACAGTTTCTTCTCGCCAAACTGAGTGGTTATGGAATAGTTGGTCGTTTATGGGATTGGTTCAGAAGTTACCCACAACATCGAACTTTATCTGTAAGATATGGTTCTAGTGTATCATCGGTCTTCATTTCTTCATCGGGTGTACATCAAGGGTCCCTTTTAGGGCTATTCCTATTTGTACTTTTCAAAAACGACATTTTTAAGAAACTGTCCGTTAAATCTTCATTATTTGCTGATTATGTTAAGCTGTACCAGAAGGTACCATCTGAAGAGGACTTTCTATGGCCGCAGGATTCACTTTACCAGCTTCTACGGTGGTTTGAAGTTAATAGGATGACAATTAATTCATCCTATAAAGTCTAAACACATTACGTTGTTATGCTACCTCTAAACAAGTAAGTCTCACACACATTAAGTCTCAACACAGAACTAAAACCCCTATCATTACTAACTTATATTTAGATGGTACTATGATCGAAGGGAGTGATCTTATAAGAGACCTTGGAATTGGGATGCACTCTTCTCTGGACTTCCATGATCATATTGATGATATTTGTTCTAAGGCATCTATAATGCTGTGATTTGTTCTGCGATTAGCCAGATTTGGCCTCAATACCAGAACAATGGCCATCTAGTGCAGACGAATCTAGAGTATGTATGCTCCCTATGGTTACCATACCAGACGAGGCATATTAATAGGATCCAATCTATCCAGGGAAGATTTATAAGCAGATTGGGCATGAAGAATGAATTTCTCTACAAGGATGTTCCAATTTCTGATATTGAAACTAACCATAGGATGAAACCACTTGCTACTAGACGTCTTGTAGCGTATCTCATATTTCTTTATAAACATTCAAATGGTGTTGTTAATTGTCCACCTTTACTTCAACTGATCAGCTTCAGGGTCTCGTCAGCTACAAGATTACACCACCTTTTTGAGATTAGGTATTTGGGTACTAACTACCAACTGCACAGTCCTATTCCCAGAATGATGAGAAAAGGGAACAAAATCTGCCATCTTGTGAACTTTTTCAACCGGACAATGTAATCCTTTTATCATTTATCCACCGTCAGTGATATGGTGTAATGCTCTACCTCACTAGGTATTTTTTTTAAATATCTGTAAACAAAAGAGTCTGTAGGGGAATGTTTTTTTTTTTTTTTATGGCTGCATTAGAGGCACACACCTGAGTCAGTGTGAGCAAGGTCTCCACACATCTGATTTTGATTATCACATCTGATTTAATATTGTCATTCTATGTTACTTTTGTTTTGTTGCCATAGTGAACTATTATTTTTAAACATTTAAAATTGGTATACCGTGGAAAATAAAATAAAAAATTATTTTATACATATAGCCTGTAACTGACAAAAATCTGTACAATTTAAACACTTGACCCTTATTTTATCTTTACTTTAATTCGTTAATATAAATGGATTCATTGTAATTAGAATGAATAATGGAAACATTACAGGTATATTATATGTATCCGTTCAACACATAAATCATGTATAATCAATTTGTAATTATTTATTTTATTGTTATATCTGTATTATTTGTTATATGTATAAGTGTTGTTGTTATATGTATGTATGTTGTTTCACTATAAATTGGGTTCTGACCTGTTGTGAAACATTGTGAGTAAATAAATAACTTGCTATCTGGGCAGTTTTACAAAAGAAGTAAAACAGATTAGTGAATATAATTAACTCGCACTTTTAACTTACTTCATATTTGTCTTTCTCAGAATATGAATTTGTACCTATTTTTTCAATCTGCTAATGACGTAAATTGGGCAGAGCATGCTAGTGTACCATCAGAACGCGGCCTACTACTCTGGTTGACATAGCACTTTTAAAATGGAGTCACTCAGTAGGGGAAGAGTAGTTCTCTGTTTCATTGCCACCACTCTTTGCAGTTCACTGGCACAATTGCGTTGAAAATATCATATTTTTAAGCATTCCATATATACTTTTATATTTAATCTCTCGATTAAAAAAAAATAATATGAATACAAACTTTTTCATATAGGTCTAAATAGAGACATTGCAGCTCTTCATATAACGAGATTTTAATATACAAGTTATAGACGCTCTAAGTTTAACGAACTGAAAAATTAATGATGTAGCATTTTCTCACGAAGGTAATCGAGGTTAATATTATGTAAAATAAATTAGATCGTTAAAAGATATTTTTATAGTCTTTTATTTAAATAACTGTTAAGACGCCGATTGCCAATTTATTGGTGAATACAAGTTAAAATTTGTGTTGATGAACAAGTTCAGTTTTTTGTTATCAATCAATATCGACTGATTCTTAAATGAGGAAATTAATTAATAGTCCACTAATTAAGACAACTAGCATGTCCGATTATAAATGTATATATGTTCTCATGAAATATAAAATGTAACTATAATCAGTATATATACTGCCAATTATAATACAATAGATTAGAGTAGAATTGAAAAACACTTTATTTTAGGAGGCAGTACGTCACAAGTGGTCAGAAAAATAAAATTGAAAACAAACAATAACTCATAAATATTATATAAAACGCAGTATAGTATTTTTTTAAGTAGTCATATTATAATGAAAAAATTAATAGAACCCTATATATACATGAACATCAAAATATATTAATGAAGACTGCATTTTACTATTTTTAAGTACCATCAAGTGTATCACTGAAATGAAATTAATTTGCTTTTCTATTTTTTACATAGCAGCTATCTATTTTCAAATACAGCGTAAACATTTGGTTAATACTTTGTTGAAATAAATAGTTGATAATAATTTGGTTATATATAAAACGATATGTTTAATCTGGTATATAATTTTGTTCTACCCATTAACAAATCGCAAAAAATACCATAACAAACCATAAACATTAGAAAATACATGAAAATAATTAAATATTATATAACAGCAAAAAATAATTAAACATAATATACAAATATTTTCATAACGACTAAACAAATAATTAGATATGTGATATAACAGAATAAATAATCAGGAATGTTCAAAACCTAATTGCTAATTATAACGGAAACCAATTAGAGGTCAGTAAAACGTAGATACAGTATGAAATAAATGTGTTTTTAAATATTTGACAGGATTTTTTGACAATTGACTACATTTTGTTGAACTGCTAGTATCTGACTCATGAAAATATTTTCATATGTGAATTCAGTCTCTAAATTTGACTTTAGATATTTTACGTCTGCAAGTATGTTGCCACATAAAAGCTACAGGTAACGGTTCTATCCTCCAGGAATGCCTGGGATGCCACCGCATTTGTCTCCCTGTCATAAAGGTTGTCCCGAGGTATGCTTTGGTGGGTATGCTGAGAGCAGTCTGGATTTTGCTCCTAAAGCATCCAGAACATTCGCAAACTATTCGCCCCCTGGGTGACGAGCGCAGAGTATTGTACCCCCTAAACTGTTGTTGGTCAAGAAAATTCTATATTATGTAACATAACAATAAACCCAAAATTATTATTATTATTGACTCATTAGTCCTTCACACATCGCAGAGATACGGGCGAATAGGTAGATGAACGAGTGTAGTCATTGTTACTAACTAAGCTCAACTGTTCCTTAGAAATAGCTTTTTATTAATATCCCAATAGCCAGGGCAACTAAGAGACCTACAGCTTTACGTGGAATCCGAACCACTTAGTATTCGTCTGATTTTCAGCTAGTGAAAAGTCTGATACTCAGTTATCTCCCCTACACAACACACGGACTCTGACTACCACCCAACACAGACACCCCAGACTTCTCTAGTAGCGTCCACGTCGAAAGTAACATTCAGTGGACACTAATATAAAGTATCAAATTGAAAAATAGTTATTTTAAGTATAACTTTAAAAAATTAGGCGCATGGATTGACATGAATGTTTCTAACAAGAAACTATGTCGGTATTAAGAGTAATGAGTGTAGAAACTATCTCCTATAATCTCCACAACACTTTGTCCGTAAGTCGTAGTTGGGTTACAACACTCCGCCACTATTTGTATATAATTTCACAGTAAAAGTTCAGACTAGTTGTTTAAGTTATAAATAAAATGTATTATGTACTCAATGGATATTCTTTCGGAGAAAATGGTTATTCACCTTATTGATCTATTTCTCACAAGGTGCACAGTTGAACCAAAGTGTGTGTGTGTGTGTGTGTGTGTGTGTGTGTGTGTGTGTGTGTGTGTGTGTGTGTGTGTGTGTGCGCGTGCGCGTGCGTGCGTGCGTGCGCGTGTGTGTGCGTGCGTGCGTGCGTGCGCGTGTGTGTGCGTGTGTGTGTGTGTGTGTGTGTGTGTGTGTGTGTGTGTGTGTGTGTGTGTGTGTGTGTGTGTGTGTGTGTGTGTGTGTGTGTGTGTGTGTGTGTGTGTGTGTGTGTGTGTGTGTGTGTGTGTGTGTGTGTGTGTGTGTGTGTGTGTGTGTGTGTGTGTGTGTGTGTGTGTGTGTGTGTGTGTGTGTGTGTGTGTTTTAAATAAAAAAAACCAAGTGCCTTTATTTTTCAAAGTTTGGACTAGTTATATATGAAATTTGGTTATAGGCCTAACGGACCCTCCCACCTGCCCAACGCCCATTTTGAAATATATCTTACATGTCAGACTTTTTCAGATACATAGATCAATACATATACCGATTATAAAAACAGACCTTTTTGTTAAAAGGCTCTGGATAACTTTGCCTTATGAGTCTGGTATACAATACAGTGGTACTGACCCACCCATACACGTACATGCACCAAATACAGAATGGAATTTGTTACCAAAGTTTTTCTAAATATATGCATAAATCGTGCGATTTGAATTTTGCCAAGAAAACCTTACAGTTATTTTTATGAATGGCGAGTAAATTGCCTTAATTTAGAGCTCATTTAGGTATGACCTGATCAATGGAAAAGCTTTATTTCAAACTTGGGTGGGCGTGAAACGTCAAGGTCATGGGAGAACTTTTAGAGCGTATTTGGGAGCTGTGAGTGAAAGTTAATTTAGTGTAAAGAGATAAGGGTGAACAGTACACGCCCTTCAGTACAGGCTTGGCCTTATACTTAGTGAAACACTTAACCCAGCCACCCGTATACGGGGGATTTATGGCTATGTTATAACCTCTATACAAACATAGGTTGTAATGTGCTAAAACAATACTTTATGACAAGTTAAGTCTCATGAGATTCACTTGTATAAGCTGAAAAAATGTAAATTGAAAAATAAAATTTCAATAAATAAGGTCCCACAAATGTTAAATCAAATCATTAATTTATTTGCATACTACGTGTTTTTAGAACTGAGAGGTAGTGTTACAGTGGGTCGATAAAGCTCCAACCCTCTCACACATTTTTAACCCGTTGGAAGTAATTAATTTTCTTTCAGTGATTATATTATAGCATTCGGAACTAATTTACTGAAATAATGAATAGTTGTAATTTTCCCCAAAAATAGGGGTTGCGATATTAGCTGGCCTTTAAGTCAAAGGGTAGACATATCGGGTAAACCCACTACATATACACCGATAACCCAATTATAATCAGTGGTGGTATTATTCAGAATAGTTTGTGTCATATTAAAAAAACATTATTAGTGTTTAACTGTCTATTGCTAATAATCACTTTATTTTACAATCATAGTAAAATAAGTCTGCAGGTAAAACAGTTAACTAGTGGCCTATTACTGTAGCCCAGCTACTTGGGAACAAAGTGTTGTAGAGATTGTAGGTGATAGGTTCTATGTCCATTCCTCTTAGTACCAACACGGCGTCCGCTCAATGGTTATCATCGATGTTAACAAAACTGGGGTGACCATGTTGGGTCGTAGTCAGTGTCTGGATATTGTATAGTAAAGAGAACTTGTCAATTAGCTGAAAATCACACCAATACTACGTGGTTCGGATTCCATGTAAAGCTGTAGGTCCCTTAGATGCCCTGGCTATTGGGCTATTTATAAATTGCTTTTTCTAAAGAACGGTGACGTGATTTAGTGACAATGACTACACTTGTAACAATCATTCACTCCTTATATTCCCCCGTATCTTTACGATCGGCGCCTTAAAAATGAATAACAATGTGGCATATAAGCACAACTTCATATGGATGCTATTTCCGATAAGTTTTAGATACTAAGTTTTCATTAATATATATATTTTAACCAACCCTTCAAATGGGAATTACTTAAAATAGTATTTTTAAATATCTTGAGATAAACTCCCTACAAACTCCTATTTCTAGCTTGGCAGCTAAGCAAATTTTAAATAGACCCTACTACGGTTATATCATCACTTAAAGAACATAAATATCATCCGAGGCGTAAAAAAAAAATAGGCGGGGACACCCTGATAATATGGTAACCGTTTGGGTTAACCACGTTTAACATAATCTGTCCAGAGAGGTTCACAGGGGGGAAAACTAACCAGATTGCCAAAGTAATGGCCTTTGCGTGAACTTTATTCAACGACTGAAGTACCAAGTGCCAACTTAGTTGGATACAAGAGCTTTAACACTGGACTCCTCTGTCTGAAGCCAAAGCCACCACGCCCAGGAAAAACACTTTTGATGATTCACTACGAGAGCGTAGTATATTAGTTTATGTGTAATTACAGTATATCAATATCAATTTTAATTCGACGACGAATCCCGACAGAGGATATACCTGATGATGTGGTAGGTCGCTACGAAACCGGTTGTACAACATACATAAAAACAGAGGTTATTAAAAAGGAAAAGCCATTATCAATACATTATAAAACACTTATTGCTGGTAAACAGCTGTTTTAAGCTATCAGCTGATATTAGTCAAAACCTCAATCAGTAAGTTCTGTACTCAACCAGACACACCCAATCAAAATGTATGTACATTTTTAGACCCCCCACATTTTATTTTGTTTTAATTTTTGTGCTTTTATAGATATATATTTGTAATTTAAGTATGCAAAAATCAACTTAGAAATCATTTTACACTTTAAAATACCAATAATTCTGTAGAATACAAAGCTTAAAATTGTAATTGCAAAGAGTTTGTTAGATATTTAATTTACCTATTTATTTACATTTAAAGAAAGTAGATTGAGCAAGGAAAACATTTCTCAATCGAAACGGAAGGCGAAGCTATTGTCATTCCACTTAAATACAAATTGTTTTTTAGTGAAGCTCCCAACTTTTCTTGAAAAAAGAACATCAATTGTTGGTGTTTCAATTAAAAGTAGCTAGAGGGAAAGTCTTTCATAATTATTCATCAGGGAACAATACTGTAGTAAATGTAAATAACTAAATGGGAAATACCAATCTTAAAAAAGGTAGGGGACAAATGGAATAACTAACTACAATTAAATATTTTCTTTCCCTGGCTATGCTTACTTATTTTTATGGCATAGTATTAAAATACTAATTAAAATCTACGGTCATCCAAGCACACTAACTCTGACGTGATTGCGCCACTTTGCATCCCCCTAGAGTAAATTACAGCATAGGGTTTTCTAGACTATAAAACGTTGTTATCATTGAAAACGGAAGCAGGCTGAGTTGTTATATTGATATGACATTTTAGAGGGAACCACGTAGGGAAGGGTTAGCAAACGTAGAGAACCACCCCGTAGTGAAGTAAGGGCTGTCAGATAGTATATGCATTTCTTTCTCATTGGGGGCGTGAGCGTGAATGTGTGAGTTGACCGTTGCTGATTTGTTCTTTTATAATTCTATTTCAAAATCAATTTTATGGAAATCTAAGAAATATTTTGGAAAAAATAATACTCTGCATGTACGTTTTATTACAAGGTGATATAATCCTCTTTGTCAAAATTTATATTTTTTTAACAAACAGATTCTATTATTTGTTTTAACCTTGTTCAGGATACATCCGCCTTACATGGCAAATAAGGAAAACCGGGAGCTCTGAGACTTGTGTACAGATCCGGACATTGTGGCCATAGTAAAGAGTAGGAGACTAAGATGGGCAAGCCATGTATAAAGAAGAGAAGAAGAAAGTATACTTAAGAAAGTTACTTTCTTATGGATGGCCATAAGTATAAGACATAAAAGTATAAGACATTAAAGGACATGTAAATAACTCAACAAATATGTACGTGTACAGACAATACCACATAAGTGTATGGGTAGGTGGGTCAATATCACAGTACGGTACATGTATGGGTGGACGGGTGTATGATTAGTATATGATTTTACTTGGTTAGTAATTTAGTGCTTACACAAGAGCACCATAAACGTACAGTGGTACTGACCCACCCACCCACCCATACACATACGGTGGTATTGACCCACCCGCCCGTCCATACACATACGGTGGTATTAACTTACTTTCTTATGGTTACTAAGATGGCCAACCACATGGCACTCGCCCCTTTGGAAGACCGAGTTGGAGAGACCAGGTGCAAAAGGACCTTCAATGCATTGGTGCATCCCTTGTTTTAGCAGAAGACCGACAGTAACGGAGGCATCTTGTTGGCGAGGTCAAAAACCTTCTTATGTTTTTGTGGCAAAGGGGGTAAGGTCAGGTTGTTCAAGCACTTATAAATATTTAACTTAATTTTTAAAATTACCTTGTTTTATTCTCAACAATACATACCGTTGCGACTTATGAATATTCTACTAATGAATGTAATGGTTTTTTTAATCTAAGATTACTTCATGTACAAACTGTTATTACTCGTTTTCTACCATCTGTAAACTAATTCCCTTCCACAGGACGTGGCCTGAACTTTCATTTGGTGTACCTGGAAAGTACAATGAATCTTTCCAAAGAGTAGAAGCACTAAAGAGAAGCTTTACGGAACAGTTTCCTTGCTCTTTTTAATTTCGGTTATTATCTTTTGAGGCCTGAACTTTCTTAATTAAGTTTTAAACATACAATGCATATCTTTAAAATTGTTTCCTATACATTTTAAATTACACTCAGTAATGAATTTTATACTTATTTATTAAATGTTTAACTAATTGACTATTTATAACAGATGTGATGGAGTGGATTGGTTGATTAAATGGTTTAAACAAGATGGCATTTGAAACAGGACCATTATCAGTCAAAATATTTCCGACTGAAAAATTGTTGTTGAGAGTATCAGAAAAAGAACTTTAACAACCAGGTCTAGTGAAACAAGGGTGGGCATAAATTAATCTAATTTAAAAATATCAATCTTTGTGTGTAATATAATTTGAACGATAATAATTGGTTACTAATACAAAACATAACTTCTTTTATGACAATGCATACATTATTATAACATTTGATTCGTATGAAGACTTTTAATAAATTTCTTTTTAATTTGTAAGCACTTTTTTATTTCACACAGTAAAATGAAAATGTAAAAGATATTTACTGTGTTTAAAATAATAGTCGTTTAAAATCCACATTAATGAAAGGCCTAGCTTATACTAAAGGTTGTTTATGACTAGTATAAGATATGAATTATGATTTCACATAAATAAAATATTTGTGTATTTTCAAGTGATTCGGCCCCATCAACTTTACTGATATCAACTAATAAGCATTTTCCTAAAGTTTAAATCATTATGCAAGTCAAATGAAGACAGAAGATCTTGTTATTTCACTACAAGGATCATTAAACAATTCAATAGATCTCCTAATTTCACCGTATACGGGCGGCTGGGTTAAGTGTTTCACTAAGTATAGAGCCAAGCCTGTACTGAAGGGCGTGTACTGTTCACCCTTATCTCTTTACACTAAATTAACTTTCATTCAAGTTTACTTACACTCACCTCATATCTCACCAAGTGTTCTCGTGACCTTGAAACCTTCAGTTCCTGAAGTACAAAGTAAAACTCCATAATTCAAATTAGCTATTAATTAACAATTATTTCAACTTAGAACAGAGTATTAATTTATATACTGTATAGCTAATTATAGCAACTACTCTAGGAACAATGTTAAGTTACTACAGCGCATACAAAGAAATAATGGCTAATGGGACTCCATAGAAAAGTAAAGATAACCAAATCAATTTTTTGTTTCTTAGATTTTTTCAATAAAAATAAAACCTCTGTGTCATTGACTTACCAACTGATCCCAACTTCTCAAAAAACTATAAGGGCCATGAAATTTGGCACAATAATTCTTTGTAAGCTCTACATGTGCAAAAAGAAAGGATTTTTAAACATGAAGCTAAAATAAGGTAGATAAACTATACCGACCTTTGTTACAGTCCACCTTACGAATGGTAAAGCTTAGGTCGGTGAAAAATAACATAGGAGGTTATTTTTTAACAATGTAAGCATGCAATGCGAATAAAAATAACCAATTCATATTAATACCTCTAGATTTGCAAAGAGTTAAACTCTTCCGGTCTCCTATCCCCAAAAAACCTGGTATATTACCCTGAGGCCCCCAGCATGAATGAAGGAAGAGATACTGTGGTAAAGGATCCTGGAAAGGCCGTAGGCTGAGTTTTACAAGTGGTAAGTCGAGTTACAGTGAGCTAAAGACTTTGGGTTAAGATCCAAAAAGAAAACTACAGAGAGATTCCCTTGGCGAAGCCGCAGAGTCCCCTCCAAAGTCATAGGTCGAGACTTCTCAGCGAAGCCATGTGCCGAGTTTTCCTACAACATTGAGGGGTTTGGGGGCAAGTCGTCCCCCAAACGAGCGAGACTACAGTTTGACAAACTCTGATTGAAAAAACAATTTTGGAACTGTTTCCATTACGCATGTTTTAAGTGATTTATTATTTAAAATACATTTTCGATACGTTGAATTTTGGAAATTAAATTTCAATTTATTTCTTATTTGAGGAATTCCCCAAGTAACATTAAGAACAATATACCTTTGTTTTGCTTTTAATGGGACATTTAACTTATCTGCCTAAACCTAAGGTTTTTAGGTTATCTGACAACCACGTGTCGTTGTATATTCACTTTCTAATAATAAGTAGTAAAATGTTGCAGAGAGTAACTGTTACATTCACAAACTGATCTTCAATTTAAAAAAACTTAAAATTAAAACAACCTACTGGTAGTTAAATACGCAGGATCTGTAATAGATTCATATATTACTTGAAACTGCAACTTTGTTACAACTACAACTTTTAGGTAAATGTAGTTAACATTGTTTAAATATTTAATGCACATGCTATAATATTTAAGAAGTTTAGACTAAGGTCCTACAATCGCTGTAATAGCCAGGTTACAATTGTTCCTGCACATCGATATTGCCTTCCCCACCAAAGTATGCGATAGCCAATACTTTTACTCAAGTACTTTTACTCGAGTACTTTTACTCGAATAACTTTACTCGAGTACTCTTACTCAAGTACTTTTACTCGAGTACTTTTACTCGAGTACTTTTACTCGATGAAGAAAATCAATACATTAGGTCAGTAAATTAAACACCGTGCTTGTATACTTAGTAAAAGACAAATTTATTTAGAAAACGCTATTTTTTTATTTCGAATACATTAAGCCCGAGCTGGTTTCGATCTGGATTCGCTGTACCAGGCCACATTACAACGCCTTAGATCAATCGTCAGTTCCCCTCATTACTTAATCTATAAAGTCCCTATAAAAATCATGTATGTAATCGCGTTTTGGCATATGCCATTATCTGTAGGGTGGGTGTGAAAGCCTTTACTGATACTACGATAATCACTATTAGGTCCTTTCAACTAAAACACGGACGATTTACCACATTTAACGATGCTTCCACAAGTTGATCGATTCATTTTCTTTTGAGACGTTTCAAAATTGTATGGTGTCCCTTCATTTACTTAAGTGTGTTCATACAGGCTCCCAGTTTAGATCTCCAAGGAATTTTACGTCTAGATTTTATCACAACTGTCACTAGGAGTAGAGAAGAGCTTGCCTCACTAACAGCCAAGCAACGTGTTCCCTCCCTCCTCCTCTCACTGTCCACGCCGGCCCCACCCTGCCAACTGTACAAAAGTACACGACTCCCTCATTTATAGTGAACTCTTGCAATTAGGTTTTTATATTTTCTCCATATACCTTTTTAGCATAAGTTAGGTTGTACAAATGAATTTATAGAAAACTAATTGACTACAGTAAAAAGTAAAGTAAAAATTTGTTTTAAGTTTTACTTCATACTAGGTTGGTTAGTGTCCTCTACATTCTTAATATGTTAATAAAATATATCGTAACATTTCCTATTGAGCTATATCGTAACATTTCCTATTGAGCTATACCGTAACATTTCCTATTGAGCTATACCGTAACATTTCCTATTGAGCTATACCGTAACATTTCCTATTGAGCTATATCGTAACATTTCCTATTGAGCTATATCGTAACATTTCCTATTGAGCTATATCGCAACATTTCCTATTGAGCTATATCGCAACATTTCCTATTGAGCTATATCGTAACATTTCCTATTGAGCTATATCGTAACATTTCCTATTGAGCTATATCGTACCATTTCCTATTGAGCTATATCGTAACATTTCCTATTGAGCTATATCGTAACATTTCCTATTGAGCTATATCGTAACATTTCCTATTGAGCTATGCACCTAGAATGGCCAAATTAGCCAATTTACGTAGCCATATATTCTTAAAGAATTGTATTTTTGATTTATTCCCTCAACACATTTATTACTTTCAGAAGACTAACACTTTTATCCTAAATAAGTTTTTAAATAATTTCTGATTGAACGCCTTAACAGATTTTGAGGCTGAAGTATTGTTGTAAAATTTGTATAGCTTTAGAATTATCATTTATCCGCTATACGTTTAGCTAGATTATATATAACATATAAGCAAGGGACATTGTATTACTTAAAAACAGAATTCGAAAAGAAGATCAAAAGCACGATTGTGTGAGTGCGAGGGTCAAAGAGTCCCTTTATCTAATGACGGAGAATGTATGAATATCTGAGGGTGGGATCTTACCAATCACCAAATGGCTCCTTTGTATTGGTCTCTTTTAGCTCTCATACATTTTTTAACAAGACATTGGTTGTTAGTGCCGTATCTTTATATGTTAGTGAATTGTAAAAAAAACTCTTAATAAATTACGGTTTATGTAATCAATATATATTATAATTTACACTTAATAATTTACGAGTAAAGTTCAAATTAATCTGTCTTGTAGTTATATACCAATTATAATAATTACTATTCTTTTTTTCAATTTCATTACAATGCACCAATGACTTTGTAATCACTAATCTCTAGTAGAAATTGAGAATGTTAATAACCAACGTGATTTAAGAAAAATTTCATTAAGAATCTTATATGCATGGGGTTACTGGAGCGATTTATTTAGACTACTGTACTTACATGGGTGGATAGTAGAGTCACCAACAATGTTTGTATATAATGAGGAAATGGAATATTTACTACCATAATTTGAACCATCTCAAACCATTACAGTCCTAAAACAGTACAAACATTATCAGGATTTGCACAAGAATCTTATTTTATAATATACTTCATTCCAACACACCGCTAACTAATTATTTACGAATTATTTATTTTTTGTTACTAGGTACGTACAAAATACAAATTCAAGTAGTTTTAACAATAAATGTTATTTACTGGAGTATTCACTAGACTTTTGGTGACAGCTGACAACGTCATTGTGAGAGGAAGGGACGTCTTTATATCTGGACGACTGCAATATTAGTCAGTATCACATAACAACTTACTGGAGTACAAAATGGACTTGTGGTGACAGCAGACTCCGTCATTAGGTGACATCTTCCTATCTAGCATAACAGCATTGTATGTCGGTGATATTTTACCTCTTTCCTACAACTTTGAGTTCATTTTAAATACATTTCTCTCAGATATTATGAACATTCGTTTATTAAATTTCCAAGAGAATTTCAAAAGTAAAAATATTGTATTATATTTTGTAGATTTTTCCAACACTTTTTTTGTAATAATTAAAAATGTATTACAATTAATTATCATTTTATGGACAATATTAGTTATATTTTTTAACTATTTACGTTATAGTATTACGTATATTATTTAAGAGAAACATATTTAACATAAGACAATTTTTTAATAAACATTTTTACATACATATACATGAAACCCGGTATCTGAAAAATTCATTTAGGTTTGTTTCCTTCAAATAAATGTTACATGAAAAGTCATATAGTTGAGATAAATATTATACCCAGAAGTATTCTGACTTTAGCGAGAGCAAAAATATGCTGAAATTGGACACATTCTTGGCAAGAATGTACATATTAACGCCAGGTATCCTCCGTTGGAAATGTTACGAAACTGAATCTGGTCATTGAATGTACATTTAAGTAATCTTGTAGGGAAAATAAATTATTCAACCGTCATGTGGTTACAAATTTAACTAAAATGTTTAACAAATATTAAACATAATTAAAATTGCTATGGGAAATGAAGTTTCAAGTATTGCTTTAGAACTACTATGTTATTTAGTTAGGAATTGATTAGTTATAACCAACAAATACTAGTTTTACACTCCATCAGGTTTCTAAATGATAAAGTGATTCCATTATGTGGTTACTAGCTGTTATTTTTATTTACACTGACCAACTAACTAAATGGCAAAATGCGATATATTTATACAATAAAATTACTAGATACATTAAGCTAACAATTATAATGTAACCACTAACAATATCACGTAACACACTAGAGTTTCTTTTCGCACAATAGATGCCACTGTAATTTCCACTCCATACTGCAGACTGAAGATTCATTCAAACTGCCACTAACACCGACTAATTCCTTGCCGGAGTTAGTTTCGTAAAATCGTAAAACCGGAGGGGTTTCATTATATGAGGTTCCCTTTGGGGGCTTCTAGATTGTCCAAGAACATTAAAAACATTTTCCACGCCCCTCAAATTAAGAAGGGTTATGGTACTAATAACAATTAATTTGCAGCATGGTACGTCTGACATGTTGTACACTTCCGGTGCGAATTCACATCCGCATCTTTCCTTATTATATGAAATAGTTACGAGAAATCGTACTACGCTTTTTGACTGTTACATACAATTTATCCGATTTTTTATATTATTGCCCATCAGATTTTGAGCAGGTGCGTTAGGAATTATTTATGCCACGATCTTTAATAAAATGCCTTGAACAAAGTGTCCGACGATATCGCAAGATAATGGTATCAAGCAACATCGAGCGTGGCTGTTCCTTGGATGGGTGACCTGTGAGGGATTCCATCCTTGTACGCAGCCCTAGCACCCGAGCAATGCTAGTGGTTAGGAAATTATCTTTATGTCGTTGGTCCCCAGGTCAAGTGTCGCAAAGGGTGTTTCAGCCCTAACTTCATCTGGATAAGACCTCCTTTAACTTACACTTTCTATTCTACTTTTTTTTTTAATTTATAGACTCAGACCCAAACATCTACAAGTGGCTGAATAGAAGAGACCAGGAAAATCACATGTAACATCCTAAATTAATATTGCTAATAATTTTCTATTAATTAGTAGCCAGTTTAAAAAAAGCGTAGTATTTTAAAAAGTGTTAAGATACTGTTGAGTTTGATGTTTAAAATAATGAATAAATACTAAAACATATTTCAGATGTGTTGTAAAAGCTTGTTTAATCTTTCAAAATTAACAGTGCGATTCTATTAAATCAACTCACTGCAAATTGACCATAACAACAATTAACAATCTTTGAAACATGTATAAAACAAAAACATATGCGATTCAAAGATCTTTTACATAACAGTTACAAGTGTAAAGATGGATAACAATTTTAAGGTAAAAGTGTAAGGTCAGAGTAAACATCTGTCAAGCAAATAGGTGCAACATTTATCTCACTTTGTTTACAATTGGTGATGATGAATGTCCAGTTACACAGTCAGTTCTGATAAGACACTGACGTGACACAATCTGTGTGTCAGTTGTCACCGGAAGTGTGAGTTTGTTCCACTTCACATGTGTCACAAACATGCCACCGAGTAGTGTCTGTTTGGGCAGCCAGCTTATATCACAAGTTCCACTCAATATTACAAGCAGTGATAATTTAAAATCTCATCTAATTACGAGAATCGACTAAACAAAATAAAGTTATAATTGTATTCCCAAATTTACGGAAATATTTATTTCCAGGCCACTAACTTGATTTTTCATAACGTCAGATAGTAAAACATACGTGGAAATATGCCTGTACTTAAAATTATTGTACTCGCCATGTTCTCGCGTATTCAGTATGGCCGATGGAAATCTCAGAGATGAACTATTAGGAGTTTAACTAATCACCATTGAGGATGGTGAGATATAATCTTGTATGCCTTAGAGATCTTAACGTCAAAGAGCAAATATTGAAGGGGTCTGAAAATAACCTGATTACACTATGTACCATTCTTTTAAAAAGACAATAAAATGGTCTGCAAAGTTTCAACGAGTAAGTAGTCACAAACCTACTTTGACTTTTTTAAAGGTGTGTTTAGAGATATTATGTTTATGGGGAATCGTGTTTAGAATGTAGCAGTACAAGATTTATGTTTAGGTAAAGTGTATAGTCACTTATGGACATATTTTTGGGTTTGTGTACTCAAACATTTGTGAGTTACAAATTATATTTATGAAAAATTTTGATTTTTTTATATCTATATAAAAAATGTCACAAAAAGCCCTGATTAACTCGTATTAGCACTTTATTTAAAACTGACCCAATTTAAATTAATAACTAGAAGATGGCTTCTCATACATATTTATGTCTTTTTCAGTAGTAACGTTTTTATACTTCGCCAGTTAATTCCTCCTGTAAGATGAACCGAAAAAGTTTTGTATTCAAGGCAAGTAGTGGTTTAAGTGTTTCTTAAGTTTCGGGGTCTTAAATGTGAGTCTCCTGAAATTGTCTTTCCGACTGAGTCTCCACTTTTTGGCAGTTCTAACTCCTCCAGACCATTGCTTTGGTTTTATAGCAACAGTTTTCAACTTGTATGTACCTTAACAGGATATAAATAATATTTCATTAATATGTAATTTGTAATTTAATCCTTATAACTTTAAACTCAATAAGACTTAAAATTGTGCAATTCATTTAGGAAGAGTTTAATTTTAGTTGTTTACCTTAAGAATTGTTGTTTACTTTAGGAATTGTTGTTTACTTGAATACTTTGTTAATATTGTTATTTTACATTTTTCAAATCAAGATTTCTAAATATTTTTATTATTTTGAAAGTAGCTAATTACGGTATATTTTTAAATATGATCATTACTCTACAACTCAAACAAGTAAACTTAAGAAAACTTATTGATATCGAATATCAATAACTTTATCGGTTTTAGTGTGAAAGAACAATTCATAATGTCTTTGAATGTACAATGTTACATTACATTGACACCAGTTGCATTAGAATCAGATTTAGATAAGGACATTGACTTCACATTTCATAGTTAAAATCGTTATTATTATAAAGGTGGTTTGCTGAATTTAACGTTTTATAAACATCCCGTCAATCCATTGATATACGATTTGTTACAACAGAGTGTACCTTAGTACATTACAGCTAGCATACGTCTATAACACGCACTCTAGCATCCGACCTTCTACCTGGTGTTGGATTTGGAACTACAGTACTTGTAACTCCGTCGACTATTGACGACCGTTGCCGTCTGTATGTCTGTCCCTAAACCATTGTGTGGTTTGAACAGTAGTGGCAGTTTACACTCTTCCCTACTTGGCAACCAGACAACACGTTTATCAGTAACTGAGTCTCCGTTTCACAATTGAGCATTACTTCACTCGACATATGTATTTAAAATGTAGACATGCTTTTTATGGCTAGTGTCCCCTGAGACAGATTTTTTCTAACTCGTTTATTTTAAATATACATATGAAATTACAAAATAGTTTATTGGTATATAAAAGTAAATCAATAGATAAAATTTAAATTTGATCTCATGTGCTCTAGAAAATTGTGTTAGCTTTTAAAAAAGTTGAGTTTAAAAAATTACGTTCGTAAATTAAAGCCGTAATTTTTATTTGAATCTATCATCAGCCTTAGGGAGAATCAAACCCAATATGGCGGCAGTTAAAGCAAACTCAGATATTTTCCTATTTGTTATTTTATCCATTTTCATGGAATTTTCAAACTGGCCGTAGTAAATAAAATGTAATATATGTAGTATAAATATGGACATGTGCTGGGCGATCAAATAGCTTAAAATAATTACCGGTGAGCTGAGGATAGGATGTGTGTTTTAAGGTTAGCTTACCTCCTACTATTATAAGCTAGCTCAACGTTTGATATTTCAAATTTGTGCTGTATTAGTAATACATTTTATTCCAAATACATTACAATTTAAAAAAAACAAAACCAATATAAAAATATTAATATAAAACTATGCAGTAACCATTGTGTTTCTGTGTAACAGTTACTCCCGCTAAAACAACGAAAAAAGTGTTCAAGGAACTATTGACCTGTATGTGTAAAGCAGTTTACCTTTCCAGTAGTGAAGAGTTGACATTCTGTCAGGGCGGTGGAAGGGAAGATGTTACCACGTTACTCTACCAGGGTCTGGTCTGTACTCCACTGTTTTCAGGGACGTTCGTTTACAGGTAAAACAATCGACCTAGTTACCATATATATGCTAATAACCGAAATTAGTTTTAATAACTACTAATATTTGCAAAAAATTTCATAAATATACAAATTGAAAGACAATTCTTATTTACTGACAAATGTTGATGTATCTTCAAAAACTAACCTTTTTATCTACATAATGTTACCGACTTAAAGAAACAATTAAATGAAGATTTTTTTAATGCAATAAATATGTTTAGTTGCTGCATGTGTTATTTCTAACTAACAGTAATGTCTATAAATCTTGTTTAAGGAATATAAAATTCCTTGAAATTCATCACCAATGTCAAGTACATTTAAATGTGTGAGTGGGAGGGTCATCACTATTTTATGTGTATGGGTGGCCATGAGGTTAATCTCTTCTGTACGTGTTTCTGTGGGTGGAAAGATTTTTAAAAGATTGTACTTTTAAAGGATTTTTAAAACTTGAAATAAAATTATTCTTAACATGCAAAATATGAACTAAATCAAATTTGAGCAAAGAGAATAATCAATAGTTTTTAATATATCAAATTTTAAAATATACAAACACCGAAACACAAATTAAATTTGTATTCATAATGTTTCTTAAGTTTTATATTTTAAAACCGATTCATACACATTCGTTCAAGACTAAATAAAGATAAATTATATGCATTAAGTTTTATTTTAGGTTTCATTTTATCACATATTGCTACTTCACGGCTCAGTAGTTATGGTAACTTCACCGTTTATGGCTGACCGAGTTAAGTACTTTGCCAAGCCTGTACTGAAGGGCTTGAACTGTTCACCCTTATCTCTTTACACTAAATTAACTTAAACTTGCCTCCCTTCTCAACGAATCTTCTCACGACCTTGACATCTGAAACTTCAAAATATCAAACTAAAATTTTATATTTCACAACATGGTAGAGCAATACTGTGCACGAACTTCACAATACTCATATCGATGAATCGTACTTAGGCTCTCGTTTTATATTCAGTAGAAATCTTTGACGTTTTACTGGTTATAGTAGTACAAAGTTAAAGTTTCTGAACTCAATAAATTAATTTAATATGATTTGTAAATGTGGTGTATCTTGTCTGAAATAAGTATTTAGAGTTATTTACTTTATATAGGCCTATATATATATATAATATATATATATATATATATATATATATATATATATTAATACTAACTGTATTCATTTAGAACGTTGTTACACTTTCTGATATCTACCCTACGTATTATAAAGGTGGAAGTATTTTTGTTTAAAAGTTATTTATTAGCATTGGATTTTTATGTTCAACATTCCAATATTTGTTTCTTAAACACTCAAGCATTGGGAATCTCCAAATATCATCTACATATCATAGAAGTATTTGTAGCCGCCCGAATTAATTACATTTGATATCACCCTCGTTTGAATATTTATATTATTGCTATTCATTCATTATTCGAATTTCATATAACGACTGGCGTGTCTGTATTTGAAAGCAAACATGGACGATTACTTGGCTATAGATAGGATGAGTATGGATGAAATATGTAGTCTTGTTAATAATTAAGGTCGAATTTACTCAGAAAGGACCATTTATTAAATTTAAAAATAGGCAGAGCAATTAAGGGACCTACATCTTTAGGTGGAATCTGGACCAAGAGGAATTTGTCTGATTTTCAGCTGATTAACAAGACTGATACTAAGTTCTCTTCTCTAAAACAGTTCTTTCTTAAGGATGCCTGATCTTAACTACCGCCCAACACTGATGTTCAAGACTTCTCTAGTAGTGTACACGCCGATAGCAACCATTGAGCCGACACCATGTCGGTATTAAGAGAACTGAGCATAGAACATATTGCCTACAATCTCCACAACACTTTGTCCCCAAGTTACAGCACTGCACCACTGGTGCCTACGTTTATGTAAAAAACTGGTAAATTACTCTGATTTCACATATAATGAAATTTTACCGAACAGAGCAGATCATAAATGATTAACCAACAGTCAAAAGTGACTTCCAATCTACCACAAATCAGATGTAACAAAAACTAAATAAAACCCAATTGTTCCTTACGCTTGTTATCTCATCACCGTTAATGATTTCTCTAATGTTTTTAAATTTGAATAAAAAATTTCCATACCAATCCATTGATTTATTATTTGTAAATTAAAAGTCATTTTTTTATAAATTCCACAAATTTTAATTTTTTATAACAGCGCTTTCGCCGGTTAAGGCATCTTCAATTGTGATGCTTAACAATTGAAGATGCATTAACCGGCGAAAGTGCTCTTATAAAAAATTAAAATTTGTGGAATTTATAAAAAAATTACTTTTAATTTACAACCAAAACAATTCCATCAAGCATATATAGCAGAAAACAGATTTATTATTTGCAACAATTTGATTAATACAGAAATATTCAGCAGCCATGCGAGTCATCAATAAAACACCAATGTATGCTCATAGATCGTAAGATTTAATACCTGATATAATTTGTCTTAGTAATAAGTTTTATACATAGATATTTGTAATACCCGCCAAATGTAAGTAATTAGAAATAACTCTGCGACACATTCCTAGTGGCAATATTTTCATATGAAATACAAGTATTTCGACCCCCAAGGAAATATTTGTAATTTTATTTAACACAGCGGACTTGATTACATTCTTGTGTCGTTGAAGAGAATTTAAATACCAGTATGTGATAATATTTTTTACCCATTGCGGAGTTTATGGTTTCAAATTAGATGGATTATTAGGAAATACTAAAATTTAAATTAAATTTGAACTTTTGCATTATTGATGTAATAGCTAATCAGAACAGCATCCCTTCATAGTTCGGTTTCATATACAGAATAATGGTGCACAGATCAAAAAGTAGCTAAGGTTGTGTTTTTGATGTGTTCCTCACAAAAAAATAACAAATCACTTCCTTACAAATAATTTGCAACAATTTTAAAACAGTTTGTTGGATTGAAGGCTCAGTGGTGTAACGAACTCAGTTAGTAACAAGACTACACGGGTCATCCACACTCATCATATACTCGTGTAATCATCCGCCTGAAAATGCGCAGAGCTATGTCGATGTCTGATATCTAAGTTGAAGAATAGGAAAAATTCCAAGTGTATCCTACGTGGAAATGTGACTACTAACCCCCCAATTTATGTTGCACGTGTATGGTTGTGTCGTGGATCAGTAACCCCGTAAGTGTATGGAAGGATGAGTGGGTTAGTACCACAATACTTGTATGGATGGATGGGTGGGTGGGTGTGTGTAAAGGTGGGTGGATAAGTATCTATGTTTATGGCCTCATATTTATCCGGTTATAAACGCTGTAGGAACACACACTAGATATCCACAAAAAAAATAACTTTTCAATTACTAGACCCTACATAAATGATAGAATAAATATTCCGATGAAACTTTTAAGCCGATTTTTAGGCACAGTATCTTCACTCTGTGAGTTATCAAATAAAAAAATCATTCCTTTTATAGAATTTGATGTTAAAAGATTGTCGATACTGCGCGTCTTAAAGGTATGCTACATCTCATTATTTTTATATGTATCAGTTCAGGAAGATGACCACATGCCGAATTACAAGGAGTGTAGAATGGTTATAGTGGAAGTGGAGAATACGAAGTTGTAAACATTAATGGAGGTTCCGTGTATGTGTTATCAGCAATGAAAGCTGATTAAGGTCGAGTGTTCTGTTTGTGCTTTGGTGCGTTGTTTGTAATACAAGTGGTTGCCATAACGTTCGTAGTCTAGTTTTGGTTAACTAAACATTCGTTGTCTCTGCAAGGGGTCCACTTTGCTGAAATAAGATGGATGTTCCGTGTATGTGTTATCAACAATGAAAGCTGATTAAGGTCGAGTGTTCTGTTTGTGCTTTGGTAAGTTGTTTGTAATACAAGTGGTTGCCATAAAGGACGTAGTCTAGCTATGGTGAACTAGATATTTGTTTACTCTGTGAGGGGTACTCCTTGCTGAAATAAGATGGATGTTCCGTGTATGTGTTATCAACAATGAAAGCTGATTAAGGTCGAGTGTTCTGTTTGTGCTTTGGTACGTTGTTTGTAATACAAGTGGTTGCCATAACGTTCGTAGTCTAGTTTTGGTTAACTAAACATTCGTTGTCTCTGCAAGGGGTCCACTTTGCTGAAATAAGATGGATGTTCCGTGTATGTGTTATCAACAATGAAAGCTGATTAAGGTCGAGTGTTCTGTTTGTGCTTTGGTACGTTGTTTGTAATACAAGTGGTTGCCATAAAGGACGTAGTCTAGCTATGGTGAACTAGATATTTGTTTACACTGTGAGGGGTACTCCTTGATGATACAAGATGAATGTTTCGTGTATGTGTTATCAACATTGAAAGCTGATTAAGGTCGAGTGTTCTGTTTGTGCTTTGGTACGTTGTTTGTAATACAAGTGGTTGCCATAACGTTCGTAGTCTAGTTTTGGTTAACTAAACATTCATTGTCTCTGCAAGGGGTCCACATTGCTGAAACAAGATGGATGTTCCGTGTATGTGTTATCAACAATGAAAGCTGATTAAGGTCGAGTGGTCTGTTTGTGCTCTGGTACGTTGTTTGTAATACAAGAGGTTGCCATAAAGGACGTAGTCTAGCTATGGTGAACTAGATATTTGTTTACTCTGTGAGGGGTACTCCTTGCTGAAACAAGATGGATGTTTCGTGTATGTTAAATCAACAATGAAAGCTGATTAAGGTCGAGTGGTCTGTTTGTGCTTTGGTACGATGTTTGTAATACAAGTGGTTACCATAAAGGACCTAGTCTAGCTATGGTGAACTAGATATTTGTTTACTCTGTGAGGGGTACTCCTTGATGAAACAAGATGGATGTTCCATGTCTGTGTTATCAACAATGAAAACTGATTAAGGTCGAGTGTTCTGTTTGTGCTTTGGTACAATGTTTGTAATACAAGTGCTTGCCATAAAGGTCGTAGTCTAGCTATGGTGTACTAGATATTTGTTTGCTCTGTGAGGGGTACTCCTTGCTGAAACAAGATGAATGTTTCATGTATGTGTTATCAAAAATAAAAGCTGATTAAGGTCGAGTGTTCTGTTTGTGCTTTGGTATGTTGTTTGTAATACAAGTGCTTGCCATAAAGGTCGTAGTCTAGTTGTGGTTAACTAGACATTTGTTATCTCTGCTAGGGGTCCACTTTGCTGAAACAAGATGGATGTTCCGTGTATGTGTTATCAACATTGAAAGCTGATTAAGGTCGAGTGTTCTGTTTGTGCTTTGGTACGATGTTTGTAATACAAGTGCTTGCCATAAAGGTCGTAGTCTAGCTGTGGTTAACTAGATATTTGTTATCTCTGCTAGGAGTCCACTTTGCTGAAACAAGATGAATGTTCCGTGTACGTGTTATGAACATTGAAAGCTGATTAAGGTCGAGTGTTCTGTTTGTGCTTTGGTATGTTGTTTGTAATACAAGTGATTGCCATAAAGGTCGTAGTCTAGTTGTGGTTAACTAATTTGTTATCTCTGCTAGGGGTCCACTTTGCTGAAACAAGATGGATGTTCCGTGTATGTGTTATCAACATTGAAAGCTGATTAAGGTCGAGTGTTCTGTTTGTGCTTTGGTACGATGTTTGTAATACAACTGCTTGCCATAAAGGTCGTAGTCTAGCTATGGTGAACTAGATATTTGTTTGCTCTGTGAGGGGTACTCCTTGCTGAAACAAGATGAATGTTTCGTGTATGTGTTATCAACAATGAAAGCTGATTAAGGTCGAGTGTTCTGTTTGTGCTTTGGTACGATGTTTGTAATACAAGTGGTTGCCATAAAGGTCGTAGTATAGTTGTGGTGAACTAGATATTTGTTTGCTCTGTGAGGGGTACTCCTTGATAAAACAAGATGGATGTTTCGTTTATGTTAAATCAACAATGAAAGCTGATTAGGGTCGAGTGTTCTAATAGTGATCTGATACATTTTTTATAATAAAAGTAATTCCAACAACGGCTTTGGTATAGATGTGGTAATCTACACTTTGTTAAATGAGAAAACTAGTCATAACAAAACAAAATGTACTTTGATATATTTTGTGTTAAGTTCTTGGAAGATTGGAAATGGAAAGAACAGCAAACTTAAACTGACAGTATTTAAGTGTTTACAATTCAGTACTAAACAGCCCACCCAACAACAAACAGTCATGAATATACCATAAAGTTAAATTATATAACAGGACATCACGTTTTTGTCTTCTTTGCAGTGTTACAAAAAAGTTACTTAATGTTATGATATCAACACCAACAATTCAAATGTCTGATTCAAAAGTCTTTAAATAAATTAGATAATTTTTCGTTTTATGACTTGATCTTCTTAAGTATTTTATTTTAGTATTTTTTCACCCATAATAAGAATCAAGCATAAAACTTTGCCCTGAGGACCTCAGTGGCTGACACTTTGGCCTGAGAAATATATTTCCAAGGTTCGAATCCTTAACTGAGCTAACAATGGTAGGCTACAACAATCCTTGAATAACGTTAATGAACATCTCAATGGAAACTTATGAATGAAGTTTGTCATATAAATATTAAATAATATATTACAAAAATATTAAAATATATAAATTACTAGAAATGCTTAAGGTTTTCTAAATAATTGTTATTTAGATCGTTACTTTCATTGAAAATAATGAAGGTGTTTTAAGAGAAGAAAATCGTCTCTAATCCAAACAGATTGCAAGTCAATGTACAGTTAAGGCTATTGTCTTGAAAAAGAACAACGACTTTTGAGAGAACCAATTGGAAAGCAAATTCTTCTTACTTATCGACAATTGCCAAGAATAAGAAAAGTTAAGGACAGATTACAAATAATTATTAACTAAAAGGAGTGGGCTGTCATCCGATTTCATACTGTATTTAAAAATAATAAATAGTTCATTTTAAGAAATTTAAATTCAGTATTACATTTAAAAAATACTGTGTTTGCCAATCAGTCCTCGTTAATTCATCTTAATTATGTTGATAAAGGAACTTTTTACCATTAATTTTTATTTTATTTTTGACTTAAAGAATCGTATAATTGGTTTATGAGGTAGATTAAGTACAAAATTCCCAATTTAGTTGTCGAAATCCAAAGTAAAGTTATTTGGAGGAGGGAAGATGGTGGAGAGATAAACAGCCTTGAACATGAACTTGAACTGTTTTTTAATATTTTTTTATATCCACATAATGAGGATATTTCAATCAAATATTTTGTAAGAACACTGAAATATTGTGAAGTAGAAGTTACGCAAAGTACAACAATACAACATGTTGAAATATGTGCTTCCAACACAGTGTGCTGAACAATTAAAACTACACGCTGAAAACCATTACTGTATTGTTTTCAAGAGTATTTTGGAGTCATTTTAATTTATGATTTTAATATTATACGGCTATTATTACAAACTGCAACGGCACACTTCACTCCAGGCATTTCACAAAAAATATAGTCATATTCAAACAAAGCCATTACCACAGTATAAAACACCATATTAAAAATTAATCAACAACGCTGACGGAAGTGTCATCGAGAGTACGGATATCAGATGTTTTACGTTGTTCCGGTTTGTTTTGTTTACATCAGTGAAGGTTGAAAAAAGCTGAGGCCTCCCTTTGACGTAATTTCTACCTGCGCGATATGGATGCGTACTTGTATGACACAACCTGTTGTAGAGGAACCTTGGAAGTTACGGTAGTTTCTGGAGATACCCCAAACTTCACGATGATTTCGTATCATTGCTTGCGTGGATGATTGTATCTTTGACAGGCCTCATTAATAGTCTTGTTGTATAAGCAAAGAGTAAGCATTTTTAGAGTACGGACGTATCTAGATGACATTATTTTTATCTAACTAAAGAACGGTTTACCAGCATTGGTTTCAGTGGTTATAAACTATTCAGCGAGAGTTGAGAGTGAAGCTCCACCCACTGTTGGTGTGACTAATGGGCTAGGCCGATTCACAGGCGCTCACATTTGCTGTAGTGATGAACATATGAACAAACTGACTGCCTGTGTCTGACTAACTGACTGGAGAAGCCAATGAATCAGTTTTGTTATAAATCAGGAGTCCACATGGACATCCTCTTTTTATTGGCCACTGCCCTTGACACAGGGACAGTCTAGGTGGAGCCTAACTCTCAACTCTCGCTTAACAGCATATAGGCATTTTAACTGTGAAGGTACAAGATCCATCATTCTTATCTCCCAATCGAGCTTCGTACTTCATTCGCTAAGTGTTAAGCACAGTTCCAAAGTCCATTGAACTGGAAAGTGATTGTTTTTACTTAAAACAATATATTACAAATAATATTTGTACTACATGTCTTAGATAAAATCCTATTCTTTAATAAGACTTTTCCAGTAAACATCAATATGTAAAATTACAGCTCTCACACATTGCGTAGGTGGAAAGTAATATATACAAAATATTTTAACCCTGCAGGAACATGTATGCAGGAATGCTGGGACACATTCCAGGGAAGAGTTCTGTCATATAAACGCCAGGTATTTCACCCACAGAGGACTGCTGTAAACCTAACGTGGACATGAAATTTACATTCTTGTATTCTTAAAATAAATATAAAACATTTAACTGTCGGATGGTAATATATATATTTAATAATAAGTTTTAAAATACTAAGAAAAAAATTTAACTTCCAATTAGATTTTAAATATTACAATTATACACGGTATCCTCGAATACTTTGTCCTTTTGAAGTATTACTTATGGCCTAAAGAAAAGCCAAAGTACCATATTCAAACTTTCGAACAACTCGATATTTCCTCACACAATTGACATTTTTCACCTAACAGTTTTTAATTTAAGAACGGAATGTTATAGTAAAATTATATTTCTAATTGGCTTCATTACCCAAAGACCTAATTAAAAGGATAAAAATTAATTTTTACAATAATTATTTTCAAAGTGGCATATTTTTAAAAATGCTAAGCGTAAATGGCATAAAATAAAAAGTAACAATTATTATGTTTTAGTTAGAGAATTTAACATCAAATGCGACGAATTAAAATTTGGTAAATAAATAAAAATAATACCTTTTTTTTTAAATTGAGTACTTAACATCACCAGCTGTCATCGTGTGACAGACCTCTATTAATGATAAAAATAACAACTTTATTCCCATAGTTTTGACACAAAAGTTGAAAATAAATGGTTTTATTGCAACAAAATGTTGACATAAAGTAACAGTGCCACTGTGAACAGTTTAAGTTACAAGTGATGTTCAATATTACCATCCCTAGTTTGATTGCACATCCTCGAGGCTTGCCTGGATGTAAACTCGTCATATGAAAGCCAAACCTTCAGAAAGTAGCGAAATCAGTAATACGCAACTTTTATAGTAAACCTCATTCCTTGTTAAAATGTACTTATCAAAGATTTGCTGAACAAACTACGTAACCGTTACTTACATGCTAAATATTCTCCGACACAACTGTGTGCGTATTCTAATGTGAATATGAATAATTATATCACTATAGGAGAGTTTGGATGATCGGTGTAGTCTTGCTACTAACTGAAGTCGACTGTTCCTTTGTAATAGGCGTAGCCCATTAGCCAGGGCAACTAAGGGACCTACAGATTTTCGTGAAATCCTAACCACATGCTACCGCAGCCTTTATTTGTCAGGACTTTTAGCCCGAGTTAGAGAAATCAGAGGTTCTAATATTGGCCTTAACCGTTAGTTTTTATCAGTAATGTCCACCGTGTATAAGTCGCGCCAACTAAGTCCCGCTCTTGCTCGGCCGCTACTAGCCAAACTCCATACTACGTCTAAGGGTCTGCACAAGTTTCCTATTGTCCCTCTCCGGCCCGAGCACAAGGATAGGTTTATTTATTGCCTTATCAACTGCTGGGTGCCAGTATAAAGAAGTTTTTTGTGAGTTACTGGATAGAAGGCAGTTTGTGACTGACTAGTGGTGTGTCGGTCTCCTCGAGTACACTAAAACCTTAAGGGAAGGTCTCGTCTATTCAGAGCAATAAAATAATAAACTGGGTCGGCTTTTTTCACAGAAAACCAACGTTTTCAGGCTGACATTCGTTTTTACTCCCGCACCCTCACTCACAAGGAGGCACCCAGAGCGGAATTTAGATGGCGTGGCTTATACTGTACTGGTTACCCCTTACTCTGTGATATAAGTTCTTCACATAAATCAATAGTCTATGGGGAACGAGAAGAGCAAGATTGAAGAGGAGATCTGCCTATCCTTAAAAAATCAAGCTTATATGTTTTGAACGAGACATCATTGTTTTCAAAATCTATAGTCTAGTTAAATTTTCTCACTTTTATTGAATTTTTTTTCGTTCTCACTTTTACATTAAACTGTGATAGGATATTTGTGTATATAGTCTAATAAACAGCTTATAAAGAATTCTACTTAATTATAATACAATATTTCAAAACATCATTTTAAAAAAAAAGATCCCTTTTGGAACCGGGCATTTTTACTGTAAATTATAATTGTAAAATATATAGCTTCAAATTCTGTACTGAATTGTGTCTAACTGACATTCCGAGCTTCAAATGGCAGACTCCAAAATGGAAACGCTGTCAGTTCACACAGAGATCTGTCCTGATCCGCTTTCACTGTTGAAGCCACAAACAAGGAACATCCATCTGGTGTCAGCAGTGAATCCTTCCTAGCCGAAACCGTCAGCACAATGTGTTTAGCTAGTGTGAGAACGGAGTGAGTCGGGGTTTTGGGTTGGCAGACCACAGTCGGTAGTGAACAACGAACATACGAAAGGTAAATAAACAAAATGTTTGGCACGATATTTGTTCATTCTTCTTCTTAATTTAAATTATACTTTAAAATTGTAACGATTGACGGACAAAATTAATTTACAAAGTCACTCAATCTACTGTATCTCGGTTGTTGTTTCATAATTATTTGTTTCCGTTCAATTGTTTCATATTGGTAAATTCGTCGGAGACTCCAACGGTTTAGTACACTGAGGTAACTCGATAACTTGGCTTTCAACTAAATACCAAACTTTATAATGGTAAAATTGTTGGAGATTTCTAAAATGTTGTAAGTGTTTTTAAACTTACTCTACATAAAGACATTTATTTACTTAACTCATTTCGTCTTCAGGTGCACCTTATTACCTTATTCTGTATATCAAATTATTTTCCTACTTAACTAAAACGTATCTATGTAGAAAACCGTTAAAAAAATTACATGCTTATAGATTATGGAAGATTTCTAAGAAAAAAGCATGTACTTTTCTACATTGATTAGTATTAGTTAATTAGGAAAAATAGTTTTTTTTTTTTTATTTAGGATAATGTAGTAAGTTGCACCTGAAGATGACTTATACACGTTGACCCGTTTTGTTGGATTTAAAAACGCTTGGATATCTGTTAAAATTTTCCAATACATATCGTGGTATTTTCTTGAAAGCCAGTTATCACGTTAATGTATTGTATTTAAGTATTACAATATTATGTTTCATTACTTTAAAAATTGTAAAATACAAATGATAATGTTTTCTTGTTTCTTCAAGCCATAGTATATTTGATTGTATATATAGTACGTCATAAGATATATATATATATATATCTCATCCATCTTATATATACAATATCACATGTACATATATATATATTTTTTTTTTTAATAAAACGTGATCTGACGTCACAATATAGAAACACCATCAATCATATTCGCTAACTCTTTGAATTAGTCGGCACAATTCACGCAGTGCTGCAACCCAGCTGCTTGGGGACAAAGTGTTAAGGAATTGTAGGCTATAGGTACTGTGCTTGATACTCTTAATAGCGGCACAGCACCCGCTCAATGGTTACCATCGACGTGGACACTACTAGAGAAGTCTGGGTTGTCGATTTTGGATGGTAGTCAAGGTTCAGATGTGTAGAGAAGAGAATTGAGTGTCAGCCTTGTCAGTTAACTGAAAATCAGACCAACACTCCGTGGTTCAGATTCCACGTAAATACATAAGTCCCTCAGTTGCCTGACTATTGGGCTATTAATAAATAGTTCTTTTTTAGAAGTCGACCTTAATTAGTAAGAATGACTGCACTCGTTCATCTACAATCATCACTCATTCGGCTCTCATATTTGCCCTAATGGCGGCTGGTGTAGAAGGCTCTTAATTCTATACCATACGGAATCAGAGATGAGAAACGTATCTTCACCATTTATAAGTATGCAGAGTCGACTTTGAATAACAAATGTGACTCATTCAATCTCATTTAACCAAAGAGTAGTACGTAGGGGAGGTTTTCAAAATTTTAATATGTCTTCCTATCATGAGTTGCGAGTCATGTTGATAAATGACCTTTCATTCTACTTATTTCTAGAGGAACTCTACACAGCGCTGGGAGCCTATGCAAGGGTGTTCCCAAAAAACCGTTTATAATCTCTCAAACCTCGAGATTTTTTCTCATGACTATTCTTTTTCAGAACATCAATCTCCCTTGTATAAAAATATATAAGTATAAAAAATGTCACTCACACATTGATTAAAGCTCTCTAATAATACTAAATATACTGATGATTATATCATATTTCGTGTTTTTTCTAACGTCAGACCTTAGACAAAAAAAATTTAAAAAATTAATTTCAATATTAAAGGACTAAAATGAGGAGAGAAAACAAAAACATGCCATTTCATGATTACCAACGCCAGGCCGTCCCCTTTGTCTTTACGTACCATATGGACCTTGTAATGTGTTGAATAAATTGTCGGGCCTTTTAATGAAAAAAGCATTTTTAATGATTAAAGCAATCCATTGACTGCAATGGTCAAAGTCTTTTCATTACTTTTATTTTAAATTAATGTGTTTACAGTTTTCAAATTTAAGTTTTTATTTTTACAATTTACTGGAATATTTGTATTGTTATCTTTAATTTAGTGAAATTTTCATTTGAATTCAAGAAATTGTTGTCCGCAAGTAGCTGGGTTACAGCACTGCGCCACCAGTGCCGACACTTTTCTCCGTCCTTCTCCAAATCCCCATCTCCACTGCTTTAAATATCCTCTCATTTTCTATCCTAAAAGTCCATATTTCCTTTCCATATAATAAAACGCTCCAAATAATAAAACATTTCACAAATATTTTCCTCATGTTCTTATTCAACGGCCCACTAAACATAATTTGCCAAACCTTTAAATTAGTTCGCATCTACAGTGCTATCGTACACTGAGAAACCGTATTTGTACAAAGTTAATAACCGCTTGTGTTTGATTTGCTGTACAACAGATGAAACACGCGCGGTTTAACTTGGCTAGCTGCTACCATGACCACAGAAACAGTAATAATCAGGTAGTAGTAGTAGGTACCTACTAAAGTGTTAGTTCGTCTGAAGATCGTCACGGATTTTGATTATATTTCTGAACAAAAACCTGCACAATCACCTAAGAACGCCTGTTCATTACGTTAAGATGATAGAGGATTGTTCCTTTTGATCCAAACAAATTATAATTATTAAAATTTAAAATTTGTTCAACGCTGTCTGAACAGAACATAGAATTCATTTAAACAATGAATACTTTTCAAAGGAGATCTAGTTCTGATTTTTGAGTTATTTAAATAAAAGAACGTTTATTTATTAATGGTATTTGTGTTTCGCCATGCTTAAACAAAATTAAAGAAAATATTGTCATGACTGATAAAATAATTGAGAGGGGAAGGATAAATGTTGAATAATGGTGGTGGGAAAAGGTGGGTGTACATACGATGGGTGGCCTGCCCTAAACCAGGCACAAGCTATGAAAAAAATGTTCTTTCCTGAATACATGATTATAATTTCGAAGAATATACATTTATAATTTTGTGAATTGATAAATCCAAGGTGCATATATAGTTATGTATTATTCATATTAAAAAATATATATGTTTTAATACTGTCAGAGATAATACGTGATTGAAAAATGTTGATCCTTCCAGGATTAAGGGAAGACAAGAGTCGGTAAGATAATCAGTGGACCTAAAACACGAGAGCCAAGAGGGTGCAGGGTACAGGGACACTGAAAATATTTAATGATGCAGTAAATGTTGGTCAATCAGACGGATATTATTTCTTTTATTTGTATTTAAGGTTAAGACTGAAATATTACTTAGCTGAACCCTGTAAGTTCCCGCCTTAAGTAATTAGACCCTTGATAGCAAAGAACTTGGCCAACATTATTTTTTGTTTGATCATTTTTGTGGTCTATACAGCATACTTTATTATCTAGTTGCTCGTCTAAAGTGAATGATTTTTGTGAGAAAAATTAACAAGGGCTAGAAATAATATGTAAATCTTACCATTGAATTATATGGTTTTATATGCTAAAAATAGTGTTCGAATGCAAAACACATACCCAACATGATATTCTGTATATTTTCATATAGTAAAACAAATCACAATGAGTACTATTAGGGATGAAAACGTTTGTATCAAACGATATCAGTGTAAAACAAATTGTTGTTATTAAACTTCATGAGGACAAAACAATTCGCATGAAACGCTATAGGACTAGGAGTAAAACAAATATTATTACACGATATGAGGGTAAATATTATAACAATAAAATAAATCGTATTCAAGTTTATAAGGGTGAAACAACTTGCATTAAACGTTATGAGGGTAAAACATATCGGTATTAAACGTTATGAGGGTAAAACAAATTATCGGTATTAAACGTTATGAGGTTAAAATAATTCGTATTAAACGCTGTTAGGTTTAAAAAATTGTATTGCAAGTTATGAAGGTAAATGTTAAAAGGGTAAAGCAATCCTAAAGTAATGTTATGAGGGTAAAAACAAATCCTAAAATAATCTAACATAAAATAAATAAGTACTCTTTGTTAAAAACATTACTTTTCCTATTGTAAAGACAATTAATTGAAGAGAAAGTACTGTCTAATGGAAAAGTTATTGTATAAAAGACGATTGTTTTCCAGTGAATTCTCCAACTTTTTTCCAAAAAGAACATCGAGTTTGAAAGTTTCAATTGAAAGTGCAATAACTAGGGAGAAGTTCTTCGTGATTATTCATGAGAGAACAAATATAAAAAATGAATTGTTAGTGAATAATAACAGAAATAACAGCTAACTATCCTTTCTGTGTATTAAACTTTAATAACAGAAATAACAGCTAACTATCCTTTCTGTGTATTAAACTTTAATAACAGAAATAACAGCTAACTATCCTTTCTGTGTATTAAACTTTAATAACAGAAATAACAGCTAACTATCCTTTCTGTGTATTAAACTTTAATAACAGAAATAACAGCTAACTATCCTTTCTGTGTATTAAACTTTAATAACAGAAATAACAGCTAACTATCCTTTCTGTGTATTAAACTTTAATAACAGAAATAACAGCTAACTATCCTTTCTGTGTATTAAACTTTAATAACATAAATAATAGCTAACTATCCTTTCTGTGTATTAAACTTTAATAACAGAAATAACAGCTAACTATCCTTTCTGTGTATTAAACTTTAATAACAGAAATAACAGCTAACTATCCTTTCTGTGTATTAAACTTTAATAACATAAATAATAGCTAACTATCCTTTCTGTGTATTAAACTTTAATAACAGAAATAACAGCTAACTATCCTTTCTGTGTATTAAACTTTAATAACAGAAATAACAGCTAACTATCCTTTCTGTGTATTAAACTTTAATAACATAAATAATAGCTAACTATCCTTTCTGTGTATTAAACTTTAATAACATAAATAATAGCTAACTATCCTTTCTGTGTATTAAACTTTAATAACATAAATAACAGCTAACTATCCTTTCTGTGTATTAAACCTATATTCTATTAGCCTATATTCTGGCAATCATATGCTCGATGAAAGTCTCCAATGCAATAGAGCTTGTAATTTGACTAGATTTGTAGTTTCCAGGATTGCTTGACAAAGAAATGAGTTTAAAAGTCTGTAATAAAAATCTAAATTGTACCTATTTTTTATCAGCTAAATATATAATGAATGTTTGATCGATTCTTCGTGTATGAGTTTGCGTGTGCTCTTGCGCTTATATGTATTCCTTTAATATTGAATAGGTTTCTGGGATATATAGATCTATTATAGGTTATGTTTAGTATTTGGAGTCTGTTTTACAACGGTAAATAACGTGAGTTGTTCACGAAACGTGAATTTCTTATTGATTAAAAGAATTTTAATAATCTAACAAATATTCAACCGGTAGACATTAAAATTGAAAACATTTGTCATTGAATAATCCTTCACCAATGTTCCTTCAAAATACAAACAGTATCAGTTGACTCAAAGATCTCTCTCGATCCACTTTCACTGTTGACGCCCCAAACACGGAACACCCATCTGGTGTCAGCAGCGAATCCTTCCTAGCCGAAACCGTCACCACAATGTGTTTAACTAGGGAGTACGAAATGAAATTTGGCTGAGAGGGTGCACCACAGACTGTTTACAATAAACACTGCAGTGAGTTTAGATAATAGTAAAGTAAATTTGGATGTAAACGTTTATTTATTCAACCAATAATCAGATCACGGTAGATATTAAACTGCTCTGCACCAACAACTATAGAATCATTGAATTTAGATTCTATAAGGGCTATACGATATGTTGGCCTAATTGACTACTGAAAACTCTTCCATCTAACAGTAGTACTATATGGATGGCTACGAACAAGTTTGAACTGCGCAAGTGGTCAAGAAATTCCTTATTGGACTATTTCTGAGGCCCCGGCCGGGGCTGTACGGTCCAACCCTACTGGCTACCTTGCCCGTCCGGCCACTAGTAGACATTGGAAGTCACCCTCAAGCCGTTCACTATTTTGTAAGTAAAACGTTTACCGAAATACAGTACCTACTTAATTGTGCAAGATACTGTTTATAAGCACACTTTTTCTTACTAAAGGAATTTTGTCCTTCAGGGAGTTCCATATTTTAGCTGGAATACACACTGATACTTTCCACGCGGTAAGACAAAGAGGGTGATAAAGGTTGTTAGTTCCATGAATGTACATTCTACCGGTCGTAATACAATTTGGTTAAATTAGTCTCCAACAAATAATTTATTTGTAACGTTGTGAACACATTTTCTTGATATTTAGTTAAATTATTTTAAGAAGTGGTGATCAATCTTAACTTCTTAGGTCTAATTAAAAAATGTTAATAAGTAACTTACGTAGGCCTAAAACTTGTATTTTATTCACCTTTTTTAGGCGTATTAAATACTAAAAACTTTAATAAAAAACATTATACTGTACAATACTTTAGTTATCATATTCTGTAGAACATTCCTAATATAGTTGTTGAAAAATAACATTGTAACGTGGAGGATGATGTATTACACGATTTTCGACAACGAGATTGAAGAGTTAAATGTTGTTTTTTAAATTTTTTTTTATGATTCGGCCGCTATTTATGAGATCATCAGTATAGTAGATATATTCTCTTATCTCCATCTCTAAGACATAAAATGTATGAGACGTAGTAATTTGAGTGTTTAATGAAATTGTAATTTTCATAATTTAATTTAACACTTAAAATATAAAAATTAAAAATGGTTTCAAATAATTCATTGTAATATGACTTTTTGAATTTGTATGTATGGAAAATTAATAATGCGAAGTGTCCGGACAAATTGATTATGAGCGTATTTAGTCAATAAATACAGTATGCCATATTATTAATAATATCTTTATTGTAGGTTCAATACTATAATTCAATAAAATACAACAAAACCTTCATAAATAATAAATAAATAAATCACATGGATGAAATAATGTAACCTATGAATGGATAGCCTAAAAACTTTATTTGAATTTTCATTGGTAGATTTTCTTGTAAATTATTTTTTTGCGTGTGTTAATGATAGCTTGGCCACAATTGGCATATGAAGCGTTTAATACATAGTTTAAAAGAGTTATAAGAATCAAAGTTTTCAAGTTATAAAATGTTCAATGTAAGATCTTTTACGTCACATTATTACATTTACTTTACATTTTCGCCATACGATACGATTTCTAGGCTAGGCCTCCGCCTACCTGCTTTAAACAAAGTTGCGCAGTTCGACACTATCCTAGACTTAACCACCTGCGCACATCTACCAATTAGTTAGGGTAGTTCTTGAATTCTAAGAATGACCTTGCGCATTTCGACCGCACCGATGGCTACTGACGACCCTCCCCACTTATCACTTTGTGACGAGTTATCGTCTCCCCCACTCACGCACACGACCACAAATGATCCCTTCTCCCAGCATTCTCTCACCTACCACGTGGACACACTTGACTACAGATGATCGGCCCATTCACTTTATGGATCTGCCTCTAAATATTTAGACCAATCAGTCACTTACCATCCTCACATCCAAAATTTAGATGTGTATGAATACTGATGCGCCTCCTACCCATAATTTCAGTACACACGACTGTTCAAAGCCCTCTTAATTTATCACTTGGAAGGATTACTAACAGCCCGCCCATCCATCATTTGCACGGACACCTACGATATGCGTCTTTTGAAAATGAAACCTAGTATTATACAACGATACCTTGAATTAATTACTATTTAGTAATATGAAGATAGCAAGTAAGACAATTATCGCTATCAAATCAACCCAAACTCGAAGAATATAAATTTTGTTCACTGAATTCGATGCGGTTAATCAGACATCCAAGCCGAGCAAACATGAATTACGAAAAATTAAAATCTTCATTTACTACGAACATCGTTCCATCTGTTACCTGTTAAGAAAACAATTAAAGAAAACTACTTTAATACACATATATGTAATGGTAATACGATGATATTTCATATTTTAAACACTCATAATGAAGTGATATCAGCCCTTAATTTGCAGTAAATCTTATGATGGGCTGCATGAGTTAATAACATACTCGACAAGTCTGTAATATGTTCTTGAGGGAGTCTGAGACCAGGAGACTTAGTGTCAACACGTCCAGGAAATGACACGCCACTGCCAAAGTGACGCTAAGTACACGGTATGTGACACTAATATTTTTAGAGAATCTTTACAGGGAAAAACTCGATTAGATGAAATACTGTCGGTGGAGAAATTATTTGTACCAGAGCTGAAGGTTCTTTACTAAGAAACTAAGAGGCCTATGAAAAATCCAAAAACACCGTTGTTTTCCTCGTTTCATTGTACGTTATAACATGTGCATTTTAAATGTTGCATAATTAGTTTTAATAATTGTTATTCTAGTGGAAACAACAAAAGTACTGGAATTTTAATTAGTTTTCAATGTACATCAACTTTACATTTTTACTATTCAAAAACTCTGTAGTTTATAGCATTTATATTTTAATAAGTTGTTAACAGGAATGTTTTCCATAACTTTTATTAATATCAAGATTTTAACTTTTCAAGAAAACCCATTCATCACTTTTCTAAAACAACGTTTTCTTATCTTCTAAAGGTCGTACAATTAATTCCTTGGGGTCGGATTATAGTGCTGATTAAGTATACAGTTACGATACGTTACTTTCATATGCGTAAATAAATGCAGTGATTTTTAATTGAACCAGTTAAACCAATTTAAAATTATTGCATTTAGTTACGCATAAAACGTAATGCATCGTAACTGCATACTTCATAAGCGTTACAACGTGGCCAAGTAATTGATTTTACGCCCTCTGGAGCCAAGAAAGGTTTCAGGAAGTCAATAAGCAGTTTTTTCTTGAAAATATAAAATTCTAAAGCTTATAGAAACCATTCCTGTCAACCGCGTATTAAAATATAAATTCGATAAACTAACGGGTTGTTTAGTAATAAAAGTGTAAATTTGTTGCTCAGTGAAAACTAGCTAAAACTCCAATAATTCTTTTGTTCTAACTAGAATAAAAATTACTGAAACGTATTATAAACATTTAAAAAGCACATATTATAACGTAAAATTAAACGATAAAAACAATGGTTAGATTATATTTTTCATATGCATCTTAGTTTTTTTTAGTAAACAACCTTCAAACTCGGGTTCACATAATTTCTGCGCCGACAGTAGTTAAGGTCTTTATTCAGTTCATCGACAATACACCAGGCTCGGTTTACTTTATACCGTAACAAACACATAATTATCATCATCAACTAATGACAACTATTTTGTCATAGTATGGCTACAAAGTCTAGTAATATTTTTTTAAAGGTCTTATCAGCAATTAAAAGTAAATACACAACATCAGTAAATGACTGACTGGAATGTTAATTTTTACCTGCTCTTACAGTATTGGGATACACTTCTCCCCGAATGTCCTATATCTATCTAATCATAAAAAGATAACTATTTTATTATTTTCTAATGTCCTGATAGAATTTTATTTTAAAATCATCCAATAAAATTAAGGTTATTTCACTCCGATGAATTAAATCAGGTGTGTTTTAGGATTGAAGTGATTTTTTTTTTATTTGCTAAGAACAATCGTTGATACACATTGTTCTAAAGTTCACTAATCATTTCTGGGAGAGAAAAATGTTCTGCAATTGTTTCCTCTAGCTATATTAGTTATTAATTAAGTAATAATAACCAATGATAATTTTTATATTTAACGTTGTATAATTGACATTGTTATTTAATTTATACGTTTGAAACGGTAAGCACACTTGAGCGTACTAAATCTCAAAGGCTTTAGAACTGCCAAAAAGGGGACTATTCAATATAAGAGACAAGGTCTCCAAACCCACTTTTAAGTCTTTAGAACTTTAGAACTGTTAAAACACACCAAACACGTTCCGAATACAAGACCTTTCAATTAGGAAAAGTTTCATTCAACACGGGAAAAAGGGATAATTGGATAACTATTTTCATTAATAAAATTACTTTTTTTAATATTAACTTTATTATAAACGAATATTTACTGTACAAGATGAGTTAAAGTCCCTATCCAAATTTTTACCCTACAAAAAAATCGTTACACAAAAATTCTATTAGACCTTTACAATCGTCCTGTTACACAAATATATTTTAATGACTTTTCCATGTACTCAGTTTTGACTGTATAATGATGGTAACAAATCATTAGCAAATAATTATAAATTAATTATTTGCTAATGATTATGCTAATGATAATGCAAATAATAATATAATGCAAATATTAATAATTGCTAATTACTAATTAGCAAATCATTAGCATATAAGGTGATTGGGAAAACGTCTTCTCCAGTGAGTAGCTTTGTCGCATTTGAACCTCCGACCACTCTTCCTGGTATGGCTTTGGAAATACTTACAATTCCGTTTACTATCAGAAGAACGGTTGTCGCCTGTCCGTCCCTCCCCAAACCATCGTGTAATTTGAACAGTCTGGGCAGTTGACTCCATCACGGCTTAGCCACCAGGCAGCGCCAGTCAACAGTAGCTGGCTGCCTTGAAAACGTTTCACATTTACATTTTTCAACATGTGTATTTTAATATTTTCTTTAGGAGAAATGTGACGAGTGCCCTTTGAGATATATTTTTTCAACGGTTTTGGTTTATTTTTTAAAACTATATGAAATTAGAACAATAGTTATTGGTATGAAAAAAATAAATTAAGGAATAAAATAATGAAAATCAGATAGCAGTGGGCTCTAAACAACTGTGGTCATGTTTAAAATACTCGTGCGTTCATAAATAAAGCTGACATTTTTATTTGACTATAATATTAGCCTGATAGAGAATAAAATCCTATTGGCAGGTGGAGGAGACTCATAAAGGCAAAGTTTTGTACGTACATCCTTATTTATGGTAACACTGAACTGTAAAATGTTTCCAATACTGTACAAATCCACTTGTTATAATATATGCGTTAAATATAAAATCAAATAACTGACTTTGACTCGCTTTCCTTGATATCCCACTAAAACCTAGTTTTGTATAGTTGTAAATATAATTGATGTGTCATTTTTTTCAGCTGTAATCTTCTAAAACCCGCAATAAGTTGTCGAGTGCAATTTTTAAAATAATATCTTTTAACAACTAAGAACTTTCTTTGACACACTTGGGATGGGAGAACAAAACTTTCTCAATTAGACTTGGACGAAGTAATAGTGTATTTGTATGCAAATACGTACTCCGTACAGTATTGACAATTTAGAAAGCCTGAGAAACATTGCTTGTTTGTTGACAATCTGTTGTACAGTTAAAATGCCATGTTTTATTTACTGATGTGTATATTTAAATTGTTCGCACGCAAGACACCGTTTGATAATCAGAAACAATTATTTTGAGGTTGTTATCAAACGCGTCCTTTCTAAATCCCCTGAAAAAGTGGATGGTCTCTTTCCAACTATGAACATGAATTTGAACATGAGTTGTTTTGAAATCATACAATCCTTAAAACAGATATTAAAGAGAAGCCTAAAATTGTGAATAATTTGTTTAATTTCTCTGGCATACATCAATTGTAAAAGAACATATCTCATGTATAGGCGTACAGCTGGTGGTCTTTGAACCTGAGTTTAAGATAACGTAGTTTTTTTTCATTTTAAGTATTCAACACTATGTTCACCTTGTACTGTATCGGTTCTCCTCCTTACTCTATGTGAATAAGTGTTTCCCGCGCAGATCAACAAAAGTAAGGTTAAAAAGATGATTGGCTTCTGCTTTAAAAAAAGTTGCACAACCCCTGAAGGAGTAAGGGCAGTATTAAGATAACTGTTCATTTTATCACGCATAAATTATTGCCTAATACAATACATAAAAAATCATACAAAATCTATTTTAATGATTTAGAAAAATTATTACGAAGACGTATTATATTCAGTCATTCGTGGAGGCTCAAGTTTGTGTACCATGGGAAGTGGGACATTGGGGGTGACAACGTAAAAATACCAACCATGCTAATTAGGGGTTGGAGATTAGAGAGAAATATAAAGAAGTATAGAAGTAGTATAAGAAGTAGTATAAGTAGAAGTAGAAGTATATAGTATAAGTAGAAGTAGTATAAGTATATAGTATAAGTAGAAGTAGAAGAAATATATAGAAGTTAGTTGCCAGATTCACTTTAGTGGGAATCCTTTAAACCGTAATGGGACTACCGCTGACCGATTAGGCTTCGGACAGCGGAGGGAAAGTTCCAAGGTTCGAATCACCAGCTGAGCTAAAGGTTGGTACTTCACTCGTTGAATAAATTTAACACACAGATCTGCAAATCCAAGTGAACTGGCGAGCGCGAAGGTTAAAAAAAATTCCGAACTTATACTGAAAATTTAAAGTCACCTAGAATTTGGAAATTTATTATTGAAGTCTCATTTTTCAGCTCACACTTGTCCGCCTGTAAATAAGTTTCTTAGATTTAGATTCTTAGATATGAGATACCGACACAATTTTGTGCGTATTTTTAAGCGAATATGAATGCTTACATGAGTGTAGGGTGAGCTTAGATGACCTGTGAAGTCCGGTTATTAACCGAGTTCAAATTCATGTCGCAGTGGCGTATTACCTCTCATCCAAATTCCAATTAATAAGTATTATTTCGTCTAAAATGGTTTGTTTTTAACGTTGAAAGAGAGCGAGTGCTTAGTTGTGAAAATAGTAATAATGTTTCGATGTAGTTGTAATCGTGTATATGAAATAGTATACTTTTCTGTGAACCTAACCTCAAACATGGATACATGAGGTACCTGCTCAAAGTCACTTATAAAGAACAAGTTACAAATAAGCTGTGCGAATTGTAAGTCTAATTTTCATGAGACATGTGTGAAAATTAGCAAACAGGACATAGATTCGATGTCTAATGAAGGAACTGCTTGGAGATGCGAACCTTGTGGCAGTTAACGGTGCAAGTGTTTTAGGTTAGAAATGCATCTAACAGAAGGAAATATGACCTGAAAAAAATAATGAAGTCCACCCAATCAACCCTTGACACGTTATAAGCCCACTCACTCAACCCTTAACACATGATGAGCCCACTCACTCAACCCTTGACACATGATGATCCCACTCACTCAACCCTTGACACATGATGAACCCACTCACTCAACCCTTGACACATGATGAACACACTCGCTCAACCTTGACACATGATGAGCCAACCTATTCAACCCTTGACACATGATGAACCCACTCACCCAACCCTTGACACATGATGAATCCACTCCCTCAACCCTTGACACATGATGAACCACTCACTCAATCCTTGACACATGATGATCCCACTCACTCAACCCTTGACATATGATGAAACCACCCACTCAAACCTTGACACATGATGAGCCAACCCATTCAAACCTTGACACATTATGAACCCACTCACTCAACCCTTGACACATGATGAACTCACTCGCTCAACCCTTCACACATAATGAACCCACCCGCTCAACCTTTGACACATGATGAACTCACTCGCTCAACCCTTGACACATGATGAACCCACCCACTCAACCCTTGACACATGATGAGCCAACCCATTCAACCCTTGACACATAATGAACCCACTCGCTCAACCCTTCACATATGATGAACCCACTCGCTCAACCCTTCACATATGATGAACCCACTCACTCAACCCTTGACACACGATCAGCCAACCCATTCAACCCTTGAAACATGATGAACCCACTCGCTCAACCCTTCACATATGATGAACCCACTCACTCAACCCTTGACACATGATGAGCCCACCCACTCAACCCTTGACACATGATGAACTCATTTGCTCAACCCTTGACACATTATGAGCCCACCCACTCAACCCTTGACACATGATGAACTCACTTGCTCAACCCTTGACACATTATGAGCCCACCCACTCAACCCTTGACACATGATCAGCCAACCCATTCAACCCTTGACACATGATGAACCCACTCGCTCAACCCTTCACATATGATGAACCCATTCACTCAACCCTTGACACATGATGAGCCAACCCATTCAACCCTTGACACATGATGAACCCACTCACTCAACCCTTGACACACGATGAACCCACTCACTCAACCCTTGACACGTGATGAGCCCACTCACTCAACCCTTGGCAAATGATAATTGGTCGGTAGCGTAGTTGGTTCAATCCGAGCTTCATGTGCTAAAGGTTCTCAGTTCATCCCAATCAGAGTCAATACATTTTGAGATGGATCAGCTGATAATCACCGGCTGTTCATTTGTCATTGGGCTATTAATTAATGACACTTTCTAAGGAGTAGTCGGCCTTAGTTTGTAACAATGACTACATTCGCTCATATACACTCATCACATTCATTCGAAATCCATATTCGTCCATATCTTGATGATCGGCGTCTTATGAATAAATAAATAAATAAAATAAAAATAACTACGAATGATTACACATAAAATACATATAAATCATAAAGCTATGAAAATTGTGCCATAAAACTAAATGGTTAGTTAAAAAATCAAGAGCTATTCAAAAATCAGTCTTAAATCTGGAAAACAGGAGTATTGCATATAAATGTAAATTGCCGTCAGATGTAACTTTGTTCTAAAAACTTTGCAATGTTTATTAAAATTATTCGATGCCTTTCAATAAAAAGTTTGTTCATATTCAAAGCATGTTCCCAGAAAACTAAATTCATGTAGCTTTAAAGGAACGTCATGTACAATATGTTACTTAAAATTAAATTTAAGGTTTGAAACTGTTACAACAGTAATAATGTTGGGTAATTACAATTAATTTTAAAATTAACCACTGGATGGTAAATGGAAAGATTAGTACCGTTCTCAAAACTCGACTTATGAATTGGTGAATTGTTGACACACTGATGTCAGTTCTACCCTAGATGACGTATGAACACTGACAGCTTGGCCTCCCTTGACTTGTTCCCCCACCCTTGTTGATGAAGAAAGTTACCGCTCGTTAGCTGAAAACAATATGACCGAGTTGAAAACAACCCCTATTAAATCCCCCGAACATCTACCCTCGAATCACGTATTATTAGGTTTATCAATATTCTTGTATCTCAGTAATCATTATCAAAATATGTTAATTTAATAAAAGTGAATCATATAATTAATAAATATCTGTGTAAGATATACAAGAGGGATTAAGAATAATGCTATACAAACTTGCCAAACTAAAATTATGTTAAGGAATAATATATGTTTCTTCCATTCAGGCTTTGCCTTGGAGGTGAATCATTTGTTCACTTGTTCCCTTTAATTTAAAAACAAAGACATCTCACTCAGTACAGGATTGTATTGTTCTAATTGTGTATGGTGTTCTGATAATAATTGATGTGGTTCTTATATTTATTTCATTTAGAATGTTTTTGTATAGGCTATATAAAATTTGTACTTTATACAACTATACACGTTCGAATTTAGTTATTAGTTTATTTGTGTGATTCTTATTTAATTGTATACAATAATTTATTTCACTATATAGATCTGCTTTTTGTGATTCATGATTGTGATATCGTAAAGCATTAATTATGTAAATTAACCTCAGATTTGTTTGTTTTACGATTGCGTAAAAGATCAGCTTTTGCATCTAGATTAATCTTCTCATTAAACCTTTGTACTCAAGTATTAATTATAAAAGTATTGTGTGTTATTTTAAACTTAGCATGTCAATATTTCTGTTGTGTGTCATTGTACTGTAATGTATTGTAGTGTATGAAAGAGTAAATAAATACATTATTATTGTTACTATAAAATTTATTTTTTTCTATTTTTTTTCTTTTCACAACGAAATTAAACTGCAGTAATAATTAAATCTATATGATGGATGGATTGAATTTGACGAGCCGGTGGCCGAGCGGTCTAAGGCATAAAGATTTTCAGCTTGGATTAGAGATAGCGCTGATTCGAATCCGGCCTAGACGGCAAGATTTGTCAGTAATATTCACCTTCTACTGTACTGATTCACCCCCTTACTCTGTCTGATTAAGTTCCTCGCACAGATCAATAGTCTATGAGGAATGGACAGAGTAAGTTTAAGAAGGAGATCAGCCTCTCCTTAAACAAATAATTTAAAATAACTGTACACTACTCCAAGTATTTAATAAGGAAAATATCAAATATTTCAGGAAGTTAAATTTATGTAGCACTTGTAGGATTTATTTGACTACAGTCTGAAATCTGCATGTATTGTATTACAGTTAGAAGTTACTCAATGTAGTACACTACATTGTCTGTGTTTCATGTACACTAAGCTCTACACTATAAAACCCACTTGTACTTCACTACAGTAGTTACTCATTGTAACTCACTGCAGTGTCTGTGTTGTGTGTTCACTACGAACCACACTATAAAACCCACCTATACTTCACTACAGTAGTTACTAATTGTAACTCACTGTAGTGTCTGTGTTGTGTGTTCACTACGAACCACACTATGAAACCTACCAGTACTTCACTACATTAGTTACTCATTGTAACTCACTGCAGTGTCTGTGTTGTGTGTTCACTACGAACCACACTATAAAACCCACCAGAACTTCACTACAGTAGTTACTCATTGTAACTCACTGCAGTGTCTGTGTTGTGTGTTCACTACGAACCACACTATGAAACCTACCAGTACTTCACTACAGTAGTTACTCATTGTAACTCACTGCAGTGTCTTTGTTGTGTGTTCACTACGAACCACACTATGAAACCTACCAGTACTTCACTACAGTAGTTACTCATTGTAACTCACTGCAGTGTCTGTGTTGTGTGTTCACTACGAACCACACTATGAAACCCACCAGTACTTCACTACAGTAGTTACTAATTGTAACTCACTGCAGTGTCTGTGTTGTGTGTTCACTACGAACCACACTATGAAACCTACCAGTACTTCACTACAGTAGTTACTCATTGTAACTCACTGCAGTGTCTGTGTTGTGTGTTCACTACGAACCACACTATGAAACCCACCAGTACTTCACTACAGTAGTTACTAATTGTAACTCACTGCAGTGTCTGTGTTGTGTGTTCACTACGAACCACACTATGAAACCTACCAGTACTTCACTACAGTAGTTACTCATTGTAACTCACTGCAGTGTCTGTGTTGTGTGTTCACTACGAACCACACTATGAAACACACCAGAACTTCACTACAGTAGTTACTCATTGTAACTCACTGCAGTGTCTGTATTGGTGTTCACTACGAACCACACTATGAAACCTACCAGTACTTCACTACAGTAGTTACTCATTGTAACTCACTGCAGTGTCTGTGTTGTGTGTTCACTATGAACCACACTATGAAACCTACCAGTACTTCACTACAGTAGTTACTCATTGTAACTCACTGCAGTGTATGTGTTGTGTGTACACTAAGAACTACAATATAAAACCCACATGTACTTCACTACAGTAGTTACTCATTGTAACTCACTGCAGTGTCTGCGTTGTGTGTTCACTACGAACTACGCTGTGAAACCCACATGTACTTCAATACAGTAGTTACTCATTGTAACTCACTGCAGTGTCTGTGTTGTGTGTTCACTACGAACCACACTATGAAACCTACCAGTACTTCACTACAGTAGTTACGCATTGTAACTCACTGCAGTGTCTGTGTTGTGTGTTCACTACGAACCACACTATGAAACCCACCAGTACTTCACTACAGTAGTTACTAATTGTAACTCACTGCAGTGTCTGTGTTGTGTGTTCACTACGAACCACACTATGAAACCTACCAGTACTTCACTACAGTAGTTACTCATTGTAACTCACTGCAGTGTCTGTGTTGTGTGTTCACTACGAGCCACACTATGAAACCCACCAGTACTTCACTACAGTAGTTACTCATTGTAACTCACTGCAGTGTCTGTGTTGTGTGTTCACTACGAACCACACTATGAAACCTACCAGTACTTCACTACAGTAGTTACTCATTGTAACTCACTGCAGTGTCTGTGTTGTGTGTTCACTACGAACCACACTATGAAACCCACCAGTACTTCACTACAGTAGTTACTCATTGTAACACACTACAGTGGTTGTGTTGTGTGTACACTACGAACTACACTATGAAACCCACCTGTAGGTCACTACAGTAGTTACTCATTGTAACTCACTGCAGTGTATGTGTTGTGTGTACACTAAGAACTACACTATAAAACCCACATGTACTTCACTACAGTAGTTACTCATTGTAACTCACTGCAGTGTCTGTGTTGTGTGTACATTACGAACTACGCTATGAAACCCACCTGTACATCACTACAGGAGTTACTCATTGTAACTCACTGCAGTGTCTGTGTTGTGTGTTCACTACGAACCACACTATGAAACCCACCAGTACTTCACTACAGTAGTTACTAATTGTAACTCACTGCAGTGTCTGTGTTGTGTGTTCACTACGAACCACACTATGAAACCTACCAGTACTTCACTACAGTAGTTACTCATTGTAACTCACTGCAGTGTCTGTGTTGTGTGTACATTACGAACTACGCTATGAAACCCACCTGTACATCACTACAGGAGTTACTCATTGTAACTCACTGCAGTGTCTGTGTTGTGTGTTCACTACGAACCACACTATGAAACCCACCAGTACTTCACTACAGTAGTTACTAATTGTAACTCACTGCAGTGTCTGTGTTGTGTGTTCACTACGAACCACACTATAAAACCCACCAGTACTTCACTACAGTAGTTACTCATTGTAACTCACTGCAGTGTCTGTGTTGTGTGTTCACTACGAACCACACTATGAAACCTACCAGTACTTCTCTACAGTAGTTACTCATTGTAACTCACTGCAGTGTATGTGTTGTGTGTACACTAAGAACTACACTATAAAACCCACATGTACTTCACTACAGTAGTTACTCATTGTAACTCACTGCAGTGTCTGTGTTTGTGTACATTACGAACTACGCTATGAAACCCACCTGTACATCACTACAGTAGTTACTAATTGTAACTCACTGTAGTGTCTGTGTTGTGTGTACACTACGAACTACGCTATGAAACCCACATGTACTTCACTACAGTAGTTACTCATTGTAACTCACTGCAGTGTCTGTGTTGTGTGTTCACTACGAACCACACTATGAAACCCACCAATACTTCACTACAGTAGTTACTCATTGTAACTCTTTGCAGTGTATGTGTTGTGTGTTCACTACGAACCACACTATGAAACCCACCAGTACTTCACTACAGTAGTTACTCATTGTAACTCACTGCAGTGTATGTGTTGTGTGTTCACTAAGAACTACACTATAAAACCCACCTATACTTCACTACAGTAGTTACTCATTGTAACTCACTGCAGTGTTGTGTTGTGTGTACACTACGAACTACACTATGAAACCCACCTGTAGTTCACTACAGTAGTTACTCATTTTAAGTAATTTTAAGTGGCTGTGTTGTGTGTACACTACAAACTACACTATAAATCTTGCCTATGTGTAACTTCAGTAGTTGTTCATTGTAACTCAATGGAGTGTCTGTGTTTGTATGTACACTAAGAACTACACTATAAAACCCACCAGTATTTCACTACAGTAGTTACTAATTGTAACTCACTGTAGTGTCTGTGTTGTGTGTTCACTACGAACCACACTATAAAACCCACCAGAACTTCACTACAGTAGTTACTCATTGTAACTCACTGCAGTGTCTGTGTTGTGTGTTCACTACGAACCACACTATGAAACCTACCAGTACTTCACTACAGTAGTTACTCATTGTAACTCACTGCAGTGTCTGTGTTGTGTGTTCACTACGAACCACACTATGAAACCCACCAGTACTTCACTACAGTAGTTACTCATTGTAACTCACTGCAGTGTCTGTGTTGTGTGTACATTACGAACTACGCTATGAAACCCACATGTACTTCACTACAATAGTTACTCATTGTAACTTACTGCAGTGTCTGTGTTGTGTGTTCACTACGAACCACACTATGAAACCCACCAGTACTTCACTACAGTAGTTACTCATTGTAACTCACTGCAGTGTATGTGTTGTGTGTTCACTACGAACCACACTATGAAACCCACATGTACTTCACTACAGTAGTTACTCATTGTAACTCACTGCAGTGTATGTGTTGTGTGTTCACTACGAACCACACTATGAAACCTACCAGTAGTTCACTACAGTAGTTACTCATTGTAACTCACTGCAGTGTCTGTGTTGTGTGTACACTACGAACTACACTATGAATCCTGCCTATGTGTAACTACAGTAGTTGTTCATTGTAACTCAATGGAGTTTCTGTCTTTTTATGTACACTACGAACTACACATGTAATTCACTACAGTAGTTACTCATTGAAACTTACTACAGTGTCTTTGTTGTGTGTAAACTACGAACTACACTATGAAAGTTATCAGTGTTATTACAGCAGCTACTTTTCAGACATAGGCATGTAAAAAACGCTTTATAAAAACTGTCTCTGTAGTAACAATGTACTAACCAGAATGTTGTCCATACACAGGAATTAACGTGAATAGTTAGGATGCCGCAGAAGAAAAATGTGGACTGCTTGGAGCATATTCGGCAAAGCATACCACGAAACGACCTCTATGACAGGGAGAGAAATACGGTGGCATCCCAGGCATTCTTGGAGGATAAAGTCGTTCCCTGCAGCCTTCCCTTGTGGGAACACGGCTATTCCAGCCGTCTAGCCTTACCTCTACAACAGTTACACCTAATATGCTTTAAAATTTCGGTTTATTTTTTGTTCAGTTATCTTTTATAAGCTTCAGTATATGTCTAACATATAATCTATTTCACCACTTTGCCAATATTATATTACACATATTTCTTATCATATCGTAATATATTCCCTTCAGCTTTTTTAGTAGTTAATATTTCTATTCCTTGACCGAACTATGGAGTGATTTTACAATGAATGCATTTTTCTATTACATTTAATTAATTATTAAGTAATTTAAAATGCCCATATCACTTTTAGTGGGGAGAGCCCAATTAAGGCACAGTTCCCCTCGCCTGCTTAGACGAGCCCATTCTTGTTTTGTAGGCAAATTGGACCACCGGCTTAACGGGACGTCCGAACCACGGGAGTGACACAGGGGTAAAAATCATTATGGTCATAACGGGAATCGATCACGGTCAGGCTGCGTGGCAAGGCCATTTAGTTACGGCCGCTCCCATAAATATTAAATTATGATATAGTATACTCTAGTATGTGTCCTAACGCTTAGGAATCTATAACAGCTACATAAAATCAATTAACGTTAACAAAACACATAAGATGAATAGATTTATTTTTAATTCAGTTTTAAGTGTAATCTACTAAGTGTAATTTTTTCATTATGTTTATATATATTGGGTTTCTGGCGTTTACATAGAGGTGAATATATTTTTTTTATAAAAAGTACGGAACTGAGAAGTAAATAGGTCGAAATGAAAATATATTATGGCCAGTAAGTATTGACTTGTACAAATTCCAATAATGACCGTTTTGTAATAGATCAAACACAAACCAGAGGGAGGAATATATATATATATATATATCAATAAAGTAATAAACATGACTCATGATGGGTTCACCCATCCAACCCTTGACACAAGAGTCGTTGTCCCAACTACACAGCTGTTGAATCACGAGAGTTCACCCATTTAACCTTGACACAAGACTCGTTGTCCGAACCACACAACCGTTGACTCATGACTCATGAGAATTCACCCACTCAACCTTGACACATGACTCGTTGTCTCAACCACACAACCGTTGACACGTGACTCATGAGAGTTCGCCCACTCAACCTTGACACATGAATCGTTGTCTCAACCACACAACCGTTGACACGTGACTCATGAGAGCTCACCCACTCAACCTTAACATAAAACTCGTTGTCCCAACCACACAAATGTTGACTCATGACTCATGAAGAGTCCACCCACATAACCTGTAACACATGACTCATGAGAGATCACCCACTCAACCTGGACACATGATTCGTTGTCCCAACTACACAACCGTTGACTCATTACTCATGAAGAGTCCACCCGCACAACCTGTAATACATGACTCGTCCAAACAAACCTTGACACATGATTCATGAAGAACTTACCCACTCAAACCCTGACACAGACTCATGAAGAGCTTATCCACACAACCTTGACTCATGGAGAACTTTCCCACACAAACTTTGACACATGAAGAACTCACCCACTGAAACTTTGATACATGAATCATGAAGAGCTCACCCACACGAACCTTGACACATGACTCATGAAGAGATCGCCCACACAAACCTTGACATATAACTCATGAAGAGCTCACCAACACAAACCTTGAAACATGACTCATGAATAGCTCGCCCACACAAACCTTGACACATGACTCATGAAGAGCTCGCCCTCACAACCTTGACACATGACTCATGAAGAGTTCGTTTACACAAACCTTGACACATGACTCATGAAGAGCTCGCCCACACAAGCCTTGACACGTGACTCATGAAGAGCTCACCCACACGAACCTTGACACATGAATCATGAAGAGCTCGCCCACACAAACCTTGACACATGACTCATGAAGAGCTCGTCCACATAAACCTTGACACATGACTCATGAAGAGCTCACCCTCACAAACCTTGACACATGAATCATGAAGAGCTCGCCCTCACAACCTTGACACATAACTCATGAAGATCTTGTCCATACAAACCTTGACACATGACTCATGAAGAGTTCGTTTACACAAACCTTGACACATGACTCATGAAGAGCTCGTCCACACAAACCTTGACACATGACTCATGAAAAGCTCGCCCTCACAACCTTGACACATGACTCATGAAGAGTTCGTTTACACAAACCTTGACACATGACTCATGAAGAGCTCGCCCACACAAACCTTGACACATTACTCATGAAGAGCTCGCCCACGCAAACCTTGACACATGAATCATGAAGAGCTCGCCCTCACAAACCTTGACACATGAATCATGAAGAGCTCGCTCTCACAACCTTGACACATAACTCATGAACATCTTGTCCATACACACCTTGAAACATGACTCATGAAGAGCTCACACACTCAAACCCTTACACATGACTCATGATGACCACTAAACACGTTAAGCTAAATTAACTAGTTTGTTTTATTGCTAGAGTGTTTGCTTCTAACACCGTCTATATATCGGGAAGACGGGTTGTGCGCCAGTATAGATAACCAACATAACTTAAACTTTGGAAAACTGCTACTTCCCATCTCCGAACATGGGTCCAGGAAGGACCGACCCAAGTCATCAAACTGTCATTCACGGCTGATTTCAACCGTTCCTTCTGCAATATATAAGTGAACATGCTGAGATGACAAATCAACTGTAACGTTTTTCACTAAAAGTTATTTTTTATACTACAAACAAGCTCAAGATTTGAGAATCGGTCTGGGTACATTGAGAAAAAAATAGTTAACATATATTTTCAGGACGAGAGTCATTTTTACCCCTCATCTCACCTCAGTGTAATTACCTAGTTGGCGTTCTTATAATTGCCGTGAACCTAAACAGTGTGGATGTAATTACAAAAATTTGGGCGGCAACTACAATAGGAAGTTGTTTTACCTTGGTTTCAATACGTGAAATTAGTTATTTTTTGTGTTAAAAATAATCAATATTATTAACCACGGCAAAATGTATTTTAAGTATATAACAAAAGGACGTTGACATTTATTTATACAGTTCCTGTAAGCAATATATTTGTAAGTTCCTTTTTCTATTTCCAAATGTAAATTAAACGTTAAAATGTTCTATACATTGTAAATATCTATAATGTGGTCCCCAACGTATATTGAAACCATATTAAAACAAAGCCAGTTATTTCAACAATGTTTATATTGACAAAACGCGTATTCATGGTATGAAGTTTGACATTATTAACAATTATTATTTAGGTTATCTTAAACATGAATGTTCCTATTTTACTTTCGTATCGTAAAAAAGTGTCATATACAAAGTAGGCTACGTTAAAATTATATATGAAAAGATAGTAGCTTTCAAATTTGATTAAAAATGAGCTTTAAATATTTATTATACAGACAAACCTAGCTATAAAACCATTAGCTATAAAACCATTAGGTATCACTCCTCTACCTGCAAGTATAAAATGCTAAATATTAATATTCTTTAAGTACTTTATAACTAAATAAATGTTATTCAGAGTAAGAAACTTTTAAAAGCTTATTTGTTTGATAGTATGTTCTATTTCATATTTGTATTTAGTGTCTTTCTCTCTATAATATTTAGGGGAAAAACTTTTCCAGTTATTTTTATATTAATTGAAACTTTCAAAAGTCGATGTTCTTTTTCCAAGAAAAGTTTAGAGTACAAAGTGAAACAATTGTTTTCAACTGGACAATAAACAATTCCTCCATTCGGATTTGGAAGTATTGTCCTTGCTCGATTCGCCCTCTTTACATTAAGAAAATACAGTAATAATGTTTAACGGAAAATGTTTTTCAAAATGTTGTTATTTTAGTTTTTGTTTGTATCTTATACTTCCAACTTGGATCGTTTCATACCATTTACAGCCTATTTCAAATTCTTGAAATATTAGTTTTTCTTTTATCAGATGAAAATAATTTATATAGTCCACGAATAATTATTATTAACTTGAAGGTGTCCAAAATTTCTTAGTTACAGTAGGTATTTAAAAGTTTGTAAAAAATAGGTATCTTAAAGATGAATGCATTTATAAAAATCAGTTAATATATAGGTAATATTAGGCCAGTTTATAAAAATACTAGACTGGTTTATACATGCTTTGGTTATTCATTAAACTACTATAGTAAATTTTGAGGTTAGGTTTAGAGAACCTAACCTAATTTACTGTAAGATGATAGAATATGACTAAATGTATGTTATATGAGGGATAGAGTATCAGCAAACTTACCTAAGAAGATCAGACATCTAACAAAGTATACAGATAACCTACAAATACACAATACATTTCACAACATTTATTGTCACTAACATCACAGTCTTAACAATTTAGTCATGATAAGGGCGACGCTAGCGCTACAAGTAGCCACCCAGCACAACTACATTTATTACCATTGTATCTTGCAAACAAGTAAAAATAACAATAGAAAAAGTGAAATGACAGATTAATCATTGGTCATTTGACATTTACTAATCACAGCTGTGGATGTACACAGTGCAAAAATACGCACTGTTGCTGGCTGGCCGCTAGGATCGCTAGCGTCGTGCTTGCCTCCAACACCTAACGTCGTGGCTGTGTATTGTTGACTGTGCCAACATCTTCATCAGGTGACGAGAGAGACTGACTCAGTTCTAACTGTTCCTGGGCAGGGTGGGGGCGGGGTCCACTACAGAGTATACCACAGATTTTACGCAGTTTCCACATACTACAGTTTGCGAGTGAGAAAAGGAAGTATATCTGATGTTATTTGGAGGGAAACGGAACTTTATGACCCATAAGTGTATCATAATTCTTCTGAGTTGGATATGATGGAATGGGGTGGAAGTTATCTGACTACTTTATTGGTGTAATATTGATCAACATTTTAGTTATAGAGAGGGGTATTGTCAGAAACAGGTTTTTCAGGAATTTTAATTTTGCAATCATGCATACACGGAGGGTTTCAAAAATGGGCAAACAAAGAGAATTCGAAATTAAAATTTACTCATTTTTAATTTTGTGGTGTACGTGAAAATATGAAACTATTTACTCTTTCACTGTACAGACAAACTCTTCCTTAATTTCTTTGATTTCTGTGAAATTCCTTCATGCTCAAAGACCGTAAAATTCTAATGTATATTTTTAAAGCGAGAAGCCATGGCGAAGAAGCCATTAGACGATTGGTGATAGCACACCCTCAGATATTCAAAGACTTGATTCATATGCTGTCAGAGATAAGGCCATCCCTTTTGACCTAATCCTCACTCTTCTGCCTTCTTGAAATCGTGTTGTTTTTTAAATATGTAGATAACATTTAATATAATATTTATATAATTTTAATTTTGTGCATTTAAAATAAAATGTATAATATTTCGCATACAAAATATATTTACAATCGGGTTATTTAGTTCACTCACTTTATAAACTCATTACTTGACCGATTTTTATGAAATTTTATTTATTCAACAGCGTTAAAGTTTAAATATTATTCTTTTGGAGATTAATTTTAATTGACCAGCTGGCGACATAAGCAAATGTTAAATGGTCCAAAAAATTATCAAGTTAATTATAAAAGAGCGAATATTGGTTGTCTACAATTATTATACTGTAAATAGAGTGCAAATCAAGTGCAATAACTGAGCTACTATAAATTAATTTAAATAATATGATTTTACTTAAATACAGTTCAATTACTAATATTTTAAGTAAAAAGTTACATGCCGAGGTGTGATGAGCTCAGCGAGTGACAGTGGCAAGCGAAGTGTGCAGGGGTGTCCCCTAGTTTTAATTTATTTTTAACTGACGATATTCGGTATTCTAAATTAGGAACTGAATAAATCTAGTCTGATACCATAGTTGATTGTGCTAGGTCAGTATTAAATGTAATTTTTAATTTTCTACACAAGGGAGATCATCATTTTACTTTCTATAGGATTTAAATATATCCGAAGAATCATTTATGTTGACGCCAGTATTTGAGTGTACTTTGCCAGGATGAAACGACTAAGTTTTTGAAAACAAAATTTGAAGGTTTAGTTTTTTACGAATGTGGATAATCCTATAGGAGACAATTGGTATGTTTTAATGAAATGGTTATAATCCCTTTAATGAATGGTTGTAATCCATGATGGTGCAATGTATAATTGATAGCTTTTTCTTTTTTGTTTGCATTTTTGTTTTCAGACAAAATACAACTTATATATTTCATGATCACCTTCTCACAAAACTTTCAATCTGCCGTTTTACCTCCAAGTTTCTCAAAACCGTTTAACCCTTTTTAGTTTTGATTGTATACAAGGGGGAAAACAAACTATTGTTTGTACTTGTACTATTGTTTTTGGGAAAACAAACAATATTAAATTATAAGTTACACGACCAGTTTCTCATTAACAATTTAGAAGTTCACCTCCACATGTTGGATGTCAAATAGCTCCCAAAAGTTTTTAATGTCACATACGATAATGTTTGTAATTGCATAATGATTGGTGTGGTTAAATCCCTCTAAATGAATAATGAAGAAAAGTATTTTTTTTTTTTTTTTATATTTATTTATTCATAAGACGCCGATCGTCAAGATATGGGCGAATATGGATTTCGATTGAGTGTGATGAGTGTAGATGAGCGAATGTAGTCATTGTTACAAACTAAGGCCGACTATTCCTTAGAAAGTGTCATTAATTAATAGCCCAATGACAAATGAATAGCCGGTGGTTATCAGCTGATCCTTCTCAAAATGTATTGACTCTGATTGGCATCGAACTGAGAACCTTTAGCACATGAAGCTGGGATTGAACCAACTACGCTACCGACCAAGTAATAGGAGAGACTCAAAAGCCACCCTGTACCATAACAATTACACGAATACATCAATGTCATGTCATGCACCTGTAAAGGGTACCATAATCTGACCTTGCGAATAGATGCCAGTTCTTACCCCAATCCCTTTAAATAGTGTAAAATATCTCCCAAGGTAGACATCATAATCCATAACTTTAATCGCCAAAGGTAAATATACGCAGCAGTCTATTCCCGTTTGGAATCATACAGTATATGACAGAAAGCAATTAATTATAAAATGTAATCTTACTTTTATTTTCAATATTATTAAGACAAAAATAAAAGATGTTATACTGGGTGAAATAAGGTGTCCTGGCAGTTAATTTCCGATTCTATACCTAATCAATAGCCAAAATTAGAGGGTTTTTTTCAAAATCCCCTCCTTCTAGTGAATTTGTCTATTTCTGTTAAAACACTTTATAAACTTAGGCAGGTTTCACCAACTGATTTAGAACTTTCCAAACTTCTTGACAGTTACATTACTAAAAAGAAAAAAAACAATTCAGTTAAATTTAGCGTAGTTAAATTAGTGGTAGTTTTTAATTTGTTGGCAATAATTTTGAGCCCACACAATATTTTTAGAGTTAAAAATTTTAAATAGCCACCTTATGGGAATGGATTAGGATAACTCAATTGCAATTTTTTATCCTTTTATAACGGTGATCTAAAGAAATATGCAAAATTTCCAAGTCAATCAGTCAAACCATTCTTGAGTTATTATTTTGTTAAACAAAATAAAAACACTAAAAGAAGCATTGTTGTATTATATCACTTTTATTTCCTTGAAGTTGTAATCTTGTAATTGCTATAAAAATATATCTGAAAATATAACATTTGTAAGAGGTTAAATTTTAACTAAAAAACTTGTATACTAAACTTTCTCAATCAGACTTGCACAGCCATTGTGTATTTGTATGCAAATCAAATGCATTTCGTAAAACATTGCAAGTTAATGCAGCGCTTGAGAAAATATACAGCTGTTATTGTTCCAGTTTGTTTTTAGATTGGCAACATTGGATGTTATATATTGCTCTATCATAGATATACTGAACATCAAATGATAAAATCTATCATTTAAGATTTAACATTTTGTAATTTATTTCGACTCGCAAGTTGTTGATACCTGACATAATTACTTCTCGTTCAGAACTCCACTCCAAAATCTCCATAAAACTGTGTGTATTTTTTTTTTAGTGTTTTTTATTTATTGCAAATAGGAGAAATAAAAAGCACTAATGTTTTCTTCCTACTGTGTAATCCTTGGAAATGTTTGGAGTGTACCAAATAACAGTCAACTATTGATGAAAGTAATTTTTTGAATTTGATTGTTTTTGATGATCGTAAATTTTTTGATATATATTATTATTATTTATTTTTTATTTTTTTTTTTTTAACATGAAGTGTTTGAAACCCAGGATTAGTGCAAATAAAAAACAATAAGAAATGTTTTATTTATAAAAAGAGTCATTTTTAACAACAGTAACCTTTAAATTTCTATTTCCTAAGTTTTTCGACGGAGTTCAAAAAAACCAAAATTTGCTATATTTTAACAACATGTCACAAGCATGTCTGGTGCTTTGGCAATCAGATCTGTACTTGTACAATCACTGTCAGCACTAGTGGCGCAGTGCTGTAATCCACCTACTTGGGGACAATGCTTTGGGGAGATTGTAGGCGATAGGTTCAATGTTTGGTCCTCCTAATACCAACATGGGGTCCGCTCAATGGTTGTCAACTTGGACACTACTAGAGAAGTCTGGGGTGTCCGTATTTGGTAGTAGTCAGGGTCCAGATGTAGTGTTAGGAATTGAACTGGGCGTTAGATTTGTCAATTAGCTGAAAATCAGACCAACACTATGTGGTTTGAATTGGGATTGTACTTAAAGCTGTAGGTCCCTTAGTTGCACTGGCTATTCGGCTATTAATAAATAGCTCTTTCTGAGGAACAGTTGACCTTAGTAGCAATGACTATCGTTCATCCAAACGGATTCGCACATCCACCTCATATTCACCCTAAAGCTGTACAATCTGAAAAATTATTTTCCATCACGCTAACTAAATTGTCATATTTATTTTATTAGTGTGAAAGATAAATAATAAATGCAGATTATTTATTTTATTATTTTTTTAAAGGGACAAGTATGTTAAATTTTATGTGTTATATGACAAAGAAGTGACATGAATTTAAAAAAAGCAATTTTGGTCAAGGTTAATTTCAAATTTCAAGGCTTTTCTACAAAATATCATTGCAAATCTGAAATTTGGCAGTTTTGTTTTATGACTAATGATTTACTACTTTTAGGAAATAAATATAACTGCACTATTTTTAAAATGCGTTATTTATTTGGATTTTTAAGGACCAAAATTAGTTTTTAGACTTTTCCTGGCGGTTGCTCAAATGTTTACAAGAATGACAACATTTCAAAATACTGTGTCTTCTGAAAATGTTGTAGAATGTGTACAAAGTGAGTAAGTGAATTAGTGGGTGAATGTGTATACATATTGCCCATAAATACAGCTATATTTATGGGCAATATAAATATCAGTTACCGTACATTAAGAACACTCAGTGGCCTTTGCTCATACAAAAAATTCTGCTTATATCTGACAGAGAGATAGTGTCATTGTCCGCTCTCAACTCACTGTCTTGGAAGTGGTCACACAATTCATTACTAGTGGCATACCAAATACATAATAATATGGAACTTTGGTATTTATTAACAACTAGTTCTTCCGGCGTCAACCGTGTCAAAGGACTATTTACAATATGTACAGTTCCAGACGTTTTGCCCATGCTACGATGTGGCATCCTCAGTGGTTAGGCTGAGAGTGAGCTAGTGGTTAGGCACTCTCAGCCTAACCACTGAGGATGCCACATCGTAGCATGGGCGAAACGTCTGGAACTGTACATATTGTAAATAGTCCTTTGACGCGGTTGACACCGGAAGAACTAGTTGTTAATAATGACTCCAGCTGCTTAAGCTTACCAACTACCAACAGTTTTTCTAAAGCAACTTCAAATATTCCAAAAATATTATTATAATTATTCTGATTGGTTTATCAATTTTATACAATATTTATTTACATGTTTAATTAATTTCGGAGTTAATAATGAGCTTGCAGCTTCACAGTTACTTTTTAGTAAAGTGTGGCAATCTCATAACAGATTGGGGTGAATTCACCCTGATTTAACGGACAATCGGCTTTAACGGACTAGAGCCTGCCCCATATAGTCCGTCAAATAGAGGGTTTACTGTAAAACTATAACATAAATAGATTTCACAATTTAGAATCTATTTGTTAATACAAATATAAAATAATTATTACTTAACGTTTTGAATACATACAGTGGTGTTGACCCACTTATCCACACATACACATACAGTGGTGTTGACCCCACCTACCCACACATACACATACAGTGGTGTTGGCCCACCTACCCACACATACACATACAGTGGTGTTGACCCCTCTTACCCACACATACACATACAGTGGTGTTGGCCCACCTACCCACACATACACATACAGTGGTGTTGACCCACCTACCCACACATACACATACAGTGGTGTTGGCCCACCTACCCACACATACACATACAGTGGTGTTGACCCCTCTTACCCACACATACACATACAGTGGTGTTGACCCACCTACCCACACATACACATACAGTGGAGTTGACCCACCTACCCACGCATACACATACAGTGGAGTTGACCCACCTATCCAAACATACACATACAGTGGTGTTGACCCACATACCCACACATACACATACAGTGACGTTGACCCATCTCCTTAAACTCACAAAAGGATTCAGTACAAGTAACTCTAGGTGTATGGGTGGACGAGTGGGTCGATACTTTTATTATTATTCATTTCTAAAACTCCAATCATAGAGATATGGGCGAATATGAGGGGTGAGTAAGTGTGATGAGTGTAGATGAACGAGTGTAGTCATTGTTACTACCTGAGTTCAACTTAGCTCAGAAAGGACTATTTATTAATAGCTAAATAGCCAGGGCACCTATGGGACCTACAGCTTTACGTGGAATCCGAACCACGTAGTGTTGGTCTTGTTTTCAGCTAACTTACAAGTCTGACACTCAGTTATCTTCCTTAGACAACATCTGAACCTTAACTAACATCCAACATGGACACCCCAGACTTCTCTAGTAGTGTCCACGTCGATGGCAACCATTGAGCGGACGCTGTGTCCTTTTTGTAGGTGTATGTGTGGAAGGGTGGGGCAATACCACCAAATTTCTAAAATATGGAACTCATTTATACGATCTAACTTTTCTTTTTTTTTTTTTTTTTTTAATGTTTGAATCAAAATAAACCATATATTCAAAACAGGTCTCAAGTCACTATCAAATACTAACTTTAAAATAGCTATGAAAGTTGCTCATTTGTTTGGGATCATATTTACATTATCTATGAAATGTCATAAACTTTTAGCTAGAAATAATGTAAACAGACCAACAGGAAGATTGGAAATAACAATTTGTAGAACATATGGTCTCCAAGGACCTGTCTCATCACTAACTTTATCCAACATAAGCTGTGTTTACTTCGGTCCATTCTGTTCTGAACAGATAGACAAACAGAAACTCATTTAGAACTAACAGACATCATCAGAAAATGTTATCGCTTAATATAGTAATAATTCTGTTTCAGTATCATTTAAAACTGGGGCTAAGGAGCCTTTTAATTATTTAAAAAGTTGTTAATATTTACTAATTACTTTAAAAGTTTGTGATAAAGATAAAGAAAGGTAAGGTTACCAATCACAAAACACCTATTTTCTAGGTGTCTTTCATGTGTTTTTTATTCCATATTATTTAAACTTAGGCATTTAGTTAAATAAATATAATTTTGAACGTATGGTTGCATATCGCAGCATTTCCCAATACTACCTTATGTCCAATATTTTTCCTATTATTAAATTAGAAGTTCTAAATATATAGTATACTTAAATATAAAATGTCATTTATTTCTGGCTGCTTAGATTGCAACCTACTGAAAGCACCCATGGGAGAGAGATTCATCAAGTGGTGTAAGTATGAGAAAGAACATCTGTGCCCCCACTGAGTTATTCTATTAATTTAATGTTGTCATGGAAATTAGGTAGACGGTAGGCTGTATGCTGGCAGCACGGTAGGAAGCCCCACCCACTATGTCATCAGTAGCAGTGACCATTGATTGGTTTGATCAACACTAACAAATCAAGCATAGAGCAGTTGAAGTTGAACACTTGAAGGCACAAGTTAGTCACACCTGTGATATACAGCAGTGGAGTGGTGGAACGTTTTCTGCTGCTGAAACCCCTATATGCGCTAAATTTAACATGAAGGTTGTTTTTCGTAAATTGTAAATCATCTGTTTGTTCAATATTTAGGTCTATCACGTCAATAGCACTGTATGTGTAAGGGTGGGTTGGTGGGTCATGCCACTGTTTGAGTTGGTTGTTAAAAAAATATATTCTTATTCTTACATATGAGACGCCGACACAACCTTGTTGGTATTTTAAGGCAAATATGAATGATTATATGAGGGTAGGATGAGTGTGGATGAGTGTAGTCTAATTACATAATTGGCGAGACTGTAATAGTCCTCACTCTTGGAGTTACTTAAAGATTCAGCCACTTTAATTACTTGGCAAGGTTGGACATTTGAAAGTTATGTTTCAATACCTTACACATCTGGCCATCTATTTATAAATAAATAGTAAATAAATTAATAGCTTATACACAGAAAACTTAAATCTAAATAACAGAGAAATATATTGAGATATTTTGTTTTTGTCTATGAGTTTAAGAATTCATCTACAGAATAGAATGCTTGTGTTAGCAGCCATTTCGAAACTTTAGCTTTAAATTCCTTAATGCATAACAATCTCAATACCGCTGGCAATTTGTTAAAGAGTTTTATTTGCAAATACTTATGACTCTTAGCATACTTACCCAATCTTATGACTGGTAAAACTAAATCTTTGGCATGCATGGTATGATAATTGTGTCCATTTGTAAAGTCAATAAAATTTATTTATTGACTTTACAATAAATTAAAGTTATTCAAGTTATTAAAAAATTCGTTAGTATCAAGAACTTAACGAGATATTTAAAAGTAGTAACTTGCTTATCTTGGTGTTACCCCTCCCTCAATAACTTAGTATATTGCGTAGCAACTGACTTAAGTCTTATTTGCCAAGTGTGTCTACAGTAGTTTCTCAATACAACACTTGGGAGCGCTCAAGTGCTCTGTTATCTGAACACACTCACTGAATACAATCCACTCCCAATTTCAATTACGTAGATATATTGCTCTTAATATTTATTGTTGTTGTACTGTATCACCACCACTGTGTGTGAGCCTATAAATGATCAATGGAATGTAAGCAGTCTTATATGTATCTTAAAAACAATATAATTAAATTTAGGGTTGAAGAGAACAATTTCTATATCTTAGTTTAATTTATTGTTGGCCTATATTTAATTAAACTTTGATTAGTTTTTGAAGGTATAATATCTCATTTGGATCTAATCTGTTTTAAAATTTGGAACTATTTGTGGGGTTCGTGAAAAAATGTAACTTAATATTTGAAGCATAAAAGTCAATTATGATAAGAATTTTTTAAACTTTTATTTAAATAATTTTAAGTCTTAATTTATCAAACTATACTTTTGGAATTAGTCAAAACTTCCTAACATTTACTTGACAGTTTAAAATTTAAAAGCCGAAGGCCGGAAGCCACAACTCAAGTTGTTGAAGGTTGTTTACATAAAATGTAGCTATATGTGATTAATTGAACGGCTCTTTATGAAGATTATTTTTTCCATACTTTTACTTCATAAAATAAGTGTTTCATATGTACATTCTTTAGAAATGTAATTAATTGAACATCTGTTTTTATTTAGATGTGTATATGAAAGTTTTCTTCAAGTCACATGAGTATGAATATATTGTTGAATTGAATTAAAATTAAAGTATATAAAACACATCTAAATAAAAATATATGTTCAATTGATTGCATTTCTATGGTATGTACAGACAATACACTTATTTTATATAGATAAAAGTATAGAAACAATAATATTCAAAAATAGCTGTTCAATTAATCACATAGCCAGATTTTATGTAAACAACCTTCAAACTAAACTATTTCAATTATTATTTCTTTAACAAGCGTTGTACATTTTTTAAACAATCTGACATAATAAAGGGGAAGGGAGCCAGTTTGTGCCAGTAACCTGGTATATTAATTTTTAAGCAGTGTTGGAACAATTTCATATACAATTTCATATAACAATTTCATTTCAACTCGTATATATATATTCTTTTTTTTAAACTATACCTTCACAATAAAATTTAAGTCAAATTATGTTTTTCATGTTTTAGAGAGTTAGTTAAGTTTTAATTTGGTTTTAGTTTCAAAATTGTTAGTCAATTTCTTTTATTATAAAGTTACTTTTATTAACAGAGTCTGACTAACCCAGGGTCACAGTCAGAGGCATTTAAACAAGAACCCCCCTTGAAAAATGGATCTTGGGGTTAATAGCAAAACACTTGCTTAGCTATATAAAAAGAAGTTGCTACATAAAAGAACTGAATAGCAACTAACTTTGTTATATAGTCAAAACTTCAAAAGAGAAATTGTCACACTTGTCAAGTTTTCTTGTTAGCTACGCATACAAAATACATGTCCTCAGTAAGTCAGTTTAAACTCAATAGTTTATCCAGAGACAAACACACATTTTTATCTTTCTTCAGTTATGAAGTCTATAAATAAGTCAGTGGGGGACATTATAGTGAGAAATTTGTTATGACAACAATTTTTTTGCAACTTTATCAATTTCATATTCCATTTGTTCATGACATCCCCTTATCCCAAAAGTAATTCTCAAGACTGATACTTGTTATACGACATTATACTTTCATTCTTAAGACAAAAAGAGACTTTCAACCACCCTAATGTTTCTTACCTTATTGTAGGTTCAAGTGGTGCAGTGTGTAACTCAGTTATTTGGGGACAAAGAGAAGATTGTAGACAATCGGTCCTACGCTCGGTTCTCATAGTAACCACTCAATGGTTGCCGTGGACATGGACATTACTGGAGAAGTCTTGGGTGTGAGTATTGAGTGGTAGTCAGCATCTGGATGTTAAGTAGGGGAGAGAACTAAGTATCAGGCTTGACAATCAGTTGAAAATCAGGCCAATACTATGTGGTTTGGATTCCATGTAAAACTATAAGTCCCTTGGTTGCCCTGACTATTAATAAGTGGTCCTTTCTGATCCAAGTCAAAGCAGGTGAAGCTTGATTTTATACATAAATTTAATATAATAAATTTCAAATAAGAAGCAACTTTAAAAGACACTTAATTATAACAATAAAAAACCAAAAAGTATTGAACTTAATTTTCGATGGTTCTGGCACTGTTGTGTATTATTGAAGTACGAGATCAATTTGAATTTTGTTTTCATCCAATATTATTTTCTTGCAGAAAAACATACATTTATCTTTTTATGTTCAATAATTTACAAAAATAATAAGAGAATTAATGTTCAATAAAACAACTTATTATAATTGTTTTCTTAATTAACAGTTTTATATTTACAAATAAATAAATAAATAATTAAGAACTCATCCTTAAATCTTTCAAGATCTAAAAGATACTCTCGTCTAATTGTGAATCATCAACAGTAAGACCTTCTTCATGAGGAGGTTTCTCAGGGATTTCCTCCGTCAGATTGTTGTTTGCAGACATCTTCTCAACTTGTTCAATGTTTGCATAAATTTCTTTCTCAACGTCGATCTCGTTAAATATTTCTTGAATTTTCATTTTCAAAGGTTCTTCTAACGCAAGCATAATTTGATTACGGAGCAGATTTGGTAATATGTTAACTATGGCTTCAATCACGTAGTCTAGGGTACCTGCTCCATCAAACTGCAACTGAAAGTTCCCGAGGGAGATGTGGAGGCTTTCTAGGTTTGGTCTTTTCCTGGCATCAAGTGATTGATTTACTCTAATCTCCCCCTCTATGTATTCTATGTCAAATGATATTTTTCCAATTGTACTTATCAAACCTGCCATTGATACTTCCCACTGACATTTTCCCTTTAACTCCTTAGTGCCAGCTGATACCCCTATATAAACAGTGTTGTTCTCCATCTCTACAGTTATATTCCCCACTCTGTAGAATGATGATATGCCAGAAAGCCATATTTGGGTCACTTCAAGACCCAGCACTCCTGTAGTATGTGTAAAATCGTCCAATTTAAAAGGATCTAATCCTTTCTGGCGGACAATTTTCCTTGCTTCCGCAATACACACGTCTAAAGGTGATAGTGAATTTGGAAATGTCAGAGGAAGGCCTCTCAAATTTTTATTTGCATCAACTAACATTTTCGAGTTCACCTCTTTTAAAATAAAAGGCTTTATGGCGTCAATGATCAAAGTTCCAGCGGAATTCATTGCTCCTTGCATCAATGAGCCCAACAAACCAGGGTTTTCAAAATGTACGTCAATATCTGCCACTGAGATGTCCAGCTCTACGTTGGTTGCCTCTAGGTAACCTTCCTTTGCAACTTTCAGTTTTGCAATGCCCTCAGCGTAAAGATTGGTAAACGTAGAGTTGGAAGCTCCTTGGGCCTTGGAGAACAAGGTAGACAAAGTATAGTTGCCGATGACTTGCAATAAATGTACTCTTAACGCCATGAATACCTGCAACAGTACAGCAGTGTTGGTGTTTTACTATGAAATACAATACTTAACTGATCAAACAATTTTATTTATTTTCCAAACAAATTATTCACACACAACAATCATTTGACCTGGATGCAACTAATTCTTACATATGAGACGTCAACACAATGTTGTGAGTATTTTAAGGCGAATATGAATGATGATATGAGTGTAGGTTGAGTGTAGTCTGGTTACTAACTTAGTTCAACTGTACCTGAGAATGGGAAATTTATTAATAGCCCAACAGCCAGGCCAACTAAGGGACCTACAGCTTTACGTAGAATCCAAACCACAGAGAAGAAAAAAACAGAGGTTGCATCAAGGTGCTAAATGTGTGTTGAATCATAGAAACTTGTGGAGTCTATTAGTTCTCCAGTGCACCATGGATGGCAAGTCCAGCACCACTATCAGTTCCTGCCTTTATTTATCTCCAAACCCTGAATGATAAAGGTAGTAAAAATGTAACTATTACTAAAAATTTATAAAGATTTACATTACACTTCCACTTATATGTCACTGCTGACAGAAGAAAGTAACCTCTGTTTCCTTTTTTTCTCTGTATTATGGCGCACCATATCCAGTACACAAAAATTCCTCTGCCCACATACTACCAAATAAGGGAAGATGTTTACTGTTATACATTAACATTTATAATAATAAGAATGCAACATTTGTTTTGAGATATCATAGTCTCCACATGGTACAGGAGATTGGAACACGTTATAAGTAACTAGGTTTTGTTGAATCAGGGAAGTATAACTCAATTCACATAACTTACTTGTACATACCAAACTGTAACATTATATTTTTTTATTTCTCATATTGTCTCAAATTAACTGCTATATTTTTTATTTCAACCCAGCTATTTGTGTTGTGGAGATTGTAAGCAATATATTCTATGCTTGGTCCTCTTAATACCGGATATGTATTAAGAGCTAATGACCATGGTTGTCATCGACGTGGGCACTACTAGAGAAGTCTGGGGTGTCCATGTTGTGTGGTAGTGAGTGTCAGGCTTATCAATTATCTGAAAATCAGACCAATACTACGTGTTTCAGATTCCATGTAAAGCTGTAGGTCCCTAAATTTCCCTGCCTAATGGATCTTAATAAATGGCCTTTTCTAAGCATAAGTCGAACTCAGTAAGCAGAATCACAGGTAATCCATATTATAATCACATATTATAAACACATATTATAATCACTCATTTTCCCATTTAAAATATGCACAAAATTGAGTCTGCATCTTGTATCTAATGATAATCTTAGGTACAGTATTTATAAAAGTATTTCTTTTTTAAATCCGTTATATGATTTAAGTTTTATTTAGTTACTTATCATATTGATAAATTTATTGTCTTTTATCTTGTACATAATTTCTTGTTGGACCATACAATTTAATTAATAAAAGACAAACTATTTAAACATGGTAAAATTAATAATTAATTGTAATTTACTCTTGTGCTCCAAATAGTGTTTATAATATTGTCATCTAGTGTGAAAGCCATTTGTTAGTGTCATTAATGATTGTCAATAATTATATTACTAACCCTAGATATATCTACAAAATAACAAACATACACATGTTTGAAAATGCAAATTTACATTGCAATATTTATTCCGTGTACGTTGCAACTACAATGTGCTAAAAGTGTATGTACATAAGTGGGCAGTACTTCACAAACAATCCTAAATAAGGCACAGTCAGACTTTAAGTACAATCAGAGACCGAGTAAGTAGGTACTGTATTTGATCTGAGATATTATTAATATTGGATGGCCCATCTCTTTGCTTGTAAACTATATCACTCAAAGGTATACCAATGATTTTATAAGCATGTAGACAGATTTCTCATCGAAAGTTAAATGTTTTGTCTCACATTATCAGCTGTTTTGTGGAGTGCTAGGTATTCCCATATTATTATTGCACTTTAACCAGCTGCTGTGGCTACGGGCCTCACTAAGTAACAAAATTACAGATACAAATATTCTTATTGCATGAGATATCCATTTGTACATAATAATCAAGGGTTATACCTATATTAGAGTGTACATGTTTTTGTTTAACTGGTTTATTGGTATAAAATGATATTCTTTTAGTTGGGTAATCCAGCGGCCGAGTGGTCCAAGGTGTTAGGACTTTTAAGCCTGAGTTAGAGATAACGCAGGTTCGAAACCTAACTTTAACTGGAAGTTATTATCAGTAAAATTCACCTTGTACTTTACAGGTTCGCCCTTTCTTTGTCTGAAACAGTTCCGTGGACAGATCAATTCAATGGATAATGGGCAGGGTAAAGTTAAGAAGGTGATCAGCCTCTCATTTTTATGAAAAGAAAAAGAATTTCAGTGCAATATTTCAGGCTGTTCTTGAGTAGTTCAGGAATTACCACGAAGGTTAATTTGGATTTCTTTGCTACATTTCAGATTTGCTTCTCAGCAAAAGTTAGGACTGTTTGGTTTAAAATGTAGGACTTGAAACTTTGTAATACTTCGTTATTCATATTAACAATGGCAATTTTCATAATATTTTCATAACCCTATTATCAGATGATTTTGTCACATACCATTTAATAATTTTGTTAAAAGATGTGATATATCCAAAAAGGTTCAGTCATGCAATATATAATCCAATTCATCGAGCTATTTACGACCTGCTTCAATTACTGTATTCTGTTTTTGCTGGCCAATCCCTCCGGAAAAAAAACGCATGGGAAGGATGGATCACATAATTACAGAGTGCTGTATTTATGTAATCTATTGTTTGGATATACTCCCCGCAGTCACATCACTGATATAGTGTTTTTTTTTTTTTTTTTTTTTTATTATTTTTGACTTCACTTGCCAGTCAACTGGCCTGCATTTCAACTTTATTCAACGAGTGAAGTACCGACCGTTGGCTCAGTGGGGATTCGAACCTTGGACTTTGCCCTCCGCAGTCCGAATCCTTAGCCACTGAGCCACCACGCCGGCAATAAGTATAAGTGTCAATCCCCACTTATACTTCCAGTAGTTACATCTACCCTCACTAATTCGGAACCGATTCAAATGTGTCCATTCCCTACGGGGGAGGTTCAGTCCACCTACAGTTATTGATGGAGCATTGATAAGGAACTTATTTCCTCCATCATAAATGTTCCACGCTATGACCCAGCTAGTATTGGGTGAAAACTTTGAACTGCTCAACTGGGAAGCAGTAAGTAGAGGTGGGTTTTGAGATTTTAAGTGACCGTTCTGACGTGGGAGATCCTAGGTAATGGGGAGGTGCAATAAGATCCATATTCAAGATCTTATTGAATTCTTTAAGTAGTGCCTCCTGACGTCATCTCTGGAGGAGCTATATTGCACAGTACCGGGAGCCAAGGAAGTGGAGTTTCCATGAGAGTACCACTTATTAGTGGTATTAGTGGTACATGACTCTTTTAAGTTGGACATCAATCAGATGGTGATTATTATATCTGATTACCAAAGTGGTGACCTGATATGTGGTGAAATACATGGTGAGTTAAACCTACCTCCATGTCTGCCAGGTTAGAATAGGCAGACTCCAGATTCAATTTTGACAGCCCGTGAACTGACTGATTCAGCAGTTTTAAAGATGTTCCCCATCCTATGTTGTTCTTTATTTCTGGAAGAGACATGGGATCTGGAATCGGAAATCCTGGGATTCCCATGGGTTCAGGAGACTTGTAATGCTCCAGGACTGCTCTTACTTGGTCACTTAACTTGTTCACTTTTACTATAGCGTCTGGAAGTTCTTCGTTATCACCATTACCTGAAAAAAAGCCTCAATATAGTATTTATATTCATCATCACTGATTATTAAGTCGGCCGATCTTCAATATATTGGCAATATGAGGGAAGAATGAGGGTGATGAGAGTAGATGAACAAGTATAGCCGTTGTTACTACTAAGTTCGACTGTACCTTAGAAAGAGTCACTTACAAATATCACTTTAGCCAGGGAAACTAAGAGACCTATAGTTTTATGTATTAAATCCAAGAATGTAGTATTGGTCTGATTTTTAGCTAACTGACAAGCCTGATAATCAGTTCTCTTCCCTAGACAACATCCAGAACCAGATACCACCATTGATTTTATATACACACAGATTGAGATCTCATCCAAATGTTGTGCCTGAAATTATCAGCTGTTTTGTCCATTGTGAAGCGCTAGAGTAGACCCATGTAAATGTAATGGAGTTTAAACCAGCTTAGGTTGTGGGCAAACTTGGGATTAACGATTAAAAATAATTAACAATTAAGTTTAATCGTTAATTTTTCTGTAAAATTTTCAACTTATTCGTTAGTTTTGGGGATGTTTAATTTTTAACTTTAATTAGTTAACAAATTCGCTAACGATTAAACTAACTTAGTTTTTTTACAAAGGAGGTAAGTTTTATCCTGTGAAATGTGGACAATGACGGAGGAAGCGTCCAAAACTTTGGTAAAAAACCGGGGGTTTCCCTCAATCCCAAGTATTCACCGGTAAACAAGGTCACGAGTCACATCCCACCTTTTTTCGCCATCTTCCTGCCCTGCCCCGTAATTAATAGAAACGCCCAACATGTTCAATTGTTGTTGCCATGTCCAAGACGTAATCATAGTGTTTATTATTGGTAGACTTGAAGGTGAATTCATATAAGTTTTAAAGTTTGCCAAGTGCATATTAAAGTGTGTGATTAGTTTCCATCAATTTCTTTGTATTAATATATCTTGTTTGTGGCCGAGTTTGGTCAATTTATTTGAGGAGCAGACGAATAAGGAAGATTTGAAATGTGTCCTTTAATTGTTTGATGTGTGTCTCCAAAACTAAGTTTATTAAAGCATCAATTACGTGAGCTTCAAATTTACAAACTCACGTCAAGGTTAGTAGATGCTTATATTTCTGATACTTTAATACTATATTTTTGTTGTTCTTCCATTTCTATAGCCTAGTTAGTTACAAAAATGAGTTATATTTTGCCGTTAATTTTGTCAATAGCTTTTTAATTAACTGATCGTATAACATTGCAGATATTTTACTTGAATCGTTAACATTCTTTGACTATCATAAATGAAGTCTAAATTAGTGCATGGTTTGTAAATTTAAAGGATGATTTAATAATGCACGAGCTAAATAAAGCTTTTTAAAAAATTAGAGTTTGTAAACGGTTTACGTTATGTACAATAATAAATAATAAAAGACAACAGTTTTTTGTAAATACTTGTATGTGTTCTTTAATGCCACCCAAACTTACTTTTAACTTTTAATTTCAGTTACTTTTTTAACTTTAACTTTAATCAGTTAGTTTCATTGTACTCTGAATTTTAACTTCAATTAGTTAGTTTAATAGAGGATTAACTTTAATTTTATTCAGTTAAGAATAATTTTTAACTTTCCCAAGTTTGGTTGCAGGCCTAACTAACAAAATTACATGTACAAGTATTCCTATAACATGAGATAACTATTTGTAAGAAATAATATAATTAAGGCTAACACCCAAAATAGACACCCTAGAGTTCTCTAGTAATGTCCATTGAGAATCATTGAGCCGACGCCATGTCAATATGAATAGGACCATTGCATTACCTGGTTTTTTCACACATTACCTGGTGTTTCATTTCACACATGAATGAAATTATAAGCTATCGCCTAGAATCTCCACAACTCTTTATCACCAAGTAGCTGGGCTACAGTACTGCACCACCAGTGCCGATGACTCCAACAGGTTTTTATTTGGTATGACAGGCTATAACGGGGTGAAACGGAAACATGCATCCAACGTGCTTCTGTAAACCATGTGTGGTTGTGTGTTAGTGTTAGGGGAGGGTAAATCAGTGTTTCTGGCATGATGCTATAAAATATAAAAGCCTTTATTGTAGAGACGAAGTTAGGACTATAAAGAATCCTCTCTTCCACTTAACCACATAAACATGTAGAGATAATAAACATATTTATTTCATAATTAACATTAAAAATATAAAATAGGAATCTCAATTTTATAATCAATGCCTAGATTATTATAATAAACAAATTCAAGTAAATGTAAATAATATTCCTTTTAATAAAAACGACTAATGTAAGAGGAATAAAAAATTGATTTTTCACTGGTGGCGCAGTGCTGTAGCCCAGCTACTTGGGGACAAAGTGTTTGGGAGATTGTAGGCGATAGATTCCATGCTCGGTTTTCTTAATACCGACACGGCGTCCGTTCAGTGGTTGTCATCAACGTGGACAATACTAGAGAAGTCTAAAGTGTCCATGTTGAATGGTAGTCAAGGTTCAGATGTTGAGTAGGGAAGAGAACTGAGTGTCAGACTTGTCAGTTAGCTGAAAATCAGACCAACACTGTGTGGTTCGGATTCCACATAAAGCTGTAGGTCCCATAGTTGCCCTGGCTATTGGGCTATTAATAAATAGTCCTTTCTGAGCTAAGTCGAACTCAGATGGTAACAGTGACTACACTCATTCATCTACACTCATCACACTCATTTGCTCTTCATATTCGCCCATATCTCTACGATCGGCGTCTTAATAATGAATAATAATGAATAACGAAAAAAAATGATACATAAGAGAGGATTGCCTATTGTTTAACTTTCACTAAGTTCACCAACTGTGCATGCTGCCCACCAAAGTACAAAAACCAAGACACCAGCTATTGGTGTTCCCTGGCTATCCGTCAGGACTTTGTTAGACAAAACAAACCTTATAAATGCTATGTTTTCATGGTCGTTGATGTTTGTAATAACTTGTTTTAACCCTAGATAAGTATCACGTATGAGTATGATGCAAAAGGTATCAATATGTAAATTTTACACAATCAATAAACTTGATAAACATAGTTGATACATTGATAATTTTTTAATAAAAATCACTAATACACGAAAAAAACATTTGGGATTTTGACACAACATTGATACATTACGCTAAAGGGAGGGGGAACTGAAACACTTCAGTTTGGACAAACATCTGCAAAAACAAACAGCTATTTTAGAGCAAAGAGATAGCTAACATCACGTCAAAGTTACGTACAATACTTATATACGGAAATAAGATTTGGTGTCATAAGGTCCCAAAATACTAATCAGTAGTTCTGATTAGTACAGATTGGGAATACCAATGACTTGTCTTTTCTCTTAATGGTTATCAGTTAGTTCTTAAACTTATGTCATAAGTTCTCAAAATAACTGGCGAGAGAATGTTTTGCCTGCTTTAAAATAACCTTAAATGTACAGTTGACACTCTATAATCAGACAATTACGGGTCCATTACCCTGTTGGATTATAGAGAAGCTATATGTAATGCATACGTTATATCTATGTATGTACATTAAATGAGACTTAGGAGACACTATAGTGTATGCTGTGTTGTTAAATTCAAATACAATGCAGAAGTACAGTTTTAATTGTTAAAAGATAATGATTAAACACACGATAAACAAGTCAAGATGAAAGGTGTTTTGTTATAATATGACTGAATACTAGTCTGCGGACTAGTGGGTACGTTGGAGTAACAAGCGTAAGATTATAGAGTGTCAACTGTAACTTAAATCTGGGGGTTTTAGAAAACAATTCCAACTTTAATTAGCTACAAAATTTGAGTAGTTTTGTGCCATTATTCTTCTTTTTATAATACAGTACCTTTGAAGCAAAGTGTCACTTGCTAGGGGTTCCTATTTACAAATCTTGACTTACCACCAAACTACCCATTTCCGTAGGATGAGGGATGAAAATTTTTTAAAATCAAAAACTCCTCATTTGATCATATTTTTGATTCCGCAAAGTAAATCACTTCAACTTTATTCATGATTCAATTAATACAGGAGGGAAGAGATAGTGTTAAGAAACCTTGTTTGTGTACAATAATGTACCAATGCCAACTACATCTCAACTTCACAACATTATACTTATCAAAGTAATGTAAAGCTTATATGGTTTAATAATGAAGTGTGTCATGATCAATTACATAATTCTATTTTCACTGTGATATCTAACTATATATAAAGTCTAATTAGCATTAAATATACTGCACATAAGAGTCTTAAGAATTCAGTTAGATCTGCCCATTCCGCTTTAGACTATTGATCTGTGTGGAGAACTTATCCTGTCAAAGTAAGGGGAAGAACCAGTACAGTAAAAAGTGAAATTTACTGATAAAAATCTCCAGTTAAGGTCTGGATTCAAACAAGTGCTCTATCTAACTCAGACTCAAAGTGCTGGCTCAGTCATCAGTTCCCGAACAGTTCACATCTAGGCATGACGGTCCCAGTTTCAAATTTATTGCCTATTCAATTTAATTCTTCAAAACCATTCATATCAAGGTACAAAATTATAACAATACAGAATTAAACACTAAATAGAAAGTGCTAACAGTAATTATATAATAGTAGATGATATAACAAAATGGATAAAAATAAAGAATAGTATAACATAGTATATTTGTTAAAAAATAACATTGCCAAAGGTAATGCAATGGTACAAAGCGAACAAATTTGGAATGTATTACACAAACTGTATGTATTACACAAACTGTATGTATTACACAAACTGTATGTATTACACAAACTGTGTGTTTTATTTTGATGTTTGATGAAAACTGACACAACGTACTTTGCAAAGAAACTAAACAAAAAGAATTCTAAGAATACTGAAGTTTAACCAATATATCCTAGGACAACTAACTGACTGGTGATTTTAAATTTAATTTATATACTAAATATGCTTTAACATACTTACAGACACTGGTGAAAATTAACAGAATACTAAATCCATAGAGGATGGCTTCTTTCACATAACTTTTTATTAGGAACTTCATTTTTAAATGAAAATTTCACACACAGACAAATAAAACGTGGAACCAACTTTCGTTCTGCTTGAGTAGAATGCTGACCCAAAGACTGACCATGCCAACACTAACATTGATGATCTTTGACCTGCAACTGATAAACACTCTTCTGATTACAAAAATGTGTCTAAGTTTACACTTTATAAACAGATCCTTCTATAAATAAAAGTTATTAAGTGTACATTATTTGACAGATTTATCTCATAATCAACATTTTCTGAAGATGTTGATATAAAAGTTTATACAAATACAAATTGAACAGAATAAAAATTGAATAGTTTAGATGTACAAAATATTTATCAAATGTTAGGTTATGTCACTGAGCTGTGATAATGAGTTTTGGTATTTTCTTTTTTAATCAGAAGAAATAAAAAACTATCAAACTTATAAGAGAAGATACATCCCTGAAGGAGTCCATATTCAACTTTTTTTGAGCTAGTGATGTCAAAAATATATCTATTGTTGTGGTATGAATTTTTTATTTCTGTTTTTAAACAGTTGTTTACAGGGTAAATAATTTTCAACCATACTTATCAATTAACAGTTACTAATCTGAACAGAGTCACAGCAAAAGAAGTTCTACTTAATTCTGTATCTGCTTTTCAAAACATTTAACTAGTTTGCATGTATTATGTATGTAATAAATATTTACATATAGGTTCTCTAGGGTTTAGTGAAGAGGTTAAAATTATTCATAAGAAAAGTCTTGCTCAATCAACACAAAAATATGCATAAACAGAATAAAATTTATTTTGAAACCTGTGTTTATTCAAAATCAAAATCTCTGTATTTACATAATCCTCAAGGTTAGTAGTTGCGTCATTTAACATAATAATACATTTCATATACAAAGGCAACAAGAACCAAAAAGTTGTACACTATTGATTGTTCTATGGTCTCCATTCAAAGAACTCGGTGATGGAGTAGAAGGTATTGTCTTGCAGCCAGGCTCGCAGATCTTTTCTAAACCGCTGTCTGTCTACACTTTTGAGGGCTTCTAGTAGTGCATTCCAGATCTTCGCACCGATGTAGCTTGGTTTCTTTTCCGTTGAGGCGTGGGTATGTACTGGAAGGCAGTAGTTGGTAGCATGTCTTGTGTTGTACTGGTGAATTTGTACTCCGCTTCTCACTGTTGTTGGCATTTTAATGTGAGCGTAGGAGACTACTTCTAGGATATAGAGGTTGATTACTGTCATAATTTTGAGTTCCCGGAAGGCCTCTCTACAGGATGCTCTTGGTTCCAGACCTTTAAGGCTTCTAACCGCTCGTTTTTGTTGCACAAGTACTCGCTGCAAGTTTCCCACTGTGGTTCCTCCCCACACTGCAATCCCATAGCGAAGGTGAGACTCAAACAGTGCGTGGTAAGCTATTTTTGCAGTATTGATGTCACTGGTGTTCTTAATTCTTCGTATTACGTAGAGTCCTGTGCTTAATCTACGGCAAAGAGTTTCCACATGAGGTTTCCAGGATAGCTTCTCATCCAGAGTAACTCGTAGATATCGACAAGAAGAAATTTCTCCAAGGTCGGGTAGTCCTGACACGTCCTGTTTTTGTCGTCCCAGTATTAGTTGCTGTGTCTTAGTTTCGTTAACAGCCAGGTCGTTATTGTGACAGTACTGTATTGCCATGTTTAAGGCCACAAAGCTGTCTATGTCCAACTGTTCTGGCCTGGGTCTTCCAAGTAGCAGTACCGTGTCATCAGCCTACATGAGTGCATCACAGTATTGTTGAATGAATTGTGGGAAGTCGTTAGTGAAAAGAATGAAGAGTATTGGGCCTAAAACAGAGCCTTGGGGGACTCCTCGGGTTATTGCATGGTTTTGCATCAGAATTTACTATATTTGTTCTTCCATTTTGTATATGTTTTATTGCAACTTTTTGTATCCTTTCAGTCAGGTAGCTTGAGAACCATGACTTGGAAGAGCCTTGGATCCCAAGGGTAGTAAGCTTTGTAAGAAGATGTTCATGATCCAGACAGTCAAAGGCTCTGCTGTAGTCCAGTAGTATTGCTGTAGCGGTGTTTCTTTCTTCAGTTTGGTCAAGTAGGAACTCAACCAGATTAATGAGAGCTGTTGTTGTGGATTTTCCTGTGAGAAAGCCATGTTGACTGGGTGTTAAAAGTTGAAATGTGTTGAGGTGATCAAAAAGTCGTGTTAAAACTATTTTTTCTATTATTTTTGAAATGGATGGAATAAGAGAAATTGGGCGGTAATTAGCTGCTTCAGTTGTAGGTCCTTTTTTGAATTTTGGATTCACTTTGGTCATTTTTAGAGCAGAGGGAAAGACTCCTGTTCTAAATGACTTGTTGGCAATATCTACTAGAGGGTTGCTCAGTTCATTCTCATACCACTTCAAAAGTTTTGATGAAATGTCATCATATCCTGCTGAGTTCTTTGTCTTCAATGACCTTATGGTGTTAATCATTTCATCCCGGTTTGTTTCTGTTAGGATCAAATGCGGCACATTTTTGTTAAGTATTGGCTGGGTTATTGGTTTTCTTGTGATTCCACTACTTTTTATAGTTTCTTCCGCGATAGATGTAAAATACTGATTGAAATGGTCTGCAATTTCTTTGGGGTTTGTCGTTTCTACTCCATTAATTTTGAGTCTTGTTAGTGAGTTAGTTTCTTCAGCTGTCTTGTGTTCAGTGTTTATTACATTCCAAATGGCTTTAGATTTGTTGTCAGCTTCTAAGATGGTTCTAGCATTTGTCTTTTTCCTCATCTCTCTATGTTGTAAGTCATATTCTTTTTTTAATTGTGAGGCATACCTTTTATACTCTTCCCTACCACTTGCATAGTAGGCATTTTGAGCAGACAAAAATTGCTGTTTTAATTGAAATGTATTGGGGTCGTTTAGAAATATTTTGATTTTTTTCTTTCTTTGTTTTAACTGAACTAAGGAGCATGCTTGATCTAGTGCTCCCTGGAGAGTGTGACTAAATTTATTGTAGGCTTCGTTTACATTGAGGGAGTTATACACATCTTCTCAGTTTTCCTTGGCCAGTAGTTCTTTCAGTTCTCGAATGTTTCTGGTGCTCATTAGTCTTCTTTTTATAGTAGAGGCATTAGTTGTCTTTATCTCTTCGAAACGTGTGCACAGTTGGTCTGTGTGATCTGATATGGTGGTGTTTATAACTTCCGCCTTGATTTCCTGTGTTGGTATGTTGGTGCAGATGGCGTTTATTGAGCTTTGAGATCTATGTGTTATACGAGTTGGTGGAAGATCGATTCTACGTAGTCCATAGCAGTTTAGAATGTTATCCATTTGGAAAAATTCATCCGCTTTGTTTAGGCAGTCAATGTTAATATCTCCAATTAGGACTGTTGAGTGTTTTTCTGCTGAGATTGTTTCAAGGGAATCATAGATGACGTCCAGTCCTGTTTCTAGGTTACCATGTGTTCTGTAGATACCTACAATGTGGAGATATGTTTTCCCAAAAGCTATTCTCAAGGCAGCTATCTCACATATCATTTCAATGGAGTGCTCTTTCGTGTTGATTTCTTCCGCTTTTTCGCTTATTGTGGTTTTGACATAAATGGCGACTCCACCTTTCAGGTGAGATTTGCGGCTAAATCCTGTTTTTAGAGTATACCCTATGAGTCTTGTATTTTTGAGTGTTTCTTCTTTTTGTCCATGTTCAGTCAGTACTACTATATCAGGTTTTAAGGTATCAAAGAGTGCATTGAGTCTATCTATTTTATTGGAGATTCTATCTGTGTTTTGGTGGAAGATCGTTAATTTATTCTTGTAGCTGAGTTTGTTTGTTTTTCTTTGGCCCTTTTCTTGGGGTTTATTTCAAAAAAAAGGTCTTGTGTATGGTGTTCTTTACTTTTTATGTGTTTGGTTTCCTTTGAAGTTATGGAGTTTAAGTGCCCGACATTTTTCTCAAAAAACTCTTCAATTGTTTCGAGTGGTCCAAGTTTTGTGGCAGTATGTGGGGGGGGGGGTTTTTTGCAACCTTGAATTTTCTGTTGCACTCTTGTTTTTCAAGATTTATGTTTTGCTCATGGGGTGGTTTTGGTGGGGCAGACAGTGTTCCATTGCCTGCTTCATGTGCTTCTTTGCTCTTCTGGCTCCTTGCAACTTGGAGAGAGATACTAAAGATGTTTTTTCTCCGTGTGACTGAAGGTTTCCTCACACTGGTCGAGAAATTTTTTGAGGTTTTGGAATTGGAGGGATATCCAGTGAGGTAGGTTACAGATGTTTTGGGAACTTGGGTTTTGTTTAGTGGCTGGTTGATGTTACTTTCATGTGTATTATGTTGCGTGGTTGTTTCTGTCAGCTTCTCTGAGGTGCAGGATGTTGGTGTTGGCCCAGGTGATTGTGGTTTATGCAATAGTGAGTTGTCAGGTATTAGGTGAGGTTCAAAGCTCCCCAAAACTGTTTTTATATATGATTTGATCGTTTCATTATATTCCAATAGCTTACGTTTGAGGTTATCATTTTCAAGTCTTGTCCCTTTAAGAGTGGAACTTAAGATATCCATTTCTTCTTTTTGTGCTGAGTTTTTTAGCTTAAGGTCATCTAATTTACTGTTTATTGCACTTTTTACTGCCTCTATATTTTTTATTTGGTCCTTTAAGGTGGTGTTCAGGGATGACAGATCTTTAATTTGTCCTGTGTAGCTGTTACTTTCGATCTCTGCTTGTTTAATGAATTCTTCCCTTAATTCTCTTTCGATTTCAAGTTTCTTCTGCAGCGATGTTATTTCACAGTGTAGGTTTTGATTTTCCCTTTTAAGGTCACTTATAGCCTTCTGCCAAGTTAAGTTTGTCTTCTAATGCAAGTTCGAGTTGGGATTTTCCATTTTTAATTTCGTGAATCTGCTGTTTAAGGTGGTTATTTTCTGTTAATAACGCATTACCTAGTTCAGCAGCTAGGGTCAGTGATTTATCTGGGTCAAAATTCTCCCTTATTGGCAAATCTTGGATCTTGGATTTTAGGCTTTCAATATTAGTAACACTGTCATTTTATTTGCAGGTGTCACAATTGCAGTTTTTTATGTTGTTGTCTGTGAGGTTTTTGAATTTTTTAAAGCTTCAAGAAAGACATTTTGCATGAAACCACCTTTCACAGGAACTGGTGCATTGTATTCCTTGGAATTTAATGCCTATTTCACAGACTCCGCAGGGATATTTTGACATTTTATTTAAGTCCGAAATTTTGTGTAATAAAAATGAAAATGTGTTGTTGTCATAAAAGATACTGTTCTTTTATGACTTGGTTTGTCAGGCTCCAAGTTGTCAATATAGGGTTGTTGTTATATAAAATACTGTTTTTTTATGACTTGGTTTGTCAGGCTCCAAGTTGTCAATATAGGGTTGTTGTCATGAAAAATACTGTTTTTTATGACTTGGTTTGTCAGGCTCCAAGTTGTCGATATCGGGTCGTTATCAAAAAGATACTGTTTTTTTATGACTTGGTTTGTCAGGCTCCAAGTTGTCAAAATATGATGGTTGTTATAGAGAGAGAAAAAAATATTTTATTTATTTTATATCTATTTATTTATGATAAATATTATCTGTGATTTATTTACAATCAGTTATACCTAATATTTACTATTCTTTATTTTTAAATGGGTACAAGATTATTGTTAGGGTAGATTTGTATCAGCTAATGTAAAACTGCTATATTAGATCTTTATTAATAAATAGATCAATTTTGATTTTTTTTTTAATTTTAATGTAATATTCATTTTTATTACAATAACAGGTTATTAACTATGTAATAAGTTTTTTACTTAGCGTATATAAAATATATTTGATGAAACGAAGATACGGTTTAGAATTATGTATATGATTTAATATTAAAGGACAAAATAAGCTTAAATTGTCAAAGCATGTTTTATTTTTAAATCCATTGTTAAATCTTATAGAATTTTCAAGCTGATTAAAGTTGTTTTCAAGAATTAAAAAATGTGATTTGATTTTGTTCTTATTTACATAGGTAGCTGTTTTTTCTAGCTTTGTTGTTGTTTGAAAGTTTTTTTTTTTGCATTATATTGCTCTTGATTAGTAGAAAATGATTGGATATTCCCAATTCTTAAAGTGTTTAATGAACAAATACACGTTCTGACAGGTATAAAGAACTCAAGTCATACTCTGGTGTTACTATCTTAATCTACATTTACAACTATTTTTTTTCCTTAACCCATAATAATTTAAGAAAACCTCAACACAATTATTGAAATAGGCCTATATAAAACACAATATGAAATAAAAATATGAAAATGTTCAACAATAGACAGCTTATTAAATAGATAAAATATTCAACTTATCCAACCAGCGTTCCAGCTCCACCATGATGGGAGACTGGTTTCCTCGCACCACTATACTCACCTGTTTGTTCCTTAATCCATTGGCGACCTAATTAATTAAAAACAAAACCAAAAATCGTAAGGGCAAGGACTTGAATAACAAGCTAAAAATGAACAAAAGTGCAACAGTGACTGGTGCTGTAGACTTCACAGTCAAAATTACATTTGAAGCATCCTACCGCTATTCTTTTATGTCGCCACATAGTTCTCTATTATCCATGGAAGAACGGTTCTAATGCAATTGCACCAGTCACCTTTTTGTGGCCTTTCTGGGATAAAATAGACGACTAGAAATGGATATAGCACTCATTTGTCTTCCAACTTAACAAAACAACTGTACAGAACACCCATCAAAGGTCGATTTGAATCATCAAAATGCACCACTACCACACACTCCTCACTAACCCGTTCTACCAGTCACTAAGCATCCTCATCTCTATCCACCTTTTTTAATCAACTAGTATACTAATTGCTTATCATTTCATCATCCCTCCAACCAAGGCCACCTTAACATCATCAAGAATCATATTGAGTGGCATCCTCTGCCATCAGGCAGTGCACTTCGGTACTGAAAAGGACCACTCCAATAACGAATCTTTCAGGTTGGAAATTTTAATATTCCCAAATTTTTACAGCCCATATCTAAATTTAATACTGCTGAAGCAGCTGATATTAATAGTTAAAAGAAAGTAAATAAAAGCGTAATTGAAACAAAACAATGTGCACAGGAATAATATGGTAAATTTGAAAACCATTAAGGCAAAAATGCCTTTGTAAAACAAAAAAAAAAACTCATAAAATGGCTCTTGTTTTTTCATAAAATGCAAGAAAACTGTGTCTTACCATCAGCTACCGTTAGACAAACATAAATTTAAAAAAAGAATAATTAATAAATTGAGATTGTTTTGGATTTTGTAATATACAAATGTTGTATGAACTATATTTATACTTACTATATAATATGGTAATCAGATTGGTTAGGTGTCAGAGAGGACTTTTTAGTCCTAACCTTGCTGATTGTTACACATTTTGTACAGTAAAGTTATTTTTTCACATACAGGCAAAACTTGCTTTAATTTATATAAATTCACCTCCAGTTCATTCCTAAAATGGTCAACTTATCACAACATAATTCTTGGACCTAAACAATGTATAATTTAAATACATACATTTAATATATAATAAATATATTTAATAAAATACTAAAAGATTATCAATAAAGCCTACTTTAAGTAGGATTTTAACATACCTATAAATATTTTTTAAACTCGATACCGAGTATTACAGGCACATTATCTTCATTACTCAAAACACTGGTGATCCAAGAGAGGACTACAAGTACGTTTGATGGAGGATGGGGGGGGGGGGGAAATAGTCAATTAGCCTCATCCAGATTCATTCATACGAACAGCGGTGGTCAGAGCTGAAAGCTTCACCTTCACAATGTTACTGTTGATAAAGATTAACATAGATAACTGGATTTCTAAAGTATCCTCGCCTGCCCTGGCTACTGGGCTATTAATAATAATTATTAAATGGTCCTTTCTGAGGAACAGTTGACCTTAGTGACAATGACTATATTCCTTCATCTACACTCATTCACCCCTCATATTCGCCCATATCTCTACGATCGGCGTCTTAGAAATGAAGAATGAATAGTTCTGTTTTACTTTATTTCACTTTTCTTAACAATCTCAAGTTTATTTAAAGATGTTATTTTTACACTTAAACCTCGTTTGTTTACTTATTCACTGTATTACGTATATTACGGTTAGTGCTGACAAAGCAGAGGGGCAACTAACTCTCACATCAAAGTTGGTCCCGATGTCCATTACATTCCTGCCACACCTGCCTAAGAAGGGAGTCTGCACATCTGTCACCATATTCAATTTAACTCTTCATAAGGCTAATGTTCAAAGCCATATAAAGATTACAGCTGTATTTGTGATTGACAATTTAAAACTTGGCTTGTTTAAAGAGAACACAATAATTGTCTAGAGCCACCTGTCATATTTTAATGTTATCCTTTGATTTATTTTTCTATACCAATAATTATTCCTCTAATTTCATAAACTGTAATTTTTTTCAAATAAACTAAAACAGTTAGAAAAAATATGCATCTGTTAGTACTTGTCCTAAAAATCCTGTTTTAAAATTGAAATACATAAGTTAAAAATGCCAACATGAGACGTTTTCAAATGAAGTAACGTTCAACTACAAAACACAGATGTCAGCTACTGATAACTGGTGCTGCCTGGTAGCCAAGCGAGGAAGGACAGTCAACTGCCACGACTGTTCATATCACAAAATGGTTTGAGGGCGGACATATAAACAACAACCACTGTACATGTAAGTATTGGCGAGTCCATCGTAGAGTGGAAGTGCCACTCAGGATCATCTTGTGGCTTTTTAACATTATATTTTATATATGCCTGATAGTTAACAGAGTTGCAAGTAGTTCCAAATTTAACACCAGGTAGTGGGTCGGAGGCTCGAGTGCAACAAAACTATTCACTAGAGAAGACTGTCACTAACCTATAGACCAGTTTTTTGGACCGTGGCATCGTGTAATTTCATGAAATCCGATATCTTGAAATTAAATGCTACGGTTGGAATAGTCTACTAGGTATGCTAATATGTATTACAGATCAAATTATACAAAAGGTTACCATAAACTAAAGTAAATTATTTATAAATCTGTTTAAAGTTGCTACCATTTTCATTAATGTATTTATTTTAATGACATTTTCTGTTGAGTATACTAATTTATTGTTTGTAAAAAATTCCAGACATTCCGAGAATTTCTTAAAATTTTGCTCTGATTTATTATTTTCCAACCGTTTATTATAATACTTGTAGCCCATGAAACTAGTTTTGTTGGGAAAAATGTCTAAGTTGGGTCTCTCGATTGGTATTTTATTTCAATACAAGCTGTTATATTAGTACTCTACAGCTTGAGTTTTATTAATAAAAAGTAATCATTATAGTTTAGTATATTTAATTATTTTGAAACAGAGGCCATCAATATTCTGAAAAATAATTATTTACAGAGTTGATATAATTGAGTTTTATCATGGCTCTTGTTCATTTTTTTTTTTTTTTTAATGAGTAGATAATTAAATTGTTACGAGGTAATTCTAAATGTAAGGTGCAATCATGTAAAGCCAAAGTACTGTAAATTGATTTAAATGTTTTTAAATTACAAAAATATAGATAAATTAAGTAATAAAACATAACTAATCTGCAGTATTTTCTATTAAATTTCTATAATTTTATTGCTTATAATAATACATACAAGATACTCAATTTCACATTATCTTATATTAAAACAATTGTCACAAGTATTCTTACCACACAGTATTTATATGCCACTCATCCTGTTTATTTATAATTTTGTTATTAATGCCTATGCATGTCAAAAACAGTTCTTTATATTTTAAGTGAATCATGATACAGTTATTTTTTTCTTTCATTGTTAGTAGAAAACAGTTATTTTCTCATATCATCTCTATTTAAAATGCTAAATAATTTAACTTAAAACCTAACCCAAGATACCCTAACTTCGCCTTTTTTGTAAATTAATTATATAATTAATTTTCAAAATAAAGAAATTTTTATTCTATTCTATTCTATTCTAAGATCTGGACTGTGTCAAGCCTCTAACGTCTAGTTTTCAACCTCATGAAACTTATTGTAATCTCAAATTGTCCTATTTTTCTAGCTGGTAAAAAAATGGTCCTTAAAAAATGTTCATGTACGTATGTATTAAATAGTTTTTGGGTACTGTTCAAATGCAAAATTATTTTAAATTCAGATAAATATTCTCAGAATTATAACCTTCTCTTGTAATAAAAGCTCTTGTAAATCAAAGTTCAATTACTTAAAATGTTAACATTCCCATCACTATACAGTTCTCAGTGTGAACAAAAATTGTGAAGCTTTATAACTGTACCCATCAGCATTTCTATTCAACGAGGTACAGACATGATTTTCAGCTGCCTATCCAACCACAAATGTATTTATTTAGAAAAACTGCCACAATATTTTGGAGGGAAGCAATAAGTTGCCAGTGAAATTGAAATTGATTTTAAAAAATTCATAAACAGATTTTGCCCTGTCAATGTGTGAGTCTCTCTCTCTCTACTCACCTGAATGTGATTCTTTTGTATTTGTTTACTACTACTGTGGTATTGGTGAACTTGCCTTCTTAGGTAAGTTTGCTATTGTCCTATCTCTCCTAACGATTATACTAATAAATTTAATAATATTGAGTCTCTCTCACTCTCTATCCCTCCCTCTCCTCTCTCTCCCTCCTAACCTGAAGAAAGTGGCAGTGGTGGTATAGAAAATTTGTGATTCTTTTGTATTTGTTATTACTACTGTGGTGTTTGTGGACTTGTCTTCTACGGTAAGTTTGCTTACGTCCTACCTCTCCAATATACTAAACACCTAGTGCCCTTTAACCTAACATAAAACTAATAAATTTAAAACAGAAGTAACAAAACTGCTTGTAAATAAAGCCTGTTAATTAAAAATGTTTTAAATGAGCTTTAAATTATATACTGTGACTTAAAATTTGTTAAGTTCTTATCTGTTACGACAGTTATGAACATGTTAACTTATTGACAGTTTCACCTATTTCTCAGATTTTGCTGATTTATGTATAAGTGAAAATAAAGTATAGAGAACCAAACTTAGCAATCTTATCTTGATGTTTTAAACATTAAAACATCAAGATAAGATTGCTAAGTGTGGTTCTTTTTATATATATATAAATATTAAGCAATCTGATAGCTAAAAATGTCAAACAAAAAAGTATAGAGGATAAAAATAACAATCCATAGCATTAATTAATCAGTAATATTTCAACATTCGCTATTGTCCAGATTCCGTAAAACCTTCATTACCTCTCTGATTGTAACAAGTGTTAAGTATTAAGTAGCATTAGTTGGTCACCTGTTCCATTCCTTTATGGATCCCTGTAGTCTGAGGATGGTTAACATGTTTTACCAAAATCCATCACCATTATATTTTGTACTATATTAAAATAAATTTAAGTTGTATTACATTCACTTTCTTTGTATTTCTACCAACACATATATATATATATGAAAAGATGCTATATAAGAAATTATTTAAAGACACCGAACACTTTTATTAAAAGCTGATTGGTAGCAAGTTTGAAGGTACTGAGTTCTAACCTCAGCCTCTCGCAATGTCTGGAAATGTTGCTAAAGGAAAAAAATTGCTGATTAGCATCACAAATAAACTGTTTACAGTTACTGATGTGAAAAACATTTCCAAACAGATTTTTATTGATCTATTAAGACATCGCTCATCAAGATATGAACGAAAATGGATTTCAAATGAGTGTGATGAGTGTAGATCAGCGAATGTGTTCTTTTTTTTAAACTAAGACCGACTATTTCTTAGAAAGAGTAATTCATGAACAGCTGGTCGCTATCAGCTGTTATCTTTCAAAATATGTTATTATTTGGGTTTGAACTGAGTATATTTATTTAGCTTACTAAGCTGGGCTTCAACCAACTGTGCTACCGACAAATTTATAGTTACTATATTGTGACAAATAATAATAGGGTATTGAAGGTTTGACCAAGTACCATCCTCACAAAAAGATAAATAAATAAAACACAAAATCTAATTTATAGTAATATAATAATACAGTTGATTAAACTGTATTATTATATTACTATGAAATGAAATGTAAATCCTCTTTATTCATCATTTGTAAACATGTACAGAGAATGGCATCATCATATACGGTATATATAAATTATCATCCTTATCACTTATCATAATAATGCTAATGTAAGTAGTCTCAGTGGAAGAATTCATCAACTGAATATAAAGGTTTTGTTACAAAGTACTTTTTTAGATTATTTTAAAGTTGTTTAATGTTGGAAACGTTTTTTAAGATGTTTGGAAGAGTATTATAACCTTTTATGCCTGTGTATGTTGTTTTTTTCTCAAAGAATCCTAGTCTATGAGATGGTATAGAATAATTATTTCTATTCCTTGTGAACTATTCGGGAAAATCCCCTACCAGTGAGACAGTGCTCGAATGTTTAACAGTATACAAAATACATTGATAAATATAGTTACTGTATACAGTCATTATACCTAGTTCTGTAAATTTATCCTTAACAGATTCTTGCCAATTTAATTTCAACATAATGCGGATTGCACGTTTTTGTAATATCAAAAGCCTGTTAGTTTGGGAAGTTCCTCCGTAGATATCAATTCCAAAAGATAAATGTGAATGAATGTGGGCAAAGTAAATTAGCTTTAATGATTCAAGTTTACAAAATTTGGATAGCCGGTAAAGTGCAAATAAGCCTGATGAAATTTTGTTTGCCACATGATCAATATGATGATTTCAACTCAATTTACTATCTATGTGCAATCCAAGAACTTTGATGTTTTCAACCTTTTTTTTATTTCTACACTGTCCATTTGCAGTTTTGTTAATATCGGATTGATATTGGTTTTTATATTAAAATATGTAAAATTAGTTTTAGAAAGATTTAGCAATAATTGCTGATTTGATAGAAAATTCCTGATATCTCTCAGGATATCTATGGTAGAAGTCTCTATCTCATGATTTGATTTTCCACTAACAAGAAGATTGGCAAACACTATAAATTAGATTTTGTGTTTAGCTCAGAAAAAATTGTTTGTCTCATCAGTAAGACTACACATTTGGGTTTACACATTTTTAAGACACAATGTGTTTTGAAACAGACGACATCATCACTCACTTATGAGTTAATATTATGTGGTTCTTTCGGGGGGGGGATGTGAAGAACCCTCCAGCAAGCCTCTCGTTCTTTGAAATGAATCGAAAAATGGCTTTATTTGGAGGTGAAGTTAAGACTAGAGTCCTCTCTACCACTGGACCTCCAGTCCACTTTACCACTTTGGACAGATGACTTGATTTCCAAACAGCATGAGCAGAATGTAAAATAAAGAATGAAATGAAATTGTCTTTATTAGGGGGTAAATTAGGACTGTAAAGTCCTTTCCTTTACTTGACCCCATATAGGAAAGTCTTCATGATCACAAACCACAAACCAAATATGATTGCTTGACAATCTACTTGGATTGCTGTGTGAAATTGGCAGTACAAATATACAAAAATATGTTAAACGTTCTTATTTAGTTTATTTCTTATTTATGACACCAGTATCTGCAGCTTACCTTTGAGACCTGCTTCACCTCTGCTCGTTCCTGGTCTTCTTGACTATAGTGAAGTGGTTAAGTGCAATGTGAAGGAGCAGAGTAATGTGTTAGAGTGTCAGTTCAGCAACAGTCCATCATGTTCTATTAATAAGATTTCCTCAGAACAACCTGATCCCTGTCACTCTACCACCCCTGCCTCTGCACTTTCCTCCCCTGCCACTGGAAAATCTCCTTTAAACTTTTCACTGTTACAAACACCACCACCAGGGTAGTAGTGCCTAATTATACTCCAATAATCAATAGCAAACTATATAAATTAAAAAATAACAATTCTAATTGGATTATGCATTTAAATATTCAAGGAGGCATTGTATCTAAACAGACCGATCTTAATTTATTTCTTAATGAGTCAAATGTAGAAATTATATGTTTAGTGGAGCACTGGGCCTGATCAAGTTGGTATTCTTAGCAGATTGGAATGGGTTTAATTTAGCTGCTTTTTACTGTAGGCAACAGGGTAAACATGGAGGGCCATGTATCCTGGTCAACTCAAAATTAACAGCTATTGAAAGAACCGATTTAAATTCATATTTTGAGGATTTTGTTTTTGAAGGGTGTTGTATAGAAGTACCAAGTTTGAAGTTAGCTGTTGTTTCAATTTACCGTATATCTGATTCAAATAATTTCCATTTTTTTACTAAAAAGTTAGAACAATTTTAAAATTTATTAAAGAAAGAAACTAAGAAGAAATCTGTATACTTGTCTGGAGATTTTAACGTTGATGTATTGGAAACTTGCAAACTTAAAGCTCAGAAAGTTGCTTTTATTAATCTTCTATTATATTTTGGCTATTTCTATTATTCTGAAAAACGAAAAACCTACAAGAATCACACCCACTTCAAAAACTTGTATAGATAACATTGCGGTACACAAAGGTAGCTGTACTCTCAACATTGAGTTAGGTATGTCCGATCATAGGGCTTTATTTATTAAAACTGAGAAAAATCCTCAGAAAGGAAATAATAAAACCTTTAATAGCATAGCTCCAAAAAAGAGAATTTTTTCTGAAAATAACATTAACAACTTTGCTAAATCATTAAAAGATTCATGGAATGTTTCCCATAAAAATGATGTGCAAGAAAATTTTAATAATTTGTTGCATAACTACAAACTATATTTTCAGTCTTGTTTCCCTTTAAAATCTTCAAAAATGAAGAGAGGTAATACTGATATCTGTAAGAATTAATTAATTAATTAATAATAAATAATAATTAATTAATAATGTAAATCTGTAAGAAACTTCGAGTATTTGATCGAGTATTTTACTACTCGAACTCGGCTCAAAGCTCCTAAAACTACTCTAAGTTCGATCGAGTAGTTGTATTTCACGAACTATCAGATTTACATCTTAATTTAGTTTTAAGAGTAAACAGTTTTATAAGTTTACTCTTAATGTTATCAGTTTGGTACGTGTAATTATGAACTAAACAATACGCCTAAGAATAGATAGTACACGACGACAGTCAAATGAACTAGTTGACGTAGTGAACGAGTTCGTTCATTATGATTTGAACTAGTTCAATTCAAAGTGAACAACAGAGCTGGAAAGGTAGCGATCACTGTAAATAGTAGGCATCACACATGTTGGTTGTCAAGTCTACTTAGTAACTGTAACCTAACCTAAAATTGCGTGAATAAAACAGAAGTGCTGGTTAGTGTCTTTATGACCCAAGAAAGGGGACGAGAGATCCGGTTCAAGATGCTCAAAAAACCTGTTACCATTACAAATCTAATAGTCTGTGCACCGTGGAAATTATGCATATTTTCGTTCATATCAATAATACCGTTCAATCAAAAGGATCCCGAGAACGGATCACTTTACATCCCAAGAATCGAACTTCCCATCTTTTCTAGGTGAAAATTCATCTCGGTTGTAGTATACGTACATGCAAGGAACCATTTAGCTCCTTTTCAGAAATCAAATTATCGCATATTTCTTGCGAGTCGATTGAGGTCTATTTTGTTTTTTAATCTGAGCAGGAAATAGTCAAATGATTTGACGTAAGAAAATACTGTATCATATCATAAAATATGGTAATAGCGTTCTAGCAGCGTGTGACACAACATTATTGATTTATTTTCCGTCAAATAAAAAATAGATTTACATCCGTGGCAAACGTCTATTAATTATTATTCCGAAAACGCCTAGATCGTCAAAACTGTGTGTAACATTTGCGCAAACGATACTTTTTCCTGTCAAATTGTTGAACGGTTTTCTGACTAGGTTAGACAATAACACAGTTGGCGTGTAATAGGTGGTAAAGTACGATAATTTTGATTCGTAAAATCACTGAACGATCCCCTGTTCACATTGACGTCGATGTTGATGTAAACTGTAAAACAATCACGAATCAACCAAGGTGAGGGAGAAACATCTTGGAAGACTTTTTCTAAATAAAATACGACGAATTTAGAGATTCGGAAAATCATTTTTATTGAACCGAAGCCTTATTAAACTTCTAGTTTTTTATTCATAAGTTTATAGTTTAGCTGCCCAAAATCTTCACTGTATCACTAGTTGGCACTTAGCTGATTTTCAGACTGCATCTCGTCGCCAATATCGGGTAGACCTATTATATTAGCCGGCTACGTCTATGGTTTTCATTCGATTACACCAGGTTTTAATGAATTTCTCGTTATGACATAATTATTTATCTGTTGTTCAGTGTAGCCTCATGTATCGAAGTAGCCTCATGTATTCAAGTTGCACATATTTCACTACCGATCATAATTTAAAAACTAATTCATCCTAAGTGACTTTAAAATTTATTTTTAGTAAACCTGCCTAGTTATTATTATCAATTGGTTGAACTACAGTCTTTGTCATCCAGATTTTCAAATTTGATTATATAATTCACATCTTATATCCGGTTAGTTGAAACCTTGTTAGTACTGAATTAAATACCAACAGAATACAGATCCACTCTTCTTGGCGTGTACATAATCAATTGTTTGTTAAGAGGAGGCAATCCTCAAAGCTAATGACCGCATTTGGCGATAATGCCTGAATTTTAGCATCAGTTTGGTTGGATGCAACTTTTACCAACAAGCTTCACTACGTTTTCGAGGTACACTTTGAACTGAACCACCAGATAAACATATCGGCCAGCAGTGAAACAGTATAATTGGCTTGCATAGAAAATCTGATCTGTGATATGAGTGAACAGATTAAATCTTTATAACCCACGTTGTTTCAATTAATAATATACTTTCTTAATTTCTTACATAATATTAGTTCTGAAAAAAGAAAAAGATTAAACAAAACAATGCCACATAAAAATATAGGAAGGCAGGAAGTAACAAGTTTTATTTATCAAATGTTATAGTTACAAACAACAAATCAAAATTATTGTGCTCAGTTTAGATGTATATATTTACGAATCTGGCAAAACTTAACATAGGCTTAGGATGGTGTCTGCCTTTTACAGTTGTCTTGGGTGAACAGAAAATCCTGTAAATACTCGCTCAAAAAATACTCGATACTCGAAAAAAATTCCAACTACTTGACTTGAACTCAAAAATCACTACTCGCACACCCCTAGTTGATTCCCTTTTGCATAGGTGGGGGAAAATGCAACTACTGGAAATACAAGCAAGGAATGGCAAATGATGTGGCAAACTATGTGATTGCGGAGTCACAATACAAATTATGGATCAGATAGTTAATGAGTGCCTATTGCGTTCTTTTCAGGTGGGATTAGGTGGTCTTCTTCTATTGGAGAAGCAGGTTTTGAATGGTTACAAAACCTGTATTTAGGTATGTAACAAGAGATCAATATTTAAATACAAGTACTGTAGATTATATTTTATTTGGAATTTTAATTGTCTATCTGACGGGGGATTTTTAATTATATCCTGAATGTCAATTTAAATAAGAGTTTAATCATACAGATTTATTTTGATTATACAAGTATAATCTTTGAATGTATCTCAGAGTATTTTTTCATAGGGCTAATAAAGAAACTACAACAAATAACAAAGATGTATTTTTTGTTTAGTTTCCTTATGAAAAGTATGTGCATATGTACATTTAACAAAGTTTGAAATTCCACACATCCATATAAAAGTAGCTTTTGATAAATACAATATAAATCTATCAACAATAAATCACAGAACAATATCCTAACAAGTAACAAACGTAACAACAATAAAATCTTTTAGAAGGAGACTGATTGAGCACCTTTAAAATTTCCTACAACTAAATAAAATAATAATAGTTCAATTTGAAGTAAACCGGTTGCATAAAGCACTTGTGAGGCAGTAGAATTAATTTGAATCATTCTTTGTAGAAATTCTCGATTATATCAGCATATTTCTCATAAACAACATTCCTCTTCAGTTTTAAAGTTGGCCCTAAAACAAAAATTAGAATCATACAAAAGAAAATATAAAATGATCACAAAATAAGCAAATGTGTGATTTTATCGTATTTAACATAAGTACTACAAAACCCGCTTGTTGTGCTTGGTTTTCAATAAGTTAATTTGAGGTTTACAGTAAAGTTCAAAATGTATGATTATTCTTAACTACTTCTAAGGTAAGTTTGCCACTACACTCTACTAATAACTACTCCTCAATAATCACTCTTTTGTCCAGAGTTCCTTAATTCTAAATAACCCCTGTGTTCGAGCCACAATAAGTCAAATGAAATTTGCAACACATCATATTGATATTTTTGCTTTTAAACATATTCTTAGAGAGAATTTTCCCAAAACAACGTTATTGGTAGATCCTTATTTTTTGTAAGTTCTGAGAGCATTCTCAAATACCTGCCACTTTTATAGTAATTGCTGTAACATCCTCAAAAATAGGAGTAGTTACCAATATCCAACTAGACAAGTTATGTATGTGAATTAAGGAATGAGTAAAAGTAAAGATCGTCTTATTTAACCAGGCGAAGATAGGACTAAAGAAAGAGCTCTCTCTAACACTTAACCTGGGGACCAACGGCTTTATGTGGGACCCATGGGAGCGGGAGGGTAAAATCTATTATAGAGGTCACATCGGAATTCGAACTCGGACCAACTGTGTGGCAAGCCAGCACCTTAGCCCCTTATCTACTACCACTCTAATGAGTTCTATCAAAGAAAGCAAATACATCTTAAGAAAAGTCCTATGATCCATTCCATAATTGCCAGTACTTTTTTTCTAGTTAAACAACTTTTCCATAATTTCAATGTAGCTAATCTTACATCCAATCATTCTAGTTTTAGATCATAGAGTATTCTTAAAATATTTATGAGTAAGTTAACACAAGTGTAAAAGATTGATTCTGAAGATAATTCAAAGAATTACTAAATTAACATCATTCTGTAATAGAGATAATTTTAAGTAAGAAGAACTATACTACAAAAGATACCATTAACCTTTTGACTAGTACAACTGCATCTGTCGCAGCAGAGACCTTTTAGTGGTCGCAACAAGTATGGGTGCCCACAACTGATGTAAAATAACTAGAACAGAATCACCGCAGCTATTGCGGCCCACTTGAGTATTATTCTAAATTGATTCTTATGTTTTCCTGGACTGTGTGTGTGTAGTTTTAAAAGTGTCTCCTAGGTTGCAGGAGCAATCAGAACAGTTGTTATTTGGACTGCCTATTCACCGCTCCAATCGATCTTGATCTGTGTTGTTCTCAATATAACAACCAGCGTTTTTTTTTTTTTTTTTTTTTAATTGTTTGTTTTCATGACCAATAATAGTTGTATTTTTACTTTTAGTATTAGTTGATGGTTATAGTTTATTTTAAATATATGTGACTTTGTCGTTTCTTTTCATTCTACAGAATGACATATCACAAAACTTTAACAGTCAATGACATTCACAAGCTATTTGTAAATTCAGATTATATATACATATTATATAAACTCATAATTATTATTCTTTTTTGATATAACAATACGATAAGCGCAGAATTTCAATATAAAAGAAATTACTCCACTTAAAATAAACACTTTTAGGGCCCTGCAGAAAAAAATGCTTATTTCAGCCTTACCTAATTCTTCTGTTGGTACTGAAAAATCTGCTGGAAGAATGGCAAACTTTTGAATTTTCTGGGCGTTAGAAACTGATTGTTTGTTAGCTCTGTCAATACCAGCCTGAATTGCATCCATGATCTACAATCACAAAAATATTAAGTTTATGATGTAACATACATTTACTATACATTTCCATTAATTTCATATTATTACATATAAATTCTGTTATTGATAATTATTTTAATCAGTTTAATTACATTAGTTAAACATAATTTGCTGTCTTTCTACTAAAAACAGAATGTGACCGAGTAGGAAAAAAATCTTCAATTAAAAAAATAACATCCTGTAACATAACCTGCTGTACATATTATGACTATATAGATAAGTAACTAACTAAAACAATATGATTCAGTTTTGAGAACAAACAGTTTGTACATTTTTATAAATTTATAAAAATGCCAATCAAATTTATATTCATGATAATAGAGTATTCCTGCTTAAGGTTTAAACAGTTTTATTCAGCATGATGGTGCGATAATTTTGCACAGTATATTTCAATTTTTATTTTTTTTTAGTAAAAAATTTACTCGCCAGTTGACATGGGCCTACAGACCTGTGCGTCAACTTTATTTAACGAATGAAGTACCGACTGTTAGCTCAGTGGGGATTCGAACCTTGGACCTTGCCCTCCGCAGTCCGAAGCCTTAGCCACTGAGCCACCACGCCAGCAAAATTTAAAAGAAGGGAGAAGTGAGAAAATCTATCAGGAAAAATAAGTCTGCAAAACAAAAGCATTCCTTTCAATCCATTTTTGAAGAATATGATAGAGATGCGTAATTTGTGTGTATGTATCTTGTCAATGCCATATCTGTTTTTTGTCTGATCAATGTTTCTGTTAAGTGGTCTCATCTTTTCAAAGTTTGTCATGTTCCGTCTTTTTCTGTTAAATTAAACCCCGGTCTATTACTATATAACCTAACAACGTTTTCCTATTTTCATTGGTGTTCAGGGTTATACGAAATGGCATTTTAAGTCGATTGACAAAACACTGAAAAAAAACATGAGATAATGTGCTGCAGTTTCCCTAATTTTGTTTTTAAGTCATGCTCATTAATTGTCTACTTCAAGCTAATTTCAAACAAGTTGGCTGAACAAAGTTTTTTCAAAACTGAATGGATAGATCAGTGCAAACTAGAACATTTATTCTACAAATATTGGATTATACCTGTTTCTTTGGTCCTTGTAGTACTTCAGTGACTGTATTGACGGGACAACCAAGACCTTGACACCATTCTTTCACTTCCTGAGTCAGCTCGTCTAATGGAGCTCCAGTCTCAGCATTCATTTCAGTCTGAGGATAGAATTTTTGTATTAGTAGCAATAATACAACATAAATGTTATAGTATTTTAAGTCTCTGCAATAATTATTTCCTGGTGAAATTCTTGAAATAAAGATACCTAAAAGTATATATCAATTGCATAGGTGACAAACTTTACCAAGTGCTTCAAAATTCTTATCAGTATCAAGGTATGTAGTCAATATATGTTGAGTACATATGATTAATTCTCAGTTCCCAAAGTTGATTCCACCAGTTCTTATCAGTGGAATCGGAATAAAAAATCAACCACAAAGGTTGATTCAAATACACAACTTGAGTAAAAAAAAACTTTTCAATTAATAAAAGATCTTCAATATCAATTGATCTACAATTTAGGATTTTGGTAATTATGGTACAGTATAATCTGGATTATCTGCGTCCAGATCAACCGAGCCTCTAGTTTAACCGAGCTAGTAATCAGAAGATGGAAAATAAACATACAGCTATTAATCAAAGTCAAAGGACAACTATAGCATGACACATAATATAATCGCTTGATAAGCAATCAGTGACTCTATTGGCTGTTGGTGCTAGTAAATAAATTGAAATGACGAACCAATCAGTGTTTTCCTCTCCAATGTGTATGTCAAATGTGATATTGATACAATAATTTTGTTCTGTTAAAATCTTGAATGGTATCCTGCACTATTAAAAGAGTAATGCAGAATGCGTTAGACAACAGGATGGATACGATAATTTTGTTTGGTTAACAGTACAGTACCCTGCATACAACCAAGTAACCGTGGGCCGTAGATAGGTGAAATAGGTAGGATGAAATAACTATACTGCAGATTGGTTAACACGAAGGAATGAATGCTCTACTTTCGTTGTCAGCAAATATAATATTAGAGGAAATTACCCATCCACAATGCTGCCTATAGACATTACATTCGATTTTTACCATTAAATTCTATTATTTCAGTTTTTTACCAACTGTTGTAGAGTGTTAAAACGGGATACTTATTCCCAACTTCTTGTCATTCTGCAGTAATATAAATTTTAAACATGACCTGATGTTCCTACTTTCGTACAGAACTATTATTCCGTACTTAGTATTAAATATTGTACATATAGTTACTTGTAATTCATAATTAAGTAATTTAATAGTTTGTTCCTCTTATCTGTTTTTATAATCTCTTAATAAATTGTTACTCACATACTCATAACATATTCACCGGTTACTATATTGAAATTTAAATAATATTACTGGCCTCTATGCACATGCACTTGCCAAAAGTCAAATATCAGGTGACATTGTATAACCCTTGTAACCGGTGGCGTGAACCCCGTCAACCTAAAATTAAAACACCAGTTGAACTTATGATGCTATGCGGAACGGTTTGCTCGGATCTCGTGTCGCGATTGCTGTGACTCTCTCTTACAGTGTATAATGTTTGTTTCATTAACCAGTGATCTTGTTTTTTCCTCAATCTCTCTTCTCTCGAACTACTCAGCATTTTATTCAAAGTGAACTCTAAACAGTGTTGTGTTGTGCTCCGAATTGATCGCTAGACAACATCGACATCCCAGGCCTGGTGGATCCATCTCTAAGGTCATCTCTCATCTTCTCAGTTCTTCGCTCAAAGATATGCTCTATCTCCTCTAAAGGTACAGTTGGTTCTTTTTTATTAATTTCTACTTAAAAAACGCATCTCCCTGTGATCGTTTGTGGTAACGTTTTTTGTAGTGTTTCCTTTACTAACGTGGACATTAGTTGGTCCTCCGAAAAAGCATTAAATTTAACATTCTCTCAAAACGCCCTCAATATTGAATAACTATAATTACATTTACAGTATTTTGCGTCTTTTCTTATAATAAACTAGTTTTTTTTTTTTTTTACTTTTTCATGACTTTTTACATAATTTTTACCATAACCTCCGTATTATCTGAGTTTTTATGTATTCGAGGTGGCCTCGGTCCTTACTACCCTGTATAACCGAGACTCTACTGTAATTGGAATTGAAAATAGGGAATTGGTTTTCTGGAATCGGAATGAATAACATTTAGAAGTAGTTCATCACTTATAATACATTGAAGCAGGCTTTAGATAACGAGGCCTGCTTTCATGTTCCAAAATTATAATAGTTTATATCCAAAAAATTTAGCGGTTCAACAAATTTACTTTTGACTGAATATTCACCTTAAGTGTGAGCAAGATAGAGAGAAACTTGCGCTTGTCTCCGATTAGTTGTGCATTGCTGACACACGGCAGTTCTTGTTTGACAACATTCTCTATCACTACTGGAGGGATGTTTTCTCCACCCGCAGTGATCAATAACTCCTGAAACAATATTAAAGAGCTAATGAATATGAGCACTATATTGGGTGATCCTACAGTAATTTTACAGAGTAAATGTATCTGTAAGAATACATAATAAACTAATGTAATTTAAACTGACTTTACACTATAGAAAATGATAGATAGTATTATATTTGGAGATTTCCAATGCTTCAAGTGTTTAGTAAAAGCATTGGAAATCTCCAAATATTATTATATATAATGAACAATACAATGATAACAAATAACTTTCAAACAACACTATGTAAAGTAGTATACTTGAAGAAATTGTTCAAAACTCCTCTCACATTTTCCAATACAATTTTCAAATTTTTTTAAAACTTAAAACAATGTATTGACATAAATATTTGTTATTATTTAATACTGCTAATTCCTCTCACTGCTATAAATCCAAAGGTCTTTTTAGCAAAAACGTTATTTTCAACAATTCCCCAAACTGATATGTCTAATGGTGTTAGATAGCATGATGTTGAGGGCCGATTAGTTATACCACGTCTTCCGATCCATACGTTGAAGTTGGTGCTAATAAATTCCCATACAATTAAACTGTAATGCGGTGGAGCAATGTCTTGTTGCAAAATGATATTGGTATTGTCATATAAAGGATTATTTTGTAGCTAAGGAAAAACCAAGGTTACTATACAAGAGGTTGTCTTATAAATGTAAGCATCCATATCGCGCAGGTAGCAATTACGTCATGGGGAGGCCTCAGTTGTGTTTTTTCTACCTTCACCGCTGTAAACAAAACAAACCTGAACAACGTAAAACATCTAATATCCGTTGTTGATTAATTTTGAGTATGGTGTTTTATACTGTAGTATGGCTTTGGTTTGAATGAATCCAATTGTGGATTCATACGACTATGTTTGTGAAATGCCTGAAGTGAGGTATGCCGTTGCAATTTGTAATAATAGCCATATAATGTTAAAATCAGAAATTAAAATAATTACAAAATACTTTTGAAGACAGTAAAGTAATGGTTTTTAGTGTGTAGTTTTGATTGTTCAGCATGGTGTGTTGGAGACACAGAGTAATACAAAAGTAAGTAAGTAATACTCTGTGGTCGGAGGTCTCCCTCTGACGTGGCAACGGCTTATATAGACCATATGAGAATGAGACAACCTGTTGTATAGGAACCTTGAGGAAAAACTACTTCTTGCAATATTTAAAGGTACAATTCTACATGTACAGAGTCATTAAAAAAGTATGGGCCTACAATAACAACACATAATGTATCTGCCAAATAATGTCTACAGGGACATTTTAGTTCTTCCTCAAGAACTTTGTATTCAGCAGTGGAATAAACCAGAGAAGAAGCTGTAATACGCAGAACTTGTGCGTTGGCTATCCACGATGATCCAGCAAGTTACTACACAATGTTAGTTCTGATTTTCACTTTAGCTGCTGATTTCTGTAGTTGACTTTTAAAATTGGAAGATTGATCTAAACTGATTCCCAAGGGTCAATTCCTTTAGCTGCTCGCCAAACCCAAACTTTTATATCCATTAAGGAAGATATGAAAGATGTTGCAGGACATATTATACATATTATACACTCATTATACAATATGTCCTAGGCGCTTTCTCCACATAAACTCACAAAGATATTGTGTAGGTTAGGTTAGGTTACAGGCAAGTCCTTTCATTACAAAAAGCTAATAACAACATATTCTTGTAAATATATAAGTAGTTTAGGTAGTTATTGGCATGGAAAAAGTTTGGATTTGGCGGGCAGCTAAAGGAATTTGACCTTCCCAAGTACTGTGGATGCTTATTGTGTTTTAGTCTGACACCATCGAAAATGTTTTTATTATGTAGTCCATTACTTAATATGTTGAAAATGGGATAACATTTTAATAGAAAAATGCCTTACCTTAGTAAAATAAAATCTTTTCAAAAAAATCAACAGATGCCGTACTCACCTTTATCCTACCAGTGATCTTAAGGTGTTGCCTGTCATCCAAGGTTCCAACGTCTCCAGAATGAAGCCATCCATCAGAGTCTAGAGCATTCCTTGTCTTCTCAGGCTCAAGCAGATAGCCCATGAACACATGCCTCCCACGCATACAAATCTGAGAATCGTAAAGCAATAATTATTCAATGACAAACACATACTCAGTCTATACCCAGACAGACATATTCAGTAGTTTATTATTCATGACTTTCCAATCACGATGACCAAAAATAATTGGAATGAATTTTAAAAAGTATACAAAATAATTAACAGAAAATTGCAATCAAACGCAGTTTGATATACCTAGTTAAGATTGTGTTCATATTCCATTACGTTATGAAAGGAATCTACATGGCAATTTGAAAAGGTAGAACCCAAATCCAATAATTTGTCACGTTCACTACTGAATAATTGTACAGTATATATTCTCAAATCACATAGCAAAATTCTCATTGTCTACTAACAGACAGATGGAAAGAGCCAAAATATGGTCTGGAGAGATATAGGACCCCATTTTAATGCTTAGCTGAGATGACACGTCCAAACACCTGAAGGTGCTGTTAACACTTTTATGGTTTATGGTATTTGCCAGCAGACAACACAAGTATTTTAGAATGTAAAAAAATTTAAATATGGTGGTGCCAGGCCTAGGCAACGATAATTAAATTACTGGAACCCAAACTTAATCAACACGTCGTCAGAGCTATCCGAACTGTATTCTGACTTGTATTCAGCAACTGATTTTCAATTAAATCACATAACATAAGTATAATATAAACACAAAAGAGTACAAATATTATCGAGATAAAATCAACAAACCACTACAATTATCAATTTTAAGGGATTCGTAAAGAAGATTGTATCAAGGTGTTTATTTATACAGCACTTTTGTAAAATATCATGTAAACACTTTAGTTAAAGTAGGCTTATTACTGTACATACAGGTAATGAAATTAGTAATTAATGTTTGCATAACACTAATTGGAGTTCATTATTTTTTTCTATTTAACATAAAACTCTAGTAAGTCAAACAAGAATTCCTCCTCTTCAGTTGTACCATACTGCATCTATGAACCTTAAAATTAAACGGCAAGGGACTGAAAATTAATGAACTCACATCTTATTTTAGAACTCAAATCTTATTTTATATAAGGCAAGTTCTTTTAGAACTCAAATCTTATTTTATATAAGGTAAGTTCTTTTAGAACTCAAATCTTATTTTATATAAGGTAAGTTCTTTTAGAACTCAAATCTTATTTTATATAAGGTAAGTTCAACATTCCACGCCATATTTATCATTCACATATTCATAAAGTTACTAGAAGCAATCACTAAGCTGGTGAGTGAGTGGTTTTAGTCAGTGATTGGATAAATTAAAAATATATTAGAATTGCTTGATTAATTACTTAAAAAAACGATATTTTATAAAGATAAATTTGATTAACTTATTTATTTTAAATGTTAAAAAAATGTGAATGTGATATTTATTATTTAATTTTATTGTGTGTTTTTTCAGCTTCTAATTCACTTTAATGGTTTTCAACCCAACTTATTCCAACCTTGGTTTGATTATAATTAAATACATATTAAAAGAGGAAAACAAATATAACGTTCATCTTATCATTGATATAGCTATGTCACAAGAAAATTATCTCCTTACTAATCCCAGCTGTAATCAGTGAAAATAATACTCTTGAATTACCTCTCCCTGTCCGTCTGAAGATGGATTTGCAAGTTTAGTTTCTGCCCCACTGATAGCTTTGCCCACAGTGTCTATCTGGAAGTCTTCAGCCATGGATAAGGTGTGGGCACCGGTGCATTCTGACATTCCAAATGCCTACAATACAAATGATATGTAGAAAATGTTATAAACACTTTCATTTTAAATAGATAACGGTTCTTTATATTCAATTCAAATATATTTATTACTTGCGAAAAAATACAATTTATACAAGCAGTTTATCTCCCTAGCTCAAGGCCAATTGAGAGAAAAACTATAGTATTTTCTTTACAATAATTGGTGTTACAATTATATGTGAAACATATTTTTATACATATATATTATAGTACACCTTTTTTGGGGAACTTCCTTAAATCAAAAACAATATACCAATAAATCAGATAACAATAATTATAAACATTTTCAAGATATAACATATCAAATAATGGGATAAATGTAACATAGGACTATTATATACACAACAAAATAATTCAATAACATCTATAGAATCAATAAAAAACAAAAACAACAAGAAACCAATTTTAAATACTAAAATTTAAAAACACAATTATACTAAAAAAATGATTAAGTACATGAAATAATTCAATAAAAAATAAATCATACAAATATTTTTCTTGCCTATCGTTCAAAGACACAAAAACAAAATCTTAAACTAAAGGTTAATTTTAAAAAGGCTTGCTATCTTACTGATTCAAAGTTTCTTGTGGTATGCCTAATTCACCCAATATTCAATGATACTGCATTTATTCCTCACTCAAATAACAGTGACAGCAAAAAAGGAAGCATAAGACTGCATACTAATGATCTCAAGAAATCAGACAGGCATTTAAACTTTTTGTATTACCAATTCAGATGCTAATTGTCACAATATGTCAACAATGTCAACTTACATCAATAACAGAGATGTCAACTTACATTAATAATAAACAGGGTTGTCAACTTAAACCTGTAAAAGGGATGTCGACTTATATCAGTATTAAGGATGTCAACTTAGATTAGTAATAGGGGTGTCAACTTACATCAATCAGTAACATGGATGTCAACTAATCAGTCACTGGAACGTCGACTTACATTAGTAGCAGGGATGTCAACTTATATCAGTAACAGAAATATCAACTCACAACAGTAACAAAGATGTCAACTTACATCAGTAACAGGAATGTCAACTCACAACAGTAACAAAGAGGTCAACTTACACCAGTCACAGATGTGTAAACTTACATTAACAGAGATCAGTAACAGTAACAGGTATGTCTACTTATATCAGTAACACGGACGTCAATTTACATCAGTAACAGAGGTGTCAACTTACATTAGTAACAGGTACGTCAATTTACACCAGTAACAGGAATTTCACTAACATCAGTCTTATGGGTGTCGACTTACATCATCAAATCAAATCATCTTTATTTTCGTGTACATCGGTACAGTAAATAGTGTCCCAATAGTTTACAATTCAATGCAAATCTACAAACTAATACAAAAATACAGTAAAACAGTTATTACATATTGGTATTAGCCGCTAACTAAGTGTCTAATCTTTTAGAGAACTCATCCAGTGAATATGATGGCTTAGATAGCAAGAAAAGTTTAAGTTTAGTTTTGAATATATTTAAGTTTCCTTCATTTTTTAGATCATTTGGCAAGCTATTTATAAATTTTGTCCCAATAAAAGAAGTTTTTTTATTATAGAATGTTAATTTATGTTGTGGTATGTGAATTTCATTTTTCCCTCTGGTATTATAGCTATGTATGTCTTTTCGGAATGTCAGTTTATTTTTATTATTTTTTATGTACAAAATGCAGTCAAAAATATATTGATCGAACACTGTTAGAATCTCTAAATTTGTAAAGTGTTTTCTAACATGATCATAATATTTAAGATTTAACATTATTCTAATTGCTTTTTTTTGCAATAGGAGTATTCTTTCCAAATTTGTATGTGTACTTGCACCATAAACACAAATACCATAGGATAAATGTGAGTGAATGTTTGCATAATACACAAGTTTTAAAACTGGCAAGGTGCAAAGATACGACATTCTTTTTAAAGCATATAATCCAGAGTTTATTTTCCCAATAACATAGTTTATATGGTTGTCCCAACTTAGATTTTCATCGACCTGAAGACCCAGAAATTTTGTACTCTTTATTTTATTTAAATTATTCCCATTTAGGTTTATTGACGGTTCTACTAAATTATGTCTTTGTTTTGTACTAAAGGAGATAAAATTGGTCTTCTGAATGTTTAAGGTTAAACCAATATTTTGAAAAAAATTATGAAGATTTGACAATTGTACTTGGCAGCCTATTTCTAGATCATCCTGATTAGCTGCAGACACAACCATGTTTGTGTCATCAGCATAGATAACCAGTTCACTATTACTATTGTTTAGGTTAGCTAATACATTAGGCATTCCATGCAAGTAGCAAAGGAACAAAAGTGGCCCAAGAATTGATCCTTGGGGGACACCATGCTCAATTTTCAACATTTTGGATTTTACCTTTGTTATTTTGCCCCTTTTTATTGAGTTAATTTCGACGTATTGGTATCTGTCAGACAGGTATGATTTGAGCCATTTTAGAGCAACTCCACTTATCCCCATTTGTTTTAATTTTTTTAATAGAAGGACATGTGAAATTGTATCGAAAGCTTTTGCCAAGTCCATAAGTATACCAACTAATTTATCGCCTCTGTCAATTGCTTCAATAATTGATTCAATGAAATCAACTAATGCTGTTACTACTGATTTCCCTCTCCTAAAACCATGTTGTTGGTCATCAAACAAGTTATTTTCTACCAAATATTTAACAATTTGGTTGTACATCACCCTCTCATAAATTTTCGAGAATGCCGGAAGTACTGAGATGGGACGATAATTTAATTTGTCAGTTCTATCTCCTTTTTTAAAAACAGGGATGACTTTGGAAATTTTGAGTTCCTTAGGAAAAATGCCTGAGATAAGCGATGAATTTATTAAGTGTACTACCGGTTTAACCATAGATGTAATTGAATATTTTATTAGTTTTAATGGAATATCATCATATCCACTTGATAACTTGTTTTTAAAAGCTCCAACAACCTTTAATATGTCCTTTTCATCAACAGGAACACAACGGAAAACTTTGTTAAGCATTTCCCCATTCACAGAATCTTCTGCTGCCATTTGAGGTTGGGACATTTTATCAGGGATATCTTTTCTCAGATTAGAAGCAGTGTTTATAAAACCCTCATTAAATATGTTACTTACCAATTTAGGGTCAGTAACTTTCTGGCCATTCTCCACCAAAGTTATTCCATCTACATGATTTTTTTTTGCATTTACCCATTTCATAATTTATTATATTCCATGTAGTCTTACTGGTATTATTTGAATTTTTTATGAGGTTATCAATAAATTCTTTTTTTGCATTAATTACTTTCTTTCTGAAACTTTTCTCTCTTTCCTTTACAACTTTATGTAATACTGGATTATTGACCTGTCTTGCTGTTTTTGCTAAGTATATATTACTTTCTTTCTCTTTCTTTAAATTTATATTGAACCACTTGTTTTTCCTCCTAACTTTCCTAATGGTCTTTTGTGGAAAAATTAAATCAAAATAATATGTAAAAATACCATTAAAAGTTTCAAATTTTTTGTCAACAGGTGCATTATACACCTTAGTCCAATTCTCCTTTGCCAATAAATTGCTGAATATTTTCATGTTTTCCTCAGAAAATTCCCTAACAACCATTGTTCGTATGTTCTGTAAATTCAAATTGGGTGATTGATTTTTAAGCTCTAGTATTTGGCCATCATGGTCGGAAAGAGCAGTAATGACCCCTGATACTTTTAAATCATTCCTATTAATGTTTGTAAACATATTGTCTATACATGTCGATGATGTGTCTGTAACTCTAGTTGGGAAATCGACCAAAAAATACAAGCCATGACTTTTTAATATGTTATTTAACTCTCTCAATTCTGATGACGGTTGTAAAACATTTATATTAAAATCACCGGCCAGAATTAATTTATTTCCTTTTTTCAAGAGTAAATCAATTAATGAGTTTAACCTGTTTAAAAACTCCATATTTTTCAGCTGCGGTTTTCTGTAAATACCAGATAAAATTATGTTTTCCTTTCCTTCTTTGAAAGTAGCAATGCAACATTCAAACAATTTATCCTCACATAAAGCATCTAAATCTGACATTTTCAATTGTTTTATTTTCAAACTGTCTTCTGATAGTATGGCAACTCCACCTCCAGATGTTGAAGTTCGAGCATATTGACTTATTAATTTATAATTATTTAATTTAAAATGATCAAAATCTGTTGTTAACATATTGTGTTCTGTTAGACAACAATATTAGGTCTTAACTCATCTAAGGTTATTTCCAATTACTCTTTACGGTGATTTAAATTTTGAATATTTTGATGGAAAATAACTACTTTGTTTGTACTGTTTACTTTTTTATCTATCTTATTTACGGTTATGTGGGGGTTTTCTATCTCTGATGTTTCCTTTGGTTTTAGTGTTTTTGGTTTTGTCTCAGAATCAAGAGAATTTTTTGTTGCAACTGTTCCTATTTCACCTAACATTTTGCTAAATACAATGCTGTTTAGTCCCTATTTTCACAGAGTTTGAGATCAGTTTTGTCAGGCTAATCTTACCATTGTAATTTAAGTGTAGCCCATGTGTTGTGGGCTAATCATTAAGAGGGATGTCAATTTACATCAATAACAGGGATGTCAACTTACATCAGTAACAGGGATGTCAATGCTCATAAAGTATTTCTTGACATCAATGGAGATTGGAGCTGCTGCCGATAAAAATATTTTAGTTTTGTCTAGGCCTAAAGCAGCCTTAATCCTACTGAAGATCAGCCATCGGTAGAACTTGTAGCGATACGGTTCACTTGCATTCCTGGAATATAAAATAAACAAATGAATAGTTTCTTAAAAATATATTTACTTTGAAATCATCTGTAGGCCTGAATGTTGTAAGAGGCCAAAAGCAGCTTATTTATTCCTTAGGCCTGGCTTCTCTTGTTAATTTATGGTTAGTATGGAAGTGTTCTTTTCTATCCATATATTTATGTTATGAAATCTGCAATACAGAGACAACTTCATCTGATAGGAGAAGAGTTATTACATTCAATGGTGTTTTACTCGCTCAGCCTCGTTTTATAACAAAGAATTCATACACAAATCCTCTCCACTCCTCCAGAAACTAATGAATAAAAAGTTTAGTTTGAAAATGATTCCTTAAAAGTAACATCTAAGAGTAAAGTGCCAGAGTCAGTTTTACTGTTTTTTGCACAAAAACTTGTGATACAGTGTAACTCAAACCAAAAATAAACTTACCATTTTTATTCTTTTTATTTAATAACACACAATGCTGATGTAAAATTGCTTATTATGATTGTAAGGTAAGTACCGTTTATGAATTCTGCCGTTGTAGCTTAGCGGTTGGAGTTTGGTGCATGCACGCTGTATACTAGTTGGCAAGCCACAGCCGTCATTACGGATCCATTCCACTGTATTTAATGTTGCGTATGAGTGTTTAAAATGCCTCCTCCAATTGAAATTGCCACCGACTAAGAAGTACTTGTTTGATGTTTCTTAATGCTAAAAGGCGTGAAAGCAGCTTTATTCATTATGAGATCTGAGAAGTTTACAGAGGAAACGGAATGAGTGATTGGATGTTAAGGAAATGAGTAAGAAAGAGCTCTTAAACATGCCATATAAATGTGTATGATGAGGAACGAAGTGGACAATCTCCCCTCATTTCTTATGGGTTGGTGCAAAACTTTGATGAAAAATTCAGAAATAACAGACACTTTACAATTGCAACGTTATCTAGTGAGTTTCCTCAAGTGTCAAGAAGTGTGATTTATGAAATTGTGACAGTAAATATGAAGTTCCAAAAGTTATGCTTACACTGAGATCCCAAAATGCTGACAAATAATCTCAAAATCAAATGTTTAGTGAGAATTAAAAAAAAAACAAATAATTAGCCAGTGCTTTCACGTTCCTATAGCCTTACAATCATAATATTGATGATTTTTTAAACCAAATTGTCACCGTAACAGATCTCACGATGTATGTCAGCTGCTTTCTTGCCTTTAGCATTAACCCGTCATAGGTCGTGTAGGTCGATGGAACAAATTTGGTCGTGAGTAGAGAACATTTCTCACCCATGTTATTGACTAATTAACTTTCCAATATCATAAAAAATTGTATTTGTTTTATTTTTTAGTTAATTTGATACACTTTAAGAGTATATAAAATAACTTTTGGTGCCCTGAATTTCTTTAAAATCTACCAACAATTATTAAATATAAATAGGTTTGTCATAATTATTTTATAAATGTTGTAGTTGAGTTCACTATTCTAAATATTAAATGCATAGCCTATATATTTTTTTAATGAGGGGGATAATTGAAGCACATATATAAAAAGAAATTATTTATAAAATTTATCAAATACAAAAAGTATAAAATTTAAAAATACAGCAAATATTTCCCATTTTCAATAAAACTATTTATAGACAAATAAAAACTATTTCTTTACAGCTTAAAATACTACTAAACACACGTAACTAAATGTACAAACAAAATTAAAAACTTTTAAAAACCCACATTTTAAAAACAAATCTAGTTGCGTATGGAGAAAACTTTTCTCTACAACTAAGACACAAATGGTCATGTATAGAGAAAACGTCACACTAGCCAAACATGTAGGTGTATTGACCCCTTCCCCCACTGCCCCCCACCACTACCGTTTACAAGAATGTGCACAAAACACGTGAGAAGGGTTAGACAAAGCATTTCTGTAAGGTCAATGTTGTAGGTTGACTATGAAAAAAATTTCCAATGTAACAACTATTTTAGAGAGATTTTTTTCTCACCACGCGACTGATAACAGGTTAAGAAAACTTATCACCGCATACTACACAGCCAACTACATTTTCAATCGAGGGAAGTATTTTAAACGCCCATAACCAACCTTAAATATTATCTAATGAATCCCTAACGCAGCTGTATCTTGCCAATGTTCGTGGTATTCAACGCTGACCGCAACACTACAACGGTAGAATTCCAAAACGGTACTTACTTTGAAAACATGCCTCATACATAATGTTTATTGTTATTTATTTTTCTAAGTAGAAAATAGATCCCGGAAGCTTTATAAAAATATTTTAATATTTAATGGTGCTAAAAAAACCAAACACAAGTGTCATTAAGTGCTCAAGCGCCACACCAACACAGCAGTAGGTGCAATTACCTTATCATAGAGTATTTCAGTAGTAATAAAAGGAAAGGAAAGCAGCATACCTGATAAACTTGATAGGCTGGTACACTGTAGATAGATACAATAACATAAAAAGAATTGAATAGTGAAATATTTCGGGGCCACTGACCTCTTCTTCAGTCACTAAAAAACAGTTATATGATTGTGTATATCTACAGTGTACCAAGTTTATCAGGTATGCTGCTTTCCTTTCCTTTCATTACTACTGAAATCCTAGGCCTAGTGCCCCAAATTTAACTTATCATAGAGTATGAATAAGTGTGTATTCATATAGTATAATACTATCTCAAACATAATGTGATGAAAAATACTAAAGTTAAGTCTTACTGGGAATGCTTAAATTTTGAGTTATATGTATTTTCATAAAGGTAGATAATTCTGAAAAATCTATTGCCAGGGTAATACAGTTTAATTCTTTAGCTGCCAGGGTGAACATTTTTACTTCTCTAAAAACAGTCAGTGTTTTATGCATATTATGCGTACCCAAAACTGCTGGAATAAAATTCTTGATTTTGCATACATTTATAGAAATCTAAATACTTTATGTAATTTTTAATATTTTGGAATGATTTTTTTATTTACTAGTAAATTAAAATGGCTATATATACCAGTAAGGAAATATTCATTAGAACCCTGTACAAATTTTTTTTGTTAACAAAAATATAAACATTTTTTTCATACAGTTTTTTACTTTACACCAAAAAATACATTTTAACCCTTGGCACGCAGAAATTATTTTACCCTATTTTAAAGTAACACATAATTATATGAAAACATAATTTTAATGGCATTTTTTCAAGTTTTAGAAATATAAAGAAAAATAAAAAATATATTAGTTATATGTAAATTTATAATTATAATGTTTAACACTTTTTTATTGTAGATGTACAATTATAATGAAAAGTGCAAATAAATACAAAAAATTTCAAACATTATAGTTGACACTTTTAGCAGTATCTTTAATTTATGATACAATAATAACTACAACAAAATAATTGAAAACTAGAAAACAGAGAAATGAATGATAAGTGTTGAAAACAATGTGCTTTGGTGTAGTGACAGACCGTGGATATTTCCATTTATGCGTGTGCAAAGGCAGGAGACGGTGCCATGCACATGCACGCTCTGGATTGGCTGCTCCTTTTCATTCATAGACGATTTATGTTTTTGATATGCTGAGGGAGTTGGCCAAAGACATGTCTAAGTTGAATCTGCACTCTAGCGGAAGTTTTAAGAATTATCATTTACACTATCAACAGAATAATTTCATTTTGGATATGATTGTTAACTGCCTTTGAGGATATGTTTGAGTAAAGGCTGGGTATATAATCGTTTGCCGTGTGAAAAGGGTTAAGTAAATATTAAAGCCATTCTCTAAATTGTTTTCCAAAAGTAAATATTTGAAAAGTAAATCCTGAAAATTTCAATAGTATTGCACTTAATTTACATAATTTATTACGCTATTTATAACAAAGAGTCACTTAGGTGGTTTTTGGTTGTCGAAGTATATTATTCTAGTTTATGCACTACATACAGTTTTTATAAACACTAGTTGCTATTGTGTTTATTGAACATTTAAAATAATTATGTTTAAAGAATAAAAAGAACATTTAAAAATATATACACTTTATAAACAAGTGTTTTTACACAAATTCACTGGCACACATGGTGGGTGAGGCACTCTGGGTGCATCTCAAGTCCACATCTAATACACACTGTACGTGGTCTTAAGTTCATCAATCACTAACTGGTGATTTACGTCAACTCATGTTGAATGAAACAATAAATCAACCAACTCACATAAATAGCCTCACATCAAACACCGAGGGGTTATAACTTCACAATAGCGTGTCTGACGTCAGACCGGCAGTCAGCTGATCAGATTGAGAATTTACAAACACATATAGTATAAAATAACATACAAAATTAGGTATTGAAACTAATATGAAATGAAATTATATTTATTTGTGTTATAATTAGAGAAAATTTCACAAAGATAGTCCAAAAAAATAACACCGCTACAAATTAATTATGCAACAAAGATATATTGTTGCAAAGCAGTTTTGAGTAAAACTCTGTGCAACGAAATATCGTTGTGAAGCAGTTTTTGGGTAAAAATAATGATATATCGTTGAAGGGCAGCCAAAAGGTAGGGCTGCAGCGGCAGAGCTTACTAACGAGTCAAATTACAGGTACAAATATCCCTACTACATGAGATATATATTTGTAAGTTATAGTATAATCAAGGCTAGTACTAATTAGAAATGTGTAGCAAGACAGCAGTACACAATAATCTGTGAGCACACAATATAAATAATTCATTATCAGTAAGACTGATCATCAAGATATGGGCAAATATGAGGGGCGAATGAGTGTGATAAGTGTAGTCATTGTTAATAACTAAGGCCGGCTGTTCCTCAGAAAGAGCTATTTATTGACAGCCCAATAGCTAGGGCAACTAGGGACCTACAGCTTTACGTGGATGGCAACCATTAAGCAGCCTATCTGTTAATGTTTCCAAAGTTGTGTTGTCATTCTCGGGTCCTTCAAGTAATCAATACAGAATATAGGCAATATAAATCCTTTTCCTTAGAATAGAAAGCCCAGAATCTAGAAAGCTGTGCTTTAAGGTAAGATCTAAAACTAATACACTCTCTTGAAAGCAATAAAACTGCAGGTTCTAATAAGATCTTTGAGATTTAAATATTAACAGAAATTCAAACATACCTTTTTCCACCTTTAATTTTTAATTTCAACCTGTTTTTGTCAGAAGATTTCTTTCTGGAATTCCTGAAATATCAAAAGTTATTCCTATACAGGGTGTCTTAAAAGTCCCCCCCCCTATTAACTTTCTTATGAATACAGATAAAGTTATTTACTTCTGGGAATGTTTATATGACCAACTAAGGAGTTTTTTTATGTATGCAAATTTTTTACACCCCCTCTCAAAAGGGGGTAGTTTGGGGGTAAGTCAAAATTTTTAAATAGAAACCCCTATCAAATGACACATCATTTTAAAGGTAATATTAAAAGAAAAAGAATGGTGGAAACTAGAAGTCTCTAACATTAGTTTATCAAATTTGGTGGCAGTTTAAAGTTGGAATTATTTCATAAAACCCCCTAAGTAATTTTAGAACGGGAAAAATGGTCAAAATGCTGAACTCTCACCTCAATTTCACTCAGATGAGATGCTCAAAATGGCTGCCATGAACTTCTTGACAGTAAAAAAGCTTGGATTGAAAACCACGTCTCACATTTTGTAAGATTTCAGGCGTGATAAGGTGGCAGGCCTCTTCGATTCTTGTCCTTAATTCATCGAGGTTTGCGGGCTTTGTGTCGTAAACTTTACTTTTGAGGAAACCCCAAAAGAAAAAATCCAGAGGTGAAAGGTCAGGTGAACGTGCCGGCCACTCTACCAAAGTGCCACGTCGACCTATCCATCTATCGGGAAACGTTTGGTCTAGGAATGTCCGGACAAGCATATTGTAATGTGGAGGAGCACCATCTTGCTGAAATACAGGCTCATAAGTACCTTGTACTACCTCATTTATTGCTGGGACAATGCCGTTCCGTAACATGTCCAAGTATTTAACGCCAGTTAAATTACCATCAATAAAGAATGGCCCAATAACAGAGTTTCCCAAAATTCCAGCCCATACATTTAATTTTTGTGGCTGTTGCGTATGGGCTTCAACCATCCAGTGGGGGTTACTGTTTGCCCAATAACGGCAGTTGTGCCGATTGACTGTCCCATGCAAAGAGAATGATGCTTCATCACTAAAACATATCTGTGATATTAAATTATTATTCTCTTCAATCTTCTGCAACATTTGCTCACAAAACTGAAGTCTTCGGTCAGGGTTGTCTTCATTTAATTCTTGATTTAACTGTACTTTGTACGGGTGGAACTTGTGACGCTTTAACACTTTGTGAACAGTATCTTTTGAAATTCCAACATTAAGGGCAGTGGACCGCAGAGATTCATGTGGGTTTGCAGCATAATTTGCTAAAACTTGAATTTGGATCTCTTCTGTCGCAATGGCAGGGCGCCCTGATCGTGGTGCATCTTAGACACTAAAGTTTGTTGAGAATTTGTTTACTAAACGTCTAATGTATGCCCTGTCTACTGGTCTATCCAGATAGGCAGCATTAAATAAACGAACTGCTTCATGAACATTTCTCCTAGCTTCCCCATAGAACAATATCATCTCTACTTTATCTTCATTTGACCTAGCCATTTTTATTAAATACGAATAAAAAGAAATTTAACACAGTAACTGAACTGAAAGTGTTACACGTACTAACTAGTAACCTAATAAGAGATAAGGAAGGAGCCACTGGTATTCCCAGGTTGCCCTACTGGACTTTGGTCAGACAAACCAAAACCAAATAAATGCTATGTTATTTGTGGTTTTTGGTGTTTGTTGATTCTTTTAATAACTTGTTTTACGATTAGGTGTCATCAGTTTTCAAAACTAACTGGTGGGTGAATGTTTTGTCTGCCTTACAACAATTTTAAATGTAACATAAGCTGCGGGGGTTTTATGAAATAATTCCAAATTTAAACTGCCACCAAATTTGATAGACTAATGTTAGAGACCTCTAGTTTCCGCCACTCTTTTTCTTTTAATATTACCTTTAAAATGATGTGTCATTTGATAGGGGTTTCTATTTAAAAATTTTGACTTACCCTCAAACTACCCCCTTTTGAGAGGGGGTGTAAAAAATGTGCATACATAAAAAAACTCCTTAGTTGGTCATATAAACATTCCCAGAAGTAAATCACTTTATCTGTATTCATAAGAAAGTTAATAGGGGGGGGGGGGGTGGGACTTTTAAGACACCCTGTATTTAAAGTGGTCCCCTATTTCAAATCTGCAACTAAAGAATTATTTCCCTATTGTAAATTTCATTTCTAAGCTTCTAAAGAAAACTATTTAGCATACAAGTTTTTTTTAAGTAAAGTCTCAATGAATTTAAAACATTAAAACAGGTGGGTTATTTCAATATTTTTAAAAGCTTTTGACAAAGTGAATCAATAATATTTTTCACTGAATTTAAATCATGGGAGGCCGATTATGATGGGCTTATTTGAATCGTATTTGGAGAAATATATAAAATTTCACGGACTCTTATTGAGATAAAAATTTGTGTCCTAGACAATGTTTTTAATTTCTCAGCAATATTCTTCATTTTTACGAATTATTCATGCTTATCTACATTCCACGAACAAATAATATTTGTGTCAACTTTACTGTTGACATTGCTTTGCCTTATTTTTTATATTCATTTTTCCTGTTAATGTATATATCATGCAAGTCTATATTCACAGATGCTGCAGAATGTTGGGAATTTCATTATTTTGTTTGTTTACCAAAATCACCATTGAAATCTAATAAAAATTACAGAGACTCAATTATATTCCTAATTACTGACCAACCCACAAATTTAAGCATACTACACTTAATATTGGTTTTGAGGTTATTATTTCCACCGTTTGCTAATTTATAACACCACAGTAGACTTTCCCTGTCAGCATGCTATAACTCTTGTTATAACTGCTATGTTTACACCAGTTAAAAGCATATTAAGTGAGCAAAAACATTTCAAATTTAACTACTCACAGCTATCATGCATGATCAGTTATTTACAATTTAAAACTAACTACAACAACCATACAAAGTTTGTCATAAGAACAGCAACAGATTAAAGAACTTCTTTTAAATCAATATATGTCTGTCTATTCATATTCAAAATACCGATATATGACATAGATCTTACCCTTTAGTTACACTGATGTAGTGCTGCAGGCAGCATGCTTTTCCCCAAGTTGCAATCATTTTCTTGAGTCCAGTTGTCTGTGCACCAATGCCCATCATCCGCTCATGTATTTTCTCCCAGACTCTTGGCACTCCTAGGAAAACTGTTGGTCGCACTTCAGTCAAGGTTTTAACTAGGCTACCCTGATAAATCCAACAATTCCATTATACAATAAAGATATAAATTACAGATCGTTTTCAGTATCTTCTGAAATATATCTTTTAAATAGAATTTAATTTTAAATGATAGATCAAAGGATGCTTCTAAAATAAATAAACAATATAAAACTGTTTTTCCTATTATAGTATTAATGGTAATTAGTACTAATGATCCTACATTAGTTATGAAATATTTGTTATTATCTACTTAATGTATTCAATACTTATTATTCACTTCCTTTAATACGAGGTACGTCCAGAAAGTAAGTTCTGTTTCCATTTATATCCGCTGCAGCGCTGCGATCGCAGTTCCGCGCATGCGCGGCAGACGCTCTGTATCAAGGAGAAGAAACGTGCGCCATTTTGAGATCGCTGTCAGTCTCGTACGCTTTGTTGTGCTTGTTTAAAATGTCGGTGTTGATCGAAAATCCCGCCGCTTGTGAAATCAGATCTGTGATTCGTTTTCTGAATGCTAAGAAAGTGAAACCGATTGACATTTATCGGTAAATTTGCGAGGTTTACGGACAAAATGCGATGAGTGATTCAATGGTGAGAAGATGGGTCCGACAGTTTAATGAAGGACGTAATGAAGTGCATGATGAAGAACGAAGTGGGCGTCCATCTTTGATTACAGAAGAACTGGTTCACACGATTGATGAGAAGATCAAGGAAAACCGTAAGTTTACAATGAGTGCTCTCGCTATGGAATTCCCCCAAATCTCACTATCAATAATTCATGAAATTGTTACCGAAAAACTGAAATTTCGAAAACTTTGCTCACGTTGGGTACCGAAAATTCTTACTGAGCAACACAAAACACAACGGATGGGTAGTGCACTTCAGTTTTTGAACCGTTATGATGAAGGCGGTGAAGATTTTCTGTCACAGATAGTCACAGGAGATGAAACTTGGGTTTCTCATGACACCCCAGAAACTAAGTGGCAATCAATGGAATGGAGGCACACTTCATCTCCAGCAAAGGTTAAGCCGAAACAAATCTTGACACCTCGAAAAATCATGTGCACAGTGTTTTGGGACAGGAAAGGCATCTTACTGATTGATTTCTTACCGCGAGGTCAAACAATCAATGCAGAAGTTTACTGCGAGACACTGAGGAAATTGCGCCGCGTAATACAGAATAAGCGCCGAGGATTTCTGTCCAAAGGTGTTGTTTTTCTTCACGACAATGCACGACCACACACTGCAAATGTGACGAAAAACCTCATACAGGGATTTGGCCATCCTCCGTACAGCCCTGACCTCGCTCCTAGCGACTTTCATCTGTTCTTACATCTGAAGTCTTTCCTTGGCGGTCAACACTTCAACGATGACGAAGAGCTGAAAGAAAATGTTTCCAGATGGTTGAAGACACAGGCGGCAACCTTCTATGAAGAAGGCATAGAAAAACTTGTGCCACGTTATGACAAATGCCTGCAAAATTTCGGCAGTTATGTAGAAAAGTAGTTTAAGATTTGTAAATTTTAGTGCAATAAATATTTTTTCTGTATCTGTAGACAAATTATTTTTATTACCAAACGGAACTTACTTTCTGGACGTACCTCGTGTTTTCTGTATAAGAAACATAATATAAGGTTTACTCTGGACTTTGGTTAACTTACTTTTAGGGCATCACTATCGGCAAACGCTGTTTTGGCACCCACTGTTATGGGGATATAAATATCGGCAAGCTGGAAAAAAATATAATAGCTTTCATACACAATAAACACTTTGAATACAACATTTTTTTAAAATTTTTACATTTTAACAATCAATCATTTGTGTTTAAGAACTAATTGGCCGGATTCCTAGTCTAGTAATATAAGTGTTATAAGTAATATTAGAAGAATAAAACGGATGTTTTATTCTTCTAATATTACTTATAACACTTTTTATAAGCGTATTTAACTCAAAATATATCAAATAAGATCATCTTCACTAATCTTCACTGCTATCTGCCAAATCAGGGAGTTAGAAATAATTGTAAATAAATAAATAAATGAACTGTATGAACACAAAATAATTGGCTCTAGGAACGGCATTCAATCATTTTACATACATGTTGTGTTATTTTGTTTGAATGCAAGTTTGTTAACCTTTTACAATCTTATTGTTGGTATTCTATCATTGTTTATGATTAGGTAAACTAAAAAATACGTGTGTTTCTAATTTTATTTCCAACTAAACTACCCATTTATTGAGAATAGCCCAATGCAATTTCTAAATAATTTATCATGATCAATTGAATACCTAATATAATTGTCAAAATTTTGAAAATATAATGAAGACATCCACCCAGATTAGATATATACCACTTATACAACCAACAAATCCATATGTAAATAATTTAACACTTATTTTTACATAATATAGTAGAAACCCTATTTTCCGCCAGGGGTCGGGACCGCGGCCGTGACGGATTGGAGAGTAGACAGATTATAGAGAATTCACCCAATCACACTTATATCACTGGAAACGTAATATTAGTACTTATGCAGGTTAAATTTTAATGCTGTATAGTACATATTGATTAACAAAATGAGAATGAAAAGGTTAGAATAAAGACATTTTCAGAATATATATACTGCAGGTCAAAAGTACACTTTTCTTAGAGTAGGCCTAGTTTTAATGTAAAACATAAGCTTGTACATTATTCAATAAGCAGAAAAATTAGCTATCAAGATTATTAAAATTAAACTGCAGTACAGAGTAACATATTAAAGCCTAGTTCCCATGGCTAGTGTTTTTGCAACACAGGCCGATGTCGGTACACGGGTAGTGTGTAGCAGTGACTCGCCTGTATATCATCAGACAGAACCATTCCAACGTCGCGGTCTACAATTTGACCTGTGTAGGCGTCGTGGCTTAAAACTTTATCTCTGACCACAGGCCTTTGTAGTGCCGCATCTTTCCCCATGTTGTACGAGACCTGTTCAGGCAGCCCCAGACGGCCTGTCCATACGTCAAGCATACACAGGAGAGCTGTTCCAACGACCTGTTATATGTTAGACGGCAGATGAGGCCTTACGGATGGCAAGCCGTTGGAACTAGGCTTATGTGGGCTAGACGGCTGGATGGGGAATCGTCTTCTTCTAGACAGATGAGTCATACGGCAACTGTCATATCATGGCACGATAAAACCAACAGAACCTGGTGGAAAATAGGGTGACGGACAATAGGGTTTTCACTGTAACACTTATAGGGCTACAAAATCCTAAAAATAGAAATTGATCAAACAAACAATAAGTTCTTGCTACCACTCAAAAGTTCACAGACACTAAAAACTAAAACTATATTCAATTCAGTCAAGGATGTTGAAAGAGTGTGTACCTTAAATTGTCTCTGCATCCTTCTACCCCCACAAAAATTTTAAAAAGTTGCAAAACGTAATGGTTGGTAAGGTTGACCAAAGACAAAAACCATGCCATGGCGTAACTGCATGACCGTGCGGTTTGGCACTGGCTGCGACTATTACTTTTTAATTTCTTGTGTTAAAATGTAATCCAACCTTGCCTGAGCGATGATAGTGGTGGGAATAACGACAATGACACAAGAAAATGCTCCATTAATTTAGAAAAATAATACCTTAGACTTCTCCTAGTCATTATTTCTGTACTCTTGATAGTCACAATAATTTATACACAAAATATTTATGAGTAAAATGGTATACTATGCAATCTAATTAAATTAAATCTTATTGTTATAAAATTAGTGTTTGAAAGTCACACATTAACTACATTGTGCCAGATGGACAATACGTATGGAATAACTTCAAAGAGATGGTCACCAGATCCAGGACAAATAGCTTGTTACATCATCTCTGACAATCCACCTCTTGGAAAGGACAAGAACAGCTAAATGTTGAACAAAGGAAATCAAGCATAAAAGGCCTGGAAGCATTGGACTGCAAAAGCTCCAAATATTGGAAGCAAAATGAGCTTTACAGCTAAGTAGCAATGTCTCAGTTACTGAAGCTTAACTCTCTGAGAATAAAATCATTCATGCCCTTGTCTATTGTATTATAATATAATCAAGGGAAGAGGAGTAAAAGAAACACATCTGTTAGTTTTTCCTCTAAGCACCTAAGAGTTGATACCATGGGCAGATTTAGGCTGTGATCTTTGGGGTTGCAAACATACCAGAGAATCTAAGGTACAGTAAAACCCTTTTTACCAAAATACAGTAAAACCCCCGCCTATTGCTGCGTGAGGTCAAGCAGGATACATTCTATTCCAATGATTGTTATCACACTTTTAATAGATACAAGCAAGAAGCGATGCTGTTACTTTTTTTAAAGGCTTTGCTCATCACTTTTGGTAAATGTATAGGTATCCTCTTTTCCACAAGTTGAATACATTCTACATGGAAAACAAAATATGGTGTCTTTATTTAAACTATACTCTAAACATTCACAGGTTTCACCATATTTTATATCAAAGCAAAGCTTTATATCAGAACAGCCTGTCATTTGGAAGTGAGCCGAAATAAGCGAACAATGACCGGAAGCAAGATTGCCTATGTCAATTTCTTCAACAGGCATAGATTTAATAAGCTATACTTCCTCTGATAAGTTGTCATTCGGCTTGAAAACTACCACTGAAACAAGAAAAGGTAAGCAAGCAGACAGTGCTCAGTGCATGTGCATCAAATTTACAGATGGAGTTAAAATAACATTTTAATGAGGATTTTTTGTTGTTAAAGAAGTCAATTGTTTTTCTTAAACTGTACTTATAAAATGTGACGTTTACATTGCAATGTATTTGTATACTGCAATAAGTAAATTAAATGAATGATCACAAAAATCACGTCACGACAGGCATAGAGTGAGAGAGGTGAAACAACTGAATATAGGGAGGTTATGTCCCGTAGCACTCCCAAGTCACGCAACTGCCATTGCGCCTGTGCCACACACGCACGCTGTATACGTTGAGTAGTACAGTTTTCTTCATTCAGAATACAGTATTATGTGTTATTACAGTTTTGACTTTTGAGATACTCTTTAATTATCATTATTAAAGATTATTTAAGTTATGATATATGTAAACTGTTTATTTACAAACAAGATTTATACTCCGACATGATGATTAAAACCATTTTGGAATAAATCAGTAACAAAACAACAACAAAAACTGTCCCAAAACTTTGCGAGTGCACCCCCCAGCAACCCCGTAGATCAAATCATGCTTGTTACATAGAGAAACAATACCACACGTTTTTTTAAATAATAAGAGAAAAATACTGATCGTCAAATAACAGCATTAGTTCTTATCAAGTTATCTTATCAAAGTTTTCTTACCTGGGCAGCTATGTGACTGAGAGGAAGATAGGACACAATACACTCTTGACCCTCATCAAGTCTGAAATATTTGGTAGCAGAAAAGGCATCCCACGTTAGGTTATCATGGCTCAACATCACTGCTTTAGACTTACCCTCTGTGCCAGACTGAAAATAGAGCATGACATTATAATAGTATTATGTCATTTATTACAACTGTCATAATTCTCTAATCACATGTCATAATAAGTCAGAAAGTTAAATGAAGGGACTAAAGGTAACAGTTATTTACTCAAAACTTACACAATATTCATTAGATATTTACATTCCCTTATAAATATTGAAGCATATTTTTCTTTAATAATACTGTCTGTAGCTATGTGTTCTGCATAGATAATCTTCCTGTACATAGGCCCTAACTAGATAGCATTAGGGCAGGAAGTGTAGAAGAGAGACATAGAACTTCTCCCACCACAGTGCCCTTACCAGCAGAAAGTACAGTTTGTTAGTCTACAAATGGACACACGGACTGATGTATTACTTAGTTCCAATGCATAATTCACGCTTATTAAAAATTACGGTTACTATTAAAAATAATGGCTAGTTTTTCTTTAAAATATGATTTTACACATCATACGTTCTTGGAATCGAGGAGTGATTCTATAATTTCCTCAGGAACAAATGCCAAGCCAGTCAGCAAACAAGAGTCACTTTTCACTACATTTCTTCTTGCTTGCAAGTTCATTTAAGGAAGTTTTATACATACGAAAATAGTTTTAAAATTTCTCATTATCTTCTTGTAATTCAATATATGATATATGAAACAATCCTCTCTGAAATCTTACACTATTTATAGGATGTATTTACCAGCGCCTTCGTTTACGTGGTTTCTAACACACTAAATAATATCACGTGTATATAGCGATATGGTCCATGTTTCAAATTGTCAACCATAACAACCCTACAAACAATTGCATTGTATAAGTTCCCCCACAAATTCAGTTTCAGAACGCAGCAGAAAATATTGACCGAAATGTCATACGCACGTCTCGAGTGAACATGCGACAGCCAACACCGTGAAAACGTGTAACCGATGAGGGATATACTGACGTCCATGTTACAGAATGTGCTGCATAAAAACAGCCTAGGTTTTCTCACTAATCACAAGGAGTTAAATTTGTAGGTAAATATTACACTACAAAATAGTATTTACATCTAAAATGACTCACAGTATAAACCAAGGTGCAGCATTCATTTATGGCTATTTTCTTAAGAGCAGCTTCCAGTGCAGTATCATCTTCCTTCATTCCAAGTTCCATCACTTCTGCCCACTAAACAAAAAATTTAGTTAAACCAACTTCATATTAGAGTTAGAGTTCAGAAGTACAACATAAATAGTGCACTATAATTCTAGCACTACTAATTCTTATAGTATAACATTTTAACCTTTTTGAGATAAACTTCCGATATATTAGAAGTCATAGTTGTAGCAATGACAGTGAACTTCTGACGCATCGCAAGTTAAGTTAGACCGGTGGCTGAACGGTCTAAGGCTGTCAGGACTTTGAGCTTGGGTTAGAGTTAGCACTGGTTCGAATCCGGCCTAGACTGGATGATTTATTAGTAATATTCACCTTCTACTGTACTGGTTCACCACCTTACTCTGTCTGAATACGTTCCTCACACAGATCAATAGTCTATGAGCAATGGGCAGAGTAAGGTTAATAAGGAGATCGGCTTCTCCTTAAAAAACAAAAAAAACCAAAATTTTTTAATATTATTTTATAGCATAATTTGTTTCAATTTTCATGAAATAGCGTAGATAAACAACCAAGGTAACTAAATATAGATTTCAACGTAATTTATTACATGATATGGGTATACTTTAGTCATATATGGTATTATCTGTTTAATCGTACTTTCCCATGTCCCATCCAACATTTTTCATAGACAACAGCTGTTTATGTCAGATGCTAAGTCATGTTTACATGCTAATTCATTACGTTGTCTTTGTAATTAGTCAGCTCATCTGATTGTTTATGTTGTCTTTTGTATCCTCTGTTTATATTTGGGACAAAGTTTAGTTATCTTCTGCATGTTTAGCATGAAAATACCAATGAAAACCTGTTAACAAGGAATTATAGAACAGTTGTAGCTCCTACAAAATAGTCCAGAACTTGAGTCTGCAAGGATAGGAAACTTAAATTTCCTCCCTCTCTACCGTGTAATTGCCACCATACCACTGCAGAATTTAGAGCTTAGCAAGTTTGTTTATATGGTCCCTACTTACGTGGTTTGATACTGCATATTTGTAAAAAAAATTATCAAATCTGACACAATTTAACTGCAGATAACATTTCCATACTGACACAACTTTCAGATAACGAAGAGCATTTACATTTATGAGATCAGTTTGCCGGTGTGGCTAAGACTTCGTACTGCAGGAGGTATAGTACTGCCCAAGGTTTGAATCCCCAACTGAGCTCAAAGTCAGTACTCGTTGTATAAAATTGAACTTGTTCGACTGGCGAGTAAAGTTTGAAAAAATAAGTTATTAAATCAAAACCACCCAACTCTACTCGGCCTACATGTGCAGAATTAGGGAAACGATTCTATATAAACCAAGATTTGTAAAATATTAAAATTTCATCATGATCAATACACATAATTTAAATGCATAGAGTAATTAACACCTAATTACTGTTGAACAGATGCCACTTGGTTACATGATCATTAATGTTTGCTCATCATCAACACCATATGACCCAATTTGCTCAGTTGTCAACTGCGTAGTTGGCACAAATAACAAAACACGTCAACTTATTCTTACCCAATAACGTGCAGTAAATACACACATAATTTTATTAGAATATCAGATAAGATTGGTTTTTCTTCATTTTTATATTTATTTAACCCTTCGCATGAGGCAAACGAATATATACCCAGCCTCTATTTTGCCTCAAACACGGTAAACAAACATATCCGAAATGAAATATTTCAGTCGATAGTGTAAATGATAGTTCCTAAAACTTCTACTAGAGTGCAGCATCAACTTATACATGTCTTTAGCTAACTTCCTCAGCCTATAGAAAACATAAATCGTCTATGAATGAAAAGGGGCGGAGCAGCCAATTAGAGCACCCATGGGTGCGGCTCCATCCCCTGCTTTTGTACACACGTAAAACGAAAATATCCTCCTTCTGTCGCTCCACCTAAGCACATTGTTTTCAACTCTTATAGTTCTTTTTCTCTGTTTTCTAGTTTTCAATTATTTTGTTGTAGTTATTATAAATGAAAGATACTGTTAAGTTTTAACTAAAATGTTGACAAATTTTTATATATGTACTTTTCATTATAATTGTACATCTACAATAAACTAGTGTTAAAAGTTATAATTTTAGCTTTAATTATAAATTTAGAGATTTTTTATGTTCCTTTGTGTTTCTAAAATTAAAAAAAATAATTAACTTCACATTTCATTAAAATTATTTTTTTACATAATTTCGTGTTACTTTAAAATAGGGTATGGTAATTTCTGCGTGCGAAGGGTTAAAAACCATGTACCCACATAGTTTATGTGTATTGTTATTATTACACGTATCATTAATGTAAAGAAAAGCTCTTTATAAGCATTATAACACAACATTATTTTCCCAAAATTATATTACAAAAACTAGAAAAACTAGTTTCTTCACTCTTTACAATAAATTTTAAATTCAACCTGTTAAATACTTATTTGTACATAAACTCCTGTGTTTGATTTGTACTAGAAGTTCAATACAAGTGAATGTACACGAGACAAATGTTCACTTATGATTCTACCAACATGTAATTTGCTAATTGAGAAACTATTTATTAAATGTCGTAATTATGGTGTGGAAAACACTTGTACAGTACAAGAAGTAGATAAACCATACATTTATCATCCCCAAAGTAAATAAAGTAATAATGAGACATTCATTTAATTTTTTTTCCTTTTTTTTTTTTTTTTTTTTTTTTTGTAGCTGCCGTAGGTGAGAGATCACAAATTCGTACAGTCCAGTTAACAGATTTGTTGCTCGTTTAGAACTAACCAGAGAGTAACAATGGATCACATTATCAAAGAGTGCCCATGCGCTATTTTACGGAGGGATTAGCTAGCATAAACAGAATCAGTGTGACAGGTCTTAAACGGCTCGATAGATTGGATTTAGCTTAGTAACAGGAAATCACTTTTTATTTCTTACTATGTACAACATGACTTTTGGATCTTTATCCAAATATACATCACAGCTATTTTAAAATTAATAAATGGTAGCTGACAACAAACTGTACACAACAAAAATTACCATATATATATATATATACTTAACCCGCACAGCAGCAACAAACCAATTATTAGTCAATTAAACGTGTGCTCTAAATGGCATCCGATCAATTATTGGTTGATCGTCCATTAATGATTTCGAGTTACTATGACAACATAATAAATTACTCAAATCACATAACTGCGTATACCATTCGAAAGAGCAGATTCCATAGTTGGTATTTCATGTAACTTTTCAGGTAACTTTTTATTTTTCGGTTGGCATCACTCGCAAAACTAATCAGATGATGAAATTTGGTAATTTAAAAAAATTCACCGGTAAACTAATATTGATGCCATGGTAATTCCAATTCCACCTATGGAATAGTAACAAAGACACCTACAACTTAGGTGCTGTAAGGTTTTCGCTATCTCGTATGGGTTAGCCGTAGTGAATTTTTTTGTAAAGGTCTTATTCTGATCTAGTATTTTATTGAGTTGGTCTATAAAATCAATGTAATCTATTTTACAAAACAAATAACAAGTTTGTTGGTTATGTATGGTTTATTATATACCATTACAATCTGTATGAGTAGCTGAACAATTATCATGTTGCCTAGCAACCATATGTTACTTCATTCACTATCGCCACACAAAACAAAAGTACAACTTCTCCTCTGTGACTGACATAATCTTTGTCTGCTTTCGTTGCCATTTCTTGTTGTTCATCCGATGTTTGTTTTTGTAAACAGTTTATACCTAAAATGAAGATTTATTATTCTGTATTTTGTTTTATTTAGTGTTTTAACTTATTATTATTATTGAGTGTTTGTAAGACAAATATTTATATGAGTTAAGTTTAGTTTTTTATCTGTTCATAATAAATTTTGTTTCAATATTATTGCTTTTTTATTTTATAAATAAATGTACAGCAATTTGTTTTACATGATGTCTCAAAAATGATCCTATGTTATGATTACTTTATAGAAATACATTTTATAACATTATAATATATAAAAAAAACTCTCTCAGTAGTCATGTTGCAAAATATTGCTTCTGTATGACTAAAAGTGACGCTTGGAAATTTGTACCATTTTAGGAATACCAAAACCTAAACACAATTATTACTTACTTATATCTACCAAAATATTTATTTATATATTCTAAATCTACAATAAATTAGCAACATTTTGTATACCTTGAATTTTGTATAGTAAATACTTATAATTTTTATATTGGTTTGAAAATGGTAATTGTTTGTAAATTTTAATCACTCAAAACTTACCGTCCATTTGAAACATTTATAAAAAAACAAATATATAACTTTTCCAGTAAACCATGCACATTTTCCTTTTATTGAGATTATTTTCTATTAGGCAAATTGGGATTTTATTATATTTTTAATTTTTGTATGAACTTTGAAATGCATATGTACATTTTTGAACATTGGATATAAGCAGACTACTTCACTTATAACTCATGAACACTTTAAGTATACCAAAATATTTCACTTTTCTACGTAGAGAATTAAATTGCGCTTCTTTTTTATAGTACATGTTTTTGGGGAAAAAATTATTTATATTTTTCAAGACACCACTTTTTGAAATTTACATTTTCAGGAACATAAATTTTACAATTTTGTAACCTGTTAAATTGTTACAAATTAATAATATTTTATAAGTTTAGCATCAAAAAGTGGCTATTTAGTGCTGTATAAGTTGATATATAATATGATGATATTGATAATATTACAGTCTGTATGAACGTTTTTGTTTGGTGCCTGCAAATCAATCAAAAAACCCTTGCCGCGAAAGAGTTTCTAGCGTGCCGCTGTTTTAGGATTAAATATGTTGGACGAAAATATTTGAATAAATTGCTTTATAAATCACTGGCGTTTTAATTAAAAATTTATAAAATCGAACCAGCATATTTTTTTGATTTTTTTTTAGCTCAACCAGGAACAAGCACAATTATAACATACTACCACACAAATACAATTTGTTTCAAAAACCGCACTATTTATAACTGTATTAAAATGTTTCATAGCCTTCCAATCACTCTGAAACAAGAATGTAACCTTTATGAGAAATGTAAAAAGGTTCTTACTTAGACATAGTGTTTATAATACTAAGGATTATTTTGATAAGAAATATATTTAGTTTAAAAAATAGTTGTAATGACGATTGCTAATGAAAGTTTTTTGTTTCATGGCAACAAAGAGTTTTGTATAACAATCATTTAAATTGTAGATATACATAATTTTCACTCACTATATGGTATGAGCAGAACTTGTGGCAAAGAGAAAAACTACAGCCATATACTACAAAATAGCAGTACAAAATTCTTCCGCTTAGAGTTTGACCTGTTTTAAACCGGTTTTAACCAGTGCCGTGTCGCCCTTCAGTAGTCTAGTGGATAAAGTATGGCTGGGCCTGGGTTCAAATCCCAGTCGGGGCGCAAAAAGTTGAATGGGGCAATTGTATCAGAACTGTCCTTTCATGGGTACGAGCCTACATGGCCCGACATGCCTCAGGCACATACGAACGTTAGAGGATGGTGTGGTGACATGACAGAATAGCGGAAGGATGCTTCTAATGTAATGTTGATTGTGAAGTCAACAGCACCAGCCACCGCAACAGTTTTGCTTAATTTTAGCTTGTTATTTAAGTACTTGCTCTGACGATTTTTTGTTTTTAATTAATTACCTCACCAATGGGTTAGTAATTTAATATAATCATTTGATAAAAAATTCTATCCAATAAAAAAGCAATAAAACTGCAATGTACTTACGCTGAGAACACCTGGAGTATTGGGTGTTCCAGTGTACTGTATTATAGCCTTGAGGTGGGGTAGGCTGTCACGAATGGACAGGATTTTCTGCAGCTGCTTGTCATCCTCCACTACACATATGTTGGCCCTACTGGTGTCTAGACAGTGGTGGCATGCCTCGGGGTTGTTGGTTGTGTACATTCCCACCGCAAACCCTCTAACAACAAACAATGTATTTCAAACAAATCTTTTGTTGAAAGTAGAGCTGGACGTTGTAGTTTTACAAGTTTGCTTTTCACACAGTTGGTTGGTTTTATCAAACGTTAATAAGCAAATTAAAAAATAATACTTTTAAATATATAACCGCTTTCTTTCAGTAATGAGGTTTTTACACACTGTCTCAACAAACTCCACTCCTACCCTTTAATGCTGTAACTCCAAACCACTCATCTACACTGCATAATAAGTCTTCTGGTAGATATAAGTTTTACGGCCCAATAAGAACCTCCTATGTCTTTAAAGAGGAGTTCTTGTAAAATTTAAGTTGGTAAATTAATATCAAGCCTTTTTTATTCTCAACACATATTCGATAACACTGATGCCATTTTGCACTCTGACTAAGTTAAACGTCTGCTACACCTGCTGCCATATTAGCTGTAACATGTTGAGTGCGGCAGGCTAAATTACCAAACTATCCATAAAGTTTAAAAATTATTTTTCAGAAATATCTTCCCATGACATAAGTAGACTCCAGATATGATGAGAGACGTCCATTTTGAGGTCTATATTGTGATAATTATGACGTCATAATCTGCGATGATTAACCCGTTGCCAGGCCCTCAGTAGAGGATTGTTATTGTTCTCAGTAATAAACTTGAAAAATCACCAAGTCAAAACACTTCCTCACTGAAATGTATCAATCTTATTGTTAAATAAAAATGTTTTTTTTGCCAGAGTACAAGATATAAAGAGAAGAAAACAAGTAATCAATGATATAATATATGTAGAGAACAAAACACATAAGTAAACCTAGGATTGACACGCATAAAGAACAATAGCAATGTATGTGAGAGCCTGACAGTGTAGGATCCTTCCTCAACGATAGCCGGGCTTAGACTGACTAAATAACAATCAACCGACTAGCAATGAGTTCAACCCATCGTGCCGCACTCAATGTGTTAATTCTCCATGAGCCACTGATAAGTTCAAATAAAGATTACAGCTTTATTTATGAATGCACAAGTTTAAGCTTGAACTCTTTTGAAAGAGAGCTCCTAATGTCAGCAGCTCCCTGCGATCAATTTTAATTTGATCCCTTGATTTTAATTTGATATTATATTTTATATACCAATAAGTATTGTTCTAATTTAATTTTTTTTTTATAAATCAAAAAAGTTTTAAAAAAAGTGTATCTCCAGGGCATTAGTCATATTTGTTCTTAAAAGCATATTCAAGTTTGATAATTATATGTAAAAAAAAAAACATAAGCATGAAACATTTTCAAGTAAAATACAGTAGTGCAAAACACGGGAGTCAGCTACTGATAACTGGCGCTCCCTGGTAGCTAAGTGGTGAAGTAGAGTCAACTGCCCAAACTGTTCAAATCAGACAATGCGTTGGGGACGGTCAGAGAGAGACGATAACCGGTCTTCTGATAGTCGACTAAGTTGCAAGTAGTTTCAAGTCACCACCAAGTAAAGGGTCGAAGGCTAGAGTGTAACAAAACTATTCACTGGAGAAGACAGTTAAGATATACTTTTTAATTCATCCATCAGAGTCTTAGAACTGATATTAAATATTATAAAATGTTAAATACCTGATGAATCCGTCTTCAGTCCAAATATTAAATTGGTTTAGTATTTAATTTATACTAAACCAATTTTATACCAAGAGAATAACCAAACTGAAAGCTAGCTTGAAACTTGAACAAATTTACAATTTTCTCTAGCTTTTTAAATATATAGAATCTTTTGGCTTATCAAAACTAACCAGCTAAATAGAAATAGAAAAATGTTTTGCTCATAGCGCTAATCCTCATGTTTACCTAAAATTTTCTGTAATCCAAATATTTCAAACGTGTATTATTAATATTGACTGTGTTACCTAAAATAAACACTCAACTCCAAAAATGTTTACTTAAATATCTTTCCATTGTTTTATATTTTATGTATTCTTAAAAAATCATGTCAGACTAACAATAAAGACCATTATTTTATTCTTTATAAAAGCTTAAGTACATCAATGTCATGCTTTCTTAAAAATAATAATCTCAGACTTTCTTAAAATTAATTTAATAAACATCAAGATATCAACAGCCTGAAAATAAAGTGGTAAATTAATTATCCCAGATATCGAAATTGATGAAACATATTAAATAATTATAAGCATTTAGAATTTTTAAAAAGAACCTAATTAAGTCCAACCCACATTTTAAGACTAGACGTATGTAAATTTCCTTATTGACATTTAGGACTGTAAAATGAACATTTTATATGATTTTGCATCAATATACTTGTTTATTTTGATTTAATAATTAAAGTGGAAGTTCGAACGATTTCATATTTGTATTTTCAGTAAAGGAACTCTGCTATCAAACATATTTATCTTCTTACCCAGCAAATATTGCTCCAAGGTCGGAGTAGAACCACTCTGGAGAGTTGAAACCGATGATGCAAACACTGTGATATTTCTTCAAACCAAGCTTGATGAATGCCTTCCCAACAGTTCTAACATTTTCTTCATATTCTCTGCAAAAATGTGTGATTTTACATATTAGCAACGATTTGATGGTATTAATATTCTGAAGAGCTCTATAATTTGTAACTTTTGTTGAATCTGTTAGCTAATATATTATAACTCAAATATGTTTACAATACATAACCGTTATTCTCTTTATTAAACTTTTCTTCTTAATTCATCAAATTTAAAACTTTTAATGCCGTGTTCTTTTCACATTTTCTATGCGAAGAGGGCCAGGCCATTTTTGTCAAAAATTTAACGCAACACGTAGTGAACAAATTATACTCAGATATTTCAAACGTCTGAAATAGTTTTCAGGTAATATCCACGTACCAAAGTGTGAATTTAAAGACAAAACACCATACAGTATGTGTCCTTTATGTTATCAGCCAGAAGGAATGATTTCCACTATCTGATGTCTTATTAACTCTTTGTTTCTGAAAAAAGATAAAACAAACACACAAACCTTTTAAAAAGTATTAAATTACATTACATTTGTACGTGTACTTATTTTACATGCATTCCTTTATATTTCTTTGCTTTATTTCAACTATCAAACCAAACAGTGGGGGATCCAGAGAGGGGCTAGATGGGGCTATAGCCCTCCATAGCCAACCCAGAAATAATTAAGTAGCCGTATTATTACGTCAATGCACCATTAAGGCCGGTTTTCACATAGGGTACCGTGCTGCTACCATGTCCATGTCGCATGTTTTCAGCAGTAGGGACCGGGCTACTGTTGTGCTTCTACCGTGTCTCTGTCGTTCTCCAGTCTTCCCTCACTTACAGAAACAGAATTTCTGCTACATACAGGCAAAATTGCTACGTCTAGCCCAAAATGTTACATGTAGGCTAATATGTATATAAGATTCATTCTTTTGTTGTTTTGATACATATAGCATTTTCTATATAACATTTGCTTTATAGCATGTTTTGCTATATAGTGTGATTTTAGAATTTTGCTACGTGTGCGCGATGGTCTGTTCGATGGTTTTATAAAAATGTTTACTCTGAAAACCTATGTGGGTGGACAAAATTATTGTCTATGTCTTAACAGCATTTGGTTATTGGGGAAAATATTTTCCGACAGGGCAGTTTATGGACGTTAATTTTAGTTATAATTTGTCCAAAATTAGGTTATCGGAAATACTCTTATAGTACATTTTATGGACAAACTTTTTGTATATATCTTGTCATCAGATAGTTCTTATTCTGATAGGGATTTTGAGGACAAAAGTTTTGTTCATATTTTGCCATATTAGAGTAAATATTATCTGATAGGACCCAATCGGAAAGTTATGCTGTTTACTACGAACCAAATCTATAATTTGTCTCAGTAAATATAGATAGAAAAACTTTGGAATTGTACTGGGACAGAGGTTACAAACCCAACGTACTAATTACTCATAATTCAAGGTTCATTGTTATCTCTGGAAAACACAAAATACAAAATGCCCTTGTCCGGGTCTATCCTTATCCAACACGCAATTTCATTCTTGATCAAATGCAATTTGTTTGGGAAAAATCAGTTGAAAACAATTGTTTTATTTGGATACTCATGATCGAATGTCCCGTTTGAAAATGACCTTATTCTTATGTGATTAAAACCAACATGGCCAATAGCATCTGCAAACTTAGACCTCCCCTTGGATAAATCCTGGATCCGCCACTGAAGCCAAACCTCTATTTGGGGTGTCTTATATGAGTATAGTATAGACAATAATGACAACTGTATTTCTATAATATTCTATAAGCAGCATCCCAACTCCACTACCACTAACAGTGAACTGAGTCTGCTGCTTCCCCCACCCACCATTAGTGTATTCCATGAGATGGGAAGTATGACACAGTAGTCAGAGGGAGTCGGCAACTAGTAATATGACAGTAACAAACTGACACAACACTATCCCAACTCCACTTCCACTAACAGTGAACTGAGTCTGCTACTTCCCCCACCCACCATAAGTGTATTGCATGAGATGGGAAATATGACACAGTAGTCAGAGGGAGTCGGCAACTAGTAATATGACAGTAACAAACTGACACAACACTATCCCAACTCCACTTCCACTAACAGTGAACTGAGTCTGCTACTTCCCCCACCCACCATAAGTGTATTGCATGAGATGGGAAATATGACACAGTAGTCAGAGGGAGTCAGCAACTAGTAATATGACTGTAACAAACTGACACAACACTATCCAAACTCCACTTCCACTAACAGTGAACTGAGTCTGCTACTTCCCCCACCCAACATTAGTGTATTCCATGAGATGGGAAATATGACACAGTAGTCAGAGGGAGTCGGCAACTAGTAATATGACAGTAACAAACTGACACAACACTATCCAAACTCCACTTCCACTAACAGTGAACTGAGTCTGCTACTTCCCCCACCCACCATAAGTGTATTGCATGAGATGGAAAATATGACACAGTAGTCAGAGGGAGTCGGCAACTAGTAATATGACAGTAACAAACTGACACAACACTATCCAAACTCCACTTCCACTAACAGTGAACTGAGTCTGCTACTTCCCCCACCCACCATAAGTGTATTGCATGAGAGGGAAAGTATGACACAGTAGTCAGAGGGAGTCGGCAACTAGTAATATGACAGTAACAAACTGACACGACACTATCTCATCTCCACTACCACTAACAGTGAACTGAGTCTGCTACTTCCCCACTCACCATAAGTGTACTGCATGAGAGGGAAAGTATGACACAGTAGTCAGAGGGAGTCGGCAACTAGTAATATGACAGTAACAAACTGACACGACACTATCCCAACTCCACTTCCACTAACAGTGAACTGAGTCTGCTACTTCCCCACTCACCATATGTACTGCATGAGAGGAAAAGTATGACACAGTAGTCAGAGGGAGTCGGCAACTAGTAATATGACAGTAACAAACTGACACGACACTATCCCAACTCCACTACCACTAACAGTGAACTGAGTCTGCTACTTCCCCCACCCACCATAAGTGTACTGCATGAGAGGAAAAGTATGACACAGTAGTCAGAGGGAGTCAGCAACTAGTAATATGACAGTAACAAACTGACACGACACTATCCCAACTACACTATCACTAACAGTGAACTGAGTCTGCTGCTTCTCCCAACATTATTATTCTGCATATTCTGGCCTTACAATCCTTGTTAGATCTGCTCTTAAACTCTCCTGAAATTCAGCCAAGTCGTAATTAGTTATCAAAATAAGACTATACATCTTTTTCACCAGAGCATAATAAAAGATTATATTAGAGAAATAAACATAAAAGGATAATATATTTACAACAAAATAATGTCTGACTGTCTGCCTGTTTGTTCCTTATGCATTATTACCCCAATCATCTGATCATCATGACACTTTGGGAAGTTATTGTATATCTTCCTGGGAAGGTTTCTGGCATGGTTTTATCCACATCAGACTCTAGAGCTCCACCCCAGAGGCTTTTATAGTTTCAATAGTATTCTAATGGAGTTATTTTATTTACTGAATCATTCATAATTTTTTATATCAAAAATGAAATTAACACTTTTAAAATAGGCTCAGAAATGCTTCTTAAAATTTAACTTGTAATTTTAATAAACCCTAATAATTACTTTTTATTTATATGTTCATCCCACGATCAAGGCACAATTAAAGAGCTAATATTAAATCTTTACTAAGACAATTATCATACTTGTAAGTAACATTGGTCCATGAGCCATTAGAAGCCTTAAACGTCAGTGCCACTGTATCTGCGTATTTAATAGCTGATCTGTGTAGAAGTCCTGGTACGGAGACTGGAGGTTCAGCAGCAATGTCAGTCGCACCTTCAAGACGAAGTTTGACTCTGCCACTTGCTTCCGTGGTCCAGACTTCCTCTGATGGTAAAACTTGATCCGGTCCTGAAATATATTTGTTAGTTATCCGGTTGAAAATTAAAGCTTAACAGTAACATTCTTCAAATCCTGAAGGTTAGGGATGGTAAAATAATGTTTCTTTAACATATTTACCCTTTAAAAACCATCTAAACACTTTTGAATATAATTAAAGTAAATGTTAACCATTCTGAAATAGTCAATTATTTATAATATATTTAAATAACAATTTTAAGAATGATATCTGTTTATGTTTAACAACTACAGCTCTCCGCAGTTCGATATTGCTTCTACTAAATTTATAAGCCATCAATAAACTAACTTGAATGAATATGATGTTTACAAAATCTAAGTACAATGCCATGGACATAAAAATTTTAAATCTGAGTCATGTTTATCAAGAAGGCTAAATTGATTAGCTAATTTGTTTCTTCTATGATCTAGCACACTTTTCACATAAGTAATGTCTAGTAATGATTATGTAAATTTTGAGCTATCCCCAAGACCTGAGGAAGTCAATTGTTTTTTCCTCGTAAAGCATCATAACATTTCTTATCCTATTTTTGTGTACTATAGATTCAAAACGTTAAGTGAATTATCTTGCAGATTAATTTAGCTTATCTGAATATAATTTATTAAAATGGCTTTATAATTAGCCATCACACATTTAATAAAAGTAACACGTATTTTGTATTTTATAATGAAAAGGCAAATGTTCAATTCTGAGATTGTTCGGAAAGTGTAAATTGGATCTTATCATAGATCTGTGTTTAGAGGTGGACCACAAAAATTCATTGAGTGTCTAAATAAGTTGAACTATTTAAGATTTACCAAGCTAAATTTTCTAAAATATTATATTTACAAAACGTAAATAACTTAAAACCTAATGAATAATTTCTTTTTTAACAAAACTTGTGTTATTTTTAAGTCACCTATGATATTGTATTATTTATGTTTATTTTACTTTATAAGTATTTTCTCTAAGAACAGGAAGTTACATGTTCCCTTCAAGATTTTCAATTAGAATTTTTGCTGTCTTAAATTTGTTTTGGAAGTTTTTTTTTTAATTAAAATCCATTATTATGCACTGGTCAAAAATTAATATATTTCAGTAGCGTCTATAAGTTTTTTTTATATAAAATAGATAAATAATCACTAAGTAAATGTTCTAGCCATAATAATACACAAGAATTCCTTCTATAAAGGCTCTCCGTCTGTAAGCAATCACACAATAAGATATATATATATATATACAAAGGAAATCATCTACGTACCATTTTCATAGCAGGAAATGTCTTCATCAGATAAACTGAAATAAAAATAAAATTACTTAACAAATTGCGTAAATGACATTAAACTCACATTTTATAATTGATATCTGATTCCTCGTGTGTACACTTTTCTACACTGCTTACAATTATACATTTCCCTAAATTAATATGAAAGTGTATATTTTATTGAATCAAATGTTAGAATAAATTTACTAAAGAAATGAATAAATTATTAAACTTTCATCTAATGAAGAAATTAATTAATGAATAGTCATTGATATCTAGTAAAGATTCATTGCAATAATGGTCAAATCAGCTGTTTCTATTGCAATGTGTGAGCTTATTCACTAATTTTCTCCAAACTTAGTTTTTAAAACTTATAGGTTAATTCTAAATCCACTTCAAAACTATTACATTATTTTCATGTTCGAACATGAATAACATCAATTTCAAATAAATTATATTAACTTTATGAAGAAATATACTAGTCAGGTTGTAGTATATTTTTAAACATAACATTCTTGGAATAAGCACTAATTGCTATACTTAATTTAGTGACTACCTCGACTTAACTTGAGTGTACTTAGTAGCACAGTGTTGCCAAAAATACTTCGTTTGACATATGACACTTGAAGATTTTTGTTACTTAAAAAATGAATACAAAAGAACTGTATATAAATAATGTGATAAGAATACTCTTTAAACAATGGGAAACAAAAATATAAAAGACATCAAAAACAATAATAAAGTCCAAGACCATAATGTAAATGCACACTATCAAAGAAGGTTATAACAAAGGTGCGTTTAGAGAACTGAAACGTGGCACAAATACAAGGTATTTCTATGGTTGCAACTGGCTTACATCCTCATCCCATTGGTTGTAGCATTCCCAAACTCCTCTTAGTTCTAGAATTTGCTATAAGAGCGCTCTGAAGTCAAGTTGGGATATTTGATAAATAAACTTTAATGTAAGATCCCAACATAGAAATCAGGTCATTGTTTTGTTAAACAGGGATGTCTATATATCAGGCAGGTGCTTGATTTTGTTAAACAGGGATGTCTATTATCAGGCAGGTGCTTGATTTTGTTAAACAGGGATGTCTATTATCAGGCAGGTGCTTGATTTTGTATGTTTGAACATGTAATGAACGTAAAATTCAATTAAATTCATGCTAAACATATTAAATAATGCTTAAGACTAACGCACGTAACGTATACATCTTATACATTTTTTCAAGATGCATTATTTATTATAAATTCTTTCCAAGAGTTTTAAAAAAATGCACCATTTCAAATCAAATTTAGATAAAAACAAAGCTTAAAACATTTTGAAAGGTCTGTAGATAAAACATTAATATTAAAAGTTTTCTTCCAACTGTGATATATAACAAAACCGGTTTCAGTCGGTACTTTCTCTCATATGTAGATGACACACTATGATATAACACTTTATAGAAAAAGCGAAAGATCCTTATGCCAGTGGATAAGTATTGTCAGTGTTGTTTTTAACATAAACTTACTTTACTGTTGATACAACTTCAGGAGAAGAGATTGATATAGACTTTTCTTCCAGTGATGGTGTATGTTTTAAATTCCCCTGAAAATTATTTGAAAAATCAGTTTGAAATAACCACTATTGAACAAAAATATATTATTCAGACTTAACCCTAACCATGATTCCTTTACTAAATGTATAAATTGTTAAGTAAAAGAAATATTTCGTGCCGTGGCACATAACGACTCTCTCCATTCTATGTGATATACAGTATTGTATATATTTATATGTGATTTCTTTTGTTCTTATTCTGTAATGGTTTCATTGGTCATTATGTTAGCTCTATCTCTTTTTTAGCGCCATTGACAAGGTTTTTGTATCGGCTTGTGACTTTTGCCTTGACTGGCTACTGTTCCAGTATGAGCAGCTAACGAAACCAACGGTAAGTGTTGTTTGTAATTTGATGTTCTGATTTTTATTTTTTCAAATATTTTAAATGCTCCTCAGTCAAGGTATTCTTTATCAAAAACAGTACCTTTCACACTTGAACAAAATATAAGAGCTGAATGAGAAAAATGCAAACTGTAGTTGAGGCTTCTAAAACTTATTTTCATGAAGCTAACCTAGATAAATTTGTATTGGCATACACTTTAAATACTACGTTGTACACTTTAAACAGAACTGGCATTGTTTCAATAAAGTTCAATTATTAAGGGTGAAACTCCATATGAACTGTGGTTTTGTAAACACCTGAAGGATGTTACTTTAAAATTTGTGATTGGACTGTTTATTCCTACATTTCTCCAGAAGAAACAAAACTGAAATGGAACTTTAAAAGTATAAAAGGCTTTTTCGCACATTATGGAGAAAATTTTAAAGGTATAAGAATATATTGCACTGAAGATATAACAATTCAAGTTGCTCAAGGTGTTGTATGTCCTCCTTTGAAGTTGGAGAAATCTGATTCAAACAAACTGCAGGTAGAAGACATTGGTCAGATAAAGTACAATATAATATTGTGTGTGAATATATTGCAGTTGAGAAGTCAATGAGATTGGAAATGAAGTATAAAATGAAACATTTCAAAGTCATAATAACATGAATTCAGATTTGGGCAATACATGCAATGAAGATATTACTTTAGAAATTTAAATGTATTCAAAAGACAAAAGAAGCATGATAATTATGAAACTTGTTGTTCTTATATCTACAATTCTGAAGATCATATTACTTATGTATGTAGAAGCTTTGAAGAGGGAAAATAGTGTGGTAATAAATGGAAGGAAGCAATAGACAAGGAACTAATATCATTATAAGAAAACAATGCTTGGGTAGAAGGCAAAACAAAAAGGCAATACAATCAGAATGAATTTTTTAAGACAAAGGGAAATTATGTAGGTTATATAATATAAAGCTAGATTAGTAGCTAAGTTCTTTCAACAAGAAGATTTATAAAGATAGTTTTGAACTTTCTGAATTGTATGTACCGATAGCAGTCAATAGCAATACATTACAAGATCTTGGGATAAATATTTTTCAAGAAGAAGGCAAAATAAAGATAAATAAGACATCATACTTGAAGAATGTTCTAATTAAACTTGGAATGGCTGACTATATCAGTTTCTACACCATCTACAGTAATAAATGTTACATTTATCCTTGAGGATTTGGAAGGAATACGGGAGGGACTAACTAGGTGCTGGTCCTACCATCCCCATGGCGAACTGGAGAACTAACTACTTGACACACCTTCTGCGTATTATTGGATGCACACTCTGTTAATTTCTTTTCTATGGTTTAAACTAAAATCAACATGTCAACTAATTACTCTTAACATCGACTTATATATTATTAGCGAGCTGAAATTCAGACTTTCAAAGTCTCTCCTAAAAAATTAATGAGGATGTAATTGTTACTCAATACTTTACCTTTTCCGGATATCCGTTTATTTGAGGCTTTTCTTTAAAAAGCTTTTCACTATATGTTTTTTCTTCGTGTGTTTTTTCAATGTAGGTTTTTTCCTCGAAACTGTGTCCGTTGACTTGAACTTCTTCAAAACCATTAGTGAGGACAGCACTCTTGGTAGCTGCCATTTTCCTGGAATAACCACTTTTTTAAGTGAAATATATTAATTTATTGGTCAATAAATAACTTTAATAATTGTTATTAAATCATAGAAAGCTGCAACTTCAACTGTCTGGATAAAATTGTTAAATGTCCCCGCAAGCCACTATTTTTTATTTTTTATTTCATCACTATTGACTCAGGGAATTCAGTTTATGAATTGATTTCAGTCACCTTAAGCTTACTTACTTATTTTTATTAATCACTTCATTTATTTAATTATAAACAAATCACACCAACATCTTAGCAAGATAAGAATAGAAGATCTTAGGATAGTTCAAATCTTTGCTGTTTTGTTAGATAAAGAGAATAAAAATGTTTGATCTGTCTTGATGAAGTATTTTACATGGTCTTAAAAATATTAAACCGCTTAAATGCTTTACTAGGAAACTAGCTAACTTCAAACTATAATTAAAAATATACAGGATATCACAAAAAAGTGTCCTGTCTAATAATGTTTAGATTGTACACTCAATTTAGAGCCAACAAATGGAGGATAGTTTTATTTTCAAATTCCGTTCCGTTTAGTGTCTATTCGTCTTTTTGTTTAACAAAAAAAAAAAATGTTTAAGTCAAAAACGGTTTGACCAACTGACTTGACCTACCTTCCCACCCATACACATACAGTCGTAGTGACTCACTCACCCACCCATACGTGTACAGTGGTGTCATTCTAAAGTGTTTTACTCCAAATAACTTGTAATCCAAAAATCATTTATAAACTCTTAAACGGCTTTTGGTAACTCAATGGTTATTTTTTGCTGTTTCTTAATATTAATGCAAAGAAATACGAAAAATCTTAAGTCAGCCGGCTATAAAATTTTTAAGTTATTAATGTTTTTGTAAAATGCACAAAAAGACAGATATACACTAAATGGAGCAAAATTCAAACAAACTTTACCCTTCATTTTTTGCTCTTAACTAGGCGTAGAATCTGAAAATTAATAAACAGGACACTTTTTATGATATCCTGTATATTATAAACTTTTATTGCTTAAACATTAACTATGTGAAAAATTCACTCACGTACAAAAATAAAAGTGTTGTTGCCAAGATTGAAGAAAATGATTACACATTCAGAAAACATGTAATGCACAGCTAAATAATAATACTTTACATAATGTATTTTGGATTTGCATTTTGATCAATAAAACAACAAGTCAAACATTGTTACAACTATTATTTTTTTTCGAAGATTGAGTACCGACATAATACCAATTTTTGGTCCACTAAATTACACCTTTAATAAGGATAGTGTTCACTATGGCTCATTATAATACGCATGATCCCTACAGTTGAAATAGAACAGCATGATTTAGGCCACTGATAGAAAGAAAGTATTCCCTTCTGAAGGATTATTGACTTTCCTGCAGTGGCGTGAGAGTTTGGGGAACAACCACCCAATAGAGATGCTATTGCAAAACTAAATTACTAATGCCATCTTAAAAGAAATATAATTCAATAAAGTTTGTGAAAAAAGAAAAGTAGATGTTAAATAGATGAATTTGGCTGGCCTTGGTCTGTTAACATCCAGCATTTTTAACGAATGCAAAAGTTAAGAGGCCAACAATTGATTTAGACCAATCAGATATATGGTGATGCTGGTATTCCTATTTATGCTAAGCTAATAAAGGCAATAAAAACATTTGGTTTCAGATTCGTAAAATATCTAAGCACCCTCTAATATTCTTTCTTCATTAGAGGGTGTCTTAAATAAACTTTCATCAGAAGTTAATGAGAAAAATATTATAATCATGGGAGACATTAACATTAACACTTTAGATGATTTTCTCAGGACCAAAAGATTTAAGGATCTGATTTTATCAAATAATATGAACGATCTGTTAGGTCACACCCCGACAAGGATTACAACTCATCATGTGAGTTCAATAGATCATGTTATTACTAATATAGCAAATATATCTTATGTAAATGTTATTAATGGGCATATTTCTGATCACTTGGGCCAGATTTTAGAAATAAAATGTGAAAACAAAAATAAAATTAAAGTCAATAAGTTTCAATACAAAAGGTTATTTTCTGACAATAATATAATCCTTCTTCAAAATATCCTGAAAAATGAGTCTTGGGATTTAGTTTATCAGGCAGAAGGGGTTAACAACAAATGGAATATATTTTTGAATATATTAGGGTAGGCCTATCATTTAAATTCTTCATGTCCAAATAAAAAATTCAACTTGAGTAAGGAAAATAAAAGAACAAATCCTGTTAGGTTAGATAGAAATACTATAAACTTAAAACTCAAAATGGAGGTAATGTATGATAGGTATCAGACTTACAAACTTGATCTTTATAAAGAAAGATACACAGAATACAAAAAAAGGTACCGTGCAGAAGTTAAAAAGATAAAAGCTAGCAAAATCAATAGAATAATACAATCATCAGAATGCGTAGCAAAATCTAGTTGGTCTTTGGTAAATGAAGCTAGGAGAGGATGTAACTATAGTTGTAAAATTAAGCCTAACATAGAAATTACTGTTACTGATAGAATTACTAGTAATCCGAAAATTGTTTGTAATGAGTTTAATGACTATTTTATTGATACAGTTAAAAGTAATGAGTCTGAGTATCCATTCAATGATAATGTAAATTATGATCATAATTTTAACAGTGATATTCCAGAATTGTGTCTTGCAGAAGTCCTGGACCTAATAAATAGTTTGAATAACAAAAGATCAACTGGCTGGGATGAAATCTCACCTTATTTATTAAAAAAATGCAAATTAGAATTAGCTTTCCCCCTATTACATTTAATCAATTGTGTTCTAAATGAAGGAATCTTTCCAGAAGCTTTAAAATTATCTTTAATAAAACCACTTTATAAGAAAGGTAGAAAAACCGATATTCAAAACTACAGGCCAGTTGCTCTAATTTCTGTTTTTAGCAAACTAATTGAAAAGATAGTACTAAAACATTTAACAGCTTACCATCACTCCTTCGATCTTATAAAAGATTTCCAACACGGATTCAGAAAAGGGCGTAGTACTACATCAGCTGCTGCAGAATTTGTTCATACAGCGTTGGAATGTATAAATAATGGTATTAAAGTAGGAGGAACGTTTTTAGATTTATCAAAAGCGTTTGACCGAGTAAATCACAAAATCCTGTTGAATAAATTGGCAAATACTGGTGTTAGTGGTAACTTATTTTTATTGATCAAATCTTATTTAAATAACAGAACGTAATGCACTGAAATCTTGTATGATAATGGATACTTAGTGGAAAGGAAAAGATCAAACATTAGGATAGTAAAATTTGGGGTGCCACAGGGCTCAATATTAGGGCCATTTTTATTTATTTGCTATGTTAATGATTTCAAAATTTCAATGGACAACAGTTATTTTCTAAGTATGTATGTAGATGATACATCTGGTCTCTGCTGGGCAAAAGACTTATCCACATTAGAGAATAAAATCCTTAGATTCACGAATGAATGTAATGTATATTTCAAGAACAATAACCTGCTACTGAATGTAGACAAAACACAACTAGTTTGTTTTAGCCCAAGTGGTGTTAATGAAAATATTGTTGTAAATAGTAATGATTTTAGTGTTAAGGCATTCTCATCTTGCAAATTCCTTGGCATCTATGTAGATACAAAACTTTCCTGGGAGGTACATATTGACTATGTATGTAAAAAAATATCACCTGGCTTATTTTTGCTTAGAAGACTCATCTCCTATCTTGAGTCAGTTATGCTAATCAAGGTGTATTATGGTCTTGTGTATCCGTATCTTTCTTATGGCTTATTGTTATGGGGTAGTGCATCGAAAACACACATGGATAGGGTCTTTATTCTCCAAAAGAAGTCATTAAGAATAATTGCAAAAGTAAATCCTAGAGTGTCTTGCAAAAACATTTTTACCGATTTAAACATTTTGACTGTTTATGCCTTGTACATGTTTCAAGTAATAATGTTGGTGAAACAAGATGAAAAATTTACAAACAAAAATGTGGATGTTCATAATCACAATACAAGGCACAAATATAACTTTCATAAGGTAAAGAGAATTTCAAAACTACTGAAAATAGTCCTTTTGTTAAGGGAGCAATTTTTTTCAATGCACTTCCCCAAGAAATAAAGATGTTAAATGGTAATAATTTTAAGTCTGAATTAAAGAAATATCTAATTAACAAATGTCCTTATGGATTACAATTGTAAATATGTATTTTATGTAAGTTTTGATGTCTTATGAATTTATGTTTTTCTAATTTACAAATGTCCTTATGGATTACAATTGTAAATATCTTTGGATTGCAATTGTAGACCTTTAGAAGATCATATTCTAGTTCTAAGGTTTAATAGTCTAATAATATAGTTTAATAAGGTTTAATAGTTTTTAAGGTAAAATTTATATTATCATAATATCATATGACACTATTCTTGGTATACAATGCAAACTTCGAATGAAGAATATTTGAATTGAATTGGAAAAAAGCCCTGGCTGTTGGGCTATTAATAAATTGCCCTTTCTGAGGAACAGTCGAACTCAGATAGTAACAAGACTACACTCATCCACACTCATCCTACACTCATCTAACCATTCATATTCGCCTTAAAATACCAACATCGTTGTGTCGGCGTCTCATATGTAAATAAAAAAAAATAAAAAAAATAAAAAAATCGTGCGATAATTAGATACATTTAGTCACTCACACTCGTTATGATTATCTAATACAGAACTTGTCATTAGATGTTAGTTATTAGATGTTCTGTGCTTACGTCTGTTATGAGAGAGAATCAAGTGATGTCAACCTTGATCTACTACCTACGATGGCTCCGGCCAGACCCCTTCCTACAGGTTCAGTTCTAGGTCACCGGACCAGTCCTGTGGTGGTTGTTGATGTTGACCTAGGGCCAGATCAGGAAGTTTTAGACAGCAAGTTCTGAGGTATGCTGACTAAGTCTTAGTGATTCGTAGATCTGTTGTAATGCCAGTGTTGGTTGACGGTCTCGTCACTCTTCACTCATTTTGTGTAGACTATGTTTTACCTTGCCCAACCTAACCTCAACACACAACTGTTTCCTGTGCAGCTCTAGAGTCTAGACAGCAAGTGCCGAGGTATGGTAACTTGCGAGTCGTGGATCTGTTGTGATGTCACTGTCGGTGGAAGGCTTCGTCATTGGCTTACTTTGTGTACATTTACTTTGCCCAACCTAACCTCAACACATAACTGTTTCCTGTGCAGCCCTAGAGTCTTGACAGCAAGTGCCGAGTTATGGTAATTTGTTAGTCGTGGATCTGTTATGATGTCACTGTCGGTCGAAGGCTTCGTCATTTGGCTTACTTTGTGTACATTTACTTTGCCCAACCTAACCTCACCATACGACTGTTTCCTGTCCAGCTCTAGAGTCTAGCTCTAGCTAGACAGCAAGTGCCGAGGTACGGTAATTTGTGAGTCGTGAATCTGTTGTGATGTCACTGTCGGTCGAAAACCTCGTCACTGGCTTACTTGGTGTAAATTCACCTTGCCCAACCTAACCTCAACATACAGAAGTTCTACCACCGAGGTATGGTCACTTGCGAGTCGTGAATCTGTTGTGATGACAGTGTCGGCGAAGGCCTCGGTCTCTGGATTGCTTTGTGTATGTTTACCTAGCCCAACCTAACTTCAACACACAACCGAGCTCGGTCCCTACGTAACACTCTGAGAAAGTCAGCTATCGTCAACTTTCACGTCGATAAAATTCACCATTACTAAAGTTTTCAGAGACAATAAACGTAACTAATCAAAAACAACAGAACAAATACTACACCATTTGAATAAAAGAACAGAGTGTTTTGTGATGAAAGAAACAATGTGAGACTTAGGCATGTGGTTATTATTATGTGTGCATACAAAATAATTCATCGTACCCTTTCATGACAGCTATTGTCATCTACATGACTGCAATAATGATTTTCAATATTGGTCGGACATGAAATTATTTAAACTATGTATAAGTAATTAGGGAGACGAAATTTCGACTCATGGGGTCATGTACAACCCGTCATAAATATTCCTACTAATTCCTCTGCCGCTCAGGTGGCGTTTCGATCCGCGAACCAAAAAGTGAAAGTTTTAGGAGTGGCGAGAGTGAGGGACAAGGAGGGACAAACTTTCAAAAGTATACTTTAACCTCCTTTAAAATAAGTCGTAACATAACTAACTTTCATCTTAAAACTTTAAAACTTTTTAGCCGAGGAAGTGAATTGACAAACAATAACAATATAAACTATTTATTTTACTGTACATGTATTAGTAATCAACACCCGGTTTTATGTTTAAGAGTCTACAGAGGCTTCCGGCCATGTTGGTTTTAGTCCCATAAGAACAATGTTATTTGCTAATCCATATTTTTTACGTTAATAATTGACCAAAAGTTGTGTATGAGGTGTCATTTTAAAACTTAATTTTTGTCATATTATTATATATAAAACCAATTAGGAATTCGTAATACAATTCCAACGCGCAATTTCATTCTTGATCAAATGCAATTTGTTTGGAACAAATCTGTTTTTAAAAATAACTGTTTGATTTGGATGTGCGTGATCGTTTGTCTGGTTCGAAAATAAGATTGTTCTCATGGGATTAAAACCAACATAGCCGAAAGCCTCTGCAGACTCTTAATTGGAATTAATTGGAATTCTTACTGTACTTGAAATTGGAGTAAGCTGCATTCCATAGACTTTTCAAATCCCTATTCATTATACTGAAAAATAGTGAAAGTGAAAACCACCATTACAGATTATTAAATTGTATAACAATTAAATAAACATAGGAAGTGATTTTTCAGTTTTGTGGAAAAATTATACACAATCCTCATTATAACTCATTAATCATAGTTATACATTTTTGTTACAGCGTTACACATTTTTTCGTATTTGTAGTGGAAAATGTAAATTCTGCTTCAGGAGAAATTTGCTTTATGAATTTAGTTGCAATGCAACGTAGGTTGTTTAAAAAAAGTTTATGGGGCCGATTATCATTATTATTAAATATAACCATTAGATTAATAATTCAAAACGTTTTATAGCCATTGATAGACATAATTTTATTATAATATTCAATAATGAAATTAGTAAACGAATCACACTAGAAGTAATCAGGATCTGTTTCAGACATCAAGCAACTGTAATGAGAGTCAATAATATTGCAGAATCAGTATACCTAATGCAAATATATATCACTTTGTTACTGCCGATTGACCAGCGGCATGTTGCCACCCGGTTGTTTACCCTAAAATTCTTCATCCACTGCTGCCTTCCCTCCCTGTTCGGCAGTCTCACTTTCTCCTTATCGCGGATCGAAACGCCGCCTAGAGGAGCAACCAGTAAGGTTGACACTTTTATGACGGTCCTTACCTGACCTCATGGATCGAAACTCCTACACCCAAGTAATTATCTGTAAACCAATTTACATTCATTTTATTTCATCCTCTATGTTAATTCTCTCCAAAAACGAAACTTGACTTTTAATACAAGCCAATAGGAATTTACAAACATAATATTTCTCACTTTTCCTAACAACCAAAAGCTATATATCGCATTTACGTTTTTTATTTTTTGGTTTGAATATTTTTGAAAACCAGCCATTTTGAGGTATGTTTAACATTTATAAAGTTCATTAAGGTCGTTTTAATAGGTAGTTTTACAACTATTCAACATTCAAGAGATGTCGTGTTGTGGTGGAGAGTCAGGATTTGTTTGTACTTTTACACACACTATTTTTTAACCATTTCAGGAGTATTCTAAATCACACTGATAGCTGTAAAAAGAACTTTATTTTTTCAAAATCTGTCTTGCCCATCGAAACAAGACAGATTTTGTCTTGTAGTAGCCCAATCTTGGAGGAAGTAGTGTAGAGGAATTCACTACCTCATCCACGTATCCAGATCTAACTTTTAAGGTATTTCTAGCCGAACTGCCGCCATAGAAAGTTGTCCTCTGTTGGCAGGGGGGGGGGACAACTTGTATGTCAGTAGTTCACAGTTCCGCCTACTTACGCATTCGAGTAAGACGGCGTGGCTTCCACGCGCAATCTTGGCTTATAAGATATAATTTCCCTGAGTTAGCGATAGACAATGAGAAGGAATCTACTGTGGTGTTTCTTATATAAGAAGAAATTAATACTAGGGCCTATATATAATTCCATTCACAATGTAAGAGAAAACTAACCAGTTTTATATTTTGAAAAATTCTATTATCCTTGATTTAGTTTTCACACAGATAACAATAATTCAATAGCAGTATGCATGGGACAAGTCAGTGGGGGGAGGAGGGGGGAGTTCATTGATTGTTATCACAATATAATAAGAGATATATTTCTTTGTCTGTGATGTTATATAGAGTTTTTACTAGCTCTAAAAGGCAACAGGTATAGGTTTTGTTAAAGATAACGTGTATTGTTAAAAATACGTGTTCCGCTTTAAATAAGGAAGTTTGTGGGACATTTTTAAGTTAAATAAAGACATTTTTTTGTGGGACGGATTGAGTACACTGAGTGGGCAGAATATTTTTATGAATGTGTAAATAAGTTAGTTTTTATTAAGGTTTGGAACTCTCATAACAGCTTGGGGTAAATTCTCCCTAATTTAATGGACAAGAGCCTGTCCCACATAGTCCGTTAAATTGAGGGTTTAGGCTACTGAGCGTAAATTGGGAGACGACTCACTCACGTCATGTTTACGTATTGTCGTTTAGAGTACGAACCGTATAGAGGGGGATTGGTACAAAATCTTATGTCTATTCAACCCTTGGTATAAGTTGTTCTCGTGAAACTATAGGAGTCAAATACAAGTAGTTTCTTCTTTTATAAACTAAAAATGTACAAAATAACTATAAAAATGTCTACTTATTTCAGTATTTGAACTAAAGAAAGAAAGAGCTCAGATTTGAGAGCTCATATTTCATGTCAGAAGGAATCAGATGTGAGATGAAATGTCATCATCAGCTGATACGTCCATCATAGCATATTCTCGACGGAGAGATAAGGTACCTAGTTTACGAACTACGGATATAGGTTCCATGTTGATCCAGTTGAACGAAATCATTTCATCTAGAGAGTGGGCTTGATAAATGTTGTTATTATTCACAATTTCATAATTTTACTTAATGAGTCGCAGTACATCATCAACACAATAACAAGAAAAAAAGAAAGAAAAAACGCAGAAAAGATTGAACCAGCGCAAAGCAATCGATCTTATTAATTTGTCCTACTTTTCAGAAAAAATACAATTTGAACAGAAGTAGTAAATAGATGAAAATCTTTCTTCAAAAGTTCACTTTCTATATGGGACGTTTTTATATGATCTAAATGCAGTTCTAGATATAACAGAGGTCAGTTTCAGAGGTCATTTTTCGCAACGCTTCTTCCGACAGATATATGTACCGTAACTAATTTCAATATAGAACTATAAATAATGTGCCAAAGTATAAACAATATGCAAATTATAGGCCTACAGAAAACAACCAGTCAAGATTATCTAAAAACGAATAGCTGCAGTTTTCTGTAATAGTAAAGCTACGTTAAGTCTCCAAAAATACGCCTATAGCGATATATTAGGACATAAAGCATTATTAACAGTTATTTTACTTTCTCCAATATGCGTCAGCATAGAACAAGTATTGTGATCGTGCAAAAACATGTTTTTACAAGTTGGTCTAAAAATCCATTTTTCGATCCCTTGAAACCAAAACAAGTGTTTTTTTTCGAAAAAAAAACTGTTGATGTCTGTCCGTATGTGTGCCTGTCGGTGTGTATGTGCAGTTCCCTGGAGACCAAACGGATGAATCAATTTTGATGAAATTTTGTATGTATGTGAATTTAGCCAATATCTCCAGGCCTTGTTTCACATTTTTTAAAGTTTAGTTTCTTTATTTTTATGGGAAAAACATACAAAAAAGTATTTTTTTTTTCAAAACCGGCTCTAACGATTTTGATTAAATTCTCACGAAAGATGTGAATAACAATTTAAAATGTTTTACTAAAAACCGCGTATCTCTAACTTGACTAGTTTTTGAGTTGTAACAAAAATACATATTTGGGAATCAAACTGGCAAAAAGTTTTGATTTTTTTGTGTTTTATATGGAGAAAAGTGTGTGCCAATTATTTGGAACCATTTATTTTATCGTGAAGTAGATCAACGAACTAGTAATTTTGTTTTTCGTTTACTAAAAAGAGGAATCTGAAAAATCAGCTGTAACTAAATTAAGTTTTTCTCAGTGCGCTAGCCTCAATAAGTTGTAACTTAAGTTGTACTTCAGACTGTTGCAAAATAACATTTGCTATCTCCCAATAACTATAAAAAAGTAACACACATGGTATTAAAGAGTAATTCAATTATCATCGCCAAAGACAGATGATGCTAAAAAAAGAAATCAACGATGGCTGTACGCAAGCAAATTTTTGCTGACGTTAGGTCGGCTGTTCATGACCTCGCACGTTGTCTTCAAGGCCCATTTTTGTGAGAAGGCCTAACGGTTTCCCAATCGTAAACTCACATAAACTGAACATTCTCAAGTTGCTTCGACTTGCCACATCATGGGCTAAGTTTCTTTTTATGGAACGTGTGACTGTTCTCCGTGTTAACAACAAGTTTTCCACTCATAATTGGAATATTTAATCAAGCTGTATCAATTGTTCTACTAGTTAGCCATGGGAATTATCTCATTGCTTGTGGCCTCTAAAACTAAGCGATAACGTGTGTTAATTATTTTTATGAGAATCTTCCCCAAGTTTTTATATGTTGACGTGAAGTTCCAGCGGACGTGATTCCATGAAGAGCCTTACCCTTCAGTAGGTGAAAAATGTATTATTTGTGTGAAAGTAAATTGGATTGGTTTTGTCTGAATGTGGTTATTTTCATTGGGGATATCAACACTAATCATTCAAATTTTGTCTTAATGTTTAGTCGTCCAATGCATCGTCAAATAGAAGGTGGCGCAAGCTGAATTTCGTGGAGTGCAAGCACTTATTATGGTGTGGTCCCATTGCTCCGAATTCTATAGCATCGAATCGCATAACGCAGAACATGAAATCGCATACACCAGAAATGTTTCGGTGCTATGAAACGCCTGCTGAGATTCGGAGCTAAGAGATTCTGCGCTAACGTTCGGAGATATAGGATTCGGACCTATGGGACTGTAAACATTTTTAATCGTCTCTTAGCAACGAATTCCACAGTACAGAAAGTCAGCTGTCCTTGTCCTATAGACCAGTATCCTACAGAGATTCTGAGCTAAGGAACGCCACGCTTATTATACGTAGTCGTGCACCCCTCCCCTTACTAGTTATTCACTATTCCACAATGTCATCCAATAAGGGCATTCGACTTTGGAAGGTCTAACTTGAACTTTAGTACTAATGCATCTCGTGCTAAATCATGCAAAAAATATACCAATTTTAACTGTAATAAATAGTTACATTGTAGCTACAGAAATGTGTTTGGTTTCCTTGTAGCTCGTAATAGGATATACAACTATAACTATAAAAACGTTGAAACTACTTCTTGCGATAAGAAGGGGTGGTGATATTTTCTTTCCGTTTTTTAAGGATGCAAGAGTCGTCGGCTATTATAAAAATATTCCCCACAAGATTTATGTTAAGCTGTTATTTTTGTTATTTTTAATTTTTATATTACAATATTTGACAAGTCATAATTTAGGTATTTTAATAGAGGATGTGGACTGGTTATTAGATTTTAAACTTTCACTTAAATGTTTGTGGTACATATACTTAATTAATTTTAATGTTATCCATTATAAATAAATATTTAAAAAATCTATAAACAAACACGTCTTTGTTTAGTTAAAAATATGTATAGTTTTAAACGTCAAAATCGCTTAATATGTTCACTATTTATGAGACATTAATTCACTGTTTAAAAACCTAACGTGCTATATTTCTAACATTAACTCACGCACAAAATACTGCCCTTGGATTTGTGACATACAGTACAAACATCGATACATAGCACCCTGTTATGTAATAGTAAAATCGATGGATACGAAACGTTTGTCTATCTAAGATTGGTACTTCAGGTTGAACGAGCCTGCTATAGTTTAATTAATGATTACTGTCTGTGCAGATATTATATGTACCCGATTTTTAAGGTTATTTACTGAAAAACTAAGAGGGCTGTGAAAAACACAATCACGCTATCGTTTTTCTCGTTTAATTTTGCTTTATGACAATGCAATTTTAAATTGTGTGATAAGTGTTAATAATTGTTATCTTAGTAGATTGAATGAATTAATTATTACTTTGTCTTGTTGTAATACTTATAGAATGTTTTTTTACGATACATTATTTTTATATTCGTAAGTAAATGCAGTGATTTTAAATTGATTTGACCAGTTTTCAAATCAATTTAATTGCAGTGGTTTTTAACTGATTTAAAATCACTGTATTTACTTACACATATGAAAGTAATGTATCGTAACTATACGTGTCATAAGGATTACAACAAGACGAAGTAATTAATTTTACGATGTTTAAAGGCCAGTAAAACAATGTTTCAGGGAATTAATAAGAACTTTTATATTGAACTAAACTTAATGAAATATATATATAAGAACTAAAATTAATGAAACTTATAGAAAACATTCTTATCAACCACGTGTATAAGAATGTTATTTATATTTTAATAAATACGATACATCAACAGTGTTTTACTATTAACGATATAAATTTTATATACAATAAAAACTAGCTAAAATTCCGGTACGTCTTTGTTCCAACTAGGATAAAGATTGTTAAAACTTAATAACATTTGAAAATGCATATTTTATTACGTACAAAGAAACAAGGAAAACAATAGTGTGATTGGATTTCTCGTATGCCTCTTAAGTTTCTCAGAAAACTACCTCCAAACTCGGGTATACTTAGTTTCTGTGCCGACAGATCCTAGTGTTTTTATTTTTGCGCAATCGTGTTTTATAAGCGAGGTAAAGCAGAGCTAAGAAATACAAAAGACACCTTTGCGTTTTTCGTCAAAAAACGAAACTAAATTGTTCATCAAATCTTATTAATTTTATTACACAGGCAACTCAAAATAATCATATTGAATCTATCTTTTAGCCATTTGGCTGATACGCAACGATTTATCGTTGTAGCAAAACTCACCGAAAACTGAGAAATCAACGATGTATTGCTGTTGGCTGTACGGCTGAACAGTGATATGCAACGATAGATCGCTGTTGGCTGTACGACCGAACAGTGATATGCAACGATACATCGCTGTTGGCTGTACGGCTGAACAGTGATATGCAACGATACATCGCTGTTGGCTGTACGGCCGAAAAGTGATATGCAACGATACATCGCTGTTGGCTGTACGGCTGAACAGTGATATGCAACGATACATCGCTGTTGGCTGTACGGCTGAACAGTGATATGCAACGATACATCGCTGTTGGCTGTACGGCTGAACAGTGATATGCAACGATACATCGCTGTTGGCTGTACGGCTGAACAGTGATATGCAACGATACATCGCTGTTGGTTGTACGGCCGAACAGTGTGATATCATTGATTTTATACACAAATAGATTTCCCATCCAATGTTAAATTTTGAGTCTCAAAATATCAGCTGTTTATGTGGTCCATTGTGGAGCGCTAGTGTAGTCCCATGTAAATGTAATGCAGTTTTAACCAGCTGTGGTTGCGGGCCTCACTAACTAACAAAATTATTGCCAAAAATATTCCTATTAGATGGTTTATCTATTGTAGGTGCATATAATCAATGGTGATATGCAGCGATGCATCGCTGTTGGCTGTACGGCCGAACAGTGTGATATGCAACGATACATCGCTGTTGGCTGTACGGCCGAACAGTGTGATATGCAACGATACATCGCTGTTGGCTGTACGACCGAACAGTGATATGCAACGATACATCGCTGTTGGCTCTACGGCCGAACAGTGATATGCAACGATACAGCGCTGTTGGCTGTACGGCCGAACAGTGATATGCAACGATACATCGCTGTTGGCTGTACGACCGAAAAGTGTTATGCAACGATATTTTGTTGTCTCGTAATTAATTTATTACGTCATTATTTTTTGGCTAAATAAATTCAAATATCCTGGAATTAGTTGAGAAATACATCTAACTCAATTGGAAAAATACAAAGTTAATTTGTAAAATGCGTGTTAAATATCGACCTTGAATGAAAACGTAGTATTGATTTGGAAGGCTGTGGCATCTGTTCAACTAATGACGCAATGTTATGGTGCCGATTATTGTTATTGTGTATCAGGTGGTTAGAGATTGTAGGTGTTTGTTATTGTGGATTGCGTTGTGTTAGATGAATTGTAAGATATACCTGGACAGTGGACGTGTTCAGGGGACAATGATTCTGAGGGGAAGAAGCGGAGGTCTCGAGTTCGCACAGGTGGTATAAAGGGAGAACATGGTGTACATACTGTCTAAAGCATATATGCGTTTAACAAAGAAACTATATATATTGTACATATTGAACCATATGTTATTATTTGTCATTTTTTTAAAATAATAAGCTGCAATTACGTAAAATTGCCATTTTATTTTATTATACTCGCAATGCTACATGTGCATGGAGACGATGTCCAATAAATCACATCTTTCACACTTCAGTCATTTTTAAAAATTGTATTCTTATGTTAAGTATTTTTAATTCAACTCTCTTCGTATTTTTACGATATATTCATAATTAAATTATTTGTAAGATATACTAGAATCAATAAGCTAAATATGCATATGGTATATGTTTTCTAACCCCAAAAACAAACAAAACCATACACTGTACTGTATATTAAAATCGTTTTCCCTTATAAAACAATTAGACACTTAAAAAACAAGACTACCGTATGTTACTAATTATTGTAGTTACACATTTTTTTAATAAGACCCTTTCAAAAACGCCAATTTAGGCCTATCACTTTTGGGCATGCCGAAAATCATATCAGTTTTCGGAAAATTTTAATTTTTGGCCTATCAGTCAAAGGGTGAACATAAGTAACAATAACTTATACTAATAAAGTTATTACTAATAAATTGTACCCTTAAAAAGTCGTGTTTATCGTGCATTTGATTCACCAATAATTTTTAGATTTACTCGACAATAGTTCGCGTTCGCACGTAACTTTTTTCTTCTTTTAAAATGTCATCAGATTTTCCTGTTTAACAATCTTCCACCAAATTGTTCCGTTAAAAGTGGCCAAATTATAAACAGTAAATATATAACTCGTCAATAGAAACTTACTTACAATAAACAAGTACGTAATTAAGTCGAAACTAAAGTAAACACTGTATTGTTGTCCCGATATTATTTATATGTTTATACTATATTTCATCTTAAACACACTAGGGAAATATAACGATTCTATAGATAATTAATACGGTCCATTGCCTGTTATATCAGTAACTGATCAATTAACTGATGCATTAACAGTAGAACTTCCGCGTCGGGTTGATAACTGAACTGTTAACACACCCATTCATTGAGACACTCCTTTCTTATCTATATATCCTAATTGACTAGTCTATGATTGATGAGACATGCTGACTCCCAATTCATTGATGTTCGCAGTTATGGCAATAATAAGTGTGAAATCACGCTGCAAAACACTTACCAACATAAAAATGGCACCTAGTACAACAAAATATACAATAAGATTTATTACTGCAAACAATTTATGGTAATTATGCACTTTCTTGCCACCTCTGCAAATACTTTTTCTTGTTATAAAGGTGATGAAATAAGAGTGTATATCTCTTGAGAAGGTTGATTTCCAACCGCGGAAAACTCGTTTTTATCTAAAAATCTATTTAAATATTTTTTTATCTGATCGTGAAAAAAACCAACTATTTTAAAATCGTTATTCTTCAACAGTTTGTTTCACTATACATGATTTGTTGTGCTGATCACAAAAAAATATAAAATATTTTTTTCGGCCCGAAAATACACTTTTTACTAACCTAACCAAACATATACTAATTGTCTATTTATTCAAAAAAATTCGTAATTTGTGTTGCATTTGGTTCCTGGCCTCCGGGACAGCCTGCCTGCCGTCCGGCGGAGATAAAAGTGAATTCGGTTTGTATGGTTAATATTTGGTGTTTATGATGCCAAATATAAACGCCCGTATATGATGCCAACGTAATGACCGCTAATGGGAATTGCGTTGCAACAGCGCAAAAAAACATGAAATAAAAACAATGATTAAAATAGCATTTAAATTAACGGAATTGTGTCAAAAATACTACAAGATGTGACATTTGGGTTTTTCGAATTTTTCGGTAAAATACATAATTTCTGCATAATAAAAAGCATATTTCGTGAAAATATAGTCAACTTTTTACCCACTTAAGGCAAAACTTTCAAATTTTTATGGGTGGCAAGAAACTGTTAATAACTTAATTGGTAAGTAACAAAAACACTGAAAAACGAAACTCTGAAATACTTTTCGTTCAAACACAACGTCGCTGCCTTTGAAGTTAACCACTTACAACTGAACAACTTACGTGCACTTGCTTATACTGATAATGCCAAACTGGTTAAGGAAACCAGTTAACTGTGTAACAATTATGTTTGAGAATAATGTAATGTCAATGCAAATTAAACCATCATACCAAGAAGGTTTCGTAAGTTCCCTCATTACCGGTGTTTGGCTGAAGTCTCAATCAGACAATTGAATCTAATATTCATTATTGTTTCTATATATCTTGACAATATTATCTATTTCTCACGCCCACGCTTGTTGCGTTGTTTATAATTATATTAATACCATGGGAAACGATTGTGATTAATATGTCACTGAATAAGCGCGTGTTTCAATATCTGACGATACGTAAACAAGGTGACGTAAATCAAGGTCGTAGAGCCAAAGTCAAAAGTTCTGTTCAAAGTTCAAAATGGTCGGATGTGAAAGTCAACAAAGGTCAGTCCCGTGTTATGTGCACATTAAAAGTACTGAATTAAAACACCAAACGTCTTATTTCAAAGCGTATCTTTTCCAAAAATTAAAAAAATATAACCATTAAATTTTACAAAACAAATTTATTTTTACTTTCTCCCATATGCATAGCATATAGAAAGTATTGTGATCGTCTAAAATAATGTTTTACAAGTTGGTCTAAAAATCCATTTTAGGCCCCCCCCCAAACTCCAAAAAAGTGGTTTTTGAACAAAGTTTTTGGTGGCTGTCCTTATGTGTGTCTGTGCGTATGTGCACTTCATTGGGGACCAAACGGATTCATCGATTTTAACGAAATTTAGTATGTAGGTTTATTTAGCTAATATCTCCAGGCCGTATTTTCACTTTTTAAACATTTTAGTTTTTTTTTAATTATTATTATATCTCTTCGGTGAAAGAAAATTAAATAAAATATTTTATAAGGAATTGTGGTCAATGGCTGGATATGCCTATTATACCAGTAACCAAACTACATATTGTCATACAAATATTCAATAAAAAGAAAATATTCAAATATTCTTTATTAAAGAGAAATACCTTGAGATTTTCTTTAAATCTAAGTAAATTAGGAGTTCCCTTTAATTCTTTTGGCAATTTGTTATACAATTTAATAGATGAATAGTAAACCTGCTTTTCTTTTTCAAAATGAGTAGATGAATATCGTGGGATAGTTAATGAATGTGACTGTGTGCTTATATGCATATGGTTGGTTGGTGAGGGCACTGGAAACATTGGAATTAAAAAAAATACTAATTATCCATAGATATAAATGCTAAGAAAAGTTAATACATAGATCGGTCGAAAGTTGTATTTACAAGTTGACGCATTTTTCATTACCATGATGATTCTTACTGATTTTTTAACAAATTTAACGAACAAAGGATTTCTTCATGTAAGAACCGTAAGACAGGTGGGGAATAAAACAACAATACAACAGACAGGTTGAAATAAAAAGAATACTTGTAAGTAGGATACAAATTATTAAAACTTATAATACATTTTTTAAATGCATATTTTATAACGCACAATTAAGCGATATAAATAATTGAGTGATTGAATTTTTTCGTAGGCCTCTAGTTCCTTAGTAAACAACCTTCAAACTCGGTAACACATATTTTTTGCGCCAACAGTAACGTGTGGTTTTGGAGATTTTATATAAGTTGTGTATCCTATATGCAGGACTGGTGAGAAATTTATTACAAGCTGAGTAAATTTAGGGGGTAGGGGTTGACGGTTAAGAGCTATTATTACGTGCACGTAACCAGCTACTTGGGGACAAGTGTTTTGTGGAGATTGTAGGCGATGGGTTCTATGGCGTCCGCTCAATGGTTGCTATCGACATGGACACTATAGGAGTCTGGGGTGTCCGTGTTGGGTGGTAGTCAGTGACCGAATTTTGTGTAGGGAAGATAACTACGTATCAGGCTTGTCAATTATCTGAAAAGTTGGCCAATACTACGAGGTTCGGATTCCACGTAAATCTGAAGGTCCCTTAGTTGCCCTAGTTATTGGGCTATTAATAAATGGTCCTTTTTGAGAAACAGTCGAACCCAGTTAATAAGAAGACTATACAAGTCTACCATTATAATCCTACACCTTAGTCATTCATATTTGTATTAATACACGCGCAAGCTGTGTTAGCATTGTGACTCAATAGTCATTATGATGCCACAACTATTTTATTAGTCATCAGATGGTATCGTAACTCAAACATTAGCTGATATCATTGCCATGTGATCCAAGGTCAACATCCTCCTGATGATACAATGATAAACTAAAAATAAATTGAATTCAGAAACCGAAATCAACACGTGAAATCCAAAAGGTCAATCACGGTCACTTTTCCGCCGAGTGTTAAACAGATTGTGCAAAATATGAATTTGCGTTTTAATGTAGAAGGAGAAATTAGTTGATCAAAAATAAAATTGTTCATCGTAATTTATATTTTTGCCTACTAACTTAAATGCAGTAATTTCGTCTTTAATATAGGTTTAAGACAAATTGAATTTACCAAATAATATTTGGGCTGAAGCGAACCGAATTAATTACAATGTCAGCTGTTAATTTGTTGGTAAAAGTTGATTTTTCTAACCTCAATAGGAACCAGCATAAGGTACAATAATCAACGACATTGTAAATGTAGTGTAACCTAAAATGTACATTCATTGTGTATCCACTTGGCCACAAATTATAAATTAGGTCATTGGTAATAATATTTACACAGTACTTTTATTGTAGCTACATGCAATAAACACGCAAATTGAAGTCCTTGATAAATTATTACTATCGGTGACCTCAATATTAAATTCATTATCAACTATGTGAATGGTGGTTGCGCATTTAACCATTTGCTGAAATAAAACTTATGTTCGTAGATGTACTTGGCCTTAATATTTCTTCATGTTAAGTTTTGAGAGAAATGACATCTGCATATAAGAATTTTCTGGACTGTGGCGGGAATGTCGGAAATATACACATTGGATTGGTCGGTAGCGTAGTTGGTTCAATCCCAGCTTCATGTGCTAAAGGTTCTCAGTTCGATCCCAATCAGAGTCAATACATTTTGAGAAGGATCAGCTGATAATCACCGGCTGTTCATTTGTCATTGGGCTATTAATTAATGACACTTTCTAAGGAATAGTCGGCCTTAGTTGGTAACAATGACTACATTCGCTCATCTACACTCATCACACTCATTCGAAATCCATATTCGCTCACATCTTTACGATCGGTATCTTATGAATAAATAAAAATAAATAAATGAATAAAAAAGGAGCAAGAATAGAGCCTTGGGGCAGTCCATCATTGTAAAGTAAATCATAAAAGTTCACTCACCAATTTTAGTTGAAATCTATTATTATCTCTTCAGTGAAAGAAAATTAAATAAAATATTTTATAAGGAATTGGGGTCAATGGCTGGATAGAACTGGAATTTAATTTGTAATACCCTATACAGTACAAGATAATAATATTACTTATTGATAGAGTCAATATGTTATGTATCTGTTTAGGTGGCTCTCAGTTGAGTAAGAAAGACTGTCTGTGTACGTTTTTTAAGATATTATAGTGTGGTTCTCTTATAAATTTGGCTACGTAATTTTTTATAGCTCTGCCAGTCTGTAATTTGAGAAGGCTTCTTTACTTAATTTATGTTTAATATTTGTAAGGAGCAGTGAGCCTGACTCATAGTGTAAATATTGCTCAGATTAACCAGTTTAAGTTATATTAGGCAAGGTTATATCGTTAGGTAATATTAGGTTACGTTATGTTACATTAGGTTATATTAGATTAAATTAGGCTTGGTTATATCATGTTATGTTAGGTTAGGTTAGGATTCAACATGTTCTTGAGGATCCCACTTCTATTTTAGAAAAATTATAATTCTAAAACAGGAGATTGTTTTAAACGAACGAACATTAAAGATAAAGATAAAACTGGTAAGACGCCAAATAAGAAAAGTAATTTGTTTATAAAACTGATTTTTAATATATTATTGTATATAATTGTGGTTAGGAATGAGGGTATCGAAATAAGCCTAAGTGTAGTTGATTAGTGATCACATAGGCCCACCTGTACCTTGACCTAGTTACAGAACCAGAGAAATAGGTCTTTGATGTTTGATATTTGATAAGATGACGTTTGCCTATGTACGTTCTGTAACTACGCAATTAAATATTGCAAATTTTAACATACTTTTTGGGCCAGTTCCACAGTATTTGGAGCGAAATTGATTTTCTGCACCGTTCAAGTAAAGAAGTAAAAATAACAAAAAAACTGTTGAATATGTTAAGAAATCTTATACAATTTCCTGCTTTGGTTTGCGGGTTTCTTAAATGCCAATGCTCTGTAGAAGGTCACATTGAAAACAGACTGTGAGAAGTTGCTGACTGTCACAGGTCTCGCTAATGAGGGAATGCGGTGTTTTAAGACTCGTGTGACACTTTTATGATAGCAATAACCTAATTAATTAATATAATAAACAACACTAATTTCACCCTTCTAGAACTTTCAAGTAAATAAATTAATATGGTTTCTATGTGAATACGGCGACATTCACATCAAATCAGAAAACATGTAACCTTATATGTCATACTTTAATTGAATTATATTTGAACTAATGATTCATAAGGGTGCACTAAATTATCAATCGGCTGCTCTGATAGTATCGTAACAAGACCAATGTGTTCAGTATAATACATATGAAGGGATATTATATAAAGGAAGTAACGGATATCAAAAGTCTGGTAAGGGTTGATATACTTAAGGGCGCATAAATGAGTAGTGCAAAAAAGCATACATAGAAGACGCAGGCCAAAATCATTTCTCCTCTAAAAAACTTAATTTTTACATATCTTTCATGATTTCGAATTTTATGTAACCTATCTGCAAGAACTTTCATATTAACATGGTGTATCGATACCAAATTTGAAAATATTTAAAAGACAAACAATACACAGTATGTAAGTAGAGCATCTGATGAATCTGAATCAATGACGTCCATTGTATGTAAATACGTTAAAGATACAAGGAAATAAGTTCCTCGTATAAAATTGAATTTAAAATTGCTTTTGTGAAGTTTTACATAGTTTGTATTTAGTCTTATATAGGCTACATCATTTTGAAAATCACTAATTTCTCTGACATTAATATGATAGGTCTATACTAATTAAGCCTAGATTATGCACCTGTTCGATTTCCATGTTTAAACGTGAATTAAACACATATTTACGTTAGGCTAAATTCATATTTAAGCATGATTTATCCACAAGTAAATTCCAAATCTGTAACTTACTGTTTAGCTAACGAAGCTATAACGAAGGTGTTATAGAGCATTTGTATAAGCATTGTTTGTATAAGCATTGTTCAAATGGCAAATAATAATTGAGTATTTGATACAATATTTCACAACAGGATAAACATTTGTTAATAAATGTAATTGGATTAGTCCATTATTAATACGAATTTTACCACTTACACTATAAACGGTAAATTACAATTACTGTATCATTTAAAGACCTTTATAGGAAAGTTTTCATAAATAAATATAACATTGATTTAGCTCCTTGATAGATTAACATTAGGCCTCAAAATAAGTCCATCGAAATCTATTAAGTTTTAAAAAGCAATAAAGACCCAATAGAAATGAGGAAAACGCTTTTCCATTTTTTACCAACTTACGCATTTTTTACATTTACTATAATCATATTTTATTAATTCATAACATCTATTTGTATATTCTGACAATTAATTTAGATTCAATAGGTTTCTCCCTCATGACAGAAACGTTCCTTCATATTGAATCGGTTACAGATTAACTCGTTCATTTTGAGTCATCTATGTCATAAATGTCATACTGAAGCGGATCTAATTTCGTTTATATCAAATTATTTACGGTCTTAAAACAATAATACATTTTGAAGAATATTTTTATTGCTTTTTATTAGTTTTAAATGCATATCTAATCTAGCTTATGATAGATGTACTCATTTATAACATTAGTAAATAAACCTTTCAACTATGTAAAAGAAATCTTTTTGAACATCCTCAAAATACTTTATACCAAATCCATCATCAGCAATATTCATTTTTCCACAAACCACTGTCTATGAAATAAATACGCCAATAAAAACTATTCAAACATATTCAACAGATTTCGAGAGTTAAATAAATTTAAAAATGAAAAAAATTAAGAATTACGTTAGCTAAAAAAATGTACTTGGGTTAGGGTATTTAAATTTATCTATTTTCATAAACATGCGCTTGGTGTGAGTGGCACACTGATAATTCAGGTTTTACCATTCGACAGTTTAAATTTCTAAACACTTGTATTTTTAATGTATTATACTTCAATTAGGTACATACTGAAATTTCCAAAACTGATCAGATTTATTTATATACAACTATTCTCATATGCCTTTTTGTTGTCAAAAACGGTTATACCATCTGATAATTAGAGGCGAAAAACATATTTTCTCACACTGCAAAACGCATTAATTTACAAAACGAAAACTGCTGACAGTCGAATGACGAAGCGCATTTTTTTAATGCCTAAAAGCCATTCTGTTCCAGAAACAACAATGAAATGGTGTTATTAGCCCTAATATACGACTTTGTAGTAGAGGCGGACATCTGAACACAGATACGTCATCAACAGCCCCATCGCTGTTCTACACGAGGGGTTGGACTTTTAAGTCATAAGTCATACTTCCACTAACAAGCTCTTATCATCATCAAATCTTTGGTTTGTCAAAAGCCACGAGACGATGCCAGCCCATAAAAAGGTACCCTTAATCTCTACGTCATGCAAAATAGTGCAAAATTGGTGAAAGACAGCATTCCATTTCTTTGCTCCCAGAACCACATTAAAAAGCACAAAGTTGTGTTAGCATCTCAAATCTGAGAATATTGTAGTAAATAATGCCACAACTAACCTACTTTTGGCTCTGACAAAGTATTATTATAATGTTGACCCACCCATACACGTACATTGGCACTGACACACCCACCCACCTATACACGACATTATAAATAAATAAAAATGCCTTTATTTACAAGCGTTTCTCAGTAAATAACTGTTTTACAGAACAACTCAAGTCAATGGCCTCAATACTAACAAATAAATATTAAAAACTAAGAACAGTGCAAGTTAAGATTAAGGTATAATATATATATAGTTTTACAAAGAAACACAGAGACTTAAAATTACAATATACTATTGGGCTACGAAAAGCTCCTTAATTTTACTCATAAATGAGCGTATAGTACATGATTTGATGGCTGGGGGGAGGCCATTGTACAATTTAGGGCCGAAATAAGAAAAGCTCCGTCTCCCAACTTTTAAACGGACCTTAGGGAAATGGAGTAAATTTGCATGGCGTGTAGGCTACTACGCTGCGAGACCTCTTCCCGGTACAACAGCCTTTCGCTTAAGTACTGTGGCTCACTGTGTGACAGTACCTTGTGTATCATGCAGCAAGTTAGAATCCTGCATACGATCTCCATTGGCAGTAAACCAACAGCCTTCCGAAAAGGAGAAACATGATCAAAACGTCTCAAATTGAAAATGAAACGGTCTGCAGAGTTTTAAAGCTTTTGAATTCGCTCTATGTCTCCACACGAAATGCTGTTACCGTATGCAGGGTAGCAGTAGTAAAATACTGACAAAATCAGTGACTGCATGATGTGAAACTTAGCAGATTCTGGTAGCAGGTCTCTAAAACGGTACAGACCTCTCAGCCTACCCAGTGCACGTTGTGCAGAGTAAGTGACATGCTCAGTGAAAGTCAGGTCATTGTCTAGCACGACACCGAGAGTTTTGACTTTGCCGCTTACAGCCAACCTTACACCACTGAGCATGATCTCAATGCCCCTTGAGCTAAGGGACTGCACCAGAGTCTGTGGGGCAAAATGGAGAACGGTAAACTTGTCTATATTGAGTTTTAGGCTATTGTTTATGGACCAGGCGGTAATGCTTTCAAGATCCGAATTAATTATCATGAAGACCTCCTCAATTGAGCCAGGCTCGTATGACAAATGTAGCTGACAATCATCTGCATACAAATGAGCAGTGCAGCTTTGGACACATTCGGGAAAGTCACATGTGTACAAATTGAAAAGTATAGGACCAAGACAGCTGCCCTGAGGTACACCTCGATGTCTATTAAGAGGAATAGATCTCTCTCATCCCAGCTTTGTAACATGGCTTCTATTTTCAAGGTAGGCCTATGACTTCACCCACTCGATAGCATCTGCACCAAAGCCACAAAAATTCATCTTCGCAGCCAGCAACTTATGGTTCATGGAATCAAAGGCTGGAGAATAATCAAGCAGAACCAGTGAGCTGTATCTTCCATTATTTTTACTATCACACAAGTCACTAAATAAGTTTACCAGGGCAGTGCATGTACTGTGGCTTTTCCTGACGCAGATTATATTTTCGGCAAAATATTTTCTTTGTCCATATATTCTACAATCTGTCGAGTTACAACTTGTTCTAATATCTTTGACATCGCAGGCATTATCGAGATGGGTCTTAATTGTTGGACACTTTTAGGGGCTGTCACTTTCGGTATGGGATGCACAATGCTCGACTTCCAGCTCTGAGGAAACACCCCACTCAATAGGGACTCATTTATGAGGTGTGTAATCGCATCCAGAGCGTAAGGAGGATTGATACTGACCCGTCCACCCACCCATACACGTACATTGGTACTGACAAAGTACCTAATAATACATTGGAGGACAAAGAAAAATAATAAATCCAGAATAATTGTTTTGAGTGAGATTTTGTTCGCTTTTAATAGTATTGTTCATAAACACAAAAAATTGGGCTGAATTGTTTTTAGTCCTAAAACTGTTGTGAATGGTATGTGATTGGTTAGCGCGCTTGCAAATTAATGGTTTCTATATTTGAATTTAGTTAATATTCAAACATGCAAAACTTGATCGATGCACCAACGGTACACTGTTTTATCTACACTAATTAGAAAAACGTACTTTTATTACAAATGAAAACTAAGTATACAAAATGTGAGTTAGAAAGGCGTATTTAATTAAAACAATGGGGTTTAAAATGCTGGTGCCACTGATCGAATCTCTGAGTTGTCCTAAATTGGTCGGTAGCGAAGTTGGTTAAAATCAATATTTATTAGCTAAACACTCTCAGTTTGATCTCAGTCAGAGTGATTACAAATTTTATAAAGGATCAGCTGATAACCACAAGATGTTAATTTGTCATTGGGCTATTAATTAATGACACTTTCTAAGAAATTATCGGCCTCAGTTTGTAACATTCACTCATTTATAATCATTAAATTAATTCGAAATGCACATTTGCCATATCTTAACTATCGGAGTCTTAAGAATAAATAAAAGTAAATAAATAAAATACATATATCCAGATGAAAAAGTAGATTTGCTCTGACCATATTTAATACTCGTTAAAACCTAGACAAAAATATTCGCGTCTAATATTCGTAATTAGCAATATTTACAAAGTTACAAACCGTAACTTTTAGTTACAAAGTTTAGTAGAAAGTTGTGTCCTGTTTAGTTACAAAGTTAAAGTGGATGTATACAAGTTTACGATAAGATGTATAAAATATAACTACCTCATGTATGGAGAAACTGGAACTTACTAAATTGATCAGCTGTTAAGTGTGAAAACAAAACTTAAATAACGTCACAGCTACGTCATAAGAAAACGTTGTCCGCAAACATAATAAGGTAGCTTTGGACAAACAAGAGGTTGCCTCATACAAGGGCGCATCCGTATCGCGTAGGTAGCATTTACGTCATAGGCAAGTCTCAAATGTGAATTTTCTACCTTCACTCCTGTAAACAAAACAAACGGCAACAATGAAAAACGCCTAATATTCGCATCCTCGATGACACTATAGACGCGTTTATTTTATATTTTTTTAATGATTTTGCAGAAACATTAACATTATTTAATTTGATGTAAGTGACTGATTTTAATATTAATATTATTTAGTAGTTACTGAGTAAGAATAATCCGTTAACACATGAAAATACATAATTTACCACTATAAATAAAAAATTACCAAAATTTTATTAATTCTAACATAATCTTGAAAACAACACAGTAACGGTTTTTAATACAAAGTTTTAATTGTTCAGCACGCGAAGTTGGAGGCACAGAGTAAGTAATAAACTTACTCTGTGGTTAGAGGTCGGCCTCTGACGTCACTACTCGGCTTACACAGGCAACTCAGCCATTGAGAATGGGGCTCCTCTTATATATTATAGGAGCCTTGGAGACCTCGGGGGATTACTATTATAAATGAAATAGAATCCATTAGTTTCTAGTATGCATATTCTAAGACTTATATAGAAGATAATTTCGATTAATACACTACACGGATTTCAAGTAAAAAAAATCACACCAAAGCAAGCTTTAGCGAGAGTGATTTTATTCCTAAAACAAATTTTAGTTTCAAACAGCCTACAATGATCTCTTCCCATAAAAAACGCCCTCTCCTCTGAAACGTGAACTAAACAAACAATGCGAGGGTTGCCAACAGATGGACAGATTGGGGGTTGGAAAGGTCCAAAATAACGGGAGGTTTGCTGCGTAGGCTCGTTTTCGATTCTCGGATGTATGAAATGTGAAGAAATGCATACTATCGAAAACATGAAAAGTATTTTATTGATTTAGTTATACTGTATTTAATGCTATTGATAATGATAGTATACACGACAGTGTCAAATAGTACTGTACTGCGTTCTAGGGAACCATGAATCAGCTGTTTTTGACTTTGGAAGTAAATTTGTTTTGGTTCGTCCTTGTCAAGGCCTCTAGTCCAGTGTTAGCTTATGATATATATTGTCGGTGTGTTAAAAATTTAATATACTCCTTGAAATCTGGTAACCGCTGCACTTTTTTAATATCCCGCAATATTTGAGAGAAGTCACAGCCGATAGTGGAAAACGCTGACTAAGTGCATAATGCTAATGAAATCAAACCAACTTTTATTGTTTATCGACTAAAATTATAATCAACTACATAATTTACATATTTTCTTCAAAACTCAGTTGGCATAAAATATGATCCTACAAAGATATATGTAGCAAAGTCCGTGCGGTAGTAAATATAGCTGAAATACACTAAAAATACAGGAATAACTAAACATCAAATATCCATATTTTCCGAAATGTCAGCAGTTAAAATTGTTTAAGGAAACAAAAATAATCTGTAGGCCTACAATCCGGTGGGATCAAGACATTTGTAAATTTGTAAAGTCCTTAGTTCATTCTGCTAACGCAGGGGTGTCCAACTTGCAATGCCTCAAGGGCCAAAACTAAAACCTTTGATGTTGTCGCGGGCCATATAATAATTTTGTTACAAGTAATAACAAAATAAAGTGAGGTATAAAAATAATTAAAACAAAAAAGTATTATTTCTTTTATTGCTCAACAACTACATTTTTTTATAAACGGAAAATTTATTGATAACACTTTTCAATAATCAAGACAAACATTGAAAAAGCAACGAAAAAGATATATCCAATTAGTGTGAGGACTGTGGTCGATCGGCTTCATCCATTAATGAAGAAATGTCCACCTCCAGTTCAGTTGTAGACAGTCTCATAAGATGACGTAAGGAAGAATCGGTAAGGTTGCTTCTGTTTTTGTTTTTTATGTATTTCATGGAGGAAAAGGCACTTTCACATGTATATGTGCTTCCGAACATTGACGTCATTTTCAGTCCAAAATCTCGCAGGTTTGGGAATTTCTCCTTTGACAGTAATTTGAAAAATTCAGGTCCCTTTTCTTGTTTGGCGATTAGGAACATGTCTGTTTGAAGATCACATAACTCAAGCTGTAAGTTGGGTGTTGATCATCAATGGTTGCTCCAAGAGGGTTATTATAAAGTAGTACACTGCTTTTGAGACTTTCAATTTCTTCAAATCTCGTATTGAATTCATCAATAACTTGTTCAATTTGTGAAATGCAGGATGAAAGCTCAATATTTTCCTCACCATTGAATTCTTCTGCTATTTGCAGACAGCTAGGGAAGTGTGTCAGGTTGTTCTTTTCCAAAGCACGTTTAAACACGTTCAGCTTATTCCGGAATCCGTTTATCATTCCGATCAAATCTGAAACCGTCTGGTTTCTTCCTTGAAGACTCAAGTTTAACATGTTAAGATTATTAGTCAGATCTGTTATAAAAGCTAACTGTCTTAAGAATTCTGGATCCTTAAACTTCTCTTCCAGTTCAGTTGTGTCAGATGAAACGTATTTGTTGAGGAATGCAGGGATTTCCTTTCTTATGGCAAAAAATCGTTCCATGCACTTTCCTGCACTCAGCCACCTTACATGGTTGTACATTAGCAAGTCTCCATACTCAGCCTCTGTTTCCACTAAAAACTGCTTAAGTTGCCTGTGTAAAAGAGATCGATTTCCACCTCTAATCATATTTATAATCTTAATCACGGTTTGGAAAACTTGATCTTCCTTGACTGATTTTCCACATAAAGCTCCCTGATGTATAATACAATGAATTGTTGGGCAAGTGACACCATTCTCTCGAAGCAGACCCACTAATCCAATTTTTTTACCTGTCATTGATGGGGCCCCGTCTGTTGCTATGGCTGAACATTTATCAAAGCCTCCAATTCTGTCAACTGTTTTCTTCACAGCCTCATAGATGTCTTTTCCTTTTGTTGTTTCATAAAGAGGACAAATATCAAATAAGTCCTCTTTACTGGTAAAATCATCAAAAGTAGTGCGCACAAATATTAACAGCTGACTAACATCGGTTTGATCAGTGCTTTCATCCAAACAAAGTGAGAAATATGAACTTTTCTTAACCAGGCTAAGCATAGATTTTTCTACTTGCTCACCCATAGCAACAATCCGTCTTTGTATGATTTGATGTGAAAGTGGCACTGATTCAAAGTTCTCCGCCATTTTAGAATCACCGAAAGCTTTGGCCATTTCAACAGCACATTTTTTTATCAAATTGCCATCAGTGAAAGGTTTTTTTGCCTTTGCCAGCTCAAGCGACACGGCATAAGATGCATGCAAAGAATACGTTTGAGAGTGTAATGTATTTTACTGAACATACCAGTTTGCTGTTTAAGCTTTTTCTTCAAATCTGCAACTAGGGCACGCCGACTTTCATTTGTGTACGTAGCATACTTATTTTCATGCACTGTTGTGTAATGTCTTCTCACATTATATTCTTTAGGCACTGAAACGACATTCATGCACACTAAGCACTGCAACTTTCCATTATTGTTAGCAATCAAGTAATCACTCTCCCAACTTTCTTTGTAAATTCTGTTCGCACTATCAATTTTCCGTTTTACTGGTTTTACACTCATTATTGTATAAGAGGAATCAAGTTCACTGTTCACTAGCAACGTAATAGATTGGCCGACTAGCCTACGTATCAGTAGCACACTGGCGGCTGGCGACGGATGGTAAGCAGTGGGAGGTGTGGCCTGTGTGAACTGTAATGCGCAGTAATTAGTGCAGTTCTCATAGTGGTGGAGGACGATTGTGTTCGTTACACGTCCGCGAAGCGGCACGCGGTACAGTACTTGTGATGTAAAAACACTGCTAAACCATAAGATATAAATTAAAAAATCTTTTTTCACAGTGGCAGCATTTAAAGAAAATATATGCTTTTCGAAAATCTTACGTGGGCCACAACAAATAGCCTCGCGGGCCGGATGCGGCCCGCGGGCCGCCAGTTGGACAACCCTGTGCTAACGACTAAAATAAACCCCGTCACTACCCTAAACTTCTATTAATATGTTCAGCTCTACATACTGATGTATACATATGTTCAACGTATTTTTCAATATTCAATACATAAAAATATGCTGATGTCCGACATCAAAAACCAAAACTGCATTCGATTAACTACAATCACAACGAAATATTTAACCACTTGGCAGGAATACAAAAAAAAAACTTTATTAAAACAATAATACAAATTAATAGTAATAAAACACGAAGTCAACTTTCATATGATTCTAAAAGAATACGCAAGACGTTCTCTGCCCTGAACTCACACGAGATCAGAACTATTCAAAGAAAACACCGATAATGTTGGCAATAACAAATAAAGAAAATTGGATTCTAATGGTTACATTAAGGCCGACTTAACTCACTGTCAACTTGAATAACTGGTTATATCACATGGTTAATGATAAACACGGCTTAAAAGGAAATAACAAAACGAAGGTTGACGGGTTATTCATGCAGAATTACGCGCTATGGAAGATCTACATGCAGTTCCAATGTCGCATGTACACTTCATATGTATAATGTTAAATGTACAGTAGAGCGAAAATTTCGTTAGTTATGCACTTCTAGACCATTCTGAAATGAATTAATTATTGTAATGAGGTAAAATATACAGCTTATTTTATTAAAGAGGTCGTTTTGAATTGTAGAAAATTTGATTTTTATTCTAATAATCGGACAAATCGATTTTTTATAATAATAAGGCAGTTTTTTAAAATATATTTTACTAACAATTTTTAAATTTTACGAGTTTTTTTTTCAGGAGCAAAATATATAATTCACTTTGAGATTAAAGTAATCATTCTATAAAAAAATGCACTTTTAATATACCAAACCAAACCTAACCTATATTCTCAACCCACTATATACTCAGCAATATTTAGTAGTTTACTTAAAATTTAGTTCCTGCCTACCATTTACAAGTTAGTATTTGGTTGTTAATATTTACTTGTGTTGTATCTCACATGTAGCCACGCTACGCAGTCTGAGTAATATTTTTATGTGTGTTATCTTGAGAAACAGCAGTTAACTAAGAAATTAGTTTTCAACCGTTTGTGTTCAGCATAAAACCCCGTGTATAAATAAAAATGTGGGAATTATGAAGCACACGAACTAACAGTTATCGAACAAAAACCTTTTATAAATAGCAGGTTTTGAGATTTTTTTCTGTAAAAAACGAATTTTCCACGGAATTAGAAACTATATTTCTTAAAATAATTACTGTAAATACATTTCATGATTCGAAAGGGGTCTAGAAAGTGCTTTATTATCATCGTTTTAATGTCATTTTAAAAACGGAACCATTAAAATACTGGAATTGATAATTCCTACAAAAAAAAACTAGACGTGAACAAAAACAACTCTGCACTACGTATAGTAATTGATTTTACTACATAGAGTATAGTATAGTAAAATTAACTGTGTAGTCTGTGAACTTGCTATCTTAGTTCAAACATACTTGCATGAATCGTGACCGAATTTAAACAGGACCAATCGTGATTTTACAGTTACATTGCGTGTGTTCGTTGTTCTTTTAATTGTTACTCACAAAAATTAACTGAACTGCCAGCTTGTTTTGTGCGTTGGTAGTAAATATTGTAACAGGCCGAATGTATTAATCTTTATTGCAATAGGAATCAGGGGGTTTTATAAACGTAGGCTACCTTACTGATGTTTCATTGTACAACATTTATTTTGATAATATTGGGCCTAATAGTCAGATAACAAACTTTTTATTTCGACCTAAACTATTTCAATACTTGTAAAAAATTACTGTGTAGTTAATAGTAAATAAATAATAATGATAAAGATCTTTTTACTCACTTGGCAGTTGGTATCCAACAGTTCTCAGGCACACTCAGTGACGGCCGGGAAGGCACTGACAGAGCACAGCACAAGCCCACAACCGCTTTACGACAGACCGCGAAGGGGGAAGCGGTACCACGTGTCGAAGCCGTGACGTCACCAGGCACTGCCTGCTAGATCGCAGCGCTACCTGCTTCCCGCCCAACGGAAGTCTCGAAGAGCAGGTGCCATTGTCTTGACACTCGAATCGGTGGACTCTTTTGTTTGTTGTTTTGATTGATCCTAGGCCGGAACGCCCTGTTTACAGTTGCGTCCGATTGCCGATTGTGTGTTTGGAATTCCGCTGAGAATGCGTCTTTAAAACTCACAATCACAAGATGTAGACGCGAAGACGATCGTTTTACACCCACATTGCAAGGATGAGGGAGACAAAGGTGGTTGGACATTTGCCATCATTACGTGAAAATTACCAATCACGACGTTTCGATTTGGTGAAACCCATTCCTATTTCAAGTGCTTAAAACTAAATTACATCTACACAAACATGTTATAAAACTAAGTTCTTAAACTAATAAACTTATCTACTTTAATAATTAACTACATTTTAACCTAGATCCTAGAATGGGGTGCAAAAAAATGAACTACTAAATATAAAAATGTGAACAGGGTTAAATTTATATAATCAATTAGGCGCTGTCAAGGTCACGGTATCAACGAAAAAATGTTAAAATACAATTAAAATTAATATTCAAATCAGACTGAAATAAGATTACATTAACTAATCATAAATATATGGTACCTGAAAAACACTATGTTCGAGACTGATTTCTACTGTAGGGGTGAGGGTAGGTTCGAGCCGTCACCCCTCGGGCAGTCAGTCTCGCGTAGCGCCTCACCCACTCTTGCAGTGTTGTAGCCACGAGCTCATATTGATTCGATACATTTATATTCATTACATATAGATTAGATACATTTACAGTTTATTTAGATCAATTATATTTTACTTTAATCTCAAGTTTTGTCACAGTTTCAATAGTTCTTACCATTGACTTCAATTTCAATAAACTCAGTGATCACATCTCATTTTGTTTCATTAATTATTATTTAACCGTTTCCGAATTGGCTTACCGCGGCATACATACGCCGTAACATTTTTGGTCCTCCGGGCCGGATCGTATACGTAACATTTTGGTCGCACCGTATACGAAACGGATTACATCACTTTGTGCAGTGAAACAGTGGTTCTTTAGCTACGTTGTGAAGCTTGAACAGTGCAGTGTAGTGCCAGTTAGAAGTGTTGGTGACAACCGCCCTTGCCTGATTTCTCCGAAGTCTTCTTTGTCTCCAGCCAACCCCAGCGACTTCACGGCGCCCATAAAGACCCTCAACATCTGCCGACTGCATTCCAGCCCCATTGTGAACCTCTCGCCTCTGCCATCCCTTGCGCGCCTCTAAGGACACATGTGAGTGAGCCCTTCCTCTTTCACTCTCCTTCAGGGCAACCGTTGACCCCACACTCACTTTCCCTTTCTACACCCTCAGCTGTTCCTTTTATTCTCTTCTGTCAAAACAAACCTAGTAGTAAACTACCCTCGTCGCTAACTGCCATTTGACATTTATTCATTTTGATTGTTTCATAATTATTTAAAGTCGCATTTGATTCACTATTACTAGTACCAGTTTGTTTAAATTATCATTTCATTTTATTTTCGTTTAGTCTGTCATTACATTGTCTAAAGCCCTCCAGGTGCTGAGTTGAACTTTCTTGAGTGCTAGGCATTTTTCAGCATGTTTGCAACCATATTTAAAATATTTTTTTTAAATACTGCAAGCCTAATGAAAATGGTACATATTACATATCATTATTTTCAGAAAAAATCATAGAATAAGAAAACATACTTAAACAGGACTTATCCTTTCTTGGTAAACTATTGCTGGATGTTATTCTTTACAAAGAAGACAATTTTTTTCAATTTTGTCAATTTGAGTTCATATATCATTTCACAAAAGACATAAAATGAAAATCCAAGATAGACACATTGTAGAAAACTTAATAATAAACATAAAAATATACACATGTTATAGGTTATCTTCTTAGACACATTCAGTTAGAGTAAAAAATGGAAAATTGTCCCATGTAAAAAATCACTAATACATGACAAGTTACACATTTCATTGTAACATGTAGTGTTATTTCACTTTTACAACTCAAAATGTTTTCAGCTCACAAAATATAACAATAACAATCAATAAAAAACTAAAATAATTAATTAAAAATATATATCTTATGTACAAAAATTTACATTCTCGAGCAATGACAAGATGATTTACTCAGAGTCAACTTCACTCTCAATGTCTGATTGTTCATTTAGTTCGTCTAACACATTTATTATTGCACTAGACCTACTTAATTCACTCATTTTTATGATAAAATATAATAAAACACAAAATAAAACAATAATAATAGACTACAATAACAAACTTACAATGTAAACAAACACCAAGCGGCAATACACTGAGCATCTGATTTGTGTGTGTTGAAAACAAAATATACGCTTCTAAACAACTGTTGTATATTGGCAGTCTTGATGCAAAGACGTATTCCATAGAGTATAATATGTTCCGGGTTCCTTCTACTTCAATACTATATAAAGTACTTTGTAATATTCAGTCGTTTATAGCCGCTAGTGCGTTTTAAATAGATCGCGTACCTAACGTCGCACTGCGCGATGTCAGCACCGTAACGGCTAGCGCTGACAGCGCGATGTCAGCACCTGGAGGGCTAAAATGGCAGGTGATAACGATAATAGTAGTCAAGAACTGAAACAACTGGTTGAGAAGAGAGGACAAGTTAAAGCCAAGCTATCTAGATTTAAGACCTTTCTTGACTTGTTATCAGAAACAACTAGTGTGACAGAGCTAAAACTAAGACTAGCTAGATTAGAGGGTATTTTATCAGAATTTGAAGAAATACAATCACAAATAGAGGCCAGTGACACAAGCGACTCACAAGAGGAAGAAAGGGAGTCTTTTGAAGTTATGTATTACAAATTAACAGCTCAAGGTGAAGACACTGTGCAGAGTCGGATTCCACAACCTGCCATTGAATCTACTTTCAACAATGGCCCATCAACTACCTCATCTAACAGCCAAGTTCATATAAAACTCCCAACAATAGACTTACCCAACTTCAGTGGCCAGTACGAAGACTGGTTATCTTTTTCGGATACCTTCAATGCACTGATTCATACCTATGAATCACTCAATAATGTGCAAAGGTTTCACTACTTGAGGTCATCTTTGAAGGGTGACGCTTCTGAACTCATACAATCCCTGGAGCTTATTGCTTCCAATTACTCAGTAGCCTGGAGTTTATTGGAAGGCCGCTATAAGAATAAAAGAATCATCATCCAAAAACATGTAAAGTGTCTGTTTGAGCTCGCTTCTGTAGACAAAGAAGCAGGTCATAGCATAAGGAACTTGCTGGATGGTACACTGAAGCACATCCGCGCCCTAGCAGCTTTAGGCCAACCTACTGTAAGTTGGACACGTTGTTATTACACTTAATAACATCGAAATTGAACTTCAGCCTACTGCGGGAGTGGGATCTCTCCACAGACCCAGATCAGCTTCCGACATTCAAGAACATGACAGAATTTTTAGAAAGGAGGTGTCAGATCCTAGAAAATGCAAGTGGCAGAGTGTCACAAAAGCCCACCACCTTGAGCACTACGAAGACAAGACCAGCACAACGATCCTGCCTATTGGTTCTAAGCACAAACTGTCGCTTGTGTAATGGTAAACATCCCATTTACAAGTGCCAGGATTTGCTGAAACGCCCGCCAGGTGACCGTCATCACATGCTAAGGAAAGCTGGAGTCTGCTTCAGCTGCCTTAAGCCAGGCCACAAGCTATCAGAATGTTTTTCAGGAGGTTGTAGAGTATGCAACAAAAAACATAATACTGTTCTTCACTCATCCGATTCATCATCTTCTCAAGAAACATCATTAAAAGAAGTTCCTGCAGGAGCTATAAATGTTCGCGCTCGTGAGAAGAAAAACGAAGTTGTAAGTGCACACACGGCCACTCATCATCAAAACCAACATCAGGTTCTGTTGTCTACAGCGCTGGTAGACCTTGTGAGCCCCACAGGAAAACAGCTGAGATGCCGGGCCTTGCTTGATAACGGTTCACAATCTTGCTTTATGACTGAGAACGTGTGTCAAGCCTTAGGACTACGTAAAAGAAGGAACAAGTGCCAAATTGTTGGTGTGAACAATGTTCCAATAAGCATGAGTGGAACAACTAATTCTTTGGTTAGGTCTTGCGTTACCAGCTACAAAATAAACTTATCATTTGTGGTTGTCCCAAAAATCACAAATGACTTACCCAGAGAACAGGTTAACGTTGAAGGGTTTAAAATACCTGGCCACATCACCTTGGCAGACCCTGGCTTTGCCAGCCCTGGTCACATTGACTTATTGATAGGACAAGAAATATTCTTTGACATAATCTGCATAGGACAACTTAAGTCAACGGGCTACCCAACATTGCAGAAAACCAGATTAGGTTGGGTGATAGGAGGGAAGCTAGAAGGCGAGATTAACCAAACAAGTGCTTATCAAAGCTGTCTTCTAACAACAACAGAAAGGCTCAGCTCTCAGCTACAACACTTCTGGAACTTAGAACAGCTTCCAGCCAAGAAACACCTGACATCAGAAGAACTGAAGTGCGAAGAAGACTACGAAGAAAACACGTATCGTGAGGACAGTGGAAGGTATAATGTAAGAATGCCTCTGCGGCCTGATGCCAAGGAACTGGGTGACTCTTGGGAGGTAGCAGAGAAGAGATTTTTGCAAATGGAGAGAAGACTTCAACGTGACCCATTCCTCAAGGAAACCTACACCAACTTCTTAAAAGAGTACCATCAACTAAATCACATGACTAGAGCCAATGAAACTGAAGACAAAAATAAACCTCAGTATTTTCTTCCACATCACCCTGTAATAAAAACTTTCAGCTCCACAACGAAGCTACGCGTCGTCTTTGACGCATCTGCAAGGACAACATCAGGGATGTCACTGAATGACATCCAGTTGGTTGGGCCTACCATCCAAAGCGACATTTTTTCAGTGATCTTGAGGTTTAGGCTACACACGTTTGTAATGACAGCTGACATTGAAAAAATGTTTAGGCAAATCAACATCAACTCCTCTCAAAGAGATCTGCTGCAAATCTTATGGCGAGAAGAACCCTGCCAGCCTCTTCAAACCTTCAAATTGAACACAGTGACGTACGGAACAGCGTCTGCGCCATACTTGGCAACAAGAACTTTAAATCAGCTGGCCGAAGATGAAGGAAGAGACTTCCCAGAAGCATCAGTAGTCATTAAAAGAGACTTCTACATGGATGACCTGATAACAGGTTCTCACTCAATGCATGAAGCTCTTAAACTTCAAAACCAGCTGATAAGCATTCTACAGCGAGGTGGCTTCAAACTTAGGAAGTGGAACTCCAACTCAAACCGTCTTCTGGAACATCTTGATCCTTCTCTATGCGAAAACTCACCTCAAGAATTCCCCAATGACTCAGAGAATACTGTTAAGACGCTAGGTACTCTGAACATGCTGCCGATGGAAGCAATGTGTGAATTGCTGACTGGCTGCATGATCCACAAGGTTCTGACCATCAAAGAACCTCAATACTTAAGCGACAGGCTCATACTTCGAGAGGAGGTCTCTCAACGTGCAAGCCGCCACGGTGAGATGCTCCACTTCCCAAGAGTGGAGCGAGAATTGGGGAGGGGAAGTTTCTCATACTTTGGGCCGACGTTGTACAACGGCCTCCCTGGTGCCCTAAAAGTAAACTTGTCTCTACCTTGTTTTAAGTCAAAGTTGAGATGTTATTTGAAGAATAGGTTTAATTAATATTAGTGTTGTATGTAGCTATGTATTTATTCTCAAATTAGTGTTTTTTTGTATTGTGTTGGTTATTTATTGTATATTATTGTTAGATCTTAAGACCAACATTGTATATTATTGTATGACTTGAGGTGATTTGAAAAACAGTTTTAACTGAAATTTGCTCCAAAATAAAGGCATTTTTATTTATTTTTATTTATTTATTTAGGTATGTGGTGGGACGCAACAAATGACGTCCTTCGCTTTAAACGCTCACCCTTAGAAGGAAGAAATCCTAACCAGCTAACCAAACGTATTTTGTTGTCAGAAATTGCCAGATTATTTGACCCTTTAGGCCTGTTACCTCCAATAGTAGTAAGAGCAAAGGTTCAAATTCAAGAGCTATGGAAGCTACAGCTAAGTTGGGATGAAGCATTACCCATGTACCTCCACACTCAGTGGAAACAGTTTTTTAACTGCTTGTCCAATCTTAATGACCTTGCGATCGCTAGACAAGTGACATTACCACTTGCTGAAGGCAAGTATGAAATAGTCGGCTTTTCAGATGCTTCTGAGAAAGCCTATGGAGGAGCTGTATATTTACTTCACCGAGACTCCAAAGGGAACACCAAGTCAAGCCTCGTCTGCGCTAAGTCACGTGTCTCCCCACTGAAGACCACCTCCATTCCAAGATTAGAACTCTGTGGAGCGTTGCTGTTAACCGAGTTGATAGAACAAGTAAAGATGTCCCTACCTCTAAAAATAAGTGCAACAACTTACATGACAGATTCTACAGTCGTACTAGCATGGATCGACGCAACACCATCACGATGGAATACCTTTGTGGCCAACAGGGTTGCCAAAATTCAAAACCTCACAAACAGTGGTGAGTGGCGACATGTGAGAACAGACGAAAATCCAGCTGACCTCATTTCAAGAGGGTCGAAGGCTGAACTCTTAGCTAGTTCGAAGCTCTGGTGGGAAGGTCCAGCGTGGCTTCGCAAAGAAAAGACTGTCTGGCCTAACACTTTACCGATCTTAAAAGAACCCCCTGAAGAAAAACCAATAAAAACGTATTCCTTTGTCTTAACCAAAAGTTCTAATAACCTTATTGAAATCTTGTTAAAAAGAAAATAATCCTTTCAGAATATTTGTAGGATTTTAGCACTCTGTATTAGATACGTCAGAAACCTGAAGGCTAAGTCTACAAATGCACCCGTTCAGAATGAACCCCATTCACAAATTGACATCAAGCATGCAAGAGATCTTGTACTAAGATTCGTACAAGGGGAATCCTTCTCTCAAGAACTCAAAGGGTTAGGTGCTGGTGACGCTAACAGAGCAGTGTCTGTGAGTGGAAGGTTTATGGCACTTGCCCCCTTTGTTGGAAGAGATGGTTTGCTCAGGGTGGACGGTCGCCTTGGCAGCTCTAGCCTAAGCTATGACTGCCAACATCAAATGTTGCTGCCAAAGAGTCACATTGTAACAGACATGTTCGCTAGAGAGGAGCACATCCGACAACTTCACTGTGGCCCCCAAGCTCTACTCTATGCCATAAGGCAGCAATATTGGCCAATAAATGGACGTTCCTTAACAAAACGAATAACACATAATTGCATCAAGTGTTCAAGAGCCAAACCCAAGCTTATGCAACAACAAATGGGCAACCTGCCACCTCAATGAAGTAATCCTGCTAGAGCCTTCCTGAACACAGGTGTAGACTATTGTGGCCCTTTCCATGTTAGGCCATCAAGAAGACGCGGGCTGACACCTTCAAAAGCGTACGTCGCAGTATTCGTCTGTCTAGCAACAAAGGCTGTGCACTTAGAACTTGTTGGGGACTTATCAACAGAATGCTTCCTAGGAGCGCTCAGAAGGTTTACTTCAAGACGAGGAATTTGTGCAGAAATTCATTCTGACAACGGAACAACGTTCGTCGGAGCCAAGAGACAACTGCAAGAGTTGTACAATTTCTTCGAGAAGGAAGCACCTGCCATCTCAAAGGCGGCAATTGAAGATGGCATCCAATGGAGCTTCATTCCACCCTATGCACCATACATGGGAGGCTTATGGGAAGCAGCGTCAAATCCTTTAAGCACCATCTCCGGAGGATAGTTGGATCAGCAGCTCTCACCTTCGAAGATTTAAGCACTGTTATAACACAAATAGAGGCTGTCTTGAACTCTAGGCCTATAACCCCCATGTCTAATGATCCCTTCGACCTAACCGCCCTCACCCTCGCACATTTCCTTACAGGTGGCTCACTCACAGCTCTTCCAGAACCTCTTCTGACGCAGATCCCTGAAGGACGGCTTTCCCGATGGCAGCGTTTGCAGCGCCTGCTACAACACTTTTGGTCAAGGTGGTCTAAGGAATATCTAAACAATCTACAGCAAAGGGGGAAGTGGAAGCTACAACACCCGTCTCCACACATCGGAGCCCTTGTGTTGTTGAAAGACGACAGCTTACCTCCTCTCTCTTGGCCCATGGGAAGAATTGTCCACCTCCACCCAGGAAAGGACGGTCTGGTAAGGATTGTGACAGTAAAGACTGCAGCGGGAGAGGTAAAGAGGAAATTAATAAGGTATGCCTCCTACCCATCGAACAATAAAAGTCCCAAAAGACTATTCACAATTTTGTTTACAATTTATAGTTATTTTTCCCATTGTCCTATTATGTGCTTAACATAATAATGAAGCCTTATGCATATAGTTAGTTACCTTCGACACATAATTAAATTTTCATGACATTATTATGCTTACTTATATTTTTAACTTGTACATATCGTAGCATTTCTAATGTAGTAACAATAATACCACATAACTATTGATAATCATTTATAAGAATTTCATGATTTGTGTTTGTGTATATATACCATTTTGCTTTCAATTATTTGCCTGCTATTTGAAGTAATGCGAATTTTTATTCTTTATACTTAACGAAATTTATGCCAATTTTATTCATTAAGCTAATATTTTTAAACGTCATTGTTTGTATTATATAACTTACATTGTTTTATTTGGTAACTTTATATGTTTTCATGTTTTAATATAAATCACCATGATGCTCGCATCTGTAATTTTTATCTTGTCAGTTTTCTTCTTATTTCTTACAATTTGTATAGTAAAGAGGCTAGCATTATTGCCATGTTCAATCTTCATTGTTGTTCACAACGTATTTGATAATGTCTTATTTGCTAATATTGTATATATATATTTTAAGTGTATGAATACCATCATTAGCTTAGATTTGTATTTTTCATTTCATCATGTTTAAAATTATATCATTTTTATTTTTAATTGTATTGAAAATACCATTCCGGTATTTTCAAGGTGGGCGGGATGTTCGAGACTGATTTCTACTGTAGGGGTGGGGGTAGGTTCGAGCCGTCACCCCTCGGGCAGTCAGTCTCGCGTAGCGCCTCACCCACTCTTGCAGTGTTGTAGCCACGAGCTCATATTGATTCGATACATTTAGATTCGTTACATATAGATTAGATACATTTACAGTTTATTTAGATCAGTTATATTTTACTTTAATCTCAAGTTTTGTCACAGTTTCAATAGTTCTTACCATTGACTTCAATTTCAATAAACTCAGTGATCACATCTCATTTTGTTTCATTAATTACTATTTACCCGTTTCCGAATTGGCTTACCGCGGCATACATACGCCGTAACACACTATTAGTTTAAAATAACATTCAACATGCACAAAAATGATATATATGACTCGGAAGGACTGAGACTACTATTACAATTACATTTTAACCTGAAAAGACAACAATTATTAGATACTAATCAAATATTACAAAAATGATGAAGTCTTACGACCCGCAGTTACGATGGCGTCTAGACGTCCCAGGGCACGAAGTGAGGATGATACAATCCAAATGCAGTGTCTATGAAGTTCCTTCCAAGGTGATAAAACACGGGGACAAGACAAATATACACACTACACTTCACAACAACTATACACAGACTGACGAGGTCAGGGACGTACGCTCCGAGATCGCCAAAAATGTGGTGACTCAGGTACGGGGACGGGGACGTAGACTCATGGGGTGTTTAATTGTTGTAGGTGCAGGTGGTGTAGGATTCTGGTTAGATGATGTCATGAGTGTATTGAACTTTTTATCAAGTGTGTTTTTAAGTAAAGGAACCCACATGGGTCTAACTTCTATGTTACTTTGACTGATTACTTGTTCATTGCTGATGACACTTCTTTGTCCATTTCAACTGCCGACCGGACAGATATTATCGTTAAGGCATATGAAAAGGTAAATGTACTCCTTCAGTGGTTCAGTTCAAATAAAATGGTTATTAATACTAATAAAACGCAAATAATTGATTTCCGAATAAATAAAAGCGAAAATGATAATCCACTTACATTCTTCATAGGAGACTCAGAAATTAATACTACCTCCACAACGAAATTTCTTGGAGTGCAAATAGACCAACATCTTCGCTTCAAAGAACACATAAACCAGGTTAGCAGGCGTCTAAGCTCTGGGGTATTCATTCTCAGAAACATATCATCATACCTAGACGCTAGTGTAGGGTTGGCTGCTTACTATGGGGTTATTTTTCCGTTCTTAAACTACGCTGTGGAGGTATGGGGCTATGAAAACTTCAGAACTAAATTTATATTCAGACTCCAAAAAAGAGCGATTAGGACCATCTTTAAGAAACCCTTCCGCATTTCATGTAAGCCACTTTTTCAGGAGCACAATATTCTAACATTTCCATCTCTTTACATCTTAAAATCAATCTTGTTTGTCCGAAAAAATATAAAGCTTTTCCAATCCAATAGCCAAATCACACACACTTACAATCTTCGCTCAAAACACAACATCAGTTTACCGCCTCATAAAATAAGCTTCTATGAGAGACAAGTTTCATGCAGTGGGGTCAGGCTCTTCAACTCGCTACCGGACTCATTAAAATCTGAAAGAGGCGTGGTCAGATTCGAAAAAATCTGAGAGAAGTAATGCTGCGGGGCGCTTTTTACAGTGTTCCGGAATTTTTGTCAATGTAATTGGTTCCTTAATTGCAGGTAACTTCTTTTGTTAGAAGTAGTAATAATATTGTTTTAAAATCTATGATTACTATTATACTTATGGTTATTTTTATTGTTTTATAGATGATTGACGCTATTATGCAACTTTTTGTGTTGTTTATTTTAAATAAAGATGATTTGATTTGATCATTATTTAGTTTCATAAAGGCACCTTCGATGAATTTACGTCTAAAAAAATGTGGTTCCCTGTGAAGTATTTTAGTGTTATCCCAGTTAAATCTGTGTTTATTGTTCCAGGCATGTTCAGCTAATTTAGAATGTGTAGTGTCTCCTTTTTTAATGTTATTTTTGTGTTCTTTTAGCCTAACTTCCAGTGGTCTCTTTGTTTCCACTATGTATTTTTCATTGCATTCACAAGTAATGCAATATACTACATTTTTGGAGGATTGCTCCTCATTCTTTGGTTTAGTTTTAGTTAAAGACTGTCTTAATGTGTTTTGTGTGTTGAATGATGTTCTGATTTTGTATTTCCTAGCTATGCGTCTGATTTTTTCTGAAAGGTTAGGCGTATATGGAATGGACATGAATGCTTTAGGCTTTTCTGTGTCAGTGGGTGTTTGTTTGCGTTTTCTTATTTGTTTGCATTTGTTTATGAGAGACTGAGGGTAGCCATTGTTTATTAGATCTTTGGAAACATTTTTTAGTTCATTGGTGATTGGTAATTTTCACGTAATGATGGCAAATGTCCAACTACCTTTGTCTCCCTCATCTGATACTCCATCATTAACAAATTTCAAAAAAAATTACAAGGATGTAGCCCAAACCAACTTTATTATTAATTTTAAATTGAATTAAGTTTAAATTGAATCAGTCAATCTAGCGAAAGAAGGCTGTCTAAAGAAAGTAAGAACAAGGCATTATTAGCACGTACAGCACAGTGATAGTCATTAAGGTTGGCATTGATGAGTAACATAGATATGTTCGATCTATCGAGTCATCTATCATGTGGCGAATTGTTCTATCACGCCATCATTTTGATCTTGATCGTGTGGTTTCTATCATATACAGTAATTTTATCACACTATCATGTCAACTTTCCAATCGTGTGGTCCTCGTTGAGTTTGTTCTATCACGTCATCTTTTTGATCTTGATAGTATGACTTCTATCATGTAATTTGATTGTTCTATCATGTCACCTTTCCAATCGTGTGCTCCTCGTTGAGTTTGTTCTATCACGTCATCCTTTTGATCTTGATAGTGTGGCTTCTATCATGTAATTTGATTGTTCTATCATGTCAGCGTTCCAACCATGTGGCCCTCGTTGAGTTCGTTCTATCACGTCATCCTTTTGATCTTCATAGTATGGCTTCTATCATGTAATTTGATTGTTCTGTCATGTCACCATTCCAATCATGTGGCCCTCGTTGAGTTCGTTCTATCACGTCATCCTTTTGATCTTGATAGTATGGCTTCTATCATGTAATTTGATTGTTCTGTCATGTCACCGTTCTAATCGTGTGGTCCTCGTTGAGTTTGTTCTATCACGTCATCCTTTTGATCTTGATAGTATGGCTTCTATCATGTAATTTAATTGTTCTGTCATGTCACCGTTCCAATCATGTGGTCCTCGTTGAGTTCGTTCTACCACGTCATCCTTTTGATCTTGATAGTATGGCTTCTATCATGTCACCGTTCCAATCATGTGACCCTCGTTGAGTTCGTTCTATCACGTCATCCTTTTGATCTTGATAGTATAGCTTCTATCATGTAATTTGATTGTTCTGTCATGTCACCGTTCTAATCGTGTGGTCCTCGTTGAGTTTGTTCTATCACGTCATCCTTTTGATCTTGATAGTATGGCTTCTATCATGTAATTTGATTGTTCTGTCATGTCACCGTTCCAATCATATGGTCCTCGTTGAGTTCGTTCTACCACGTCATCCTTTTGATCTTGATAGTATGGCTTCTATCATGTAATTTGATTGTTCTGTCATGTCACCGTTCCAATCGTGTGGTCCTCGTTGAGTTCATTCTACCACGTCATCCTTTTGATCTTGATAGTATGGCTTCTATCATGTCACCGTTCCAATCATGTGACCCTCGTTGAGTTCTTTCTATCACGTCATCCTTTTAATCACGATTTTGTTGCCCTTATCACATAGTCTGATCATTCTTTCAATCATCCTTCATCCTTGTGACTTTGCAGCGTACTTTGAATCGGGTAGAACATTTGTTAACCATGTCATTTTCCAACTGTTTGCTTTATGTAATCAACCTAAAAAATGTAACTTATGTATGTACGTATAAATGAGATTTTTAGTAATTGTTTAGAAAATGACGTTTATGAATGCAATTGTTTTAAAGCAATAAATATATGATTCTGATTATCGTGCAATATGTTAGTTATATCGCGACCTTCCTCTAATTAATTGTATGTTCCCAACCGTTTAGTCCTTTTAGTATAACATGTTGTTCTTGCAATCAACTTCGTACCGTCCATTCGATCGCATTATTCTAATCGTTCAAAGTATAATTACTTATTATAGGCCCCTTGAAGATTAACCCGCATCTATACCCTAGTAGTCCATCACTCCAACAATGTTATATAATAGCCTATTAGTGTGGTAAATAGTTACACAGATTTTTGATTATTTTCATATTATTAATTCTGATAGCTAGAGCATGATATCGTTTCAATGCCTAGAGCCAATTTTTATTTCAAAATTATGTATATTTAGGGTGGGTTTCGGATCTGGGGGTTTATAGGAACTGGACTGACTCGTATTGAAATCAGTTTGCCAAGTCGCAGATCTATCTGCTAACTACGGGATCTATAAGTCTAAACAGGATATGTAGGGGGAATTGTGTAGCATTTTGCTTTATAATGTTGGCAGTAATGTCCATAGGACTTCCCACTGATGTTTACAGTTATAATCGGCTTTCAGTGAGTTAATTATTTTCAAATTTTATAGTCAAAATTGATTAATGTACCTTCCCTTTAGACAGGAAAAACAAACAAAAATGTTGTAAGGTAAAACATTAAAGGTAAACATAATAACTTTTTGACCTTTAAAATTATAAATAATTTTTAAAATGAATAACATCTTAATCCTTCAGTTATGTATGAAAAACATAGTTATAAAAAATTTAGTTTGTTCTTTCAATAGTTTTGTCTTAATGTTGATTTAAAATCAGCTAAATTCATCACTTCAAAAGGCCACAAGTTCTAATGAAGTAGTTATTTTTTTCCTGTTTAAAAAAATTGGGAAATAATTAACTCACCTTAACCCGGATTGGTTTTATTGGATTTTATCCTTACGTTATTTTAATTTTTAAATTGAAACTGAATTTACTTACTACATTAATATAACATTATCTTTGAAATTGTACGGTTTGATTTTCAGTTGACAGCAACAAGTAAGTTAGAAATGAAGTGTTACCGTGTTATTTAAGCAATACAAAAGCAGCATTGGTATACTTTAATACCAGCAATTAAAGTGAATGAAAATCCTTCTTCAGAAGGACTTTTTGAATCCAAGAATTACTTTACAAATGGAGCTGCATTTCAGGAAAGCTTCACAGGACAATAATGGGTCGAATCTTGTTTATACGGGTAAAATTGCAGTGTAAATAATAAATAATGTTTGATTATGATTCAAATTACTAATCCTAGTATTTTTTATTTTTAGTACTTGATTATTTAATTGATAACAAACAAAAGAGTAACTAAAAATTCATATAATTTTGATCATTATAAACATCCTTATATTCAAACGCAAGACAAACAATAGGCATTCAATTTAATTCTACATTATTGTGAACGTGAATTATTTTTTTCTGATTTCTTTAATTATATTATTTATTGTTGCACATTACTTCGTTTGAGAACATTTTGCACTTGACGTATTTTATTTATTTTATAGTAACTGTGGGAAACAGGGAATCATTTTTGACATCCTGAATCAATATTAACAAATTACAAATTATTAGTAGTCATTATGAAAACAACCTTCAATAACTACTGTCTCAAAGCAATACAAAAATTCAACTTTTTCCAAATTAAATTCCTCAGAATATTTCGATTTTCGAAAATGGTCTATAAGTTTTTAGCCCGATCTCATTATCGATGTCCATAATCAGAATATCTGAAAACATAAAAAAAACTCAATGACACAGCTTGAAGTATTTTTGACATATTCCGTTATTTTAAATGCTTTTTTATAATCGGTGTGTTTCTTAACACTGAACACGAATTTTATAACTATTTTGGTCTAGGAGATATAATTATTTCTCGACATACGACGGATAACGATTGTCGGCCATTACGCTATCATTATAAACAGGAACTATTTAACACAAAAAACGAATTTTAATATACAAGGTGTTACGAAAACGTTGGGCTGGCTATGCAGTTTCAGATTCTATGTGTGATTCTTAGCTAAAAATGAAGAATAAAATTTTTAAATTTCCACTTTTTTAGCAGCTAGAAGAAATTTTGATTTTTCCTTTTTTTCATAAAACAGGTTATATCTTTGTTGCTATCTTTACGATTGTTACAAAACTCAGTAAATGGGTTCTTGTTAGAAAGTAGTATTTGATAACAGAAGTTTTTTTTAATTATCTTGATTATTTTCAAAATTACGGTTATTTTGTTTTTATTTTAACATATATCTAAAAATAACATGGCTTTTATGAAAATTGTTTAAGACACAAAACGGGTTTTAAATAACTTTACCTTTCCAATGGTACCTCATTTGTAAAAATCGGTTAATAAATAACAATTTTACTAACTAACTTTATTTCACATGCAGTTCAAATACTGTCAAATTAGTATCCATTAGGTTTGCATATGAATTATTTTTATTTCATAAATTTGTTGTTTCTTAACCGATTTTTACAAATGAGGTATCATTGGAAAGGTAAAGTTATTTAAAAAATATTTTTTATCTTACACAATTTTTATAAAACCAGTGTTTTTTATATGTTTGTTAAAATAAAAACAAAATGGCCGTAAATTTTGAAAATAATCAAGATAGTTTAAAATTATGTTTTTATCAAATACTACCTTCTAACATGAACCCGTAAAATGGGAAGATCTCCCTAACCTTTTTACTTTATTTCTTATCACCATAAATAAACACATTACGGACAGTCATAAAACAAGAGAAATATTCTAGCACTTAATGCTAGAACTATTCTATTCATAGATCATAGCAGACATGGAAATTAATGTATATTCTCAAAAAAAGTAAATAAATATTACTTATCAAACAGCTTGTAAAAGCTAAAAGCAAACATCCACTGTCTCGTTCTGGGCTATTTCCCTTCTTTGTCACTAATAGGCTACAACAAGAGGTGAGATAGCAAGTAACAATACTACATCTATCAGGCAAACTCACCTGATACATTATCGCACTAAAGTTCTGGTTAATTTACGTGAGCATATAATAGCTCGAAACCTCATTTACATATCATAAAAAAATAATACTTAACATAAAAACAGCATTAAAATGCTAACCATTAACTGGTCATTTGTTTCTGGTCCAACTACAATTTAAAGACATCTAAGCTTTTTGAACTGAAATAAGTTACTACTTTGAAAAATGAAAAATGTATGAAAGTTGAAGTTATAAAAGATAAATGGTTCATACAAGCGCGATATGAAACGATTCCCTCGAGTGTTTTGTTGTTGGAAAGAAAATAAGATGACATATATGAAATTACTTTTGTCGATCAAAACCAAAAATTGAGTAAGTTACAACACCGTGGTCTAATGTTTACGAAGATTTTAATTTCCTAGGGACGTGTCGTCCCAACATTTACGTGGGAAATTCGTGAAATTCATTCACGAAATTCACGTGAATGAAATAAGCAAGAAACAGTCTCAACATTTCCGTAAGAAATATACAGCCCTAATAACTTATACAGTATAATGAGTCTCAAAGTTTCTGTAGGTCTAGGGGTGGGTGGGGGATGGGGAATGGTTCGACACTTGTGGTCGCTAGTCGTTGAGGAAACCCGCTGTTTGAATAACATACCTGACTATACGTAGCCTATCGTGTAAAATAAAAATAATAATAATAATAATAATAATAATAATAATAATAATAAACTTTATTTATTCCTCAAAAAATATATAAAAACATTTTACATAAACTATAAAGGAATTACTAGCCACTGTTTCCAGTAATCGTGGCTAGCTCAACTTAAACATTCTAGTAAACAAAACAAAGGACAGTCAAAACTTATCAAAAGAAAATCAAGCGGTCCGCCGCAGTGTGCACAGTCCAAGGTTGACGTTTCCTGTCAACTACTTGATAGGCTAGAATGTGTATAGTATTTGGGCTTACGTATTATTAATTACCTATTTAATATTAATTTTATAAACTTGTTACTTAGGCTAATACTGTAAATAAATGATCAATTTCATCTAAATTAAATAACCACTTCTTCACTTTAATAGAATACTTTTTAAAATTATTACAGTTTTTTATTTCTGATGGCAAATAATTTATAAATTTTGGTCCCAGAAAAGAAAAGCTTTTTTTGAAGATTGATTTATTCACCTTAGGTCTTACTATCAGTCCCATTGCATCGCCTCTTGTTCTTGGGTAAATTCTATCATTTCTGATGTTTCCGCTTTTTTTAAAGAACATTTTTAAAACTTTAAATACAAATAAATATTTCAGTGGTAGTATTTTTAAATCGTTATAAATTGGTGCTGCTGATTCAAATCTATTTTTTCTGGCAATAAGTCTAATAAAATGATTTTGAGTTACTTTTAACGGTTGAATGGTTACGTTGTCAGTACTTCCCCAGTTCTCTATTCCATAATTTAACTTAGAGTGAATCAGTGCAAAATAAATAGTTTTTAATAATTTATCATCAATAAAATTTCTTAGGTAATAGAAGTTTCTGATACTTCTTCTTAAACCAGATTGTAGTTTGATTATATGCGACTTCCAACTTAATTTTTCGTCTATAATTAATCCCAGGTATTTTATTTCTCTCACTTGTTCAATAGTTTCACAGTCACATATAGGTGGTATATATTGGCAATTCAGTTTATGAAATTTTAGTGTGTTATTAAATTGAAAGCCTTTCAAATCAAAATTTATAAACTTAGTTTTTGAGGCATTTAGTACCATTCTATTATTTTCGCACCATTTCCTGATTGTTATTAAATCCTCTTTCATGTTGTTCCATGTACTTTCCCACTGTTTTTCCGAGTATTTAATGGCAATATCATCCGCGAAACCTGTGATTTTTCCTTTCAATGGCAAACTTAACATATCATTTATAAACACAAGGAACAAAATTGCAGCCATAACTGAGCCCTGAGGCACTCCTATTGTAACAGTCTTAGATGTACTTAAAGTATTGGACACTTTTACTTTCTGCTGCCTATTTTTTAAATATGTTTCAAACCAATTTAAGGTGTTACCTCTTATTCCTGCATATTCCAATTTCTGTAACAATATTTTATGATTCACTAAATCGAATGCCTTACAAAAATCAATAAAAATACCGGCCACTTTGTAGTTGTTATTGAAGCTACTGTAGACTTGTTCTATAAAACCAGCAATTGCTCCTTCTGTATTTTTACCTTTTATAAATCCAAACTGATTAGTGTTAAAGAATTTTTTATTATTTAAATATTCCAACAGCCTGATTTTCATGCATTTCTCAACAATCTTAGTTATTACCGACAGCAAAGTAATAGGTCTATATTGCTCCACCAAGTCTTTTCTACCTTTCTTATTAATTGGAACGACAATAGCCTCTTTCAGTTTATCTGGGAAAACACCACTGCTGAAGCTTAGATTTATTATGGCAGCTAAAGGCTCTGCTATAGCAGTGCCTATCGCTTTTATCAGTTGAACCGATAGATGGTCATTACCAGTTGACTTTTTATTTTTTAAACTATTTATAGTTTTCAACACCTCTGCACCAGTTACTGGACTTAAGAAGAAGGAAACTTGGCTATGGTAAAAGTTGGAAGTGTCAAGAACGTTACCTCCAGGGAGGTTTGCCTGTATCTCATTCGGTGCTAATATGAAATATTCATTGAACAGCTGGCCTATTGTTTGCGGGTCTGTAACATTGTTCCCAAACTGGTCTCTTATCTGACTGAGTGTTTGTCGTTCTTTCTTATCTGTTAAGGAATTTATTAATAGCCTATATCGCGAATAAAAATAATTGTATGTCTACGTCCCACATCTTACAAGTGTGTATAACTTATTAGTAATATGACTACTTAATATTTAAGTTCCCTTAATAATACTGGTTTACAAATAAAAGTAATTGTATGTCCACGTCCCACAAGTGTGTATAACTTATTAGTAATATGACTACTTAATATTTAAGTACACTTAATAATACTGATTTACAAATAAAAATAATTGGTGTAGAAAAGCGTAAAAGTATGCCGATGTAAGACTTTGCTAAATCCACTATCTCGAATTTGTTTTCCTCATGAGAAACAAAGAAATCTTTTGTTAAAATTCATGGTTTTAGCCACGATACTGTGTATAGCCTATGACTTAAGTGGTACAATACCTGTCTACAGTTCCAAAGAGTTGACATGTTGACTACATGTTTCGGAATAAGAATTCCATCTTCAGGTCAGTAAAAACGTGGTTTTATCTCCAGCTGGATTGTCGAGTATATACAATACATATTTCACATACCACAAATAATAAATAACAAAGAAAAATACGAAGACGATCATTGGTAGACCTACCGGACCAGCACATTCAAGAACAGGGGTGGCAGACAGACTCGGACACATCTTTGTTGTAAATCATATATCCGGCAAAACGTTAATTAACTAAAAATATGAAAAAACTCTATTATTATTGCTATGTCCAAAATGTTAAATCACATTCTAAAAATGAATTACAAATAAATAAAAATGTTGGCCGATCATATTGTACAATTTTTAATGAGGATAACAATGGTGTCTCTTATAAAACAACCTTCAAAATCAGGTGCTCATAATTTATGCAACGACATTAGTTTCCAATTTAGATAAAATTTACAAAGTTAGTACTTACTCAAAAAGCCGTTAGTTTATCGCATTTATAATTTAATACGAGGTTGATAGGAATGGTTTCTATAAGTTTTAGACATTTTCCAATTTTAACTTTTCTTCAAAAAATATTTTATTATCAATTCCCTGAAACACTGTTTTCTCGGCTTCCAGAGGTCGTAAAATTAATTACTTGGTCATGTTGTAATCCTTATGACATGTATTGCTACGATACGTTATTATTATACGTGTAAATAAATGCAGTGAATTTATATTAATTTGAATCTATTTAAATTTATCAATTGATTTAAATCGATTAAAATCACGTAATTTAGTCTACTTACAGATATTAAAGTAATATATAATAACTATACTTGTCATATGGATTAATTTTACTAGGCCAAGTAATTAATTTTACGACCACTGGAAGCCAAGAAAGCAATGTTTCGGGGAAATGGTAATATATTTTTGAATTGGAAAATTAAAATGCTAAAATATACGAAACTTAAAAAAAAACATTCCTATCAACTTCGTTTTACAATATAAATTTGATAAATTAACGGTTTTTTGAGTAATAACTTTGTAAATTTGATTTACAGTAGAAACTAGTTAAAATTCCGGTACTTTTTTGTTCCAACTAGGATAAAAATTATTGAAACTTATAATACAATATAAGAATGCATATGCCCTTGCGAAAAATCAAACGGGAAAAACAATTATGTGATTGGTGTTCTCATAAGTCTCTTAGTGCATTAGTACACAAGCTTCAAACTCGAATGCACATAATTTTTGCGGCGACACACTGTACATGCGTTAGTACTTTGGGAGCGCAGTCGAGCGGCAATAAAAGTGTTGGGCCGGCGTGGATATTTTCAGACTATCGGCTATAATTTTGGAACACGGAACTTATGAGACTGTACCCCTAGAGCGTAAACAAATCCTATTTCTTGAAAATGAACTTCTTGTATACGTACTAATTTCTGAGAAAAAAATTATTCACGAGTATTTAATTGAAGTATTCAAAATAGTATAACGCCTGTCTGATATATTCAATTACCGATAGTTGAAACAGGAATTTATCAGTTGCAAGACCCGATGTTCGAGCGGTCCACGGCGTCAGGACTTAGAACCTGATTAAAGAAATTGCAGGTTCCAATCCCGGCGTTGACTGGAAGTTATCATCAGTATCTAAGTAATACTTACCCTCTACTGTACTGGTTCTCCCCCTTACTCTTACTGAACAAGTTACTCACAAACATCAATAGTCTATGGGAAGTTAGAAGGCTGAGGGGGTTAAAAAGGAGATTTGCCACTCATTAAAAATATTAATGTTAATGTATTAAATACTTTACTATACTTCATATACTTCTCTCCATTACAGCATATAAATATAGTATGCGTATATCCTGTAATATTTTTATTTTTCTTCTTGTTTGAAATTTAGACAGTACATGACTTTATTATGTAAAGCTGAACGTTGTTCATGAACCTTTTTAGAAGTAAAATATCCTTATTTTTCTAACCCTTCAAAAATCTGAAGTTAAAGTTTTCTTTTGTAAATGTTGGCAGGCTTATTATATAACTTTTTTAGTACCGAAAACATTTGACATTAGTAGGTTTTACTTTCTACCCATTTATTTGTACTATAAAATATATCAAAGCTTATATTTTTGACTTTTTTTTAAATATATCAAATTGTTGCATAGCTTTTTTTAAAAAATAGGTTTAAACTCTATAGTTACGCTATAATTATGAATGATTAATTTAGTCTACTTAAATGTAAATAACTATTTCACTACACTACTATGAGTTTAGCTGTTTTCGTTATGTGTTTACAACCTGCGAAACATCATATTTTCAACAGCTGTCTATTGTTTACTACCGAAAGTAACATTGTTTACAACCGAACATTTTCCACAGTCAACAACACCTGTTTTTAAAACATGTTTCTAATTTAATAAACAGTTAACATTCCAAAAATGAGTTTTTATTCCGTAGTGTAGTGAAAAGTATCGTTCAAAACTCGAGTGAAAGTGTTTTGTATGTTCTCGACAATTTGAAGTGCTCGACAAGTCTCGCACTTCAAACATATGGTCTCGGACATGCAAAACCCCACTTTCCACTTTTGTTATGAAATATACTAATTAATAGCTCAGAATGAATGTTATCTATGTCTGGAAAACAGTTTGATATGTCCTGATACTTCCTAGTTTTCTAATACCTTTGTCAGCTGTAATTTAAAAGTAACTACTATACAAGGATGAACGTACCTAACTTTACGTGACGTAACCTAACCTATCTTAACTTAATATGACGTTACCTAATCTGAGCTGACTTGACCTAACCTAACCTGACGTATATTAACATGACGTGACCTAACGTGACAATACCTAACCTGACGTGATCTAACTTAACATGACGAGACATAACCTGATCGGACGTGACCTAATCTAACCTGACGTATACTACTAAACGACGTGACCTAACTTAACCTGACTTATCTTAATTTAACATGACGAGACATAACCTGATCTAACGTGACATATCTTAACGTGACGTGACCGAAACTAACCTGCCGTGACCTAACCTAACCTGACGTGATCTAACCTAACTTAAGCTAACCTGACTTGACGTAACCTATCCTAACTTAACCTAACCTGACTTAATCGAACTCAACCCAACTCGATTGTATAATTAATTAACTAACATTATGTTGTCATTGTACACTATTACTCATAGCCTGGAAATAATATTAAATATTCCAAATCAAGTGGTTAGTACTGGAACACTCGAACACTTACCTGTTGGTTTTTACATATACGAAGTGGTCGAGATCAATAAGCTTGAACATTTTGGTTTCTTTTGAGAGAAAAATGCGTTCTCCGGTAAATTAAAACCTCATAAATATTTCAGCAGTCGCTTATGCGGAGTTTCAATACCAAATAAAAAATAAAAGAATTCATAGAAACTACCACAAAAAAATGAAATTTCTGATGTACGGATTGTAATAAATATTTTATCACAAAAAAATAAACGTACTGGTAAATACTGTTTGATGCGAGAGGACACAGCACTAAAGTGATGTCTTGCACGGCCAATCATCAAGGACTGAATGTCTCCTTGCACTCTAGGGCAGGAACATTACGGAACAAGCCGCTGACAAACACATCATCATTATTGTTCCTTTCGGTCACGTCAACTTAAGAAAGTTTCCTGCTTCATTAAGAGAGCTAAATGTAGTCACCAACGTCAAGACTTGACGTTTGTTAGTTAGAATTGTTGTTAGACCTTTTAAAATAATCCGAGTCATGTTAATTAATTTGAGAAAATGGGCAGAAGTGAAATGTGTCTACACTTTACTCAAGTTGATTGTGAAATTAAATCAATACACATTCGAAGCTGTATTTTTAGGGGTGGGAGAAGATCTGCTAAAATAACTAACTACCTTTTACTTTCTCACAAATTAATGCGTTAGCATAGAGAAAGTATTGGGACCGTCTAAAAATATTTTTTACAGGTTGGTCTAAAAATCCATTTTAGAGTCCCCTGAACCCAAAAAGTTTTTTTTTTTCGAAAAACATGTTGGCGTCTGTCCGTATGTGTGTCTGTCTGTGTGTATGTGCAGTTCGCTGGAGACCAAACGAATGGATCAATTTTAATGAAATTTGATATGTAGGTGTATTTAGCCAATATCTGCAGACCATTTTTGTACTCTTTTTAATTTTACAATTTTAGTTTTTTTTTTAGTTTTTATGAACAAAAAACATACAAAAATGGTTCTTATTACATTTTCAGTAAATTACAATTTAAAATATTTTAGTGAAAACAGCATGTGTCTAACTTGACTAGTTTTTGATGTATGTCAGAAAAACATATTTCGAATCAAACTGGTAATTTTAAAAGTTTTCATTTTTAGTGTTTAATATGGAGGAAAGTTTAAGCCAATTCTTTGTAACCATTTATTTTTGTAATAAATAAATGCATTTATTTCCTTCAAATAAACGTAACAATTTTTACAAAGTAAAAAAAAAAAATGGAAATTCTTACATACGGAATATTATGTTAGTTGAATAGCCACTGTTGCTAGTAATGTGGCCACTAGATCCTAAACTGGTCAGCCTGAATCTTAAAACTATTGCAAAGTAAATTAAGTATGTCTTCTTAGTAACTGAGATAAAACATTTTAAAATTACATTCTCGAGTCCTAGATCCTCTGGGAGGACTTTACGAATACACGAAAAATGCGTACAGCGAAGAATGCGTACACCAGGAATCTTGCGAAATATGCGTACAGGATCAAGTTTTGACAGATGACGAGGGTAACCTATGACGTCACAACAATTAGATAGGCGAAAAAATGCGTACAACTTTTAGGGCAAATGGATCTTTTACAACAATTGAATTATATAAATGTTGCCTCTTCCTCTAAATTACCTCTAAAATAAATATGAATGTCGCTTAGTTTCTTGGGATTGGAGAACCTAACCTAACCTAACCTAATTTCGCTGTACACATCTTTCATGCCACCGGGGAGAATACTTACCCTCATCAAATACCACTATTTCCTTCTGTACGCATATTTCGCTGTACGCATTTTTCGCTGTACGCATCTTTCGTGCCACCGGACTTTACAGTCCTAACTTCGCCCCTTTAATAAAGGCATTTTTCATTTCATTTCATCCTCCCACCGACCGATCCTCCCACTGTCCAATGAAACCGGTCAGTTGGACGTCCGTCTATCAATTATATTCACAAAATATAAACATCAATCATACATGTACAGTATAAGTATACGTAAAGATTATAAGTAAACATTAGTTTGGTTTCATTCGTTGCTAATTTAGCACCATTTCTTAAGACTTGCATTTTTTCAGCAGTTATTTAATTAATAACGCTTCCCAACGAATGGTCCACCTTAGTTTGTAACAAAGAATACAGGTGTTAGGTATTTGTACGCCTACAACATGTTTATTCGCAATCTTTATTTTTCCTTTGCCTTGATGACCGGCGTCTTCAGATATTTAGGCGTAACATATACAGGGTGTCTAAAAAAATGTAAGCACATTATGTAGGAGTATTTTTATTTGAGGAACACGTTCAGATGTTCTAGGCTAAGTCTTGTTTTAAAATAATCCCATACACTTAAACTTTTCAAAATTATACACATCACCTTCAATACAAGTACCACATCTTGCTAATGCAGATTGGCAAACCAATTGTTATGTAGTAAGGGATATAGTTAAACATTAGCCGTGTCAATCTCAGGCTAAAAAAGCTATTTTAAAATATCAGTTGACACAGCTGTTTTAAATTATCACCTGACATAGCCTACATGTTTTATACTGTCAGCTGACTGACATGGTTGTTAAAAATTATCAGCTGACACAGGTTTTCAATCTCCAGTTGTTTTCTTCAAGAACACATATCAGTTCAAATATGTTTACATTTTCTTGAGAGTTCATTGTGGATAATGAATTGCGATTAGTGGTAATTATTTTAGGCATAGGTAATAAGTGTACATTTCAAAACAAAACGTCCATCTTATATTTAAAATTTTCTTCAGATAAATATATATGTTCAAAATGTGTATACATTTTAAGTGACGCCTTGTATATTTTGTTTTTAATAAGGATACATTTGTTACAGTTAATTTAAAGCAGAACGCCCACTACATAACCATTGAGTATGAAAAATAATTAATTAAGTACGCCAGCGTCACAACGTTTGCAAAGTTAAAGTAAACAAAAATCATAGCAAGAACACGCAAAATATTTTCATTAAAATTTACTAGTCTTTTTCTTCTGAGTTTTGGCAGTACAAAGGCTTTTATTAAAATGTCACCGAATAAATTAACTGAGACTAATTAGAAAAACAATAAAAATATCTACAATAAGTAAACACGACTTCTCATACTAAATTAGCTCCTATATTATAATAAGTAAATGTATATTTGTATATTATAAATACAATAGGGACTAGTGAATGTTCTCAGTTTTGTTTAGAAAACAAAACAATTCAAGGATTAATAAACACTATCTTTGTAAAGATTTTCTCGTCTGATTTGTGGAGGGTGGGACATTTTTAAATGTGATGCTATAAAATAAGTGATGTAAGTATATGAATAGGTGAGGGTCGAAGCTGTTAACAACATAAAAAGTTAGAAAAAATAAAACAATAGATTACACTGTTTTGGAGTTTCCTTGTGTATAGATGACCTTGATAAAGTTACAAAAGCTGTATTTATATTGTATTAATTAAATTGAATGCAATTTCTAGGATCTTTTCCGTTACTTCACAAACATAACCATAACGTAGTTTAACCTAACATAAACAAACTAAACCTAACATAACATAACCGAACCTTAAAAAGCATTAAAAAACCTAACCAAAGTAGTGGTAGTGAATTAACGGAAAAGGTCCTATATTTATGAACCACAATGTGTAGATCTAGTCAAAATTGTCAAAAAATCTATTTTAATCATATTATGCAGCCTACAAGGAAAAAAAGTAGGCCTAAAAATACAATACCAAATGCCATGAATGTCGTGTCTCTATTTATCAGCTCTTTTTTAATGTGTTTCAGTGTACATCTGCTAGTCACGAGTGGCCTTGACCAGATGGTTCTGGCGTTACACTAGATAACGGAGTCGAGCAACATCGAGCGTGGTGGCTACTCCTTGGATGGGTGATCAGAGGGATCCATCGATGTAAGCCTTGCACGCAGCCCACCTGGTCGCTGGTGGTGGTTCGGTGGTCCTCAGGTTGTGTTATTAGAGGGCTTCTTAGCCCTAACCTCGCCCGGTAAAAATAAGACATCCTTTTATGCTAAATAAAATGCAGTTTAACCAGCTGAAGTAGCAGATCTCGATCTCACTAACTAACTGAATAAATTACTGTCAAAAATGTTCCTATTTACATGAGACGTATATTTTTAAGTAATAATGTAATTAACGCTAATAATCACTTAGAGCTAAAACGAAAACAAATAATGTGGGAATTTAGAATTATAATTTTGGATTGCACATGATAAAAAAATGGAGGACAAAGCGTCTACAATGTACATTCAAACACGGACATCCCAGACTTCCCTAATAGTGTCCACGTTGATGGCAACAATTAAGCGGACGCCATGTCGTTATTAAGAGGATCGAGCATAGAACTTATCGTCAACAATCTCCACAACTGTGGGATAACGGTGAACGAGATCCGACATAAAGCCACTCGTCATCCAGTGTAATACCTTGGCCCTTAACGGCAGTTGCTCAACAGATTTATTTTTTTAGTTTTCCTAGCTTACATCCGAGCCGATACAGTTTTTACGTTCCGTAAAACGGTGAAACAATGTCACGGACAAACCTCGGCATTTAAATATTAGGATTCATGACATGTTGCAAACAATATTTATAATCCAACCAGCAAGAGCCTGCAAGGAAATATCATCAGACCTTATATGTGTATCTAGTAATGGCATACAAATTAGAAGCTCTAGGAAAGGTGTGTACTTATAAAGGTGTGATCACTGCCTCAGATTAGATAAGGTGGCCATTTCCTAAACCGCCAAGTCACCACTGGGAAGTCCACAGTCCTATAAGAGATACCGGTATACAATTTTACCGCCAACGGATCAAAAGATGTTTTTCTATTTTTCAACTGTACAGTTCGTGTTTAATATTAAAATCAATTATAGTGAACATTTTATAATCAATTCTAGTGGACCATAATTTGATATTCTTTACAAAACCTAACTTATGGTCCACTAGAATAGGTCTTCACCTTTCAAGCGACACTTCAAGTCTTAAGATGCGCGATTGTTATTATGAACCGAATCGTTGAAATAGAAACCCTTGTTTTTGACGTTTTTTACGAAGGAAAACGGCCATTCATCTTAAAACTCAAATGCTATCATGACTCATGAATAACAATTTATGGCTTACACTCTACTGCCAATTCATTGTCGGAACCCATTTTTTCACAAAGGCACGGTTTTTTACAATTTTAAAAATAAAGCCTCTGAGGAAACGGTTTATTGGATATGTGAATTAATTAAACATTGGAATCACACGTAATTGCCATGCTGATTATTTTATTACGATCTGATCAACTTAGCTGCTGTGCTGTCGGCCATGTTGGTTTCATTCCCTTAAGAACAATGTTATTTGCAAATCAATATTATTTCGTTATTTATTGACCAAAATTTGTGTACGAGGTTTCATTTTAAACGTTATCATATTGCGCATTGCGTTTGCTTTTGATATTTTGAGTACAAATGCCTAATTTTGAAAAAGAGGTAAAAATAAAACCTTCAAACTAAACATTTTAAAGATTTTTTCTAAAAAACTAGTTAGGAATTCGCAAAGCAATTCCAACGTGCAATTTCATTCTTGATAAAATGCAATTTGTTTGGAAAAATCTGTTTAAAAATAACTATACGCGTTGGATACGCGTGATCTTATGTACGGTTCGCAAATAGCATTGTTACTATGGGATTAAAATCAATATGTCCGACTTCCTCTGGAGACTCTTATAAATTACCAATATAGTCTTCATACCCAATTCCTTATGGGAATCACCTCACGTAAATAAATAATTTAATTTTAAAAAATGATCGAAACTTACTTGTTTTTATCTTGACACTTAGTAAATATTCCTAATGAAAAATATCTTTTTTTAAGATTTAGAGAGGATTAAATAGTGTTGAATGCAATCGATAAGGGATGTCTAGCATATTTGGGGGTTTCAGCAGCAGAGGGGAACCGTCTCACCACTCAACTGACGTATAACACGGATATGACTAACTTTCACCTTAAAGTGTTCAACTTTCGCAACAGTGTTTAGTTAAAAGAATAACTGTAATGAAATGTACAATTTTGTTTAGTGACTATTTATTGCTTACATTATTATTAAGTGTATCATTATTATTTGAATACTGAATAACTATTTAATTTAATATTAATAAGCTTGCTTCATTAGTGTTAATCAAAGCAACCAATGGTCACCGTTGATGAAGATGTTGTGGGCGGGGCTTGGTACTTGCTACATGCGGTCTACCGTCTTCCTCGTTACCATGACAATTTTTAAATGGAATGGAACATTTGAAGAAGAGTAGTTCTCTAACTCACTTCTACCACTCAGTCCATCTCACTCGCACCAGTGCGTTCAATAGGTCGTTTTTTAAGTGTACTATCTACAGTTAGCCTAGCATGATTCTCTATTGAAAGTCCATTAAACATTTAACAACGAATATCTGCAGATTTGCAAGAACAGACGTTTACATTATTACAAAACAAAATGTAAAATTCGATACAAAATTGAAGTCGTTACACGATTTAGGTAAAAAAGATATAATATTACTACTAGTCTAGTAAAAGATATGCCGAGTTTCCATTCATATTAATGATCAAATGTTAGTGGAAGGTTTTTACAATAATGACTTTCAGGAACGTCTCACCTATTTACGTCGGAAGGGAGATTCCCATTAACTAATGACGTAGTTACAGGACCTAACTGCTTATCACAGATTTGAATCCTACGGTCAATTGTGAGTGGACGATCTTATCAGCTAGGGTAGCCGGAACAAGACAGGCGAGTCAGCCCTTATATGCAAGGATGTGGTTTTAGGTAACTAATCTATAAATAATGAATGTCAAAGTACACGTTTGATAAACACTTCTGTTGTTGAAAATACGATAAATCCGTTTCTAAATAAATCTAAATTCATAAAACATTAAAGGATTCAACATTCTGCTTCTTTTTATTAATATTACGTAACTTTTTTGCCGGAATCTTTCAGACTGATGAATATATGTGTTTTCTTTCTTCCATAATGTAATAGGTTACTTCAAACCAGGCTTTTCCTGTGTGCCTGGGAAGAAGTTATTATCTATAATGGTTTGTTGCATGTAAATTTATTACCAATGTTTCACAATTATTTGTTTGTCAACAATTATTGTTGTCACCTACTTAACTGTAGACAGACAAGACTTACTTACGGAACGCCGACCAACTCTGTGCGTGTTTTAAAGCGAATATGAATGACTATACGAGGGTAGGATGGCCTGGTGGTTTGGTTACTAACTTGAGTTCGACTATTCTTCAGAATGGGCAATAGCCAGGGCAATTAGGGGATCTACAGCTTTACTTGGAATCCAAACCACGTAGTTTTGGTCTGATTTACAGGCAATTGACAAGCCTGATACTCAGTTCTATCAATGAATACACAACTAGATGTGTATTTATTGGTTCTATTCCCTAGGCATCATCCGGACACTGATGATTATCTACTACTCAATTCATTTTATATAAGTGCAAGAGTCTTGAAAGTCAAGGTTAGGCCTGACCTATTTCTTGTACTAAATGTTTGAATATTATTGAACGGAGTTTAATTTTATTGTATTATATTGCTGTGTGTTTTTTTATCAGTTATAGACGTATATCACGGACACAAAAGATAAATTTATATTGCTCTCTTTAATATTACAAGTGACGTATATGAGAAAATGTTATACAGAATAAACAAAAGGTACAGATAAGTCTGACTGTCTTAACAATTGTCTTAATTGTTGTGTCACTAAAAATAAAAGCAAATTTGTTCGATTTCGCGTGATTGGCACGTTTTACAATTTACAGGAGTTTCGATTTATATCCGTAATCAGTCAGATCGAAAATACACCATAAAATGGATTAAATTACTAAAATTCCAATTAAATTATCGCATTTTTGCAAGGTATGTTCTATAATTTTACTTGAACGTCAATCTTAATTAAATTCTTATCAATACTCCTAATCAGACAAAAGTCAATGGTGCTTGATCAAACAATATTTTTTATTTTTTTTAATTTAACGGGTTCGTCTTCTTATAAAATATGTCGAGTACAAATTAAAAAAAATCTTTATAGTTACTTCACGTGTTACCTAATTTAGTCGCCTTTCTAGATACGGTACACAACTTGTAAGAAACCACACGGTATAGTTCATTAAAATTTTAAGAATAATTTGAGGTGTTAACCAACCTAGTGTAAAGTAAAATTTAAGCGTAACTAATTATTTTTCTATAAATGACAACTGTAAAAATTTTGAGTTGAAATCTGTAAAATTATCTTTGGCTAACAAAGTAAAGTATACATTGATAATATAAAAACTTCATTGCTAAGTTACGCTATAACTATAAATGAGGGAGTTACGCATTTCAATACAATTTTCTTGGCGGAGCAGGCAGCGACAGTAAGGGAAGGAAACAGGTCGTGTGTGTTAGTGAGGGAGGCTTTTTGCAACTGTAAATTGAGGAGTTCTATGTAGAAAGGGCGCACACTGGTATACACCCTTTTTAGGGAGATTGAAGATTATTACTCTACATGTCTTTGAGAACATGTGTTGCAAATGTCATTCCAATATCTTTGAAATTCGAGCAACATAGCGAATTTGAAACTGAGTGGTTTGTCAGCTGTTTTGTCAGTTTTTGAAGTTAGGCCCAACTTTACTGTTATATTTTAGTTTAGTAGTGTATAATTTTTGCTATTGTGAACCGATTTTAAAGAAAATGAGTGAAAGTGAAGAAGCCCAGAAAGATTCAGAAAATACAGGGTGCTAAAGAAAGATTATTAAACAAAAAGCGAAAATATTCAGGTGAAGGCTATACAACCAACACTAATAAAAAAGTGCAAGGAAAGCCATTTGTAGTTGTTCTAAAATGTTGCAAAAATGAATGTTTTAAAAATTTTTGTGTTAACAATCAAGAAAACCTATACAATCAGTTTTCTGTGATGGCTCAAAGGAGCAGCAAGACACTTTGTTGGCAGGATGCATGACCAACAAAACTGCTGCTACACATCAAGTTAACCTAAAACGATCCAGAGACAATGTATGGTCTTACAAAATCAAACTTAATGGGGTAGAAACTTCTGTTTGTCAGATGTTTTTGCGTTTACTATTGCAAATTTCAGAAAAGAGATTGCGTGTTGTATAACAAAAAATGTTAACTGGTCAATCTTTTGGGGAGAGGCGAGGTATCCACAGTAACAGACCTCGCTCGATTGATGCCAGTATATGGGATCTCTCTTCTATACCTAGCCGTGAGTCACATTACTCTAGGGAAAAGTCCAGTAAAAGGTATTTTGAAAAACCTAATCTGTACATAAAAAAGTTGTATGAAATGTTCTGTAAAGAAAGACGTGTTAGTGAAGCTGGACTAAAAATACCAGCTTACAAAACATATCCTAGGTTTTTCCAAAAAGAAACCAACTACGGGTTTTCTTTAGCACCCTGTATTTTCACCCTGTTTTTTCAATACCACTGTGTGTGTATGGGTGGGCGGGTGGGTCAATACCACTGTACGTGTATGTGTGTGTGGGTGGATTAATACCACTGTACGTGTATGTGTGTGTGGGTGGATTAATACCACTGTACGTGTATGTGTGTGTGTGTGGGTGGATTAATACCACTGTACGTATGGGTGGGCGGGTGGGTCAAAACCACTGTACGTGTATGGGTGGGCGGGTGGGTATTCCAAAAATGGATTTATGTAACTTTTGTTCGGAGTGTAAAGTAAAACTGAGAAGTAATCCAAATGATCCATGTACGGTTCAATATGAACTTCACTTGAGGAAATATTATTCTTATAAAAATATAAAGGATAACTTGGTTACAAAAAGTAAAGATGCAAGTAGTGAAACATTAGTACTCGAATTTGACACGCAGAATCTACCCCTCCCAAAGACAAATGAGACATCTCAATTTTACAAACGACTAATGTGGGTTTACTTATTCAACGTTCATTGTCACAACAATGACATAAGCTATTTGTACTATTTCTTAGAGACTGAGTCTAAAAAAACCCTGACTCTGTTTGCTCCTTTTTGTTTCACGTCATTAAAGACAAATTCAACGGCTCAACCTCATACAAAGAAATCTATCTCCTCTCAGATGCCGCTGGTGGCCAAAATAAGAACTTGTTGATGTCATCCTTTTGCAGTTGGTTAGCGATGAAATTTAAAGTTAAAGTCTACCACATGTTTCCTGTGAGAGGACATCGTTTAGTATTTGTGACCGTAACTTTGGACTCTGTGGAAAAAAAATTAAATCAGAAGAGAAAGTGCATACTTTACAAGAATATATTGAACTTCTAGAGAAATCTCGAGAGAACCCGACTCCATTAGTTGTAAAACATGGTACACCTGTGATGAAAAAGTGGTCAGAAGGTCTGAAAACTGTGATGTCTAATAAACCACGCGGAAACAAGTGTGTTTTCAAAATTCAATCATATGTACGGTTGACATTTTCACCAACAGGTGGACTTGCAGCAGCTTCAACATACAGTGGATCTTATGTTCCTTTTATGTACTTCAAACCAAAAGACATTTCTATTGACTTGGATGAACATTTGCCTCCTCCAAATAGTGTCCCACTCAATGAGGCAAAAGAGAAAGATGTGAGGAGTCTCTTCAAATTTTTAGAAGAAGGCGCAGTGAAATGGTATGAAGAAGTGTTTGAAGTAGTCAAAATAGGACCTGTTTAGTTTAAAATTATCATTTTCGTAGTTTCAGTTTTGTAAGTTAATTTTTTCAGTGTTGGATTTGTATACTGGTACAATAAAAACCTAATGTAAGAACATTTGAACATTGTTTATTCAAATTATTCACCTGTCTATTCAAAAAGGGCGAATAAAAAACATGGCTGATACCATTGTAATACTCATCTCTATAAAAAGGGTGTATGCAAGGGTTTTTGTTTTTACTTATATCTTGCTTAAATTTTCAACAATTTAATTACTTAGAATATTTGTAAAAAAAAGTAACCATAAATTCTAACTACATAGCTTGCACAAGACTACACCACAGATATCAAAATCAAAATATATTTATTTTGTAGTGGACAATTATACAATTGTATTACAATGGTCATGTATAAAGAATTAATGATATAACAATTAAAGTTAGGTTATTATAGCTTAAATTAAATTTCTATTTATTATTTTATATGAATGTTGTACAGTAGAACTCCAATTATCCAAATCAATAGGGACCGTACCTCATTCGGATAATCAAAAATTCGGATAATTGGATATTTACCGAAATTTGGGGCATTTGAAAGAAAATACTTCATTTTCGGTACTGTAATGTATACATTTTGATTTAATAATGTACAGTATAAAACGAGAACATTTTAACACATTATATTGGGCATACTACAAGTGTGTTACATAAGTTATTTATGTAAAAGTTATTACTTGCCAAACATCTCAGTCAAAGTAACCTGTTTGACTGTCTTGAAACGTTTTCGTGCAGCTAGGTCGCGCATCCGCTTCACCGTGAGAAGCTGCATGTGGTCACATTCAGGTTGGCGCTCCATCCACCTTAACGCTGTTTCAAGGCCGGCAAACGCTTCGCTAGCTGATGGTCCCATATCTGCTTCATCGTCCACATTTACGTCATCTTCTTCCTCGACACTTTCTTCTCTCACATTTTCAATAAGTTCATCATCACTTAAAATTTGATACCCAGCGTCTGAAGTCACACATCACCCACTCTCCTACATCTTGAGTACTAACTTCTGAACATCCAGGAATTTTTAAAAGAATGTTTCTTAATTCCTCAAATGACAAGTCATCTTCATCTGTCTCCTTTTCGTTTTCTTGGGCTTCTTTTTCCGCTTTCTCCTTTTCCTTCTCGTCTTCAGTTGATGTGCCTTTCAACTTGTTCCACGCACGTCTTAAAGTGACCGATTTAACCAGACTCCAAGCTTACGCCAACATGTAAGCGCAATCTTTCAAATTTATTTTCTTGTGGTTACTCAACACACATTCTTCATCTTCTCCCTCCACCAAAAGTTTCTTCAAAAGTTGTCTTCTGTAGTGGCGTTTCATGGTCTCTATAACAGACTTGTCCATTGGTTGCAACAAGCTTGTTACGTTTGGCGGTAAAAAGATTGTTGTAAACTGGCCATTCTCTCTTTCCATCAATTCTGCAGTGGGATGTGTAGGCGCATTGTCAACAATCAAAAGCACTTTACTGCCCTCTTTACCCAAAGATTTTTGGTGCTTTTTTTACTTCAGGAATGAAAATGTCTTCGTACCACTCAGGGAACAATGCAGCAGTCATCCAAGCCTTGGGTTGATGTTTGTAATGGAGGGGAAGTTTTTTCACATTTTTAAATGCTCTAGGCCTTTGTGACTTGCCAATCAGAAGAAGAGGTATTCTATGGTTTCCCGTAGAGTTCGCACAGTTAAGCACCGTAACACAATCTTTACTTATTTTATGTCCAGGAGCACTACTTTACCTTTTAGATGCCAACGTGGTTTTGGGCAAAGCTTTCCAAACAAGCCCGGTTTCATCAGCATTGTATAAAAAATCTGGATCGTAGGAGTCTGCCAAAACTTTGAATTTTTCAATAAAATTTTCTGCAGCTTTTGGGTCTGCCGATAACTTCTCGCCACTTAAATCAAGTTCACGGACACCGTGCCTGGACATAAAGTTTCTTAGCCACCCGTTGCTTGCTTTAAAGGTTGCATAACCAAGTTTCTCGGCAAATATCTTGGCTTTTTCACAAAGAATTGGACTGGAAATTGGGTTTCCCATGGATCGTTGCTGCAAAAACCACTTGAAAACAGCATCCTCTAAATCTTTGTTTGTTGCCGCCTTCATTGATTTTCTTGAAGAACTTCCATCTTCGTTTTCAAGCACTGACACAAAGTTTAAAAGTGTAGCTTTATTCTTTTTAATGTCTGAAATTGTTGCCTGTCCAACACTGTACATCTCAGCCAACTGCTTACCAGTAACTCCTTTATCGGATTGTTCTATAATTTTTAATTTATCCGCCAACGATAACATAACACGTTTTCTTTTGGAGGCCATGGTAAACAATCAAAATCACTTACTGCACATACACTACAATGCACTCACAAACAAAACAAAGCGACTGTACGAGCGAAAGAGTATCACGGTAGCAGGTCAACGACGCACTGACTCTATCAGAACAAAAGCGGAATGAGGGTGAGGGGGAAGAGGGAGTAAGAAATTGGCTAAAAATAGAACACTACAGTGTATGCACTAGGAAACAGTGACTCATTGCCCCGCGCAGCGCCTATAGTAGCTTCGTGAGAGGAAGAACAGCAGCGCGAAAGGCTTCTGCCTTCTTTAATAACGATTCTTCGTTATTTTGCAATTTAAAATTCGTTCTGTAAGCCATTCGGATAATCGGCGATTCGGATAGTTGGAGTTTGGATAATCGGAATTCTACTGTACTAATGTCAAACCTTTGAACCTCGTCCTCTCAAAAGTGCATTTTACTATATACGCCCCTTCTACATAGAACTCCTCAATTGCGGTCCTCTGTTCCTGGAGTTTCGGTTAAATCTTAACTAAATTCTTGAAGCGCTCAACCGGGCGCCTGGATTTAAAGATCAAGTCATTCTGTTCTGATGCAAAGGCTACATTACTTGCAAGTTAAAACAATAAATTTTATTTATTTGGTAGTTGTTCTTTGGAAAGCATCAGCCAGTTCATATTCAGTTATGACAACATGAAGATAACCTCAATCAAAATAACGCTTATGTTGTGAAACAGTATTCTACATACACCACATTGCATGAACATTTTCTGCTACCAATCCTCTCTCTTCAACGTTGAACTGCTCAACAAAGCACTTTCGTGAACATTTATTTCCACAATAATTATGACTGTCCTACTAGTTTAGTCATTTGTTTACGTTGTCTGTGAGAGCGGTGGAGAGTTCGACGTGGAGCGCTAATGACCATTCCCATGTCTAGAAAGACTGTAGAAAGTATACACAAGTGAACTATTAGTACATCGTTTCGAGGTTATTTAAAAGTTACAAGGCAAGCAAGTAGGCTTCCACGATAACCTTTCGTGAACCTGGCGGTGATAAGTTCAAGCAGGCCCTTGCATGATGGCGATGACATCAATTGTGCAACAATCAATTTGCATCAGTCATTAGTTTTCTACAGTCTAAGACCTAGACTGACAACTCTCGTAGCCGAAGTAGTGCTATAAACGATATTTAAAAAATAAGGGTTCAAGGTCACACAAAAACGCACTTTTTGTAGTTAATTATAATTAAGTTATTGTTTGCCTGTTAGGTATAAATTCTGCCATAATTTTTACAAACTATAAGATGAGCAAAGGACTAGAAACTTAAATATATGTTATAACCACTAGGGTTACCAAATATAGAATCTGAAAATAAAGGACAACATTTTACCAGAGGGGGGGGGTTATTTACAAATGTTTAACATGACAAACTCACTAAAGTTGCTGTGGGTTTAAAGTTGTAAAATAACTTGTTTGTGCTTATTTGTAATAGCATGTTGTTCATGTCTGATTTATAGTAATATATGAATTCTTAAAATATCAGATAAATAACATCCCTTATTTGGGAAAACTCCTTTCCAACTAAATAGACGAGACGTTCCTGAAAGTCATTATTGTAAAAACATCTTCCACTAAAATTTGATCTGTGATATGAATGGAAACTATGCTGATCATCTGTTAGACTAGAAGTAAATATTATATTTTTACCTATGTTTGCTGTGACTTGAATTATGATTGAATTTTACATTTGTATTGTAATAATGTAAACGTCTTTTCCTACAAATATGTGAATCTTCATTATTCAATGAATAATGATCTTTATTCACAACATCTTGACAATTAAATTAACATAAAACTTAAGTGAATAATACTAACCACTGTTTCCAGTAATGTGGTTACCAAAAATAATAATAATAAAATAAATTAACAAATAACTCATTCCAGTCTCTTTTAAGTATTACAGTCTTGTATACAATTAGAAAGGCATTCTGTAGCGTTCATTAAATTCAAACTACTACTAAAATAACAGTACTTGAAAATCAAACTAAAATTAATATTTTACAGTTCATAAACTAATATTTTCTATAATTTACTCTAAGTTAAGGCCTGACTCAGACAACTTGTGTCATTTATAGTGTATAACCAGTTCTTTAGCTTGTGGCAGAATTCCTTATTGTTGTTGCTTTCTTTAATGTATAATGGTAATTTATTGAAATAATTTGGGCCTAAGTAATTAAAAGATTGTTTGAAGAACATTTTGTTTACTTTGGGTTTGATAAATAATATATTCTTGTTACTTCTCATATCGTGATGAATTCTGGTTGAGCCTCTATTGCCACTTCGTATATAAAATAATTTTAATGTTTTATAGATGAATAAATGTTGGATGGGTAATATTTTTAATAAGTAGAATAAAGGTAAAGGAGAGTCTCTTGCATTTGCTTTCAGGATTATTCGAATAAATTTATTTTGAATTGTTCTAATAGTATTTATTGTTGTTTTACAAGTTCCCCCCCAACAAATAATGCCGTATTGTATCCTTGAATGAATCAGATCATAGTACAGAGTTCGCAGTAAATTTACATCACAAAAGTTCCTAAGAAAGTAAAATTTTCTTAAATTAAATCTAGTTTTATTTATTAAATCACAAATATGCTTTTTCCATAACATTTTGCTGTCTAAAGTTAACCCTAAATATTTAAAGGTGGGGACTTGCTCAACAGCACTACAGCCACACAACTCGCCTTCACAATCAAATTTATGATAAACTATAGGGTTTGCGAATCTAAAGCCGGTCATGTGAAAGTTAACATATTTAGTTGTTTTTACATTAACATGCATTTTATTCTTGAAGCACCATGACCGCAAAATGTTCAAATCATCGTTAATACTCATTTGGAGATTTAATTCATTTTTGTTGGAGGATACAACTGCAACGTCATCGGCAAACGCACTAACTGAACATGTGAAATGTTGATCTAACAGGTCGTTAATAAAAATTAAAAATAGATTTGCCGAGAGGACGGAGCCCTGAGAGACACCGGCTCTTACTAATAATGAAGTGCTTAATTGATTATGAATTGTAACTGATTGGGTCCGTCCTACAAGAAAGCTTTCAAACCATTACAACGCAACGCCTCTTACACCGGCAATTTCCATTTTATTAAGTAAAATATTATGATTCACAAGGTCAAATGCTTTTTTTAAAGTCAACAAATACTGCAGTCGTTTTTCTGTTATTATTCATGTGTTCATATATTAAGTTTATTAACGCATCTTCTGTAGATTTATTTTTTGTGAAACCGAACTGGGATTTAATCTGGAAGTTTATAGAACTCAGGTAATTTACTAATCTAACTTTCATACATTTCTCCATTATTTTAGAAAAAACAGATAACAAGCTAATCGGTCTTATATTTTCAATTTCGAACGAATTATTTTTTTTAAATAGAGGTACAACAATGCTATTCTTGAGTGGCTCTGGAAAAATACCAGTTTCTAAACTTAAGTTAATTATGTAGGCTAAAACGTGAGCTATTTCACTGTAAATATGCTTGAGTATCTATCTCTACAGAAAATCCATCATGGCCAGTTGATTTTTTATTTTTAAGTCTTTTAATTATGTTTGTGACTTCGGCAGAGTCAGTAGGAGCAACAAAGAATGAATGATTGGTCTGATAATTCGTCAAATTACAAACTCTGCCAGCCAACCGGTCAGTGTTATCAGCTGTACTTTGTACACTGATAAGGTAGTTGTTGATCTCCTCTGACAATTGAAGAGGTGGATTCCAAAAGTGCATAAGTCAATTTTTTACAATTTTTAGATATTGGTATTAAAATGTTCGTTATTACCAGCTGAACAATTTGAAAGAAGTTTTAGACCAAAAAGGCTTAAGTCCAATAGATCATAAGCATTACAAATCAGTATTTTTTTCCAAAACTGCTTTAGTCACAAGCATTTCTTCCAAAGTAGCTTAAGTCAGCTGATCAGTATTTCTTTACATTATCTATAACCCATTTTCATTATTAGTTTACTTTATTTTAAAAACCACATAGTTTATATAACAAAACTCTCTTTAGAATATGGCGAAGAAAACCATTTTTTGTTATATTACTCTTACTTTATAATACTTCGTGTTTTTATTATTTTGTTTTCATGTCAATTAAAAATATTTCTATATATTTATTGTTTTCCTTTATTAGGCCTACCATTGATATTTTTAAAAAAATATGTAAAATAAAGAAAACTCTGAGCACACACCTAAAATGTACATTGTAAAAATTGTATTGTTTTTTCCAAAAAAGCTTAAGTCACTGACTTAAAAACTTTTGGAAAAAATTCACACTTAAAACTTTTTTTTTAAAGGAGGTTTTAGGTATAAAATTTACTTTTACAGTGTTAAAACAACAAACTTTATAGCAGTTTCCATGCCAATTTTTATCCATCAGTAGAGGTTGAACATATTATTACAGTTAAAAAAAGTTAGTTCCTGTAAAATTTCCTTTTTTGACTTAAGCACTTTTGGAATCCACCTCTTCAATTGCTTGGGATCCTCCAAAACTGTCCCATCATCCAATACAACTTTATCTATGTTATTACGTTTAAGGCTACCTGTAATGCTGTTTATCAACCTCCACTGTTGACCACTTTCCCCATTACATTCATTAATTAAATTAGCATAATAGTTGTTTTTTAACTTGTCAATGTAGTTTTTCTATTCAAACAAAATTTGTTATAGTAAGCTGTAAAATTTAAATCATATGGTCTTTTTTTTCAGTATTTTATACATTTTCTGTCTTTTTTTAATTCTACTAACTATATTTATATTAATCCAATGGCTTTTTTGTCTTGCTTTACGATACTTACTATTAACATGCTGAGCAATTGATTTATGTTTATTTATAACATTATTTAAAATACTAAAAAAACTTAAATAACAACAATTAACATAATTACTCTGATAAATACAGTTCCAGTTAACTTTTTTCAATTCATCTTTAATATTATTATAGTTATACTCAATTGTTGTATTCTCAGTTCTTTCAATAAATTCATAACAAGCCAAGCTAATATTAAGGCCTAGTAAACAGTGATCGGTTATGCCCAAATTAAATAATGCACTTTTCAAGTTACTGATATCCTTAAATTTTACAAAAATGTGATCTATACAAGTTGAACTAAATTGTGTAATTCTTGTGGGTCTGTTTATTAAAGATAAAAACCCGTAGCTATTTAATAAACTATTGTAATTTGAAACATGAACTGAATTTCTAAGTGTATCTAAATTTATATCACCAACAAATATTGAATTTAGTTTAATAAGCGGTAAGATATAATTCAATTCTTGAACAAAATGTGCCTCTGTAAATTGATTTAATCTATATAAACAGGTCAAATTGAAGCGTGTTGAACCACACGATATATCAAGAGATAGACAATCGGCCGTTGACATATTTATGTGTCTCTGCAAATTTAAATTTATTAGAAATGTAACATACGACACCTCCAGCTCGATATGTGTCATTGCATTTAGTAGCTACATCAAAGCCTGGAATTTTGTATAAATTAATCTCTTCACTGTTTATCCAAACTTCACTCAGTATAATGAAACCAAGGTTATGAATAATTGAATCTATTTCGGCTAGCAAAGAATTAAAGTTTTTCCTGATACTTCTAATGTTTACATATAATAATCTAATATTACCTCTGTCAGATTGGGAAACAAAAAACTTACTGTCTAGGTGATGGTAGACATCACAACATACCTGTGAGTCCATTATAATATTTGTATAACATTACGCACTATTTACAATTTATATTTACTAGTCAGAGAGAAAAAAGATAACTAGATATACATCACTGTGTAATGCATATAATATCCACAGACAAACCTAGAATATTTTATTCAGATCTTGAATTTTAACAATTTTGTGACATTTTTCCCCATCCGACTTCCTAACAAAAAATTTTCCCTCTCGGAACCAAATATATTTAATATCTAAATCCCTACATTTCGTCTTAAGCTTTCCAAGAAACTGTTTGTTTTCTGGGCAGAGGTGCTCATTTAAGTATACCCTATTTTTAGGAAATGTAGGATGTACCTCGTTCGCCATCAGGGTCTTCTTCGTCTTGAAGTTGGACAACCACTTGTCCCTTACCAGCCGATCTCGAAACTGTACTATCATAGGTGGGTCTCTCTTGTTGTTGTAGCTTGGCACTCTGTGAACTGCAAGTATGTGTTCCTGCTCCACTGGTTGGCCGATCGCCTTCCCGATGTCCATCACCACCTTGAGAGTATCCTCTATAGGCGTAGAAGGGATGCCACTGATTTCGATATTGGACTTCCTTGAGTACTGTTCTAGTTCCCTTACTCTATCGGTCAACTTGTCCACCGCACCTGTAAGCTCTGCGTTCTTCAACACCAAATCTTCGTTTTGCTTCTTCATTTCTTTGAACTCCTTTCTAATAGTATTCATCAGAACGTTGGCGTCATCAATGCCCTTCGACAGGAACTCAACGGATTTGTTAAATTCATTAAATTTGTCATTGTGACGTTTTAGCTCATCAAATACCTCTTTTTTAAATGCATCTAGAACAATGATCATAAATTGTTTCGTGATGGCTGTGGAGGATGACGACGACTTGCTGCTCAACACAGAGGGTTCCTTCTTCTGCTGACAATCTTCGCATTTCCAGTCTTTATTGCCTGTCCGGGTTTTTACTCCGTCCACTTTTATGCATTTTAAATGGAACACTCGTAAATCGCCACTGCACTTAATGGCAAGCTTTTCGTCCACACACACACCTAACCACAAACGCCACAGTTTGCCGACATTTTTAATGGAAAAAATTAATTATATTAAATTGAAATACGGGAATTGAATACTGTATAAGCAAGTTAGTACAAGCTTAGTGATACAGATAACGCTCAGACTTCACAACACTCGCTCCACAGTGTTATCGCCTCGGCTGCCGAGACTGGACTCATTCAGTGTTCAATGGACTTATCCATAGATGAACCAAATCCTATTTCCAACAAAACGCAAAATAAATAACATCCAAAATTCAAGTAAAACGGATTCACTTGATTAAAATCCTAAACATTTGGCAAAATGTACAAAAACAAGACAAGCAAAAATTACCTTAGAAACAAGCCCAAATGTAATGTCCACAGTTAGCGCCAGAAATAATATCATATGTTAGTAAAATATTAAAAACTTGAAATAAAATTCTTACAAACATAGAGAGATACATTTGGCATAACAACCTAACAGGAATATTTAAGGTTTTGGAAAACTTTCATACAATGGGTTTTCCATCAACTGAGTGGTGTTGTTTCAGTCAGTAGACTAGTTTACCTGTCAAGGCTACATTATATATTAAATGGATTGATTTAACCTTAAAGCACACACAAAACTAAAAGAAAAAAGTAATTGAAATGAAATAAAGAGTTAAAAACACAATTAGAAAAGCAGTTAAAAAATATGAGGATAAGTCTTTTTAATACTAGTCATACTAAAATATTTAGGCACTTTAGTTAGCAAATATTTGATTCAGTAGAACATTCCTATTACATTCATTACGACCTGGTCTTGTTTTATTCCAAACATATTGCTTTTTGTTACAACAAACTAAACACCACTAAAAATAAAACTATCAATCAAAAGTGTTTAACAATAAATTTTTTATGTTTGATGCTTGCAATATTGCATTTGTTGGATTTTATTTTTTATAACACTTGAATTTAGTTATACAGAGTTAGTTTTATGTCTTGGCATACGTGGATATTATTTAAACGGCATGAGACATCAATGTGAAACCTTGACCATACTTTTAAAATTTGTTTAACTTTTCAAAGGGTTTAACATTTGCCCCCTTTTCTAAAGGGGGTTAACTAAAAATTTTCAAATGTAATCACCTAACATGTGACCCCACATTTTAAAGGCAATAAAAAAAGAAATCCAATGATGCAAACTAGAGGCCTTTACGTTTAATTTAACAGAGTAAAAGACATACTTACAATAAGTGAGTTTTATGTCCTGGTACACCTGGATATTATTTCAAGCTGTTAAACATTTTGCCCCCCTGTTCTAAAGGGGGCAACTAAAAATTTTAGAAACCTATCATGTCACCCCTCATTTTAAAAGTAATAAAAAAGAAATCCAATTGTGTAAACTAGAGGTATCTACATTTAATTTAAAAGAGTAAAAGACTAATTTACATTAGCAAAATAATTTACTTTCTTGTCCTGTTTTTCGTTACATGAGTTAACATGTTTTGAAATTTTTCCTGATCTTATCTTACCAGTTTCAACAATCTATTTTTGACTTTATTTTTGTGTAATACTCACTTGCATTTTATCAGTTCATAGCTTAAGATGTTAACAATTTTAGTTCCAGCTTACTTTTACAAGTTTACAATGTAACTAGTTTAAAAATTTTGTTCAAGTTTACTTTTCTGACGATAGAATAGTGTCTTATTCTATTTTGATTATGGAAGGTTCTGAGTTTGAAAGAACTACTGTATTAATGATGATAGGTTATGAGGACCCATATAAGATCTTACAGGGAATTAGCAGACTTATTTAATGAGGAATTTCTGGATTGAATCAATTCCATATGGAGGTTTATGGTGACAAGAATTATTCAACGGTTTAATGATTCATATTCTGGAAAAGATATAACCAAGCCAGAAAGGGCTCCTGTAATTCACAAAGAGAAATGAAAAGATGTTATGCATCATCAAATTTCTGTTCTTAATTCCTTTAAAATGAGGGCTCATGTAGGGGCTTGCTTTGAAATTTTGTAGTCGTCTCCTTTTGCCCATCTTTAGAAAAGGGGGACAAAATGTTTGACAACTTAAAAAATAAAAAAAATTTTATAATAGGTATTTATAGCCAAGATCTCACATTGCTATCTCAGGCCGTTTAAATAATATCCAGGTGTGCCAGGACATAAAACTCACTTCTTGTAAATTAGTCTTTTACTCTGTTAAACGTAGAGACCTCTAGTTTGCATCATTGGATATCTTTTTTTATTGCCTTTAAATGAGGGGTCACATGATATGGATTTGCATTTGAAAATTGTTAGTTGCCCCCCTTTAGAAAAGGGGGGTCAAATGTTAAACCACTGGAAGTTAACAAAATTTGTAATAAGTATGGACAAGGTTTCACATTGATATCTCAGACCGTTTAAATAATATCAACATGTGCCAGGACATAAAACTCACTCTGTATAAAAAAGTTTTTACCTGCAATTTTATAAAAATCGAGCACAAATTACCTTAAAAACAAACTCAAGTTTTACGTCCGCAGGTAGTGCCAGAGATAATATGATATGTTAGTAATATATTGAAAATTTGAAATAAGATTCTTACTGACTTAGGTAGCTACTATGTGATAGACCCAAAAAAATTAAAATTACTAACTACTTTACCAGCAACAAATTTTTGAGATACTGAGTATCTGTTTCAAGATGGAAATCTGCCATCTCGTTATTAATATGCTATACTGTTATTATTTGTTTTTGACCTAAATCAACAGTCTCCATTATTATCTATGTGCCAAAAAATAATACTATCAATTCAAAATACATTGTATTGCACAATATCTGAACTCTGGGTTGAAATTTATCTGCTGTTTATTTGTCAAAGCCACATAATTTTATATGTTTAGGCAAAGTCCAAATCAAATTAACTGTTCTGCTTCACTGTATATACTTAACAATACTTTTGGCTTATAATTGAAAAATGTATAATGTTCAAAACATTTTCTCTAATTTGCTGTAGTTGGAAATCTAGAAATATTATTATCAAACCCATAAAAAATAACGGGTGAAAATCTAGCAGGAGACCAAAGATTGGTGATAGCCGATTTTAAGAGACAGTTTTGGAAAAGATATAAGTAAAAGGTTAACAAGAAAAAATTACATGGAATTGAAAAGGAACAAACAAAAAGGAAAGAACAAGACCAAAAGAAAAATGTTAACTAAGGCGAAAAATATTTCTGGAGAAGTTAAATGGGAGGAGAAGGAGATTCTGAAAACGTGGAAAGAATAATTTAGAGAACTCTTAGAGGGTATGGATACTGAAGAGGATATTACAGAAGATGAAGAGGACTGGATGTAGGAGCTGGAAAAAGCCGTAAAGGAGTTGAATGAGCTGACACACAGAGGTATCACAGGGAATCGATGAGCTGGCGGCAGAGATGATAAAACGGCAGGACCAATATATATTGAATGGCTCTACTATAGGGTAATGTGGGGATCTGGAATAAGAAAATACTAGAAGGGTACTAAATAACAGTACCAATATATAAGAAATGCACCAAGCAAAAAAGTGAGAATTACGGAGGAATCTGGACATGTGCTAAAGAAATGCATTGACAATTGGAAATGGGAGATTTCAAAAGAGGGAGAGCCATATAATAACAAGGTATAGTTGGGATGGGATAGTAAAAAGTGTAATTGATTATATAATAACAGATAGAGAATGGGGAGAAAAGATCATGGATGTGAAGGTGATTCCCAGCGTAAGCGTAGGAGGGGACCATAGACTGTTGGTGGGGGTGTTTAGAATGGAAATAAAAGAGAGCAGAACGACAAAACCAGTTGAAAGAATAAAGGGAT